>OY856412.1:149957106-151291272 GCA_963693085.1 Alisma plantago-aquatica
ACGCCACGCCAGTGCCGTCTAGTGTCTCGTGTGATTCTTCGCTGAACTTCTGAAGACAGGTCCTGATTCTGGGTTTTATACTGACCAAACTCTGTGAGCATGGAAGAAGGTTCAAAGGTGACTGAGAAATCAACTGCCGTTAATATGGAATTGGACGACGAAGACGACGACAAAATAGGTAAACAACTTACAACTGAACGGCGTTCTGATCATTGAGAGCTTACTTACTTTGTATGCAATTGTCTTGTATCATGCTCCGCCTGTACACCTTGATCGACCGGACTTTCTGATTATTGTGAGCTTTCCCTGGAAATTCGAGAATTATAAATATTTGTTTTGGGTTTATTGACCGAATGTTTGGATTTTCTTCACGGCGTGGTCTTGGGCGCCAGCATGTCACGGTCAATACTCCATAGCCAAACCGAGTACATCGATCGGCAGGGTCGGATTTCACCCTAATGATTGCGATACTGGAAAAGCGTTAATCCTGAATTGTCCAACGGATATCAAAACCAGACTAGTGACTCGGAGCGAAGAAATCTAGCGGTGTAACATTTTTATTTCAAGCACTTCTGCGGAGCTTCCAGAGTTTACAATCCACCCGCTGCTTGAAAGCTGCCATACCCTATGTAGACAGGATAAAACCCTGGTTTGTGTTCTTGCGTGCACCTTCTGATGACATATGCATAAGCTATTCATGCCACCTTACTAGTTTATAACAAGTTGTGGTGAATCAGGTAATAAAGTTGGCTATTCTTAGACAGAGGTTGTTATAAGAAAAATAACCCGAGTTGTAAAATTAATGTGGATTAATATTTCTTTAGTTCAAAGTACAAAATCACAACCCGAGATTAAAACATCCACTAAAATGTGGTTCTGGTAGCCCTGCATATTAGCAGCGCTCTGATGGCGTCAGAAGTCACTGGTCTTAGATGTTCAGTTCTTCTTGTCCTGGCTTTAGGTCGTGCCTTTTAACCTCAGCCTGGAGAGTTCTTTCTTGTAAAATTGCTAAATATCTCTTTTCTCCTGTTTCTATATCTTATTTTGCGGTTGACAATCTACATCGAGTTCATGACTTTAGTTGCATTTGTTTTTGGCTAAGTGTGTGAATTATAATTCACTATTAACTCAGGCATTGGTTATTACCTTGCTGGTACTGCATTGACCTATGCCAGACAGATACTTAAAAGAGTTCCACATACCCTTGTCGTCTGTTTACTGTATTTGTGGCCACTACGGATGCACAATTGTGGCATAAAAGAGAATAGGAGATGATGGAATATGTTTGGAAGATATCAAGTGGTCTAGCGCATAATATGCTCTTTTTATCTACAGAAATGACCTGCTTAATGCCTATTTTAATCAATGCAAGTATTTTATCTAGTAATGCAAACTAGTTTTTAATTTACTTCTCCTTGTCTCATGTTAGATTTGTACCATCAGTTTATTTCTATTATATATTTATATCTACAAGCAAACATCCACTCCCACCCACACATAATATAGCTGTATCTCTGCACCCCGTACTTGTTAAAGTTTTTATTCCTTATAAGGATAGTGCTTACTGTTTCTACATTGTGTATCCCAACCTTTTAATGATGGCAGATTAATTTTGGCTTCACAGCGTCCATTTTTACATGACTTGTCCAATGGATCTATCGGCCCTTGAGATTCACAAAATGACTCTTTGTTCTATCTCTAACACTCCTTGATCAGTGCCAGTTTTGCTGCATCTGTCCGTAGCACCACCATGCCCACCGTCATTGTGCAATCATCACAACAACAACGATGGCTTGCCATGATCATTGATGGTGCATTTAAGCAGTTATAACATGCAGGGATTGTGTATGCAACACATGGTATAGGCGTTTGTTCCTAGGACTGACAATGTATGATGGCCGTGTGTGCAACTACAATGCATATTGGGGTTATGCAAGACTAGGGTGGGGTGTGGCTGCACATTGTGGTGGCTTGCTTAATGACAATACACAATGGTGGGCAGGGCAGGGCTGACAGTGAGCGAGGGGCACTTTTGGAACCATAAGGGTCAGGGACATATTGGATAGTTATGTACGTGATTGACCTTGTATGCTAAAGCGGTGAATACACGAGTGCAAAAGATAACTATCAGACCCTTGTAAGGAATCAACTCTTTCAGATTTGACATATCGTAATTGTGAAAAAGTGTATATGATTATGCGGTGTTGTTCTATTGATATGTACACCCCTGTCTTATATATAGGAGAGGAGGCTATTACAAGGAAGCACAAAGGAAGCGGACTAACCCTAATGGGCCATGGCCATGGGCAACATGCCCATGTAAACAATAGACTAATAACCTATTAACTAAATAAGCTATATTCTAACACTCCCCCTCAAGCTGGAGCATGGGTGAACGCATGTCCAAGCTTGGAGTTACAAGAATCGATTGAACAATGAGAAAGAAACGATAAATGAAAGATAGATATGTCACACCTCATACTGAAAATTATTACTCCCCCTTAAACAATACTTCCTAACTGAAAAGATATGATGACGCATCTTTGAGATGTGTTCTGCAGGTTGGAGAAGCTCGAGCTTTGAAGAAGGTCTTTCTCTTAAAGTGCATCTGGAATGAAAAACATCTGAAGCAGACAATCATAAATACCACGACTACACCATCTTCACTGGAGGGGAATGTGGAGTGGAATAAGCGCACTCAACACATTACACGTACATAACGCGGCACAAACGTGGAGACAGTGTGTCGATGTAGCAGTGGAGACGTCTCTGAATTGTCTGAGAAGTGTAGCCAATTGGAATTAGCGCAGATGACCATCGCCGTGCATAATGTGGCACGAACACGCTGGCGAGGTGATGAGGTGTCGTCTCAACACGTAGAAGCAGCAGATGCAACTCGAAGAAGACATAATGAAGTAGCTCGCTGAAGATCACTCTGGATGAATCCTTGCATATACAATTTTGGCACAGGCTTGAAGAAGACGAGCTTCGAAGATGAAGAAGCAACCATCAAGATCACCATCAACGCAACACGGATGATTAACTGGAACGACATCAACACTAAAGGGACTAGAGGCCGAAATATACGCTACAAGCTCTTGTCCTGACGTACATAATGCGGTACGAACACAGGAGTCTTGGTGTCAATGCTGCAACTGTAAGATCCTTTAATGCTGTCTGAAAAGTAATGTGATGCTAAGTGGGAATGACGCGCCACAGAGACATCAAATACCAGATGTGTTGAAGAACATGAAGCTCCATGAAGATAGCCTGGAATATATCATCTCATCTCATGCCTCTATCCTCTCTCTCTCTCCTCATATTCTCTCTCTCTCATGCTCTCTTCATACCCTCCTCTCTATCTCTCTCTCTCCTCTATTCCCCCTGCACACCAAGTACGACAAGAGTGAGTAGATGGTGTGGAAAAAGGGAAATATGCCCCCCCCCCCCCCCCCCCCCCCGCACGTGGAAAGACGCTCACATGATGGATGGAAAGGTGGGAAAGGAAAAGGTCAAATGAGAGGTGTAGTATGGAGAGAAGAACAAAAAGTAGACTACCGCAATGGAAGCATCGGTAGAAAGAGGAGATACACTACTGGAATTTTGCTCAGTAGGGGAGAAGTGGCATTGACGGAATGGTTCTTGGCATGAAAACCGATAACCGGAATCAATATGCAAAAACAATTCGATTAAGATCCAAATAGAGAAAATAAATGGATATTTTCTTGACCTGAAAAAAACATTTGTTCGGTCCTTAGGATCCAATTATCATCAAATATTGGAGGAGAGATGGACCTTTGGAGGACGTCAAATTGGAACTGGAAGTGTTCTGATTGCTTCAGACACGCCGTGTCTATGATTGGACACGCCGTTTAGATTGTCGGGGGTGAGAGGCAAACTCCCGATGACACACCATGTAGGATTGCTGACACACTTTGTAGCTCCTTCACTGAAAATTGACTGACTCCTTGCAACATGCCGTGTGAATATGTAACACGCCGTGTATGATGTCGGAGGCGTGACTATGCTGTCCGCTGACACGCCGTGTTCCAAGGATGACACGCCGTGTTTGTTGCGATCTGCGCCGTCAGGATGAGTTTTGGAATCGAACATGCCGTGTGTTTTGAGCGACACGCCGTGTCTTTTGCATTCTGGACGAAACTCCATGCCATCAAGGTGATTTCTGGAGCGCGACACGGCGTGTTGTTTGGACAACACGCCGTGTCGGCGGCGGTTGATGCAGGATCTCGACGGGAATTCACGCCGTCAAGGAGACAAGTACCACGGGAATCAACACCATGGGTCGACGAGAATTAGCGTCGTCTTTTGTACTCCTTTAATCATGAACAGAGGTGACTCCTTGCTTGACCACGACCGGATCTGGATAGGAATAAGTGCCGTCCAGGGTCCCGAGAAGCGATGTAGCGGTGGAGTGATGGAGCGGCTGGATGCGGAGATGATGGATGGCGTGAAGGCTCGACACGGAGACGACGAGGCAACGAGGCGGTGAAGACGATGGTGGTGGTTGCTGGAGCGGAAAGTAGCTGTGCTTGGCGTGGCTGCTTCAATGGCGGCGGCTGGATACAGAGCTGCTTGAGATGTCGGGGAAAGTGACGACAATGATGACTATGATGACAGCCACGAGGGAGACTCGGTGGCTTCTTAGATAATGGCCGGGAAGGATGGCGCTGACGGATAGCTTTGGATCGGAAAACATAGATTGTATGCCGAGAAGGTTGGCGCCGGCGTACAGATCTATGTGAAAGTGGGAGAAAGAGGCATGGAGACCGGAAGTGCCTAGCGGACAGCCGACCTATGCCATGGAAGATGCGGCGGCGGCTGCCCGCAACCGCAAGCGGGGGCGCTCCCCTTGTTGCTCTCTCTAGGAGAGGAAGGGGCTGCGACTGCTAGGGTTGGATCGGGCGCCAGAAAGAGAAGATGGAAGGAGGGGCGGCGGCTAGGGTTCTCTCCTCAGGGCTACTGCTCTGATACCATGTGAAAAAATGTATACGATTATGATGTGTTGTTCTATTGATATGTACACCCCTGTCCTATATATAGGAGAGGAGGCTATTATAAGGAAGCACAGAGGAAGCAGACTAACCCTAATGGGCCATGGGCAATAGGCCCTTATAGACAATAGACTAATAACCTATTAACTAAATAGGCTATATTCTAGCAGTAATATACTTGCATCCGTATGTGACATAGGTATTGACTTTTAGCATGTGAAGAATGTTTGTTAATGGGGAATCAACTGGCCGTGAGATCATGAGCCAAAAATAAGAGACGAGGATGTTTAGTCATGTTTTTTTAAATATTTTACAAGGTGTATTTTGGCTCTTGTGGGAATCTTGTAGTCACTAGGGGTTCCTCATATGGTTTTGAAAGTTAGTGCTATTGCAAAAGTTCGTAATTCTTATTTGGGTCTCCCTTTTTCTACATCAAATTAAATTTAGGTGGGTAAAATCTTTATCGAATCCTTCTTCATTATTTATTGACGTCTTTGGCTGAGATGGATGCTATAGATAAACCATTAGATTAGTATATATAAGGAAAATTTGTATCATCTATTTTGAGTGCGCCTAGGCTAATGCTTATAAATAAATGACGGTATGACTCTTTTTGAGTCTGCCCAGGAACTTAAGCACCAAAATAAGAAAATAGCATGTATTTTTGTTTGTTTTTAGGCGCTAGGAATGTAAAAGCTATATTGGCTTGAATCGACATTACGATATATCAAGCAAAATGACCCTATAAATGGTTAGTTTGGTTAAATTTTCTGAATAAAATAAGCACCGACGCATCTCTGACAAATAGAGGAACATGAAATGCTTCGTTTCATTGTATTGCTGCGTGGTTAAAATATGCGATAAACTATCTTTGTAATAATCGGACGAGTTCCATACTTGTAAGTCCTTTCATCTTTCTAAGGAAAAGTTACTTGCTATATATATTAGAAAGAAAGGAAACACTTTTGCATGTAGTCAACATGTACATTAACTAGGCCTTTCCTATCACTTCGCTTGAGCACCTTATTAGCTTAGGTTGGATCATTCAAAGTTTTAAAAAGTGAAAAACGGGAGGAGGGCGAACATGACCTTGTAGTTGCTCAAGCGCACGACAAGTTTTTTTTTAAAAGCAACTTCTTCATTTTATACATATTTTTACAAAATTATAAACATATATGCATATTATTGTATTTTCAATGTTGTTACATAGCTATAACCATGTATGTATTTAAAATTAACTTAAATCCTAACAATAACAATCAATTTGTGAAAGGTATTGAGCTAGAACGATGACGGGTTCCTCTTTATTATACAGAGAAAGAATATTTATATGACCCAACAGATAGAGAGAATAAGAAAGAAGTACAAAAATAAGAAGTTATTTCTAACACTCCCCCCTCAAGCTGGAGTATACACATCAAGCATGCCCAACTTGGAATTCATATAATTAAAAACTGACGGTATAAGTGGTTTGGTGAAGGTGTCTGTCATTTGTTGTCCAATGCGAATTTGAGGAATCTGAATCTTCTTGGAGAGCACGAAATGTCAAACAAAATGTCAGTCCACTTCAATGTGCTTAGTACGCTCGTGAAACACATGATTGCTAGCAATGTGGATGGCTGCTTGATTATCACACACAATAGAAATAGGTGTCTCAACGGACACTCCCATTTCAGACAAATAGACATGACCCACTTTAATTCAAAACAAGCACGTGCCATTGGTTTATAGTCAACCTCTGTGTTGGATTGTGCTACCATGTTTTGCTTCTTACTCCTCCAAGTCACCAAATGCGACCCAAGAAACACAGTAGCCAGAGGTAGACCGCCTGTCTCCAACATCACCTGCTCAATCTGCATCAGTGTAACCAGTGAGCTTCAACGGGGTATGTGCAAGATTTTTTCCAGTGAAGTAGGTAAGACTCTCTCCTGGTCATCCTTTAATGCACTGTAGAATCCAGGTAACTGCCATCCAATGTGACAATTTTGGCGCACTCATAAACTGGCTGACAACTCCCACATCATATGAAATGTCAGGTCGCATAATTGTCAAATAAATCAGTTTCCCCACAACCCTTCTATATTTTATTGTATCAAAAAAATCAGTATCTTCAGAAATAGATGCCTTGATATATGATAATCCATAGGCGTGGAGACTGGCTTGCATTGTGTCATGCCCATTTCTACAAGAAGATCCATAACATACTTTCTCTAAGAGAGATTTATGCCGTTCTTGGACCCTAGAACTTCTATTCCAAGAAAATATCAAAGATTGCCCTAATCTTTTGTCTGAAATTGTGTTTGTAACCAATCCTTGAGCTGAGAAATGCCAGAAGAATCGTCACCTGTATCGGCAATATCATCTACATAGACTTCTATAATTCTAGTGCCACTGGGCGATATATACACAAATAAGGAATGATTAGCAGAGGTCCGTTTGAACCCAAATTGTAGAAGAGAGGCACTTAATTTGTCAAACCATGCTCGTGGAGACCGTTTCAACCCATATAAGGATTTCTTCCACTTGCACACCTTTTAACACCCCCCCCCTTGAGCAACATACTCAGGAGGTTGCTCCATATAAACTTCCTCAAGAAGATCGCCATGATGAAAAACATTCTTGACATCTAGTTGAAGCAAAGGCTAATCATAATGAGTAGCAACAAAAATAAGGATCTGCATAGAATTGAGTCGAGCAACTGGTGATAAGGTCTCAAAGAAATCCACGCCATGTGTCTGAGTATACCCCTTTGCTACAATCTGGCCTTCAAGCGATCAATAGAGCCATCCCGTTTCTATTTAATAGTATAAACCCAATGACAACCTACAACCGACTTACTGGATGACAGATCCACCAAGTCCGAGGTGGAATTCTCATAAAGAGCAGCCATCTCACTATCCATAGCCTCTTTCCAACCATCATGTTTGGCAGAACGAGGAACAATTGTGGAATCAAGCTGGAGAGCAAACATGCGGGCTGCTAGTAATAGATGAGACAAGCAACATACACTTGAGAGTGGACGGCGTATAATACAAGATCGAATACCTTTATGAGCTGCAATAGGAAGGTGCAAATCTGAAACAGTAGCATCGGGAGAACTCTCAGTATGAACAGGTACCTCAGAAGTATCAAAAGATGGTGAGCCAGCCTGAAGGACCGATGTCGCTACATTCTCTGGATGGTGCCCTGCTTGCCTAGTGTAAACTAGTGGAAAATGATTAATAGGTGGAGGTGTAGACGACGATGATGGTATAGTGCTTTCTAGAAAACTCTCATCACACGACACAAGAAGCGGTGGCTCTCTCTCACTCTCAAAGATATGGTGACTCACAGGTTTATGCTCCCCCTTACTCTGGACAGAGTCAACAAAGAATGGAGTGGACTCAAGAGAGGTAGCATCAGCCTACACAAACATACGACGAAGACGAGGGCAATAACATTTGTATCCCTTCTGTGTAGGGGAATTTCCCAAAAAAAGAGTGCGAACTACGCGAGGAGACAACTTGTCAGTATGTGAATCAAACACATGAACAAACGCAATGCAACCAAAGACACGAAGGGGAACAAGAAAAGCTTGCTCATCTGGTCGTAACATAGAAAAAGGGGTAGCCCCTTGTAAGACAGAAGACGATTGACGATTAATCAAAAAATAAGGAGTGAGAAGAGCATTAGACCAAATTTCTTCGACACAGACATATGAAAAAGGAGAGTGAGTGTTACGTCAAGAAGATGGCGATTTTTGCTTTCCACAACCCCATTCTATTGAGGTGTGTGAGGACATGTCCTTTGATGTACCATGCCAACATATTTACAAAAATTGGAGACAACCATCTGAACATATTCTAAGGCGTTGTCCGTAAGAAGAATGTGGATATGGGCATCAAGATGAACTTTTATTCATTGATAAAAAAATTGAATGATCACTACTTCATCTCGTGACTTAAGTACACCTAGGTCATGCGAGAAAAGTCATCAATGAAAGAAAGTAAATAATGAAACCATTGTAACTTGGCTCTTTAATAGGACCCCAGACGTCGTTGTAGATTATATTAAAAGCACGCTTTGAGCGTTTAACAACACGACTTGGAAATGAAATATTGTGATGCTTGCCTAGTTGACACGATTGACGCTCTAAGGACTTTATGGATGCTAAGCTTGGAACAAGCTTTTGAAGACTCTGCAAAGACGGATGCCATAACGACAATGCCATTGTAAGGTAGAGCAGTTGAAAGCAGTAGATGCGGTAGATGGGATCTGACAAGCTGGGCGACCACCTTCATAGAAGTAGAGATCACCTTTCCTAGATCCCCCACCAATCGTCTTCCAACTCCTAGGCTCTTGTAACACAAAAAATGAGTCTCTAAAAATTGCTAAGCATTTCAAAATGTCAACCAACTTAGCAACAAACATTAAATTGAAAGGAAAGTCTGGTACATAATGTACAGACTGTAGACTCAAATCAGGTTATGCTTGTACATTTTCATAAGCCTGTATTTGCCTGATAGATCCATCAACAAGGGTTACTGAAGAATGTGGGATATAAGAGTCAGAAGACATGACACATGAGCATAGATCGTATACCTGTCATATGCTGAGAGGCCCTTAAATTCACCACCTATGTAGAGGGTGGATGTGAAGCAACAAGCGAAGTCCCCTGGTTACCTGTATCTGAAACCAGGTTGGTAGAAGCGGAAGAGCCAAGGGAAGCTTGTTTAGTACCTTGAAGGAGACGATCATAATCTTCTTTTGAAATGGTAACATCTGGTTTAGAAGCACCAGATGAAGGGGTAGTCGTATAATTTGCAGCACCAATCGGAGGTTGACCATGCTTAGAATAGCATTTGTCCTTTGTATGTTCCAATTTCCCACAAAAGGAACATTTAGGACGAGGACCTCGTCCACGTCCTGCGCCACGCCCAACTCCTCTGACTGCAACAACAATAGAGGCACTCAGAAGGTTGTCCTCCCAAGGTAGCTGATATGGATTCGAAGGAGGATTGCTGGATTCTCATAAAAGCTTCTTCAAGACTTGGCAGTTTATTTGTGGCGAGAATGACACTTCTAGCAGGAACATATACTGGATTTAATTTGGATAGGAATCTTGCTGTCACCAAGTTATCCCTATCTTTCATTTGGTCTTCAGTCTTCAACTGCTGATAGAAGCTGAGTTCCTAAGAGAGGGACTGTATAACACCGAAAGAATCCTCCAATGAACAACTATCTTGCCTTTCTGCAAAGAGACGATCATATACTATATATAGACGGAGAGCATTCTTCTCATAGAGAAGTGTTTCTTAGCACCATCCCATACTTGTTTTGCTGTGGGATAAAACATGAACCTAGATGCAATCTGTGGTTCCATGCTATTCCACAACCTCGAATTTACCAAGCCATTATGTTTCCGCAATGTAGAATAGTCTTTGCTAGTTTCATCAGGAGGTTCTTTCTCGATAAAGTTCACCTTCTCTCGAGACTCGAGAACCATATAGATAACATTCATCCAAAGGAGATAGTTCTGTGAGTTGAGCTACACAGAAGTAATCTGAGACTGATCATTGTATGCAATTATAGCTGGCATAGCAGGGTTTTCATCCCCCATGATTGATCAAAAAAGGAAAGTTGACAGAACGACGCAGACTATCTGCAAGACACCGTCTAGAGGAGAGCCATGTCATATAGGAAGACAACACGCCGTGTAGAAGAGTGTCCACGCCCTGTTACTTTAAGTAGACAAATGGTCAGACAACCTACAACACGTCGTGTGGCACACTAACACGGCGTGTGGGGTCACTGGATGGAAAATCACGGAAGTTGTGCTCTACTCCTTGTAGGGGAGTGAGACGTCGTGTCTATAAGAGGCGTAAGATCCAGTTGATGTTGACACGCTGTGTCTCTGCCTGACACGCTGTGTAAAGCGTCGGGATGAGCAAATTGTCGGGAATTTGCGTCGTCAATTTGAGGGAATTCTTCAGGAAGACGCACCGGAGGATCAGTGAGATGAAAAATACTCGGGAAGATGCTCTGGAAGGGTAACGGGAATTAGTGCCGTCACCGTTGTCAATCAGATGATGCGAAACTGACGTATCAACAACCCCAAAGACCTTTAGGCACTCATCCACGTATGGGGATTACGTGAAGAGGAGAGAGATAGAGAAGGAAGACCTTCCTCCTCTTCTTCTAGATAGAACGAGTGATCCTTCCCTTCTTCAAGCATCCACGATGATGCGAATGAGAGACAGGAGAATCAACCGACGGCGGTGGTGGTCGCTGAAACCGACGGTGGCGGTAGCGCCTCCTGGCAGCGTCTGAGAGAAAGAAGGAGAGGAAGGAGGGGGGTGACGGCTAGGGTTTCTAGCCTAGGGTTTGCTTTGATACCATGTGAAATGTATTGGGCCAAAACGATACCCGATTGTGAAGGGTTCCTCTTTATTATATAGAGAAGGAATATTTACATACTAGACCCAACAAATAGAGAGAATAAGAAAGAAGTACAAAAATAAGAAGTTATTTCTAACACATTTAAAAGCATCAATGTGAAAAACCCAAAAGAGCAGCCCACGAAACACCAAACGATTCTTGGATCACAGGGTACCACACATCCCCAAAATGATGACAATGACTCCCAAGGGAGGAGCATGTAGTTCGAGCATCTTGCAGGACCTTGGTCTCAACCTGAAATACGATAGCTGATAGAAACCAGTTCCACATGGATAAAAGATCCATAGCATGGAAATGTCCACGGATGTCAACATGTCGTCATGGACCTTGCCCTCCCTTAATGCTAGCAACACTACCATGAACACCATGCAAAGGGGATATTGCCCAAAATGTTTCTTATAAAGATGAAACCAACAACAACTCTAACCCTTCTCCATCCTCTTGCATTAGTTTGGAAGTTTTGAATGCATAAATCTCAAAGCTGGATCTAACGATGAGATATTGCTACAATACTCCTTCTATTGATATCGATGACGAAGCGCTTAGCAACTTAAGGAAACCTTGGTCCAATACAATCATTGTGAAGGTCCTCGATAGAGAAGTGTGCTTCATGACTCTCCATGATTGGATTTAAAATATGTGGAAATAGGTTGGAACCTTTAGATTGATAGACCTAGAGAATATTACTTCCTTGTTCAACTTATGAGGGAAGATGGCTATCTAAGTGCCCTTATTGGTGGCTCGTGGCCAATGATGGGCTCATACTTAAACGTGTAGCCATGGGAGCCTTTCTTCTCCCTGTTTGAAGGGAAACCTGAACACATTGTAGCATGGGTGAAGATAGTAGGCCCACCTATTTATTGGTACCAATAACACTTGCTCGAAGAAATTGGCGACTATGTTGAATCTATCCTGAGGTCAATACGAATACAAAATTGAAGCACAAAGGCAGGTTTGTGAGAATCACAATGAAGCTTGACTGTAGGAAGCCTCTTACACTAGCGATAATGATTCAAGGAGAGATATGCCACCTCTAACATGAGAACATTCCTAGTGTATGTGTGCATTGTGGAAGGATTGGTCACAAGGAATCTGGCTGTCTTAAGACGACTTGTGATGCACAAAAATGCGAAGGGCAAGAACCGCCAGAGGTAGAGGAAGTCACCTCACCTCTTGAGACTTCTCTGAAGCATGTACACTAAACCATTCCAAAGAAGGAAGAGGAAGCAAGAGGAACTGAGTTTAAGGAAAGAAATTTCTAGACCAACATCTGAACTTCGATAATGAAGCAGACACTAACACCACATATCCATTGGGGGTAGCCGACTGGGCGGCTTTTGGAACGAATGGAGGAAAAGGAAGGAGATTTCTAAGAAGAACAACAACCAAAAGTAAGGAATATAAGCTAACCTTAAATGTTTATAACAACTTGAAATATAATGGGAATCAACAATACCGATCCCAAAATACAGTTATGGACTTCAGTGGGAGATATAACTTTGACATGTTGGCTATTCTGGAACCTAGAACAAGTGGATATACCGTTGTCGAGATTATCAAGATGATCTACTATCATGCATCCTACTGAGTAGAAGATGGGGCTTGTTGGAGGCATCTGGGGTATGTGGAAAGCCACATCAGTCATGTTGAGATCTTAGCCTATAGTAAGCAGTTTATACACTGCTTAGTGAACAACAAGCTCATGGTTACTTTCATCTACATCAATACGAGGCAACACAAGGACGCATCCTCTGGGACAATTTTACCACCCTTGCCGAAGCTTCCAGATTACTATGGCTAGCTCTAGGCGATTTCAATGCCATCTTTAATGTTGAGGAGAAGACTGGGAGTGACCTTCTCAGTCTTAGTAGCTGCAGGGAGTTTGCCACTGCTCTTATAGGCGTGAGGTTGGAAGATTTGTGGGGCTGGGGGCCTCGAGTTGTAAAATGAATTTCAAAAGAAAAACCCTCAGGAAAGACTTGATAGAGCTGTTGCTAACTTTGAATGGCTTAATTTTTTCACTCTACGTCAATGGACGTCCTTCCTAGAATCTATTTTGACTCCTATCGTGGTTAAATGCTAGGTAAATTCTCAACATCGTCAATTTTCATGTAAAAACTAATGAAAATTGGAATACGGGGAGTAGTTTCAGGAATTTCTTTGACAACAATTGAGAGTCCAACTTAGAGTCTACCCAAGCACTTGACAAATTTATGCTCAACACTACAAAGTGGACCCGAGATGAGAAGAAAGCCATGAGAAAGAACAAAGACAAACTACAAAATCTCATTAAGTATCTTTACTCAAGGCTAGGTACTTACTAAACATAGGAGCTAGACGAGCATATCTCCTCTTTAGGGGGAATACTTTGACATCCTTCAGAAGGAGGAAGCGGAGTGGAGGCCGAAAGCTCACTTCGATTGGATTAAGCTTGTAGTCGAACAAATAATACTCTCACGCCTAACTTGGAATGGCTTGATTTTTTCTCTCTCTATGGCAGTGGAGGTCCTTCCTAGAATCTATTTTGATCATGCTCCTATCTTGATCAAATCTCTTCTGTTCAGGTGAATATTTTGACATCCTATGGAAGGAGGAAGCAAAATGGAGGCAGATTACTTTCACATGCTAGTCAAGGCTAAAAGGAGAAGGAATATGATCTTGAAACCCAGGAATGATAGAGGTATGTGGATTGGAGATGGCAATGATCTAATGAAGTGGGTACAAAGCCTTTTCATGTATCTCTTTTCTGAAGACGAGCCCAGTTTGAGATCCACCTACAGTCCCAGAGTGAATGGAGATTTTCCCAAGCTCAACGAACAAACTCCAGGCGTCTTGATGCAATTCCAAATAAGGAGGAAATTCCAGTTACTCTGAGGAAAATGAATGATGTGAAGGATCCCGAACCCATGGAGTTGGTATGAATTTCCTTCAAAACAATTAGATTCACATTAAGATAGCTTGTGCTCTATGATTATGAATATTTTCAATGGGAACACTATTGACAACAAGCTAGCTGACTCGACTGTGGTTTTAATTCCCAAAATAGTTAAACCTGAGTCGTGTAATGATTCGAGACCTACTGCCCTTTATAATGTTAGCTTGAGTTGATCTCTCTAAGATCATTGTAAAGAAAATCAAACTCCATCTCCCCAACTGGATCTCACCAATGCAGAACCATGTCATTCTAGGGAGGAGGCTAATTGGATATATAATTCTTGTTCAAGAGATTATTCATTCAATGCGAACTAGGTCATGTAGACAACTATGCATGGCCATAAAACAAAATCTCTACAAAGCTTATGATAGGATGAGCTAGAGCTTCATCCATGACACTCTGAAGAGAACAACCATTCGTAACTCGATTATTCGTGCCATTATTCACTTCTAGGTCTATTTGTATAGTGTGAATGGAGAGAAGCTTGAGCCATTTTGTGCTTTAAGGGTTGTGAGACAGAGGAACCCACTACCCCCATATTTTTGCACCTTGCTAAGATCGCCCTAGTTAAATGATATAAGCTTGGAACTAGAGAAGAAATAGAAACCTATATGTATCTCTAGAAGAGGACTGTGTTTCTTGCATGCTTGCTTTGCTGATGGCATCATACTATTTGGAGAAGCTTCCGTTGCATAGATGAAAACCATCTCCAATGCCTAAAGAGCTTTGGGAAAGCTTCGGGCCAAGTGCTTGCTAAAGAGAGTTTGACTATCTTCTTCTCCAAGAACACCACTACTGACTACTGCTCTTCAACGACACATCTCCAGAGTTGCAATTATCCCTGCTACTAGAGGTCTTGGGAAGCATATGGCCCTTCCAATCTTCCATTCTTGGGAAAATAAAATTATTTATTGCAATGCAATTAGAAAGATTGAATCAAGAGTAGGGTCATGGGCAAATGGTACTCTCTCCTTGGTTGGAAGCCTGGAAGGGTTACTTTAGCCAAATGTATTTGAATAGCTCACCAATTTACCTTATGCAAACGACACACATTATGGTGGCGACTTGTGACAAGATCGATCATATGATCAAACAATTCATTTGGAGTGGCTCGACTAATACGAGAAAATTAGTATGGTCAGATGGGTGAAGATCATTTTTGCTAAGAATGAGAAGGGGTCTGGGCATCATGGCTTTCAAACAGTTAAGCGAAGCTCTCCTCCAATAATTGGGAGTTCTTCATTGAAAAAAAACTCTATGGAGGAAAACGATGCGTGCTAAGTACAAAAATTTGAAGAACAAGGGTATTTTCACAAACTGGAGATTATGGATATTTATCACCAAACAATGGCAAGCGTTATGTTCACCAGTGGGGAGAGCTATTCAGACTCACTCTTAGCACATGGAACGACAAATGAAACCAGTTCTGAGAGTTAATCGTTGCATTCCCAACGAACTCCTCGATCTCAAGGTGAGCTCTATGGTTAAGACAGATGGTGTTGGGACATCGACTTTATCAATCATTGTCTCAACGACAATACATTTGACAATGCTCGATGCATGTGTCCCCCGTCACCGACTGCTCGTGATGATTGAATGGAATTGGATGGGTAATCACTCGGGTCAATTCCAGACCAAAGATGCCTATCTAATGCTAATAAAGCCCTTACGAAAGTGTCTCCTTGTAAGTGGAGCACTTTGTGGAGTTGAATGTACCTCTGTAAAAATTAAAGTTTCCCTGTGGCTAGCTACGCATGGGGGCCTTGTGACAGGGCACTTTAGAAGGCTGTGACATATGGCTGGTGACAATAGTTGCTTGAGATGTACAACTCATGAGGAAAGTATGATTCATGATGTTCGTGATTGCAATTTATCTAAGTCTATCTGGGCGAATGTCATAAATCAATATAGTAAACGTACTGCTAATGCAAACACTTAGATCTCCTACAACATCATGAGAACTAAAGACGATGAGGGCAAGCCTAGCGGATTTTCCATTACCATGTGGTGAGTTTGGCTAGCTAGGAACAATCATCTTTTCAACAATATCTCACCTTGCAAGGAGGAGATACATGCTATTATTAACCAACAAAGGGAGCTATGCAAGTAAGCCTTCAAAGACGCCAAGATAAATAGAAACAAGGGCCACAAAAGGTCCCAAGACATGTGGATCAAACCCTCCCCGATAGGTTGGTGAAGTCATGGAACAAAATTTCGATCGAAATTGCAAAATTTCACACGAAATTTCATTTCTTTTTCAATCGGACATCGAAACATCAGTTTGCATGAATTGGTCAGCAATTTTGTGAAAATTTTGCAGCTACAGTCGAAATTTCGCAAAACAGGGGGTATTTTAGTGCAAAACAGCCCAGTTTGGGCCTTGATATTGCGAAATCAGTGCGAAATGCATCACCTATTTTGCGAAATAGTGTTCCGTCGACTGGGTTTGTTGGGACTTTGATCTTTTAGCAATTTTTTTGTGATATCTTGCTCTTGAAGGCTGCTTTACTTGATTCTAAGATATGTATACCCCCTCCCTAGCCCATCTACTACTACTTTTTTTTTTACTCCCTGTTAGACATCTTAATAAATACTCCAAAAATCCTAAATTTCTAAGTGACATTTCTCTTAAAATTCTCAAGATCTTGAAGTGAATTTGTAAATCTAAGAAACAATAGTGTGAAATACGTATATCTATATATATTTTGAGAATCTAATCAATATATTTCATATTTATACACAAAATGGCTACAAAAGCTTTTTTAATGGAAGTTCTTATATTTTTGTATTTTTCACTTATGTAACCCTATATATTTTATAATAGTAGCCTTATACAATATATTATAATAGTAGCGTTATACAAAATGATGTGTAAGTTGTAACTTGTAACCCTATTTTTTTTTTTATTATTCACTTATGTAACCCTAAATATATTATAATAGTAGACTTATACAATAAATATACTGACCTACAATATTGTAGCTTGTAAGTTATATAAGTTATGAAGTCTATTACTCTAGTTGTTTTAACTTGAAGTTTGCAAGTTTGTAACAGTCTAACTGTCTAACAGACTTGACATTTCAATTCATTTGTGCACTCACTCATCAAGACGTGGATCCCACCCTAACCTCTAAACATATAAATTTATTATACAATCTAGTGTGTCTATGTTTAAACATTGTGTTTGCAAAATTCCATAACTTAATTCCTTCATTTTGTCATCGAAATTTCCATCGAAATTATGTCGAAATTGTTCAGCTTCCTTCACTTACAAATGTGGGGAGACTCCCACCCCCACATATCCAATATGAAATATTATTGCATATTTGAGTAGATCTTGGCGATTAGAACGTCCTCGTAAATTTTCATGATTTAATTCGCTTATTTGGTCGTCAAAATTGTTAGGGCCGTAAATGTCGAAATTTCGGCCGAAATTTTGAAAAATTTCTGTTTCTGGGCCATCGGACACGACATTGAAATCGGACATTTAATTCTATGGGTGAAGTTGAATGTAGATGTAGTGAAAGATAAAAGGAAAGGGATGATAACCACTAGCTATATCATCAGAGCTGTGAAGGTAAATGGATCAAAGGAGGCTATAAAAAGTTTGATTCCATCGATGTGTTAGAAGGGGAACTGAAGGCCATCCTCTAGGGGTATCCAAGCCATGATGGATATGCATTACCATTCCTTATCCACTCGCATAGCAACTACATTAATGACTGTAAACAACTTTCTCGGAGATACAAACCGATTCGTTTGGCTAACTGGGAAGCTCTGCTTCTTGTCTCCATTGATGCACCTTTTACCTTCAGGCCTAGAGCTACACATGGAGTTGCTGACTTGCTAGCTAAATGGAGCATTAAGCATAACCATATCGAGAACGTTATGTAGGCATGCCCTGATTTCCCACTGAGAGTAGTTAGGGAAGAGGCTGCCCACCCTACTACTCATGATGATGTCTGTAGTAACTCTAATTTGCCTAAAATTGGGAGGCATACTGAATGAATCTTCCCATAGACACCCCAAAAAAATTATCAATATTTTACAGGTCAATACCTATATACATGATACATATTTAATATTTACACAGCGAAACAATAGTTAAGTAGCTAACTAACTATAGCTGCCAAAGAACGAAATTTCACCGGAAATTTTGATTTTGATGCAATCTGATTTGACATTCTGCAAGCTTATCGATAGGGTCACAAATTCCAGTATATGCCAAACAATGTTTAAATTTTTTCGAAACATGCAAAGTTTTGCCATTTTTGTACCGATGGCAATAGGATACCGAAACACATGTCAAAATGCATTGACCATGGGAATTTTGCTACTATATAATGTACTGTACTACCTAGAACATGATTTTTTTGTACAATTTTGTGTCTTTAAGTCTATGTTTGCAAACTATATTGACTTACATCCATTCATTTCACCATTGAAAATTGACATCAAGATTCCCATCAATATCCTCATATAAACAATTCAATTTCCTTCACTCACGCATGAAGAGACACCCCACATATCTAATATGAGATATCATTGCATATTCGAGTAGATCTAACACTAGTAGATCATTCTGGTGAAGTTTTATTAACTAATTCAGTCATTTGGTTGTTAAATGCCAGGAAATCATCTGTCGAAAATTCCGTCAAAAGTTCCATTTATGTGGCAATCGGATTGCTGTCAAATTCGGACTTTTTTTCCTTGTCGCCGAATACTGCCTGATGTCTCGAAATACCGCTGAATTTCGCCATATAACCGCCAATTTTTGACGTAATTTACCGATATACCGACAAAAATACCAATTTTTGCGTGTGCGAGCATGTTTTTGTTGTTTAAGAGGGGGGGGGGCAAGGAGGATTCTGACAGTTGGAGCTAAAATAAGCCAAATCCAAGGTATGACTATATATGCTTTACTATTTTCTTTCACTTAGACCGCATCTATCTTATTTAAAAATCAAATTCATCCAGAAAAGCCTTAAAGTGACCCAAAATACTTTATATTTCTTCCTAATGGTATGTGATCATAGATGTACAATACTCTCTCTTAATATACATTATAAACATAATATATACCTAAACCCTTAAATACAAGTATAATATAGTAATTTGCAATCATTTTTTGTAGTAAGATAAGTACTATAAGTATGGTATTAGTATTATTTAGCATACTAAGGAAGAAAATGTACTAGTTAGTAATATGTAAAATATATATCTTGTAATTTTGAAATCTTATGTGTGTTTATAAATGGCAATTGCTATATTATCCTACAACTTGTACATGGTAACTAATTAACTATGCTTCTTGTATCATCCCACCCTTGCAACATACATATGGTAGACATGGTAATTATGCCTTCTATATTTATCCTCTATTGTGAATGAGCCATGGGGGAATTACTATTGCATATTAAGATCCCGTGGCAATAAATGACGGTGGAGAAATGTGGTGTCACATTAGTTATGGTGCCCAACTTCCTTCACAATCATGAAGTCAAATAGCCAAAGTCACAAATTGGAAGAAAAGCAAGAGAAACCCCTGATGGAGTTTCTTATAGAATCTAGTATGATGCATAATTGCATATAGAGACATCGGCCTTGGTGTAAAGAAATTACATGGGCTGAGAACAATATGATAATCAAAGCAACTCATGTTGGGCAACAACCACCAAGAAGGGGAGGTCAACCACAACATCCACGTTGGGTTTAGGCTAATGGGGCGCCTAGCCTGCCTAGGTGCCTAGGCTTTTCTGAGTGTTTTTGTTTCTTGTTTCCAGTTATATATCTAAATGTTTGTACACGTGATACTGCATGTGATAATGTAATGCTGATTCATTAAATGTTATTGTAAGTCTCTTTTGAATTGATAGCTATAGGAGAATCCGGGGCAAGAGCATTAACATGAAGAAAAAGAAACAACAATAAGAGGAAGATAAGTAGGAATTGGAGAGAGAAAATGGGATAAAAAGAAACCTGCAAATGGTAAGAGTTGTGCAGGAGGAAGTCAGAGATAAGACAAACACAAGGGTAGTAAAAGATAATTGAAAGAGGAGGAAGAACTCAACAAAATAAAATGAAAAACAGCAATAACAGGTGCTGAAATTGAAAATATCGAGAAAGGAAGATTAGGTCAGTTAAAATCAATGGAAACATGAAAACAACAGTAGCGGTGAGGAGATTTAGGAGGAATAAATCAGAAAAAGAAGAACAAATATATGCAAATAGTAGTAGTAGATTTGGTAGCAGGAGATATATGACAAATTTGAAATAAGACATGCACATACTCACGTAGTAGTAGGAGGCAATATTGGAGGAATAACTCACAAAAAAAATGCAGCTCAGTAGCATTCATGAATAAAATGCAGGAGAAAGGATAAAAAAAAGAAAAGAAAAATAAGCAGGAACAACAAACATATGAAGAAAAGTTTTTAACAAACAACACTATGAGGACTTAACGGTTTGGCCCAAATCAGACCTCATTAAACCGGATCGCAGACCTGTTTTCCCCCAGATCAGACTTAACGGTTTGGCCCAAATCAGACCTCATTAAACCGGATCGCAGACCTGTTTTCCCCCAGATCAGACCTAATTTGTCAAACTTTGACCTGGTTTGGTCTAAATCAGACCTATTTCAACCATAAAAATAACTCAAGGTGATCTAATTTGACCAAACTAGACTCGATTCATGCTAATTTAGCCTTTAAATGGCTTAATTTGGGTCTAAAAGGCCTTAGATGCCCACTTAATGCATTTAATATGCTGGGCGCCTAGTTTGAGGCGCCTTGCCTAGTGCCTAGGCGGGCACCTTGATAACTAAGCTAGGAAGCACGGATACAAGTACGAGTACGGGGATACGACAATTTTTGAAAATATAGGATACGGGTACGACATAGATACGACAATTTTTTTAATATTTATTTAAATATTTTCAAAGATAAATAGTATATTTATTTTAAAAATAGATGAAGGCAGTCAAATTTCATTTACAAATCACAATATATCTAAAGAAAATGGAAACAATTCCATAGTATCGAACAATGATATAAAAAGGGGTCTTTCATTCATATTAATGTCAGATAGAAGTTACAAAAAGACGTCATAAACTCATATTCTAAACCATTCACATTGCACGTATCATTTAATTGTGTTGTAAAGTGTGTCATGTCATCTGTGACACCAAACCATCTTCTTTTGTCTATAAGAAGTAATTAAATATTTATGTATACAAGAAGTATATCCAAATTCCAAAAAAAAAAAAGAACTAAAATATGAAACAGCAGAGGCAATTATAGACAAGTAGGTATATTAACAGCAAGACACGGTGAGAAAATCAGAACTACTAAATAACAAAATTAGAGAAAGCTAGAGAGGCTTACGTTCAAAAGGGATGAACAAAGACTACGCCAAAATAGAATTCTGAAAAGAGTTTAAGGTAGAAATTCAGAGGCTAGAGGCTGTAACTACCAATAGAAAATTGAATCCCTTTGGAGAAGATGAGGCACAAAGACTGTACGTTAACCACCAATAGCCCATTGGAGAAAATGAGGCACTAGCCGCACAACAATAGAAATATGACGTGGACAGAAGCAAAACCAAGCTTCAAAATGTGTCGCACAAGCCAAAGGAGCCGTTTTACTGATTTGCACAGAGAATCAGTAAAAACGCAGGTCAATCCGTTAAAAGGTCTTAAAAACGAAAAAAAAGGCTTAGATGGGCCGGGCTGTATCCAAAACGTATCCAGGCCGTATCCAGGCAAAAAAAAGTAGAAAAAAAGGGGATACGGCTGGAGAAGTACCCGATACGTATTTAGGTGTATCCATGGAGTATTGGTATCCGATACGTATCGGATACGGGTACGACACCTATTTTGCAGTATCAGTGCTTCCTAGTAACTAAGCATCCACCATGATATTTGGACTCCTCTTTCATCAAAGTTAACTAGAATCTAATTCCCCGATGTATGTAATTTACTTGTACTAGGTGGACTCTGAATACACTATAATAGTAATATTTGCACTCTATCCTCCTTCAGACTTGACATTCTCTTTATTGAAAGATAATACATGAAGTCCGCCACGAAAGCACCTGGTTTCCTTGCATGGAGGACCCACCACATACTCATACATTTTGCATATAATGATGCATTTAGATGTGGAAATCACACTTGTAAATGTCATGATTTAATTCTCCCATTTCAGTGTTGAAGCGACCAGGATTGCATCTATTGAAATTTTTGTGGGTATACTAGTAAATACCTACTTCCACGTTGTCAAAGCGGTGCAATATCCAATTCCTCGTTCTTGACAGGAATACAAGGTACATACTAGTAGACCACAATAGAATAACTTTGTATGTTAATGTTATGCATAGAAGTATATATTATACGCTTTTAAAGACCAAAAAAGAAGTATATGTTGTGGTCTATGTTCGATTTAAAATTATATATATATTTATACGGTAGTGAACTAGTAATAGACTAACTAACTACACATAAGAGCTGAACCGAGAACTATTATATTAGTCAATTAAAAAAAAAATGAATTGAATCAAATTGAATGGGGCCATACTAATGGGCATGTTGAGCGTCTTTTCCTGAAGAGGGCTAAAATGGCCGCTTAGGTGGATAAAGCGGACCCTGAGCGACTTTTTGCAGATTCACTTAGGGGGACGCTTAGGAGCTATCAAGCGACAGATGGCTGGGCCACTCAAGCTGGTGCTCAGCTCGATTTTAAATACATGAGTTCTATCTATTGGGAAGTTATGACAATGACGTCATGAAACCTCATCTTCCCAACATGATTGCATGCAGTCTCTTGGTTTGAATTGGTTTGCACCTTAACTAGGCCTTTACTATGACTTCACTCAATCATCTTATTAGCTCATGTTAGCTCTGTCTATTGGGAAGTGCAATAGTTATGTCATCAAACCTCATCTTCCTATTGTTTAGTGGTACATGATGTTAAATTTGTGTTGACTACGGCGTGTATGAAAGTGGTTGTTTGCATTAACTTCAAGTAAGTCGTGGAATACAAATGCAACAAAAATCTAGTTACCAAACAGTGAGATTTTTGATGAAATATGGAAACATCCAATTGGTCTTCTCCAACACTAAATGTCTAAACCACACACATTTAAATAGACATGTCTACATCTCTTTAATGTGTTGCTAACAAATAACATAAAAAAAACGTCGTAGGAGTTCTTCAATACATAGACCCAACAAGAATCAATGACTTGCAATATAGCACAACAAACAACCGAAAAAACTTACCAAGTAAGCCAAATATAGAGTTTTTGTCAAAACTCAAAAGTGAGATTTGAGAACGGTAGAAGACATGGAAATGTTAGGTATATGCAAGATATTGTTAGCGGTGAAATTTTTGTAGAGGAGTGGATTATGAGTTATTAGCTTTAAAGCAATAAGAAAGAACATGTAGGTTCAGATTCAACATCTCCATCTTCCCCGCATGATATAGCTTGTGTTATGCAAACTTCTCGACATTGTTGAAGTTGTTGATTCTTCTCCACACAATCTGCTTGGCATGGTGGAAGTCTAAAACTACTATAGAAATATGCCCAAACTTATTGGTTGATGTCGTATACATTTTGGTTGACATTGTCAATATTTGGTTGGGTCGACATGGTGGAATCTGGAAGTTAAACCGAGTTTGAGGTAGCTAGGTGTCAAGATTGATAATTGTGACGATTCTTCACTTAGTTTTAATGATTTTCCCACTGTGATCACATGGCTTGTTTTCAAGTTTGAATATTGTTATTGTATTTTTGTAGTGACTATGGTGCTGCTGTACCTCTTTCACTTAACTGTTAATGTTAATGTTCTTTTAAGCGCTGATATGTTTCCGTATACTGGCTTGGGATGTACCGATATCCTAAATATAAGACATTGACATGATACAAACACCACAGATACACACTCACACACACACACACACACACTCTTCATCAAGCAAGTAGAATTTTTTTCAAGTCAAGCTCAGATAAGCTAATATCTTTATTCCTAACACTCTAGACAATCCCAATTGTGTACTCTTTACTTTTATTTTAAGCGCCACATCAGTTATCATAATAGTACTTTGAAAGCAGACTTCAGGAGTCAATCTCTCTTCTTACATTTGCTAAAGCATTACTTCTTTTACTTAACTGTTAATGTTAATGTTCTTTTAAGCGCTGATATGTTTTCGTATACTGGCTTGGGATGTACCAATATCCTAAATATAAGACGTTGACATGAGACAAACATCACAGATATATAATTTTAGACACACACACACACACTCTCTCTTCATCAAGCAAGTAGAATATATTAAGTCAAGCTCAAATAAGCTAATATCTTTATACTGCCACTCTAGACACCCCAATTGTGTACTCATTACTGTAATTTTAAGTGCCACATCAGTTATCATAATAGTACTTTGAAAACAGATTTCAGGAGTCAATCTCTCATCTTACATTTGCTAAGCATGACCTCTTTTTCTTAACTAATGTTAATGTTCTTTTAAGCGCTTATGTTTTTGTATACTGGCTTGAGATGTACCGATATCCTAATTAAAAGACATTGACATGAGACAAACACCACAGATATATAATGTTAGACACACACACACACACACACACACACACACACATACTCTTCATCAAGCACGTAGAGTATTTTTAACTTTTAAGTCATGCTCAAATAAGCTAATATCTTTATTCCTAACACTCTAGACAACCTCAATTGTGCACTCATTACTGTAATTTTAAGTGCCACATCAGTTATCATGATAGTATTTTGAAAGCAGACTTCAGGAGTCAATCTCTCATCTTACATTTGCTAAAGCATTTTGATCAACTAAGGCACCGTTTGGAAACAAGTTTCAGTGCCAATAACTACCGGTCAGCCAAAGGTCATATACGAGCAGCAAAAAATGCTTCACGACACACGTGGTTGACAATAGCTTCTTTTCCCTGTTGTTTTTACATTCTGTTTCAGCCATCGGCGGTCAATGACCCCAGATTTGGAAACATGTTGCCTAGTGAAGCCTAAATCACGTATCAACAATATAGGGTTATAAGCTTCAACTTAAACAGTGCATACACAAAGAATGACAGACACAAAAAAATGTATTAACAAAAGAGAACCATGTAACATACTAAATGGGTCTTTGAATCTAGAATACACGGGTTACATTAACTCTTGCACATATATTCGTAATATAAAAAATGATGAAGAATGTAAAGTATGCAGCATAAAGCAACACAATAGCAGAAGCAGGAGCAGCAAGAATAGTAGCTACACCGTCATTTGGGTTGCGTGGTGTCCAGAATCTGTTCTGGTGGTGTCCCAATCCCATCCAACATATCTTTGGGCTAAGTAACTATGGAACAAATGCAGCTCTTCCTTGTACTTGTCCAGCAATATCTATACTGATCACTCCTCTATTCTTGATCTTTTCATTGCCATATTGCACTTGCTTCATTATCATATTCTAATTAATTACATTTAGTTGTTGTGCTAAACATCATCTCTTTAAACTTTGCATCTCTAATTTTGTCTTCTGTGTGAAGTTTTTCGTTTTGAATGAGCTGTCCAGTAACCATTTTTCTTATTTTATCTGGACATTCTTAGCATTTTGCAACATTTCTCTCCCCCACCAAGTGCTTGTTAGACTCAGAAGATGCCACCGCTCATTGTTCATTAATGTCTTTTTGCAGAAATTACACTCAGTTTCCATGTACACACAACCACCATTTCACAGTATATCCTAAGGGATCAACTTTACTCCCTATCCCTCACCGTCTTCATCTCCAGCGTCATCGCCAAAACTGGCCATCAGGACGATAACCAGATACCAAAGCTTAATTTCTACAATAGACAAACAAAAAAAAACATTAATGTAAATGTAATATGTAAGAGTGCTATGTAAGAGTGGAAGACTAGGTCTTCAACTAGAGTGTAAATTGTATAATGTATAATTTTTGTAAAATTTAAAGCGATATAGCGACTAAGTAAACTAAAGACTACTGACTAAGAAAGTATCTAATATTTAGAGAAAACTAAATCTGAAACTATAAATCTTCATTGTAAAATTAGTTATTAGTTATTAGTTACCGACTAAAAAAATTAGTTATTAGTTATTGCTGATTGGTTTTACTTATTAGTTTTTAGTTTGAGTAGTCTCTCTACAATCTGAAAATGACATAAAATATATGATAATCTGAAACTCTCAATCCTCAAATAATTTAGTACATGTGCATGTAATAAATTAGTAGTTATGTCATATGCGATTATTGTCTAACTCTGTAATTTTATATTTTGTTTTTTAACTTTTGACTTTTAACTTGTGTGATCTTGTTTGACTATTTAGGTTTACATTTTAACGTATAATATATAATCGTAGATTCATATGATTATGGATATTATGATAACAATACATAATTTAGTTACCAATCATAGTTTGGAATTTAGAATATTAAAATCACAAAAAATACTTTTAAAATCTGACAATATACTGAAAATAAACAAAATATGTAAATATGGATGATAAAAACTAGATAGATATAAATTCTAACAAGATTTAGGTAGATTTTACTACAGATTTTGATTTTTAAAATTCCACAATGCAAGACTATCTATTCGAGCTTGACCTTTTGGCTACTTATCAGTTGGCAGACTTTGAAGTTTGAAACAGGTCTTCTATCTTTGATAGATTGAGACATTGATCAATCTTCTAGGCTTCACTGTATAGGCTGTTGATTTCTCAACCACCATAGTACCTACACTGGCTTGCTGAGAATAGGATGTGATATCGTCTAAGAGTCATCGTCCATATTCAAATCACTCCCAGTGCCATTAGAATGAATAATGGGTTTTTTACATATTTGGTCTTCTTTTACCTAGTCATCTTATTCGAGCACTGTAAACCAAGGCATTCAGACTTGACCTAGAATTTGACCCAACAAAGCTTCTGCTTAGTCTCCAGTTCAACCACCGGGTCAGGGCTGGTGACATCAATATGACATCATATATATAATATGATCATATATACATACATGCATTTGTATATGTGTGTAATTATACATAGTATGTAAATGTGGGTAAATATGTGTGCATTTATACAGTAGTATGTAAATGTGTGTGTACATATTTAAATCTGTCTATATCTAGGAAGCACAGACACTTCTAGACAGCCCCCGTGTCCGTGTCGGACGAGTTTTAGACACAAACACTTCCCGAACACGGCCCAAAACGTTTTGGACACGGATGGAACGTGTCCAGATCATTTTGGTCTTTTTCTGCACCCTGGACACAGCTGGACACTGCCCAGACACTTCCTGGACACATCACTGCAGCAGCTGCTGCTGCAATAGTCTATTCTAGAGTGCAAATGTCGAATATACAGCTACTGGTTATGTATTATTACTGAGAAAATATAACAAGGAGCTGAGATCTGATCATAATTACAAACAAATCTGTTGGAAAAAAGCAATATGTAAAGTCTAAGCTGAATCAGATATCATGAAATAAATTATAGTATAATAAATTGGTTGAGTAATACGAACTCATATATGTATTCTGTAATATACTATTTATACCACAAACACACATTCCGTTTTCTACTTCATGTTGTTTCTACTACACACACAAAGACATCTATATGCCTATAAGATTATACATTCATAGATACATTAATCTGGACAAATTTTAAGATAAAAATCAGTTCATACAACATAATACACCTACATATATGTATAAATAAAAAATATATCTTCCCCTCATCCAATGCCGATACACCTACGTATGTGTATAAATAAAAAAATATTTTCCCCTCGTCCAATGCCGTGTCCGTGTCCTACATTTTAATAATTTACCGTGTCCCGTGTCCATGTCCGTGTCTAGAAACGTATCCATGCTTCCTTGGTCTATATACATTATATGTATGTATATAATCCACTATATGAAAGCATGAGGTGTTGAAATTTGAAATCATCAAACATAGAAAACTAGAATGCCATTAGCAAATAAGTAACCCAACTATTTTGCAAATCACATTACACATTTTAGTGACTTAAATAGTGGATACTTCAATATATGTAACATTGGGGTTAAGCGTTAGGGGATGGAAATTAGTAACATGACAATTTATGGAGAGAAATAAAAGAAGAAATAAAAGCAGAAAAATCTAGTCGGGTCACCGGGTTGGCAATTGATCTGGTCAGGTCACCAGTTCAAAATCAGGTGTTGGCCTCAAACGGGTTTCAGTCCACTCGACCGAGAAGACCTTCTAGGTGGCAGGTCAATCGATCTAATTGGCTAGATCTAGTTGGGTTTTAAAACCCTATTGTAAATTTGATTTTCAATAGCTTGAATCTTTTTTTTTTTAATTTTAAAATTGGTACCATATAGTTGAACAATGCATTCGTTAATTTCCACAGAGATAGAGCTTGTGTGCATGTACCCTCTATGACTGTGAAGGTCTAGACTCCTTTACATACTTAATTTGTGTCTGTTTGAAGAAAAACTACGATGAAGGGTTGTCACCTAGAACTAGCTCTTAATGTAGAACTAGACCTCAAACTCGTTTATAGATTGAAGGATTAGGACTAAAGGGAAACATCACTTTAACATAATGGTTTTGTCCTAGGGGGCATGTACTTATTTATACAAAACACTTCATTACATCTGTAGTCAATTCACTTTTTGCTTGCAAGCTCATGAATATTCTTTATATGAGGACATTCCAAGGCAAGAAAATGAGTCACAACTAAATTACTCTTTATTGGGCACATTCGAAGGCAAGAAAACGAGTCAACTAAATTGGGGAACTCAATGTACAAATTGATCCCTAAACGGTTGGCAAACTTAGGGTGTGATCCTTTTGTCAATGGATGCTCCTATTAGTTTGAGAAGGATGTGAGCAAATAATGCACCACTACATTGATTATCAAATAATGTTTATATCTTTAGTCTTTCATTGCAGTTACTACCACTAATAAACGAATTGTAGTTGCATTTTTTGTTATGAAGGGATATGCTATCCGACCAACGATGAATCAAACGAGTTGGACAATTCATTGGACATTTAGAAAGGCCTTTTGCTCCATTATATATGGTTAATTGATAGTATTATATAGGTGATTGTTATTTGATTGAATGATCTGGGCCGCAAGGAGTGCATTCACCTCATCTTGCTCTATTACTGTATTCCAAGGAAATTTTGTTACAAGTGTCTTAGTATCTTAGTACTCATGCCTACTTGAGCATCTTGTGGGTACTTGTAATCTTCTCTGTTTTCCCTTTCTCGGATAAATCATTTTTTAATGTTTGTGGCTTAACTTTGACCATGGCCTTTTTCATAAAACCTACAAGGGCACACTTTATTTGGATCCTATATGATTCATAAGTTATGATATATCTTTTTCTGTTGTAATAGATCCAATTTTTGTATATTTATAAACTTTCCCATCTAAAAATTTGTTTTCTCATGCTTGCAAATATATCCTTGTGTGCAAATTGTCGATTGCTATGCTATTATGCTTTCATGTTGGTTACTATTTTAGGGTTCTTCGAATCAAGCATAATCTATAATAAATATACTCTTTTTAACAATCTTTTTGCTAATATCCACAGTTTCTAGTGACGATGAAATAGACTACTCTATCAAGCCAGAATTTTATGATCCAGATCTTGATGATAAGGATGAAATATGGGTCTCTAAGCAAAGACGAGGCAACACTTCTGATGCAGTGCTTAGTTGCCCTGCGTGTTTCACTACCCTTTGTTTAGACTGCCAAAGGTACCCATCTTACTGTACTGATTTGATATATTTCTGCACTTTTCGAACTCTGTAAATTCTAGTTTGCAGTGTATTGGTTACACAAACATTGCCAATATTTTTTATTTGACAAGTGCCATATGCTAGATTTTAAATTAAGGACATAAAATGTTATGATGATACTATATTTCTTTGATTGGGTTTTGACTTGTTACAAGACAGTGTTATAACATCCCAGGATTTGAGGCCTCGGATAAAATGGTCAAAAAGGAATGTTGGACTACCCATACGACCAAGGTACAACAACAGGGGGAGGAGGAAGACAAGGAGGGGGAGGCAAAGGAGGTCGGCAACAGCTGCAACAGTAGTAACAAAAAAGAAAAGAAAAAAAAGCAAGGGAGGAGATGGACAACCGTAGTACTGTAGTAACAAAAGAAAACAAAATATGTAGGGGAGGAGCGTGAAGAGGAGGTAGGGGAGGAGGAAGGGGAGGAGGAAGAGGAGGCAGAGATAACAACAAATAATAAATGAAGAAGAAAGAAAAAACAAACTTTGAAAACCTTGCTCCTCCACTTAAGGTTGTTGCTGCTGCTGCTCCACTCAAGGTTGTTGCTACTGCTCCTTGCTCCTCCACACAAGGTTGTTATATGGTTATGCTCTATGTGGAGAATACATATATGAGAGGGAGATGAGGAAGAGGAGGCGGGGGAGGAGGAGAGCTGCTGCGTAATTAGGGAGTATCGTGGGGAAGCCTGCGTCTTGTAGGGGTCGGGAAACAAGGAGGGGGGGAGAAGAATTTAAGTGAAAAGTTAATTACTTAGATTTTAGGTTTTTTTCTTTCCTGAAGCCCAAAAGTCAGGCCCATCTAATGCCCAGGTGGGCCGGCCAGGCACCCAGGCTGCCCACTCAGCCCAAAGGCCTATTGAGGTTGGGCGCCTAGAGTTGGGAGTCTAGGGGCCCACCCAGGTGCGCCTAGGCAGAGCTTAGGCGGGTGCCCGTACATCAATGGTGTACATGGGCCATTCTGGGTCTACACTGAAACAGAGAAGAGATTATGAGGTCATATAATTGAGCCATGACGAGGACGTCAAGAGTCGAAGTCAGGGAGATTGTAACGTTCCCATGATTTGAGGCCTCATATCAAATGATCTTAAAAGAAATTTATTTGACTACCCAAACCAAGATGCACCTCCTTTTCATGTAGCCCATCAATAGGTACTCTACAGTTAAGCGTGTTTGGCCCAGAGTAGTACTAGAATGGGTGACATGTCGAGAAGTTGATCCCGGGCTATGCGTGAGTGAGGACAAAGTGATCAGCCGGGGCCAATGGTGGTTTATGGGGCTAGTCGCCATTTTCAAAATTCTATCACAGCCTTGGACAGTGGGCCCAGGCATTACAAGTGTTCACTTTGAAATTTGTACCCATGCAATTTGTGTATGTGGTTGTATATTCATCCTTGTGTGCTTAAAATGCAACACAATCATTGACAATTAACTTCACGAAACATACCAATTAAGTGACTTTGTGAAGCAGATTATGCAACCACATGATTATGCATGAAATGAGGAACATATGATTGAGATCCCAATTGCATATTTTATTATATATTCAAATCCACCTTATTATCAAAGATATCTTTCAAGATATAGGCTACACTCTTTAATTTGTGAGTAATGTGTATAAGCAAAATTTACAATTTATTCTTTCTCGTGGACGTACGTTGCTACATGCTTATAGAACATTACATTTGAGTGTTTTTAGTATATATGCTTTAGGCTTTATGTTTTGTTGTGTGCTTTAGACTTGTCTTGTGTTTAGCTTTTCGTTCGTTCCATATTGCCTAATTCTGTTTCTCACATACTCTCTTATCCTATAGAAGAGAGTGCATTGTAATTGTTTTAGACACATCAAATAAAGGGTTTCCATTTCTATATGGTATCAGACGTGTTCAATCCTCCTTAATCCTACGTCGCTGTTCCCCCCACCCTCTCCATCTTGTCACCCCTGCTTTGCCCGCCGCAACCAACACTCATCTCCCTCCCCATCGAACCCCATCTACCTCCATCTACCTTCACCAACTAATCACCCTTCACCACCCCATCTACCTCCACCACCCAATCGACCTTCACCAACCCATCAACCTCCACCGCCTGTTCAACTTCCACCACCCTATCAACCTCACTATCCACATCCACCAACCCATCAACCTCCACCACCCATTGACCTCCAACACCCCATCGACCTCCACTACCTCTTCAACTTCTATCACCCCATTGACCTCACTATCAAACTCCAATAACCCATTGACCTGCAACACCCATTGACCTCCAACACCCCATCAACCTCCACCACCACCCCATCGACCTCACTATCAACCTCCATCACCCCATTGACCTCTATCACCCCATCGACCTCCACCTTCCATCAACCTCCAATACACCATCGACCCCTCATCAACCCATCACCCTATCAACCTCCCATCCCATCGACCACCCATCCTATCGACCTGCCAACACCCTCACCCATCGCTATCTCTTCCTCTTGATCCCTTCCGACTAATTCCAAAAATAACAAGTTGAAGACCTAAAGTACCGCCTTTTTTGTACGCCATATGGTGGAGTAAATCTCACATTGTGGCAGTGTAGGTCTTTCCTTCTATTCTCTACTGCTCCTATGCAGGTTTCTCAGATCTGTTGATCTATATCTGCTACTGCTCCCTACTGCCACTATGTTGATTTCTTAGATCTATTTATCCCGATTTGCTACTGCTCTCTACTGCCCCTATGCAGGTTTCTCAGATCTATTTATCCCGATTTGCTAATGCTCTCTACTGCCCTTATGCGGGTTTCTCAGATCTATTGATCCCAAACTGCTACTTCTATCTACTGCTCTTATGTGGGTTCTTTAGATCTGTTGATCTAGATCTGCTGCTTTTGCTGCTGCTGTATGCGTCATCACTTTGGCTTCTATGACAACTACAGATCCTTCCCAGCCTTGTGTGTTACGACCATGAAACTTGACAGATCAAACTATCATCTTTGGTCGACATCTTTCGAACTATATGTCAAAGCCGAAGGGCGCTATTCCCATATCTCTGCTGATGCTATAATCCCTCCTGAATCCTGATGTTACGAGTACAACTGATGAAAAAATCAAGCAAACATACGCTCAATGGTCTAAAGATGATTATGAAGTTATGACGTGGATGGTGAATAGTGCTGAACTGAAGACCAACCAGTCTCTCCTTCACCTTCAAAATGCCAAGGCTACGTGGGATCAACTATCCCATGTGTATTCTCATCAACAAAATCCGAAGAAGGTCTTCGAGATCTTCAAGAGTTTGCCGTAAAGGAGTGTTGTTCAAAGTATATATGTACTCTCATCAACTCCTTTTGGTTGTGTAATCGCATTTGGTTATAGTAGTCTTCCAACATATAAGTACACATCGATCTTCGACTGATGGATTTGTGGAAGACTACTACAACCAAATACTCGACACTTTGGGATGAATTCCAAGTATATCATCCTCTTTCTTCCAACATCAAAGAAGTTCAACGACAACACAATGAACTTCAGTTGGTTCAGTTCCTAGCTGGACTCTCTCCATCTTTCTCTGATGTTGTTGATCAAATCTTATCTAGTGACCCCTTACCCACACTGAGGGATGTTCTCAAGCGTGTTTAACGCCTTCCTTCCATCTCTTACCTACCTGCTACATCTTCTGATCACTTGGTCCTTGCGGTTCGCTCTCATGACTCTGGTTGTGGGCGTGGACGTGGTCGCGGTGGTCGTGATTCTGGTACTCCTGGACGTGACCCTCCTCCTGGCCCTGGACGATGACAACCTCAACCTCCTACTGTCTGCAACTTCTGTGGGCGCATGAACCTCAATGAGGGCCATTGCTGTGAAAAACATGGCGCACTTGCATGGGCAAACCAAGTCTCCTTAGATGCATGTGATGATTCAACTACTACTGCCTCAAGTTCAACTCATCCCACAGTTGAGTGGATTCACTCAAAATTTGAAAAACTTCTTCAGGCTCCTCTGTATTTGCGAACACCCACTCAAGATGGATGTTCTTCTACTTTATTTGCATCTCCTACTAATGGTAAAATAAATGGGTCATCGACTCAGGAGCATCAACTCATATTTCTGGCTATTCTGACCTTTTACTGCCTTATCTAAAACAACTCGAGTCCCTCCTGTAACAATAGCTGATGGGACTCAGTCAGAGAACCTCGAGTCCGCTGAGATAGGGGCTCTGCCTTCTCTCTAGCGTGGGCACTAGAGAGAGAAGGGGGCGTGCCACCGGGGGCGGCTGCCACCCCGGCCAGCACTCCGCTGGTCGGAGTCTACCATGACGAAGAGAGGGAAGAACAAGGGGACGAGGGGAGAAAGGCTGACCTTGGAGGTAGAGAGGAGACAGGAGGCCGAGAAGCGGGGCTCTCCGACGGGTCGTGGAAGAGGTAGAGGGGGTGTGACCAGAGGGGGGCGAGTAGTAGGCCGTGGAGGCCATGGAGCTTCGGGCGGAGGCTCAGGTGCTGCTGGGGGTGACCGTCCGTTGAGGAGATCAGCAACGACCAGCCCGAAGCCTGTTGCAGCAACGGGCGATCCAAGTGCGGCCAACCCTAATGGCTCTGAGGGGGACGATGGACACAAGGCGCAGACCAAGTCTGGGGGCGCCTCCGTGGCTCAGGCGAAACCTTGGAGCATCAAGGATGGATGCGGCTCTTGGAGAGACAACCTTGCTGAAGAAGGTGCGGCTGATCCCAGCGACCGTCGCCTCCAACTCCAGAAGGTTTCGTTAGTTAAGCAAGGTGATGACAAGCTGATCGCCTTGGTTCCTAAGTCTCATGTCCATGAGATTGAGAACAAATGGAAGAACACCATCGTCTTCCATGTGGTGGATGCCACGCCCCACCTGTTGCCTATGAAAGCATGGGTCGAAAGGACATGGAAACCACAAGGGCAATTCGAACTCTCAAGAAAGACGAATGGCTTCTTCTTCGTCTCTTTCTTTGAAGAGGTTGATTGCAAGAAGGTCATTCAAGCAAGACCTTGGTTCTTTGATGGCCGGATAGTGCTGATGCAACGCTGGAGTCCATCCACTTCTCTGGAGAGGGACGTTCTATCTTGCATTCCATGTTGGGTTCGCTTCCCCACCTTGGGGTTGTTGAATTCGAACAAAATTCTAAGTGTGGCGGCAAGTTACATTGGCAACCCACTGAGAATGGATGCAAGAATTGCTAATGGTACTAATCCAGACTTTGCAAGGGTCCTGATCGAGGTCGACTCCGACAAAGATCCTCCTAAGGAAGTCGACCTATGGTTTGAGGACCAAGGTGCGGTCCACTGCCCTGTAGAGTACGAATACTTCCCCCGACGGTGCACCATCTGTGTTGCCTTTGGTCATACTACTGCAAGATGCCCAAAGAATCCGACGCATAGGAGCGTGCAGCGTGAAGGAAGACCAAGGACGCGTGCTCGTTCAGCCAGCAAAACACGGGAGCGCCCACCGTCAACTCACCAAGATGCGGCGGCGACCATGGCGACCAACATCGTCGATCACATCTCCGTCGACTCGGAGGCAGAGGCCGACGAAGAGAGGAGACCAAACGACACGACCGTTGGGCCAGTCTCAAACGCGGTCATTGCTCAAGGCGAAGTCCAAGCGACGCCGATTAATGAGGGAGCGGAAGAGGCAACGCCTTTCGACGGTCAGGCTCAACGCTCGGTCTTAGGGGAAGGCCAAGGGGCGCAACCCTTAACTGAAAAGCCCAAGCGCCGCAAGCACAAGGGCAACAAGGATAAAAATCGTGCGACGGTCATGGTCGGGTCAATAGACATTAATGTTGACTCGGACCAACCCTCAAAGGGTAAGTCGCCCGTGTTTGAGGTCCCACACATCATTGGAGTCGAGGAGTCAGGAAGCCAGAACGGCGCAACTCATTCCAACAAGGCAACAGCCTCTAAGGACCCGTCGCAAGCGAACGGACCGGCCGGGCTGGATGCAGAGAAGGCAACTGTTGAATCTGAACCGACACCCGTTGGAGCAGATGAGGAGTCGTCAACTCAAGAGTCACAAACTTTAAGTCCGAGTCGCATTGATTCGGGGGAGGCAAACAGCCGAGGGGAGGCTACTATATATAGTGCCCGGGCACAAAGGGATGAGACCTTTACCCCCTCTCATTTCCAACACCCACCCTCAGCAGAGCAACCCTCTCCAGAGGCAGACGCCACCACCCCCACTCCCCCTTCCTTCCCCTCTTTCTCTGCTCTCGCCTCTCCCGATGGGCGACAGGATGAGCCGCCGGGCCAGGTCGCCTACAAGCATAGAAGGACAAAGCGCCGGATGGTTGAGGCTGATGCGGTGCAGCAGGACGAAGAGAGGGACGAAGTCCAGCAGGTGGAGGGAAGCGAGCAAGACTCCGACTTCACCAAGCAACCGACGGAGGGGCCGGCTCCAACTGATGATGGGTCTGGAGACAAGACGACCCACAAGAAGGAGAGGCGTAAAAAAGTTAGGGATCCCAGCATCCCCAGGAGGCATAAAAGCCGGCAGCGTGCCCCCGACAGTGGCGCAACGGAGGATGTTTAATGACGATTCTCGCCTGGAACGTGCGTGGAGGAGCAACGGCCTACCGTCAGCGCGAAGTCAGAAGGGTGGTCCGTCTCACGGATGCATCCATGGCCATCATCACTGAGACTAAGATTTCGGAAACGGAATCTTGTAAGTCTTCCTTGCTCTTTCCTAAGGGTTGGGATTTTCTGTCTAACCATGAACAGGTTCGAGGAGGAAGGATTTGTTGGGGTTACGATCCCAAGTCCTGGAAGGTTGATGTACTCCATTCGAGTGCACAGACCATCACCTCCATCTGCTCCAACAATGGCGGTGCTACACTTACTGTCACGGCGGTGTATGGCTACACTACACCATCAAGACGGCGGGTCCTTTGGGCAACCATAACGGAGCTGGCAAAGATGATCGAGGGTCCTTGGATCCTCATGGGAGACTTCAACTGCACACGCTTTGCGTGGGAGAAGAAGGGCGGAAGGGAGCGAGGCCTTAGGGCCATTGCGGACTTCAACGATGCGGTCACTAGTTCGGGACTCATCGAGCCGATGCTACATGGAGGAGAGCTCACTTGGAGCAACTTGCAGGAAGCTGATCGTCGCATCGCGTGCAAGCTGGATCGAGTGCTCGTCAACGACAAGTTCGTCGACACGTTCACAGACTCCTTCACCACGCTGGACTTTCCTTCGGCGATGAGTGATCATGCATCACTCCTCACCCATCTCGTCCGGGAGGATGTTTCAAAGCAAGCCAGGTCTTTCCGCAGCTTAAACTATTGGATAGGCTGGGAAGGGTTTGACGAGGCGATCATGCAAGGATGGAGCAGCCAAGTGGTGGGCAACCCACTTTTCGTTGTGGCTAAAAAGCTGCAAGCAACTAAAAACTCCATCAAGTCTTGGGCAACTCAGAAGTGCAACATCTTCACTCTGAAGCGGGATGCACTTAAAGATTTTGAAAGGGTCAACAAAGCTTTGCAAAGGGACCCTCTTCATGTCGACCTGATTCAGGAAGACAAGGCGCTAAGGGAGAGACTTGATGCCCTCTCTAAGGCGGAAGAATGCCTCTACTATCAAAGAAGTAGAGTGGCATGGGTGAAGGATGCTGAGCGGAATACTAGTTTCTACCAAGGTGCTATCAAACGCAAAGTGGCCAGGGACTCCATTCGCGAGCTCATCACAGGCGATGGCGAGAAGATTCATGATCACGCCCAGCTGCAGGCGGAGGCTGTCTCTTACTTCACTGATTTGTACAATGCTAAAGACAAGCGTCGACCCTCCTTCACGGTCCAACCGGAGAGGAAGGTAACGGCGGAACAAAACAGGGACCTATGCGGCCCAATCACTGACGCCGAGATTCGTGATGCCTTATGGTCCATAGGACCCGACAAGGCGCCGGGTCCCGATGGCTTCAACGCTAAATGGTTCAGGCATGCCTGGCCGATCATTTCATCTGATGTATGCAAGGCAATTCGATGGCTCCATGAAGGGGGCAGCATGGTAAGGCAATGTAACCATGCCTTTCTGGCCTTAATTCCAAAGACATCTAATGCTGCATCCATGCGTGATTTTCGCCCAATCGCTTGCTGTGGTGTCATTTACAAAATGTGGAGCAAATTGCTTGCAAAGAGACTGAAGACGGTGCTGCCAACCATTGTGTCTCCTAACCAAGGGGCTTTCATCCCGGGCAGAGACATAGCGGATTGCGCTCAACTGGCGGGCGAGTTTCTACATGGCTTCGACATTAAGCGTGCCAAGCCTAAAGTCTGCATCAAGCTCGACATTACTAAAGCATACGACCATGTCTCCTGGGAGGCATTGTGGGAAGTTATGCTTAACTTCGGCTTTGATGAAAAATGGATCCGATGGATCAAGGAATGCGTTCGATCGAGCTCATTTTCAGTGCTTGTGAATGGTCTACCGTCTGGACTTTTCTCCAGCAACCGAGGTCTTAGGCAGGGTGACCCATTGTCCCCTTTGCTCTTCACCTTGGTAATGGAACAACTTTCACTGATGCTAAGTGAAAAACAGAAGTCGGGACACTTGGTCCCTTACAAAGTGAGGGGCACACCGGTGTTAACGCACCTGATTTTTGCAGACGACGTGATGTTGTTTCTGGACGGGACTCCACATAACCTTAGGGTGGCAAAAGAAACTCTTAGCCACTTTGGGGAATGTTCAGGTCTACATGCTAATCCGGCCAAATCATCAGTCTTCCTGTCGAAGGCAGCGGCCCAACATCGAGATATGTTTGAATGTATTTTGGGTATGCCGATACATCAACTGCCTTGCACATATTTGGGCTTCCCGCTGACTGCAGGCACTGTCACGGCTCAACAATACAGTGCTTGCACAGATCGCCTACGAAGAATGATTGAACAATGGCCGGCAAACAGGACTTCCTTTGCAGGCAGGCTTGTCCTAGTGAGATCCAATATTTTGGGTCTACTAAATTTTTGGGTAATGCAAGGTTATGTACCCCCGACGGTCATTGACAGATTGCAAAGCATTGCCTCACAATTCCTTTGGGGAGGAACGACCCACACCATGTCTTGGGAGCGCATGGCTCGCCCTTTCGGAGAAGGCGGACTGAACCTTAAAAACTTTCATGAAGTCAACAGATGGGCGACTGTGAAGCGGGTCATCAAGTTCTGCACCAACAAGGAATCCATTTGGTCTGAATGGATGAGTCGACGCTATGGACACACCTTGGCGGATACTAGAAATCACAGACAAGGCTTCTCCTGTACGTGGAAAAGAATGGTCGAAGAGTTCTGCAACTGCGACGAGCTTCTCAATTTCACGGAGGCAGGGGACATATCACTCAAGGACGAGGCGCCCAATCTGTGGGACTTTGTCAGGACTAAGGGTCATAATTGGCCCTTGGGACACTCTTTATGGCACAAGTTCAATATGCCTAGATGGGCCGTTACTGTTTACAAGGCGGCACAAAAAGCTCTGCAGACGGCGGATAGAATCATGAAATGGGCGCCCCAGTGCGAAGCCAAATGTTGCCTTTGCAACATGGAAGATGAGGATGGTGAGCATCTTTTTTTCAAGTGTCGTTTCTCTAAGGCACTTTGGGAAGACAACGCCTCAAAATGCGGCCAACATGCCAACACTTTCAGTCCGTTCATGGACTGGGAGCCCATCCAAGCGAGGAAGGACGAAGCGGAAATCCAGCTTATCATCCTAGCAATGAGTGCAGTTTCATACTTCATCTGGAAGGAACGAAACAACAGGAAGCATGGTGGACAAAGACAAACGCTGGCCGACCTTAAAAGTGTGGCCCGCAATGTTGTTCGAGGGGTCCTGTTTGCTAACTCGGACTTCTCCAATTTGCTGCCCGAAGAGACAAGGAAGGCTTGGGACGTTCATTGAAAGAGCTCGGCCCTCTGAAGGGGCCTGCACATTTCTTACTTAGAGTTTTTCGGCCCTGCGCGACCAAATTTCTTTAATGTTTTCTAGGCCCTGCGTGGCCAAACCTCAGTGACTCCTCCCTTTCCGGAGGCAGGAGTGACTGGCCTTAGAAGCTGAAGACCCAAAAGACTTTAAGTCAGGAGGGACTAAGGTCCATAAGGTCAGTCTGACGGATTTCACTCTGAGTCCGTGTTAGCCGGTGCCTTTGATGCTGGGTCTCTGATGTCTTGCCCAACTCATGGACAAGCATCCAACACTTAGTCAATTTTGGTTTGGACGAATCCACCTAGTGGGGACGGTCGACCAGAATTAGTACTAAGGGTTGTTTCTGGACCATCTTGATGGTCGATACTTGACTGAATTTTGGGGAATCTGAACCCACCTAGTGAGGACGGACTCTCCAAAAGCGTAAGTCAGGTATTACTTAGGACCTATTAATTGGGTCATGGCCTACGAGCCACTTAGACAGGATAGTTTTTTATCTCGCAAAACAATCTTGTACTTTGGAGCGTTTACGCTCAAGGGTCGGCGATTCGCTGCTCCTATTGAATAAATTACCTATTCAATGATGGGACTCAGTCTACGGTACACGGAATTGGAACAATATCTCTATCTAAAAATCTGGCATTAAAATCTGTCTTATATGTTTCAAGATTCCCACTTAATCTGTTATCTATCAGTAAAATTGTGAAGCACCTTCAGTGCTCAATCACTCCTAATCCTGAGGGCTGTATGTTTCAGGATCCCCGAAGGAGGACGAGGATTGGTTCAGGCCATGAAGGACCTAGCAAAGTGTACTACCTGGATGTGCCAGCTGCTCTACAATCTTCTTCTGTTCAGGCCTGCAATGGCACTACCATTTGGGACATCCTTTTTGCTGTAAAACTGTGATGCCTATTTCCTGATATTTCTAATAAACAATATTTGTGTGAATCTTACCAATTTGGCAAAGAGACTCAGGCTGTATTTCATAAGAAGAAAGAAATTGGTTCTTAAAATCGTTTTGATATTGTCCATGCCGATATATTGGGGACCCTATTCTGTCACTAGCTTGTCTAGCTTTTGCTATTTTATGACTTTTATTGATGACTATTCTACGGTAACTTGGTTGTTTCTCTTAAAAGATCGCAGTGATATTTTGAACACTATCACCACCTTTTTTTACCAGAGAACCAAACCCAATTCAATACAATTGTTAAAATCTCGTGAACTGATAATGGCTTAGAATATATGCAACAACCAGTTGATCTTTTTTGCACTGTTCGGGGTACCATTCATCGAATTTCCTGCTCTTACACTCCACAACAAAATGGTGTGGCAGAGGAAAAATCGCCGCATTCTTGAAGTAGCTCACACCATTCTTCTTCACTACCGTTTTCCTAAACATTTCTAGCCTGAAGCTATTTCTATTGCGTGCTACTTAATTAGCCGTATGCCTTCTTTTGTGTAGCATAATCAAGTCCCTTTCTCTCGTCTGTATCTCGATGCACCTTTTTTTGTACCTCCTTGCATCTTTGACAACACTTGCTTTGTTAAGAATCTCCGCCCTAGGATATCTAAACTTGACCCGCGCTCGACGAAATGTGTGTTTCTAGGATATTCATGAACTCAAAAAGGATATCTGTGTTATGACCCTGTAAAATGACTATGATTTGTTAGTGCGGATGTTGCCTTTTTTGAACACATGCCGTACTACTTTGACAAGGGGTTTGCTTTATCGAGTGATCTATTGGACCCTACTCCATGACGTGGTAGAACATGATCACACTAAAGTAATTGAAGATCTTCCTCCTTTAAAGGTGCACACTAGAAGACCCAAGGTTACAATCCCCTCTCTGGCCCTCAACAACCAATTCATCCCTCGTCGACAGATCACAACACCTCTCAGGTAATCTCTGACTTACGTCTTCCTATTAGTCAAAGGAAAGGTGTTCTTTCCTGCATTCAACATCCGATTAGTAATTTCTGCTCTACCACTAATCTTAGTGCTAGCTTTGCTTCTTTTATAGTTGCTCTATTTGCTGTGTTTATATCAAAGATTGCTACACAAGCTCTTAAGCTTCCTGCCCTGCGTACATGGAGCAATCACCTGGTTTTGTGACTTAGGGGGAGTGTCCCAAAGTCTATAAACTCAGGAGGCGATCTATGTCATAAAACAAAGCCCTCGAGCATGGTTTGATAAATTGAGCCAGATTCTCCTGAAGTTTCCATTTCGGTGCTCACATTCAGATCACTCTGTTTTTATTCAAAAAACCAATTCGGAGCTTGGTATTCTTATTGTCTATGTGGATGATATAATTTTGTCTGGTAGTGATTTTGAAGGTATTACAACTATCAAAAGATATCTAGAACAACACTTTGTTACTAAAGATCTTGGTAAAATCAGGTACTTCTTGGGATTGAAGTTTCAAAAATTTCATCTGGTATTTGTCTTTCACAACACAAATATGTTCTAGATCTTCTGACAAACACTGGATTGCTTGGTACTAAACTTGCTAGCACCCCACTAGATCCCAATACCAATTGGGATGATGAATCTTCACCTCCCTATCCTGATGACCACCAATACTTACGATTGGTTGGTAAGCTTATTATCTATCTTACTGTGACTAGAGCTGATATTACTGCTGATGTTTGACTTGTTAGTAGCTATCTAGATAAACTTCAACAATGTCATTGGGATGATGTTTGCCATATCCTAAAATACTGAAAAATTCTCCAGGGAAAGGATTACTGTATCGTAAACATGGGCACTGCAAACTCGTTGGATATTCTGACTCTGATTATGCCAGTAGTAGATGTGACACAAAACCTACCTTTGGCTACTGTACTTCTGTTGGAGGGAATCTAGTTCCATGGCACAGTAACAAGCATACAATGGTTGGTCGGTCTAGAGCTGAAGCAGAATACAGAGCTATGACTCATACTGCTTGTGAATTAATGTGGGTCCAAAGTCTTCTCAAGGAATTTGATAATTCTGATTTTGCTCCTATGCTAATGCACTGCGACAATAAGGCATCCATTTTTATTGCCAACGATCCTACCTTTCATGAGGGAACCAAACATATCGAGGTGGATTGCCACTTTGTTCGCGAATTTGTTCTCTCTGGACGCAAATGCACTCCTTATCTCCGGACTGAAGATCAGGTTGCTGACATCTTCACCAAAATACTTCTCAAGACTCGCTTTGCTACACTCGTGGGCAAGCTGGGCATGTCTGCCATCTATGCTCCATGTTGAGGGGGAGTATTAGTATGTATGCTTTATGCTTTATATATTGTTCTGTGCTTTAGACTTGTCTTGTCTTTAGCTTTTCTTTTATCCCATATTGCCTAATTCTGTTTCTCACTTACTCTCTTATCCTATAAAAGAGTGCATTGTAATTGTTTTAGACACATCACATAAAGGGTTTCTTGTTCTATAAGTGTAATTGGTTGCACTTGGAGATTAATAAGAGTCATAAATTGAGCACAAAATTAGGCCTTTTCTTTTCATGTGCAAAAATGTATGTGTGCTTCGGCAAGTGCTCAAACGTAATAAGTTGATAAAAAACATGCACATAAACCCTCACGACTTTCTCTCTATATGAATCAATATGTGTGTGCCCGTGTGCACATGCGTGTGTGCGCTGATAAAATCGACCGTCAATGGACTTTCTACCTTTTGGTTTCGACAAGGAGATCTAACCTTTTGACTTTAACAAGGAGAAACTCCTCTCAATTCTATATGTGTGTCCATGTGTGTGCGTGGCTCTGTGTGCGTGATCTATTTATCACTCAGGGATCCATGTAACTCTCTAGGCTCCTATATAGAGGAGGCCTAAATAAACACTATTTATGCTAATGAGAATTATTGTTAAACCTTTTTATAGGTAGCTTCTACACCATGAGCGTTAGAATGATGTTCATGTAGAAGTCCATCTACTGAATGCTCTTAGAATCTTTTGCACTTCTGAGGTGTGTCACATTAGTTTTCAACAAGTTGTCATCATAATACATTTTCTTGGTTTAATAGATGCGTAATAGTGTTTTACCTATTAGTAGAGTAGATTTATACCTCTTTGCCCACAACATAGGAGTTATCGAAGAGTCAAGAGTTTGTCCAAAATTTTAACACACTTGAAAGGTGGTGTCACTTCGATACTATTGTAAGTAATGAGAGGACAATTATATATATTACAAAGGCAAACCCCTGCTCCTATATATAGGATAGAGGGACATAATTGCAAACTTGACCGAGCATTAATAGGCTTACAACTTGTAGATCCATTTTTACATTCGACACACTTACTAATAAACTATTTAACTTCTACTCCCCCTCAAGATGGGACATAATAGAATGATACGTCTGGCTTGCACACTAAACATCAACGAGACAAACATAAACACGACTTATAAATGCAAAAATAAAGATATACTCAACACATGTACATTCTCTCTGAATTTAATCACCTTTGAATTTTGATCTTCTTCTCGCCTCACTTCATCTCCCATTAACTTCTTCTCCTCTATATCTCCCCCTTATGTAAATTACAAACATAATCAATAGAGTGGTTGGGATAAACCAAGACAAAATTCCAAAAAGGATGGGGGGGAGCAACGTGCAAGGACCACCAATGAAAAAAAGAACTAAGAAGATGTAGCATTCAGAGATAGCAAGTTTTAAAAGGTGAAGCAGGAAGCGAGCAACCAACCCTCCCTGAACACTTAAACGTGAAGCGACTAATTAAGCAGGCAATTGAGCACTTTTCGGAAGTGGTCAATGAAAGAATTAATACATATATTACATTTTAGTATGTATCATATTACTAAATTATTGAATAACCACTCAATTGACCAAACAATAGGAATCACATCTATCATATTAGGGTAGGTAAAAGCAAATAAGTAACTCTTAGTAATAAATGGCTTACAAGCTTATAGTATAAAAGCACATTATTAATTAGAAAACTCTAACAAGGAAACTATATTGAGATAATTGTGAGACTAGATTAGGGTATTCTACAAGAGTGTGGTATATAAGATGGGGGGCTGATGAGATGTTTCTTATAATAGACGATAAACACCTATCCTATATATAGGAAAGGAAGCAAGTACAAGGAAGAGGAACTTAACCCTAACAGGCCAAGACAATTTGACCATTATAACATAATAAACTGAATAACAATAACTGTAACACTCCCCCTCAAGTTGGAGTATGAATGAAACACATATGTAATTTGAAGTTACAAGACTCAATTAGACGATGCGACAAATAAAAAATAAAAATATCACTCCCCATACAAGACTGTCACTCCTTAAACATGACACTTTCAAAATGATTTGACGACACCACCTTTGATGTTATGTCTTGTAGGCTGGAAATACTTGAGCTTTGGAGAAGGTCTTCTGAAGCGCATGAAGAACATCACCATCAATTTGGAGTAGACGATAAAAGCACCATGACCTAACCATCTTTACTAGAAAGAAATGTGTCATCGAAATAAGCACATTCAACACTTCCAATGATGTAGCATTAGAGGCAGTGTTTCAAAAAGCGGTATGCGTTATGCGTTCGGAGAGGTCACCTTGTAGAGTATATGCGGTATGCGGGAGTATATGCGGAAGTATATGCGGTTTTGGATTTTTTTAATTAATTATTATATATATATGTATTAATCATGATTTACATATTTAATTTGTGCAATTGTGTATCTAAATAGTACAATTACAAGAATAATGGATGCAATTATGCAAATATGCAATCATCACAACTTAAATAAATACAAACATGCATTATAATCTAAATTTAAACAATGTAAATGTATAAAACAAGAAATCAGAATATCTCTAACTAAAAATCGGGGTATAATCGGCCTTGTATGCGACCGTACAACCGATTATGTGACTTGGACCGCTTTTTGGACCGATTTTTATTATGCGGATTTTTGGAGGACCGCACCTTGTATGCGGCTGCTTATGCGGGCGCATACACCGATTTTTAAAACACTGATTAGAGGTATCATCAAACACATATGATGAGGTGATGATGATTGCCAAACTAGATGCATCCGGTGTGTGACAATCGGGGGCTTGACGGGAATGAAAGACACCATCAAGGAAAGCCACGTAGATCACTAGAAGAACCATCTTAAGAAACGACTAATGCAACTTCAAGAAGATGTGAATAAAATAGCTCAGTGAAGATAAAATCCGGACACATTCTCAACCTTACAGGTGTAGTATTGTAGGCTTGAAATTGATGAGCTTCTTAAAAAGTAACCATCCATTAAATGAGATGCAGCATGATCATCAAATAACTAAACCATCCATTAAATGAGATGCAACAGGATCGCCACAAAACTAACACCAAAGGGAACAAGAGACTGGAATAAGCGCTACAAGCTCTTTTCTAACATGTGTCAATGATATAACTTGAGATCCTTCAACTTGCATGAAAGTAGTAGCCAACTTGAATAAGCAAAGCACAGATAGCCAACCTACGTGCATATTGTGGCACAAACACAATAAAAACACAGTGTCATTGGGAAAGAGGTACATTAGATGCATGGAAGCACGAAGAAACACAATATCATCTGGAAAGGGATACACCAATGATGTATTGGAAGCACGATGCTTGGTGAGGATAAAGCGCCACAAAGACATCGGAAGATGGATGTATTGAAGAACAAGAAGCTCTATAGAGATCAAAATAGTCTGGATTGATACATATCATCTCTTTCATACTCTTTCTCCTCATACTCCCTCTTCGTACGTTCTCTTTCTCACTCCTCAAACCCTCTCTCTCATCTATCCCCCTCTGCACAACAACTACTAAGTGATTGAGTAGCTAGTGTGGAAAAGAGACAATACCCCCTACACGTGGAAAGAGATGCACACATGACATGAGGGGTGGTGGGGGAGAATAAAATAGTCAAAAAGGAGGAAGAAAAAAAGCACGGTGCCCCCTTTTTTGGCGCTTTATAAACTAGCACGAGGTCTTATGTTTGCCAATATGCCGTAGATATAACCGATAACGCAAGTCAATGTGCTACATGACTCGATTAGACAGTTTTGGATAGAAAAATAAATGGATCTTTGTGCGACTTGAAAAGGAGACTCGTCTAGCCCTTAGACCGACACATATATATCTGATTAGCAGTAGCCATGTATGGTATGGATGCAGGGGGGACTGGGCCAGGAAGAAGTACATGGGCATCTATAGATCTTTGAACTTGGTGAACTGCTTGACGATGGTCTTTCTTATGCCCGACATATAACTCCTGAAACCCCCAAGTATTGACAAAGGAGCTAACTTGGCAATGGCTAACTATCAGGCAAACATCTAGTGTTTGGTTGTGCGGTACAATGATTGTAAAAGTTCCTAAAACGTTAAGTGAAATATCAAATATGTATCATTCTCAAAAAATTTAGGCAATGGATAATTATTTGCCAACGACTAACTCAACAATAGACTTTTTCTAGGTGATGACTAACTTGGGATGGGTAATTATTAGGCAAATACACGGTCCTTGGTTGTGTAGTAAAATGATTGTAGAAATTTCTGTAAAAATCAGCGAATGTATTGTTCCTTTCTTTAGGAGAAATGCAACTAGATAAACAACTGGGTGCGCTTGTCTCAAATATCTAATGTTGCTAAGACTGCTAAGACTATATGCAATGCTTTTGACCTATGTGTGCATCTATAGCCCTCAAGAAATATATGAGACCCTAAATATCAATGAGTTTTGAGGAATTTATTATCATCCAAACATATGGACTTAACGACACGGCCATGTATTACGGAACGCTAATTTGTGATCTATGTCTGAGTTCTAAAGGCACATTGGATTTAATGTGCATGTGAATGGTGGATACACATTCGATGAGTCCATAGCATACATTCTAACAACACAATCTGAATATATTTAGTGCTATTTGTGAGATTTGATGCTGAGATAGAATCGTTTAGTTTCTGTTTTGACAAACAAGCCTGTATATTTTGACATACACTGATCTAAAGCATGTTTTTTTGTGTGTGATAAAGTACATATGGTTGTTAACAAGTGTTTACAGTTTGTAGAAAAGAATTACACCATTCATTCAATTTTTTTGCCAAGTCATTCATTCATTTAACATATAAAACACCGAGTATTATAATTTTTGCAAATCTAAAGAAAAAACATGACATATACAGGGCTGTTCATGATGTATAAATATTTATTGTTTGCAAAATGTTCTCGAATTCTTACCTTCATATACCATCCCTGTTAGTGAAAATAACTCAATTCCTACAAACATAATATGTATCCTGTGTCTTACGAAAGGAATCATCCAGATTAGAGTTAAATAGTCGGTCCTTTTATAATCAACAATGCTGCACTAACTCGTAATATTTTTTGAAGTATTCAGTCTAATTTAAACTTTTACCCCAAAAACTCAATTGCGGTACCACACTGATTTGAGTCATACGAGCATTCTGACTATACCACTGAGACTCCCACGAGATTAAAGTAGCATTTAAAGCTAAAGAAGGTATACGTGGCTTGACCTACGGATTTTTTTTATAGATTGTTCTCTTTTTCTAGAGTCTTGTCAGTTACTCACCCAAAATATATATCAGTCTTGGGTTCCGGATCTGTCTTACATGCTAGATATGTAGAATGTTGAAAATATGATCAACAATATTGCACTTATGCTTGATATGGAATTATTAAGAGCTACGCTACACATCCCCGCCCACTCATCTGGTCATCCACCTGGTGGTTTGGATGTGTGGTCAATGCTGATGTGACAGAAAAAGTAAATACACCATGAAAGAGAAAAAAACTGGAGAAAGAAAAATGTTTTGCACATAACTCTTAAATCGTAAGGAATTTTAGGTCGAAATAAACAACATTAGGTTCGTCATAAAAATACTTTCTATCAAGGCCAATGTTGACATACTTTGAAAAAAATAATATTAGAAGTATATTAAGAGAGGAGAGAAGTATATAAAAGTACAATACGTTTTCAGGTACTGTACTCAGATTGACCATTCAGGTACATTACTTATTGCCTCTTTATTTCTTCATATTCCATATTATGTCATAAATCCATAATTACTGCACATTTTATCATTTATATTAGTTTTTGCATACATTCGGAATGTAGCGTTTGACAAAAATCATATACAAGAATATCCACACAATCTACAAGTACAGTACTAACAGCTAAATTTTGTAATAAAAAATATACTACTAGAAGTACAGTACTAACAACCACATTCTATTTTTTTTTAAAGTATTCACATTCGTAATATGTACAGACGTACAATACTAATTGTCTCTTTGTTTTTCACACTCAATATTTTGTCACAAATCCGTAATTATTGTACATTTTATCATTTATATTAATTTTTGCATACATTTAGAATGTAACGTTTGACAAAAATTGTATACAAGGATACACACATTCTACAAGAGGTACAGTACTAACAGTCATATTTTGTAATACAACTAGAAGTACCGTACGAGACATAACAATACATGATTTGATGATCTTGTTAGTACAGTACGAAACATGTCATGTATAAAAGAATGTCGATAACCACATACCATACTTTTATAAACTAATTCACATTTTGCTAAAAACATACACATTTACTAAAATACAGTACTTTCAACAATTGTTTAAGAGCAACTAATCCTTGATCCTATTCATTCAAAAGTACAATACTTAACTCATTGCTACTGTTAGCTCAATTGAATCCATAGATGAACAAGTAGCTATTGTACATGATTTGAGGGAATCACGAATGTGATGTACTGTACTCACGTGTACTCTGTACGTCTGTACCCAAAACACATGATATATCCTAAAATACGGATACTATATTTCTCCGTATTATCATTATTTCTTCAAAGTATGTCAACACTAGTCTTGTTGGAAAGTATTTTTATAAAGATTCTAATGTAATTTATTTCATCAAAAAATACGTTCGGGATTGAAAGTTATGGACAAAAATATTTTTTCTCTCTTCTACTTCCCTCATCCTTTATTGCTTTAATTGTTGCTAACAGCATGACAACAAGTATCGACTCTCATTTAGCAAAATTGGGTAGGCAAGCGGGTGGGAAAGTGACTGTGTAGAAATTTTCAATTATTAATCAGGAAAATTGATCTTACTCTGCTAGTTTTATCCGACACTGAAGGTACTATCGTACATGGTGATATAGAAGTTGCTCTAAAGAAAAACTTCTGTTATGAATTCTGTGTAGTTAAAAATGGCTTATACTGAGTAGAGATAAAAGTGGATATTTGTTTCTACTTCCCTGAAATTTGATCCTCTCTTCAGATAAATTTTAATACAAATGGTTTCCTTATCTCTTGTAGGCACGAAAAGTATGTCACCCAATACAGGGCGATGTTCGTTTTTAATTGCAAATTCAAGAGAAATCCAACATCAGAAAAGGCAAAGACGGGAAACGCTCGTGTGGAATCAACTTGGATAGCAGATTCCAATCAACTTTCTGAAGGAGATGACGTTCCAGTCTGTTGCTCGGTTTGTTCCACGGAGGTTGGAGTCTATGACAAAGATGGTGTTTACCACTTTTTGGATGTAATTCCTAGTAACTCGTGAATTGCACACCGTGGTTATCTCAGAGTTGGGTGTTTGAATATATGCTCTGTTCCTAACATTTGTTGGGAGATTTTTCTGGTTCTCTCTGGTGCGGTTAGTTTTAGAATTGTGGGTTACTACTAGTACTCCATCTTTTTCTCCTTTCAGTGGAAGTTAAATTGTTTTTAGGGCGACGTTTATTTTTAAAACAAAGCCACGAGGTAGTGTATTAGTCCAAGACTTGTATCTGCTGGATGTGCACCACAACTGGACCTTGATAGATTGATGAAAGACGAGTGGAGTACTACAGCAGCTGTTTGTCTGCAGCAATGGATGAGAGGAAGTTCAGACCAAAGGCCACGAACGAAGTGACAGTCAATCTCTTGTGCAATGTAAGTTGTAATTCCATGGATACCCAACAAGACTGGTGTGTGTGTGTGTCTCTTCAGCAGCAGATAAGGGAATAAATTCGTAGCCACTGCAGGCTCGGCGTGCATTTGTTTGATTTTGGTTTACTGGACCAGTAGAGTGGACGAAACCATAGCCCCGTCTGCCATTCAGTTTCTCGTGCTTAACTGCTCACTCGTGGCCGAAGCTGGGCCGTAGGTGATGAGAACGACGCTCAGTGTCAACTGCAAATTCTTTGAGATGTGACTAGAATGATGCTCAGTTGATGGGAAAACCTGCTTATTAATACTGCGGCTGGTATTGACAGCATAATCGTCTGGGGGCAGCGTCTACTTATCCACTACCTCTAATCTTAACTCCTTCACAGTAATCTTAATTCCTTCACAGTAAATAAACTGGTCCTCAAATTACCAGTGACATGAGAGCTATACATAATTAGCATACATCGATGATCTAACCGACATCAATGAAAGTTGCCAGCAAAAATCAATTAGTGCAGAGCCTGATAGGTCGACACCATCAGTGAGTGAAATATGTGGAGTATATTTAAGTAAAGCATGAGTTCTTGTAATGCAGAATCTGATAAGCATACCTTGTGGTTTCTAAAATATATATAGGTGGGGACAAGTAAATAGTTGTTGAGTTGAATCGAGTCCGACTTGATTCGTTTAAGCCCCAAGGGTTTGGGTAAAGGGTCAAAACAGTAAACGATGAACTGTTTGCTGGGTATGAACGCTTTTCCATATTGCTGTCGGCTGCGGCATATATGGGTATGGGAGAAGGAAAAGGGAGCTCAGGCATAAAGGCACGTGCACACGTGAGTTGAAGCTGTAGCAACGATGGCTAAACCGACGAGGAAAATGATTCAAGCTGAAAACCAAAGTTGAAAAGGCTGACATACTCGGATACTTACATGCTGTCGTCTTTCCTTTCGCATGCTAGAAAACAAACAATTCCTGGGATAATATGGCTAACGAGTAACTACTTACAGTTTATCCGGGTACGGCTACGAATCAGCCCACAAGCTAATCGTATGAATTGCAGGCTGCAATGAAGGGGCATATGGGGGCTTTTGGAATGCTTAGCTATGAGTTTACTAGACGCTTAAAGTCCGTTTGATTCGGCAGAAAGTTATAACATATTTTTAGGTACTCTCGTTTTCTAAATAATTACGTTTGCTTGAATTTAACTGAAAACCACGCGGTCCACACTGGTATATGAACTACGTCGACACAGTTTAGCAATTAGCATATAGAAAAACAGGGGAGGCAAACTGCGCACGGTTCGTCTTTATCCGTCCTGTATAGCGCCAGCTGGACAAATTTTCCTTTATATATATTGCAGATGGCACAGTCACTACCAACCAGCTGAATGAGACGACCAGACTGACCAGTTCAGTAGAGGGTTCAACGTTCTTCAGACCCTGCTATATAAGCAAGCCTGCTTGTTGTAGCAAATAGAAGCAATGGAAGTCAGCGAATTTAATATACCTCAAAGCTCAAACTAAATAAAACCTTTTGGTTCTAATTCACTACTTTGACTTTCAAGTTTTGAAACTGTTAGTGTGTATCGGTTCTCGTTCCAGCTAAACAATCCTTGAATCCCAATTCGTAATCTCGCTTATAGAGCAAATGATCTTCGTCGATGGTAATATACAAAGTTAAATCACTTTGACCTCTTGAAGCTTAGGGCGTTCTCATTCTCGACTCATAACCCCATATTCTGTGGATACCCATGAACCAATTTACGTTAAAATCGGGAGTTCAATCATCTCGTTCGTTAACCCAACACGTGAATCACTGGATTTAATGATATTTTTCAACATATTAATCGTTTAGCCTCTAATAATTTGGACCAACAATGATCTCTTCTAGGATTACAGTTTTCTTTCCAAATTTGGAGTTACCGGCAGCGATCGACCCACTGCTGCCAAACCAACACGAGCTCGGAACCAAGTATCATTAACAGAGTTCATGACGCATGTATACTCATACCAACACATCAGAAGATAAAATGTACCTTGGGCTATGCACATCTTTGGAGTACACCGTAAGACATGTCGTTTTGTCATATGGTATAAATGGACACAGTATCACTCCCTTACCCACCAACTACCCATACTTTGTACGGTAGGATAACAGTAAGCATACACAAACACACACATGCACATACAAACATATACACACGCAAAAACACATGCACGCAGATGAATACACACTCACACTCAACATGTTCTGCATATATCAAAGTTTGTGCTGCCCACCGAGGACAATCTTCAATGCCGTAGGATCTCTCTCGCGTCAACGTGCGTCTGCTGTAAGGAGACCGATCAGGTTACCACTCAACATCTGTTTGCATTTAATGAGGTGGCCATAGAGTTTTTGGCGTAAAATGTTTTCTCTACATAACCAGAGACTTTCAGGCCTACCTCCCTACAAGCTATCTCCAGGGAGTGTTGGGCAAAGAAATCTTCACATAGTGTGGAAGATTGGTTATTTTCTTACCTCATCCCACGGTCTGCTAGTCTGTCTGTCGGCATCGATGTAGGGCCAAGTTTGAACGGGGTATCCATCAATACAAACATGTTGTGGCGAGAGATCACGAGACTAACAGATACAAGGATCAATAAGAAGTCCTTTAGGGTCCGGGTGGACTTGGAGCTCAACCATAGACTAGAGGCGGAGGAGGTCACGAACCCAAAGTTTAGAATCACATGTGTCTCCTTAATCAAATGGTACTCCCTGAATGTATATAAATTTGAAGCTGAACATAGCCATTGGGCCAAAAGAGATGTTGTCCATGTTAAGGAGAGATGGACTGCAGGCACAATGAGGAACAAGAGAGGCCACCTCGTGGTTGCCTACAGATAGATGAGGGCGACCAACTATGAGGAAGATTGTACGTAAGCTCTAATTATTGCCTTACTTTTGATGGATGAACAAAACCTTGACGTCACGATCTTTGAGAGTGACTTGAGATTGATCTATGAGATGACTTGGGGGGAAGCTAAGAGGTCTTAGAGGACAACCCATTTTACCAGGGATATCTTGAAGAAGGTACTAGAGTTCTCCATCATTGGCTACTTGATACCTCCAATTACCAATTTGTCTGCTAGAGCAATTGGTAACTGGGGGAGTGTTCATAATACCTCCTTTGTCACAAGGGAGCATCTTTTCCTCCTCATGAGGATAAGAATACTTCTTATTTTGGATAGACAAGGCTACCATACATACACACTGATGAGTAGATACTTAGATAGGTACTTAGATGATTTCTTACTATTTTGGGTTTAATCCCAGAGGTTGGCTGTGGAACAAAATGGATGTGTTTTTCCTTTTTATTGTGGCTTAGGATGTGGCAAACAAGTAGATGTTTGATCCACATTTATGAGCAGTTGTTGTTTCTTACTTGATATTTTTGCCTAAATGAGGAGGGTAAGATGAATAAAAGAACCTTCTGACTTTATTTAAAAAAAGTTTTGTATATATTACCCACCACATCTATCCTCTACTCCCTTTACCGACACCTAAAAATGGTCTGGTAATGGAGAAATGATACCCTACCTACTTTATCATTTTCACAATAATGTAAAATTCAACGAGTAATTTGTGATTTTAATACATTCACTAATCCTATTATAATCCAAAAAAGGCCACAATTAATTGCTTCATATGTACTATTATTTAATTTTAAGAATTTCATCAAGTAATAATAGTATGTCAAAATTTTTATAATCATATTTTAGAGATAAAACCGCCCAATAAAAAGTACTGTTTAAAATTAACTTAAGGAACACCTTGTATATGTAGCGAGACTATCTGAAATAATTATTGAAAATATTGTATATCTATCTTTATGTTGCTTTAGAAATTTCACATGTTATCCTACCTATTTACGTTGTGGGTAAACAAGTACATGTCAAGGTAGGGTAAGTGTTTTACTTTTGGAGAAAAATCTACAAAAAGTGTTGATCTTAGTGGTCTCTATACAAAAATAAAAGATAAGAGTTGCTGACTTATTTTAGGAGAAAAATAAGAAAAACTACATATGGACGTTCACATGCGAGAAAATACAGAAAAGACAAAAAAGGACTCCAGTGGAGGATGGGTAAGACATGAAAAATGTGTCTATGAGACTAAAAATGAGAATCCTATTACAACTAGGATAAGTGTGAGGCGCGACCAACAACATGAGAATTGGTATTGTCCCTAACTTATGAAGTTTCATGAAAAACATTTGATTTGGGTTGGTTAAAAAAATAAAACAAAGAAAAATGTAATTACAAGTGTGTTAATCATTGGGGATTTGAGACGACATCGAAACTTTCTATTATCACCCCAAAATCTATTTTGTTAAAGGGATCCCAACCAACTCATCTCCTAGGATAGAGATCCATCCCAAAAAATTGGATGAGATGTGGGAAATAAAGTGAAGAATAATAGAGAAGATTTGATTAGATCAAAAAGTTATAAATATTTGTGTGTAATTAATGGTATTAATGTTTAAAAATTCACACATTTTATCTAGGTTGCATTTGAGAAGTAGCTAATTATAAACAAGATGCATTTTTTTTAAAAGATCAAGAAACATGTATAGATTTAATTAAAGAAACCAACATATTGTATGATATGGTCAGGAGCAAACAAGATTTATATGCTTAACATGAGAAATTGTTGCAAGTTGTACAAGTAGATAGAGAGGGATTTTTATTTAAAGTAGATGAAAACTTATTATAATCTAGATCTAGTAGTTAAGAAGAACAACTAAATCTAGAGACCTTACTGCCTCCTTACCGTTTCCATGCCCCCAACTTATTAAAATTATCATTATAAAGGATGACCTTCTAGATATTCATTGGAAAAATCTAAGCAAGATGAGGTAATTTGCTCGATGTATTTAGGAGAGTCAAAATGGGTATTAGTTGATGGTGAATATGGTGTGTGTGTATTTATAATTTTTTTGGAGGACCCAAGGTTCAATATTGAGAATGAAGTTTCACGAGTGAATTACCATAAGACTAGGAATAGAAAATAGTAGTACAAATTTCCCCTAATGGGACCATGTAGAACACTAGTTTTCACAGGGTGGAGGAAGGCCACATTCCTCCACGTGGCACCTTGGCAGAAACATGCATTCCTATATGATATTCCCGGGCATGTAACAAAGAGTTTCCTTATTTGAGCCTCTAACTTTTTAGAAGGTTATGAGGGCATCTCAAATAGGAAAATTGTTTTTGAATTCTGAATTTGAATTGTATAAACTCAATTAAAAAAGAGAAAACCAAGAGAGATAAAAACTTGAGGACAAGTCTTTTTTTAATAAGATTTTCTCAAACAAAAAGATATGAAATTCAATTGAATATCTTCTCCATTAAGATAGTGGCATTGATTATTGAAGAGAGATAAAAAGGCTATACAATTTGTAATTTGAGTCAGATTCGAATATTTTCTTCAAGATAACTCAATTAGATAATAATTGGACAAAGGCTTGTGTAAGTATTAATTTAATGTCCAACCACAATTAGTCCAGATAAATGATTTTTTTTGTCCATGCACCCTAAAAATGTGCCAAATTGGTTAATGGATGAATTAAATACATGGAAATAATATGAAAATGAGGAATTGATTGAATGAATTCCATCATTAGTCATTGATCAAATGACCCAAAATGTGTGCCAACAGTTTGCCTCTATCAAGACAAGGTTCAAAGTAAGAGCCAAGACTACATGCTTAAGTCAATTATGATCCCCATTTTGTTCATGTAGGGCCAAAAGGTGAGACTCATCAATGGATATAATTTTGAAATATGAGTCTAAATGTGAAAGATAATTGAAGTGCTTGTATTTTAAAGGATCATAATTATCCCCAACACCCTACAATTAAATTCTCAAGTGAATTAGGTCAATGATGGAGAATTGGTGGATGGACCACTTAACCCTTAAATGGTGATACGTGGGATTCACTTATGAGGGATATTGATTTTTAAAATGCAAAATGCCTATTCAGATACAGCTTAAATAGCTCAATATGAGCCGTCCTGAGGTAGGGTTTTAAATCAGATGAGGTATCAACTAGATTTAGTGTTTGAATGTGAAATTAATTGCTTATGCAAGACATGGCTTGGATGTAGTGATCTTCCTACTAGGGGTTATGTATTTAATGTAAAAAGGAATCCAACAATTTTTCTAATTGAGGTAGGACTTGAATGCTCTATATTATGCAAGGTTTTCCTGCATAGGATAAGTGTCGAGTGCTAAAGTATTAATCGGTTCTCCTCCACGGGGTAGGGACTTATTCCAGTGAGGCAGTTATGGATGATAGTGCTTTATGAATAGGAGGGCCTATGCAAGATAGGGCTTTATACATATATGTTACTTTGTTTAAGATCATGATCTAGGACCCACTAAAATTATACGAAGGAACCGTTATAAGTACTTACCGTACGTAGGATTCTAAAATCACACATAGCAATACCAAATGAAGAAAAGATTTACACAACAAACATAGTAGTACATAAAATCCTAGTTAGAGTTACTGATAATACAACATAAAAGAATCCTACTTAGGGTTATTGATAAGATAATAGCACAAATATAACAATAGAACAATATGCATAACAATACAAAATTTTTCTAGAGAATATACACAACTACACACATTTCAAGGAGAATCTAAAGAAAAAAGAACATCAAACAACATTTATCTTCATCAACACTATGGATGAAACCAAAAACAAAAGAGGTGGGGGGAGGCACATCATAAACTTTGTAAATGATACACATTCCAAGGGGACTATGAGAATAGATAACACATACAACACTAATGAAGTTCATCAACACTGTAGAAAGGACTAGAAATTACCAGGGGAGACACATTAGAATTTTTGACATAGGATAATATGCATACTTGATTGAAAGAGCAAGACAATGATGGTGTGGGAGATATACAAGAACATACAAAGCAACACAAATAAATCTTATTCCTTGCTACTTACCCAAAAGAGAACTGGGGGTGCCAAAGTGCACCACTTCTTGCTTTTCTGAAATGAGTGCATTTGAAGTTGGTATGATCCACAAAGTGTGGAGTGGGATGAAAAATTTAGAGTGGCGACCAATCAAGCCGATGGGAAGTCAGGTGTAGGTGAAACCAGACAAGTAATAACATGAAGAAATAAAGAGAAATTTCCCCATTAATTTGGACCATTATAAGTGGGTCATTTAATTCGGGCCATTGAGCTGAGTGAGATTACAAGTCTAGCTGTGTTATATGAATCAAGTTCCTTTTTCTTTCTTTACTTTCTCTCTATTTTGGGCACAATGCAAGTTGTATGGAAAAGAACATTAAATCTCTTCCCTCCTCACTCACACACTTTCACACAAACACTCTCTCCATTCTCTATTTTGATATTTTGTCATATAATTATATATATAAATCGACATGCAATTGCATACCAATAGTAATAAAACAAATGGGGCTTAGCCACCAAAATGATTGAACAACAAAAGTAATGCCAAAAATCCAACCATAAGTGGTGAAGTGCACTAGTGGATGAAAACATACTAAAATAATTCATAAGGGAAGGCACCCTAATGTTAGGCCTCATATGATATAAGTAAGATAGTAAATTATGCTATCAGTTGTAATAATATCCACATGATTTGATATCGAGTGTATGTCCTCTGTGACAAGGTTGTCTCTATTAAGTCTGTGAATTTGTGATTGCTTTCCATCATGATGGCTTCTATGCCCTATACATCTACATAGTGAAAACATGTGATATATTTCATGGATGTATAATATGAGTTTACATGTATCATGGTTTTTGTTATTAAACTTCTTGTTGTTTCTCTCAGTCCATATAACTCAAAATATGGTGGGCAATCAACTTTTTTGGTAATGAATGAGCCTTGTGATTTGGGTTTGGATGTGTTGAACAAATGTAGCGTATAATCATGACAATATGTATTACTAGTAGTGTAAGTAGTGCAATGTACCCATCATGTGATGGTAATTGGGTAAGTGAAGAAAAGGCGTTGTGTGGTTTCTTCATGAGAATCACATAAAGAATATATTAATGGCTTGGGAATCCTTTCTTGAGAAAATTATGACTCTTAAGAAATTTATCATGTCATCTAAGCCAAATAAGGATGTGAATTTTGGTAGGAAATTTGATGTTTCATATACGTGTTTATAGGAAAATATATCCACATAAAGTATAAAACTGGGCTTGTTTTGAGGTGTATTTGGTGCCTCATATCCATGTAATATGGTTTCTCCTATTTGTCTCTATTTAGTGTAATATCTCTTCTTGGGTCTCATGGAAGAAGGATGCATAGTTGGTTCTTTTGATCTATTTGTTCCTAATAGATGTAGTGCTAGTGTTGTAGTCAACTGGGTTAAATATTTGGGGATGTTGATGTTGAGAGTTTGGTTGATAATACTAAGACCATTAAACCATGGGTCAGACCAAAATTTGATTTAATTAGAGCAATGAGGCGGGCTAGTGATACAATGTCTGATGATGCATATACATTTAGTGGTGTGGCACCATTAGGGGGAGGTCTGGTTATAATTGATGTATTTCCATTATTTATGTTTCTAAAGTATTTTCTAATAACATGATCTTTCCATATGCAAGATCTAGCAAAGCATATGGATGCTATGATTTTTTGTATCAAATATAGTGCATGTATCTTGATGTTGATGATACCCCATCCCTCTTATGTTTTTGGGGAGCACATGGTTTCTCAATTCACTACGTGTATATTGTTTTTGTAGAGGCATGTATCTTTTTTCCCATATGATTCTATAGAAAGTCTCGTCTGATACAATCAATGGTTTTGTGAATGTTAGAAGGAAGAGGTATACAATTGAGGAAGTAGGTGGTAAAAGAAGTGAGTTTACCCCCAAGATTAAGGAAGAGAGTTTTCCACAAGCTAAATTGATTATACACGGATATGATGATGGAATTACAGTAGGATTTAGGTATGGAGGGTGGGATATCAGAAGATCAATATATACGAATGAGAATTTCTCAATCTTGCAGTTGAGAAGCATGTGATATCTATCCTATCCTGTTGATCAATGCGAGAGCCAATAATGAAGGATTTATGGAAGTTTATCTTAAGACCCAAAAGGTAGAAGAACAGAGTAATGATATGAACATTATTAATCATATAGTAGTCATATGAGGAGATGAAAATGATGGTGTTGTTGGTATATTGTACAATATTTTCTTGGCAAAGGATAGGGGATGTAATAAGACAATGAGGTGTCCCATGTTTGATCATTTGTGTGAGTATGGATGTGACCATAATGAACATGTAAGATATCCAACATGTATTCCACTAATTGGGGTAGAGAAGTGGAAGAATTTGAAAGAAGATGTAATCCATTGAACCCATCTATCGGGGAAGCCATATCCTCCCATAAAATTGACAAGGAAAGTCCAATCTATATTATCAAAGGCTTTTTTGAAATCGAGTTTAACAATCAAAATGGGAATGTGGCATAATTGAGAAGTATGTACGGTCTTGTTGACAACAACATACTCATCTTGGTTGCTTTGGTACAGAAGAAAGTCCTATTGTTGATGGCGAATAATCTAAACTAATGCTGGTTTCAAATTGGAATTGAGAGTTTTGGCTATAATTCTATATGAACTATGGATGACACTAATGGGCTTGAAATGTTGGACAATGTTTGAGTGTTCTACCTTATTGATCAGACTATATGTGTTTGATTTAGAAATCTATTTGGAAGAAGATGTCATCATGCTGGTGGATATAGTTGAAAAGGTTGTGGAACTCAGTTTTGATATGTACCCACATAGTATGGTAGAAGTCTAAGATAAATCCGTTTGGTCCCAAAGATTTGTCAGCACCAAGATTATCAACAACTCTTTTAATCCAAGTATCTAAGAATGATTCTATGAGATGTTCCAAATAAGTCATATGAACGAGAAAAAGGACCCCCATTGTATTTGAAATTGTTGATATATGGAGTGTTTATTGTTGAATAGTGTCTTGAAATATTTAGAAATATGAGATGTGATATGTCAATTGGTAGTATCTATTGTTGACTCGAGGTATAAATTGACTAAACCCTTATTTTGATGATGACTAAACCATTCTAATTAATTGTGTCTAATGTCTCTACTTGAGTGATTTCATCTTATGTATAGACACACTCCAAATGCCCTCACTTGCGCATCTCAACTTGGAGAAAAGACAAGTCAAAGTCAATACAAGTGCATGTTTTTAGAATATGATGTAAATCCATTAGAATCACATTGTAAATCACTTGTAATGATTGTATGACTTATAATTAAGCTTAGAAAAAATTAGGAGAACTTAGATAGAATATTTAAGCACTGAAAAGCCATTTTCCAAAATTCACATCAGGTTGTTCATCGGTCGAGTTGCAAACTCGACCGATACTGATTGTATCTCAAAAATGATTTTGATCGGTCAACTTTTCATTTCACAGAACTTGGTCGATCCCTCTGTAGACTGAAACTAATTTAAGTGAATCGATCGAGTTACCCCAAGACAAACTCGACTGATGGCCTAAATTGGTCTGGTCACTTAGTGGGATCGATCAAGTTACCTTTATAGAAACTCGACCGATTGCACTGTATAGAAAAGTGCAGAAAAGTGTTTTTAGCCGTTGTGGAGTAGCAACAAGAAAAAATATAGATGTTGCAAGCCATAAAATGACTAGTTTTCATTCTTAAGTGTTCCCAAAGGCTAAGAGGCATCCCCAACTATAAATAGGACCCATTGGGCTTCATTCCAAGGTTGAGAATTCAATGTAAAACTGTATATGAGGTTCCTATTCTATAGTTGAGTGTATCCTACAACCTCCTCTCTCTCTCTAAGCTTAATCACTTGCTACATTCATTAGAGTGAGTAGTAAATCTGTAAGAGAGCTAGTCCTACATGTATATCTTGTGAGGCTCTCACCACCTCCCTATCTCTCATTTCAACCATGAAGATGAAGGTTCTCTCTCTTATCTAAGAAAGGTGAAGAAGAGTGGGCAAGTCCCTTGGTGAAGATCAAGGCTAAAGACTTGGAGCAAGAGTGGGTAAGACCTCGGTAAAGGTAGAAGACTCCTTGCTCAAGTGGGTAAGTCCTTGGTGGAAGTTCCTCCGAGTGAAGGTGAAGTCAAAGGCTGAAGATCCAAGAAGAGGGGATAATTCCTAAAAGTATAAGAACATGTGAAAGAGTGGTTAAGTCCTTGGAGAAGGCCGAAGACTCGTTGCAAAGTGGGTAAGTCCTTGGTAAGGTTGAAGACTCTTTGTATTGGATATGTAGTTCTTTGGTGGGTCATGTATTGTAAGTCTTATGAATGAATATAAGAGTGCAATCGTTAAGAAATCCTAGAGGTTGACCTCTCTAGGTAGTGGACTTACATACTCCTAGTTTGGAGTGTGGAACCACTCTACATAGATTTTCACTTGGTTCTTGTTCAATCTCTATATCCCTTGCTATGCATGTTTTAGTTGCACTCAAATTTCCTATTTAGCAACCTTATCTTGTGATATAACTTGAAGGTCTAATGAATTTTATTTAAGTGCATTTATCTCTATTCACCCCCTATAGAGAATCCAATAACCCATCTAGGATCCAATATCTATCCCATGAACTTGAAGGTTGGTAGTATCCATCACAACCACTTGGATCAAGACATATTCTCCCTTCCTACATGACTAGCTGTGGTAACCTAGACCTTTCTCTCACCTCATGTATGTTATATGCACTTCACCTTCACTCTTTTTCTTAATATTGATTTTATTTTTATGATTGAATGTGTTTTGATGCTCGATTGGTTTGTCTTATGCACATGTGTCTTGTGGTGACACTCAATTTGTGGTTAGACCTAAGTTTCAAATCATTAATATGTCACCGTCATGAAAATTATTTTGAATGTAATCAAATCCATAAAATTGGTCTTTTATGTATTCCAAGTTTTAGAGATTCTAATTGTCTTTCCAAGGGTGAAAAAATCACCTTAATTGGACATCCAGAGACCAGGTTATGGACTAATGAAGTTTGCATCTTTTATATGTATTTTAATTAAATTTAAATCAATCAGACCCCTTTTGGGCCTGATAGGGCATGCAACCCAATTAGAGGAGGCGCCCCCGTATGCTTACGTGTGTTTGTTTCTGGATAATGGTGTGTGTTGGATCTACTCCCATAGACTGCCCCTTATAATCCAACGTCCATGACGTCCTCCTCCCCATATGAAGTTTCTATAACAACAGCTTTGCACCTACTTTGCGACCACCAATCGCCTCCCTACGCACCACCACTGACAAAAATCCACCCCCATTTCAACTCCTGTCTCCCCCACTTCTTTTCCCTCTTTTCATTTGTGCTATCATAAACCTCATCTCCCCCTCTACCTCCTTCTTCACCCTCCTACAGCCATGGTGGTGCCACCTTGGTATCCCCATCCCATCATAGATGGATCCTAGTCCACAGGTGCATCCGTTAGGTCCTTCCCATGGCAGACGACATCCTTTTTTCCCTCTCGACAACTCACAACTCTAACTTCAGTCCTTCTCTGGTGAGCAGCTCGGTCCAACACTACAGGCTCGAGAATCCCTGGTGCATTTGATGCTGGATGAAGGTCATGAGGACCCAACCCTCGATCAAAGTAGGTTTGGCTGAGATTGTGCTCTTTCTCCCTTATCTTCCTCTTTGGAGCCAGTCAACAGATTGTGCCTATAAGTAGCATGTCACCACCTCAACCCATAGACCAACCACTTAGCTAGCTGCCCCCTTGACCGTGTGTAACATCTCAGGATTTGAGGCCTCAGATAACATGATCTTAAAAGGAATGATTGGACTACCCATATCACCAAGGTGCACCTCCTTTTTCGGGAGCCCATCACTAAAGAACTCCATAGTTAAGCGTGCTCAACTTGGAGTAGTACTGGGATGGGTGACCTGTCGGGAAGTTGATCCTGACATGCGCATGAGTGAGGACAAAGCGCACAGTTAAGGCTAGTGGTGGTCTTTGGGGACAGTCGTCATTCCTGAAACTCTACTAGAGCCTTGGGCAGTGGGCCTGGGTGTTACACCGTGGGGTGGGCACGATGTTCACGAGCAATTGGCGTAGGTTGTAGGAGGTGAGAAACAATGATTGGAGAGTGTGCAATGCTAACAACCACAAGTGGGTGGTGAGCGATGATTAGGAGCATTGTGGAATAGTCTGGTGCTACAAATGCTTAGGATCAACCATCGACCCGATACACCATGTGAGCCACACAATTTGAGATCAGTGGCCAAAATTAACAGAAATATCAGGGTAGAATTACTGTGACATTCACATTATGTACATAATTTCTAATTACTCTATAGTTTGGACTTAAATCTTATGAAATCCATAACTCTCAAACCCCTTATACAAATTAGGCAAGACAACATACCATTTTGATCAAAAAATGAGAATGTTCCAATGAATTTGGTTTCATGACCTAATTTTTCTCTTATTTCTACTGATATGCTAAAGATGATAGCTTTTTTATCTCTTTTCTTCATGATTGATGCCATTTATTGCATAAGCTTTCTCCTTCGTTGCCCAAATCTCGATGTTAGCCTAATATCAATTTCTTGAACACATGTAGACATCATGATTTTTACTTTATCCATATTTATACTAAAATTGATCTTATATTGATTAAATGACCTAAAATGATATTTTATGCTAAAGGTTACTTCCTTAATGCATAAGGTTGTTTGAATGTACCCTAAAACCTTATGATTGACCCAAAATTAGTAGTTTTTGATATAGGTTACACCTAGATTTGAGTTTGTTCATACTTGTACCCCATTTTGACCTTTTGATGTGAAATGAGCTATGATATGTGTTTTATGTAGACTTTGGATATTATCTGGTGCTTTTTCTCAAATATTAATCTAATTCTAATTGAATCCATTATTTGAGTACAAGATCAATAACTTATCATGATTGTGTACCTAAATGACTAATGGATCACTCTTGTGCACTTATTGTGACTGTGTATCCTAATCTTAACATGAAATGTGATCCAATATGCATGTTATTAACTAAGTCCCTAACCTTGTATGAATGTTACTCTAATGATAATTTATGCTATATTATGACTACAAATCAATAAATTAATGACTTTTATGACACCAAATATTACTTGATCCAACTTATACTCTAAGGATGACTATCTTGTATCTAAATGACTAGTTTGACAATGTGGATGTCTAGTTTGCTTATCTTACTTGAATCTTGTGATATCTCCATCTAAGATGTTAGATCTATGACTTGGTAATGATGTGTCACCATAAGATCCATACAAACCTTTGTTGTATGATGTAGCTTGATTATGAATATACATGACCTAGTTTAAAATATTAAAACCAATAATGAATGATATGATACCTAGATATAGGTGACACATGAAACCACCATGATAATGACTAGTGAGACCTAATCTTGATGATATTTATCCAATTACACTTATTTGTAATCTTAGGATCTATTGGTTGACTCAATTGGTAGTCAAGCTTGCTGTAGATGGTTTTATAAATCAAGTTGTTAATCTTATGCTCTAATCAAGGTACACTTTATCCTCATATTGACCAGACTTGTGATATTTAACTTGATTATATGTATATATCCTTTAAGTTCTTGACTTTATATGATTATTTGAGGTACTTGTTCCCTACGATTAGTACATTCATTTTGCTTGAAATATGTTGAAGAAACCTTGAACATAGTTGATTTTGTCCATTATACAAGCCTTGTGTACCTACATGTATTTTTGGGGTAAGGGTAAAAGGCATGTTGAAATAGGGTTAGCTCATTGACTTTGGTCTTGAGGTCCTTCACATAGAAATAGGGTGACATTTAGTCTTGGATCCTCATATGCCCCTCATGGACCCTTCCTATAGAAAGTTGGTCAATGGCCATGAAATGTTGTTTAATATAATGGAAATGAATGTAAAACATGCTTGCTTTTTAATAAAAAAGTCATTAATGTTGTTTATTTCTTTCTTGATATTACATTAAGTTTTTCCAAGCATATATGTTTGCTTAAACTTCAAATCTATGTATTTTATAGCGTATTGAGAATAGTTGTTCTAATGTGTACCCATTTTATTATTTTAGGTATCAAGTACACTATGAATCTTACTATGATTGTTTCTTCCTCTCTATTATTTTAACATGTTGGTATTACTCCGACATGCAAATGAAATTAACATGGTCTCATATTATTGGTTTAAGATCTTATGTCAGGTACTAGTTTAGTTCTTTTTATTCCATGTTGTTTCATAACTTGGTTCTCTATGTTGTTTTTTGTGGCTTTATTCATGCATATGCCATTTGATACATTCTAGGGATGGATGACCAAGTCCACTAACATTTGTTCGTGTAGCCATTAGGAGTAAGGATTTAGGGTAATAAATAGTTCTGTGGCACTGGAACTCTATAGACCTGGCCACCGCCATGATTGGCTTGATGTTTCTTTGTGATGGAATTAGACCTTGCCATCTCCCTCAAGGTTGAACCAACAAAGTCATATTCACTCAACTCAAAGAGAAATGGAGAGGGGAGTAATCATAATTCCACCATGGATATCAACCTATAGGTAGATCACAAGAAGAGGAGTTCTACTGACCATAAATAAGCATATTACTCTTTCTCACAACTTTGAGTTCAAGTATACCACTAACAAGAGTAATTGAAATAAAAATTCAGATAATATCTATCATACTACGAAAACCACATCATTTACTTCCAATTCCTCATCATATGATACACATAGATACCAATATATGTCTAGCACATATATAAGATTGTTGGAAAATATGTAACTTACATAGATGATACTAGCTAACATACTAAACATAACTTGTATGGATATCAATTTATTATGATACAAGACTTGTTTATGTTTATGATTACATAAATCTGGGTCAACTACCCCTAAGCACATCGTGTTAGTACATATAGTAGAGTTCTTGCACTAGTAACTCACATGTCTATAATTATATCAAAGTTTAAGTAACAAAGTGTAAATGGGATGTGTGAATGAGGTCATGTTAGGTGTAACATTCAACTCATATTCTACATGAGTTGTCATCCGTTATTTATTTTCCCTAAAACTACCTAGCTTGTACCTCACCAAGTAGAAGTTTCCATGCCTCATTCTCATGCCAATGACCCACAATTACTATATATAACTGACCAAACTAGATATCAATAAGAGACCCTGATTCATCGCAATATTTCCTAAAAAGGCTCACAAATTCATCTTGGCTACACGAGATGGGAACCAACATAACATAATATCACATATCATCATATTTTTAATGTTTTCACAATTTTCATTTCATTGAGTCTATTCCTCATATACATAGACTTTCACAACAAAGAATTTAAGGCTAGAATCACACAACATGACTCACACTTAAATTATAGTAGTCTAACCTCAAAGGTCTTTATCTACACTCCAAAAATTCTTCTCATAATTATCTGATTACTACAAGGAGACCTATTTCATTTCCCCAATATGGACCTTGGGGGAACTCATAGTTTTCAAAGCATGTAACTAGATGTGTCATAATTTCACTTGTTATTAATCCTTTTTACTCATCTTAAACAAAATTCAAGTCATCATTTATCATATATGTATATTCTCATGCAACTAGAATGACATGAATCAAAATTTTACATTTATCATGAAAGACAATGATTAAAATAAGAAGCAAAACAATATATACTTCACAACATATATGTTCCTTTCCATTTACGTATTATTTCATATAAATCATCATAAATGGCTATCAACCCAAGACATCATATCATAATCCAACATTTTTCCTAATCAAGATTTTTTTAATATTATCCATGCATGTTAATTCAATCCAAACATATTTCTTATCTGTTCATTCCATATAATCATTTTCATTAAAGCTTCACAGAGACTTTAGATCTAGCAACAATATAAGAATGTAGACATCTTGCATCATTCATCATACTCATAACATGCTTATCATACAACATATACTTATTCTATATGATTTCTATAGATTTGAGTAGATCTCAAAGCATAACATGCATAACATATTTGATACTCTTCATCTGCTATTTACCATTTCAATTAGGGTTACTGTTCAACACATATATGATCTCATTTGAAATCTATAAAAATAGACCATTCTCAAATACAAGTATTTTGCAAACAATTACAACCCAAGAGCACATTCTTATGAGTCAATTTACATCCTTGAACTTCATTTTGTAATTGAATTAAAACTATACTTATATACATTCCTTAATCCTTTATTTCAGAGTATTATGCATTATCACATTGCTCATCATATTAGAATTAGTGTTAGGTTCTTAGATCCAACTATTAATTTTATTAACTTTTTTCTTCATTTCATAATGATTTGTCATATCTTATTCATGTCATGCACTCTATTATTCTTGTAATCAGTCATTTTAAATGTACTCAATGTATAATGCTTCTCTCTCACTGGAATTCCTCATAGTCTAATATCAGTATATTTCATTCAATTTGGTCAACTCAAATGTATTTAAATTAAATAGATAAAATACCTCCTCTTATTTAATTAATATCTCATTCGTTATTTATCATCACAATTTAGTTCACCCTTGTCCATTCCTTATAATACATCTAGATACATGTACCATGCCATTTGACAAATAATGGGATTTTGGTAAATAAAAGATATCCTTCGATTTCTTATAAAGCTCTCAATTCAAAAAGTAGCACATATTAGGGTTACTTCTTACCTCTAAATCTCAAGTCATCTTCTCAATTCACTATTATGTAGCTTGTATAAAAGACTTGCTTTCATACAAGGTTTACTCATTATTCCATATATTATAATAGTATAGATGCATTAGGTTTAGATAATCTTAATAAAACTTATTATATTCAATTGAAGTATTAGTACCTACAATTGTGCATTTCTTCATGTTTATAAGGCTATATAAAATTCAAGCTTTATCCCCCATTCTCAGCTTAATGTTGAAATTCTAGATTATAAGAAGTCATCTAAGTTTAGTATATCATAAGAACCTTATTACTCAATAATATAATTAGGGTGCAAAAGGGTTCATTAGGAATATACACAAACATGGAATCCTTAATTTCCATTTCAATATAGTTCCTCAATCAATCATAAGTATGCATCCATTCATTGGTTCATTTGAGTCAATCCCTCAACACAAACCCAAGGCATAACATATCTCCAATAAAACCTCATACCGATCCGTATGTACTTGTCATTTTAAATTTCATCAAGATTCAATAATACACTTGTGTATTTCAATCTAATACAATTCAAATATAGTTCTATAATGTCAACTCAATTTTCAAGCATATCATTCAACATGTTGATTTTATGAGATATTAGTATAAAACAACATAGTTCTATATCCATGAAACTTTCAATAGAACTTAAAAATCAATAGACCAGGAACTAGAGATATACAAACCAATGAGAAAGGATCTAAACTAGTAGAATTTAATCCCCCACAATCGTTCCAATTGATTAACCAATTGCAGACAATTACTAGCAATGCTCTTGTTTATTTTACTAGAATAGAATTAGGCTTTCAACATTATTTCAGATCTTAAGAGAGATATAAATACTCACCTTAGTAATAAATAACCTTAACTTTGTGCCCAAGCACTGAAATTTCAAAATTGCATTCATTTCCTAACAATCGACTCATTTTCTTCCTCCTTCCAACTCAAAAACCCTAGAAATGGAGATTGGAGAGAAAGAAAGAGAAAATAGGCGATTTGATATCATTTTTGCTTCAAATTAAAGTAGTGAGGATATCAAACATGGGAGAAATATTCATCATTAAAACCTATCTAGGGTTGATGAACTTACATGAACCCATAAGCTATAGGAAGCAAAACCCTAAATCACCCTTTTCGTCAAATTTTTCCTTCAAAACCCTAATCCTCCCCTCTCTCCATAATTTCATATCTTGGACAGGACCCATGGATTATGGTATCTACTAGGGTGTTGCTTTTATGATATAGATCAATTGAGGTACTTGGGACATTTACAAAAAGTCCACATCTATTTTTAGTCTTCCTTTTTATTTATTCAGTCTGGTTGGTCGATCAAGTTGTTACTGATAAGAAACTCGATTGACAAAACACTCTGCATCACTCATATATCATTCATTTTTTTGAAAATGTTATACGTTGTGTAAAATCAAGTTTATAGGCTACAATTAAAATTCCATTTTATTATGATGTACTCATAAAAAGATAAACATGAAATACCAGACTACTATATTTCAACTTGAATGCATGGTCGACTGAGTTTGTCTTGGGGGACTCGGCCGACCAACATGTCAATAAACATTAAAAATTCTGATATTTTGCAATAACACTTATATTTGAGTTATCCAAGCTATCCAAATTTCAAAGAAACCAGAGTTACATATAATACTAAACACCAATACTACAACATTGTATATATCAAATTCTATATTTCGATGCTACCAAAGCCCTAATTTTGGCTGACTAGGGTTTACAATTATTAGTTATTTGAATAAAAGTATTCTTGGAGCTTGTAATTAATTTATAACATCATAATTAGAGTAGCATTATTAATCAATCTTAAATAATGATTAATCTAGTTAATCATGTAATCATCCAAGTAAATGCTAATTAGATAACTAAGTTGAAAATGGTTCAATACAACAGGTGTCGTGGCTAGTGAAATGTAAATTAGCACCAATGGAATGTGCAATGGATTTAAAGATGTTTGCTTCCCATAAAAATGGAGGCAGATCAAAGATGGAGACCATCCCCGACCTCTTGTGCCTGCATGTGAAGCATTGTGGTTTGCTATCCATTTAGTAAGGTGAGCTTGAATGAATCTATCATCGCATGGGATGGTAATAGTTTGTACAAAGAGGTGTTCGAGTTTGGTACCTTCAGAGACACAATAAATGAACTATCTGTGTTAATGTTTTTGTTTTGAGAACTGTGTGACCCAAAATGAGATATACTATAGGTCTGATAATGTCTAAGATGTTGAAAATGTGGTTACCCAAGTTATTTTGTGAGAGACCCCTAACCTTGCTTAAGTTTTAAAAAATATTAATTACTATAATGGAATGCTTATAGCCTTAATATAACCTTTTGATATGCTTTGGAATCATAAGATAAGCTTAGGTTTCAAATTTGGCCCAATTTAGACACTGTTTGAGCAAGTTATGCAATTTTATGTACATTTTACAATTTTCTATATTTTACCCAATTGAGGGATTTTATTTACAATTTATCACATAAATTATGTTCCTTATATGTTTTATCATCATCCTTGAGCTTTGTGATCCATGGGGTTCTTAATTGTACCTTGTTTTGGAGGATATTCCTTTCTATGTTGAATTAGGGTTTACCCCCCACGGATGAGCCACCTTCAAGGCTATCAAATGATGGCTCCACTGATTTGGGCAACATACAATGGCCAACAGATGGTGTTCATCCTAAGAAGGTCCTATATTGATGTTTTTACTGGTTTTGTTCACTTAAACCCATGGTTCACTTAAATGGATGATCAACCAATGGTTCACCCATCTTTAGACCTAAACCATGAACAAATGATGGTAACCTTTGACTGACAGGCGATGGGTGGCCTAGAAGACCATCAATCGATGGACCAGCATTCCCCAAAAGCTAGTGGACCTGCTTCTTGCTCATCCATAGAAGCTTTAGGATATGGACACATGAAGAGATGCTTGTACACCTCATGCTTGCTTTCATCCTTATCCATGAGCTATATCTACCTCTTCCTTGCCCAAGTATGAAACCTTTAATTTCTTCCTCTCTCCTCTATCCTAGAGCATCAACTCCACTCTATTTAGCTGCATGACTAGGTTGTAGAAGGTAGAAGATGACCCCCATTTTGGAGAAGAAGGTCTCCTAGAGCTCCATCTAGCTCTACCTAGGGTTTCTAAAGTCATTTCCTAGGGTTTCAAACCAAGGAAAGTTGTTTTGTTCCTTCATTCTCCATTTTTCTTGATCTTCTTTTCCCTCAGACCTTCCTTGAGGTTTGAAATCTGTTGTTCCATGGTAAAGTTTTCTCTAGAGCTCAAGACCCTTCCTTTCTTGCTTCTTCTATCAAGGGTTTGCTCCTTTGTGGAGAAAGGAGCTAGATGGCTGAGTTCAAAGCTTGTGCTAGAGTTTTCCTACCTTTTTGGCTCGAGTTTCTTACTGTTCATAACATGTTCTTCTCTGTATAGGCGAGATTTATGACCTTCTTTGTTACAACCCCAAATTTTGGGTTCCTTTGCTGAGAAATGTAATTTCTCATATTAAAGATAAATGAACAAATAATGAATGAGTGCATGATTTTCATTTGAAATAGCCTTGTTGATTTATTTGTGGGATTTATTGGCTATTGGGCCCAAATAACAAGGAAATTCAATTAGTAAATGGATAATTGAATTCTTAAGAAAAGAAATATGTAGAAACCTCTAGAAGGCACATCCAAAGAGGATTTCGTGCCTCTTGGGTTCCAAGGAGTCCAAAGTTGCATAAAGAAAGCAATAAGAAAAGAAAAGATTAATTATGTATTTCTTTATTAAGAAAGAAATTGAAAACAATGAGAAAATGTGGGAAATAAGTGAAAAGAGGTATAATTGAGTTATCCTTGGTGGAATTTCGTATCCCAAGGATTACTAATGATAAAAGGAATACCAATGAGGAAAATAAAAGAGAAATAAAAAGAAATCCTCAAAAAGAGATATTTTAATAAGAAATAAACAAGATAATGTGAAATAATGCATATAGATGCATCTAGAAGGATAATACGTATCCTTAAAAAGTAATTTCGAAATCATAGAGTTTCTTGGGATCCAAGGAGTCCCAATAAAGAGGAAAGAAAGAGAAAATATCAAAATTGCAAAATAAGAGGATATTATGTTACATTATTAATGAATTTTGTGAAAAAGAAGTCAATTCTACTAAAAGGAGATAGAAATTCCGTACCAATACATAAAAGGCAAGTACAAGGAAGATAAAGGAGGTAATTTTCGTAATCCTAATAATTAAAGAAAAAGGAATATCAAAGGGATGAGGGAGAAAGAGAATATTTGCTTCTTAATTAAGGAAAGTTGTTTCCTATTAAGAAAGGGATTTGTTCCCTCTCATGTGAATGTCTTGATGTGTGGATACCATCCCCTATATAAGGGGTAGGGCCTTTTGGCCGAGTTTAAGACAATTCCAAGCACCTTTCTCTTCCCTTCTTCTTGTTTTCATCTTTGAACCCTAGCCATATGAGTGGGTCAATTCCAAAGGTCCCGAGGAGCTGCGAGGGGTTTTGATGAAGGCTCTAAACTCCTACGACCATCCTGGGGAGAATTGGTCATCTTTCATGAAGTTCTGTCATCCCGCAACTCTTGCCAGAGGTCCGCAGGCAGCAGGTTGTAGGACTAGCACACCTAGGTATGGCCATCTTAGCCGTGACCTGAAGCTTCCCCGCATGCGCAGGGGTCCGTCAGAGCTAGGGAGACAAGTTTCGGCCAGTGCGTGCCTTGGAGAGATGGGAATCAACCCCATGATCACTGCAGCAGGACCGAGTTTGCAGGTCTTGGCATGATGGGGAACGAGTACCTAGGCCACCATGAGGAGGCTCCCTGGGTACGAGAGAGGGAGACGAAGGTGGGGTGGCCATTCCCGGCCACCCACGAGCCCTGGAGTAGAGGGGATAGACCCCCGCAAACCTTCCTGCTCGACGACAGCGTAGGGCTGTGAAGGTTGAAGAAGAACAAATGATAGTGGACAGTTCTGCCCCTCATGGGTGTGAAGGAGTGATCCTCGACCCGGGGGTATAAGCGGGATTTCGTTATAACTTAAATCCAAGGTACGTGCAACGTGTAAGCTGCCTACGTGGCACTTTGCTATTGGTTCATATGTGTTTACCTTACAAAATTCATATCTAATCGCTGGTAGCTCGGATTTAGATAAGTTATATATGAATTTTGATCAGGAGAACTCAAGGAATCCATTAAAAATACAATTGAAGCCTGATTCTGATTGCAAATCGAAAAGTAATAGAAGTTATTAACTTTAATGTAATGATGATTAAGAAACCCTATTTGATATGACTAATGTGATTAATAGGGTTTAATTGATGGATAAAGTTGATAACTAGCCTGTTAATGACAAAAAGGAACATTAGGAACAAAAGGGATAAACTTTGCATATAATTATTTAATTTAGAGTTTCATATGCATGAATATACTTTAATGGGCCTTGAAACCCTAATTTTAGTAAATAAGATCATTAATGGCTTTAATTGATCTTTTTGATTATTGGAGTTGAAATATGTTGAATCTAAGCAATTAGAGTATAAAAGTCCTTAATTCTGGATAAATACCCTAAATGTAGTAATTAGGGTTTTCTCATGAATAAAAGGTGGAACTAATGGCAAATCGAGTTCATAAGTGATTTGGATCATAATGAACCATGAATTAATGATAAATGCGTATAATGATATTGTCATGGATTAAAAGGATAAAATAGTAGCTTAAATAAAAAGAGGCTTAATGAGCTTAATTAATGGTTAATTATGCCTTTAATCTGGAATTGAGGATTAGATGTGGAAATAATTAGGGTTTGTGATCAATGGTGTTAAATTAGGGTTTAAAATAGTAAAAGAGGAAGGGAAACCCTAATTGCAATGGAAACCCTAAAAGTGGACTAGAAATCCTAAGAAGCGAGCTATATTTGATAGATCTTAATGACATGAGTAATAAAAGGAAATTGTATAATTGTTTCAGGATCTTATTGAATGCTTGCTTGCTCATTGTTGTTTGGATTATCCTTGCACCTGAATCTACATGTACAGGTATGTGGTTACACTTATGACTACCCGAATTAGTTTTCTGGGATTATTATCGATGTTTCCATCGTGTCTTGAATTAAACTGTTGGATGTATTTAATTCATGCAAAGTATAATGTGGATATGACTATCACCTAAGATATGTGCCTACTAGCTCAGATCCTGGTCCCCTCTGTGGCATAATAGTTGACCTAGTAAATGGCTACCAACGGGGTAGGTCCATCATGTCATTAAATGACTTAGTAAATGGCTATCAATGGGTTAGGACCATCAAGTCATCATGAGTTAGATATTGGACTACCTTCGGGTAGTGCCATGCGACTCTATTACCCTAGGTATTGGCTACATGTAAGGTAAGTCCATGGGGGTAAGAATCTACCTAAAGAGAGGTAGCATACAAGTCCACTACAGGTATAACACAGAGTTAGGGGATAGGTAAGGATTGAGTAGTGTGGCTTAAAATGTAATCTTGGTTGTTAAATGATTAATTGCATGATTAAGTTGTTACCATATTTGCATGATTATTGTTTCCCCCACATACCAGCTTCGGCTGACCGATGTTTTGTTTGTCGGCGTTTTAGGTACAATGAAAAGAACAAACAGTAAAGTGACATATGTGGAATTAAATGAGAAGTAACGTGCACATGAGTATTAGTTAGATTAGTATATTCATGGATAGAAGTTTAGAAATCCCAGATTTTAAAAGGGAAACAAAGTTTTATTTTATACCAATTTTCAGTTTAGTTGGTAAAGTTTATTAATTGTTATTGATTATTTGTTGAACCTTTGATCCTATTAGTTGAATAACGGCTCTGACCTTTAGGTCTCCCTTAATTGGGGGTTATCGGGAGATGGGGTCATTACATTCTTCACTTATATTTCTTACTCCAAGCTTGCTTGCTTATGTTCTTGCTTAAAAATGAAGATCCATGCATTTAGAAGCTATGCTTGCTAGGGTTTCGATTTTTATGGTGTTCCTTGTTACATTTTCAGTACTAGATGAACATGTAATCATGTATACATTCTGCCTAAGGTAGAAGATGATCTAGAATAGGTTGTTCTAACAATCGATGGTTCTAAACACCTATCAACCGATGGTCAATATTAGGGTTTAAAGCTGATTTCTTCTATGAACAACATGATCTGATGGTGATACCATGCAACAAATGATGCTGTTGCTATCATAACAATCGATGGTGGTGACCAAGGGTGTCAACCAATTGTGACAATCGATGGTCACCCCTTAGGTCAGGATTGGAATGAATTAGAAGCTTAATGATTATCAACTAAGTACCCTAATGATGTTATCAATCAATAGTGACATTAGATTATTATCCAATGGTGATTAATGAAAATGGTGCTGATCTAACAACCAATGGTGACTTAATGGTCACAACTGATGATGGATCAGGTCTCCAAAACCAATGGGGAGTTAAGGATGTAGTTGTAACTTCAATTAAGCCCTAACCCAATGGTTCCTTGGGTCAAACGATTCAAGGGTGAGACCTATACTCTAATTGATGGTTTTGAAATATGAACCCAATCCAATTGTTAGGTGCTAACACTTCTTCATCTAATAGTTTAGAATAATGGAATTGATCCAATGGTTGAGATTGGATTCTTCAACATCCAATGTCTTGGTTTGAAACCTATAGTATTACACGTGATTTCTAATAATATGAATTTGATGGTTTCCCTTATGTGATCAATTTAAGAAGCTTGATGGTTGAGATCATGGTGTGCTTAAAATGTACAACCAATGATGGTTTTTAACCCCACAACCTATGGAGCTCCTTCATGTTATTAAATAAGGAATGTCTAGGGTTAAAAGGTGACTCTTTCTAGGTCACAAATAAATAACTTCATAGGTGTCTTATTCAAGGTGTTTACTTATGAAAACAACCAATGGTTTTACATTTTCCACATCCAATGGTTTTGAGTGATGTTGTTGTATGATGATATGGGTTTATTGATGTTGGAATTAATGGAGGTTTGCCCTTAATAAGGTAGTCTTACCTTTTCCCTCACATGAATAGAATGGATAATAACCATATTGTGATGATATGCAACCCTAATGGGGTATAGCTTGTTACACTTAATCCTAAGTGATTAAGTATGATCAACTTTCCTTAGTGGAATAATAGAACAATGGGGTCTCTCTTATTGGTGTGGAACTCTAGTATACTATAACCTAATGGTTACACCTTGAGTTATGTGTGGATCCATACTTGAGAATGGTATGGAATGTGATGATGATGATGTGCCTTATGCATCCAAGATTATATGGGGATGCTATGGGTTAAGGTTTGTGAATGAATGCTGAACCATAACTTCAATGTAACCTACCTTGCTAAACTTAGCCCTAATACAACTAGAGAATGGTGGATAATAATATTATCCTTTCTTGAGTGATTAATATAATGATGGAACATCCTTCCTAATGATTGATTGAAACTCTAAGGTGTTAACTAGTGGTCATATTAGCTTCATGATCTATGTTTACTTATGTTAAACTTGTACATTATAAGTGTGATGATGACCAATTATACCTGGATTCCTTATATGTTGACCTAATAAAGGAGTACTCTTAAATGCTAAGATAATCCTGCAATATCAACCCATGAACATCTTTTAGTTCTTTAATGCCAATTATGCTGAGCCTATGAATCACATGTGTGGTGATGTTTGTTGAGCTTTGCAATAAGGCATAGAAAGATAATGATAAACTTGCAAGAAATGATATGATGGTCTTAATGACCCTTGGGCACGATTGAGCCCTAAATGAGGTGTAATCCTCTTATGTTGACAAGGGTTGATACCTTGTGATATTGTGCTAAGGATTTGTATTATGTAATAGTATGATGGCAAGTGTAGTCTCATCAATAGCAAGAGAATATACCATGTAATAATGATTGGATGGATAGTATAGTCTCTTGATTGGCAGGTGAATAATGCCATATGATTTTGAGATGAGAAATTATGTCTCATATGTTTTATATCTTCTGAAGTTGTTATATATCAATGTTTGCTAGAGATGAATTAGGATTTGTATGTCCACTTGTTTGATGGAGCCTTAATTCACCCTATTGGTATAACTAATCAAGTGAAAACCTAATCATGTAGTGCCCTGTGCCATAGAACCATCTTCTGTGTCAGAACTTGCTGGATGGTGAAATGAGTATTCCTAAAGGAAACTCGGAGCGCATACTATTGAGTATGGGGGGGTGGCAAATTGAGGATATATCCTTGTCATCCACACTTTTAGGTATGGAGGATGTCTGCAGTCATGCCTCAAATATTGTGAAATGTGAAAGGAAGCAATATAACTGCATGATGCCTCTTATAGAATGACCATGCATGAGCCTGTTCTCTAGTGCCGTGACCTATACCAAGGGCAAACTAGTTGTTAGCAGCTTCACTATATGTCGCTTTAGTGGTAGAATTGACTGATATGTCACTGCCTTTTTACTCATACTGACTGAGGGGGTGAGATCTTAGGATACCGACACTCCTAGATCTTATACGAAACCAAATAGCCCTTCTCAAGGGTTGGTTGGAATTTGGGTGGTACGACCCAAACTTCCCAAGGCATAATAAAATATATAATACAACCCTGTAGCATATATGTTGAGGGTTATACACAATGCTTCATATTGGATGATAACCCTTGTTTTCTTTCTTTACATAGAGATGGTATAGTACAATAAGAGATAATAGATGTGCTTATGTTGTACTTATGTTCAAGTTGTAAACATGCTTATGTTGTAAGATATACTTATATTGATAGTTAAGATTACATTTCTAGCTATGTTTAACACTGCTAGCATGCCTCTGTAATTAGAAATGGTTAAACTGCTAATCATACATATGCAGTTAGTTGTGCTTTAATGTTAGCTCTACTTATGATGTAGAATTGTTCACTTCATTAAAATGCCAACATTTATAGCCACATTATGATACTAGATTGCTTATGCTACTAGATTGTTATTAGATGCAATCTGATGAAACTTTAGGAGATATCTTTGAGAAGACATGGATTTATCTGTTACCTATGTATACATTGATAATCATACTTGTTGCTAAGATTATTTGCTTAACATGTTTAGCATGCTTGAACTGTTCAATATGCTCAATTGATTATTAAATACTCCAACTGCTCAGTTATTTACTGTTTAATCTGATGTAATCAATATCTGTTGGAGAGAGTTATATCTCTTGCTGGGATTGGGTTTCACCTTGTGGGTCACCACATCTTTTTAGGTGATCGACATCAGCGACAAAAGAACCATGACAACAAGGGAAACTGAGGAAATGACCCCTAGAGATGGTTGTTTAGTTGTCTAGTGTATCCTAGAGTCATCTCTATACTCTCATGTTTGGGTGAAAAGTTTGTAATCGGTGTTTCAATCGAATCATGTTTTCGGTAGCATGTTATATGCTTGTTCACGTGATAAATGTGGAAATGTTTCTTGAATATGTATATATGGTGGGTGAGGCCATGGAACAATTGTAAGAGATTTTGGCATTATATGAAACAAAGAGAGTTGTGGGGATTTTAAGTAAATGCTTTTGAGCAATTGTGAAATATTGAAATCAATTTTAATTTATACTATTTTCTAGGGTTGTGGTTAATTCATGAGTGATCATGTTTTCTATTTTGAGAAATATCATTTAGTGTAATGGGTTCTCACATTTTGTATGATGACGAGAACACTCCTACAGGTGAAAACCTTCATCAAACACATAGAGTTGGATGGGAGATCAATGGGGTAGTCAGTGCAGGAGTTTAGAGATGGAGTCACCATGTTGGCGGAGTATCATAGGGATATGTAAGGTGGAGGAATTTGGAAGGTGAAAGCATGAGGATATCAACACTTCATTAAAATAGGGTGTAAGCAATGTGGATGAAGGAGGAACAATGTGTGGAGGGGGTATAAGGAGGTGATGTGACACTTTTATGCCAATAGATAGGTGGAGGTTCATGCTACCTATAGGGATAAGAGGAGTTTCACTACTTGATCCACATGTCTTTATGGTGTTAGAAAGCATGGAAAGGGTTGCATATAAGTAGGAACGTCAAAGCGTTGTAGGCTCTAGGTTTGGTATTCGAAGGGTAGTGTACATGCAATTTGCTTTTAAATTTGAAATTGCATTGATGTGATGAATGTTGGTTGGATGATTTCTCTTGGAAATGTGAGTTTTGTACAAAAATTCAGAATTCCTAATAGCAGGTAGTTGAGGTCTAGTGTTGGGATAAGTGTAAGAGAAATGACATGTACAATTGCATGCAAAGAAAAATTATGGGAAAGTGCATTGACGATGAGAATGCCTGACTTGATAACATCTTTTGCATCTAGTTGGTTTTCATGGTGGCTTCTATTTTTTGATAACAAAGGTCCATCCAGGGGATGGGTAGTAGAGGATAAGAGCATAAAAAAATCACATAGGAGGAGCAAGGGTGGTTTCTAGGACCGAGGAAAGAATCAAGTGTGTCAATTATGGTCACTTTATGTGGACGTAGAACCATGCTAAGCCACTTTCTCAGTCTTAGTGTCTAATATGATAAGATTAGTACTAACAAGATGTTATGTAGGACAAGATTTTATAAAAGTTTAGTGGTTGGGTGAAGTGTACCTATGAATTTGAAATGGTCTCTCTAGTTGTTATTTTAGTTGGATAACTAGTTTTTGATGTAGCCATATCCACCATAGAAGTGTTGGAATATGTTGTAGAAGATGAGTCCATATGTATTGGATTGACTTCAGTCCCTTGAGGTTCTGGGTAGATGTCTTGGATAAAAAGATGGTCATCTGAGGGATTAAACTAGAGAAGTTCCTCCTAATCAGGTCCCAGTAATATGATCTTAGTTGTATTAGAATCTCAAGGATTTTGATCTAATACTGATATATTGATGGTGTTGCTCAATGCTGGATGCATGTGTATGATCCAAGCATGAATTAATCCCAGATTGTTAACCATTTCAATCTATTCAATATGTGAATGAAGCCTTTTACCCAATCCTCTTTGAAATGCACTCAGAGAGTCACAATTCTGGACATGATATTGTACCAACCAAGAACCAAATTAACATGGAGGTATCTCCATTCCTAGGAAGTTTCATTCATCTAAAGGTGTTGTTATCTAATATGGTGTCAAGTGAAGCAGATGAGACAACCATCATGGGAGTCTTTATAGGATGGTAGATATTTTCAATCTTAGATTGGAGCGTGTCAATCTCTACATCTATATTCTTCTTAAATCTTCTGGGGTGTGTTATAATTCTAAATATGTTGTAAGGAGTTAGGTTAGTGGGCCACTATAGATAGGTGTTGTGAAAGAAGGCCACCCGTATGTATCATATATACCAGTGTAATTGACAATGAAAACTGAGATGGAGGAATATCAAAGGTCTCGATTCCATTGAGGGATGATGTGGTGTGAGAGCACCTACATAATATATGTTTAGGATGTGTCAGCCAAGTTGTTATACCACTCATAGATGATAGTAACTATATAATGTTGTTATGTTTCTTGAGGTGTGGCTATTGAAATATATGTATTTTTTTGATAGGGAACCAATCGTAATGAAAGCATCATGTTATCGTCGTAAACTAGATGTAGTCATGATCAGTCAATATAATGTTGTTGTTTCTACAGAGGATCATAGTATAGTAGTGAGGCTGATGATGAGGATGTTTTATTGGTTGTTCTCTCTCCATTCTTGTTCCATGCATCTTAAGGATTTTTCTTTTGATTGTAGGACCGTTATAAATTAAGTATCACATTGCTACACTTGTCAATTGATTCAATTGGTATGATTTTTTACCTGCAAGTTTGATACCTAGCTTGAGAATATGAAGGAAATGGTTATAACAGAAACTAAAGGCCCGCTTTCACAATTTTGTGATAGGAATAGACCCCTCCTCCTCAAATGAACTAAATATATAATAGAAATAACAAAAACTATTGCTTCAACAAATACATAGAGTTGGCTGGAAGATCAATGGGGTAGTTAGAGTAGATGTTTAGGGATTGAGTCACCATGTTGATGGTTGTGACCGGAGTATGCAAGGGAAAGGTAAGGTGGAGGACGTTGGAAGGTGAAAGCATCAGTAGGAAGACACTTCTTTCAAATCGAGTGTAGGTAATGTGGCTAAAGGAAGGCCAGTGGTTGGAGGGATATAAGGAGTTGATGTGACATTTTTGTGGCAATAAAAATGTGGAGGTGTATGCTAACTACTGGGATAGGAGGAGTTGCATGGATTGATCAACATGTCTTCATTGGATTAGAAAGCATGGAAAGGCTTGTGTGTAAGAATAGATGTCAAAGCATTTTAGACTCTAAGTTTGGTATTCAAAGGATAATGGAGGTGTACTTTACTATTAAGTTCAAAATTACAATGTCGTGATGAATGTTGGTTGGATGATGTTCTCATGGAAATGTGAGTGTTCTTCAAATTCCTAGTTACAAGTAGTCAAAGTCTAGAGTTGGGGAAGGTGTAAGTGAAATGACCTGAATAATTGCATGTAGAGATTTTTTTGGGGAAACTGCAATGATGATTAGAATGCTCGACTCAATAGCATCTCTTGCATCTGGTTGGTTTTCATGATGGCTTGCATTTTTTGGTAACCAAGGTCCACATAGGGCATCAAAAAAATCACATAGGTGGAGAAAGGCAGGTGTGTAGATGACTGAGGAAGGAATCATGTGTATGATTGATGGTCTCTATGTCAATGTAGAACCATGTTCTACTATTTTTTGAGTCTCAACGTCTAATATGATAAGATTAGTACTAATAGATTGTTATGGTAGATAAGATTGTATAGAAGTGTATTTGTGAATATAAGAACAATGTCTCTCGTTGGTGTTTTGGCTAGATAACTGACTTTTGGTGTAGCCATATCCTCCACAGAAGTAGTGGAATCTGTAGTAGAATATGAGTCCACATGTATTGGATTGACTTCAGTCCCCTATGGTGTTTGGTAGATGTCTAGGATAAATATATGGTCATCTTAGGGATCGACCTGGATTAGTTCCTCCCCATTAGAGCCCCAATAATACAATAACAGTTGTATCTGAGTAGTCTCTGTGATTTTCATCTAATATTCATATATTGATGGTGTTGTTCACTACGTGATGCATGTGTATGATCCAACCATGAATTAATATCAATCTCTCAATCAATTCAGTCCATCTAATATATTAATTATGATGCCTTTTTTCCCAATCCTCTCAGAAATGCTCCCAGAAAGTCATAATTCCAATCGTGATATTGTACCAACCAGGAACCAAATCAACATGAAGGTATCTCCATTCTCTAGGAAGCATTATTTCTCTAAAGGTATTGTTGTCTAATATGATGTCGAGTGAAGAAGATGAGGGAGCCATCAAGGTAGTCTAGATAGGATGGTAGAGATTGTCAATCATAGGTTGGTGTGTGCCAATCTCTATATCCATATTCTTCTTAAATCTTTGGGGTTGTGCTACAACTTTGATATGTTGTAAGGAGTTAGGTTGGAGACCGCTATAGATAGGTGTTGGAAAAGAAGGACATCTGTATGCATCATATACACCATTGTAATCAGTAATAAAAAATGGGAGGGAGGAATCCCAAAGGTCCTCGATTATGTGGAGGGATGATGTGGTGTGTGAGAACCTACATAATATAAGTGGGGATGTGCCGACCATGTTGTTATACTGCTCTCAGTTGATAGTAACTATATATTGATGTTATGTTGCTCTAGGCGTGGCTATAGAAATAGAGGTGTTTCTTGATAGGGGACTAAACGCAATGAAAGCATCATGTTATTGCCGTAAAATGGATGTAGTCATGAATGTTTGATATATGGCTGCTACAACCATGTATATAGCATGGGTTAAGCCCAATGTAGTGTAGCTAGTACATGTGAGAAAAGTACTTTTGTCTCTAATGCAAATGTCAAAAAAGTTTTATCCCATATTGCTCACTCGTAGTACTTTTGTGGTCCTTATCTGTAGGATCACATGGGATACTAGTGTCTAAGGGGTCTTAGGAGGAGGGTATGCTCACCTCCTTAGTGGGTATGATGACCACAACACACACACACACACACGGAACACCACGCCTAGCCTGGCCTAGCCAGGCTAGGCTGGGATGGGCACAGGCTCAGGCTCAGGCTTGTGGATTGTAGATTGTGGAGAATATCTTCCGTCTTCTTTTTGCACTAGGATACAACTACATAATTAATTATTTGTTTAATTAATAGTTTTTTTCCTATTTGAATTTATTAATCCTAACTAGAAAGTGTCTCTTTTGTGGAAATTTTCCACAATGTGTATAAGAGAGTGGTCGTATCTTAATAGGAATAGGATTACTGGGGTGTGTAAGGCTATAAATAGGCCTCCGGTCATTAGGGTTAAACACATCTTTTAAACAAACAACCGTCATCCATTTGAGTGCATGTTTGTAAATCCTAAGACCGGAGTCTCTCTCTACTGCTGTCGCTTCTGTGGTGCTATGTGGAGATCCTTTCCTGGATGTAGCAAGTTCGTCCATCCTTTCCTTCCAAGACGCAACATGTCAGGCGGTGGTTCCTACGGTTGGTGAGCTGCACTGGTGGCGCGCTACTTCGTATGCAACGTTCGTCATCAACACGAGCGTGACGTCTCTTCTTCGGGTTCATATCGGGTCGACTGGGACAACAATGCCTATCCAGAAGGGTTGTAAGGCGCTGATTACTTTAAGTATATCATATTTGTTTCTCAATGAATGACCTGGTTTGATCCTAACTTTATTTACTTTTGTTCTCCTGCATTGGTTTATTCTACATTTTCTTATCTGGATCGGCCTAAACTGTTAATCTAAATTACACCTATCACTGTTGCATGTAACAACATAATTCAAAATTAATAAAAGTCTTAAAGAAATTATTATCTGTCGTTAGTTAACTATGGCTGGTTCTGGCATGAAAATTGACACGTCTAGTATGTCTGAAAAATTTACTGGGACTCATTTTGCTCGTTGGCAAAGTAGGATGCAAATCTAGCTTAACATCGAAGGGTATGATCAATTTTTAGAAGAAGACGAACCCAAAGTAGATGAAGCTGTTCCTGATAATGCTAACATCATTTCAACCTAGAAGAAGGGTGACAAGACGTGTCGAGGGTTGATTCTATTTGCATTATATAACAAACTGTATGACTCATACTCTAAGCTGCATGCTACTATATCTAAAGTTCTATGGAAAGCATTAGAAAAGGAATACAATACTGAGAATCAGGGAATGGAAAAATATTGTGTTTCAAAATTTCTTAAGTTTCATATGTCTGAGGGTAAATCTGTTTCTGATCAAACACATGATTTTCAACTCTTACTGCAAGAGCTTGCTGATGCGGGCATGACACTTTCTAAAAAAATTGTTGCTATGTCAATCATTGAGAAATTCTCAAAATCTTGGGAGTCTTTTAGCATGGATCTTAAGCACCGCAAAAGAGACATGTCAATGAACGATCTCATGATGGATATCAATATTCTAGAAGAGCATCTAGAAGAGAAGACTATCAAAGTACCAACTGATGCTAATGCGATTGTTAGTTTTACTACTGCTAAGAACAATGATAAGAAATCTAAGAATTCACTTAAACATAAGACCAAGATCCAGAAGAAACCGAAGAACAAACCTTATTGGACTTTTGGACAAGTTGGCCATTGGAACAAGGATTGTCCTTCAAAGAAGGTCAACATGATGGCTGCATCCTTGAACCTAAATGATGGGCACGTATCTATAAGACCTGAAGTTATTTCTATTTTTGAACCACTATATTGGATTATAATCATTGGGGCCAATGTGCATGTGTGTACTGACAAGTCCCTGTTTGTGTCTTATGAGGCCTCTAAAGTTTGATCTGTGACTTTGGGCAATTCCAACACTGTAGAAGTCAAAGGCGAAGGACGGGTGGACTTGAAGTTTCCTTTGGGAAAGGTTATGATGCTTCATAGAGTCAGACATGTTCCATCATACGATACAATATTATTAGTGGCACAATTTTAGTTAAAGATAGTTTTAGAATAGATTGTAAATGTAATAAAGCCATTATTACTCACCTTTGAGATTCTTTATTTTTTGGCAAGGGGTATCTTTGTGATATGGAGAACTTGTTTAAGATTCTTATAGAACCTATTTCAAATTCCATTTTAAATTTGAATGAAAATAGTTCTTTATGCTTGAATCTTGTATCATCTGATGTTTGGCATGCACGTTTGGGACATGTGCATGTTGGCTCAATGAAACACATGATGAATCTGAATTTAATCCCTAAATCTAAAATTAGCAATAATATATGTGAAATCTGTGTGCAAGATAAATTATTTAGGAAACCTTTTCATTCTACGAACAAGAATCCAAAAATATTGGATTTAGTGCATACAAATATCTATGAATTTAATGGTATTACTATAAGGGATAAAAAATGTTATTTTATAACTTTTATTGACGATGTGAGTAGATACTATTATGTCTTTTTGCTTAAAAGTAAAGATGAGGCATTGGATAAATTTAAAATTTATAAGAAAGAAGCTGAAACTCAAACTGGAAAAGTATGTAAATGATTAAGGTCTGATAGGGGAGGAGAGTATACCTCAAATTTTTATATGGTATAGTTCATGAGGTTACTGCTCTGTATTCACCACGATCTGATGGGATTGCTGAACGTAAAAACCGAACCCTTATAGATATGGTATACTATTTACTCCAAACCTCAAGTCTACCCAACTTCATGTGGGGGGAAGCTTTGAATACAACTTGCCAAATTCTAAATAGAGTTTCCCACAAACATGTAGAGAGTAGTCTGTTTGAGTTATGGAGAGAAAGAAAACTGAGTCTCAAATACCTTCGAGTGTGGGGGTGCCTTGCTAAGGTACTTGTCCCTGGACACAAAAGGAAGAAATTGGGACAAAAAATGGTTGATGCCATATTCTTGGGGTATGTAGAGACAAGTTATACCTACATATTCTTGATTGTAAAATATGATATCTCAGGCATTGAGGTCAATACAATTATGGAATTACGTGATGCTACATTCTTTGAGGATGTATTTCCCGTGAAATTTGGTGTTCCCAATGAAGTATCTCAAGAGGATTCATTCACCAGATGTTCCATTCCCGAGCATGTGGAAAGGATGAAAAATATGGGGGGTGACTTAGAATAAGTTATTTTTGAATTTGATGATTCTGAAGAAATAGTTGAACCAAGGAGAAGTAAACGGTCTAGGACATCCAAGGAATTTGGAAGTGAGTTTCTCACTTACAATGTTGAGGATGATCATGTAACTTTCAAACAAGCTATGGAATCTCAAGAAGATAAGTTTTGGAAAGAAGTCGTTAATGATGAAATCCAATCAATTCTCTCGAATGGAACTTGGGAATTAGTGGATTCACCTTGTGGTTGTTCTTTAATTGGTTGCAAATGGATCTTTAATAAGAAACTTAATGTAGATGGGACAATCATAAGTATAAGGCTAGGTTAGTTGCTAAGGGTTATACACAGAGGGAAGGAATAGATTATTTTGATACCTATTCTCCTGTTTCCCGTATGACCACAATCTGAGTGCTTATAGCATTGGTTTCTATTTATAATCTCTATATCCATCAGATGGATGTGAAGACCACATTCTTACACGGTGATCTTTAGGAAGAGATATATATGGAATAACCTAAGGGATTTGTGGATCATGGAAATGAGTCCAAAGTGTGTAAAGTTGTTAAGTCATTATATGGCTTGAAACAAGCCCCTAAGTAATGGCATGAGAAGTTTGATTATGTGATATCATCATGTGTCTTTGTTTCTAATGAATTTGATAAATATCTCTACTATAAAATCATCAATGATGGATTCATTTTATTATGCTTATATGCCGATGATATCCTGCTTTTTGGTTTCAATATGAAAGTAATAAATGAGACAAAGACATTCATGTGTAGAAAGTTTGAGATGAAAGATATGGGTGTCACTGATGTGATTTTAGGGCTTAAAATCATAAGGTCTACTGATGATATAACTCTCCCTCAATCTCACTATGTTGAGAAGATACTGGAGATGTTTGAGTACACATCACATAAACATGTTAAGACTCCATATGATTCATCCAAGGCCTTGTTCAAGAATGAGACTGGAGTTCCAGTGTCTCAATTATGATACTCTCAGATTATCATAAGTTTGATGTATCTTATGAACTGCATACATCTAGACATTGCGTTTGCCGTGAGTAAGTTAAGTAGATACACCAGTTGTCTCGAAAAGTCCCATTGGGAAGCTCTTGACAGAGTTTTGAGGTATATCAAGGGAACGTGTTCCCTTGGGATGCATTATGGTAAATATCCTTCTATAGTCGAAGGATATAGTGATGCAAGATGGATTTCCATCAACTCTGGGAGTAATGGTGTCTCAGGATATGTATTCCTATTGGGAGGATGAGCTGTTTCCTGGAGGTCTAAGAAACATACCATATTGTCTCGGTCTACTTTTGAGAGAGAGTTGTGTACGTTAGATGAAATTGGACTGGAAGCTAAATGGCTACATGGACTTATGTCCAATTTACTTATGGTAAAGAAGTCGCTTCCTGCGATTTCAGTTCATTGTGACAACACTACAACTATTGCCAAGATAAAGAGTCACAATTACAATAAAAATAGCGTAGACACATCCAAGTCAGACTCAAGTCTGTAAGGGAGTTAGTGTCTAATGGGGTCGTGGCTGTGGACTACGTCAGTACCAAACAAAATAGAGTTGATCCATTCACTAAAGGTCTTTCCCTAGCTTTAGTGGAAAAATCTAGGTTGGGGATGGGACTAAAACCTATCATTATTCACAGACAGTAGCAACCCAACCCAATAGAGTGGAGATCCCACAAATTGGGTTCAATGTGGTAATAACAAGCTATCGTGTGAATTGGATGACACCATGTATTTACTTTGATGCTTCATGCATCTATGTTATCCCCTTTGGAAACATGTTGGTGTCATGACTACAAGTTTGTAAGAGATTAATCTCTGAATGGTGCCAAGTCTTAGGACAGGATGTAAACAGTACATCCTTAGACTCCAACTAAATGATTGATGTTGTGTAGGTCACAACAGGAGAATTGGGTTGTTCTCTGTTATCAATCATGACATAAAATTTTTATGTGCATGGCCTTAATGCATTGTTTTCTTTTCTACTATGTCTTTATTGTGTTGTTACCAACCTATACTCTTATACCTAAGGTTAAGATTCAAGACTTATGTTCACCTGGTTCTTGTGGGGGTCACAGTTGGATAACTCAGGTGGATTCAAACTGAAAGGTATCTGCTGAAAATACAGTCTGGAGGAGTGAATGGTAGATCACACTACACATTAGATTTTGTGGGGGATTGTTAGATATATGGCTGCTACATCCATGTATATAACATGGGTTAAACCCAATGTAGTGCATCTAGTACATGTGAGAAAAGTAGTTTTGTCCCTAGTGCAAATGTCAAAGAAGTTTTATCCCATATTGCTCACTCCTAGAACTTTTGTGGTCCTTTTATGTAGGATCACATGGGACACTAGTGTCCAAGGGGTCCTAGGAGGAGGGTATGCTGACCTCCTTGGTGGATATGGTGACCACAACACACACGCACGTGCTACGCCACACCTCGTCTAGCCTGGCCTGGCTAGGCCAGGCACATGCTCTGGCTTGTGGCTTATGGCTTGTGAATTTTGGATTGTGGAGAATGTCTTCCATCTTCTTTTTGTACTAGAATACAACTACGTAATTAATTATTCGTTTAATTAATTGTTTCTTTCCTATTCAGATTTATTAATCCTAACTGAAAAGTGTCTCTTTTGTTGGAATTTTTCCGCAATGTGTACAAGACCAACCGAGTGGTCGCGTCTTAACATGAACATGATTACTAAGGTATGTAAGGCTATAAATAGGCCTCCAGTCATTAGGATTAAACACATCTTTCGAACACACAACCGCCAGCCATTCGAGTGCGTGTTTGTAAACCCTAAAGCCAGAGTCTCTCTCTACCGCCGTCGCTTCCATAATGCTACGTGGAGATCCTCTCCTGGACATAGCAAGTTTGTCTATCCTTTCCTTCCAAGGCACAACCTATCAGACAGTGGTTCCTGCAGTTGCTGAGCTGCACTGGTGGTGCGCTGCTCGTCTACAACGTTCATCATCAATACAAGTGGGTCGACTAGGAGAATGACGCCATCCAGAAGGGTTGCAAGATGTCGATTGCTTTAAGTATATCATGTTCGTTTCTCAACGAGTGACCAGTTTGATCCTAATTTTATTTACTTTTGTTCTCCAACATTGATTTGTTCTACGTTTTCTTATCTGGATCGGCCTAAACGGTTAATCTAAATTGCACTTGTCGCTATTGCATGTAACGATGTAATTGTAAATTAACAACAATGACAAGTCAATATGATAATGTTGTTGTTTTGTGGGGATCACAATGTCATATAAGGTCGAAGATTAGGGTGTTTTAGCTGTTCTTATCTTTCCATTCTTATTCCACGAGTCTCTAGAATTTTAATAAGGAAAAAACCAATTTAGCACACTTTTATAAAAATATTTACCAACTTGACACACTTTGTAAAATATTTTCCAAAATAGCACACTTGGTGTAGAACCCGCCACTTTTTGTGTCGTTTTTATATGCGAGATTGAAAAGCCCACAATAATTGACGTGTCTACTTTTAAATAAAATTTTTTTGATTTTTTTTGAATTTTTGATTTTTTTTCAAAAATTTTAATTTAAAAGTAGACATGTCAATTATTGTGGCCCTTTTCAGTTCTGGTTACAAAAACTCCACACAAAGTGACATTTTTAGACCAAAGTGTGCTACTTTGGGAAATATTTTACGAAGTGTGTTATGTTGGTAAATATTTTTGCAAAAGTGTGCTAAATTTGTTTTTTTTCCTTTTAATAATCACTATACTTTTCAATTGGTTCAACTGGCACAATTTTTGGCCGCTAGTTCAATATCTAATTGGAACATATGGAGGAAAGGTTTATAATAACAACCAAAGGCTCCCTTTCATAGTTTTGTGATAGGAATATACATGTTCTCTAAATATATAAACAACAAAATAATAACTATTTCTATCAACGTTTATGCGAATTTCTTGATTCTCAATTATGCTATATTCCTGCCAAACAAAACGATAACAACACATACGAGATGCAATTGTCCATAACGACGCCTTACGTACGTATCATCTTCTCTTGCTTTTTTGGTCAAACTAACTCACACTGTTGTCCTACTCAGAAAAAATTATATATCACATAGAGTCTGGCTACGAACTTTTAGGAATTAGTTATATAATTTGGGTATATATAAAATCACAATAAATTCAAGTATCATAAAACTGTGTATTGATGTTTCATGGGTTCCATCTACTTTTGAAATTTATTGGAAAAATGTTTCTTCAATATTAAGTCTAACTGGATTGAGAAACAAGTTGACTAAGCTCACTACATGTTATGGGTTTGCGCATCATAACTAAACCTTTTGTTTGTATGGACGGTTGGCATTCCAACGAAAGAACGTCACACATTTGAACAATCGAATTCCTGTTTCCGAATTCGTTGCATATCAAATGTTGAACAATCGAATTGTTCTCAACAACTTGTCAATCTTCAACTACTTTACATGTCCTGCCATGTGGTGAGTAAATCAAGCAGTTTCAGCAGCAGGAGAGAAGGGAAGACACAGCTGCGAAAACCAACATCGCCCATAATGGAAGTGATACGTTTTCCAGACTTTTTTTTGTAGAAATAGACGGTGGCAAGCGGTTATTCCGGTCGTGTGTTGGAGCTGTCTCCAACCAAACGTACGGAAACGAAACTCACAATGAATTCGAACTGGATACCTTCAAATGCAGCACAAGTAAACGAGCCTTAAGATGCATAGCGGTTCAAGACAATTCGGTGCCAAGTATCAAGTATGTAGGCCGGTATGGCATTGTTTCACGGATTCATGCACAAAATCAATCAAAAACTTGGAGTTTATATCTCCTATCAAATATTATAATAATATTGTTTATGCATCAAATTAAGAAAGGGGATTTTTTTGGGCTGATGGTTACTTCTGCTTTAGAAGTTCACAAACTCCCTCAAAATGTAAATATATAACTTACAGAACCAGCAGGAGGGTGTCATGGTTTTAAGATCAAACGGCATAACCCATATTGGTTGCGGGAAATCAGGCGACGTAACTATGCCATCGCCGTCAGAATGGAAGGGGCGTCTTTTGTCATCATCCAAGTGATAAACTCCCATCATCCACGGCCTGCCGACGCGGGAACTTTTGCGTTCGTCTCTAGTTGCGAAGTAGATACAGTTCGGTTTGAGCTGCGGGAATTCGCGGGTGGAAAATACCATGGCTTGATTGCTGCCTACGAAGATGGCGTAGTCTCCAATGGATTTGACACGTATCCAACTTTCATCGGGATACTCGAATGGATCATATTTTCGTTTCTCTTCATCCTCTTCTTCTTCTTCTTCTTCAGGGGAAAGGTACTCATCCTCTTCGTCGTCTTCTTCCTCGTCGACGGGCACCCACGTCGCTGCCTTTCTCAGCCTGGATACCGTGAAACTAACTGTATCTCCCGCGCCATAATAGGGATCATAGAAATGTTCCTTGAGGATCCGGTAGAGGTGGCCGTCGATCTCGGCCAAGCAGACCCATTTGGTGTTGTAACGGCCGGAAGCTGCTCGGGCGGTGCCTAGAAACGATAAATCCGCGGCAAGTTTTAAGCGGGTAGTCGTCGAACTGGAACTTGTCATAAGATACAGATACCCGTTGTATACTGCCAGCGTGCAGTAGACGGCTCCTTCAGAGAGCTCTCCTAGCAGGTCCATACGGCGCATCACGGTCCATGACTTGTCACCGTCCCTTGCATACACGACATTGTTCCTGAAGATAGCAAAGATCATGAACTTGCACTTGTTGCTGCTGCTGCTGTTGTTGTTCTCTATCGTCGGTACGACGGTGCCGTCATTGTCTGCTGCAGCAGCATCTGGGAACACCAACACAGCGTGACACCACCAGCTTCGTATATCCTCGCACCTCAAGTAGCAGCCGTAAGGGTGATAGTAACCTGTGACGCGTCTACGATAGGTCTCGACACCGGTGATGTCCTCCTCCATCGTTGTGATAGATGGGGTGCGTAATCGCTGCCCAGTTGGTAGGTGGACGCACTGAAGCTCGTTGAATCTGTCCGTGTATATGAGCCACCCGTCCTTGGAGGAAGACAAGATGTAGCGGCACTCGGCGGCGACGTCGGAGTAGTGGCCGTGGTCTAGTGAGTAGGTCCTGCCGTCTGAAACGTTGTAGAATCGCAGGCATTTCTGTCTGCGCCAAACCGGCTTCTTCTCGAAGAAAAGAGTGCCGTTGTCCACGAAACCCTTAGCATCGAAATCGTCATCGTCATTTTCTTCTTCTTCTTCTTCTTCTTCTTCTTCTTCTTTATCTTCTTCTTCTTCTTCCTCCTCCTCTTCCTCTTCTTCTTCCTCTTCCTCTTCCTCTTCCTCGTCCTCTTCATCATCACCCGTCTCCGCTTCATCCTCCTCATCCTCATCTTCATATTCTTCATTTTCCTCGTCTTCAGACTCGTCCTCTTCCTCATCATCCCCTCTAGGAGGAGGGGAGAGCAGGAGCCAGGGAACAGCCGACATATTTTTCAGTGTCTCAAGATGTACTAATTCATCAACATAATCCTCCCCAGTACTGCCAAACCATATGTGGAGTAAATTTTGTGTGCATACATCACAACAAAACCAAAGACAAATATACTTTGTTTAGATGTTTCCAATGTAGATTCTACTAACCTATTCACGACCTTGCCGCAGTGCTGCTGCTGCTGCTGAAAATTTGAGGAGGCTTCTGATATGCTTTCCCGTTGCATACAAGTCGCTTGGGGTGCATTGCTGTAGCCGCATCGTATCTGCAAACCAAATCGACGGTTTATTTCTAAAACGTAGGGAGCCCCCTTTTTGCTTTATCGCGCGCTGTTCTTCTTACAGTGGGGTTTAGTGAAGGCCATTCAACTTACTTTGAAGAAGTAGGGTTGTGATGGGATGCGCAATTGCCCCAGCTTAACTACCATTGTTTTTCTATAACCACCACCGCTGTACGGTGCCTGAGAAGAACTGAATGGAGTAGACGACCGCCTTCTATCAGAATCCGACCGGAGGCCACGCACAGGCCTTAGAACAAGGGGAAAAGAGGAGGAGCATAGCCACGAAGCTTGGGACATGGTTCAGCGCCGGCCTTGTAGAAGAGAAACCCAAAATGAACGGCACCGACCGGTAGTAGAAGATGTAGGGGGCGGCTGTTTAGGTTTCATATAATAACCCCCTCTTTGAATGGTATGCGCCGGTTTGGTTCTTCTCCCAACAACGGCTGCCTGCCTTTCTTGCTGGACAAGCTACACCTATTCACGTCTGTGAAGAGTTTTTGTAATTTCTCATTGTTCAGGCCTTGGTTTACAATCGTGAATTCTAACATTATTACCCCGGGACAGTTTTTTTTTGAAATATAATCATCTTCAAATTACATCGAGATGGAAGACATAGTCTGGTTGCTATTTTACAAAAAAAAAATGTTGGGAGGCATGTTTCGAATAATATTATTTTTTTAAGAAACATTTGTTACACAACGGATCACTTGTAAACACGTACATCAATCCACAACTTGAATTTTACTATAAACTCAAAATAAATGATTAGTGTACACAACTTTTGGAGAATGTATTGACAAAAAGGCAATATCCATGATTACATATAAATGAGTATTATATTACACAACAATACAGAAAATATACATGTAATTAAATGAACAATATATTATGTAAATATTTGAAAATTACATCTAAGTTGTATACGTAATAATAAAATAATACATGAGGTTAATGTATTGTCTATTATCTTGTTTTTATGCAAGCTATGTTGATTGTTTAACATATGTCATGTTTTTTTTGTATTTTCCACAGTTCGACTAAATTATGGTTGGAATTAGTTAAATAAACACATATGATAAGTGATACGTACTCTAGCTACTTAGAACTAGTCAAACATATTATTAGGCATATTTTAGTGTACGAATTTCGTTTGTAGGTAATCTGAATAAAACACCTCGTCTATGTAGGACACAAGTATACCATTTAGAATCATGTTGTGTGAACATCATACTAAACAAAACAATTTACAAAAAAATTGGTACACACCACTACATTGTTTTGTGTGATCTTAGCATGACTTATTATGAAAACAAAATAATAAATGTTAAATTAAATTACATCTAACTTTATATTTTACATAGTAATACATACACTTTTCTTTTTCTAGTAGTCATATGCTAAAAGAAGTTAACAGAAGTTACATTATACTCACTCCTCAAGTAAAGAATGCTTCGTGCATCAAGAATTAACAACCCATTTCTCTATGCAATGTACTCTATAAGATCACTTCCGAGGTCATCTCTAATAGACTTCATTCTATTATGCCTTGTACTATGGACACTACACCGTGTGCTTTCATAAAATGTTGGTCCATTAATGAGTGTACTCTTTTTTGTAAATAAAAATAACGACCAATGTTATGGACAATTATAAGTGTAATATGTACTTAAAGATGGATATTAGGAAATCTTGTGACTTGGTTAACTGGTACTATCCATAAAGTTTTCTGGTTAATATGAGGTTTCCTCATTATTTTATCCATTGAAATGAAGAAATTCTCAATACAACGAGCATGCAAGTCCTTATCAATGTGTATCCTTCCACTTATTTCAAGTCAGAGAGAGGCATAAGTTAGGGGACCCACAAATTTCCCTTATTTATATGTCATTGCAATGGAAGAGTTATCAAGTATTATGAGGTATGGTCAAAGTAAAAATATTTTCAAACATATTCACAATTCACATGATTTGTCTATTTCTCACGCTCTTTTCACGGATGATGTAGTTGTTCTTTTGTGAAGCTAATCCAGATTTTGTCCAAGGCTTAGTAACTTGCTGCAGGACTTTAATTCTATATCAAGCATGGACATTTGTACATATAAGAGTTCAATGTTTTAGAATCCTTCGACCAATATTTCTGTCATTGAGGAGAATTTTAGTATCAAAATAGGGAAGTTTCCTATGAAATACCCAGTCCTTCCTCTATTTGCTAGTAAAACTATATGGAACCTTTGTTCTCCTTATCATCGAGAAGATCAAGTCTAAGCTAAAGATGAAAAGTTTGCCATCTATCCTTTGATGTTGAACTATAAATTGATTAATCCATTATTGTGACTTTTCACCTATACTTGCACTACAATAAATATAAACATTTATCCACACTAAAATATAGTGGTTATCCACACTTTAAAGTAAGAAAAATTATGTCATCTATGCTTACTAAAAGCATATAGACACCCATGGGTCGACCCATTTAAATTGAGTAGCGGTCATCTAATTTGCCACCCGCTGAAAAATATCTAAACCCAAATCCACCCGTTTATCTGGTGGGTCTCACGGGCAATCCGAGGACACCCGTAGGTGGCTCACTTAATCAGATAATTATATACATAAATATATTTTGAAGCAACAACTTGATTCTATATTAGAAAAACATAACATGGCCCATGCCTTCACGTCGTGACCCGGCGGTGCCAATCGTAAAAAAAAGTAAAAGACTTGTTATAAATTTGCCAAATTTCCGCTCAATGTAATTAGAATGACAGAGAACTAATTGGTCTCTTGGTCAAACCATCGTGATTCCCAAATTTGAAATTTCATTCCAAACTCAGAACGTGCCGTGAAGTTGCGATTGTGTGTGCTCTAGGCTCCTAGATAACACCAATGCAATGACAAGCAAGTGAGGATTGCAGACTGCATTGGAAGCCAACCTGCTAGCGAGAGACACGATGACAACAGAGTGACGAGTGTGGGATATCCGACATACTAACAAAAATGTCGACCTAGCTAATACAACGTTGCTGATTGTTGCCCGGCCTTCCATGGTTGTTTCTCATTATTGCCATACCACTGGGGCTACGGCTCTCCCTTGCTAGTTCGCAGTTGGATTATCGGCATCGTTGTCTGGCCGTCTCGTTTTCTGCTGGTGGATGTCTTCTCTTTGGGCCTTTTGATTTCTTCTCCTTCACATGCACGTCTGTCTACATAAACTACTGTTGTCGTGTGGCAAGGTAGAGGAACTGGAACCAGATTTCCATCGAGATTGGACCTAATATTTCAACCGCTGCCGTAATCTGCCTATTGACTCTTCTAGCATTCATTTTTTTCTTGAATTGTTTGTATCGTTTTGCTGACAAATTGACTGTTTTAACATTAACTTTTTATGTTTGCACAAACACAGAAACACTCTAATATTGTGTTTGCATAAGTTGTAATGTTTGTTCCAGCACTAATTCTTTACTGTACTTTTTTTTATTGCATCTGGATGTTGCTAAAAATTAACAACCACGAAGAATTAGTCTTGATTTGAATGTTTCTTGCATTCATATAAATAAAAGATCACTGGACAAGTCTTTTTTTTTCTTCTATGGGCACCTGCGGGTTAACCCACGACTCGCTGGGTCGAGTTTGGGTTTGTCTTTACTCAACCCATTTAGAGTTGTATTTTTTGACTCGCCAAATCCGCAATCACCCAACCCAAACGCAACCCACCCACCCGTTTTACATGTTTAACATGGATGATCCAAGAGTAAAGAGTTTTTCAAACTTATTAGAGGTATTTTCTTCACACAATTTTGTGTGGCAACCAATTATGCACACTTTTGGGTGTGAATTTTTGTCCATACTTTTATGTGTAATAAATAATTATCCACACTAATTATAGTAGAAAAATTTATGCTGTCTTTTAAATAAATGAGAAATACTTGTCTACAGTAAAAAGCATGAAAAATAAAGTAACAATGGCGTGAATAACTAAATCTTTATTGCGCAACATGTTACACACTAAAATTAACTTATGAGAATTTGAATAAAGAACATTTGTCTTCTCTTGCACACACACACACACACACACACACAAACATATATATATATATATATATATATATATATATATATATATATATTCACTGTCCACACGGGTAACTAACTTTTGTTACTCGTAGATCTATTTTATAATAGGAAGACACCTAATTGTAATGAGAGGACTAAAATTGTAATACAAAGACTCATTTTGTAAATACAGTATATATTTTTTATTCACCTTCTGAAAATAGTAAAAATAATATTTATAACAGCAATTTACGTAGCATTATAAAGAGTCTTTGTATTCTAATTTTGATAATCTCATTACAATACTTGTTGTCTCAATATAAATATGTGTCTTCCTATTACAAAATAGATGCACGAGTAACTTACATTAGTTACCCACACATGTAGTGAATGAATGGCCATATATATATATGTATATATAATATAAATGGAAAAATGATTACCTTTTGGTCACTATGAATGGAATGTTATGCCTTTTGGGCTAAAAAATGCCCCATCAGAATTCCAAAAAATTATGAATGAGATATTTAATCCATATACTTCTTTTAGTATAGTCTATATTGATGATGTACTTATTTTCTCTAAAGCTTTTACTTTATCAATCATGTGTTTATTGGAAGAATGAGAACTTTCTTCTTTTAATTATAGATTACTCTTGTTTGTTATATTTTGGACTGGCAGGTTTTCATGATGCAATGGTCTGGGATTATTGTCAGACTTATTAGGCTCATACCATGGTGGAACAAGTCTATAGATTTTTTCTTTAAGTTCTTTGATATAATAATTTTTATACCATTCAAAGAAATGTATATTTTTTCTATGGTATTGTATTTGTGAATACCATTTTCTCTAATGTAATCTCTTTCTTTTTTATCAAAGTTTTCATAAAATTGTTTTGTCTTGAACTGGTTTCTATCAGATAAAAATTCTTCTCTTAGCTTTTCTTTATCGATGATGAAATTATTTTTATTTTCCATTGAATATCTTTCATTTATGGTTTGAAGGGTATTTACTATTTCATTGACACCTGATAGTGAGTTAAGCATTTTATTCAACATTTTTTTATAGCTGAAGATACAATTGTCAAAAATAAAGAGATCTGAGGCTTAAATCTTAAAAATTTTAAAACCAAAGGAGCTTGATATAAACCATTTATGGTGGAAGCTAGGATTTTGGTGGTTGGTCGGTAGAGATTTGATGGAATGCGGTGTTGGAGTATTGGTGGAGTTTGATGAATAATTAGTGGAGTAGGAAGGGCTGATTTGCGTTTGGATAAATGATAGAAGTGTGTGATTAGAGGTGGATTAGGGCTTGTGATTAAGGTGATTAGATGTGGATTAGGGTTTGTGATTAAAGGTTAATAGGCATTTAATTTGTTTAGGAAGAAAGGGGAATGCTTAAATAAAAATAATCAAAACTGATTAAATAGTAGTAGAAAACTTACTAATTACCGGCGTAGATGATGGGTGTTCTTCGAGAGCGTTGAATGCCAAAGCACGTCACGATCTTTTGATCTTTCTTTGGACAAAGAAAGGATCTTTGATTATGATTCAAAGAGGGAAGAACATGCACACATAATTTATCTTAACAAAATGGAAATTTTATTAGCAACTGGAGGGTTTACACTCAGAATATATGTGGAAACTAAGAACACATGACTATATAGATGCAATTACAATATAAGTGAAGTGGAGGAAGGATTACAAGACTTGGAAATTCTCTAGGGAGGAGAATTTCGAGCTAATACACTTCCTACTACAAAAACTAAGCACAATAAGCAAGGGGAGCTCTTTGGGTGGAAGAGTGTTGTGCCTCCTACAACTCTTCTTCTTGCCTTTTATAGACCTTTCTGATGGTGTGGACGAATGTACTTCTCTTGCCACTTGTTTGCTTCAATTCATGTCTTTGACAAGTGTTTTTGTTACATGAGTAGCGATATTTGTTGTGTCTGCCACATACTCTTTTGTCTTTGTGACTTTTGACAGATATCCTTCATCTTCCTTTTCATATGCCACTTGTTCTTTTCTGCTGTGAGTCTTGACAACTGTCTTTTGTCTTTATGTATAGGGAAGAGCTGTCTTGTCTTTTCTTCTTTTGTCACTTTTTCAACAAGGTATTTTTACATATTTTTTGAATCGAGTAATCCGTAACAATCATCTCCATTTTCAAAGTTACTTTCTCCTTGAGTAAGGTCCAGGATTGGAATATTTTCTGGATCTAGGATTTCATCAAATATAATTAATTGAGAATTGTCCATGTTAGGGTCTCTCATAAGAGACTTTCCTGATAATTTTATTTTCTTATATGGAGGCCCCCTTTTAGTTTCTTGATCAATAAGATAATCAGAAACTGAGGTAGATATTAACTTTCCCTTTAAAATAGGGTCTATGTTGAATTTGTCCCACCATTTAATCAATACTTGCCTTCCTAGGTATGGTAAAAAGGCATTAGTTTCTTTTTCCCATTTCCATTGCATAATCCATGGGATTCCATAAGCACAACAACATCTTAGTATATTAAGATCTTCTTGATCTATATTTTCAAATAATCGAATATAATTATTAAGCTTTTGCGGGAATATTTCCCGAGTAGCTCCATATTTTTTTCAAAAAATGTAGAAGAACCAATTTGGTAAGTTAGTCCTATAAGACTATTTTATGAACCATGAATGAGTCATTTGTCTATTTTGAATACATAAGACATTTTTCCAGGCATCTTGATAGTCCTAGTAATTGTAGTACTGGGGTTGATGTTTGTCTTTACATCTTCTTGAAATATTAGGATTTCCATCATTGCTCAATTCTGAAATGGTGATAGTTTTTTGGATTTTTAATTGAGAAAAGGATATCATTTTTTTTTGTTGATTTGTCTCTAAAATTATGAAATATTTTTACACTACCAGTTTCCATGAGAATTTTCTCATAGTAGTAGTGATTCTTTCCAAGCATTGTCGGAATAAAATTATATTTACCAGGAAGGTAATTTTGTAGTAAAGTTTTTGTTTCTTTGGATAAGTCTTCATTTTCTAAAGTTATTGTATGTATTGATGTTTTGAATATGAATTTTGTTATGTTTTTTGCTGGAAAATCTACTTCCATTTCATCGTTACCTTCCTTGGTAGAAATACTTGATTCTGAACATACCTCTGGGATACATGCTTTAGATGTTGATGCCGACATATTTTGAGATTTCTGTGAAGAAGTCATATAAAATACAATAAATATTTAGAACATCCTTTTGATGTGTCTCTTATGAAATAGTAAGTGCATGAATGAAATTATCTTTATAATCTAATGCAACTCTTATTTTCTTTAAGAACATAAGTTCATGTTTCTTTCTAAACTCAAAAGTTACAAAGTTATTTATAACTCGAGTATGAACCCCTTTTTCACTAACTAATATAGGGAGAATTTTATTAAGAAAGGGTGTCCCAATGATAATATCCTCAGTTATATTTTGAGGAAGGATAAAAGATGTTTTAATATTATTATTGTTGATGCATATGTGTGCTTCAGAAATTTTATGTTTTACTTTGAGTTTATCTTTTGTAGCAGAATTAACATGATGATTAGTTGTTTCATAATATTTTTTTGGTATAAGGTTTTCTCTTATACAATTAACATCAGCTCCAGAATCAAATAAAGTTATCCCTTCTAGGGTGAAGTCATTAATTTTTATAGTCACTTCACCTTTCCATTTTCTCTTAACAAATTCTTGAAGATTATTAACAAAGGAATCTTCATTATCTTCCCTTGTTTCATCAACTTGGTTTTTATTTGAGCATTCTCCGAGAATTGTATTAAATATATGTTCATCATCATCATCATCATTATACCTTTCATATATATATTTTTGAAGATTTTCAACCTTATCTTTTAGTTCAATGATTTCTATTCTGATTTTGTTTTGTTCTTTTCTCAAATCTTCTATAGAAATATGTTTATCATTAGTCTTTTCATGTTCAATTCTTTTCAGTACATGATCAAATGAGTAGAACTCATTTTTTTATTCTATTTTATTGTCTGATTTTTTGTCTATAATCATATTGAGATATTTTGCAAGTTTAGTGCTTCTTTCTTGTTTATCTTGAATGGAATCTATGGTTGCAAGTATAAATTGTTGTTCACTAGTTAAGACATGAATTTCATCTGATGATGTTTCATTGCTATAGTAATTACAATGACATCCTTCTTCATTTTCTGATCCCGAGGATTCATTTAGATTTAATTTACTAACAAAAGTATCAAGTTCTTCTGGCGTAATACTTTTTTATTCTAGTAACAGTTCGTTAACTTTTTTCTTAAAATCTCGTTTAAAACATTTGTTTGCATAGTGCCCCTTTTCGTTACAATTGTAACATGTTATGTTTTTCTTATTATCTGCTTTTCTGATTTGTTTCCTTTTTGTATAATTCTTCTTTGATTTGTTACTATCTTCACTAAACTTTTTTTAGATTTTGTGTCGTTTCTTTTCTTTTGGTAAATACATATCCCATCCAAATTGATAACAAAATTCTCCTAGTTCCTTTTTATCTATTGTTTGTTGTCTTTTTAATTGATTTTTTAATTTATAGTCATTACAAAGAGATAGTCCTGTTTGGTTTATTCTTTGTATTATTTATCCATAAGATATATGTTCTAGAGGGACAACGTTATTATATGCTTGTCTAATATGTTCTCTTACCTTTTCAGCGAATAAAACATGTAATCCAGATAAAAACTTTTCTTTCCAAACAACAGAATTACAATCTGTGAATTGGAAAACTTTAGAAAGAAAAACATCTTTATACCAATGAAAATCACTCAGACTCTTACATCTTAAGTTCATTAGCTGTTCCCTAAGTTTTTCTAATATAGTGCCATTATGGCCTATAAAATGTTGAATTATGTTTACTATTAGAGTATATACTACGTCTGATTGGGGTTGACCATTTTCTAACTTAATTTGAGCACCATGCTCATTTCTTTTTGTAGCTTAAAGTATTTCTTGTCTGTGTGTTTCACTAAGATAATTAATCCACCATCCTCTTAACTGACCCGTGAATGATGAAGTTATCATTTGGGCAATTGTGGTTTCAAGACTACCATGAGCTCGACAAGCATTGGCATATATCATCATTTGATGGCAAATTTGTAATATTTGGTATTCTGAAAATCCATCTAAGTTCCATTCTATAAGAGATTGGCCATCAAATTGACATAATGTAAGATCAGGAGTTTCTTCAAATTGTAGGTCAACCGGTGTTGGTCTAGAGTAATATTTTTTTGTTTTTGAAAATCGAGCAGTTTTACCAAAGCTGACTGTATTTAGTTTAGGTATCTCTTCTTCATCTGAATATGATGAGTCTCCATATATTGTATTAACAGTTGGTTTTTGAAGATTTAATTGGTCTAGACGACTTGTGATTTCATGTGTTAAGTCATCAAGTTGTTTATGGAACTTAATGGGTGCCTTTTTTCCTAATATGTTATTTCCATTTATAATTTGAGGAACAATTAGTGGCAAATTTTTTGTTTCTAATTTCTTTTGATATATTGGTACTTTGCTAATATCAATAAGCATTGTCTCTATCCTTTCAGTTTGTTTGCTAAGGGTTTGAAGATTTATATTTGTATAGTTCTTTTGTTCAATTATATGAGCTATATGGTGTGTTTTAGCTGGTTCTTGACTATATTCCATTAGTTTTAATGGACTGGCCTTGATGTCATTTTCTCCAAATTTTATAGCTTGAAAGGGTGGATGAATTGATTCAACTTATTCATCTTTTGAAGCATGTTTCCATGTTAATGATAGTTTTTCTATTACCATAGTACGATCCTCTTTTGGGAGAGTGGGTAACATTTCTTTAAGTGTATTAAGATAATTAGATTCATACCAATCAAAGAAATATATATTCTCATTTAACTGTTTCATTTGAGAATACCATAGATCTCTTATCGTCGATGTAAAGGAGTGAAACCACTCCTCTACTAAAAAGAAAAGACCACATCCCTTAAAACCAAACACCACATAAAGTTTTCCGTCAAAGGGATGGAGACCAATTCTTTCAACATGTATGTATCATTACACAAGGAGTAGCAGCGGAAAATATCATTATCTAACAATTTACAATGCTCGATAACATGATACAACACTTCACCGCATATGGGTGTCAAAAAGGAAATCTAATCATATAAGCCAAAGATCAAGATGAGGGTCATCTAACCACCTCTTAAAAGTCTCCCCAAAAGCTCAACTACAAGGTTGAGGTCGAACTTCACCTCTTCTTTATCTAACCTGGGGATGGAAGCATACCCCACAAAAGAGAAGAAGAAAAGAATACATCAGCAAAAAGTCAGTATGTGTATGCTAAATGAAACTTTGAGCAATTTAAGCAATAAGGACTTCAAATGTAAAATGCTTCCCATACAAGAGATAAGGACTATCCAATCGGGCATAAAAGAAAAGAATCATCATCTCATAATAAAAGAAGATACTTGCCATGATCGAAACAATAAAGATTGTGCAATATTGGCACAAAAGAAAGTAGTAGGGCACACACCCCACAATAATCAACCTGCATGCATGTGAGATAAACATAGCCCTAGAATAATATAAACACAACTGGCGGCCAACCCTCATAAAGTTGAAATCTGATAGAGAAAGGAATACTGCCAATCTCCCAAATATATAAAGTTGAGTATGGATTACTGCCACACTCGATTATAGAGGAATGGTATACTGCCACCCTCAATAGGGGAATACTGCCCCAAAACCAATGTAATTACACTACTCTAGTGCTACTGAATCACATAGCATGTTTAATGTAGAGGCAAGTAAATAGTTTAGTCAGAAGATGATACAAAGGTTGCCATCACACAATGGACAATGAAAATATATAACATCCACTTCAAAGTGGAACATACCAATATAAGAGACCAACATGCACCAAGGCACAAGAAAAGATATCAAGAAAATATCTAAGTTCATAACAAGCAAGATAGTTCACACGAACCATGATAAGAAGAGATAAGACATATTGTGTAGGTCAAATTCAAGAGAATGAAAAGATAAGTGAATTGCTCATTATAGAGGAATAGGGGATACATCATACCTATCTTACTTAGAGTCCTATTAACCTCTTTTCCAAACCTTTAGTTGAAATCAAGGTCCACTTGTCCTATTTCCAATTTCATATTCATGTATTAGAATAACATATATACATTAAAGAGTTGGAACCCTAATATATGAAATTTTTACACAAAACCTCGATTAAGATCTCAAAAATATCACCACTAACTTAGTTAGGTTTTTCTAATTAAGGAAACATATAATTTTGCATATATTGGAGTTATGAAGGTTAAAGTGTATTTTTGGTGATTTTTAGGTATTTAATTCATTCTCTAAAAACTCTTTTCGACAAAACTGAAAACCAATACATGGAAATATTTTTATTAAAAATAACATTTTTTTTTGAGTTCATAACATATTTTACTTTAATTTTTGGACAAACAAATCAAAAGTTATGAATTATTGAAAATCGACCAATTAGAAATCGACACATCGTCAATTTTACATAAGATCATGAGTTTTAAGCATGTAATAAGAAATATATGGGAAGGGGGTTATGAATCTCATACCTAGGGAAGATAATAAGGTCCAAACAGCAAGGAACCCGAGCTTATAAGGTCTGGTTGCTCCAAGCCTAGCTCCTTTCTTGAACAAAGATCACCTTCTCCACTTAGAGGTGATAAACCCTAGCAAAAGAGCATAGAGATGAGGTGTTTTAGGGTTCTAGGTGGGGTTTCACCATGTATGGTCATGGTTATGACCTGGAGGAAGGTGTAAGGAAGACTAAAAGTATGAAAATAGGGAAGGAATGGAGGAAACTTACTAGTTTTGGTCGAATTTACCAAGGAGGAGCTTTAGAAACCCTAATAGGGCAATTTGGAAGCCCTAGGAGCCTTCTTCACCAAGGTAGGCTCCCTCTCTTGTCTTGGGGCAGCAACTTCGTGGCCAAATACAGAAGGAACTATTATCTAAGCTAGAGGAAAGAAAAGGAGATAAAGAGTTTTCGAATTATGAGTTGGGAAGGGGTATACATGGCTATATATAGAAAGAGGTGAAGAATGAGGAGTCTTAAGGGACTTTCCATGTGTCTTTAGCCTAGGGATTGATGTCCATGCAAGAGGATAGCTCATAGAGGCTTCATGCATATCCAAAGTCGGTCCTAAGAGCCCATAGATTATTTTAGGCCATCCCCACCGTTTTGCAAGAAAGAAATAACCTTATTGGTTGATAGCTTTTAAGGATAAGCATCTTTATAAAGAGGGTAATCCCTATAATGCCCTTGGAAAGAAATACCATCAAACCAAGGTGAAACTAGGTTCTCCAATGGTTTCAAATCTCGTTAATGGTAAGGGAATATCTAAGGATTAAAATTCAGGAGATAATATGCAAAGAAAACCTCTCAATTAGGTAAATTGCATAAAAGTCCAGAATGTACTTAAAATTGCATAACTTGTACAAACAACATCCAAATTGGACCAAATTTTATCCACAAGTGATATTTGATGTGTAGAATATTAATTTGCGATTATTTATATATTTTTAAGTTATATAATCACATTATTTATTACTTATGCCTTTTACCCATTTTCTCTCTCCTAAACTTATCCTAATATTTCAAGGTTGTCCAAATTAGATGAAATTTGACATGTAGGCTAATATTGATATGTAGAATTCGAATTTGAAGTTTGTTTCCTATTTTGAGATTTATTTTTATGATATATGTCATATGGCCCATTAACGGCCCATTATCTAAATTGTTTATCCAATTAAGTTTCGTATCTTGATATTACCACCAAAATGAGTTATGTGGCATATTTTATGTATTATAAACCTAAGATTAATGTTTGAGAATTAGGTTACATTAAGGTGATCTATAAATGTATTAGCTCATTGGGATTATACAAAACATCTATTTAGGTCTAACCTTCAACCTTGTTTGGCTAAGTCCAAAATGTCAACTTCCAAGGTAGGGTCTGAGATCTAGTATGTTACAACCGACCTTTCATATTTATCAAAATGTGTAAAGAACCATTTTACTTTTGGTTTATTATTATCAGATAAAAAGTCTTTCTTTAATAATTCTTTATTAATTTCAAAGTTTTTATAGTTGTCTTCAAGTAGACATGCGACTTTGAAATCAGATTCAGAGGGTTCATATTCACTGTGTTCATATACTGGGTAGGGTATTCCTGTAGGCCTTCTAGTCATAGTGTTGGATTGTTCAGGTTTATTGTGATCTATATGTAAATATGAAGAAGAACCAACTTCTCAGGTGTTTTCCCTAGACTGAGATGAAGTAGAATTTCTTCTTTCCGAAGGACAGAAACTGATTTCTACATCACCATTAATGTGCTCGATAATGTTTTGTATTCTGGTATTTTCTCTAGGTACATGTGCATTTGCTTGTGGCATGGTCCAATTTTCTGGAAGCTTAACTTCCTCCCATCGCAAGGCCTTAGGAATAATGGCTTTGTTTTTTATATTGGTTAGAAAAAGAGTTGTAAGCCCCTTTTCTGGGCAAATCAAGGATTGAGGAGTTACTGTGTTCATGGCCTTGACGCAAACTCAATAACATAGTACAATATTTTCAAAAATTGGATCCATGTCAAATCCTGATTTTTTTTGAAAGGTATGTCAAATCCTGATGTTTGCACATTAAAGGTTAAGACCTTCAAAAGGCCTGGGTCGGTAAGGAAAACTGAGAAATTAGGAAATGCATTAAAGTAAATAGGTCCATCGTCTAATGTGGATTCAACGAGTCCAAGAAGGGAATCTATAACATGAAAGTAGTTTTAATACATGTATGTTTTATACAAACATGGACATTAGGGATTTTATAATTGATTTGTAATTTGTCATTGGTGCATGAATTGACATTGTGTGTGGTTTTTTCAAAATATTTGGTTGGTATTAGACCTTCTCTAATGCAGTTTATGCCTATTCAAAGTTCCCATAAAAGGCAAAGAAGTTGAAGAAGAGAGCAAGAGTTGTAGGAGGCACAACACTCTTCCACCCAAAGAGCTTTCAATTTTCTTTAAGAAATACCTAGGTCCGAGGCCTCCTTGTCGCAGTAGTTCAACTGTGGACAGTCCATTAGGAATCAACTTATTGAAAAGAGAATAAGATTGCTCAACAAAATCATTATATATATATATATATATATATATATATATATATATATATATATGTTCGTTACCAGAGCTGGATAACTAAGGTTAATTATAGGTGGATCCAATTTTGTAACATGAAGGTACTAAATTATAATGATATGATCAAATTGTAATACAAAACCAATTTTATAAAAAATAGCATCAATTGTGTTTTTTTCAAATAGTAAAAATGTCATTTTTGAAGGAAAAACTCCACCATGGATTGTATTTAAGTGCAAAAATTTATAACCAGAATGTCAAAATTATAATCGAAACACTCAAATTGTAACCAAAATTGTTAGGTAACTAATTTATGTTACCCCTCTGGGTAATGAATGCATCCCATACACACACACACACACACACACACACACACACACACACACATATATATATATATATATATATATATATATATATATACTATAAAGAGAGTGAATAGTTCTTTTAATTACTGTTATGCCATTACAAACGCTCCAGCCAATCAGATTGCAACCTTTTTAAAATGCTCCATCCTCCTTGGATCTCTCCCTTCTCACATTTTTTTCAAACATTTTTTTATCTTTAATCGTATTCTCTCTCTTCTTACTGAAGGTGTGGAAGTTACACAAAACCACTTTCCCCGACGTCATCTTTCGAATTTGCACACTCGACTGGCAACTGCATTTAACCCACGTATGTCTCTTTAACTCCACGATCTGCGCATTCATGTTACAAACCGTTCCACATTTGTCTCTTCGCCCCTGTTTGGTTCGGGACTGAGTCGGGATTTGGCGTTGTCTTTTTGTGCCACATCTGCATAATCTAGTCTGGATTGAGTTAGTTTGGTGTTTGGTTGGAAATGGGATAACAACCTCCGTTTTGGATTCCGTAACCCCTAAACCCGGACTAAGTCAGTCCCGCTCTGGGCAGGATTTGGATTCCAGTCCGGTTTACGATTGTTTTCTGCTCCCGTGACCCTGCCACCTCTCCCGATAAACTGACTCCCCTCTTCGCCTCTCTCCTCCCGACTCCACTTTTCACCTCTCTCCTCCATTGAAGGAGACGACGAAGTCTCCCACTCTCCTCTGCATCCTCCAACTCCTGGGTCGCTTCCTCGCCGAACTGCCTCGTCCATGTCTACGACGCCGTCTTCCATGGCTTCTCGGTGGTGCTCAGCTCCTCTTCCGCCACCTCGCTCTCCTCCCACCTCGCTCTCCTCCGCCACCTAGCAGGCCTGCTGAGGGTGAAGAGAGACCAGCAGGCGGCAGAGTCCCTCGGGAAGGGCGATCGCCCGCCGTAGCTGCTCCCATCTGAAAGCGGCGGCATTGGGAGGCAGAATTTGCAACCGTAGCAGCCGCTGCCGGAGACATCGAGCGCCGCCGACGCGGCTCCCCGCAAGCTCCACCTGAAGCCGAAATCCTTCCCTCTTTTCTCCGTTGCGGCGACGACGTCTTGACTGACCGACGCCGCTCCTCTGGATGCTCTCCTTTGATTCAATTCAGTAACTCTCATCTTCTTCCCTGTACTTCATTACAAATTTCTATTCCACTGATCTCCTTCTTCTATTTTCCCTTCTCCAGTTTCCCTCTTCTTATACAACTTCAGATTTTTACTATAGCCCAGAGCAACCGTGGCGAGGAGTTCCAGATCTGGTTTAATGGAACATAAAACACACATCTTCTTTTTGGTTTGATCTGCAACATTAATAAGACTTGTCAAACTACCACCAGAACCACTCATGGCACGCTGATATGTTAATCACAAATTTCTGGAATCAAGTCGTCATCTTTATTTTGAATATTCTTTGTACGCCCTGCAACGTTCCTCCTAATAAGGTCGTCAGGTACTTTGATTTCTAAATCTACAATGCATGTAATCCTTCTCACCCTCCTATTCATTGACCGACTGAAACCTCCCCGCTATTCTTTTTCTTCATGGTGCTATTCTTTTTCTTCATGGTACCTTTGCTATCTGACCTTAAATTTGTCGATATGTTTGGTTGCTGGTCTAATTGGCCACCTGTTCTAAACTTTTTATTAAGATGTCCATAAACTGTTTGTACAATTGCCTGAATCACCTTTGCATACGTTATCATAGTTCCTTATCACTAAGTCAATGAATACTTTACATGATTCCAAGTACAAATTTATTTGAGTTCGGTAGTTGTAAATCTTGGCCACAAATATACAAACTACTTTTACATATATGGTTCCAATCAAACTTTACATATTGTGAACCAAATATGTACGTTCTTTCAATATTATGTGTGAGCTCTGGATGCCATTTTCTTGACTTAATTTGTTTCTATTTTCACAATTGCGTGCAAGCATGTCTTTTCATCCATGCGTGATGAAACGACTAGATAATTATATTCACGTTGTATGTCCTCTTTTAAGGTACTTACATATAACTTACCAAACAATGTATGAAGTTAATGTATAACCTTGTGTTATAATAATATAGATGGTCATTTGAAATTGCCACGACACTTATATATAACTTACCAAACAATGTATGAAGTTAATGTATAACCTTGTGTTAAAATAATATAGATGGTCATTTGAAATTGCCACATGCTATGAGAACTAGGGATGGCAGTGGGGTGGGTTTCGCAAACCCATACCCAACCCATCATAGGCGATATATAATTGGAACCATACCCATGTAATCCCAAATCAGATTAATAGAAGAAAAACCCGGATATACTAAAATATTATTTCAGGTTTGATCATTTTACTTTATGCAAATCATAAAAGCAATGCCTAGATATACTAATCAATACAGGGGATAACAGAGGCCTTTCACTTCATCATATCAATATTTGCTTTCATGTCTTACTTTCAGATCTTAATTTATATTTGTATATTATGAAATTATCTTCTTCTTTAACGTTAAGTTTTATTATATCAGTAACCAATAGAATTTCTAAGATTTTCAACATTACTGCATGTAGATATTGACAATCTTTAATTTTTGACCAAGGTATTAGTTGGAGTTTTTGTATGAGTGCATTAACAAGTCTTTTTCAGGTAGACAAGCTCTTGTGCAATATAATATGCAAATAATTTTATTCAGTATTTTTGCAAGTGAGCGTTGATGCTCTTGTGTTATTAGACATTACTTCGTTCCTAATTACTTGAATTTCTTCATCTGTCTTGTGCATCACAGACTTTGCTCCATACAAGAGCACAATGGTTTAATATGGCAGATGACGTGAGATGCTAAGGTACATACCTAAGCAGGTTGGTTATTTAGTGAGTTGTTTTTTCAAAGGTCGTCTTTCAATAGTTTATTTGTTCAATAACATCTTAAACGATGTCATTACAGAGAAACTAACCATGGCTTTTACCAACCAGTCCCATCTCTACCCTCAAATTGTGACAACAAGGGCCTCTAAAGAGTGCAAGAGTAGTTGTTGTGTCATAGCTAATTACAGTTCAGATGCTGCCAATCCAACCAAGGTGGTGAAACTATTCTCTTATCCAATTGTTGTGGTAGCTGCTATTGGTGTTGAGGTCCAGCGACTACCACATAATCAATCGCAAAAAAAAATTCAAGCTACCACAATTGTAGTTTATGGCAAGGGGATGTGATGAGAGTTTCTCTAAGTTTGATTTTTAGTGGTCTGTGTGTCTTGTATCTTCCGATGTGAGAAACTTTGAATGCTTATTTACAACAAAGCACAGAAAGGGAATAATTTCTCTTTCTACTTTTGTACAAACAGATATTTATGTCTCGTAGGGGAGCGAGATGAATGTATGAATCCCTTGTTAATATATATGATTCTCTTGTTAATGTGTAAATCAATGTTACTAATAGGGATTTCACAGCACGTATTTATTTGGTGTGCTTGAACGATGTTGTTGTATAGAATGTTACTTCATTGGCGTTGGATGGGATGACACTAGGCATAAGCCCATGCTGCCTGACACCCCTGAGTGGAGGGAGAGCCTTGTGGTATGTCCAATAACCTGCCCTGGCATGCTCTACTCTCCCTGTTCACCATCTGTCGTTGAGGTTTCATTGGTTAAAAGACGACATCAAACAAGAAGATACTAGGTTGTTGTAGGAAGCCTGCCCCGTGTCATGGGACGAGTGCGACGAGGCCCTGCTGTTGGCCGATTGTGACGTTCCTACCTGGGATCAAAATAAACCTTCCTCCACATCAAAGCCTGTCCCCCACAGTGGCTGGTCACCATCTTAGATTGTGTATCAGTGTCTATGTCTAGGTCCAGGGCAGACCTCTCCTTTGTGTCCCTCAGTTTTTATATGTTAATATCTATTTTTTATGTGGTATTAAGTTCTGCTAGAGACATGCTATTCTCTTTGCTATGCGCATTTGCTACCATTGAATTTAAATTCATAAATTATGCATTTTATATATTATTTATTTATTATTTTTTATATAATACATTCTTTATGCAATTATCTTTTAATGTTATCTTTGATTGAAACAACAACAATATCAAGGTGTTACACACATTACTTGAGATATCACAATCGTCTTTGCATCCGTATTAATATTCACGATAATTTATGTACAACATGTTAAAAGAGAACGAACTGATTAAAATTTAGAAAACTAGAGCAGTCCACAAACATTAAACCAGATATACAAATAGAAATAAATTAGAAAAGTAGAGAGTCTAATGATACAATATGATTAGACCCCAAGATAGGATTTATTTGTTAAGTCACACACTCATCACTTACTTAAGAAAACACACACTATGCTGGAATAACAATTTTTTGGTAAAATAATACTTGGTTACAACATACACAATAATCGAAGACAACAATACAGTTTGATTTCTTTTAAATCATCACGTAACTATGACCATACTCATATATTATGTTTAGTTTTCCTAAGTACAAAACTCACATTCACAAAATCTATATTACTTTTTTTTTAAATCTTTATCCTTCTGCTTAAGCGGCATCACAACTACACATTCCTTACTCTTGTTACAACAGTTCTGCAACATCAGGACAGAATCAGCAGATACTGACTAGGTTGCCAAACAAAAGCAGACTGAATCCAGCCTAGTAGCCAAACAGAATCAGACTGCAACCAGACTAAAATCAGACCAGCTGACCAGAATCAGACTGGGATGCCAAACAGAATCAGGCTGGGTTGCCAAACAGAATCAGACTGAATCCTGACTAACCCATGCTAATCCAGTCCAGACTACGAAATCCCAGTCCGTTCCCAAACAGGGGCTTCGGTTCTACTTTTCCGCCGTCTATCTCCCACTAATGATAATTGCATGTTTATCTCTCCCTATTACGTCCACAACTATCTTGAGAAAACCACCGAGGATGCGCATGGCCTGCGTGTCTCTGTTGCTTACGCTTCAGTTTACAGTCAAATATATTTCTTTGTCTATACTCATAATTACATATTGTTTAGTTTTGTATCGGAACCATTCGTACTATGGCAATCCTTAAGTAAAACCAATACGAGTATGGTAAAGGGTGGTCACCCAACGTCTCATACACACTATAATATATAAAGGACGAGATATAATACCCACATGGAAATTATAACTACTTGCGGTCTAGGTTATAGTTTGAGTATTACAATCTGAGTTGAATTATCACATATGGGATACACTTCGACGAAAACAATTCTAGTTTGCATTTGTATTTGTAGTCATAATATTTTCCATTACGAATATATTTTCTCTATTGTTGATTGAACAATTTTTTTTATGACTGTGTTTACAGTTGGTATCTTGTATCTATAGTTTATGTCTTGTGTTTATAGTTTGTGTCTTGTATCTAAGATTTGAGAATTTTAATATACTTCTTCACCAATAATTAACAAAAACTTATTATATGTACAACTTAACTTATAACCATGAGAAAGGTTTGAATAATTAGTCAACAATACACAGAAAAAGCATGAATCATAGAAATAGACTCCTTATTTCTAATCACATTGTGTCCTCATGTTAGTTTGTTTTCCATCAGTCTTTGTCTACCCTATATTCCAAGAAGCATATACATCATTCATATTGCACCTATTGAATGATTAATTAGCATGTGATCTATATCATCAACTTGTTAATGGTTTTCTTTCAAGTTATTATGTATGGAATATTTTTCTCATACCTTCTCCTCTAGAAGAATTGTGATGTATTTGAGTACGTTTCCATATTATATTGGGGTATCACTCATTTTAAGATAAGTTTGTATGTCCTATAAATTGGTTAAGATACAATCCTCAGAATAAATATATTTATATCATTTGTTTGGCACAGATGTTAGTCAAGAATACAATACAATACAATACAATACAATACAATACAATACAATACAATACAATACAATATTAAAGCTTAAAAAAGTTAAAATTCTTCTAACAAATAAATAATAATGTAGTTGAGGAAATATCATAAGCTAACTAATGCAACATTATTTGTAGAATGAAAGTTACAAATATTTTTTGTATTTTATACATGTTAATGTCAACTGAACTACAATTTTAAAGAAGTAGAAGAATTATTCATTATAATAAATACTCCTACAACTTGTTCTACCATTTAGAAATTAATTTTGGTTGATTTTAACACTTTTATGTTTATTAAATAGACTCAAATATTTACCGTAGTTTCTAAGAGAATAAGAGGTCTTATATTTCATAGTTATAATAATTTAGATATACATCATTCTTTTAAATTTATTCTTAAGTTGTAGTATGGATTAGTTATTTAATCATATTTTTCTTCCATTCATTTGTAAAAATCTTTTAAGTATATTATTTTGAATAATGACAATGATATTGATGTAAGGTACCGTAATGCATGTCAGTCTAAAAGAAACTTAATGCAGCGCATATGTGACTAAACCTTTGCATTCATGTTCATTAATGAACCTCTATTAACAAATTGTGAAAATCATGTCATTTTCTACAAATTTGAAATGTGGTATACACCATTTATTCATGAATATTCATAGTACTAGATAATTTTATTTCATTATACTTTATTTTGATGACTAATGACACTAGATAATCATTTGTTATACATTTAATGTAGTACTATATAATTAATATAGTAACTAAAATTTTTCTATACTTAATTGTTTCATTCAAAAATTATTTTTTGTTATGGGATTAGATGGGATGATTTTTAAAAAATATACATAATTTCAATTCACATCAAGGCTTATACTAAATTTTTGGAAAATTGCAGAATGTATATATAATGTAACACACATAAATAGGAATCAAAGAGATAAATAATGACATATTGATAACCATGAGCGTTATACTAAATCATTATGTTTTAAGCTTACAACTATCTATGATTCATACTAGATAAGATGCGTCTAAACAATGATGATTGTTGACATGTGTATCACAATTATAGTTTTTTTATTTCAATTATCATTTTTATCATTTCTTACTGCGAACATGCACTACCATTTGTACTACTTCTATTAACTAATTGATGCATACATTACTTTTATTTCATATAAACTTAACTTTTGATGCCATGTGACTATCATGTCAATTTGTCCCCTATGTTCCCTAGAATCAAAATTGGTCCAAAAGTGCGACAAACTCATTTGTTCACCCATAAAAGTTACATTATTCTATCATATTGATACGATATAGATATTAGATGCATATATCATCACACTCTAGGTATTCCCTACTAATCTGTAATTCTTCCCTATTACACCTTGTGCTACAGTTTAGGAAGACTGATAGGTGTATACTAAATGAATGTCTAATGATTAGATGTCTTTGTATACATGTGAGGAAACTAGCATCTATTAATATTTATTTATTACAAAAACATGCATTGTATAATTAAATAAACATCATTAATTAAATTCCAAAAGCAAGTATATTTGTTTCCACTTTTGTAACAATTATGTGTACACTTTTTTACCTTAGTCAGAACATCCAAATTAAATCTCTTAATTTTGATCTATCAATAAAAAAACACAAGAGTATGTTAAACTAAACATTATATTTGTATTTTATTGATATTGAGATAAAATCTATAAATTTCTTAGGTATCAAAGTTTATGTATTCTCTAAAATCTTCTCTAACACCTACACTTTTGACCTCCTCTTCTCCTTTGTACATGGGATGAACATAATTTTGTTATAATTTATTGATCGAGAGGTTATTTCCATTATGGTTAATTTGGCTAGGAAAATTTAGTTAATTCAACTAGCTTGGTTAATTTGTTTCTATTAATTGGTCAAACAATAAACTTTTTAATTAAAACAATTTCTTGTTTGATTAACTAAATTGAGTTGACGCACTGTAATTACCAACTCCTTGGGTCATCCGGGCTCTGACACTTTTTTGAGGAGGAGGGGGAGTAGGGTCTCCCTAAGACTCAAAAAAAATAAATTGAGTTGACCCACATTTTCATTAAAGAAACCTTCCTGATGTATATACATGACTATTTATTTTACTTTTATTTTATTTAACCTCCCTATTTGTGTACTAATAAAATGTTATTGAACTTTTTAGTGTGCATATCAATATGCAATGCTACCTTGATACAATCATTGATATTAAAAATTATGAATATGTTCAATCATTATTCTTATAGATGTATTATTTGGTGTAGCATATTAATTAATTGAATTAACCTCAAATTGATGAACCATGACCAAATTATTAATTCTAATTTTATTAGGTTAAATTTAGAAAATAAAACATCCACCTAATAGATTAAGCAAACCCAATTAACAACTGAACTCACCTCTACTCTTTATGGGCTAACACATATTTGTAAATATACATGCCAAATTGTTGTCTTCTTGCATATCATAATTCATGATGTTTTATTAATTTGTTTCCACATCATCACATTCAAAAATTTCTATTTGTAAGTAGTTTTTCTATGAAGTTATATGTTATAATTATCAAATAGCATCATAGGTTTGAAGAAAACAAGTACAAATTTTGAAGATATTAGTGGAATTATTAAATCATGGACTGTGTAGGTAATTGGAACTAATGTTTAAGACAACATAGAAACATCACTTTGTGACACATGAAAATACGATAAGATAAAGAACCCACTTATTATTTAATATTGAAGATACATATGAAACTTATGTTCTTTACTTGAAAACATTGAGAAAATATCTACAGTATTTATGTCCATTCAATGAATAATCAATATACAATTATCACACATATGATTGAGAATTTGAGTTCCATTTTCTCTTTATCCATTCTTTCACTTATCATGATACCATTTTAGGATTATTACAAAGTGTGAACTTCACAAATCAAATCCCAAGCATGATATCATAGATATCGAATATATCAAACTTCTTATGGAGTATATATGGTATATTCAAATGATAAAATCATACAAACATGTTAATGTGACAATAATAATTTGATATTAGAGTACACAAGCTAAATGCAAGTAAGACACACTTATAAGTTTTTAATTGATAATTATAAAATCAGAAACAAATATTATATATAACATAACACATAATGGGCACTTTGATTAATATGGACTCAAACATAGATGTAATTTAGCAGACTAATGAACGTCTTTTATTGGGTATTAATTTAAAGAGAACCGGTGAGAAAATATATAAATTCAAGTTATCTTTAACTATTTTTTGCTCATAAATTTCTACTCTTATGTGATAAAAAAAATTTGATACATAACTTGTAGTGAATTCCATCTTTTAGGATGATGCATTAAGTAGGATGATTGAAAACAAGCTGACAACTAATGAAACATATGCTAACATAAATCCATACAAAATGAATTACTTTATTTTTCAAAGCCTTCCATACATATTAAATTATGAATTCACTAGAGGTGATTTTCTTCAAAGTCCTACAGGTGATAATGTCATGGATATGGTTTCTTTATAATAAATGGTAAATAACAAAAAATTAGTTATATATATCTTCTCTTTGGAAATATCTTCCCCATATATTTATGATTAAGAAACAAAAATACAACTATTACATATTTTTAATGTGCATAAATAATGATGAAAAATCCCTATAAGAGAGATAACTTTTTATATTTTTATCCTTTCAACTTGAATATAGGAATACAATATTTATTTCTAAAGATTCAATTGATATTGACAAACTATGGTAAAATGACAATAATACTAAAGCAATATGGACAAACTTCATATGAAAGAAATCGAAACACTTGATTGATATTTCATCGATCTAAGGAGCGAATATGTTATCAACAATAATATTTTTATGCATACTATCAAGTTTTTTGTTCCATAGATATTCAAGATGGTAACTATTTTGATTAGAATTTTTTAAGATGTTGTGATATATAGGTGTTTGCAGGCAAAAGGGGATAATTTTTCAAAAACAACGGGAAGGACTAAACATGAATTGCAAGACAAAATGTTGAAGGAATCAATAAATAAAATGTTCTATGATATATGAAATAACAAACTTTTCAACAACTATACAAAAGAAAACAAAAATCCAACCAAATAAAAATACACCTGAATCAACGTCAAACAAGAGAAAGAAGAGGAACCATATAGTTTTAAAGCAAACAACAAGGACATTAACATAATAGAAAATATTGTGAAAAAAAATTCTACAAATAATAAAAGAAGAATACAACGGGACCTTCTATCAGTATATTCTAGAAATATACATATTTTATACTACATTAACTTCTATTAGATTTGGACGACTTTTTTTAAGACAATGATGCATACGATTTTTAAAATTTATATATCTATTTAATTATGCATTGCAGTCACATGCACGTACACTTACTAGTCGAATCATACACATGTACTTGTCACTTCTGGCATCTTCCTTGTATGTGGCATCTTGATCCGTCAGAGGTCAAATACTACAACAATCCTTCAGAAGTTGTCCTCCCCCACCCTGTCGCCACTGGCCAGTTTGTCACTCCGTCATCGCTCTAGTGTATTGCGACTAGGACCAATGTACCGGTTAGACAGTCCATAGGCGTCAGCATAGGCCTAGTGTCAATAAGAGAGAACATACCCTTTTCGGTGTTGCTGTCACAACGAAGAATCAACCACAGGAATTGCTTCTGCTCTCTCTAGCCCACATCCTATATCCCACATCATATATAGAGCTATCAAGGAATCAACATAATCCACCGTGACAATTGCGGATCTACAACCACAACACTTATAGGAAAGCCAATCACCAACTTCAACACTAAGACGCCTCGACTCCTAAGAAAATTGAAGGAAGTTTGACTCAGTCAACTATGCAACCTCTGACTATGGATCCAATTGACGCCCATTGTGATACGGTGCAAAAGGAAGTTTTCTGATCAACATCCATCAATACATTTGCTTTATTTGACTCAGTCAACAACTTTTTGAAAATATAAAACATATAGTTATCTCCATATACAATATGCGTTCTACTAGTTGGATCTATAACCGGATCTTATTATCTTTTGAGCTATTCTAACTTTTTTATAGGGACTCCACCCCGCAATCCCGTATTCATCGGGCTAAGGGTCAATAAAATCTCCTTTTGGATCGTAAAAAGATTCATTTATTTTTTTATATGGATTTATATAATCGGGTCATTTTGCACATTGACTCGAGTTGTTGGTTACCTCTTCCACATACTTGTTATATATCCCTTGTCTCTACTATTTTTTTAACTTTCCAGTTTCTACCCAAGTACTTTCCTAACTCTTTTGTGGTTGGTATGAAAGGGAGAATAGAGGATCATGAGTAGAGAGAAGAGATGAGATAGAGGATAGAGAAGATGATTTTGGTTCATGCCTCTCTATAGATCTTCATGCTACTTTTACTATTTCTATGTGGTGTTAGTTTTGTTGCTATGAACCTCCTGCTGCTATTATTCATTGATTTACCTTATGAATAACTTGAGAATATTATTCATCATCATCTTCACTACTCCTATGAAGTTATCTACATCAATTATGATTGATTGTGCTATCAAGCGAAGTCACTCTTACTATTACTATAATTAACACATTTTCTTTGCTACGTTGTACTTGTACACTATCTATCGTCCATGCTTTATTTATATGTTGATTTTCTACTTGTTGGTACTCTATTTATCTGTTGACTCTTTGTCCATGTCCTGCACAGGCTGACGACTCTATGTTGTTGTGACCCAACACTCTATGTGGACTATGACCCAACGATCTCTCTGCACTATGACATATGCTACAGTGATAAGAACTTTATGAAGAGAGAAGATGATGAAGATTTTTAATGGTGACTTACAATCATATGATGGACTTTCATGACTTTTCTGCTACCACTGTTTATCTTAGAGTTTTTTATTACTAGTTATGGTGTACAATGGTCTTTAATTCGGCTACACCGTCTACTTTCTACTACTGTGTGCCAGCACTCTCTAGTTTGTTTGTGCCTTGCGCATGTTGACTCTTTTCTTGTCCGTGCTTTGTGTGCATGTTGACTACTGTTTCCTATGTTCCAACACTTTCTGGTCTTGTGTCTGAGCACTCTCTAGTAAATATAAAAGAGTGGCAAAATACGCTAGGCTTGCCCCCAAAATTCCCAAGGAGTCATATAGTAGAAGCAATAAACATGAACTCTTGTTTCCCAAAATATAGATTTTGTTTTTGTTGTGTTTCACCGGAATGGAACCAATATTTGGCATCTATTCACTGAAACACACTTTGTTTCGCCTAAAAGGTTCAAAATGGTTAACAACACGTTGTAATTTCTAAAAAGCACCTTACCAACTTAGAATTGTGTTTCCATACCCAATGGCCCCAATGGTCACATGTACCAAAATAATCTAGCAAAATTTTGACAATTTATACGGAGTTACACAAGTATCATCACACTTTGAAGAACAAAAAAAAGGAGAGAACAGAGTGCAAAAATATAGGGTAGGATTTCACAAACATCCCAACCCAAAGATTGGCCTCATGTTAGTTTGTTTTCCATCAGTCTTTGTCTACTCTATATTCTAAGAAGCATATACATCATTCAGATTGCACCTATTGAATGATTAATTAGCATGTGATCTATATCATCAACTTGTTAATGATTTTCTTTCAAGTTATTATGTATGGAATTTATTTCTCATACCTTCTCCTCTAGAAGAATTGTGATGTATTTGAGTACGTTTCCATATTATATTTGGGTATCACTCATTTTAAGATAAGTTTGTATGTCCTATGAATTGGTTAAGATACAATCCTCAAAATAAATATATTTATATCATTTTTTTGGCACAAATGTTAGTCAAGAATATAATACAATACAATAAAATACAATATTAAAGCTTAAAAAGTTAAAAATTCTTCTAACAAATAAATAATAATGTAGTTGAGGTAATATAATAAGCTAACTAATGCAACATTATTTTTAGAATGAAAGTTACAAATATTTTGTGTATTTTATACATATTAATGTCAACTGAACTACAATCTTAAGGAAGTATAAGAATTATTCATTATAATAAATACTCCTACAACTTGTTCTACCATTTAGAAATTAATTTTGGTTGATTTTAACACTTTTATGTTTATTAAATAGACTCAAGTATTTACCATAGTTTCTAAGAGAATAAGAGGTCATATATTTTATAGTTATAATAATTTATATATACATCATTCTTTTAAATTTATTCTTAATTTGTAGTATTGATTAGTTATTTAATCATATTTTCTTCCATTCATTTGTAAAAATCTTTTAAGTATATTATTTTGAATAATGACAATGATATTGATGTAAGGTACGGTAATGCATGTTAGTCTAAAAGAAACTTAATGCAGCGCATATGTGACTAAACCTTTGCATTCATGTTCATTAATGAACCTCTATTAACAAATTGTGAAAATCATGTCATTTTCTACAAATTTGAAACGTGGTATACACCATTTATTCATGAATATTCATAGTACTAGATAAATTTTATTTCATTATACTTTATTTTGATGACTAATGCCACTAGATAATCATTTATTATACATTTAATGTAGTACTGTATAATTAATATAGTAACTAAAATGTTTCTATACTTAATTGTTTCAATCAAAAATTATTTTTTGTTATGGGCTTAGATGGGATGATTTTTAAAAAATATACATAATTTAAATCCACATCAAGGCTTATACTAAATTTTTGGAAAATTCCAGAATGTATATATAATGTAACACACATAAATAGGAATCAAAGAGATAAATAATGACATATTGATAACCATGAGCATTATACTAAATCCTTATGTTTTAATCTTACAACTATCTATGATTCAGACCAAATAAGATGCGTCTAAACAATGATGATTGTTGACATGTGTATCACAATTATAGTTTTTTATTTCAATTATCATTTTTATCATTTCTCACTGTGAACATGCACTACCATTTGTGCTACTTCTATTAACTAATTGATACATGCATTACTTTTATTTCATATAAACTTAACTTTTGATGCCATGTGACTATCATGTCAATTTGTCCCCAATGTTCCCTAGAATCAAAATTGGTCCAAAAGTGTGACACACTCATTTGTTCACCCGTCAAAGTTACATTATTCTATCATATTAATACGATATAGATCTTAGATGCATATATCATCACACTCTAGGTATTCCCTACTAATCGGTAATACTTCCCTATTACAACTTGTGCTATAGTTTAGGAAGATTGATAGGTGTATACTAAATGAACGTCTAATGATTAGATGTCTTTGCATACATGTGAGGAAACTAGCATCTATTGATATTTATTTATTACAAAAACACACATTGTATAATTAAATAAACATCATTAATTAAATTCCAAAAGCAAGTATATTTGTTTCTACTTTTGTAACAATTATGTGTACAATTATTTGCCTTAGTCAGAACATCCAAATTAAATCTCTTAATTTTGATCTATCAATAAAAAAATACATGAGTATGTTAAACTAAACATTATATTTTTATTTTATTGATATTGAGATAAAATTTATAAATTTCTTAGGTATCAAATTTTATGTATTCTCTAACATCTTCTCTAACACCTACACTTTTGATCTCCTCTTCTCCTTTGTACATGGGATGAACATAATTTTATTATAATTTATTGGTCGAGAGGTTATTTCCATTATGGTTAATTTGGCTAGGAAAATTTAGTTAATTCAACCAGCTTGGTTAATTTGTTTCTGTTAATTAGTCAAACAGTAAACTTTTTAGTTAAAATAATTTCTTGTTCGATTAACTAAATTGAGTTGACGCACATTTTCATTAAAGAAACCTTCCTGATGTATATACATGACTATTTATTTTACTTTTATTTTAGTTAACCTCCCTATTTGTGTACTAATCAAATGTTATTGAACTTTGTAGTGTGCATATCAATATGCAATGCTACCTTGATACAATCATTGATATTAAATAATATGAATATATTCAATCAATATTCTTATAGATGTATTATTTGGTCTAGCATATTAATTAATTGAATTAACCTCAAATTGATGAACGATGACCAAATTATTGATTCTAATTTTATTAGGTTAAATTTTAGAAAATAAAACATCCACCTAATAGATTAACCAAACCCAATTAACAACAGGATTCACCCCTACTCTTTATGGGCCGACGAACACATATTTGTAAATATACATGCCAAATTGTTGTCTTCTTGCATATCATAATTCGTTATGTTTTATTAGTTTGTTTCCACATCATCACATTTAAAAAATTCTATTTGTAAGTAGTTTTTCTAAGAAGTTATATGTTATAATTATCAAATAGCATCATAGGTTTGAAGAAAATAAGTACAAATTTTGAAGATATTAGTGGAATTATTGAATCATGGACTGTGTAGGTAATTGGAACTAATGTTTAAGACATCCTAGAAACATCACTTTGTGACACATGGAAATACGATAAGATAAAGAACCCACTTATTATTTGATATTGAAGATACATACAAAATTTAGGTTCTTTACTTGAAAACTTTGAGAAAATTTCCATAGTATTTATGTCCATTCAATGCATAATCAATATACAATTATCACATATATGATTAGGAATTTGAGTTCCATTTTCTCGATATCCATTATTTCACTTATTATGATACCATTTTAGGATTATTACAAAGCGTGAACTTTACAAATCAAATCCCAAGCATGATATCATAGATATCGAATATATCAAACTTCTTATGGAGTATATTTGGTATATTCAAATGGTAAAATCATACAAACATGTTAATGCAACAATAATAATTTGATATTAGGGTACACAAGATAAATGCAAGTAAGGCACACTTATAAGTTTTTAATTGATAATTATAAAATCAGAAACAAATATTATATATAACATAACACATAATAGGCACTTTGATTAATATAGACTCAAACATAGATGTAATTTAGTGGACTAATGAACGTCTTTTATTGTGTATTAATTCAAAGAGCACCGATGAGCAAACATATAAATTCAAGTTATCTTTAACTAGTTTTTGCTCATAAAGTTTTACTCTTATGTGCTAAATTTTTTGATACATAACTTGTAGTGAATTTCATCTTTAATGATGATGCACTAAGTAGGATGATTGAAAACAAGATGACAACTAATGAAACATATGCTAACATAAATGCATACCAAATGAATTACTTTATTTTTCAAAGTCTTCCATACATATTAAATTATGAATTCACTAGAGATGATTTTCTTCAAAGTCCTACAGGTGATAATTTCATGGATATGGTTTCTTTATAATAAATGGTAAATAACAAAAAATTAGTTATATATATCTTCTCTTTGCAAATATCTTCCCCATATATTTATGATTACGAAACAAAAATACAACTATTATATATTTTTAATGTGCAACAATAATGATGAAAAATCCCTATAAGAGAGATAACTTTTAATATTTTTATCATTTCAACTTGAATATAGGAATACAAAATTTATTTCTAAAGATTCAATTGATATTGACAAACTATGGTAAAATGACAATAATACTAAAGCAATGCGGACAAACTTCATATGAAAGAAATCAAAACACTTGATTGATATTTCATCATTCTAAGGAGCGAATATGTTATCAACAATAATATTTTTATGCATACTATCAAGTTTTTTGTTCCAAAGATATTCAAGATGGTAAATATTTTGATTAGAATTTTTTAAGATGTTGTGATATATAGGTGTTTGCAGGCAAAATGGGATAATTTTTCAAAAACAATGGGAAGGACTAAGCATGAATTGCAAGACAAAATGTAGAAGGAATCAGTAAATAAGATGTTCTATGATATAATGAAATATCGAACTTTTCAAAAACTATATAAAAGAAAACAAAAATCCAACCAAATAAAAATACACCTGAATCAACGTCAAACAAGAGAAAGAAGAAGAACCAAATAGTTCTAAAGCAAACAACAAGGACATTAACATAATAGGAAATATTGTGAAAAAAAATCTACAAATAATAAAAGAAGAATACAACGGGACCTTCTATCAGTATATTCTAGAAATACACATATTTTATACTACATTAACTTCTGTTAGATTTGGATGACTTTTCTTTAAGACAATGATGCATAAGATTTTCTAAATTAATATATCTCTTTTATTATGCATTGCAGTCACGTGCACGTGCACTTACTAATCGAATCATACGCATGTACTTGTCACTTATGGCATCTTCCTTGTCTGTGACATCTTGATCCGTCAGAGGTCAAATACTATGACAAGCCTTCAGAAGCTGTCCTCCCCCATCCTGTCGCCACTGGCCAGTTTGTCACTCCGTCATCGCTCTAGTTCATTGCGGCTAGCACCAATGTACCGGTTAGACAGTCCATAGGCGTCAGCATAGGCCTACTATCAATAAGAGAGAGCATACCCTTTTTGGTGTTGCTGCCACAATGAAGAATCAACCACGGGAATCACTTTTTCTCTCTCTCTAGCCCGCTTCCTATATCCCACATCATATATAGCTATCAAGGCATCAATATAATCCACCGTGACAATTGCGGATCTACAACCACAACACTTACAGGAAAGCCGATCACCAACTTCAACACTAAGACGCCTCGACTCCTAAGAAAATTGAAAGAAGTTTGACTCGGTCAACTATGCAACCTCTGATTATGATCCATCAATACATTTGCTTTATTTGACTCAATCAGCGGCTGTTTGAAAATATAAAACAGATAGTTATCTCCATATACAATATGAGTTCTACTAGTTGGATCTATAACCGGATCTTATTGCCCCTGTTTGGCAACAGACTGGGATTATAAAATCCGGACTGGATTAGAATGGATTAGTCCAGTCATCCGGATCATTCGGATTGGGGTTTCCTATTTGACCCTATTTGGCAAACCAATCTGACTGGCCTCGTAACTTGTATTTTTCAGTCAGCTATATAAAACAAAATACACAAAAGACAGAGCAAAATCCGGACTGGGATTCCTAATCCTGCTACTAGCATGACTGAGATAATCCAGCTTTTGGGATTACGGAATCCTGAAACGAGGGTTTCCAGCCAAACGCGCATGTGCGCAATGCTACCTAATTGCGACTGGATCTGCTGATATGGCGCAGACGTGGCATAATAAGATAAGCCGAAATCCGATCGTGATCCGTTGCCAAACAGGGGCATTATCTTTTGATATATTCTAATTTTTTTATAGGGACTCCGCCCCGCAATCCCGTATTCGTCGGGCTAAGGGTCGAGAAAATCTCCTTTTTGACCGTAAAAAGATTAATTTATTTTTTTATATGGATTTATATAATGGGGTCATGTTACACATTGATTCGAGTTGTTGGTTACCTCTTCCACATACTTGTTATATATCCCTTGTCTCTACTATTTTTTTAACTTTCCAGTTTCCACCCAAGTACTCTCGTGACTCTTTTGTGGTTGGTGTGAAAGGGAGAATAGAGGATCATGAGTAGAGAGAAGAGATGAGATAGAGGAAGAGAGAAGATGATTTTGGTTCATGCGGCTCTATAGATCTTCATGATACTTTTACTATTTCTATGTGGTGTTACTTTTGTTGCTATGAGCCTTCTGCTGCTATTATTCATCTATTTACCTTATGAATAGCTTGAGAATATTATTCATCATCATCTTCACTACTGCTATGAAGTTATCTACATCAATTATGATTGATTGTGCTATCGAGCGAAGTCACTCTTACTAGTACATCAATTATGATTGATTGATTCTATGATACGTAAGCATGATTAACATGGACATGATTACGATTTAGGATCTTGATCATAAACTAGTCACTAAACAATGTAAAACATACCCGTAGACATTGTGGAATACAGAAGACAAGATCTTGATGAAGCAAAACTTCTAGATCTGAAACGCGTCTTCTCTCCCTTCGCCTAAGCCGCCAGCCGTAAGTCCAAGCCATAATTGCAGTTTCGTAAGTTAACCCTAAGATGGATTTCGGGTTATATTTATAGGCAGAGAGAGGGACGGATTTCTCTATAAGCCTTAATCACAACCGTCCATCAAGGTTGTAAAATAAAAGAGAAAGTCTTCTAAATTAAATCCCAATCCTATTAATTCAGCAGTTTCCTTCTTTGACCATGATTGTTATATGGGCCGCATAATAAAAGCATATAATGAAATTCGGAATATCCACAAGTCCATAAAAATAGGGACTTGTGGGTTATGAAATTTCCAACAGTCTCCCACTTGGTCCATATTACAATTCCATTATGGTGTTATATAGGAAAAACATAAGGTGCGCATCAATGCTGAAATAATATACATAATGGATTTACTTTAATTACCTTGGTTAACTCGAATCATTGATGAGAGTCATAGCGGTTCTACATGAATTAAAGAACATAGTTCCTTCCATGTACCACTGACCAACAATCAAATTAACCAATTTTGTATAGCGAAGCAAATATAATTGTCCACTTAATGTCTTAGGAAAGACTATTTCTGTTATCATACATTACAATAATATGTACATAACGAATCATGATATGAAACAGAAAAATTCAGAAGTTCCAATACTGAGTACTCAAATAATGTCATTACAAAGCACATAGCAATCCACAAATTAAGAAAAGCTACTGGTTACCCTCAAGACCCATTGTTTCTGCATGCTGCTTAAATGTCTTGGGTGGCAGCCCTTTAGTAAATGGATCTGCTATATTAGCACTCATATTAATGTGCTCAATTGACACTCTCTTCTCCCGAATTTCTTCTTTAACTGATAGATATTTCATCTCCATGTGCTTTATGCCTTTAGAGTACCTATCATTCTTCGAAAAGAAAACTGCTGCGGCGTTATCACAATAAATTTTCAGCGGCCTAGCAATAGAATCAATGACTCTAAGCCCTGAAATAAAATTCCGCAGCCATAATGCTTGAACTGTAGCCTCAAAGCATACTACAAATTCATCCGCCATGGTGGATGATGCAATAATGGTTTGTTTGGCGCTCTTCCAGGAAATAGCACCTCCAGCTAACACAAACACATAACCAAAAGTGTTTTTCCGGGTATCCACGCATCCACCAAAATCTGAATCTGTGTAACCAATCACTTCAAGGTGATCAGTATGCTTGAATGTGAGCATATGTTTCTTTGTTCCCTGTAAGTACCTCAACACTTTCTTTGTAGCTTTCCAATGATCAATGCCTGGATTGCTTTGATAACGTCCCAACATACCAACTGCATAACTGATATCAGGTCTAGTGCAAACCTGTGCATACATCAAACTTCCTACAAGAGAAGCATAAGGAATATCTTTCATTCGATCACACTCTAATTCAGTTTGAGGACATTGATTTAAGCTGAACTTATCCCCTTTCTGAATTGGAACAACATTAGAATCACAAGACGCCATATTAAATCTTTCCAAAACTTTTTTGATATAAGCATTCTAAGACAATGCCAAAAACCTATGTGATCTGTCACGGAATATTCTATCCCAATCACATAAGAAGCCTCTCCCATATCTTTCATTTCAAAATTTTGAGAAAGAAAATCCTTGGTTTCCCGTAATAAACCAAGATCGCTGTTGGCAATTAGAATATCATCAACATGTAGAACCAAAATGCAAACTTACTCCCACTGATCTTTAGGTATATGCATTGATCAACAATGTTTTCAGTGAACCCAAAGGCCGTAATGGTATTGTGAAACTTAATATACCATTGACGTGAAGCTTGCTTTAATCCATATATTGATTTCTTTAACAAGCAGACCATATTTTCCTTTCCATCTATAATGAAGCCTTCTGGCTGAGACATGTAGACTTCTTCTTCTAAACTCCCATTCAGAAAAGCCGTTTTCACATCCATCTGATGTAACTCTAAGTCAAAATGAGCTACTAAAGCCATAATGATTCGTAAAGAATCCTTTTTAGAAACTGGAGAAAATGTTTCATTATAATCAATGCCCTCTTCTTGATTAAAACCTTTGGCTACAAGTCTGGCTTTATGTCATTCGATTTTACCAAGAGAGTCACATTTGGTCTTATAGACCCACTTGCACCCGACTCTCTTATATCCTTCAGGTAAATCGGCCAACTCCCAAACTTTATTTGCAGTCATAGAGTTTATCTCATCACACATGGCATCGATCCATTTCTCTGAATTTTCAGATTTCATGGCTTGTGAATACGTAACTGGATCTTTATCCATCCCTATGTTAAATTCACATTCTTGTAAATACAATAAGTAATCATCTGAAATAGCTGATTTCCTTCTTCTTGTAGATCTTCTTAATTCTACTGCAGGTGTTGCATTTACATTCGGTTCAATGGCGACAACAGGCTCATTATGGAGTGCATGATCATTGACATGTTGTTCTAGATTATTGATTGGATCAACAACATTAGCTGGAACAATGTCAGTCAGAATTGAGGGCAAGGGAATTGGTATTGGTGCCCTTTTTTCTCTAATGATCACTTCTCTAACTAAATCACTCCCACTGATTTCGCCATTCTCAATGAATTTAGCATTACCGGTTTCTACAATTCTAGTAGTATGGTTAGGACAGTAAAATCTAAACCCTTTTGATCTTTCAGGATACCCAATGAAAAAACCGCTAATGGATTTTGGATCGAGTTTCTTCTCATGTGGATTATAAATGCGTGCCTCCGCTGGACATCCCCATACATGTAAATGTCTTAAGCTGGGTTTCCATCCCTTCCATATCTCGAAAGGTGTCTTAGGGACAGCTTTGCTGGGAACCCGATTTAAGATGTACACAACAGTCATAAGGGCATGCATCCACAAGGATATGGGCAGATTGGAAAAACACATCATACTCCTAACCATTTCTAGAAGTGTATGATTACGTCTCTCAGCTACACCGTTCATCCACGGGGAACCGAGCATTGTGTACTGAGGGACAATTCCTAATTTTTCTAAGAGTTTAGCAAAAGGACCAGGACGTTGTCCTGATTCATCATATTTTCCATAAAATTCACCACCTCTATCAGACCTAATGATTTTCACCTTTTTACCTAATTGCCTCTCAACTTCATTAATGTAAATTTGAACAGCATTCACAGATTGAGATTTATCATGCAAAAGGTAAAGATAACAGTAACGTGAATAATCGTCTATAAAGGTAATGAAATATTTTTCTCCACCAAAAGATGGAATATCGAAAGGTCCGCATATGTCTGTGTGTATAATTTCGAGTAGTTCAGTGCTTCTTGTGGCTCCTTTCTTAGTCTGTTTGGTTTGCTTACCCTTAATGCAATCCACACAAACACCAAAATCAGTAAAATCAAGACTCGGAAGAATCTCATCTTTTACTAAACGATTAACTCTTTCTCTGGATATATGACCCAGTCTTTTATGCCACAAAAATGCAGAACTTTCACTCGTCCTACTTTGTTTCAAACCCACTTTAGGATGCAAGGTAACAAGAAGTGATTCAGAAAATGTATCATCAAGAAAAATTTGATATAAACCATTAATCAAAATTCCTGAGCCAAACAAACAGTTTTCCTTAAACAAACTGAAACGTCCACCACCAATTTCTAATGAAAAGCCATCATTATCAAGTTTAGACATGGAAATTAAATTCCTAGAAATGGAAGGTACATAAAGAGTTTGCTCCAGATCCAAATAAAAACCAGAGTCTAATACTAAACGAAAGGTGCCAATGGCTTCTACTGGAGCTTTCACTCTATTTCCCATGTAAAGATAGGCTTCATTTGGACTTATGTTCCGGGTTTTAAGGAATCCCTGCATCGAGTTTGAAACATGAACATTAGAGCCAGAATCAATCCACAAAGTATTACAAGGTGCTTCTACAAAGTTTGATTCGAAACTACATACAAAAGCCAAAGGCTTACCTTTCTTTTCGAACCATTCTCTGCGCTTTATGCAATCTTTCTGAATGTGTCCAGGCTTCTTACAGAAGTGGCAGTTATCATTCTTCCTTGCTTCCTTAGGTGCAGATTCGCCTGACTGATTGGATGGACTAGTCTTAATGCCCTTCCAATTTTTCTTACCGACTTTGTTCTTCCCGTACCCATTACCATGCATGTAATTTGCCTGAGCAACATGACCATTCTGCTGCTTAATTCGAGCCTCTTCATGAACCGGCTTATTGGTCAGTTGATTCACATTCCACGTATCCTTAATCGTGTTATAGTGAATCTGAAAAGGACCATACTGTTGAGGCAGCGAGTTTAGGATAAATTGGACTAGGAACGAATCCGCAACAGTCATGCCCAATTTACCTAGTTTTGCAGCCAGATTAGTCATGTCAAGTACATGTTTCTGCATAGTTTTAGTACCATCATAACGGGCAGTCGTTAGTTCAGCCATAAGTTTTCCAGCAACTGCTTTATCAGCAACCTTAAAGCGTTCAATAACTATTCTTAAATACTCCTTAGCTGTCTCACTCTCACTCTCAGTAATGGAGGATTTGATGTTGGTAGAAGTGGTTAAACACATGAATTTCAAGTAAAGTTTATTAGCTCTAGTCCATGCATTAAAGTTTTTGATCTCATTCTCTGTTGAGGTAGCAGTAAGATCAGCAGGCTTGTCTACGGTTAATCCCGAATCAATCTCAAGCACACCCAAGTAAAATTCGACATGTTCTTTCCACTCGGTGTAATTAGTCCCATCTAGTTCGGGAACTGAGTTGACAAAGGAATTAAGACTAGCGGGTTGATGAACTGCATTATAGAAATATGTTCACGATAATTAATCTTTGAGTTGTAAACACATATAGACAAATATGACTAAGATTTATGCATAAGCGAGTGATTTAAACCAATAATCAAACAAGTATGGTATCTGTGGATATCCTATACATGTTTAATTACAGAAATGAAACAACTCCATAATAGTTATTTTACTTGTAATGCATTGACTACCTGTGGGTAATACATAATGCTAGTAAACAACCAACAATAAGTTTACTTAGTCCGACATCCATTACGTTCTTTGAGTCCACTGTGGTGAACTTCAACCAATAATATGAACGTCATATCTTAAGAAGAGTAACATTCACGTACCGAGATGAAATCACTGTGGTGATTATCAGAACGATATGATATGAACATTGCTCTTAATAGCATATTTTCCCTAACAATTATACGCATATATGGGATTTTTCCTTAACAGTTATGCGCATATATGAGATTTTAGTGAACAAATAATTAAGGAAAAAATTATAGTCCTATACATGATAGAGTTTTACTCCAGGATTATTCAATAAGGAACGGAAACATCAAACAAAATTTACATAACAATTATGCCCAAAAACACTTAAAACGTGATTTTGAGGGTCTAAACGGCCGAATTAGGCTAAAAAATGAAAACTTTATGGCATAGCCATAAATCTTGAAGAAAACGCCGTTTCTGATGAAGAGTCAAAATTTCATCAAATTCTGACACTTTTTCGAAAGATGCGGAAACATGGATAAAAGTTGATTTTATCTTGATTTAGAACTAAGAATATGATCATAACGAAGCGACTGATACCACATGTTAATAGATTCTATGATACGTAAGCATGATTAACATGGACATGATTACGATTTAGGATCTTGATCATAAACTAGTCACTAAACAATGTAAAACATACCCGTAGACATTGTGGAATACAGAAGACGAGATCTTGATGAAGCAAAACTTCTAGATCTGAAACGCGTCTTCTCTCCCTTTGCCTAAGCCGCCAGCCGTAAGTCCAAGCCGTAATTGCGGTTTCGTAAGTTAACCCTAAGATGGATTTCGGGTTATATTTATAGGCAGAGAGAGGGACGGATTTCTCTATAAGCCTTAATCACAACCGTCCATCAAGGTTGTAAAATAAAAGAGAAAGTCTTCTAAATTAAATCCCAATCCTATTAATTCAGCAGTTTCCTTCTTTGACCATGATTGTTATATGGGCCACATAATAAAAGTATATAATGAAATTCGGAATATCCACAAGTCCATAAAAATAGGGACTTGTGGGTTACAAAATTTCCAACACGTTTTGCTTGTACACTATATATCGTCCATGTTTTATTTATATGTTGACTTTCTACTTGTTGGTACTCTATTTATCTGTTGACTCTTTGTCCATGTCCTGCACAGGCCGACAACTCTTTGCTGTTGTAACCCAACACTCTATGTGGACTGTGACCCAACGATCTCTGCTAAAGTGATAAGAACTTTATGAAGAGTGAATATGATGAAGATTTTTAATGGTGACTTACAATCATATGATGGACTTTCATGACTTTTCTGCTACCGCTGTTTATCTTGGAGTTTTTTATTACTAGTTATGGTGTGCAGTGGTCTTTAATTTGGCTACATAGTCTACTTTCTACTACTGTGTGCCACCATTCTCTAGTTTGTTTGTGCCTTGTGCATGTTGACTCTTTTCTTGTCCATGCTTTGTATGCATGTTGACTAGTGCTTCCTATGTTCCAACACTCTGTGGTCTTGTGTCTGAGCACTCTCTAGTAAATATAAAAGAGTGGTAAAATACGTACGCTAGGCTTGCCCCCGAAATTCCCAAGGAGTCATATAGTAGAAGCAACAAACATGAAATCTTGTTTCCCAAAATATAGATTTTGTTTCTGTTAGTGTTTCGCCGGAATGGAACCAATATTTGACATCTATTCACTGAAACACACTTTGTTTCGCCTAAAAGGTTCAAAATGGTTAACAACACGTTGTAATTTCTAAAAAGCACATTACCGACTTAGAATTGTGTTTCCATACCCAATGGCCACAGGTACCGAAATAATCTAGCAAAAATTTGACAATTTATACGGAGTTACACAGGTATCAATATCATCACACTTTGAAGAACAAAAAAAAAGGAGAGAACAGTCAACAGAGTGCAAAAATATAGGGCAGGATTTCACAAACATCCCAACCCAAAGATTTGGTAAACTATGATACGGCTCCCCATATGGGATTTACTGTAACGGTGGAAGCTCAGCTCACCGTAAAGTTTAAGCAGTAATAGCAGCGGTAAACGGCGCACTCAAATGTTCTCATCCGTCGTCTTGCCCCTAAACCTGCCTAATGGTGTGATACCTTTGGATCGAGAACTGGTCTTAGAACTTGGAATTTTCGCTCTGATGTCTTATACTACGCCGTCATCCTTCTTGAGGAGCGACACCACTGGTCGTAGCTCCTTCCAAGGTCCGGCCAATCAGAGTCAGGGCAACAGGCGAAATGCTCAAGCCATTCAGCTAAGATGGCCTCCTGGTCATCCCACGGCAACCCCTGGATAAGCCCCTCGATCGCCCTCTGCGTCTCCATCTTCTCGCTAATCGTCAGCACCGGATGCGATACACCTCTGCCGGCATAGCACAGAAGCGGCAACCACCGCTTCATCATCTGGAACCGTGCATCTCTACCAACTTCCCAGAACTCTATCTCTTTCAGCAGCAGGGCCGTCACCTTCACGATAGGCCCCTGTACTCTCGGGTGCGCACTCAAGGCCAACCCCGCAAGACCCAACGCTGAGTCCGAGAAGCTCCAGGACATGATGCCGTCGCCTGCCCCCGTGTATCCCACCATCCTTATCGCGATCCACAGGAGTTCCTGCGCCAGCTTCTCGGCCTGCACGCACTCGCTCCTGCTCATGACTAGCTGTCCGCCGCAGCCTCCAGCGGCCACTGTCTGCCGACCGAGGAGTTGCCGCCCGCTCCGCGTCTCCGGTACGGTTGGCCATGCTCCCTCTGGAGCAAGGATGGCGCCGCAAATGCTGTCGTAACATTCGGCGACACGGGCCCCTGCTGTGCCGAGGGGTAGGTTGCGTAGGATGCGCGATGGCCACGTCGCCGCTGCGGTATCGGAGGCGTGGGTGCCCTGGAGTTGTTGGAGTAGTCGGTCTGATGTGCGGTGGAATGCGGCAGCTAGCGCAGAGCGGTTGACGTCCATGAGCGCCGCGTGGCCGGTCATGGCGTTGTCCTCCATGATGCGCTCCGCCATTGACAGGGCGAACTCGTACTTGCGGGAAGTTGACGGGATGTCGGTTATAAGCGACAGGACCTGGACCGAGCGCGTATGTCAAGATTTTGGTGGCGAGGAAAATGGACTAAGTAGTAGGAGAAAACGCATACAACAATATGTCACAAAAGTTGGCCGAGCTTACATGGGAGAGTGCTCTTCCGACGCCGCCACTCATGCCGCCCGGCCCACAGCGCGTCACGTAAGTACCCACACCCTCGCCGCGCACCACCAGCGCCGAAGAAGACGACGACTCTCCGGACGAGGAGTAGGACATCGACCTGCCGGAGACGAAGTCCGGTGTGAAATGACCACCGTCATCGGAGGCAATGTTATCTAAGTATCGCCGTGGTTGCCGAGTCACGGTAGGCGTAGACGACACCAGTCTCGGCAGAGTGTCCATGAGCAGCCGGAGTCCCCAGACGGCGACGCAGACTGCCAGCAAGAAGAACTGTCTGAGGTGGTCCGTCGCCTTCCACCCTCCGCCGCCCCTGTAGACGGCGGCGGCCGCGGACGCGTACCCGACCGAGGCAAGCAGCTTGCTAGTTTTGCTCACGGCGGAGTGAAGCACGGAGTCTAGGAGGCGCCCGGACGGCGTCCTGATGACGGACCACAGCTGGTCGCCGCCGCGGTAGCGCTGCAGCCGGAGGTCATCATCCCCCATGAGTGACGACGACATCCTTTTCCCAGTCTGGCTCTCTGTCTCTCGTCTACACTGATTGGTTATTGGTAGGTGTAAACCCAAGGACCCCAGCTGTAAATTATTGCTACCATGGGACATAAATTAGATGTTATGGCTTCCCATTGGCTGGAAAAGAGGCTCGCAAGTACCAATGGGGTGACTGAGCGCCCATCGGCCATCACTCTGACATTCCGATATTGCAGCAGCCAGCTATGGTTCATTTATGAATTATGAGATGCGAACCGCCGCAGTATACCAGCACACCAGACTACATTTTTATGTCCATAGGAGGACCAAATGTGATATGGGTGGGTCTTCCTATCCTCCTCTACGTGGCGCGCCCACCAGTGGCGGAGCCAGAAAAATTAATCAAGGGGAACCTCAGCTGGAAATATTAGATAGGGCACAATATGTAATTTTGTAGAAAATATTTCCTAATTTTTCTTATGATTATGTGTAATTATAAAATCCGGGTAGGGCCCATGCCTACCCGGGCCACCATGTGGCTACGCCACTAGCGCCCACTATTCAGATACATATATCAGAAATCAATTTAGATACATATATGCATGTATCTATATATATATAAACGAATACACTATATAGGTTTTTTTGAAAGGTTGGTCATACTGATATGCAAAAAAAATTAATAAAGATGTGACGTGTAGACCGCAAGCATGTTCGTATCAGTCACCTTACAAAAGACCCAAACCTAGTAGTGTAAAGTCTCACCGTCCTTATGAGAGAATCTCCCATGGGCACTAGCGCCCAAGTTCACTCCCATCTATATGATTGAAGAAGGTCCAAAGGAAGCGGCTCAATGGGCCCATTAGCTATACTCGTAATGGCGTTTAGCTCTCACATGCCACTGGAACATTTGACTTGTACTACTACATAAAAGTCTTTTAGCGTCGGTTATTTAAATTCTTTGGTGTCGGTTTGAAAGAGACACTCAAGTGGGCGCCGTTAAAGGGGACACTTTCGGCGTCGGTTTCCAACCGACGCCATATCGTTTTCTGTCACCGAAAACGCGCCAGCAAACGGACTATAGGCGTCGGTGGTTTAGTAAAAACCGACGCCCAAACTCTTTCCGCCACCGAAAACGCGCCAGCAAAGGGATTATAGGTGTCGGTTTTCGAAAAGAAACTGACGCCACATATGATGAAAAGACGTCAGTTTTTAAATTAATCGACGTCATATCCCCTGACAACATGGTCAAATAGACGTCGATTTTAAGTGCAAAACCGCTGCGGTATGTCTTTGGTGTCAGTTTTCTTCAAATAACCGACGCCTATGTTTTGATTTTTTTTTTCTTATCAGTTTGCAGGCTAGCTGTGGCAGGTCGCAGGATGAGAACCTGCAGTTCAGTGGAACTGAACTGCAGGTTTACGACATCCATTGATATCAACCAACAACATGCCACAAACCTGCAAAATTAATATGATGGACAATATTATATATATGTGATTCACACTCATGTATAAGAACATTTAATTCATATTATTTTTTCATCACACGCATGTAGAAACCAATAGCAACTTGCAGTTCCATTTATTTCATCTCTTTTCACATTCAGACACATGTAGAAACATTCATGTATTGATGATCTTCACACACATATGACAATTCATAAAAATTTATTCACATTCATACAAAATTAATTATGAGAATAAAGTTATTCTTTATTCATCATTGTCAACAAAATTATATTTAAAAATTCCCACTCTTTGCAGGGCTTTTTCCCAATCTTCTCTTACATCATCTAATTCATCTCTTGTATAGAGAGCATGTACATCGAAACACTTTGTACCTGTGTTGAAATCCTTAGTTTTAAAGACCTACAAAGAGAATGACGTATATACATAATTATAATAATATATAATAAGATTCATAAATTTCATATTATCTAACGAGACGATGTATAATACCTGTTGTATGTTATCGATTTCCAATACGGCATGTTTGATGATTAGGTCCATAAATCGCATCACATAGTAGGCACATGCCCAGCCGTTGTCTTGTGTAGCATACTATAAATTGAAACATATAAAATATTCAAAAATACAAATAAGCACAGTTCACATAAATAATATATACATTGGAGTCAGGAAATTACTTTCACATTCTCCCAAATGAGTGTCAGATTTTTTTTCCTAGGGATCTTTCCTCCAGCTTTTTTGTACTCTTGTAAAGCCCTATATATGTTAATGTAACACATTAAATTGCATAATTAAATAGTAATGTAGTAGCAGATGTTAACAGATATAAAATCATAAAATATTTCTCACGAGAATAATGACCTTTTAATTGCATGTGCATATAATACATCCAACTCACTCCCCGTAGGATCTAGATAATAGACGGTGAATGTCTTGGGGACAATAACTAATAACTCCCAATGCTTAGCACTACAGGTAAGAAAGTAGAAAATTAATAACTCAATATCCGCAATAAAAATGTAATTTGCTTAAGTCCAAATTACAAGCAAAGTAAACTTACTCGACATTGAATGGAGCTATTATCATCGTCTTATTATTTTTATCAAAATATTCAAAAGCATCACAGCAGTATGAAGTAACTGAATATGGGTATGTATCTACAAGACTAATCAAAGATGGAATCAAAAATCCCACATGGGAAAACCCAAAATCTCACATAGTTAACACATTGATTTATTTAGTAACACTAAGGGTTAATCTTGAATAGGTGACACATAAAAACGTATATTAATTAATTTGAGAGTGACGCTTAATACCTTGAATTCATCTATTTTTCTTTGGGTAACAAACTCCTCCCAGTCTTTGGGGTCCAAATAGTTCCATTGCTGTGTGGCTTCCTTCTTCCTATATTTATTTTTCAAAGAGAATACAAACAAAAATTATTAGTGTAGAGTTAGTGAAATACTGATCAATGTCTAGAATTGGAATCAATCAAGAACCTATTCTCAACATCGTGTATGTAATCTCAGGTGAGATTGGTCCTATAGTTCCTTAGGACCCCCCACAACGTTGCATCACACATTTACGATGTAACTTTTCATCCAGATCAAATATGCTATGCAAATTAAATAGAATTGCTATTAACTAGTATCCTAAAAATTAGTAATTTACACAAATAGAATTACAAATAATAATAACTCACACATAGTTCCTTCCATATGTGGTCTTTCTTCCCCTTAGGAACTTTATGCCATGTTTCTAGGATAGGACTGCAATGGCTGCGAGTAAGAACCCCAAGATATGAAACAAATGAGTTGCGGTTCACTCCATATGTATTTCCTACCTGATCGAAATCCACAACCAATTTGGATCCATTGCCCCTTTAATGTATTAACTTGTTCATAATTGTGATGCCCCTAACTTTCTCAATTTTCTTTTGTTTCTCATCAAGTGTTGTAACAACTTCAGGGGGTACATCACCAGCCTAAAATTTGATAAAAAACCACACTTACATGATATAATTATAAATGAACATATAGATAGAAACATCAGGGATATATTCATAATTAAAATTAACTAACATTGTTAGGCGGCGCAATCACGTCCTCACCCTCACGGTGATCATCATCACATTCATCATGGGAATGCTCAGCCATCTGAACGTTCACATTCAAATTATAAATTTTACATTGTAAAGTAACACCAATTGTAAAGTTCACATTGTAAAGTACACATTCACATTGTAAAGTAATTCACATTGTAAAGTTCACATTCACATTGTAAAGTTCACATTCACATTGTAAAGTAATTCACATTGTAAGATCCACATTCACATTGTAAAGTTCACATTCAGAAAAATAAAACATAATAAAAATATAAACATCCATGCTTCTAATATTGTGATCTTTTATCAATTAACAATCCTTCATTATGATCCCCGCGAACATACAAGTCATTGTGATCCCTAACTTCAATGTTTGGTGGTGTTGGCAATCCAACTGAGAATGGACTGGAGTCATCATACTTATCATAGTACTCTTCTTCATCTATAGGATCTTCAATGAACTGTCTTTTATCATGAAGAACAACCGACCGTTTATCATTTACATGATCATCGATATAAAATACTTGTTTCGCCTGTGATGCCAATATGAATGGTTCACCCTTCTCACCAATCTTTTCAAGGTTCACTAATGTGAAACCCATCCACTATAACACCTTTGTTGTTGTCAACCCAATTACATTTAAAGAGAAGAATTCTAAAATCTACATAGTCAAACTCCCGTATGTCTTCAATGACACTGTAATATGGCATTTTAGCTTCACGTGGACTTTTATCCTTTGTACTTGCAAAAAACAATGCAGACACTTGAAGGGTGACCCCGCTGTTTTGGACGACACTCTTATCATCTTGACGCTTTGTGTAATATGAGAAACCATTTATGTCAAACCCTTCATAAGACATAACATTCAATTTTGGTTTAAAGGCGAGGCATTTGATGGTTTCAGTAAGATTATCTGGTGTTTGAGATAGTTGATGTAAGACTTTATCTTCAAACCACTTAATAAATGTCTTGTTATGCTCTCTAGCAAGCCACATTGAATTGGATCGAGGATATTGTCTCTTGATGAAATTGGTATGTTTCTTGATATAAACACTCACTTCGTCGATGTTGTGTAAAATATACAAGTGACCTTGCTCCAACTGCTCACGGTTGATTACTTTCACCCGTGATCCCAAAACTCCTTTGCCAAAATGCTCCTCAATATTTTTGTCATTCACGGGAGCGTCATTACCACTCAGAAAGTCATTGCAAAAATCCATAACCTCTCTCGCCACATAACCCTCAATAATACTCCCTTCAGGCCGATAACGGTTTCGAACATCACCTTTAAAAAAGCTCATGTATCGCTCAAAGGGATACATCCAATGCAAGAAAACTGGTCCCAACATTTTCACTTCCCTAGTCAAGTGGACAACAAGATGTACCATGATATCAAAGAACGACGGAGGAAAATACATCTCAAGTTAACATAGGGTAACAACCACTTCTCTTTGCAAATTATCGAGAGTATCAGGGTCAATAACTTTGCTGCACAAACTGTTGAAAAAGAAACAAAGTCTGGTGATTGTAAACCTTACATGCTTCGGCAATATAAATCTTTTGACGCTATATCCAGACAAATTCCCATATGCTGGAAAGTCATTCACATTGCAAAACAACATAGCGTACAAACAAAATGTCTCTCTTTGTGAAGCATCATAGGTTATCACACCTTCACCCCAGAGCTTCTTCAAGTCATCAATCATAGGTTCAAGATAAACGTCGATCTCATTTCCAGGTTGTTTAGGCCCCGATATCAAAGACGACAACATAACATACTTATTTTTCATACACAACTAGGGAGGAAGATTGTATATAACGAGCATAATTGGCCAAGTGCTATGTTGGCTGCTCAATGTCCCGTACGGATTCATCCCATCTGTACAAAGCCCAAGTTTTAGATCCCTGTCCTCTTCACCGAATTCAGGGTACAATAAATCAATCTTCTTCCACTGTGGGGAATCAGACGCATGTCGTAGGATGCCATCATTATTTTTCTTAACATCTGCATGCCACCTTAAATTCTTTGCATCTATAGGATTGGCAAACAAGCTTTGAAACCGTGGTATTATAGGTAGATACCACATCACCTTGGCGGGAGAACCAGTTTTGGACTCCCCCGAAGTCGTCAATTTATACCTTGACGCACCACATTTCAGACAATCTTTCAAATCCACATAGTCCTTTTGAAATAATACACAATCATTCTTGCATGTTTGTATCTTCTTGGCCTCCATTCCCATTGGGCACAACAATTTCTTTAATCGGTATGTTGAGATCGGCAGCTCGTTTCCTTCAGGAAGGATTTCTTTCAACAAAGACAATAATGACGTGAATCTTTTTTCGCTCCATCGATTGTTAGCTTTCAGTTTATACAATATCAACACATCGCTAAGATTCGTAAACTTACAACCCGTGTATAACGGTATCTCAGCATCATGCACAATGTTTCTAAATATGGGAGGTGGATCAGTTTTGGTGTGCTCTACCCCATAACTATCCAGCATCACATCAACGATGTCTACTGGAACTGATTCGTTCACATCTACGTCATCGAAGACAATTTCTTCTTCCACACAAGCATTGCTATCGACATCCACTAGTTTCGGGTTTGAAATCTCTCCATGCCAGTGCCATTCTATATAGCCTTGTACAATCCCGTTGCACATGACATGACTTCTGATTTCGTCACCAATACTGACTTTCAAGTTGTTACCGTAATGCCTACATGGACAGTAGAATCTATCTCCAGGTTGTTTCCTATGTTCCTCGACAAATCTAATAAACTGATCAAGACCAGAAATAAACTCAGGGGTGCAACGATTGCGAATGGACATCCATGATCTATCCATTCTATGATCAAAGAGAAAATAAATATATATTACAACATGATTAGGGCCTAGGGTAAACAGATTAGAGTTTATGGTTAAAACTTTAGGGTTTATACATGTGATGTCATTCTTATATATAATAAATGTGTACCACCTATCCCATTCTTGAACACCTAATCTCACTAGTAAATGTATAATGTGTATTGGGTTTTCAAGAAAATTTCGACAGCATTTCCCCGCTGTTCTCCAAGTACATATGTACTTAGAGAACAAACGAGGAAATGCTACCGGAATTTTCTTGAAAACCAAATACACACTATACACTTACATCCTAAGTGAGATTAGGTGTTCAAGAACAGTCCCAAACTGGGGACTATCCAAGATTTACTCCTAATGAGTAAATCTTGGACGGGTTTCTAGGCCAACATAATATAACACCAGTCCCTTGTTCACAACCTCATTCAACACACAATTTTCTTATAAAAACACTTGTGGACAGCCATAACAACATATCAATGCTTCCTAAATTAATCAATATATTATTTTATAACACAAATTGTGGTGGGTATAACATAGAAAAAAACTCAACATGTCACAATAGAAATATGTCCTTAACCTGATATACAGATATTTGTAACAAAACTCGTGGTAGCTATACCATAGAAAATTAAGTAGCATGCCTAATATATTACAAAAGCAACATTTTTCCAGATTGTTATAACAAAAGAAACATTAAGGTTATTCATAACAACATATGTAGTGGAGGAAACTCGTGGATGAGCGATGGTTTAAAATCTTGGTCTAATCTTTGTGCAGGCCTGGATGTGATTTGACTAGGGGATAAACCGATATGTTTCTAAGGTTGTGATTATTTAACTAATATTTAAGACAAAAGCTGGATTGATTGATTATTCTGTGATTAATAAAAGGGTTGAATTAAATATTGATTATTCTAAAGTTGTGATTAATAAAAGGGTTGAATTAAATATTGATTATTCTAAAGTTGTGATTAATAATAGGGTTGAACTAAATTATCATATGAAAGTACAGGCCGGAATGAATTTCACCATCACTATCTATCATTCAATGTCTTACTGCATCACATTAAGCATTAACATATATGTTGAGGTCGTGTTAATCCACTTGTGGTATTAATTAGGGTTAAAACATATAAAGCACCTATCTGAAGTTTTCATCAAGGGTTTAACAAAAAATGATTGATATGTTAGATCTGGAGTATCTATGATAAGATTGGAGAGGTAAAGAATAACACCCCCTTTTCAAAGAAATAAATAGTCATGTAACCTTATAGAAAACCAGCCAAGAAACAAGCCCACAAAAAACTCGACCATCACTCATCGAGTGAGAGGGGAGCATCAATAAAGGAAAAAACAAACAACCAGTAGCCATATGTAGGAATACCCTAGAGGAAGAAGAGGAGGAAGAAGGGTACCTCGGCGAAGACGGAGGAAAAGAGGAGAATGTGGCCGGCGGTGAGCAGCAGCAGACGACCGACAAAGAGCAGAAGCATGCCAGACGAAGTAGAGGAGCAAGTCGGCCAGAGCAGAAGCGGCGGTGAGGTAGAGGAGAAGGTGCTGGCGGTGAGCATCAACAGATGGCCGACGGAGAGCATAAGTAGGCCGGCCGGAGCAGAGGAGCAGGCCGTCCAGAGCAGAAGCGGCGGTGAGGCAGAGGAGAAGGTGCCGGCCAGAGCAGAGGAGAAGGTGGCGGAGCAGAAGCAGGCGGTAGCGGCTGGAGCAACGAACGACGACGGCTGGAGCAGTGAGCGGTGGCCAGAGTAGAAACGATCGCCAGACCTAAGCGCAGAGGCGATGAAATAGAGAAAGGGGGAAGATCCTGGCTCGCGCACGGGTGTATTAAGTTAACAATAGGCATCAGTTATTCAAAACAGCCGACACTTAAAATAATCAACGTCGGCTGTAATAAAAAACCGACGTCCAAAGGGGCTGAAAATTTGCACGGGAACAGTGTGCGAAAACACATTGGCGTCAGTTATTTCATGAAAACTGACAATAAATATGGGCCCAATTTCTGTCTCGCGCATAAACATTAGTCGTCGGTTGCATAGACAAAAACCGACGTCGAATGATAAATTTTTGAGGTAATTTTTTTCATTGGAAAATTTGGATTTGGCGGTCGATTTTAGACGTCGGTTGGTTATTACAGAACTGACGCTAAATAAAAAGTGATACCTATGTCAGGTCACTCTTCACAGATAGATGTCGGTTTTTGTTTTAAACTGACACTGTATGCATTAGGCGTTAGTTTCTTGTATGCAACCGACGCATGTAAATGTGACTTTATAAGCCATTTCTGTAGTAGTGTTGACAGGAGAGGTGGATGCATAATTACCTTTCGAACACACCATTAGAAAATTTGTAGAGCTACTCTGATTGTCGATATATGTTAGCTACATGATCATTGTTTGTTCACCCACAAGCAAAATTTAAATTAGAAAAAAAAACAGTTTAGCACACTTTTACAAAAATATTTACCAATATAGCACACTTTGCAAAATATTATGGTCTGCATATATAATACCAGTCTTCGTCTGTGATTTTAGTGTTTTTAAAGAGGCTCATTTTGTACCCAATTTAATGTCTGGGAGAGAATGTCTTGTGAAAATCAACATTTGGGATTTGATATAAAACCTTTCGAACAACCTGGGTAGAAGGTTTTGATTTTGTACAAACTTTTATTGTATAGTAAAACATCATTAGGAACAACACTAGGATAATTACAGATCTTATTTTAGAGTGAAAGACGAAAGTTTACTGACTTAGATGCATTCATACTGATGATAATTTTCCTTAGCTCAACGTATATAAAAATGACATTGATTGGTGATCTCTAAAAGAGTCTTGAAAACATGAATCAGTCGTACTATTTGTAATAGTACATAAATAATAATTTACTATTTTTCTATTACCTGATTCTATTTAATAAAGATACAAGATTTTTTTATCTTCGATTCTTCTAGTGCACATACTGTATTGCAAAAAAAAAAAGAGTTTCTACGAATGAGTTTGCTTAGCCATTGTGAGGAGATCAAAAGAGCTTCAATACTTTCGATTCCTATCATTTCTTCCCATCGGTGCATTTACTTGTTGTACAAATGAAGGATATATGTATGGTTCATTATGATAGTCTTAGGATGTGTAGGAGAATAAGCATCCAGCCAACATGCTAAGATGCTTTAGAAGTGGTAGGTTGTTTGTCTTATTATTTGCTTCTTGTTTATATCAGAATTACAAGTTGCCATGACCTAAATTTGATTCCATTGTTTATAACACACATTATTTTTTACTTCATAGTGCTTTTTATTGCAGAATATATTACCTTTTGTAATGGGAGAATTTGACAAAAAAAGTGGAGATTTGAATTAGATAAAACTGCTCCCCACAAGTCGCAGGGAGCAAAGATTGTGGCGTGTATGTGATGAGATGGATAGAATGCACCACAGAGTCACATCCCATTGAAGATACGTGTGGCAAAGATTTTCATTTTTCGAGTGGTCACATTGCTTATCACTTGTTTGAATCATCCTGTTATACAACTAAAGATCATTTATAAGTCACCCTTTGTCTTTCTCTGACACACTATTGACTACTGAACCAATATGTAATAGATGTGGCTATCTGTATATTTCTTATTACTTTTTTTCCATTGGATCTAAAAATGTGTATACAAAAAAGGAATGCACATTCTTGAATCAGTAATAGATGTTTTCAAGAGTATTTTACGTGTCACCAAAATGTGTATACAGATAATTGATGTACATTCCTTACTCTTTACTTCTTTTTGTATCTTATATGTTTCATGTCATTGTAAAAATAGAGAAATGTGATTTCTAGAATGTCAAATATGTTGATCATGCTGAGATTTGTGTTGAAAGCATGCTTGAATGATTTAGTGCAAGTTCCTTGATTAACATATCACTAAAAATAATAGTTGTAGCCACCTGTATATTTCTTTTTTTTCTTTAAATATGTATTATTTGTGTTTTCATAAGTTGTATACAGAAATGAATGTACATTTTTGCCTCGTATGTCATAGTTGTCTAATGTAGTTATGGATCTGCTTACTTTGATATGTAACTATTTGAGTCAATATATTTGTATATCTTCTTTCAATATATTTACTAGATACTTGAACAATATTTGTTTTAGAACTATCTAATCAAGTGGTTTCCTCCTCCCTTAAATATATGCAACAGGATGTGTATATTTCATACATGTATGTGTTGAGCTTACATGTTGTCATGTTGACCTTCTGGTGCATAAGTAAAAGGAGTTAGTACTCAGTTAATATATGGGATAAAGAGAGGGATTCTCTCCCCCTCTCCCATGCCCGTGATGGAGGTCGAACATCCGGGAGGGTGGTAAACCAAGGCGGCAGCTGGGATTCGAACCCGGGTCCCTTCATGAAGAGACACTGTGCTTGACCACTTGAGCCACTCCTTGTTGATGATACTAAGTTAATATATGGTTGTGCATTACATGCACCGTCATCAATTCATACAGCTTTGTATACCATCAAGTTTGATCCTGAAAAATAATTTACAGAGTGATATGTTTCAGATAAGGGCCACATTTTTTAAACTAACATACCTAATTTCTATACACCTTATATCTAGGAAATTTTTCATTATATAATCAGTAGCTTGTCGTAGCACTTTGTTTTGGAAGTTAGTTGTATGTTCTAGGATCAATTGTATATTTGTATAGAAGTCCCTTACTTTTTTTAATATATATGAGCCACAAAGGCACTGCCCATGTCTACGTGGTCATTACTGATTTTGTCTCTAATCATCAATCTAGATATACCTTGTAATCCTGCTCTAAGAATCATGTGAGAGATATTGATAATTGACTATCAAAATCCATCTCCTTAAATTGAACTTGGTTCTTATAATCATTATGTGCTTTTCATATGTATTTTCCTTATTCTAAGCTGACAAAATTTTGCAATGCAATGCATACAATGACGACTTGCATTTCCATGTCGCCATTGTTCCTTACACCAACTCAAAATATTAACCCACCAATGCTTACATGTGCACCATCTTCAAAGAAATTAAAGCTTATAGCCACCTTTTCCATACGTCTCTTGTTTTACAAGATGTCACTTATGAGCAAGATCATGAATCTTTGTTTACCGTATGGTGCTTGCCATATTTGACAGTGAAATAAACTGAATTTAGGATGTATAGTTGAACTATAATATTTGGCATAGATCCTTGGTTAAGACTAAACATGATAGGATAGAGCGATACTGAGGTTACAAAACCATGAGGCATGCTAGAAAATCTGATAATCATATAAAGACAAGAAACCTATTATGAGGCATAACATGCACATTAGAAATTAAAACCCTAAACACACCATGATATTCTACATTATGTTCTATGAAGAAAGAAAACATAACATTGTCATTAAAAATTATGAATTTTGCATTTGTACTAATTGATTTTAGTTTTATTAATTTTTTTGAGATGTCACAAAACACTTTAATTGATCTGAACCAAAGATTACAATCAAGACAATGAATCTAATTTTGGTCAAGATAAGATAGATACAACAATCACTATCATTTAGAATTCCACTGATTTAGTTATTCTTAAACCAACTGGTGATGTAGATAAGCCTGTAGTAAGGATGATATTTCCATATAAATCTGGTGCAAAGGCTTTCTATGAGAAATATGCTGATTTCTGTTGGTTTGGTATCAAGATTACACATTCAGAGAAAGTGGCACCTAATGAGGAAAAAAGAATAACATATTCATGTTTAAAACATTGAACTCCGCCAACCAATTCTAGAGACTCTCTATACCGACTAAATCCAACTGTAAGAACTTCCTATCCATTTCAGACTACATTTTGAAGAATCTACACAAGTCAGTATGCTATAGCTACTTTTGTGGAAGAACACAATCATGAGCTATTGGATTCATATATGATTAGACTACTACCCTCTTAAAGAAATATCCCTAATGAAATATGTCAGCGTATCGACTTAAACGATAGTGTTAGAATTGGTGTGTCTAAAACTATGGCGAGTCTAGTGGTGGAAGCAGGAGGCTATGAAAACCTTACTTTTACACCTAGGGATGTTTGAAATCATCTCTATTTTTAAGGAATCTAAGGCTAGGTGAAGGAGATTCCCAAGCAATACAACTTTTTTTGTGTCCTTGATTTAAATGAAAATGGACTTCTTAGAAATGTTTTTGGGATGATTCTCGATCAAGGAGGGCATACAATTTTTTTTGGCAATGTTATCACTTTTGACACTTATTTGACTAACCAATATGACATGCCATTCACACCATTTGTTAGCGTAAATCATCATTGCCAATCCATATTGATGGGATGTGGCTTATTATGCGAGGAAACAATGGAGAACTACATATGGCCTTTTGAGACTTGGCTTAAATACACTTCTAAATACATATCACTACTTTATTTGATAAAAGTTAAGTAAAAAAATGAGTATTAGATTGACTCAATATGTAATTTGTATATATAAAGTAAAATTCTGAATTGTTTGTGCGGGAAAAACTTTGAATGCTATTGTAACTGATCAAGACTAGAGTATAATGAACAATGTCAAAGTAGTTTTTTCATCTACTAGACACAGACTTTGTCTATGGCACATTATGAAGAAACTGCCTGACAAATTTGGTAAAGATGACAAGGCAGCAAGACTCATTAAATTTGTTGTGTACAAGATCACTTCCATTGAGATATTTGAAAAGAAATGGGCTACTACTCTACAACACTACTGCATTATTAAGATCAATTGTCTTGATACTATGTATGAAGTCAAACAGTTATGGGTTCCAGCATATGTGGATAACTTTTTTGGGCAGATATGATAACTACTCAGTGCAGCAAAACAATGAATTCATTTTTTGATTCATATGTAAATTCTAAGACACCATTGATACAATTTGTAAGTCAGTATGAGCTTGTCTTGGAAACAAAGTCTGAGTAAGAAAAAAAGTTGATTATGAGTCACTCTTCAAGAATGCACCTTTAAAGGCAGAGGTTCTCATGGAGGTTTAAGTGAGAAAATTATACACATTGTCAATGTTTAGAAAATTCCAAACAAAATTAGAAGAGATGATTTGTTGTGAGGTGAAGCTGATCTCTGATGATGGTGTGAATGCCACCTATGGAGTTACTAAACAATGTAGGATTTGGCTTTCTGATTCTGAAACAAAATTAATAGACAAAGATTTCCATATGCACTATGAACACAACAACATAAATATTAAGTGCAACTGCCATTCATTTGAATACAAAGGCCTCTTTTTCGTCATGTTTTATGTGTATTGAATAGAAAATTGAAAATTGATGATTATCCAAATCAGTACATATGTGAAATATGGAGAAAAGACATCTGTCGGAAGTATTATTTGAAACAAACCTGCATAAAGAATTCAGGATCTTTTAAATATATGTGGCCAAATATTTGACATAGCAAGGATTTCTAATGAAAGCTATGAAGATGTTAGGAAGTGTCTTGTAGATTCTCTTTCTACACTAAGTGATAAATATCAAAATTTGGGATTTTTACTATCTAAATTTATAGGAAATGTATCTATTTCCTTTTATATGATTCTAACGATTTTGTTTTCTATGAAATGAATGAAATGGTTAGGATAAACTTAAAAAAGATTATACTTAAAAATATTATACATGAATGAATAAAAAAATATGCTTAAAATAACATTGATATGTCAAAAAAGACAGTAAACTATATTTTAAGGTAGATATTCAATTCTATATAGATATATAATAGGAGCACAAATGTATTTCTAGTTCTTTTACTTATTGACTTAAGAGATACGATGATGTAGCAAACACTTTTAATAGCTTTGTTTCATATGTAATAGCATTATTTCGGATGTAATAGGGCATAGGAGGAGATGTCTAACATAGTCATGGGATGTTGATGTAGCAAGCGCTTTTGATAGCTTTGTTTCAGATGTAATTAGGGCATAGGAGGAGATGCCTAAGAGTAACAGACACACAAAGTTGAGGAACTGATATTACTCAGATTAGTTTCATTTTTCTATATAGGTTCTATATATATACTCAAAATAATTTTCAACATTTCCATTTCATAGAGTATACCTTGTACCACATATAATTTTGGTTGGGATGGATTAATACCTATTGTACACAAGTCTATAGAGCTACAAAATACAACTTGAAAATACCAACATTGTTAATAACCACAACAAACCAAAAGTCGTGATCATCTTCAAGGATCAATCTCCATGAATTTTCAAGATATAGTATGTCATGGGTCTGTCGACAATTTATATATATATATATATATATATATATATATATATATATATATAAAGGTATTTTAAATGCATTACATCCATGCACTCTAGGAGATCATCCTCATTATGTTCATCTGGAACTATTGAAGACTCTTCATAATATGTTTTCCTATGGTTAAAATGCGGTTACATGGAAATTAAATTACAGGTGCACTGGGATTTACAATCTAACATAAACTCTACATGTAGATGTACCTCGATGGTCAGACTCGAGAGGAAGTCCCGTAGCATCCACTAAGGCCACACCTTTGAGATTCAATCCCAGCTATGCTGCACGGACCTGGTCGATCAGGTTTTGTTTGTTCCAGGAAGACAAAGACACCCGAAGAACACCCCTGCCCTCCTGCACTTGCTTCTAGCCCCTTCTCCTTCCTTTGCCTCTTTTTTAGTAACTAGCGGAGCCGATAGGGCTTCAACCACCACAAGCTAAGAGAGAGCAAAAAGGAACCAATTCCCCTTGCCTATGCTACATGAACTTTGTCCTCTTCGCAATCCTCCTCACAATATTGATCACCTATCTTGTGCTGCATCCTACCAAGCCCCGATTGTCACTCCAAGACGCATCACCGTGTCAATGGAGTTTCTCTTAACCTCCACAATGCAGGTCCCCTTGTCGTCATGGAACATTCATTCGAGCTCCAAACTAGGGCAGACAGCCGGACAATAGTTAGACAGACATGGAAAGTGCAATAGAAAGAGAACGAGGATAATGAGAAAAGTGAGGACAGCGGCCGAGGAATGATGGACAGGAGGTGATGTCACAATTTCCTACTCTCGTGTCGAAAAGGGGGAAGAACGCTAAGGATTGCCTAAAGACAGAAAAGGCGAGATGGTAGGGAGACGATTTTTGTGGGGGTTAACGTTGGTGGGCCATTAATCGGGCCGTTAGTGAATTACTAGACTGACCTATCTTAGGATGTTTTGGGGTGTAGAATAGGGTGTGGGTCTGGTTACGTGAATCACAACCCTATAAAAATGATTGTGGACCCAACAAATATGTGTGTAGCTCTACATTTCTTTCCTCTAACTAATAAGGTATTTGAGCCTTTTAAATATTCAGATACATACCTTCATCAACTTCCATGTACTCTTTAAACCCTCATTGAAATCTTACCGCCGTGAGTTCATACCCATGATTATAATATCAGATATTCTTATACTATAGAACTGCCACAAACTAGTTATACTTAAAACTAGTTAAACTAATGTATTAACTTGCTTCTGAATGATTTTATGTTCTAGTTCTAATAGATTTAGAACTTATAATTTTATCATGAGATCATATTATCTATCAATTCGCTAATGTCAAACAATTTAATTTCTTTAAGACATGTTTAGTTATGTGGCATATCTTATGGTTTTTATGTATAAGACTTCATTATGTGTTCCTAGTCTGTATAGTGGAATACCAACATTTTTAAGATGCTAAATAAAACTTAAGCATACATTGGTTAATCACATTCATTGTTGAAAGTATGAGCTTGTTTACGCTATTGAAAAAGAAAACATTCTTATCTTCTCCATCATCTTTGCTTTTGAGTTTTATTGTATGTTCATTTAAGTCGAGTTATCTTGAGAAGTTATAGTAACGATCGTGCATTAATATTTAATCAGAATGATGGTTTTCATATTTATCATGAACTTCTATGTTTTTTCACATAAACATGATGGCATATCATCTTTCAACCTCGTTCTTTGCATAACTTTAATTACATGACAAGATTTCATGTCCTCCATGTTGAAGACATAAACCTTTCAAACATTAAATTTGGAATTCATGTATATATATAATTATTAAAAACTATGGAAAATGTTGTGAAAACATATAGAAAAGTGTAGATTGTGGGTTTGATTCTGAATTATATGTTATGAATAAGTAATTTTTGGGTTAGATTATGATGAAATTTCGGGCTTGTATTGGTTTCTTGTTGGATAATTGTAAGTAACTCAATATTCTTGTCCAGAAGAGTCGATGCAAAGAACTTATATTTAAAAATATGACTAAAATATTTTTTGAAAATTATTGAGAAGTATTGACAACAACAAAATATTTTTAGTGGGTTGGCTTATGAATTACGCGTTCTCAATTGATTGTAGTTTGGGGTTCGATTGTGACCAATTTTTTTTGCTTGCGTATGTTTTGGTTAGACATTGCACATAATTCGAGATTCTTGCCAAAAGAACCAACCAAGGTTGGCATTATTATTACTATCGAGAGAACTGCCCCCCTATACATCGTAGAACCCACAACCCTCCACCGAAAACCACTTGAAACATACAGTTAACCGGACCATACAACATATGTCATTTTTGAGAAACAACTCTCAGTGGGAGTCAAACCCACGATCCCTCACAAAGGATTTACTGAGCTCCACCAACCAAGCTACTCCTGGCTGGAAAAGTTGACCTTTTTGACACTCTAATTCCTAACCCAGAAAAGTGGAGGTGCAACGAATGCCAAATCCAAATCATGTTCCGTTGTGAACCTTCCAACTTCTTCAACTAAACAACATTATTATGTCTGAATACTATTGATCTTTTTACAAATCAATTTTGTTGGAATAAATTTCATGAGGTTTTCTGCAAGTTGAACACAAAAAAGACGATTACGTATACGCATATTGTATGATGTTACAAACGAAAAAGATTGAAATCAAACTAGACCTAAATACAAGTTACATTAAAAAGTTAACATGTGAAAACATATTAGCAATTCTAAACTGACGGCTATAGATATTATCTTCTTCCCATATATAATCTTGAGGCATGATTGGTTGGATCTACCTATCAAAGTGAACACGTGTTGTCAAACATGTATATAAATTTACGTCAAGAAAAGTGAAAACGTCTAACCTAGTACTTGTAGTACAAACTGATTTATACCCCATGACAATTAGACATACTACTTGTAGAGTGTAATTTCGTTCATAAAAAGAAAACATCATTTAGGGGAGACATCAATCGGTGATAGGAAAATTCTAAATAGGGGAATTAATATAAAAATGTGTGGCCTTATGGTGTCACAACTATTTACTTGAGCAATGTAACGTGCATCATCATTATGTGCATTAAAATCACCTATATTTGAATCCTATGCACACCATAAAAACCTATACGCTTCAAACAAGATTTAAAATATCTATTCAAACACCACATTTTGATATCGGACATTATTCTGGTACCTTTATAGTCATTATCGTTTGTATGGTGTGTTTGTTCCTGATGCATCCTTCGAAATAATGCAAAAAATATTTCAGCGTTAAGGTAAGTTTTGTCGCAAAGATAGCTTATTAGTTGAATATCAGTGTGAGGCCTTTTTAGTTAAGACAATGCAAAAATACTTGAAATAAGTTCACACGGAGAATATTCGCCATGCCTTATGGACTGGGACATATAAGCATGATCGATTCGCTTTAAGCAAAAATATCAACGATATGTCCTAATGAACTATTATGTATAGAAAAACATATTAAAAAATCCAAATCGGATAATCAAATTAAGATGATCGTGGCGAAATCAATTCCTAACAATTGGTCAACAGAACAAACTTAACCATTATAGTATATTGTCAACATTGTGAAAATCAGATTTGACACATAAGAATACAATGGTATTAAGAGAGCTCCGATTAGTTTCTTGCATATAAAGATCTAATGTCAAAACCATATTGATTGTACCAAAAGTTTCGGCCTTTCATTTGGGTACACCAGTCAGGACAGGATAAAACACAAGAGTTATGGTGCCTGATTTTGACCACGATGAATAAACCAAACCATTGGACTACCACATAGCATACTTTGATCGAGATGAGCCCAAAAGCCGAATTCACTACTGAACTAAGGTCGAGTTTGTTTGTTTTTTGATGTCAGTTGGCACTCCCTTGTAAGTTTTTGCCAATCGATTGTGCCGCCTGTGCACTGCCTAAGATGGGAAACAATAACCGTACACTAGGCTGACACGAAGTTTTGGCATCGCGATACTTTGAAATGTTACCTATATTGAAAAATCCCAAAGAATAAAGGAGGCTTGGCATTCTATATACAATTGGTTTTATTTATTAGTGTGAATATTATGGATTAGAATTAGCGTTATACGAATTTAAAAGCAAGCATGCTATCAATTCCGTTAGGGTGTGTTGAATTTTGATCATTGCCTAATTAAATCTGGAAAAGAGAATTGAAATTTCAATAAGGATGAACGGCCTAGTTTGGTTTTCCCGGTGCGGCTGAAACTGGAAAGTGTCCTTCGTCCCATGCTGCCTGGATACGTACGACTGACAATGGGCGGGGCAGTTATCCGGGATATTATACTCGGACAGCAAAACAATACCGAAATCGGACTAATACTTGCCTGTTATGGTTCGATTCCTAGTCGAACTCAAAATCGATTGTGATCTCGCAGACGGCTATATATACGGTACCTTCCATCGCCTGAATTCTATCAACCGAGTGTCCTCTCGTTTCTTTGCCATGGACGACAACGAGGTGCGCGCCCCTTTGCCGGTAACAACGCAAGTAATTTACGATGATGACTATTATGACGACGTCGAGGATGACGAGTATGAATACGACGATCCTACGGGTTTTCAGACGTCGATGTGGGAGGCGCACGAAGACATAAGTGACACACAGGTTAGCGACAACTCTACGCTGGCCTCCCTGTACAAGCCTCCATACGAGCTCCTCTTCCTCGGGTCATTCTTTGACGCGAAACAGGAAGCTACCGGTAAAAACCGGTGGTTGCTGGCGAATGTGCAGTCGGAAATGGCGTTTCAGTCACACTTAGTTAACCGCGACATATGGGGCAATGACATCATTAAGGAGGCGGTCCGCAGCGGCTTTGTCTTGTGGCGAACCAGTCCTAGCGACCTGGAGGGGCAGAAGGTCTCCACGTACTATAAGCTGGATGTGTTCCCGGCCGTGCTCCTCATAGACCCTATCACAGGACAAAAGATGTATGGCTGGACCGGCGCAATCGACAGTGAAAAGTTCTTAGACCGTTTACCACCTTTCATGGATGACAGACCGAAGGAGTATCACCGTCGTCCTGCACGTAACAAAGCGGCACCACCACCATCACAACCATCAGAGTCATCGCCAGCAGTTCAAAATGGCGCAGCTGATACAGTTTCCGAGGTTGTAGATCACTCGGCCAAAAAGCAAGAGTTGTATCCACATCTACATGAAGAAGAGCCGAAGGGTGGGCGTGATATTTGTTGTCGAGTTGGAATCTGCATGCCGGACGGGCGCAGACTTTCCCGGAACTTCCTCCTTTCAGATCGCGTACAACTGTTGTGGTCCTTCTGCTCAACACAATTAGAGGAAGAAGAGCAAGGCCGCCACTTCCAGTTCTCTCAAATTGGTATTGGAGCTTCCAAGAGCATTGAGTACGAGAACCAGATCACTTTTCAGGAATTAGGGTTGTCGAACTCCATCGTCATGTTGACATGGATATAAAGAGAGAGTGGGGTGTCTTTCTAGTAGGAGCTCTTGACACATTGTTTCCTTTATGTATTTGCTAACCGTTTCAAATAATTCTAGATTAAAGTCTATATCTCAACCCTATGTATTTCTCTCAACATTGTTTAGACCTTGTTTAGTACAGTATCATTGAACTGAAAATTGATATTTTAAAAATATAGTTGGAAGAACTATAGACCAAAAACTACAAGATTTTAGAGATTGAAACATTTAAATCATGTGATTTATTATTGCATCCTATGGTATGAAGTAGGTATACTGTGACGAAACAATTTAGATTCTGTAATGATTTATTAAAAACTAGTCAAATTCACTAGCAGAAGACGTGACACTTGTATATATAAATATTAGTATAAAATTTCATATTATAAATGCATCGCAACAACATAAGATTGTATCTTTAAAAAGGAAAAAATACAATGTCATTAGATTTTATTTTATAACTACTAATCCTTTGTATCTTTCCTTAATCGCCTTTAAATTCAAATTTGAAAGCCAACAAATCTTTTTGGCTAACAACCTTTCAATTTGTCCATGAACAATTATTTTGAACCTTCTAATGCATTCCTAACCTCAAATACAAATGGGAACCCCGCTAAAGTCTCATCCGCAATACCTACAACAACAATTGTGAACTCTCTGTGTAATGAACAAAGTGGTGATCTTTGTAGCAATACCGACCAAAAACATGGATCCTTCTCTCCTCAATCAACATATTTCATATATAGTGTGATAACATCCAATCTTGTGGATGTTTGTGCCTATTTTACCCTTCTCCCAAAATTTAGGCTTACAACATAATCTATCCTTGTTGTTTCCCAAACAGTACCCTTAATAATGAGATCATTCAATTTCTAAGATTTCCTACAATTTTGGGGCCTTTTTAGGTCATCGAGTGCAAGGAAACAATACCACTCGATCCCTACAAGCTAGTTGAGCCTCAAGATATCATCTAGGATCCACACATGTCTCGCATTGGGCCATGACAAAGCATTAATTGATGCTCCACATTGGGTTGCACAATATAGCCTGGGGCACTTTGTTGAATCCCATCATCGACCAAATATGAGCATCGATTGACGCCATGCATCACCATACACAAGGGAGAAATTGATGTCTTCCTTGCCCATGATAGTGCATTGCATGATGATGAACATCACATGCAGAAATGTGTTGATTGTCACTCCATATTAAGTGATGCCACTCACATTAACCGTTGAGCCACATTGATCGTGATGGTTTACCAAGTAAATTATATAACATCTAGTGTGATCACATGGGCCAAAGAAATTTATATCCCAATGCTCAAGTTGGTCGATGCCTCGCCTCAACTGTGCCCAATGTGATTAATATGCAAGTATGACAGTGTTTCCACAAGGCTAGTAGATGCCCTCTATGTCGCACTTGCCTCAAAGCACATGATTTGATACATGGGGCGCATGAAAAAAGTAATTCCACATAGATTACTAAGAGTTTCCTTGAGTCATAAATCATGCCTATAAATCTCACCCCAAGCCTCAATCAAAGCCATAAAATTCTCATAAGACATGGAAGCGAGATTGCTCCAGTGCTAGAGGCCGAGGATGAAGATGATTGTCGCATTGACTAATTTTACCATTGATCTCCTAAGGTTGACCCTCAAGAGAGGCAAGGTCTATGAAGGTGCTTCCTCACCTCCATTTTCATCTTCATTGACCATTGATAAATAATGATGTACAATAGAGAGAACTAGAGCTTGTCTATGACTCCATGTCATTCTACCACCTTCATCAACATCCAACTTAAAGGATGTCCCAGGCTAAGGTATGGTAGATTTGAAAGGATATATAGCCTTATTCAATCTTTCTTACATTGTTGGGACTTAATTTACATTATTCTTCCATGTTTTTGCCCATTGGCATTATGTACCATGATACTTTATTGTTTATCTTTGATATGAGTGGCTAATCTCATTAACTTGGGTTGAGATTACCCGCAGGCCTTCCCCACTAGGTAAAATTTCTATATGCTTTGGTTGAATATAGTCTTAGAATGTTTGTCTCCTTTCTCTCATTTATATTGCAGTACATGTATGCTTAGATGCCATCTCATGATGTTTGATTCCATTTAGTCTTCAGAGAATGTTGTTTGGCTTAGATTTGGAGCTTGACGTGTTGAGAAACATATAACAACAATAGTCACACTTACATGTTTCTTTACTTGTTTGATTGTTACCTTGAGAGAGAAGCATGCTTCTAACCTTAGATCTAACTCAATCAAAATAGATGGAGGGAATAGAATCTAAGGATGAATGCTCACAAGCTATGATAAGGGTATAAATGGGCTTGTGAGTGTTGCATGTTTGTTTCATGTGCTTGGTAGGTGAGCCCCTATCCAAGTTCCCTTAATCATATCTTAACTTGTCATTTATTAACCTTTTCTTTGCTTAGTTAGTTAGAGTTTGGTAATTTTTCATGCCCAAAGTATATCAATGTCTTTATCATATTAACCTATCTAGGCTAAGTCTTAAGGTCTCAACCGAACACCAATCTTGCCCCTAAGATCAACCTTGTATAGTACTATCGATCGTGCAGTGTTGTGGGTGCCTCTTGGAGTCAGGTTATATGTATAAAGTGTGACCTTAGTATGTATTAAATTGTGCTTATACCTGGTCCCACTATTACAAGTCAGTTAACTTTCTGGAGCTATTGCTTAGGAGAAGGAAAATCCATAGACGGTATGGATTCAAGGCCTACTTAGACTCGATCACATGCTCTTATTTCTTTGAACTGAAGTGTATTTCTATATATATAACGAATTGAATGTTAATGTAAATATTTGAATATATGAACATATCTCTCTATTATGGGTGTGATTTTCAAGTGCCTCACATCAAAATATGTGACAAACCCAGAGGCTTAGTGAACTAGAGTTTGATTTTGGTTTTGAGATAAAATGTACTATCTCTCATCAACGTCAAGCCTTGCAAATCCCTATCATTGACAATCACATCCTAATTCTTGAGGAAGAAGGAATCACAAATGACAATAAATATGAAGTTTATCCATATCTCCAACCCTAGGTTTGATCTTTCACCTAGGTAAAAGCAAATGATTTACGATCAAGTTTGGCTAATTAGGTCATCATTGCTAATAACTTCAAGATGAAGAGTGGAGTCATCAACCTTATTTAGCAAAGAATGTTTGGGGGAGCTCACCCTATGAAAACCCCTACAAACACAACTCGGTATACAAAACCATGTTGTGATATTAGACAAATCGAGTATTTCAAAAGGTGGTCTATTCCAAGTGCTTTATCTTTTCTCTAAGAGAGAAGGATATCATATGGTTTATCTCATTGAAGACTAAATGTGTTCAAAATTTTGAGGATCTCTCTAGCACCTTGATCAATAAGTGTTTACTTAATTTGCTGACAACATACGGTAGAAACACGTTGAGAGATTCATGCAAAAACTAGAAGAAAATCATTACAAAGCTTGTGAGTGTTTCCAAGTATATCAAAAGGAATGCCCTCACCATAGATCTGGTGGAAATAGAAAGGTTGCCACATTCTTCAATGGTCTAAACCAAGATAAGTGGCAATCCATTAACACAACCATTGGGAGTGACTTCCTAGTTTTGGATTTGGATGATTCTACTAAGATAGTGAAGAGCATGTACTCCCATAAATGTAGCTAGGACCACGAGAGACGACCAATTAGTATTCATTCTAGAATAGAAATTGTATAGGAATCCAAGGCTTGAAAAAATAGCTACTAAATGTAGGGAAATAAGGCAACAGATAGGCAGTGGACAAAAAAATTTAAGTGACATATTTCCCATTAACCAACAGATCACGTCAATAACTATATAATGAGAAATATGCTTTCACAAAGATATACCTAGTCCTGGAGCAAGTCTAGCGACAATCCTCATGGATGTAGATGTGCACCCTGTCTTTGATAGTGGTTGTGCAGCTACTGGTTGCATTGGGACTGGTCTGACTGCTCCTCCATGGACAACAGACTCGGACACATTGTGGCAACGCATCCCACTATCACACAGACAGCGAGGTGTTACGCGAAAACGTGCGGAAATCACCATAACCACAGATTATAAAAACACGGGTTAATTAAAACCGATTGCGGAAAACTGATAAACTGAGAAACTATTGCATTCCAGTCCACATCCTGCAAGGAAACATGTTATATAAACATATACAAGCCTTAAAACTTGTCCACAGCTTAGGGCAACAACTGTCTTGTCATCACATGAGTTCATCACCTGTTTATATGTACATAAAGGCCCACATCCGGCCAACAGCAGGATATACAAAACATCTACAGCTACACATCATGAAACACGCCAAAACACCTCCAAGGACCTGAGAGTACAGGGATGACTCTAGACTCTACTACAAAACATCCAAAACAGCAACATATACATCGCTTGCCTTCTACTGCTCTTCTTGCTGCTCGGCCGCAACTCCGCGACCACCTCCACATCTAGCTTGACCACCTAAAAAGGGTGTAAACCAGCGGAGTGAGACAATTGAACATTGTCCCAGTGAGAAACATAACTCCCCGCCGAAACTACAAAACCTCAGCGGTATATATATATATATATATATACATATATATATATATATATATATATATATATATATATATAGCAGCTAACTGATAGGAAGTATAACAAGAGCAGTTAGATAAATTAAAGTTGTTCATACTAAGCAAGCTTACCAGGAGTATAAGTATTTCTTTGTGGAGCACGATTAATCAAGATATATAAGTCATACTACATATGAGGAACATATAAGCAACTGCAAGATATGACAAGATTAATCTACACAAACAAGGCCTCAACCAATGTTTCGTGCTTGTCTTAAGCAGTAGTACTATTCGGCTGAATTACGTATTATTATGCCCTGAGGAAGTGAGCCGTACCGCTCAGATCCAACCTTCGGTTACGAAACCCAAGCCGGTGCCATACAAGGTCAATGGAAGAGCCGGACTCCACGACCTCCCACGTCGTGGTCAGTGCACAAGTACAACACAAGCAGGATCGTAGTCTCTTGCTTAAGTGGCCTTAGCCATAGGGTCAGCTCCAAAGGCTACCCATCCTCTAGCCCGCCTTGGTACATGTCACGACACTAGTAAAACTGAGCCACGGGCCTGTTCACCGTGCTCGGAACCATGAACACATTCATGCTCCTCATATCACATATCTTGAGCCATGGGCCTGTTCACCATGCTCCATACATATATATCTGAGTCTGCAACCGTAGCTGCACTCGATTCCCTCTCTATTTAAGGCTAGGAGAAACCACACATATTCAACAATATGCACTTCCAGGTTAACCCGTAGGAGAACCTGTTTCACCATCACCAATTCCTGATGATGATGGATCTATGTCCAGGGCAACTACATGATATATTTCACTGTGATTAATTAGTGTCTTTTATATGGATTGCAAGATTCAACCAAGTTGTATAACATGCAATAGTAACAAAGGTAAACAATATCAAACATTGTACTCTTACTACAATTCACATCAAACTAATCCATCACAAGGATCCAACCGTACATGTTATCACTTGGCCTCTTGCCAATCATCCAGATCCATCGCAAGGATCATCACATACCATGGGATCTCAATCCCTCATCATATATTTCCACTGCCTCTCAAGGCTTACATCATTATCATATAGATTATTTTAATATCAAGAGTAACAATCATAACAGGGTTACTCAACATATACATATGCCTCATAGTCCTTTTATTTGACTATGCATCACCTGCATGGTTAGCACTATTCAATAATCATCATGAATAACTTAGAAACTCATAGTATCAACATAGGGTGACATTTTAGGATTAAATGCTTTATCAACACAAAGTGACATTAGTGATTATATCCTTTTCTAAATCATGCCTCATCTTATGATCACATGTATAAGGCACATCATTGAACAACTAATTATGTGCTTATCTTCATCTCAGTATAAAGCAGATAACCAAGGTGATCACTTCATGCATATAATCATGTTAGATACAAAGGACTAACGTTACCATCACCATTATCATTATCATCACCCTTATATAAACAAGGAGTTACCATCGTTTTAAGCGAGAACATATACAACAATCAACTCTCCAAGATACGTGTAACCCTCACTAGAACACCAAGGACCCTCACTAAAACTGTATCGGGCAGGGCTCACCCTCAGCATAGGTCGTATCGGGCAACCTGCCCTCACTCAAAGCTCATCATCTAACGGCCAGCACACGACGCTACGTTGCCACCAAGGCAACCAGTGTGTAGCAGCGCAACACTGCGTCACAAGAGGGATATCACGTGAGGTGTTGGGCACTCCCTTATCGGGCAACGCCCATCACAACTCATGGTGTTATCGGCTGGTACAAGGACATGTGACGCCCGTCACATCAGCAAGAAAAACAACCCGTCACAAACATAGACTAACATCCAAGATCAGATCACCAAAGCATCGTTCAAGGTGGGTAGCTCAACCATGCATCGTGCAACCTACTGGACCAAGACCTAACGGCCATCACAGGACCAGACCCCAATGCCCCATCGATCAAGGCATAGCAGCATAAGGCAAACATCTGACTAAGGTGTATCGGGCATGTCATCTCAGCATGGTGTGACGCCCGACACAACACCCATCATGTGTCGATCAAGACCCAAGATCAAGGGGATATCGTCCATCACAACTACCACCACCTATCGTCCAAAGCATCTAGGTCAAGGGGACTGTCGGGCAACACCTCCCCACTCTCATAACGACTCAATGGTACCACTCACAAGGTCATCTTCTTCCTCAACATAAGGTCACCCAAAACCCTAGGAAGATAGCTCACCTCAATCAACTAAGAAAGAGGGGTCTTGCACATCCACCATCACCATCAAGCTCACCCTTCTAGCCCATGGTGAGAGGAGGGTGTTACTCAAGCAACTAGAACACAAGCTCACCTCAATCGACCAAAAAAGAGGGGTGTTGCTCATGCTACTAGGAACCCAAGCTCACTCCTCTAGACCAAGGGGAGAAAGGAGTATTGCTCACCTAAAACCCTAGATCACAAGGATCAGACAACATGGATACTAAGCAAGAACTAAGCTACTAACATGCATATAAATAAGATTATAACAAGAGATAATGTAATTAGGGTTAGAAGTTATGCAACCCACCTCAAGCAAGCTCCAAGCTCCTAGCTCCCAGCACCACCAAGCAAGGAAGATGGAGACTCCAAGGCTATCGACCACTAGCTTGCTCCTTCTAAGGGGGGGTATCGACCACCACTTGCAAGGAAGAGGGTTGTGTCGTGAAACAAGGTGGAGAGGAACCAAAGGAACTCCTAGCTAAGGAAAGGAACCACCTATATAGAAGGAAAGGGAGGAGAAAACAAGGTGGAACCAAGCAAGGTGTCGCCTACCTAGGGACACTTGTCCTAGTGCACGAGCCACCACTCTAGCAAGCTCCATACACATGTCCAAGATATGTACCAAGTGTCCACTAGTGGTGACACAAACGAGGTCAAGGCTAGGTCAAGCATCATGGACGACACAACAAATAGCACCTTGGGCGACACACCTCTTGCCATGGGCGACACACACACACCTTGGCCGATACAAGGCTCAACCAAGGCAAGGCAAGGCACCTCAAGGCCCAAACAAGCTCAACCAAGCCCAAAAGAACTCAAGCAACGAGCCCAAGCCTTCCTCTCTACCCTAGAGGAAGAAAAGAGAGAGAAACACCTCTCTAGGTGGCAACTTGCCTACAAAACCCTAGACTTGGGTTATTTGCAAGTAGCATCTCCAACCCTCAACAAAGCACAACCAAACCCTAATCACCACCAAAGGTGATTAGCGAGCAGGAAAGCACCAAGGTTAAGCAAAGCAAGCAGGGTAAACCCTAAACGAAGGTCAGGGTCCTTACAAGCTAACCCCCTTTAAGGGATTTCGTCCCCGAAATCCGAAGAGAAAAGCAAGGGATACTTCCTCCTCATCTCTTCCTCAAGCTCCCATGTGGCTTCCTCAATGCCACGGTGATGCCAAAGAACCTTTACCAAAACCAGGTCCTTCCTTTTCAGCTTATTGACTCTTCTGTCAAGGATCACCACAGGACCTTCTTCATAGGTCACATCTTCATCAAGCTCAACCTCAACTGGTTGTATTAGTGTTCCTGAATCTGGATGACTTTTCTTCAACATACTAACATGGAACACTGGATGTAACCTGTACAACTCTGGAGGCAACTCTAACTCATAAGCTACCTTGCCAACACATGCTATGACTGGGTAAGGCCCCATGTACCTGGGTGCTAGCTTACCCTTCCGGCCAAACCTCAGCACACCTTTCCACGGTGAGACTTTGAGATACACTTTGTCTCCTACCTGGAACTCCAAAGGTCGTCGACGATTGTCTGCATAAGACTTCTGCCTGTCCTGTGCCACTTTCAACTGTTGTTGTATCACTTTGATCTTTTCTGTTGTTTGCTGTACTAACTCAGGACGCAAAAGCTGATACTCACCAGACTCGTACCAACACAAAGGAGATCTGCACTTCCTCCCATACAAAGCCTCATAAGGAGCCATATCAATGCTCCGCCGATAACTGTTGTTGTAGGCAAACTCTATCAAACTAAGGTGCACATCCCAGTTGCCTAGAAACTGTAAAACACAAGCTCGAAGGAGATCTTCCAAAGTCTGAATAGTCCTCTCAGATTGTCCATCTGTCTGTGGGTGGAAGGCGGTATTGAACCTCAACTGCGTTCCCAATGCTTTGTGCAACTATTCCCAGAAACGACTCATGAACTGAGGACCTCTGTCAGAAACTATCGTTACTGGCACACCATGCAAACGTACTATCTCATCAACATATACTCGAGCGAGTTTCTCAGCTGTATACGTCGTCTTCACTGGTAGGAAATGGGCAGACTTTGTCAATCTGTCCACTATCACCCAAATGGAATCATGATTCCTAGTTGTCCTGGGCAGACCAACTATGAAATCCATGGTTATATGATCCCATTTCCACTGTGGTATCGGCAATGGTTGCAACGTACCTGCCGGCTTATGATGTTCGACTTTGACTTGTTGACATACCGCACACCTAGCCACGAACTCAGCTACATCTTTCTTCAAACCGGGCCACCAATACAAGTCCTTCAGACTATGATACATCTTGGTGACACCCGGATGCATGGCATACATTGATGTGTGTACTTCCTCAAGCACTAACTTCCTCAGATCATCCGCATCAGGAACCACCATCCTATTACGATAGCAGACTAGACCATCCTCGGACTCATGAAACCCATCACGCCTTTCGCTGCCGAACTCTGATCTGATCAACTGTACTGCATTATTTGTCTGCTGGGCATCTTTGATCTGATGTCTCAATGTAGGCTTGACTTGTATCTGTGCTAAAAGTCCAGCTAACGAGAAAACTTCTATCTGCACATTCATCTGTCACAAGGAAACAAACATATCCCGTCTATGGCCTACCAGAGAACTCAATTGTGCCTTCTTTGAAGAAAGAGAAGAAGACTTTCTGCTAAGCGCATCAGCTACCACATTCGCCTTACCATGATGATACTCGATAGTGCAATCATAATCATTGATCAACTCCATCCATCGGCGCTATCGCATGTTCAATTCATGCTACGAAAAGATATACTTTAGATTTTTATGATCCGTAAAGATCTGACACACTTCCCCATATAGATAGTGTCTCCAAATATTTAGCGCACGAACCACTGCTGCCAACTCCAAGTCATGAGTCAGATAGTTCTCCTCGTGTTTCATAAGTTGTCGCGAAGTAAAAGAAACCACATGATCTTCCTGCATCAGCACACAACCTAAACCTTTCTTGGAAGCATCACAGAAAATAACGTAGCCCTTTCCAGGCTCTGGCAAGATTAACACTGGAGCACTGGTCAGCTTCTCCTTCAAACTCTGGAAAGCTTGTTGACATCGATCATCCCAGACAAAAGGTACATCCTTTCTTGTCAACTTCATCATTGGCAACACAATCACACTGAAGTCCTTGATAAACCTTCGATAGTATCCTGCTAAACCCAGAAAACTACGAACTTCTATCGGCGTCTTTGGCTATTCCCATTCTGCAACAGATTCTACCTTCTTTGGGTCCACTTTGACTCCTTCAACGGATATCACATGTCCTAAGAAAGTCACTTCTTTCAACCAGAACTCGCACCTACTGAACTTGGCATACAACTGATGTTGACGAAGAAGAGTCAACGCTTGACAAAGATGTTGCTCATGCTCTTTCCTGTCCTGACTGTAGATCAAGATGTCATCTATAAAGACTACAACAAACTGATCTAAGAACGGATGGAACACTCTATTCATCAGGTCCATGAAAGTAGCAGGTGCATTGGTTAGCCCAAACGGCATAACCACGAACTCGAAATGACCATACCTCGTCCGAAAAGTTGACTTTGGTATGTCATCCGCCTTTATCCTCAACTGATGATACCCAGAACATAGATCGATCTTTGAAAACACTGTAGCACCACGCAACTGATCAAACAAATCATCTATCCTCGGCAACAGGTACTTGTTCTTGATCATGACTTTGTTCAACTGTCGGTAGTCTATACACAACCGCATCAAACCATCCTTCTTCTTGACGAACAACACAGGAGCACCCCAAGGCGAATTACTCGGTCGGATGAAACCTTTGTTTAGCAACTCTTGCAACTGCTTCTTCAGCTCTGCCATCTCCACTGGAGCCATCCTATACGGTGTATGTGCAACTGGCTGCGTTCCTGGAACCAGATTGATCTCAAAATCAATCTCTCGGGGCGGAGGAACACCAGGAAACTCCTCAGGAAACACATCTGCAAACTCCCGAACAACGGTCACCTCTTTGAGACTAGGACCTTTCGCCTTGGTATCCACAACGGTATCTACCACATGAGCTAAGAACGCCTCACATCCTTGTCGTAACAACCTATCCGCCACCATAGCTGATACTAGACACGTCGGAAGAATCTTCCTATCTCCTTGGAAGATCCACTTCTCTCCCGCATCATCAAACACTGCCTGCTTGGAACCACAGTCCAAAACCGCTTTATACTTCTCTAAGGTATCCATCCCAAGGATAACATCAAACCCATGCATATCAAGTGGTATAAGATCCACGTGAATGCAGTGTCCCGAGAAAGACAAGATACAAGACAGACACTCTTCTCGAAGCATCGAGGAACCAACAAGAGGGGTTTCTAACAACAAACTATCTTTCTTATAGCTAACAGGTAAACGATAGTTCTCAAGCATACTATAGGCGATAAAAGAGTGTGTAGCACCCGGGTCAACCAGAACAGATATAAAGCAAGAAGAAGACATATGAGAATGAAATAACTCCATCTGACCTGTCACTACTCGCAGGTTGACTATCGCCTCTGGCTGACTCATAGCATAGAATCGAGCCGTTGCTTGCTGTCCATGTCCCCTGCTCCCTTGAGCAGACGAACCTGCTTGAGACGCTTGACCGCGTCCTCATCCTCTGCTACCATATGGCTGTTGTTTATCTGATCCCTGATGATTCTGCCTCGGCTGCTGCGTCACTTCAACATCTCTATTCGGGCAACTCGACTTGAAATGCCCCATCTGACCACAGATATATCATGTCTTAACTTCAAACCGTGGCCTAGATGGCCCTGTCACTGCCACAGAAGATGTACTGTGTGCCTTCGATGGTGAAGAAACATAACCTCTTCCCTTACTCGGAGACCACTGAGACGGTACACCAGAACCTCTCATCACTAACGGTGCCACAAACCTCGACTTCTTGAAGCCACCAAACCTATGCCCCTGGAACTGAGCATGTCTCTTCTTAGCCATAGACTCTCTCTTCTCTCTTACTGATCGTTTGATCCTTCGGACGGATTCCATGAACGTAACAAACCGCTCTCGATTCTCCAACGCAGACGCAGGTGTTGTCAGCTCAAAACTCAGACCCTTCTCGAAACGTCTGATCCACTCCTCATCTGTCACTGCCATGTGAGGACAAAACCTCAACAGATCTATGAACTTGGCTTCGTACTCAGTGATGTTCATCGTTCCTTGCCACAAGTTCTCAAACCGACTGATCTTCTCATCCAGATACGTCTTTGGGAAGTATCTGGTGATGAACTTGCGTCGGAAAACTTCCCAACCGATCACCTCACCAGGCCGCTTCTCTTCCTCGATGGTCCACCAGTGACCAACACTACCCTTCAAAAGGTAGACATCATGCTTTACTTTGTCTGCTTCGGGGATGTCGAGGATCCAGAAAGCCTTCTCAAGACTTGTCAGCCATAGATCCACATCTGCTGGATCAGCCATTCCAGCATAATCCGAAGCTCCGACTCGGCGAAGCCGCTCGAAGGTCTTCCCAATACCCGATGCTTCTACATGGGTAGCCTGTGCTCTCGGAGGCGGCACTGGCAATCGCTCAACCATGAGATTCATCATAGCCATCATCTTCCCCATAAGCTGTTGGTAGGCAGGATGTTCAAGTATGGCTGGGTTAGGCTGGGGAACCTCAGGCACCTGATCTCCATGTGCCTGCTCAAAAACTCCATCGACTGATGCAGCATCACTGTGCTCATCTGCATGTTCTTCATAGTTTCCAGACATCTTGGCTTTTCTTCCGCTGAGAGTAGAAGATGATTGTGAGAAAATCTGGAAAACTCATAAGAATAGACTCAACCTAGTCCTAAATCCCTGTAGACTCAGTGAACCTAGAGCTTTGATACCAAACTTTGTGGCAACGCATCCCACTATCACACAGACAACGAGGTGTTACACGAAATCATGCGGAAATCACCATAACCACAGATTATCAAAACACGGGTTAATTAAAACTGATTGCGGAAAACTGATAAACTGAGAAACTATTGCATTCCAGTCCACATCCTGTAAGGAAACATGTTATATAAAGATATACAAGCCTTAAAACTTGTCCACAACTAAGGGCAACAACTGTCTTGTCATCACATGAGTTCATCACCTGTTTATATGTACATAAAGGCCCACATCCGACCAACAACAGGATATACAAAACATCTACAGCTACACATCGTGAAACACGCCAAAACACCTCCAAGGACCTGAGAGTACATGGATGACTCTAGACTCTACTACAAAACATCCAAAACAGCAGTATATCCATTGCTTGCCTTCTACTGCTCTTCTTGCTGCTCGGCCGCAACTCCGCGACCACCTCCACGTCTAGCTCGACCACCTAAAAAGGGTGTAAACCAGCGGAGTGAGACAATTGAACATTGTCCCACCGAGAAACATAACTCCCCGCTGAAACTACAAAACCTCATAGGTATATATATAGCAGCTAGCTGATAGGAAGTATAACAAGAGCAGTTAGATAAAGTAAAGTTGTTCATACTAAGCAAGCTTACCAGGAGTATAAGTATTTCTTTGTGGAGCATGATTAATCAAGATATATAAGTCCTACTACATATGAGGAACATATAAGCAACTGCAAGATATGATAAGATTAATCTACACAAACAAGGCCTCAACCAATATTTCGTGTTTGTCTTAAGTAGTAGTACTATTCGGTTGAATTACGTATTATTATGCCTTGGGGAAGTGAGCCGTACCGCTCAGATCCAACCTTCGATTACGAAACCCAAGCCGGTGCCATATAAGGTCAATGGAAGAGCCGGACTCCACGACCTCCCACCTCGTGGTCAGTGCACGAGTACAACACAAGCAGGACCGCAGTCTCTTGCTTAAGTGGCCTTAGCCACAGGGTCAGCTCCAAAGGCTACCCATCCTCTAGCCCGCCTTGGTACAGGTCACGGCGCTAGTAAAATTGAGCCACGGGCCTGTTCACCGTGCTCGGAACCATGAACGCATTCATGCTCCTCATATCACATATCTTGAGCCATGGGCCTGTTCACCATGCTCCATACATATATATCCGAGTCTGCAACCGTAGCTGCACTCGATTCCCTCTCTATTTAAGGCTAGGAGAAACCACACATATTCAACAATATGCGCTTCCAGGTTAACCCGCAGGAGAACCTGTTTCACCATCACCAATTCCTGACGATGATGGATCTATGGCCAGGGCAACTACATGATATATTTCACTGTGATTAATTAGTATCTTTTATATGGATTGCAAGATTCAACCAAGTTGTATAACATGAAATAGTAACAAAGGTAAATAATATCAAACATTGTACTCTTACTACAATTCACATCAAACTAATCCATCACAAGGATCCAACCGTACATGTTATCACTTGGCCTCTTGCCAATCATCCAGATCCATCGCAAGGATCATCACATACCATGGGATCTCAATCCCTCATCATATATTGCCACTACCTCTCAAGGCTTACATCATTATCATACAGATTATTTTAATATCAAGAGTAACAATCACAACAGGGTTACTCAACATATACATATGCCTCATAGTCCTTTTATTTGACTATGCATCACCTGCATGGTTAGCACTATTCAATAATCATCATGAATAACTTAGAAACTCATAGTATCAACATAGGGTGACATTTTAGGATTAAATGCTTTATCAACACAAAGTGACATTAGTGATTATATCCTTTTCTAAATCATGCCTCATCTTATGATCACATGTATAAAGCACATCATTAAACAACTAATTATGTGCTTATCTTCATCTCAGTATAAAGCAGATAACCAAGGTGATCACTCCATGCATATAATCATGTTAGATACAAAGGACTAACGTTACCATCACCATTATCATTATCATCACCCTTATATAAATAAGGAGTTGCCATCATTTTAAGCGAGAACATATACAACAATCAGCTCTCCAAGATACGTGTAACCCTCACTAGAACACCAAGGACCCTCACTAAAACTGTATCGGGCAGGGCTCACCCTCAGCATAGGTCGTATCGGGCAACCTGCCCTCACTCAAAGTTCATCATCTAACGGCCAGCACACGACGCTGCGTTGCCACCAAGGCAACTAGTGTGCAGTAGCGCAACGCTGCTTCACAAGAGGGATATCACGCGGGGTGTCAGGCACTCCCTTATCGGGCAACGCCCGTCACAACTCATGGTGTTATCGTTCGGTACAAGGACATGTGACGCCCATCACAGCATCAAGGAAAACAACCTGTCACAAACATAGACTATCAGCCAAGATCAGATCACCAAAGCATCGTTCAAGGTGGGTAGCTCAACCATGCATCGTGCAACCTACTGGACCAAGACCTAACGGCCGTCACAGGACCAGACCCCAAGTCCCCATCGATCAAGGCATAGCAGCATAAGGCAAACATCTGACTAAGGTGTATCGGGCATGTCATCTCAGCATGGTGTGACGCCCGACACAACACCCATCATGTGTCGACCAAGACCCAAGATCAAGGGGATATTGTCCATCACAGCTACCACCACCTATCATCCAAAGCATCTAGGTCAAGGGTACTGTCGGGCAACACCTCCCCACTCTCATAACGACTCAAAGGTACCACTCACAAGGTAATCTTCTTCCTCAGCATAAGGTCACCCGAAACCCTAGGAAGATAGATCACCTCAATCAACTAAGAAAGAGGGGTCTTGCACATCCACCATCACCATCAAGCTCACCCTTCTAGCCCATGGTGAGAGGAGGGTGTTACTCAAGCAACTAGAACACAAGCTCACCTCAATCGACCAAGAAAGAGGGGTGTTGCTTATGCTATATACTAGGAACCCAAGCTCACTCCTCTAGACCAAGGGGAGAAAGGAGTATTGCTCACCTAAAACCCTAGATCACAAGGATCAACCAACATGGATACTAAGCAAGAACTAAGCTACTAACATGCATATAAACAAGATTATAGTAAGAGATAATGTAATTAGGGTTAGAAGTTATGCAACCCGCCTCAAGCAAGCTCCAAGCTCCTAGCTCCCAACACCACAAAGCAAGGAAGATGGAGACTCCAAGGCTATCGACCACTAGCTTGCTCCTTCCAAGGGGGGGTATAGGCCACCACTTGCAAGGAAGAGGGTTGTGTCGTGCAACAAGGTGGAGAGGAACCAAAGGAACTCCTAGCTAAGGAAAGGAACTGCCTATATAGAAGGAAAGGGAGGAGAAAACAAGGTGGAACCAAGCAAGGTGTCGCCTACCTAGGGACACTTGTCCTAGTGCAAGAGACACCACTCTAGAAAGCTCCATACACATGTCCAAGATATGTACCAAGTGTCCACTAGTTGTGACACAAATGAGGTCAAGGCTAGGTCAAGCATCATGGGCGACACAACAACTAGCACCTTGGGCGACACACCTCTTGCCATGGGCGACATACACACACCTTGGCCGATACAAGACTCAACCAAGGCAAAGCAAGGCAACTCAAGGCCCAAACAAGCTCAACCAAGCCCAAAAGAACTCAAGCAACGAGACCAAGCCTTCCTCTCTACCCTAGAGGAAGCAAAGAGAGAGAAACGCCTCTCCAGGTGGCAACTTGCCTATAAAGCCCTAGACTTGGGTTATTTGCAAGTAGCACCTCCAACCCTCAACAAAGCACAACCAAACCCTAATCACCACCAAAGGTGATTAGCGAGCAGGAAAGCACCAAGGTTAAGCAAAGCAAGCAGGGTAAACCCTAAACGAAGGTCAGGGTCCTTACACACATACTGCAGCTGTTCCTCAGATCTTACCACAGATTGCGAGTTGACGTTGCCCTCCTAGAAAGAGCCAAAGGACTCCTACCTCTAGAGTAGTCCACACGAACCAACTAGAACTCATGTCGTCCTATAGGAACATATAGGAAGGATTTGTCCCTTCTGTTGGTGTACTAGTCACCAACATGCTCTCCCACAACAATGATCCTCATTTGTTTCTCTCCCTTGCTATCCTTCCCTAGGCAGGTAGGACTTGCATGGGCTCTCATGGTTACCACAACCAGTGAGGACAACAACTATTAGAGCAACTGATTCTCAATTGTTTGTGTCATAGTTGTGTTCTGGGAAGCCCCAGTAGCCCTCTATATATAGGAGGGGTTAGGGTCAGGGTTCCCAATCCTCAGCCAATGTGGGACTAAAGCGGGAGTGGAAAGGACTGCAAGATCTTGAATTTTTGTAACAATTTTGGAAGTTTCACAGCATGTGCGCACCTAAACAGTCATCTCGTCTAGTGAGATGGTCATCTCATACACAAGATGGTCATTTCTCTAAGTGAAATAGTCATTTCTCACCTTCCAAATCTGCACATGTGCTTGCAATTCAATTCCAATTAGTACTTAACATGACGTCAGCACCAATCCTTTGTGCAATTGAATTGCACCCCCGAAACAGGCGTTTGGTGTAAACAAGATGGGCGTCTCACACCATCCCAGATGGACATCTCAAATAGGTGAAATGGGTGTCTTGTAGCCCAGGTCAGGTAAAATTCCAACCAATGTGCAATACAATCATCCTGACACTCCAAACAACAGTCTCAACACTTGAACTGATCATTTGGCAGTCTAGTCAGTTGATCCATTGTGTGAATTGAAATACCTAAACACTTTAGTAATGAATCCAATTATCATTCAAGATCAAACTCCTCTTCTAGTTGAGTTGCTATGTATGTGACCCTATAGGTCCCATATCACGCTGGCAGTGAATGTCCATAATAACTTATGACATCACAAGCAAAGAATGGTTCCTAGTCGCACATCATTGCTACCCAAGTGAATGGAAAGTTGGGGATAAAATTCACCCTACAATCTGTGTATGGTGTTACAATGTTTGTATAGTTCCTTTGTCACTGATATCTAGATTAAACCAGAGGAATGGAGCAGTCATTCTCATCATTATTCAATCTTGTTCCTTGAACCAGAGCAGACTGCATGAGATATATGTAAGATCAATATCGCATATTGACTCACATGTGTATGACCATACTTTTCTCAGTATTTCTAATAAAAAGGCCTTTGGATATCATACTCCTATCAGAGGGACAAATTACATGTCTATCACTCACAGTAAATCCCCATTTGTCAAACTCACCCAATCATCACCTTTATAAAAACCCATGTTTCATGACTGTGTTGATGATGTCAAAGTGTATCCAACGACATGTGATGAGTGCAGTGATTTTAGGTCTAATAACCACAACCACCACCATCACTGTGAGACCTGACTATGACTTCCATGAAGATGGCTTCCCAGTGTCAATCACAAAGTGGGTTTGTCTGATACACTATTGTATAACATGTATTGTTGGTTATGTATGCCCAGAGAGCCAATCATGTGATGATTGTAATGGAGTATCATGTAAAAATGATTTGATTATTAATAAAAGGCAAGTTTCCAATTTATATTGTTTGTTCAGTTATGAGATAATGAAATAACATTATAAATGTCAAGAGAATTATATTACTCAATGAAGTATGTAATCAAGTTACTAACCTTGTGGATGAGATCCTACGAATGTTAAGAGTACATATACATATTCTCACTATCTCCCTGGTCGATTGTCATTGTGGAAGGTTGATAGACAGCAAAGATACATAAGATTCGAGTGTGAGTTGATTGATGACTAAATCTCATTAGTAATGATATGGCGATATCAAACCAATCACATAGATACATGTTAGAGAACAGTGTATCAGACAAACCCATCGTGAGACCTACACATGGAAGCCATCATCATGGAAGTCATAGTCATCTCTCACAGTGATGGTGGTGGTTTTGGTTCTTAGACCTAAAATCACTGCCATCAACACATTTCGTTGGGTACATTTTGACATCATCAAACACAGTACTGAAACATGGGTTGTTATAACGGTGATGATTAGATTGCTTTGACACATGGGGATTGACTATGAGTGATAGACATGGGATTTGTCCCTCCTACTGGAGTGTGATGTCCTAGGCCTCTTGATTAGTGAGACTGCGAAAAGCATGTCCATGCGCATGTGACTCAATAGATGATATTGAGCTTTTACATAAATCTCAAACAGTCTGCTCTTGGTTCAAGAAATAAGATTAAATAATAATGAGGGTGACTGCTCCATGCCTCTACTTCAATTGGGAAATCAGTGACAAAGGAACTATACAAACACTACAACACCATACATTGATTGTAGGTTGAAGTTGTTCCCCAAATTCTCCATCTACTTGGGAAGCAATGATGTGCGACTAGACACCACTCTTTGCTTGTGATGTCATAAGTTGTTATGGACATTCACTACCAACATAATATGAGACATGTAGTGTCACACACATAGGTCTTGAGATAGAAGAGGAGTTCATATCTCGAATGAAAGTTTAATTAAATACTAAAGCATTTAGGAATTTGATTCAGGTAACAAATAGACTGACATCACTATCAAATTCCCATCTCAAGTGTTGATACAGCCGTCTAGAAGTGCCAAATGTCTATCTCAAGAGTTGATATGAGTGTCTAGGTGTCAGGCCTGGTTGTAAATTGAAATTGGCATTAGAACAAACTGACCCGGCCAAATGGGCTTGACTCGGGTCACCAAACGACCATCTGGGTGAACCGAGACGGTCGTCTCACTGGGCGAGATGGTCCATTCAGTTAAGGAAGGTTCTAGTTGTTTCCCAATCCATTTTTCTTGAGCAATACTTGTTGCATAAGGACATTAATGTCTAACATTGATGGGAATTGATTTTCCAAATTCGTGCACAATTGGAAACTGTGAAACGACCATCTCGCAGTGCGAGACAACCATCTCGAGTGTGAGATGACCGTCTCGAGTGCAAGATGGCTGTTTGACTCAGCCAAACGACCATTTCAACTGTTGCAGGTTGTGCAATTTCCAGAAAAGTTGTGAAAATACAAGATTTACTTGTCCTTTCCACTCCCGCTTTAGTCCCTCATTGATTGGGGACTGGGAACCCCGACCCTAACCCCTCTTATATAGAGAGAGATATTGGGGGCTTCCCAAAGTATAACTACAACAGATATAATTGAGAATCAGTTCCTTTGACAACTATTGTCCTCTTTGGTTGTGGTAACTATAAGAGCCTAGGTAAGTCCTACCCGTCAAGGGAGGGATAGCCATGAGAGAGAACAACTGAGAGTTTTCATTATGGGAGAGCAAGTCGGTGACTAGTACACTGACAGAGAGGGACAACTCCTTCCTGTCTGGTCCAGTAGGATGATAGGAGTTCTAAGCGGTCCGTATAGACTACCATAGAGGCGGGAAGCTGTTGTTTGCCGCTTGGAGGACAACATCAACCAACAGTTTGAGACAAGAGGAGTTGTTGAAGAAGACAACGTTTGTTGCTACAGTCCATGGTGCAGACTAGAAGGCACATCAGTCATACGTGTCGTTCATGCATTATAGTTATTAATATAATCTAATGTTTATGGGTAATATAGTAATAAAATTTTAAATTTTGCTTCCTGCTTTGTATCATATTTCCCAACAGTGGTATTAGAGCCAACGTCAATTTACTATATTATGGGATAATTTATATGATCAAATTTTAGTTTTGCCATTTATTATTGCATGCGATGTGAATAATATCTTATCAAATCCAAACACCATGATAATCCCAAACTATATATATATATATATATATATATATATAGAGAGAGAGAGAGAGAGAGAGAGAGTCAGGCTAGAATACACTCGAGTGTATCCGGAGCGGAATACACTCAAGTAGTTTTTCATGATGCAATATTTTTTTTGAAAATCTAATCCGTTGATCTTCTTAAACATCTCGTGAACAACTCATACACAAAATTTGAGCACATTTGGATATGTATAGTTCATGTCATGAAGACCACAAAAATTATGCATTTCAAATTAGTTTCGTGCGTCGATTTTGTTGCCCTTGGATGAGTGACTTACACTCATCCAAATGGGCTCAAAATCTGTATGTATCCTAGTTATAGTATGACGGTGAAGATCAACGGTTTACATTTTGCAAAAAATAGTCTTGATATGCAAACATACTTGAGTGTATTCGTGCGATCCGTACACTCGAGTGTATTCTAGCCTGACTATATATATATATATATATATATATATATATATATATATATATATATATATATATATATATATATATATATATATATATATGGTCAGGCCAGAATACACTTGAGTGTATTCAGAGCAGAATACACTCAAGTAGTTTTTCATGATGTAATATTTTTTTTCAAAAATCTAATCCATTGATCTTCTTAAACATCTTGTGAATAGCTCATACACAAAATTTGAGCACATTTGGACATTTATAGATCATGTTATAAAGACCGCACAAATTATGCATTTCAAATTAGTTTCACGCGTCAATTTTGTTGCCCTGGGATGAGTGACTTACACCCATCCAAATGGGCTCAAAATTTGCATGTAGCCTAGTTATAGTATGATGGTGAAGATCAATGGTTTACATTTTACAAAAAAATTGTCTTGATATGCAAACATACTTGAGTGTATCCATGCGATATGTACACTCGAGTGTATTCTAGCTTGACTCTCTCTCTCTCTCTCTCTCTCTCTCTATATATATATATATATATATATATATATATATATATATATATATATAGAGAGAGAGAGAGAGAGAGAGAGAGAGAGAGAGAGGGAGGGAGAGTCAGGCTAGAATACACTCGAGTGTACAGATCGCACGGATACACTCAAGTGTGTTTGCATATCATGATTATTTTTGCAAGATGTAAAACGTAGATCTTCATTGTCATACTATAATTAGGCTACATACAAATTTTGTTTCCATTTGGATGAGTGTAAGTCATTCATCTGAGGGAAACAAAATTGACACATGAAACAAATTTGAAATGCATAATTTTTGCGGTCTTTATAACATGACCTATAAATGTCCAAATGTACTCAAATTTGTTATATGAGTTATTCACAAGATGAATTAAGAATATCAACAGATTATATTTTTGAAAAAATATTGCATCATGAAAAACTACTTGAGTGTATTTTGTTCTAAATACACTCGAGTGTATTCTAGCCTGACTCTCTCTCTCTCTCTATATATATATATATATATACATATATATGTATATATATATATCATATATATGTATATCTATATATGATATATATATATATACAATTTACACGCGTCGCCCTATAATGGTTTTGATGGTGGATGTGTAGCATGGTTGTGGTAAATAACCCCTATCTGTGCATGGTTGTATATGGTTGGTCTATCCCTTTATCTCAGTCTATGTACCAAGCCTCCATTTCATATTCGCAATGTAAAGTTAATTCTCTTCTACCTTTACTCCCCTCGAATGTAACTCAAAGTTTCCTTATAATCATGCAAAAGTAGGATAGTTTACTTTCGATATGATCAGATTTTGGTTTTGTCATTTATTATTGCATGCGATATGAATAATATCGTATCAAATCCAAACACTATAATAATCCCAAACATATATATGCAATTTACACGTGTTTCCCTAAAATGGTTTTGATGGTGGATGTGTAGCATGGTTGTGGCCAATAACTCCTATCTGTGCATGGTTGTATATGGTTGGTCTATCCGTTTATCTCGGTCTGCGTACCAAGCTTCCATCTCATATTCGTAATGTAAATTTAATTCGCTTCTACCTTTTCTCCCCTCGAATGAACTTGAAGTTTCCCTTTAATCATGCAAAAGTAGGATAGTTTACTTTCCTGTTATGATGAAGATGAAGGACCTTGAAGGACATGGTGGACAAGTTGGACCGATCTCCTGGTGGGCCTGACCGATCATCTAGAAGAGTCAGGCGATGGTGGAAAGGACCAGACGACCTGTGAGATGACCTAACAATCGACCAAGAGGCGAACTAATCGGTTCAAGGGTTGATGATCAACCCAGATTGGTAAGCACAGATCTTAATCAACAATAGGTTTCTGCATGTGATGTAGACCAAGATGACTATAATTCCTTGTAGCTCCAAGGGAACACATTAGGAATTTCCATAACCATTGCTTTCATTTATTACATTCATTGTAGGATATAGAATGTATATGATATGTACTATATATGTGGTGATTGGATAAAGTATATGTATATACTTATATATACAATCTCCCTCAATTAAATATTAAGTCTTAGATTCTTTCCATAAGTGGAACACATGAAAATATTAACCGACCAAGCGTGGGTTATGCTAAAGTGTGGTGTGCCATCCATCTCGTGGAAGTGTGATGATAGACATGTAGGTTCTGCTAAAGAAGGGTGCATGTTCTACTGTATTGACTTTTGGGTTAGACTTAATTGGTGATTCTTAGAGAGTCTAAGTCGAGAAGCATGCAGATGATCATGGCAAGGTGTTGTGCATATCATCTAAGAGTTGCATATGATGCAATTGGCGTGATTTCCTACCTTGATAATTGACTATGGACATTGGTGTAGGTCGGGTAATAGTTGAATTATTTTGGATCTTGGTCCACTAGAATATTATATGCTGCAATATTCTGAATTGATATTGAGGACTATCGATTTGAATAAAATAGTGGGAACGATAATAACTAAATTCCTAATTATATCGTAAAAATTTTCAAATCAAATCAAATCAAAAGAGTTTTTTATAAATGCAAATTTAATCTCTTATAGAATCAAATGGCAAACAAATCATCACATTCAGACAACTTAAACTAGATTTAATTGGTTCAGGACCTTGAGAAGTGTTATGCATGATCGTGAAATACTAGAGACAATATCCATTCCAAATTTTCCTAAGACAGACATGGATTCTTATTTGAAGCATGTCAATGATGTCGTGAACATCAAGAACCTTATGTTGGGTTGTATGAACTATGAGTTGCATAAACATCATGATAAGCATGAAAGGTATAATTTCTCTAAGGTGCTATTTGAGTGCAAACTGACATAGGGAGATCCATTAGAGCCCCATGTGCTTAATATGATTAGGCATATGGAGCGTCTTGAGAAATTGGGATTTCCTTTGGGTCAAGAGTTGGCCATGGATATAATTTTGCAATCATTGCCTAAATCATATAGCCGGTTCATTGAGTACTATCACTTATACAACATGGTTGGACCAATGTCAGAGTTTCTTGACATCTTGATAAATGTTGAATCACAAATGAAGATGGACAAAACTGTGATGATGATCAATGGAGTTGAGTCCAAGGACAAAGGCAAAGCCAAAAAGCATTTTGTGGCTAAGCTGAAATCCAATTTTTCTGCACTCAAAGTAAGGAGAAGGATAAAGGAACCCAAGAAGATGAAGCAAGGGATAGAGATGTCTACTTGTAGGGTATACGTTATTGAGATTAACTTCACTACCTCTTTATCATGGGTACTTGATACTGGATGTGGATCACACATTTTCTCAAATGTGAAGGATCTGAAGAGAAGTAGACCTTTAGAGAAAGGTGAGGTTGAACTATGTGTTGTTAATGGTGCAAGAGTTGCGACCAGCGCAGTTGGAACCTATGAATTATCTCTTCCAAGTGGGCTTGTGATAGAGTTATAGAACTATTGTTACGTACCTTCCATTAATAGGAACTTGTTTGGACAAGAATGGATTAGAATTTCTTATAAAGAATAGAAGATGTTTTATTGGTAAAGATGGGATCTTTTATGGAAGTGCCCCAATGTCTTATGGTCTATACTTGATAGATCTAGAGACAAGTGTATATAATGTGAATACCAAAAGCCAAAAACTCAATGACTCAAACAAAACATACCTTTGACATTGTCACCTAGGGCACATAAATGAGAATCACATATCTAGACTCCATAAAGATGGTTATCTAGACTCTTTTGATTTTGAATCATTGGATACATGTGAATCTTATTTGTTGGGAAAGATGGCTAAGACCCCTTTCACTGGTAAATGAGAGGGCTAGTGATCTATTAGGACTCATACATATTGATGTATGTGGACCTTTTAGAACAACCACTAGAGGCGGGTATAAGTACTTCATTACCTTTACTGACGACTTCAGTAGGTATGACTATGTCTACCTGATGAGATACAAGTCGGAAACTCTTGAAAAGTTTAGAGAGTTTATGAATGAAGTAAAAAACAAGTTTGGTAAAAGTATTAAGTGAAAAACACTAGGGGGGGTGAATAGGGTTTTATAATAATTTTAAAATAATTCAACCAACAAACAACCACAAGGATGTTGAAGAAGGAGACAAGGGTTTAGAGTGGTTCCACCCTTAGCAAAAACTAAGGGAGTCTGTACACTACCCAATTATTTCCAATTGGGATTTTGAAAGTATTTGAATTTTATTACCTTCTCAAGGATGTTACACAAAATTACAAATACCTTCCCAAACCCTTTGGACAGCCTTCACCCAAAGTCGTCTCACCAACTTTGAAGCAGCCTTCACTTGAAGTAACTTCAAGCTCCCCCTTGAAGTAGCCTTCCTCCTTGAAGTAGGTTCCCATTGAGACCTTCTAGAAGTAGTCCAAAGTCCTCCTTCTCCACCTAAGAAGATTTCACCCTCTCCACTCCGCAGCCTCCAACCTAGGAGTAGCAAGGAGAGTACAATGCTATAATAAAGAACAAGACAGGAAAAAGAAAATTACAATTACCACTTAAGCACAAGGCTTGAATCCTATATCAAGTGTTTTGATCTCCTATCCAATGTGTATGAAAGTGGAATTATAGTGGGTAGGATATTTTAGCATATAGGACACGAAATACCAACAATGGAAATGAGTTGCAAGTGTTGAAGTTGCTCAATTGCTCACAAGAATTGATTCTCAAATGCAAGTATGTGTACTCAAGTGAGTTTAGGTGTCCTAAGGCATGTCCTATTTATAGGAATGGACTACTAGTGCTTAGGGACGTTCTAGACACTTTCTAGGGGGTTCTTAGTGCTCAACTAGCCGTTAGGTATCCACTAATTACGTTTGTAATGACTAGTTAATTAACTCTAAAAAGTGCAGACAGAAACCTTCTCGGTGGAGAAGTTTGTCGACCGAGTGTCTCTTAGTCGAGGAATTTGTCGACCGAGGGTAATTCTGGAGCAACATTCAACTCAACTCCCAACCATTTTTCCCACTAACTCTAACAGCTATAGAACTAAGTCTAACGGCTATAGAACCTGCTCGAGACACAGTCTTGGTCAAAGTAAAGTTCGACCGAGCCTTTCTCTGTGATGGCTTTTAGTAGGTTATGCAAAGGTGTTTGTTCTTTAGACTTGGGAGTTTCTCGGTTGAGAAAATGTTCGATCGAGAGTATCTTGGTCGAGAAGTTTGTCGACCGAAACAAACTCTATTTCAAAACTTTAACTCATATGCTAAGTGTAAGAAATGAATGTGCAATTGTGATGCTCACTTAGGGATGACCTATCTAAGTGTTGTGTGTGGATATGGAAGATATAAATGCTTGATTTACATGATATCTAAGTACTTGTACATTATATATTTGTACAAGTTTACATTTTATTACAATCACAAAAATAAAGCAATTTAAGTATGTAGATCTTCTAAAGCTTTGTCATCAACCTTATTCCTGAAATACTCAAGTAGCACGTTAGATCCACAAGAATGAAATGTTTGTCATTTTCAAAACAAAGGGATTTTGATGATGTCCATTTAGCCAACAATCTTCCTCTTTTTGAAGATGACAAACATTTCTAAATATCACTCAAAAAAGCTTGAATAATATTGAGTTGAGTTTCATACCTGAAATTTACCTTGTGTAAATCCAACTCTTTAGGGAATATAGAAACATTTGATGTGAATCCAAGAGAGTATGTATGAAACTCATTGATTGAGTATTTAAGATTTATATTATTGCTCCCCCTTTGTCATTTCAAAAAGATAACCGTTAAAAACATTTGTTAAGACTCCCCCTTAATTGGATCTCCTCTTTCAAAAAGATAATCGTTGAAAACATTTGTTAAGACTCCCCCTTAATTGGTTCTCCCCTTTCAAAAAGATAATTGTTAAAACATGCTAAAAGATGTCCATTTACAACCAAAATGTAAGGATCGGAGAAACCAACCGATTTTAAGAAGCACAAATGTTAAAGAAAACATCTTCTAAGGGAGTGATAAGTAATTTCTTCCTTATGTTATTAAATTGATCTAATGGAAGTGGTTTTGTGAAAATATCAGCCAATTGATCTTCTGTATCAACATGATGAAGGGATATATGTTTTTTAGAAATATGATCCCTTAGAAAATGATGACGTATTTCAATATGTTTGGCACGACTGTGTAAGATAGGATTATGTTCCAAGTTTATAGCACTTGTATTGTCACAAAAGATAGGCATAGATGAAAATATAAAACCATAATCATTTAAAACTTGTTGCATATAAAGCACTTGAGCACAACAAGACCCAGCTGCCATATATTCAACTTCAGTAGTAGAAAGGGCAACCATATTTTGTTTCTTGCTAAACCATGATACTAAGACTCTTCCTAATAAGAAACAACTTCTGCTTGTGCTTTTTTGGTCAAGTCGACAACCAACGTAATCGGCATCGGTATAAGCTTTTAAATCCAAAGATTGTCTTTTAGGATACCATAAACCATAGTTTGCGGTGCCGGCTAAGTATCTTAGAATCCTTTTGACAGCTTGAAAATGAGTTTGCATGGGTTTTGATTGAAATCTAGCACAAAGTCCAATGGAAAACATGATATCCGTTCTAGAAGCGGTTAAGTAAAGCAAACTACCAATCATGGCCCTATATAAGGAATCATCAATGGGTTCCCCATTTTCATCCTTGTCAATTTTTGTAGAAGTAGCCATTGGTGTGGTAGCATGTTTGCAATGTTCCATTCCAAAACATTTTAAAAGTTCATTTGTATACTTCTCTTGGCTTATAAAAATCCCAGCCGGTGTTTGCTTTATTTGAAAACTAAGAAAGAAAGTCAATTCTCCCATGAGACTCTTTTCAAATTCCTTTTGCATAATATTACTAAATTGTTTACATAAAGATTCATTTGATGCACCAAAGATAATATCATCAACATAAATTTGAACAAATAGAAAGTCAGATTCATACGTTTTGAAAAATAAAGTAGAATCTGAATTTCCAATTGAAAAACTATTATCAAAGAGATAATTGTTTAGCCTTTCATACCAATTTCTAGGTGCTTGTTTTAAACCATAAAGTGCTTTCTTAAGTTTTTAAACATGATCATCTTTACTAGGAATTTCAAAACCATGTGGTTGGGCAACATATACTTCCTCTTGTATAATTCCATTTAGAAATACACTTTTTACATCCATTTGGAATAGTTTGATGTTTTTGTGGGCATCTATAGCTAGTAGCATTCTAATGGCTTCAAGTCTTTCCACCGGTGCATAAGTTTCATCAAATTCTATTCCTTCTTGTTGATTATATCCTTGTGCTACCAACCTAGCTTTATTTCTTACTACTTCCCCGGCTTCATTTAACTTATTTCAAAAAACCCACTTAGTTCCAATAATGGTTTTATCTTGAGGTTTAGGAACTAAGTCCCATACATCATTCTTAGTGAATTGTTTTAATTCTTCTTGCATTTCCATTATCCAATAATCATCTTTTAGATCTTCAGTCACTTTCTTAGGTTCAATTATAGATACAAATGCCATATTTGCAACATCTCTAAAAGATGATCATGTTTTTACTTTATCCTTAGGATTTCCAATGATTAGTTCTTGAGGATGATCCTTAATGAGTCTAGGGATGGGTTGTTGTGTCTCAATTTGTTGATCATTTTCATCATTTTGATCATCTTTAGTTGATATGGTTAGATCTTCAATTTGATGAGTAATATCAACTATGTTATCACTTTGTTTTTGTTTTTCATGAAAAGTAATGTGAATGGATTCTTCAACTTTTCTAGAGATGGTATTGTAAACTCTAAATGCTTTGCTAGAAGTTGAATATCCTAAGAAAAAGGCTTTTTGTGATTTACAGTCAAACTTTTCTCTATTATCTTTTATGTTTAAGATATAGCAAGTTGAGCCAAAAGTATGAAAATAATCAACCTTTGGTTTCTTATTATAAATGAGTTCATATGGTGTTTTCTTCAAATAAGAGTGTACGGTTACTCTATTTAGTACACAACAAGTTGCGTTTACTGCTTCAGCCCAAAATGTTTTAGATGTATTATGTTCAAGCATCATAGTCCTAGCCATTTATTGTAAGGACCTATTCTTTCTTTCAACTATGACATTTTGTTGTGGAGTATGTGGAGTTGAAAAATTGTGAGTGTAGCCTTGAGATGTGCAAAATTCTTCAAACATATGATTCTCAAATTCTCCACCATGATCACTTCTAATTGTGCATATTTTATTTTTTAATTGATTTTCAATCTTTGAGAAAAATGGTATGAACACTTGAATGGTATCATCTTTATTTGCAAGTAAATGAACCCATGCATATCTACTGTAATCATCAACAATAACAAAGCAATATCTTTTTCCACCAATAGATTGTGTCCTCATAGGTCCAAATACATCCATATGAATAAGTTCTAGTAATCTACTGGTGCTAAGCATGTTTTTGGATTTAAAAGAAGTTTTAGTTTGTTTACCCAAAGTACATGGTTCACAATTTTCAGATTGATCAAAAGATAGCTTAGGAAAACCACAAATAAGATCATATTTAACTAGCTTTTTGATAACATGTGAACTAGCATGACCTAATTTTCTATGCCATAATTGGAGAGAATTATCTTATGCAAGTAAACATTTTCCAACTACATATTGCATAGAGTTAGGTCTAATAATATATAGATTTCCAATTCTTTTTCCTTCATACACAACATTTGTAGTGTTCTCTATTAGTAACTTGAAGCATTTTTTATTGAATAAAACATCATATCCAGTATCACATAGTTGACTGACACTTATTAAATTATGGTGCAGGCCATCAACAAGTAAAACATTTTTTATTTCAAGGTTTGTACCAATATTACCTATTCCAACAATTTTACCTTTGCCATTATCTCCAAAAGTGATTGTTCCACTTATCTTTTCTTCAAAAGTTTGAAAAGCATCCTTATTTCCGGTCATGTGTTTGGAGCATCCACTATCAACCACCCAATCCTACAACAAAATATGAATTTTGGTACCATGTGATGGTCCATTATGGTTAGGTATATTTAATAATAAACTGAACTTGATTACATAATTTAAGCTTATCATAACTTCATTCAGTTGACAAATACTTCGATCGATCTTGTCTCGGTCGACAATTTCTTGATTGAGATTGTTACTATTTTGACTGCAGATTTTAGATTTGATATAGGAATTCCTTCGATCGAATAATTTATCAACCGAGAGATGCCTCAGTCAAACTATTTTTCGATTGAGATTGTTTCTATTTGTTTTCATCAATCTGTTTATGTCAGTTTGGGCTTAAATAGTTGTAATATGCTAAGGTACCATTCTATTTAGTTGAGATGAGACATTAAGATAGTCAAATGAAGTGTTAGGTCAAATCTCAACTTAATCATATTAAATTTTCTAAGTTTGGGGTCTTGGAACCCATACTAACTCAACATCCTTTTTCTTGTAGGGACATGAGAAGGAATAATGTCCAAGACGCAAGCAATAGTGACAACAAATAGAACCAATTTCATTTCTCTTTCTTAGATTTTGAGTTGTGTTCTTGGGTGCTTGAGTTCTACTAGGTTTGGGTTGATAAGAGATTTCTTTTGGAACATATCTTATACCTCTTCTTCCACTATAACCAGAAGAGTTCTTTAGGATCTTATCAAGATTACCATTATTTCTCAAGCTACTAACTTCTTTTTGTAACTTAGCAATCTCATCCATTTTCTTTTTGATATCAAACTTTGCTTGATCTAGATCAGATGATAAAGCATCTCTTTCTTTAACAACAACATCATAATCTAGATGAGTACATAGGATAGGTTGAGTCTGAAAATTATTTAGTTTTGTAAGCAATTCAGCCTTTTCTTGAGAAAGAAGATCATAGTTTGTTTTTAAAGTAAGAAACTTCATATTGTAACCATTTAAAGATGATTTCAAAGTAAGGTTTTCAGAAATAATTTTATCCTTTTCAAAAGAAATATTATTTAATTTAGCATATAAATCCTCATTAGTTCTAGTAACTTTCTTTAGTTTCTTTTTGCAATCAACATATTTATCATGAGTATCTTGAAGACTATCGATTAGATCTTCTTTTGGCAAATCAAGAAGGCTTACCTCTTGAGAATCATCACTATCATCTTCTTTTTCCATGAGACACTCCACATTCTCTTCTCCACTCTCACTATCACTTGACTCATCCCATGTAGCTTTGTATACTTTTTCTCCCTTCTTCTTGGACGAGCTTTTCTTCCATTTCTTTGCTTTAGGACATTCATTCTTAAGACGTCCCTTCTTTCCACATTCAAAACACCTAGGAGAGGAAGAAGAAGAAGAACCAATAACTTTGTTAGATTTAAATCTTCTATATTTCTTACCATTTACAATTAGAGCTTCTTCTCCCTCATCTCCATCACTTTCTTGAGTGATGACCTTTGTAGACTAGAAAGCCATGTCCTTATTTCTTCCTTGTTGAAGTTCATGCTCTCGTCTTTCTTCCTCCTCCAAGGTTGCCTCATGTGCTTCTAAGTTGCCAATGAGTTGCTCCATCCTTAGTCGGGTGAGGTCATTGGCTTCTTCAATTGCGGTCACCTTAGGCTTGTACTTAGGAGGAAGAGACCTAAGAATTTTTGACACTTGATCTTCTTCACTAATGAATTTACCTAATGCATTCAAACCGTTAACAGTAGAAGAAAACTTTGCATACATTTCACTAATAGACTCATTCGGTTCCATACAAAACTATTCAAACTTTTGTTTAAGCATGCCAATTTTGGAATTTTTTACTTGAACAGTTCCTTCACAAGTAATAGAGAGTCTTGATGTTGTTTATAGGGCTACTATGGAGGAAGGTATGTGCGATTCCACCATCATCCTCATACCTAAAGCTACCAGGCCTGTATCAAGCAATCAATTCCGGCCTATCTCCCTTAACAATGCCATTCTAAAAATATGTTCGAAGGTGGTGGTGGAGAGACTTAAAAGTTGGCTGCCAAAGTGGATTAATCCTGCGCAAAGCGCCTTTGTTCCTGGTCGAAAAATTTCTGATAATATTGTGGTAGCCCAGGAGCTCGTGCACTCGATGAGGAAGAGTTATTCTACTAAAGCTATGGCCATTAAGGTTGATTTGACCAAAGCATATGATATGATGGACTGGAGTTTTATTGAAGATACGCTGCAAAAGACTGATATTCCGAAAAACATTTGCAAGTACATAATGCACTCGATTACAAGGGGTCGCACGACCATCGCCTGGAATGGTGAAAATACTGAAGATTTCAAAGATACCAAGGGACTCAGGCAAGGAGACCCGCTTAGTCCTTATATCTTCGTTCTGTGTATTGAAAGGCTTAGTTAGATGATTGAAGATGCTGTCCAGAATAGATCTTGGACTCCATTAAAAATGGGAAGAAACAGACCACGCATAGCACACTTGTGCTTCGCTGATGACATACTTCTATTTTCTAAAGCTAATACTTCTAACATGAATGCTATCTTGAATTGCTTCAGGAAATTCGAGAAGGTTTCTGGACAAGCTATCTCCATCGATAAAACAAGAATTTATTTCTCGAGGAGAGTCACCAAGGTGGAAGCTGATCGGATTTGTGAAATTAGTGGCTTGATGAAAACCTTGAACCTAGGTAAATATCTAGGTGTTCCTCTTTTACATAGCAGAGTCAACAAGGATACCTATAATGAAGTCTTGGAGAAAGTGAATGCTAGAATGAATTCTTGGGCGGCGCGCTGTCTATCTATGGCTGGTAGGGTATGTTTGGCCAAAAGCACCCTTACCACTATCCCCACTTACATCATGCAAATGGCTAAGCTTCCTTTGCAACTGTGTGATAGAGTTGATAGAGCTATCAGAAACTTCATATGGAGTGGTGGTCGAAGTAAGCAAGGAGTACATCTTCTTTCTTGGGCCAGATTGGTGAGCCACAAATCAAATGGAGGTTTGGGCATAAATACTATGAGGGACTGGAACAACGCCTTAATTATCAATCATACTTGGGATGTTATGAGCAGTAAACAATCAATTTGGAGCAAATCTATGGCTACTAGACTAGAAGGTAAGCCAAATGCTACCAATGTACATCTTTCTGGTGTAGCTAGATCGGTGATTCTTAACAAGGAATTTGTGTCCTCCAATTCCTATATCTGTCTGATCAATGGCCTGTCTACTAATGTCTGGAGCGACATATGGCTGCCGAGCGGGAAAGCTCTGAAGGAGCATGCACAACAGCAAATACCTGTGGACTTAGAAGACTTGCAGGTCAGCAGCTTGGTTAATCTTGAAGGTGAGTGGGACTTGGGATTTCTAGAATGCTGGTTCCCTCAGGAAATAGTGCATGAAATTACTACGATTTCCCCACCTACTCTCCAGGGAGGAGCCGGCGTTAGAATATGGCGTCTAGATCCAAGAGGAAGATTCACGGTGTCCTCTGCTTACAAATCTTTAAGAGATGGTAAGGAGATAAAACACGATGGTCAGTGGAGCACCATTTGGAAGTCCAAAGTTGCAGCTAGAATTAGAATGTTCCTTTGGTTAGTTGATAATAATGCCATTCTGACAAACAAAAGCAGACACAGACGACAGATGACCTCCGATGCTACGTGTAGCAGATGTTCTTCAAGCGAAGAAGATATTTTGCATACCTTACGTGACTACAACAAAGTCCATCCCATTTGGATGGGAATCCTGAGATTGAATGTACCTCCTAATTTTTGGGATGAGGACAACCTTAACAAATGGGTTAGACTTAACCTTAAGTATTCTGAAGACCATCAAATCTTATTCATGGTTACGTGCTGGCACATTTGGAAACAAAGGAACCTATGGGTGCTCGAGAAGAAAGAAAACACGATACAGAATCAAATCTATTCTATCAGTACTGAAATCAAGTTCACTGTTCAAGCTTGGAAGTCTGAAAGCAAAGAAGAAAGGGACACCACTGTGACGGGGTGGAAGTGCCCAGCTCAAGGGGTACTGAAGATTAATACGGATGCAGCATACAAAGGGCGACGAGGAGCTATTTCTGCTGTGGTTAGAAATGATAAAGGAGAATGGATGGGAGGCATAGGTCAATCGATCAAGGCTGCTTCTCCTCTTGATGCGGAGATGCAAGCTCTGGAGCTGGCCTACAAAATCTATACAGTTTGCAACTTGGAGAATACTGTCATTGAGACAGATTGCAAGCAGGCCGTTACTATTATCAATGAGTACTATAAAGGGAATCCCAAGTATGCTAGACAGGTTTGGGCAATGCAGAAGAACAGTTACCACTCTATCAACTTATGTTTAGGCAAGAGAGAAGGCAACATCCTTGCTGATTACCTTGCCAAGTTTCATTTTAAAAACAAAACTAGAAATTGTGTTTACCACAGATTTCCGAATGATACACCTAGTAGTTTAGAAGGTGTCTCTCGTAGTACGACCATATTTAGTTCTTTGCAATTTTCTAGAATATGTAATACAAGTTTGAGTTTGCTTGCACAAGGTGGGAAAGATGAATAAAATCGCCACCTGACTTCACCCAAAAAAAAATAGAGAGTCTATGCCATATATCATATTCAGTTTCACAATTTGAAATTCTATTGAACTCACCTACGGAAATTGAACAAAAAAGGATACTTATAGATTTTGCATTTAATTGAGCTAATCTCACTATGTTTGCATCCCATGTAGCATATTCAGTTTGAGGAAGATCATAGGCATTTGTCACCATTATCTAGAGATTCCAGCTAATTCCTTGAAAGTAGAATTGCATCCTCCTTTTCCAATAGGTGTAGTTGGTGCCATCAAATGGTGGAGGTCGAGCCATAAGTGTTCCTTCCAAGTTGAGGTTGTTTAGTACCCCATCACCCATTTTCTTCAAGACTTTGTTAAAGTTCCTTGAAGCCTGCTCTGATACCAAATGCAAAACACTAGGGGGGGGGTGAATAGGGTTTTATAATAATTTTTAAAATAATTCAACCAACAAACAACCACAAGGATGTTGAAGAAGGAGACAAGGGTTTAGAGTGGTTCCACCCTTAGCAAAAACTAAGAGAGTTAGTCCACTTCCCAATTGTTTCCAATTGGGATTTTGAAAGTATTTGAATTTTATTACCTTCTCAAGGATGTTACACAAAATTACAAATACCTTCCCAAACCCTTTGGACAGCCTTCACCCGAAGTCGTCTCACCAACTTTGAAGCAGCCTTCACTTGAAGTAACTTCAAGCTCCCCCTTGAAGTAGCCTTCCTCCTTGAAGTAGCTTCCCGTTGAGACCTTCTAGAAGTAGTCCAAAGTCCTCCTTCTCCACCTGAGAAGATTTCACCCTTTCCACTCCGCAGCCTCCAACCTAGGAGTAGCAAGGAGAGTACAATGCAATAAGAAAGAACAAGATAGGAAAAAGGAAATTACAATTACCACTTAAGCACAAGGCTTGAATCCTATATCAAGCATTTTGATATCATATCCAATATGTATGAAAGTGGAAGTATAGTGGGTAGGAGATTCTAGCCTATAGGACACGAAATTCCAGCAATGGAAATGATTTTCAAGTGTTGAAGTTGTTCAATTGCTCATAAGAATTGATTCTCAATTGCAAGTATGTGTACTCAAGTGAGTTTAGGTGTCCTAAGGCATGTCCTATTTATAGGAATGGCCTACTAGTGCTTAGGGACGTTCTAGACACTTTCTAGGGGGTTCTTAGTGCTCAACTAGCCGTTAGGTATCCACTAATTACGTTTGTAATGGCTAGTTAATTAACTCTGAAAAGTGCAGCCAGAAATCTTCTCGGTCAAGAAGTTTGTCGACCAAGTGTCTCTCAGTCGAGGAATTTGTCGACCGAGGGTAAGTCTGGAGCAACGTTCAACTCAACTCCCAACCTCTTTTTCCCACTAACTCTAACGGATATCGAACTAAGTCTAACGGCTATAGAACCTTCTTGAGACATAGTCTCGGTCAAAGTAAAGTTCGACTGAGCCTTTATTTGTGATGGCTTTTAGCAGGTTATGTAAAGGTGTTTGTGCTTTAGACTTGGGAGTTTCTCAGTCGAGAAAATGTTCGACCGAGAGTATCTCAGTCCAGAAGTTTGTCAACTGAGACAAACTCTATTTCAAAACTTTAACTCATATGCTAAGTGTAAGAAATGCATGTGAAATTGTGATGCTCACTTAGGGATGACCTATCTGAGTGTTGTGTGTGGATATGGAAGATCTAAATGCTTGATTTACATGATATCTAAGTACTTGTACATTATATATTTGTACAAGTTTACATTTGATTACAATCATGAAAATAAAGCAATTTAAGCATGTAGATCTTCCAAAACTTTGTCATCCACCTTGTTTCTGAAATACTCGAGTAGCACGTTAGATCCACAAGAATGAAATGTTTGTCATTTTCAAAATAAAGGAATTCTGATGATGTCCATTTAGCCAACATTAAGGTGCTTCATTCCGATCGAGGTGGAGAATAATTAAGCCAAGAGTTTGAGGACCTTCTGAGAGCCCATGGGATTGTATCCCAGTGGACTCCACTTGGAACACCATAGCATAATGGTGTATCAGAAACAAGGAATCACACATTGTTAGATATGTTGCGGTCAATGATGAGTTTAGCCAAGCTTCCAATAACCTTCTAGGAACATGCTCTACAAACTGCCACGTTTACACTAAACCGAGTACCATCTAAGTCAGTTCAAAAGACACCATATGAGATATGGACTAAAAAACGTCCCAAAATGTCTTTTATGAGGATTTGGAGATGTGAAGCTTATGTCAAGAAAATGTTTCCTGAAAAGCTTGGTGCTAGATGTGAAAAATGTTATTTTGTTGGATATCCCAAGGAAACCATGGGATACTACTTGTCTAATCCATCTGCAAAAATGTGTTTGTTGCCAGACGTGTTGTATTCATTGAAATGGATTCTATTTCTAAAGGATAAGTGGGAGACAAGTAGAACTCAACGAGGTTCAAGATCAATAAGAAAACATTGAACCATTAGATGTACAAGATGAACCTACAGATTCACAATGGAATCTCAAATTCCTCTAGTAACACAGGAACCTCGTAAATCTATTAGGACACACGTTGAGCCTGAAAGATTTGGATATCTTGTGACTTAGGAAGGTAATGAATTGGTCATAGATGGTGAGCCAATAACCTATAAAGATGCTATAGAGGGACCAGAGTCTAAGAAATAGCTTGAGGCCATGAGATCTGAGATGGAATCCATGTTTATCAACAAAGTATGGACTTTGGTGGATCCACCTGAAGGGGTAAAACCCATAGGGTGCAAGTGGGTCTTCAAGAAGAAGATTCACATGGATGGAAAAGTTCAAACCTATAAGGGCAGATTGGTTGCAAAGGGTTTCAAACAAGTTCGAGGTGTTGACTATGATGAAACCTTTTCTCCAGTGGCCATGGTTAAATCCATCAGGATCATGCTTGTTATTATAGCTTATCATGACTATGAGATTTGACACATGGATGATAAAACTGCATTCCTTAATGGGAATCTTGGGGAGGATGTGTATATGACACAACCTGAGGGGTTTATAGATCTAAAGTTTGCCAATAGAGTCTGTAAAATACAAAGGTCAATCTATGGATTGAAGCAAGCATCTCAAAGTTGGAATCTTCATTTTGATGAGACAGTCAAAGGGTTTGGATTTTCTCAAAATGAAGATGAACCTTGTGTGTACAAGAAGGTTAGTGGGAGCAAAGTCACATTCCTCATATTGTATGTAGATGACATACTATTGATGGGGAATGACATCCCTAATTTATAAAAGGTAAAGACTTGGCTTGGAAATACATTCTCTATGAAAGACTTGGGAGAAGCATCCTACATCTTGGGGATAAAGATCTATAGATATAGATCCAGAGGACTTCTCATACTAAGTCAGAGCACATACATTAACAAAGTGTTGAAGCGGTTCAACATGGAGAACTCAAAGAGAGGAAACCTGCCTGTACGCCATGGTGTTCCCATCTCTAGAGATCAATGTACTAATTCTTATGAAGAAAGGGAACACATGAGTGTGATTACATATGCCTCGAAAATTGGATCAATCATGTATGCAATGTTATGTACCCATCTAGACGCCTCATATGTCTTGAGCATGATGAGAAGATATCAGTCAGATCCAGGTGATGCTCACTGGATAGCTGTGAAGAACATCCTCAAGTACTTGAGAAGGATTAAGGATCAGTTCTTGGTATACGGAGGAGAGGAAGAGTTGGTGGTAAAATGTTACATCGATGCAAGCTTCCTGACTGATGAAGATGATTACAAATTGCAATCAGGATTTCTGTTTTGCCTAAATAACAGAGTTGTAAGCTAGAAGAGTTCCAAGCAAGAGACAGTTGTTGATTCTACAACAGAGGCTGAGCATATTGCTGCATCAAGTGCAGCAAAGGAGGGTGTATGGATCAAGAAGTTCATCACAGAACTTGGGGTTATTCCTAGCATCAGCAAGATAATTGAGCTATATTGTGAAAAAATGGAGCTATTGCGCAAGCTAAGGAACCCAGATCGCATCAGTGCTTAAAGCATATACAAAGGCGATATCATCTCATACGAGAAATTATACAGTGAGGAGATGTTAAGATTTGCAAAGTTCCAATTGAGAGAAATGTTGTTGATCCCTTAACAAAGGCACTTTCACAACAGAAGCATGATGGTCATGTTAGGTCACTCGCAATAAGATTTGTGGGTGATTCGCTCTAAGTGCAAGTGGGAGTTTGTTGGTTATGTATGCCAAAAGAGCCAATCATGTGATGATTGCAATGGCATATCATGTAAAAACGATTTTATTATTAATAAAAGGCAAGCTTCCAATTTATTATGTTTGTTCAGTTATGAGATAATAAAATAACATTATAAATGTCTAGAGAATTATATTATTCAATGACGTATGTAATCAAGTTACTAACCTTGTGGATGAGATCATACAGATGTTAAGAGTATATATACATATTTTCATTATATCCCTAGTCAGTTGTCATTGTGGAAGGTTGATAGACAACAATGACACATAGGATCAGAGTGTGAGTTGGTTGATGAATAAATCTCATTAGTCATGATATGGCGATATTAAACCAATCACATAGATACATGTTAGAGAATAGTGTATCAGACGGACCCACTGTGAGACTGACACATGGAAGCCATCATCATGGAAGTCATAGTTATCTCTTAAAGTGATGGTGGTAGTTGTGGTTCTTAGACCTGAAATCACTTCACTCAACGCATGTCGTTGGGTACAGTTTGACACCATCAAATGCAATCTTGAACCATGGGTTGTTATAACGGTGATGATTGGGTGGCTTTGACACATAGGGATTGACTGTGAGTGATAGACATGGGATTTGTCCCTCCTACTGGAGTGTGATGTCCTTGGCCTCTTGATTAGCGAGACTGAGAAAGGCATGGCCATGCGCATGTGAGTCAATAGGTGATATTGAGCTTACATATATCTTAGACAGTCTGCTCTTGGTTCAAGAAACAAGATTGAATAATAATGAGGGTGATTTCTCCATGCCTATAGTTTAATCTAGACATCAGTGACAAAAGGAACTATACAAACACTGCAACACCATACACAAATTGTAGGTTGAAGTTGTTTCCCAACTTTTTCATTTACTTGGGTAGAAATGATGTGTGACTAGGCACCACTCTTTGCTTGTGATGTCATAAGTTGTTATGATCATTCACTATAAATGTAATATGGGACCTATAGGGTCACACACATAGGTCTTGCACTAGAAGAGGAGTTCGAATCTCGAATGATAGTTGAATTAAGTGCTAAAGTATTTAGGCATTTGATTCACGAAACAAATAGGCTGACAACACTTCCAAACACCCATCTCAAGTGTTGAGACAGTCGTCTAGAAGTGTCGCACGGTCGGTCTCAAAAGTTGAGATGGGCGTCTTGGTGTGAGGCCTGGTTGTGAATTGAAATTGGCAATGGAATGAACTGAAACAGCCAAACATGCTCAACTCAGATCACTAGACGACCGTCTAGGTTAACTGAGATGGTTGTCTCACATGGGCGAGATGGTCCATCTTGGTCGGGGAAGGTTCTAGTTGTTTTCCAATCCATTTGGCTTGAGCAATACTTGTTGCACAAAGAAATCTATGTCTAACATTGATGGGAATTGATTTGCCAAATTCGTGCACAACTGGAAACCACAAAATGGCCGTTTCACAGTGTGTCATTTTGGTTGTCGCAGATTGTGCAATTTACATAAAAGTTGTGAAAATTCAAGATCTACTTGTCCTTTCCACTCCCACTTTAATCCCGCATTGGTTGGGGATTGGGAACCCTGATCCTAAACCCTCCTATATATAGAGGGGTACTGGGGGCTTACCAAAGTACAATTACAACACAGACAACTAAGAATCAGTTCCTCTAACAACTATTGTCTTCTCTGGTTGTGGTAACCATGAGAGATCAAGCAAGTCCTACCCGTCAAGGGAGGGATAGTCACAGGAGAGAACAACTAAGAGTTGTAATTGTGGGAGAGCAAGTCGGTGACTAGTACACTGACTGAGAGAGACAACTCCTCCTTGTTCGGTCCATAAGGACAATAGGAGTTCTAGGTAGTCCGTGTAGAATACCATAGAGGCGGGAAGTCATTATTTGCCGTTTGGAGGACAACATCAACCAGCAGTCCGAGACAAGAGGAGCTACTGAAGAAGATGACGTTTGTAGCTGCAGTCCATGGCGCAGACCAGAAGGCATAGCAGTCAGATGTGCCCTAGTGCAACTAGGATTTAGATGTGCAACATCTCCACATATGTACCCTGAAAGAGCATTGTCTTTATGCAAAGGCTTATGTTAAAACTATTATGAAATATGGCTTGTATTGAAAGGATGAACACCAATCGATCCATGTGTATGTTGTCCAACTTCCATAGAATGTCAAATTATATGAAAGTGAATCAATCCCTTCTTAAATATGATTTGAATGATGTATATATGATAGGTTCATATATCTTTGGTGTTATGTTTGTCAAAAAGAAGTCTGGATAAAATGAATTACTAATAAAGTGATTAACCAAGTCCATATCAAATTTCATATTGTTTCCCATCATGTATGATGGTCACTAGGCTTTTCTATATGTCAATACCGAGGCAAATGCAAAAAAAAAATTCTATAGTAGCTTGAGGATTGATAAGCACAAAATCAGAAACTTTACAACTATAAAAAGCAAACATGAAATAAGAGTTAAATTGTATGCTTATGCCAAAGAGATCTTCTGGCTGATAAACATATAAGACAAATGGTTTTTGTCTGGAAAAATGGGGCAAGCCACAGTTCTACCATAGATGCCCACAATAGAAACACCCAGTTCAGGGCTAAGGATTGTATGTGATGGGATAACTGAATGTTATTGTTGGCATGGACAAAAAGTCTACAACTATCAAGAGTTGAGATACAATCAATTACAAGAAGCATTCCTCATTAATATTTTACATCCACATTGGGGAGACCCAAACAAATTTTTCTAGTAGACGCTCTAAGCTATCACCTACTTACATCAGCCCATATATTGTGACAGTCTGGGGATAGAGTCCATGATAAGTTTGTGGGGTTTCCATAGGAGAGAGAGACATACATTCTATCTTTCTCTTTATATTTTCTAATCTTGTGCAAACATTTCACTTCTTTCTTTACATTAAGAAAAATGAAAATTTTGAAAAAAAATCCCTTCATGTAAGAACTTTTACTTCTCGTTGCAACCTAGATTTGAGGATACTCGGCTTGTCTAAGGGTGAAATTGAAGATTTTGATCCAACTTACAAGGTTCTATCAGCCACCCTAAGGAATCTATAATTTTCTTCAAGCTATCCACTAATATTATATGTTAATCTAGAAAAACAATTAGGTCTATTTCACCTATTTTATCATTTGGATGGTCATGATTTTATGCTAACCTCTTCTTAAGGAACCTACAATCTACCCTTTATTGACATAAACCCTTGAAGATAACATTAGGAAGAAGGAGGATCCTAACCCAGTTGTTATCTTGTTTGTGATCATCCATGATCTAAACTGGCTAGTTGTAAAACCCTAGGTTAGGAAAAGGCTACCCCATATAAGACTACCCCATTTCTCACCCCTATTAAACCCTAACAAGAAAAAAGAGGGACTTACAACCCGCTAAAATCCTCAAACCTTCAACTAAAAAGAGAGAGATAAAGGCCAACATCTAATTAAAAGTATTAGAGTTGTGCCATGCTAGGGATCTAAGGATACTACCCAAAAAGTATTTTCTTACACTTGCAAATGAAAAAATTTCATGACCAGTAGCAATATCATGAATATCAATAGAGAAAGACCTTAGACTTTGAAATTGGTCACTAAAGACAGAAAAATATTTGATAGGTGTATGTAAATTTTGAAAGAACTTCTCTAAAGCCTAATGGATTGGACTGTGGGGATAACTCACACGCTACACAGACTTGTGGTCAAGTGACCTAAAGAATCACAAGTTATCACCTCAGCCTACAACCAACATCCACCACACCCTTAACCTAAAAATAAAAAATGGGAGTGAATCTACCTATGAAGGTGTTTACAACGAGGCCAAGAATTGGACCTTGGAGTCAATATCAAAGTAGGTGGTCACATTAATGAAATGGGAACAAAGTAGGTAAAAAATCAAAGAATTCAAAATTTCACGAGGTCTATAGGGGGGAACTTAGTCAACAACATTATCAACTAACAATACAATATTGTAGGAACCTTGGAAAGAGGATGGTAGAAAAGCATGCCCATTTTTCTACTTCTGGTCTTCCATGCTACTAGCCCTATTTGGTCTATTGCATTTATCATTAGCTTGACAAAAAGATAGAACCTAAGTTTTGGTGTTTGATAACATCTGATTTAGCGGATGTTTTGTGTTTGTAATATCCTTCTCTAATAATTTAAGCTTGCAGCATTATTACACTTATCATTTATTTTATTTCCCTAACAAGACAAGAACTTTTAGTTTTCATGAACTTTTTAACATTTTGGGGCCTTTTATGGCATAAAGTACAAGGCAGTTATACAATTCGATCCATGCAAGCCATTTTGAGCCTCAAGGCATCAACCAAAATCCACATAGGTACTGCATCATGTCAAGACAAAGAATTGCCAATGCCTTACTTTGGTCATTGCATAGCATACCATGTGACACTCATATCATCATGCAACGATCAACATTGATTGATGCCATGCATTTCCAGACTCAAGGGAGCAGCTGATGCCTTTGATTGTTCATAATATTGCATCACCTGATGACCAACATCAAGCATAAAAATATGTTGAACACAACATTCGACATCGATCAATGTCCCTGCATCAAGTGATGCACTCACATCAACCACTATGTTGCACTGGTCATGGTGGTGTATCAACTGAAGTATGTATCATCTTATGCCATCACATGTCCTAAAGACTCGAATTTTCCAAAACTTACTTATGTCGGTGCATCACCTTGATTTTTCCTTATGTGATTATTAGGCAAGTCTAACATCATCATCGAAGGTCGGTTGATTCCCCTAATGTTTCATTTGCCTTGAAGAACTTGTTATGATATTCGATGCTCACAAAATGTACTTATCTAGAGAGTTTTACAAGGCAAATAGAGCCTCAAGATGTGCCAATGGATAGCACCCCGAAACCTTCATAAGAGGCATCAAATTTTTATGAGACACAGAAGCATTGGCACTCCACGACGATAGTACCAAGGAAGTAGATGGTCATCACTTTGAGAGATTACACATCGCCCCCTCCTTTTCCATCAAGCTCCTAAGATAGACCCTTGAGAGAGATAATGCCTATGAAGGTGCTCCATCACCTCTATTTCCAAATCAAACAACTATAAACCAAAGTTGACGCACACTAGGGAGAACATGAGCTTGTATGCGGCTCCCTATCCTTCACTTATGTCATACTTAGAGTGAATTGAACCAATTTAGCACATGGAGGGAAGTCATAGGCCAAGTCTTGGTAGATTTGAAAGGATCTACCCTTCTATAACCTTCCCCTTTTTCTTACTTTTTTCGATCTCTTTTTACCTTATTCTTCCCTGCTTCTTGGCTCTGGCTACTATGTACTCTGAATTTCTATTATTTATCATTAGGATGAGTGGTTATTTCAATAAGCTGGGTTGGGGTAGAGACTAGGACCTCATAGACATATAAATACTCTCTATCCATTGAATGAATATACTCTTACCATGTTTGTCACCTTGATCTCATTTTAATTCATTACTTGTATGCTCAGCTACCATTTAGTGATATTTAATAATATTCATCCTCGGCGAGTGTTGCAATTTATACTAAATGTTTGAGTAGTGTGATACCTGATAACACCCAAATTTAGGAATTTATGTTAAGCACTTATTTGTAGTTTTGAGTCATTGTAGTCTTAATATGCCCAAAATTACTCTAGATATTAATCTTTTCATAAGTTATATAACTTTTGAAGATAAATTCACTCAACTAGCCAATTTTGGGAACTGCAGGCACTGAACTTGAAAAGACATATACTCTCCAAGATGTCTCTTTGTCAGCTCGGGTGGACCCAACTCGGCATGGTCGGGCCGGGGGTCATCACATGAATTTTTGCAGCAGCTAAAAACATCAGCAACCATTACAACCTCCATCTGTTTCGACCGCTACATCCATTTCGGCCGCTACATCCATTTTGACGATTATGAACTCCATCTATTTTGACTGCTAGATCCGTTTAGACCACTATTCTCGGCATGGTCGAGCCCAACACAACTTTAAATTTGTATCGACCTCTACAAGAGAAAACACTAGCAACCGCTAGGCTCAACATCGTCGGGCGCAGCTCGGCACGGTCGAGCCCAAGAAAACTTTGAATCTATAGCGACTTCTACAAGAGGAAACATTGGTGACAGTTAGGCTCGGCACAATCAGGCCCAGCTCGACACGGTCGGTCCAGGACAACTTCAAATTTTATAGTTACCGTTGGAGGTGTAACGACCACTTATCACATATACATTCCACCTTCACCTATAAATACCCACCCCTCACTACCTAGCAAAGGGTTTGGTTGTTCGAGTAGATGGTGTAGTTCACCTATTCCCAAAGCCCCGTGGGAGAGTTCCAAAGTTTGAAAGGGTTGAAGATCTTATCCTATGTCCATCCATTTGGTTTGCTTCCATTTAGCATTATTTTCCACCACCATTCATCCACTTCCCACCATTCTGAGCCATCTTTCGTCTCCATACATCCCAAAGTTGTTGTTAGGGGGAGAATCAAGGACAAAGGAGGCTAAGGAGTCCAGAAGATCAAGGAGGATGATCCAAATATGAGATCAAGCCCATACAGAGGCCAAGGAGAGAGAGCCACCTCTCCTCTATGGGATAAATCTATTCTACTTCTCCTTCCTTCTACTATTCTCCTTTGTTTCTATACAAATGATGTTCTTCCATCTTTGTTTGGTGCCAACTATGCTTGTCCATGACTAATTGAGATCCTTCTTTATCTATGTATCCTAATTTGGGTATATTTATGTACTTTTACCTTAAGCAAGTAGTTTTTTTTCAAATCTAGTACGTTTTCTATTCTATCTTCTCTTTCTAGTTATGATTACTAGTCTAGTTAATCTCTTTCCTATTTAAACTTCTATTTCTACCTAGATCGAAAGATTAGCTATACATATAAATAAGAGAAGGTAGTTTAGATCAGAATCTGAAAAGAGGAAGTTTCAAGGTGATCTGGATAGAACTCGATACCTTGGCATAGTCAGGCTAAGCTTGGCACAGTCGGGCCTAGACTGACCCACCCAGGCCCACTGTATGGGTTCTATCCAAATCACATATGTTTCTACCATCCTTGAATGTTTTGCACTCGATAGGGTATTTGTAACATTTTAGGGGTGTTTATATTTAATCTTCAAGAGAGGTTTCTTATCATTTATGGGTTATAGTCATGTTGTGTGAAAGCGAGTGTGATGACCCCCATAGGAACAAATACCACAATACGTACTATGTTTGGAAGTAGGTTTTTTTTTCTAAGGTGTTTGAGGGTTGTCTATGCCCAAGAATAGGTGCATGGACTTCCCAACTTGTGGTTACATAGTCAGTAACCCCTTTTATTTTATTAGTAGAATCGAATGGACTCTATTTTGTTTTATTTATTTTGTCTTGTCTTACTTTGTGACATTTTTAGACTAGTTCTATTTCCATACTTTTATCAACTATTATATTATCTTAACTGACTTAAGAGTGAGATCTTAAGTGTCCAGAACATCCCCACATCCATGTGTTCAACCCCATTAATCTATTGCGACCTTGTATTAAAGTTGCGGGGGTCTTGGAAGGTTTGAGGTTATAAATTTAAAGTCTGATCCTCCTTTAGGATCACACCTCCACTATTGGAGCACACTCTCAGGGTCGATCAACTTTTTACACTATTTTTAAGGACGTGGTTTTCAACATTTACACGCCCAAAGATTTTGTATAGTCATCCATAAGCTTGTACATATATGCATAGTTCTTCTTTTGTTTTACACATAGTTGTTCATATATACTGAATATATTTTCTTTTTCTTATACCTTCTCAGCCATGGACTTTGCTTCCGCAACACAAGTTATCATGTCCACTTGTCCTCCTGAATTTTTCTGCAGCCCCGACAACAGGTAAATAATTGAAAGTCTTGCACTCCAACTAGTCAAGTTATATTCACCCCCACCGTCATCATATGTAGATACTCCAACAATAGAGATTGATGATCAGCTCTCAACATCCGCATTTCCATGGGATCAAGAGTTATTTAGAGAAGTGGCACTAGCAAGAGAGCTCTTGACTACTAATACACTCACATCTTACTTAGCACTTTATCTTCAGGACCAAGAAGATTCATTTTAGAGGCTACTCAAAATACAACATCTTCACCTTCAAGTAGCTATTGAGGCCACAAACTGTAGTAGAAATGTGCTTCAAGATGTTGAAAAAGGATCCATCCAAGTGCAAAAACTTGAAACGGCAGGATTCCAACAACGATGCATGACTGAATTATTAAGCCTTGAAAGCATTTCTACTCAAGTTCAACAACACCATGATATGGATGTTGAACAAGGCAGAAGACTTCAAGAACTCATCAATTTTGTTACAATGCAGCTACGTGTGCCTGAACCCAACCATGAAGACCTCAATCAAATAGACCACTCCATTGAACCCGATGAGTAACATGTTTTACCTTCCTATTTGGGTTACCAACTTGAATCATTAGGATTTTTCTTTGAAGAGTCACCCATCCAGGGAAGCTCCTCATTTCATTCAAATTATTCATCTGAGAAACCAATGGATGATACACATCACCTGCAAGAATGTGTGTCTGCTATGGTTTGGAATAGCTTGTTTGAGGAGGATGACGATGACTATTCATCTCAGTGGAGTGAATGTACTAATTATGACGAGCTAGAGCAGCATGTGTTGACATTCATCACCATCCCCTTTCAAATCTTGATGGACATTGAAGGAACATGACGGACAATCTACTACAACCTGGTTGTTGAGCATGAAGATACCCCAAACTCCATAGAGTGTGACAAGCTTAGGGTGGTAGAACCACAAATAGATTCACCTGAGGGTACTTCTTGTTCTGAAGATGATTGGATGACTCAGAATGTACATGAGAATTTACCCGAGCATCCAACCTCATGTCTCAAGGTGGAGAGAGATGAGAGGAGTCCTCTAGAATAGTTTAAGCGTCTCCCCTCCATCTCATCCTGTGTCGATATCCTAGGGTATGCCTATTCAAATCAATACATTGATGGGTACCTTGAGGATGCTCTGCCTAAGAGTTCATTTCAAGGCAGTTCAAGTCAATCCCAGCATAGAGATGACTTCTCTGAGTTACTGGATTTTATTCCTTTCCTACAGACTCAGAAGGGCCCAAATCTCCGCCTCTTCTACTCCTCCATGGAAGACCCAATTGGCAAGATGTGGGTGACACTAGTCCCAAAACTTAGGATTTGGGATTCCAATGTCAGTATTATGGGGCAGCCACCCACTTCTCTTACTCCATTCTTTTCTATTTTTTTCAAATAAATTATATTTTTCACATTCTTGCTTAGATAGTTTATTTCCTCTAACTTCTTAAATATATCCTTGCATACATGCATCATCCTAGAACTTCAAGAAATTTATTTGATAGTACATCCATGGATACTTCCCTACTATCACGAGTTCAGGTCTTTCTCAAGGACGAGCAAAGTTTTAAGCTTGGGGTGGTAGGGCTATTCTCCCTTCTATCATTTCATTTTCATGCATGCATGTCTTCTTCCTACTTTTAGGCATAAATTTTAAATTTTTGTGCACTTTAGCCTAGTTTTATTGCTTTGTACGACTTTGTTTCATAATTTGTAGCTTTGCAATTAAGGGTATGTGATGTGAACCTTGTAGCTAAATGCTTATCCTTGCACCTAAGTGCCCTATTTTCATCTTAAACTGCTTAATCTTTTGGTTGACTAGCTCGCTATCTCTTTCCTTAAGTTTGGTGATCAATCTAAGGCTATGCGCCTTTTCATAGTTCAAAGCATTATTCCATTGATCTATGGTGTGAACAACAAACCCAAAATATGGGACTATTGGAAAGGTAGAGTTTGATCATAATTCTAGGCCACATTATTCATGAACTTGCCTCTAGTATAAGGATCCTTGAATCCTAATTACTACTCTCCATATAGGTATCAAGCAAATAATGATGAGTTTTGAGCTATTATTATCAAGTAGGATTGTTTATCCTTGATGGTTTATGCACCTTCCCACCTTATATTGAGTCAAAAAGATGAAAAATAAAAAATTTACAAAAGATGCTTGGCCTCCCACAAAATCCAAAAAGATTCAAAACACTTCCCACCCTGGCCTACAAATTAGAATGCAGGCTAAGTGTGAATAAATGAGCATTGTTTTCTCTTTCAAGAGAGTTGAGGGATGGTGCCTAGTCAATGTATGACTGCGCTCAAGAATGCGGGTATGTTGTGCTTAGTAATACCATGTCAAAAATCTCATTCGAGAGTCTTTAGGAACCCTTAGGAGGCCTATGACACCATCCTAGTAGCGGGGTTGGTTTGAGAACAGTACGAGGAGTTCATCTCACTACTCTAGGCCAACTGACTTAGACTGTAGGGACTATTACTCATTACATGGGCCAACCTGACACAGATCAGTTCCTTAGAAGTCATTAGAGTCTTTTTGCTTTTGTTACTTCTTAGGACCCGAATAAGTGGGAGGCATGTTGTTCATGATTGGTCTACATGAATACATGGTAATACCTCATTACTCATCACCTGCGTGAAAACCTATGTGATAATTCTTTAATGATGAATTATTTTGATCCGAACCCCATTGAGTATCGACAGGTTGCAGTGAATTCACTTAATCTTGCATGGATGATCTTCGATCTTACTTTAGCAGGTTTTGCTCGATTGGCAGGGGTTTGTTTTGAAACAACATGCGTCGGGAGAATTGATGTTTTAAACTATTTTACTTAACCTTGACGTCTACTACCAAGCTGAATTTGGATGCCATCTTTTGGTTCTTTGAACACAGTCTTGCTTGCGGACAAGTAAGGGTTTAAGCTTGGGATGGTTTATAACGCCCAAATTTAGGCATTTATTTTAAATACTTATTTATGGTTTTGAGATATTGTAGCCTTAATTTGCCCAAAATAACTCTAGATACTTATCTTTTCATAATGTATATATCTTTGAAGATAAAGTCGCTCAACTAGCCAATTTTGGGAACTATAGACATTGAACTTGAAAGGACATCTATTCTCTAAGATTTCTCCCAGTCAGCTTAGGCGGGCCCAACTCGGTACGGTCGAGTCGGGGGTCATCACAAGATTTTTATAGCAACTGAAAACATCAACGACCATTACAACCTCCATCCTTTTTTACCACTACATCCATTTCGACTGATACATCCATTACGATCGTTACGACCTCCATCTATTTCGACCGCTACATTCGTTTTGACCTCTCCGCCCGACTGTGGAGAGGATAAAGTAGTGACTGCTACAACCATAGCTCTAGCGACCGCTAAGACCTCCACTCGTAGTGACTGCTACATCTGTTTCGACCACTATATCCATAGTGAGTGATATGACCTCCATCCGTTTCAACCACTACAATGCCAAACCACTGCTATGCTCCTCACAGTCAGGCCTAACTCGGCATGGTCAGGCCCAACACAACTTTGAATCTATATCGACCGCTACAGGAGGAAACACTAGCGACCGCTAGGTTTGGCACGGTCGGTCCCAACACAACATTGAATTTATTGTGACTGCTACAAGAGGAAACAATATCTACTATTAGGCTTAGTGCAGTCAGGCCCAACTCGACACGGTCAGGCTGGGACAACTTCAAATTCTGTAGCGACCAATGGAAGTGTAGTGACCACTTATCACATACACTCCACCTTTGCCTATAAATACCCACCCCTCGCTAACTAACAAAGGCTTTGGTTGTTCAGATAGCTGGTGAAGTTCAACTATTCCCAGAGCCCTGTGGGAGAGTTATAAGGTCTGAAAGAGCTGAAGATATTATCCTACTTCCATCCCTTTAGTTTTCTTCCATTTACCATCATTTTCCACCACCATTCACCCACTTCCGACCATTCTGAGCCATCTTCCATGTCCATACATCGACAAAGTTGTTGTTAGGGCAGAATCGAGGAGAAAGGATGCCAAGGAGTCCAGAAGACCAAGAGGATGACCCAAAGACAAGATCTAGCCATACAGAGGCTAAAGAGCGAGAGCCACCTCTCCTATATGGGCTAAATCTCTTCTGCTTCTGCTTCTCCTTCCTTCTACGGTTCTCCTTTGTTTCTATACAAATGATGTTCTTCCATCTTTGTTCGCTGCCAACTATGCTTGTCCATGTCTAGTTGAGCTCCTTCTTGGCTATGTAGCCTATTTTGGGCATATTTATGTACTTTTACCTTAAGCAAGAAGTTTTATTTCAGATCTAGTACATTTTCTTTTCTATCTTCTCTTTCTAGTTATGATTACTGGTTTGGTTGATCTCTATCATGTTTGAACTTCTATTCCTACTTATATTGAAAGATTAGTTGTTGAAATAGATAAGAGAAGGTAGTTTGGATCAGAATCTGAAAAGAGAAAGGCTCAAGGTGATCTGGACAAAACTCGAGACCTGGGCATGGTCGGGCCAAGCCTCGCACAGTCAGGCCCATCCTGACCCGCCCGGGCTTACTGTCTGGGTTCTATCCAGATCACATCTGTTTCTAGCATCCTTTAATGTTCTGGACTCAAGAGGGCATCTGGAATATTCTAGGTGTGTTGTTCTATTATCCTCGAGAGAGATTTTATATCATTGATGGGTTATAGTCATGTTATGCAAAAGCGAGTGGCATGAGCCCCACAAGAACAAATACCATAGTATGCGCTATGTTTGGATGTAGGTTTCTTATTGAGGTGTTCGAGGATTGTCTATGCCTGAGAATGGGTTCATATACTATCCAACTTGTGGTTACATAGCCAGGAACTCCTTCTCTTTGATTAGTAGAATCCAACAGAATTTATTTTGTTTTCTTTACTTTGTGTTGTCTTACATCCTCAAATTTTGCTAGACTAGTTCTAATTCCATGCTTTTATCAACTATTAGATTGTCTTAACTGGCTTAAGAGTGACATCTTAAGCATCCTAAACGTCCCCATGCCCCTTGTTTTTGACCTCATAAATCTACTTTGATCTCATATTAAAGTTGTGGGGGTCCTTGAAGGTTGTTGGTTATAAATTTGAAGTCTGATTCTCCTTTGAGATTGTGCCTCCACTTTTGGAACACGCTCTTAGGGCCGATCAAAACCACAAGAGTTATGTAATAGTAGAGTGTTCATCATATGTTAATGTTTGTTTGGTTTTTTTATTTTTATTTCAAGAGGGAAGCATGCTCCTAACCTTAGATCTAACCCCATCTCGAGAGGGGGAGTGAATAGTAGTTAATGATGACTGCTTGTGAACTATTCTAAGGGTATGAAATGGGTTTGCAAGTGTTTACATGTTTATTCAATGTGATTGGTAGAAGAACTTCCATCCTAGTTCCCTTAATCATATCTTAACCCAATGTCAACCTTTTCTTTTCTTGGTTAATTAGGTTTTTTTTTTTTCTCTAGTTTGGTGATTGTGCGTGTTCAAATGATATCAATCTCTTTTCAGTCGACCTATCTAATATAAGGCTTGAGAACTCGATGGTTTCCAAAATTGGCCATGAGATTGACCCCGTCTAACGTGACCCAACCCCACTAACTAGGGTTTAGGTCTGCCAAGCAAGGATCAGACTAACCATCCACTTTAATCACTTACTAAAAATCATCATTATTTTTTCTTTTCCTTAATCTAATAGAAGTAATGAAACATCATGTTAACTAAAAGATAACCACTTAATTATGAAAACCATGAAAGGTGACAACAAATTTCAACTTTTACATAAATATAATAGTTTATACTTTATATTCATCAACTACAACTGATTACAAACAAGTCTCTTTTCTCACTCACTCATTCCAAAAATCTAGAGGAAGGATAAGAGACCATACAACTAAGATAATTATTTTTTCATAAGACCTCTACTTTATTCTTGCTAAAATCTAGCATCTACCTCTTATTATGGAGTTGCTCCTTTACCTAAAAGGTCTTTTAGTAGGTTGATGAGATACTCACTCAGTGATTAAAAAAATCAAGTAACCATGATATCTCAGGTATTGTAGATAATAGAATTAAATACAAAAGCATGTTAGCATGGAAGTTCAAATTGGAAATCATTCAACATGGCAGTAGTTGTAATAATGACTGCAATAAATAACTTAAACCATTCATATGCCTTTTCATTTTTTTATTAAGCCTAGTACCCACATGAGGTGTATCACAACATGTGAAATCATCTCATAAATCTATGATCTCATTGTATAAGACTTAGAAGCAGGCTTGGGATTCTAAGTCTTAGATCTCAACAACCCTACATGCAGTGGGTTTTTTCATGCCTGCCTCTTGCAACTAATGGGAGAGGTCTGATATCTAGACTCCTCCTCTAAACTTGGGTACTCAGGAGGAGAGTGCAAGCATTCTATCTTATTCTACATAAGTGGTCCTACCAAAGATGACTGTTGACTAGTAAAATAGCTACCACTGACATCCCTTGTTTGTGTTGGGTACCATATTATAGTAAGGAGTTCATCGTCACTGGCCTAGACTCCCACACTTTGATCCATTGCAATCTGACTAACTAGATCTTAATTGATCCTTCAGTCGGTAGCATGTTTTCTCCTCGTAATGCAAGCCTCCTGTGAAGGACTCTATAGTGTCCAGAGCATATAACGTCTAATGATATTTAAGTTATTCAGATAACATCCTTACCTTTGTAAATATTACCATCTTTTTCAAATAAGCATTTAACATAAAATTATTGTAGTCATATGCCATTTAGAACTATCAAATTCTTGAAAAACACACTTTTATTCTTAAAAATCCCAGAACTGAACAAACTCAGGGTTTCTGGAGACTTTAAAACCACTTTTCATTTATCGTATTACATAGAAACTCACACAACAAATGAACGTATAGAATCACTTCATAAAATATACTAACATGTTTCTTCTACCAAAATCTAGTGTGCACATACAATAATTTCACAACAACATTTTTCGCTAAAGATATTTTTTGGTTGACCAAACACCCTGTTACTTCTTTCTTTATTTTTTTTTTTGAAATTACAGTGCATGGAAAAGAAAAGAAGGTTGAAAGAAAAAACTTTTTGAAACATCCCACACAGAGGAGTATTGGGGAAAAGAAAAGGATATGAACAGATAAGAATCAAGTATACTGGCGGATATCTGTACAGAAAGATATATATCAAAGATCAAAACTGTTGAGTTTTAAGAACAAAAGGTTGCTTCTAAGAGACAAACAAAATCCCAATCAAAATCAAACACCAAGAGACTTGTGAAACTTCAGGAAGATCAGAATGTCAGCTTTAATACAATTCCATAAGACAATAGAACCACGACTAATATTTTCATGCACTCCATGGTCTCTTTACATCCAACAATGGTATAAAATGAAGATTGTACATGAGTCACCAGGCTTATGACACTGAGAATTGATATCATTCCAACTACTAGGAATTGACTTGATAAAACCTTCATTAACTAGAAAATGCCATATCTCCATAGCATACTGATAGGAAAAAGAAAAATGAAAAGAGTCCTCATAATCCCTAAAGCATAGGAAACACATCGATGCTAGTTGTAGGCCTCTTCTTCTAGAGTAATCAGAAATCATGTGTTTATTGAGAATAGCTTTCTAAGAACGAAACAAACATTTCCTTGGAGCTTTAACCTTCTACAACCAATTGAATATATCTTTCTCATCTTCTTTAATACGAGCAGAGTCCCACATGTCTCTCAGATTCATTTTAGATTTCCCATTGATGTTGATTGAATCACTGTAGAGATATTAACACCATTGGAGACAATGGTGTTAATGATATGAGTTGAACATCTACTTTTAGGTATACTCCATTATCCATTGTTAATGATTTTGTTAAGGCTAAGAGAACAATGAAGACCAGATCTGATAGGAACATTTTTATCCAAAATATCAATCAGGAACTTACCCTTAACCCAAGGGTATTTTCAAAGGCTAAAATGGTGACCCGTACCAGTATTGAAATTAACCATAACCAGCAACTGATTCCTTACTCTGATAATATTACTAAACAACCAAGATATATTTCATGACTCCTCTAGACTCCAAAAAGATTGCTTCTTAAGATACTTTTCGTTTACCCATTTTACCCAAAGCATGTCTTTTGTTTGAGAAATATTCCAAGCTTTCATCAACAAACAATCTTTGGCCATCACTTTAGTTTTCCTCAAGCCTAAACCTCCTCCTTTATTTGGCAAAATCACTTTATCCCATTTAACTAGGTGTACATTTTTCTTCTTCTTAGGCTGCCCCCATAGAAACTATGCAGATTCCATCAGTTTCTCAATGATTGAAGTATGTATAGGAAAAGAGAAAATCCAATATAAATGAATAGAGTACAAAGTAGATTTAATGATGTTGAATCTTCCATTCAATGAAAGATTTTTTATTTCCAAGAATCCATTTTCTTCTTGATTCTATCAATCACACCAGATAAAAGATCCTCTCAAGAGCATACCAGAAAAAATAGGCAATCTGAGGTACTTGGAATTACCAATATTTTCCTTAATACCAAGGTCATCCAAAATAGCTTTATCATCATTTTTTCTAAGAAAAATAGAACTTATATCATAGTTTATAACGATACCCAATATATTTCCTTATTGACACAGAACATTCTTGAGATTAAGAGCTCCAGAGCTTTCGACCTTCATAAAAATCATCAGATCATCCACAAACACCAAGTGAGAAATGTTCATATGCTTAGAAACTTTGATTGGTGTGATTCTCTTGTCATCAATTGCCTTTTCCATTAATTTAGAGAAACATTGCATCATGATAACAAACAAGTAAGGATCAATAAGGTCTCCTTGCTTAATTCCATTAGATGGACATAAAGATTTTGTGGGTGCTCCATTAATAAAAATTTGATAAGAAGTGGTATAAAAAATTTCAATTTTATGGAGCAAGGGAAACAAGAATTTCCAATTTAGAGAGTCATAAGCCTTAGAGATATCAACCTGTATGCACATATTAGTTCAAGAAAACTTCTTGAAACCATTCAAAATCGCATTAGTTACCAGAATAGTTGTAGGGAGTGGGACCTGGTAGGGGGTACTCTTTATTTAGTTTCAAAAAATAAATTTTATATAACCCCATGCACACAAATATGACCACATAAAAGGGGTGTAATATTTTTTTTCTCAAATAGATAGGTACATAAACATAGTTTGTGGCAGCAAAAAATAAAAATCTAACTATTACATAAATTCATTTTTTTTTACTTAACATTGAGCAATATAGGAAAAAGTCTATATTTTGGATATGACTATCAGGATCACATTGTGGTGAGTAACCTACCCATCTTGCAGCTCATCCTTGAACTTGGTCCTGAGAAAAGTCATCTCCTTCCTGACCCTCAGGTTGTGCTACCTCTGGGAGGGTTAAAAAAACACCCAGGAAAGACAAGAAAGAGGAAAGGATGTCTAAGGTAAAATTGATTATGTGTGGATAAACATATTGGGCATTAATAATATGTAAGAGAAGAGTAGAATATAAGGATTGTCAATAAGAAGATATCAAAAATTGAAAGCATGCAAGAATAAGGTAAAATTATTTTCTTGTGAAGGATTAATAAATAATAGTTGTCATCAAGTGGGTTTAGAGGACCCATACCATTAGTAAGATTAAATCATAAGACCATCAAAGTGGCTTTCAAATATATATTGACAAACCAGGGAGATACTCATAAGGAATAGAACAATCATAAGAAGATATGAACATTCTCAGTTTAATCAATGTGTCATATGGGAAAATGTTATTTAGTCATAATAGTATGCCCAATTTAAATAGAGTATATGCACATACCTTTACTTGAGTTGTTAGGTTAGAGATTGAATTCTAACCCTCCTAGACTATAGTCCACTGAAACCTACATATAGGGTTTGGACATAAGTTAAGTTTAAGTTCTAATATATATATATATATATATATATATATATATATATATATATATATATATATATATATATATATATATATATATAGGGCGTTCATTCATTGTCCGCGCGGGTAGCCTGGATTTTCGCTACCCGACAGCCAAAAAAGTAACTCTCCTGGCTAAGAAAGTAACTCTGCTGTAAAAAAAAGTAACTATGATGTCAAAAAGTAACTCTGCTGGCCAAAAAAGTAACTCTGTACAAAATATACAGCAAATATATATAAGGATGGGTTTTTTTATTTGGGGGGGCAAATGATATTATTTTTGGATAAAATTTTTTGGGGATCTAGACAAAATGGTCCTCTGCAATTGTGAATTTTTTTTTTGAAAAAAGGTGGTTGGAATGGTGGGCGGGTAGCTACCCACGCGGGCAATAAAGATGGGCCCATATATATATATATATATATATATATATATATATATCTATATATATATATATATAGTGAAAAGCCTAGAAATCCAATCCAACGGAAAAAACCTAGGACGGCTCTTGTTATTGACTTAACATTGATTTCAAGGTTTCTTAATGATAACTTGATTCAAAGTCATAACTTTATTAATCATTATGTCATCTTTAGTTATTATTAATATCATAAGTGAAAACAAAACCCTAAAAATCATGTCTTTAAAACTTGAGGATCAGGTGCAATTAAAACTATACTAAAAAGTATAGAAAATTCTCACATTTACAAAACATATTTTTTGTAATTTTTGGAAATCAATGAATTAGTTATAAATTTTATAGGTTTTAGGGTATAAACTGATAATCTGTGAAAATTAGTTTGCAAAATATTAAAATAGAATTGCATTATAATTCAAAACTTTTGGGTGTGATAGGGTATTTTCGAGTATCAATTTTGATTCAAATCTTGCAAAAAGATGATGTTACCCTTGTGGGAAAAAACACAAGAATAGAATTGGTAGGGGAAAGGTGGTAAATGCACAGTGGGGTTTCATCTTCCCTAGACCTCGATGATACTGCTACAGACCTACTGCAGCCACATCGGAGTGATTTGGGAAAACTCTAGATGATCAATTTCATGAGACATAAACTTTCCATTTGCAAAGAAACCATATCAAGGAAACTTATTGTTAGAGGAATTAAACCCAGGCAAAGACAATTGTTGAGGCAAGTCTCTGCAAGCTTGGGTCAGAGACTTATGTCAACAACGGGTGAATCAGTGGTGTGTATAAAAATTGAGCCGAGAGGAGAAACTCTCTCAATGATACAGAACCAAAGAAAGGGTCTACTATTTATAGGGTTGGGTACAACAACAGGAACATCACCGACTTGAGAATACCTAAATGCCAAGATTGGGCATTTATAGAATATATGAAAATTGGCCATGTGTGAGATATGATTCGATTCATATTTAAAGAAGAAACTTGTAGGAGAAAAAATCTCATAAAACGATAGACTATGGTGAGAGAAATTGCGATTATAAATTATTTAAAACCAGCAACATGTTTCCTATTCAATGAAGAGGTAGAACAAGATCTATAGGTCATCCAATCATGATCCAATGGTCAAAAAAATTAGGTGTATCTACTGTATTTCCATATCAGCGTGACGCATGACATTTAATGAAATTCAAAATGGATTTGAATATAGTGACATGTAATTGATTTCTTTTTCTTTCCCAAACAAATTGGATGAGTAAACCATCCAAATAAAGTGAAACTTGGTGGGTAAGGTAATAAGGACAACAAAGAATCTAATTTTGGAGTCAAATTTGCTTTCTGGTGAACTTTAATATGTAAAACATACAATTTGAGGAAAAGTCTTTTTTCTTCACATTAATGCATTTCTTTACTATTTATTAGCCAAATTTTGTGTGTAATTCTCTCTTAACCAAACCTATCCAAAGGAAAAATGTAAAAGAATAATTTTGAACTTAAATGCCTTAATTTGATAATTTTGCACAATTTACCCGAAACGGGTGTATTTTCCCTATTTCTTACAAAATGCCACAAATAATTATGTTTTGGCTTAAACTTCCATAATTAAAGATAATCAACATCCTAGTTCAACCTAACTTAAGAAGACAGTTCTAGATTAGTTTATCAAGTTTGAATTTTTGATAACACTCCACCCCTTAAAAAGGATTTTGTCTCCAAAATCCAAAAAAATTAAGTTAAGAGTCCAATTGTTTGAGAAATAACTCAAGAGTTAGATAATGTGTTTCAGTGCAAACATCCTTGACTATCTCTATTTTCTTCTAGATTAAAGATTTGGGATTTCACCTAGAACAAGGAGATTCAAAAGCCTAACTAGTCATTCTATATGTATAGAATAAGGTACAACAACTATGTCCCAACATAAATCATTCCTTGGTTAAGAGTATCAGTTGATCTAATGGGTAAGAGGTTCGCTCCTAATTCATCTGAATACTTACATGGTGGTGACATGGTCTTTGAAAACTGTTGGCTAAATTGGACATTATTAAACCATTTGTTTTGATGATGACAAACATTTCGTTCTTGTGGATCTAACTTGTTATTTGAGTGTTTTAGGGATAAATAAATAAGGAAGTGGATAGTTGAAGATCAATAAAAATTGGAAGATCCACATGCTTAGATTACTTTTATTTTCATAATTGTACTCAATGTAAAAATTATATAATGTACAAGTACATGGATATCATGTAAATCAAGCATTAGATCTTCCATATCCACTCACAACACTTAGATAGATCCTCCCCTAAGATAGAATCACAATTACACATTGATACACACTTAGTAAATGAGTTAACATATTGAAACAGGGAAATTCTCGATCAAAAAACTTCTTGACCGAGACACCCTCAGTTGACCAAATTCTTGACTGAGAATCACCTCAGTCTAACATACAAGCACTGATTAATGACCTGCACATATAACCCTAAATCAACCCTCGATCCACAACTTTCTCGACCGAGAGTAGACCTTCCAGCAGGTTCTATAGACATTAGACTGAGTTGGAAAAGTGGTTGGAAGTTGGAAATGAACATTGCAACACATTCACTCTAAACCCTCACTCAGTCGAAGAAATGCTCAACCGAGACACGCTCGGTCGACAAACTTCTCGGCTGAGATAGATTCTGAACTGCACTTTTCAACACTAAATAACTAGTCGTTGCGATGTAATTTATGGACACCTAACGGCTAGTTGAGCACTAGAAACACCCTAGAAATTGTCTAGAACATCCCTAGGCCCATGTAAGACATTCCTATAAATAGGACATGCCTTAGGACACCCAAATCACTTGAGCATACACATTGCAGCTTGAGAATCATTCTTTGTGAGCAACAAGCAAAGTTTCACTTGGGATTCAGTAGCCTTGAGCTCTACATTAGTGTCCTATAGCTTAGTATCTCCTAGCTACCACACTACCACGTTCATCTATAGTGGATAGGAGATCAATACACTTGATATAGGATCAAAGCGATGTACTCAGTGGTAACATTGTTTCTTTCTTCCAGTCTTGTTCCTTTTATTGTATTTTGTTCTCCTTGACTACTCCTAGGTTGGAGGTTGTTGAAAGGAGGTTCATGGAGCTACTTCAAGGTGGTGAAGGCTTCTCCTAGTGACTTGGAGTTACTTTAGAATGATTCTTCAAGGATTGAAGTTACTTCAGGTGAAGGCTACTTCAAAGGTGGGCTTGGAATTACTTCAGAAGGTTACTTCTAAGAGGATTGAGGCTACTTCAAGTGAAGGCTACCTCAAGGGTGTAGGAAAGCAATTGTATTTTGTGTAACATCCTCTTGAGGTAATAAAATAAGTTTATTTCAAAATCCCGATTGGAAACAATCGGGTAGTGGACTGACTACCTTAGATTTCTAAGGTAGGAACCACTCTACATCCTTGTGTCTTCCTTGTTTTCTCCTACTTCTTGTTCAAGTGTTTAATTGTTTTTAATTAACTTTAAAACTCCAAAAATCTCTATTCACCCCCCTCTAGATCTTTCAATTGTTATTAGAGTAGGTCTTCAAGGAGCTTTAACAAGTCTTGAAGAATGGGGGATGGTGTGCTCAACAACTTGAACCTGGAGGGAACCTACGTATCTCGTCCACCACTGTTTCATGGAAGCAACTACAACTATTGGAAGAGAAGGATGTAGTTTTACTTTCAAGGCACCAGTGGGGAGCTTTGGAGGATGGTGTCTACCCCATATGAGCTTCCAAAAACTAAGTATGTCACATGGGATGCCAATACAGTAAAACAAGCTCAAGTAAATGCCAAGGTTGTAAGTATTTTATATTGCTTTATTTTGGTAAGTGGATTCAATAGAATTTCCTCATGTGAAACTGCATATGATATATGACATAGACTTTCCATTACACATGAAGGAACCATACAAGTTAAAAATTCTAAGATTATTATGCTTAAACAAAAGTTTGAACAATTTTGTACACAACCAAATGAGTTTATTAGTGATATGTATACATGATTTTCTACTATTGTTAATGGCTTAAGTGCATTAGGAAAAATCATAAGTGAAGAAGATCAAGTCTCAAATATTCTTAGGTATTTGCCTCCAAAATACAAGCCGAAAGTGACAACCATTGAAGAAGCTAATGACCTCATCAAACTAAAGATGGAGCAGCTCATTGGCAATCTGGAAACTCATGAGGTCACCTTAGAGGAGGAAGAAAGATGGGGGCTTGAACTTCAAAAGGAAAGAAGGAAGGACATAGCTCTAAAAGCAACAAAAGTCATCACTCAAGAAAGTGATGAAACAAGTGAAAGAGATGATGAAGAAGATGCACTTATTGTAAATGGTAAGAAATATAAAAGGTATAGATCTAACAAAAACTCTAGTGTTTCTTCTTCTTCCTCTCTTAGGTGTTTCGAATGCGGCAAGAAAAGACATGTAAAAAATGAGTGTCCTAAAATAAAGAAAGAGAAGAAAGTCTCTTCCAAGAAGAAGGGAAAGAAAGCATACAAAGTTGCATGGGATGAGTCAAGTGATGATAGTGAAAGTGGAGAAGAAAATGTAGAGTGTCTTATGGACAAAGAAGATGAAAATGAAGACTCAAATGAGGTAAGCTTACTTGATTTATCAAAAGAAGAATTAGTTTCTAGTATTGAAGAATTACATGACAAATATATTGATTGTAAAAAGAAACTAAAAAAAGTTACAAAAACCAATGAAGAAGTATATGCTCAATTAAATGATTTTGCTTCTGAAAAGGAAAGTATTATTTCTGAAAATTCTACCTTGGAAACATCTGTTAATGATTGCAATATAAAGTTGCTTACTCTAGAAACAAACTATAATTTTCTTTGTGAAGAAAAGGTTGAATTGCTTACAAAATTAAATGATCTTCAAACTCAACCTATGTTGTGTACTTATTTATATTATGATTCTATTGTCAAAGAAAGAGATGTTTTATCATCTAATCTAGACCAAGAAAACTCAAATATTAAAAATAAAATGGATGAAATTGCTAAGTTACAAAAGTAAATTAGTAGCTTGAAAAATAATGGTGTTCTTGATAAGATCCTAAAGGATTCTTCTAGTCAAATTGGAAGGAGAGGTTTAGGATATGCTCCAAAAGAAAAATCTCATCAATCTAAACCTAGGAGAATATAGCACTCAAGACCTAGATCATATATGTACCCAAGAACAACTCAACTCAAAATCTTAGAAAAGAGAAATGAAATTGATTCCATTTGTTGTCACTATTTCTTGTGTCTTGGTCACTATTCTTTCTCATGCCCATACAAGAAAAAGGATGTTCCAAGACCCAAAACTTAGCAAACTGGAATATGATTAAGTTGATATTTGACCTAAAACTTCACTTTGAATATCATAATGTCTTATCTCAACTAAATGTACTGGTATCTTAACATATTGCAGTAAGTTAAGCTCAAATTGGAACAAAAGAAATTGTTGAAAACAAATAGAAACAATCTCTATCGACAAAGAGTTTGACCGAGATGCTCCTCGATCGAGAAAATATTCGACCAAGGAAATTTCTGTCTCAAACCTGCACCTTCTGTAAAAAATAGTAACAATCCCAGTCGTGAAAATCTTCGACTGAGATGTCATCGATCGAATAAATAGTCAACCAAGAAAGTTACTGTTTCACGCATATATCAACCTATAAAGCAACAACACTCTCAGTCGATACAATCTTCAACCGAGACACTCTTAGGTCGAGATATTTGTCGACCAAATATAATTTTGTTTAGTTTCAAACATTCAATTGTTACATCATGTAACTATACTTAGTTTGTTATTAAATGTTTGTAACCAAAAAGGACCATCACAAGGGTACCAAAATCTATCTCTTTTGGAGGATTGGGTTGTTGATAGTGGATGTTCTAAGCATATGACTAGCAACAAAAAGGCCTTTGAAACATTTGAAGAAAAGAAAAGCAGAACAATCACATTTGGAGACAATGGAAAAGGAAAAATTGTTGGAATAGGTAACATTGGTACAAATCTTCAAATAAAAAATGTTTTACTTGTTGATGGCCTACATCATAATTTAATCAGTGTTAGTCAATTGTGTGATAGTGGCTATGATATCTTATTCAATGAAACTTGTTATAAACTATTAATTGAAAACACCAATGAAATCATTTATGAAGGAAAAAGAATAGGAAATCTATACATACTTAGGCCTAATTATATGCAAGACATTACTGGAAAATGCCTTCATGCAAAAGATGAATCCATACAACTATGGCATAGAAAATTAGGTCATGCAAGTTCACATGTTATCAAAAAGTTAATTAAATATGATCTTGTACGAAGGTTACCTAAAATATCCTTTGATAAACTTGAAAATTGTGAACCATGTACGTTAGGAAAGCAAAACAAAACTTATTTCAAATAAAAAACAATGCTTAGAACTACTAGATCATTAGAGCTTATTCACATGGATTTGTTTGGTCCTTTGAGAACTCAATCTATTGGTGGAAAAAGATATTGCTTTGTCATTGTAGATGATTATAGTAGATACACATGGGTTCATTTTCTTGCAAACAAAGATGATACAATCCAAACATTCATAAAATTTTGCTCTAAGATTGAAAATCTATTACAAAATAAAATATGTGCAATTAGGAGTGATCATGGTGGGGAATTTGAAAATCACATCTTTGAATAATTATGTACATCTCAAGGATACACTCATAATTTTTCAGCTCCACGCACTCCACAACAAAATGGCATAGTACAAAGAAAAAATAGATCCTTACAAGAAATGGCTAGAACAATGTTACTTGAGCATAATACACCTAAAATGTTTTGGGCTGAAGCAGTAAATATAGAATGCTATGTGTTAAATAGAGTAACAGTACATTCTCATCTAAAGAAAACTCCATATGAACTCATCTTCAACAAAAAACCAAGAGTTGATTATTTTCATACCTTTGGTACAACTTGTTATATCTTAAATACCAAAGACAATAAAGAAATTTTTGATTCTAAATCACATAAAGCATTCTTTTTGGGATATTCAATTCTAGAAAAGATTTTAGAATTTACAATACTACTACTAGAAAAAGTTGAATAATCCATCCATATCACTTTTCATGAAGTAACAACTCAAAATTCCGAAAATGAATATGAGGATATAAATGACATTACTCATCAAATTGAAGACTAAACTATAACCACAAAAGATGATCAAAATACTAAAAATAATCAAAAAAATGTGACACAACAACATATTCCTAGATTAATCAAAGATCATCCCCAAGATTTAATCATTGAAAATCCTCATGATAAAGTAAAAACCCGATCATCGTTTAGAGATTTTGCAAATATGGCATTTGTATCAATCATTGAACCTAAAAAGGTAAATGAAGCACTACAAGATGAATATTTGATGATGTCTATGCAAGAAGAACTAAATCAATTCACAAAAATGAGGTGTGGGACTTAGTTCCTAAACCACAAGACAAAACCATCATTGGAACTAAATGGGATTTTGGAAATAAACTTAATGAAGTCGGGGAGGAAGTAAGAAAAAAATCTAGATTGGTGGCTCAAGGGTATAATTAACAAGAAGGAATCAATTTTGATGAAAATTATGCACCCATGGAAAGACTTGAAGCTATTAGAATGTTATTAGCTATAGCTGCCCACAAAGACATCAAACTATTCCAAATGGATGTAAAAAGTGCATTCTCAAATGGAATCATACAAGAAGAAGTATATGTTGCCCAACCACCTGGATTCGAAATCCCTGGAAAAAGTGATCATGTATATAAACTTAAGAAAGCACTTTTTGGGCATAAACAAGTACCTCAAATTTGGTATGAAAGACTTAAAAATTATCTATTCGATAACAATTTCTCAATTGGAAATTCAGACTCTACATTATTCTTCAAAACATAAGAATCAGATTTTCTTGTTGTACAAATATATGTTTATGACATCATTTTTGGTGCCTCAAACGATTCCTTATGCAAACAATTTAGTGACATAATGCAAAAGGAATTTGAAATGAGTCTTATGGGCAAAATAACATTCTTTCTTGGTTTTCAAATAGGACAAACGCCTGCTAGAATTTTCGTAAGCCAAGAGAAGTACACTAATGAACTATTAAAATGTTTTGGAATGGAAAATTGCAAGCATGTTATCACACCAATGGCCACCTCTGCCAAAATTGACAAGGATGAAGATGCAGAACCCATTGATGATTTCTTATATAGGGCTATGATTGGTAGCTTGTTATACTTAATTCCTTCTAGACTAGACATTATGTTTTCCGTTAGACTTTGTGCTAGATTTCAATCTAAACCAATGCAATCTCATTTTCAAGCCATTAAACATATCTTAAGATATCTCACCGGTACTACCAACTATGGATTATGGTATCCTAAAGTTCAATCACTAGATTTAAAAGCTTTTACCGATGCCGATTATGCTGGTTGTCGACTTGATCGCAAAACCACAAGTGGTTGTTTCTTCTTATTAGGACGAGCTTTAGTATCGTAGTTTAGTAAGAAATAAAACATTGTCGCCCTTTCTACCACTAAAGCCAAATATATGGCAGTTGGTTCCTATTGTGCTCAAGTTCTTTACATGTAACAAGTTTTGAATGATTATGGCTTTACATTTTCATCTACGCTAATTTTGTGATAATACAAGTGTTATAAATTTAGCACACAATCCTATTTTACATAGTCGTGCTAAACATATTGAAATCCGACACCATTTCTTAAGGGATCATATTTCTAAAAATCACATATCTCTTCATCCTGTTGACACTGAAGAACAATTGGCTGATATTTTTACAAAACTGCTTCCACTTGATCAATATCATTATATTAGAAAGAAGTTACTTATTACTCCCCTAGATGATGTCTTCTTTGATATATGTGCTCCAAACTCTTAAAAATTATAAATTAATATAGTCTCATATTTTATTTTCATGACTATTACTAAAAACAAGCTCAAACATCCTTCACAACAACCTTTCACAGTAGTTCAGTCAGTCTACAAAAACTTTGACTGAGAATAACTTGGTTGGTATCTTTCTCAACCGAAATCCACTAGGCATATTTTGCATATTGTAACTAAATATTGGTCTCAGTCGACAAAAACTTCGACCGAGAACCTCTTAGTGGACCCCCTATTCGACTGATATAAGATGCAACTTTTGATTATTATTTTTTTAAAAACCACGACGACCATTTTTCAAAACCCTGACCGACCATTGCGAGTGGAGCGTGCAAAAAATGACCGTTGGGAAGCTCAATTGACAAATTCATCAACCGAGAAGGCTATTGTTTTACTATAAATAGTGTCCAAAAATGGCCATTCTTCTCACCAATTCACAATCTCTCTTCTCTAGCTCCTCTCTAGTACTTTCTTGTGTGAATTTTCAGCCATTCTCTTCCATCATCTTGCCTTGCCCCTCTTCCATCTCATACTTTCAAGATGGCTTCCTCTTCTTCACGTGGAAAGAAACAAGTTGCAGCAAGGAAAGGAAGGACGGTCTCTCTGGCTGTGATGATGACCTAGGATTTAAATGTGATAGGAAAACTCAAAAGATTACCAAAAATATAGTTGAGAAAATGGGAATTGACTTTGGACATAAAAGGGCTAGGACTGAAGGGGAGCCATCCACTCAAGATATTCCTCCACCTCCTACTACCCCTAACCAACCCATGATAACCTATCCAATAACATTACCTACCTAACTGGGGCTACCTATCACTTAGGGAGACAAATGGACTATACTCATCATGCCATGACCTACATAAACTAAAGATTGCAAACTCTCACTCCAAATGTCCCAGAAAACTATCCTTATTCACGCTATCCCAGTCCTCTCCACCCTTATAATCCATCTCTCAACTACTCTCAAGTTCCATCATCACCTTCTCTTGATCTTTCCCACACACAAATTTCACTCATGCAACTTCAAGACATTACTGCCCATTTCCGCTTTGATCGAGCACCCACCTTCTTAGAAGCTTATGCTCTCACCAAGACAGGTGCATTGGATTGGCAGACGTTGGTCAAATATCATGGTGACACTCCATTCCTTGGGAAGGATCCTGAAGTTGATGTTATTTTGAAATCTTTTCAGTAAGGTGGCATTATGTAATGACATTATTGTAATGTCTTTTAGTGAACTCTCTCATCTATGTATTTGAGCTTGTTGTTCTTATTATTCTTGTTGTCATGATAATAAAATCTTTATATTGTGGCTTGTATTGGACATCTTTTATACCTTTGCTTTTCAATTTGAGTGTCATATTTAGGGGGAGCATCATATTGAGGGGGATTACTAATAATAGTCTTAATTATAATACTTGGTTATCTTTTGGAAATGACAAGGGGGAGAAGTATTATAAATCAAAAACAAAATTATATAACTCAAAGTTAAATGAGTTTCATAATCTCTTGGCTTCACATAAAATTTTGCTATATTCCTTAAAGAGTTGGATACTATGTTCCATATCTCTTTGGGAATAACTAGCACACACTCCATGAATAAACAAGAGAATGTCTACATAAGGTATATCTCAAGTATGAAACTCATGCTATTTAAATTCCCTTGATTTATATTTTAGAAATGTTTGTCATCTTTAAAAAAGGGGAGATTATTGGCTAAATTGGACATTATTAAACCCTTTGTTTTGATGATGAAAAAAATTTCATTCTTGTCGATCTAACTTGTTATTTGAGTGTTTCAGGGATAAAAAAATACGGAAGTGTATAGTTGAAGATCAATACAAATTGGAAGATCAACATGGCTAGATTACTTTTATTTTCATGATTGTACTCAATGTAAAAATGTGTACAAGTATATATTGTACAAGTACATAGATATCATGTAAATCAAGCATTAGATCTTCCCTATCCACTCACAACACTTAGATAGATCCTCCCCTAAGATAGAATCACAATTACACATTGATACACACACTTAGTAAATGATTTAACATATTGAAACAGGGACATTCTCGGTCGACAAACTTCTCGACGGAGACACCCTCGGTTGACCAAATGATTGACTGAGAATCACCTTAGTCTAACATACGAGCACTGATTAATGACCTACACATATAACCCTAAATCAACCCTCGGTCGACAACTTTCTCGACCGAGAGTAGACCTTCCAGCAGGTTCTATAGACGTTAGACTGAGTTGGAAAAGTGGTTGGAAATGGGAAATGAACGTTGTAACAATTCACTCCAAACCCTCCCTCGATCGAAGAAATTCTCGACCGAGACACACTCGGTCGACAAACTTCTCGACCGAGATAGGTTCTAGACTGCATTTTTCAACACTAAACAACTAGTCATTGCAATGTAATTTATGGACACGTAACGGCTAGTTGAGCACTAAGAACACCCTAGAAAGTGTCTAGAACATACCTAGGTCCTTGTAAGCCATTCTTATAAATAGTACATGCCTTAGGACACCCAAATCACTTGAGCATACACATTGTAACTTGAGAAGCATTCTTTGTGAGCAACAAGCAAAGTTTCACTTGTGATTCAGTTTCCTTGAGCTCTACATTAGTATCCTATAGCTTAGTATCTCCTAGCCACCACACTACCACACTCATATATAGTGGATCAGAGATCAATACTCTTGATATAGGATCAAAGCGCTATACTCATTGGTAACATTGTTTCTTTCTTCCAGTCTTGTTCCTTTTATTGTATTTTGTTCTCCTTGACTACTCCTAGGTTGGAGGCTATTGAAACAAGGTTCGTGGAGCTACTTCAAGGTGGTGAAGGCTACTCCCAGTGACTTGGAGTTACTTTATAAGGCTACCTCAAGGATTGAAGCTACTTTAGGTGAAGGCTACTTCAAAGGTGGACTTGGATTTACTTCAAAAGGCTGCTTCTAGGAGGATTGATGCTACTTCAAGGGTGTAGGAAAGCAATTGTATTTTGTGTAACATCCTCGTGAGGTAATAAAATAAGTTGATTTCAAAATCCCGGTTGGAAACAATCAGGTAGTGGATTGACTACCTTAGATTTCTAAGGTAGGAACCACTCTACATCCTTGTGTCTTCCTTGTTTCCTCCTACTTCTTGTTCAAGTGTTTCATTGTTTTTAATTAACTTTAAAAACTCCAAAAATCTCTATTCACCCCCCTCTAGATCTTCCAAAAACATCGACAAAATCTAGAACTTTTCTTTATTATTGACAAGGGGTGTGTGTGTGTGTGCATATGTATGTATATATATGAGTCGGGCTAGAATACACTCGAGTGTATTTGGAGCAGAATACACTCAAGTACTTATTCATGATGCAATATTTTTTTTCAAAAGTCTAATCCATTGATCTTCTTAAACATCTTGTGAATATCTCATACGCAAAATTTGAGCACATTTGGACATTTATAGGTCATGTTATAAAGACTGCAAAAAATATGTATTTTAAATTAGTTTCACGCGTTGATTTTTTTGCCCTTGGATGAGTGACTTACACACATCCAAATGGGATTAAAATTTGTATGTAGCCTAGTTATAGTATGACAGTGAAGATCAATGGTTTACATTTTGCAACAAATAGTCTTGATATGCAAAAACACTTGAGTGTATTCGTATGATTTGTACACTCGAGTGTATTCTAGCCTGAATGTGTGTGTATATATATATGTATATATATATATATATGTTTTGTGTGTGTGTGTGTTATTATTAAAAATATGCGATGAAGATCTAAAAATTGGCGCCAAAATCAATATGAAACCAAGAGACGAAGCATAGCCACTCAACTAACTATTTTCTTTTAGTCAGGTTCAAGGTGGTGTCTAAAAACTATGAATGTTCAAGTTAATCAAACCACACTTCTGACTTTAGAAAAAAAACTATTCTCTACTTATAATCCTTCTGACATGCACTACCATAGCCCGATCTTCATGTGTTCCTTATAGATGTCACTTTCCTTTTGTATACTAATGTGAACAAAAATAAACTAGTTTGTGATAATGGTATATGCATAGGAAAGGAGTATAGGTGCATGTTAACTTCATGTATTGTGTGAACATCTTCGATGCCCACAACATCCAGAGCAAAAACACAACCAGCACGTCTCTCAACAGGGGGTCTTCCTTGATTGTTGGTATGATTCCTTGGAGGTTGGGGTGGTTATTATTGAGGTACAGGTGTTTAAGCAAGGGGTTGTTTATAATGTTGTGGGCATTACAACCTAATATGCCCAGCGAATCTGCAATAGTGGCATATCAAAGGTTTATCATTTCTCCACACAGAAGGTTCTCCCAAATTACATTTTCTAGGGGGATGATGATGATGGCATCCTGAACATCTCATGTACCTCTACTCGCAACCTGAATGTTTTCTCTTATTGTTGTTGTTATTGTACTATGGAGCTTGATATCCCAGATAAGATTTAATGTTTAAGGCCTTGTCAACCATCTACTAAAAATTAAGAGGAAGTTGTGGGACAAGAGCACAACCCACACAGTTGTTGAGTTTGTGTAAGAATAGACCATCCCTACATCCTTTGATCAATCCACAGTGTATCGTTCTAGTAAAAGAAACATTTGCACATATGCAGGTATAGAAAAAGATCCTTGTTTTAGACTATAAAACTAGGTTTCTTTCTTCTTCAGGGCTGCAGTGAAGATATACTTCTCCCAAAATAGTGCCAAAAATTGCTCCCATATAATGGTAGATGTGTCATGAGTGTGGGAGATTTTGTTCCACCATACTCGTGTTGGCCTGTACAGCACATAGGAAGAGAACCTAAGCTTCTGATGAGGTGGACAAGCCATATCAAAAAAGTCCTTTCTAAATCCACTACCCAGTCGTCGACCTTATCGACCATCTCAAGTTCACCCTCTCCTTTAAAGTAAGGAGGTTGCACCTTCATAAAGTTTGTCAATGAGTACTCCTTCGACTTATCAATGATTGGAGTGGTGTTAAGCTTCCCCACCATCATCATGGTGAGTAATTATTGTCGAACGATCAACTGCTACTCCACTGTGATGCTAATCATAAAAGTTGTGGTGGGGGTTTCGACAACACCCTGGTCCACAAGGGTGTCTCGGGAGTTTAGGTGATCCAACTGCATGCCAAAAAGAGGTTGCTCTGGTGTAGTGTACCCGTCTGAGGCACCATACTGAGGTGTTGTTCCGTTGTAACCAAAAAGGTTGATCTTATTGATACGTAGGCACAATGTATAAGGGAAAGGGTTTCAAGGATGAATTTCCAAAATAATTAGATTGTTGAGCACAATTATGCTCTGATACCATCTTGTACATAGTGGGACCCAGTAGGGGGTCACTCCTTACTTAGTTTAAGAAAATAAATTGCATATAATCCCATGAACACAAATATGACCACATAAAAGGAGTGCAATATATTTTTCTCTCAAATAGATGGGAACATGAACATATTTTGTGGCAACAGAAAATAAAATCTAACTATTACATAAATTAATTGTTCAACCTAACATTCAGCGATATAGGCGAAAGTCTAAATTATGGATTTAAATATTAGTATCGCATTATGGTGAGCAACTTACTTATCTCAAAACTCATCCTTGAACTTGGTGTTTGAGAAAATTCCTCTCCTTCCCTACCCTTGGGTTGTGCTACCTCTAAGTGGGTTGAAAAAATAACACCTAGGAGAAGAAAAGAAAGAGGAAAGGACGTCAGCAAAAACTGAGTATGTGCAAATAAACATATTCGGCAGTAACTAAATGAAAGATAACAGTTGAATAAAAGGATTGTAAATAAGAAGCAAAAGATAAGGGTTTTTTAAGAGATTTAACATGCCCAAAAGATGAGGCATAAATTAAGAAGAATATGATAATTAAAAGCAGTCATTCCATATACTTGTACACCACAAAATAAATAGTTGCATGTGATAAAAATATTGACTAGAATAAACAAAAAAGCATGATAGGAAATCCATGTATGTCATACCAAGGGTAGGAGGGCTAAAACCTCAATGCCAAACAAAACATAATAGTGTAGGAGGACTAAAACCTCAATGCTTTGGTAGGAGGAATAAAACTTCAGTGCCTAAAATAATAAATTGTAGGAGGACTAAAAGATCACCACATTGGTAGCAGGACTAAAACTTCAGTGCCTTAAATATGGTGTCTATAAACACTGCCTTTTTAGTATAAAACATAACCGAGAGGAAGCATTTATCTTGAAGGGGGGATGTCACAATAAGGTAATCATTGCAAAAAAATAATTCACCATTAAGATTCATACATTTTTCTTTGAAGGAAAACTATAACTAACTTATTTATAAAGTCCAAGATTCTAAACATGAAAAACTAATCATGAAAGTAAACATTTTAATGATTGGATCATATAATGTGGATGGCACCCTAACAGGTGGCTCTTGAAGGTCTTCTAGTCCTTGCTTGCTCCTCTTGAGTCCTTATTTGCTCCAACTCCTGGGGACATCACGTCCCACGTCATGCAAAGGGGGAAATCAACAAACTAGTAAATGGTACTGGCACTTTATAACATAAGCAATATAAATATACTTGACATGTAAGAAATCTTAACATGAATTAATGATAAGCATTCTTAAATCATTGTTAACATGAAGAATTGAATAGTAAATGTATGCTTCCCTCTATGTAACATAAAGACTGATTCAATTCCAATTATCTTGATCATTAACATTAACATTATCATGATCCTTGAACTTTAACATGATGGGATTTCTCCCTCTTGAACTTGAACATTAATTTCATGAATCATTAATCATAATCTCTAATCTTAGTGAATGTTATAGCCATAGGACATAACATATAACAATCATCAAGCAGTTGATATAGTGAGCATGATTAAAGCATTAAACTTGAAATAATAATGTCTAGTTTATACTTAGCATGCAATCAATCATAAATACTTGTTCTCAGCAGCATGACATGTTTACCTTGGAGAAAAGCAGATCCTGAGATGGTCTCTCTGATCTTGATTGAATCCTAAGTCAAACCTTCCCTTATCTTGATTAGGCTCTATCTACCTGTACATAATAATTAAACATCAATAATCAATAGCTTGTATTGATCCTAGCCTCAATTAGGGTAGATTAATATTTGAGTGCATTTGGGTTAGGCTTATTGATCAACATCATCAAATTAGGAAAACTTGGTTGGATGATTACTGTTTTAGGTCAAATTAATCACATGTGATACATGTTTAGGGTTACATGAGTCAAATCAGGGCTTCTAATAAAGCATCAAAATAGGAAGGCAAAACATGGTCTGAAAACCCAAAAAATGGATTCCTTGTCAAAAATTCTTTCCAATGATTATGTATATGTATTTTTCTAATTATTAGGTTTTCTATAGATTTTATAGCACTAACCAATCAGAAATCATTAAACTATATGTGTGACACTGATTGATTGAAAAACAAAATCGATGCAAATGAAAGGGAAATGACAAGAGAATCATAGGTGTGTTACACATTAAATTGACGTAGTGGAGGAAAACTTGTCATTTAGTCATTCAAATCCAAATGGTGGATGTAATACAAAGGTACACATGAAATCTCAAAAATAATCATACATGATAGATTGTTTGATTAATCAGCCATGGGAAATTGAGTTATCTTGCAACCTAGTTTCTTCCCCTTCATCGCATGTGAGGAAGCAGCGCTTTAGGGAACCAAGGTGTGAGCAAGAGTTGAGGTCTATTGGTGATCAAATTTGGTGATGAATCCCGTTACACTCGTCGAACTCCGACGGTCAAGATGAACCAAGATGTGGGAAACACAATGCCAAAATCATCCAAAGCCATGACGAGAACTGGAGAATAGAGGATTAGGGATCAAAATCCAAAACCATGTAACTAAGAAAATAGACATCAACTAAGATCGAAAAAGTGATCTTGGAGGTTAGGGGATTTCATTTGATGCCTCACGAGGGTTGGATGGCACTGGATCATAATGGTGGTCAGTGTCGGCATGGTCTAGGCAGTGAAGTATAAGTCATGATGATTGGGAAAGTTGTGAGATGAAACAATCATTAAGGGAGAATCATGGAGGTCTGTAGATTCTTACCCACATGTGAATTTAATTGGAGGTGGTGGAGGAAGTCGGGGTTTGCAAGATCTTCACCTGAGGATAGTCCGAGTAGGTCTCGGAGTATTGAGACTCTGGGGCTCCAATTGGTAAAGGAGGAGAAGTGAATGGAGACCGGTGGTTCTTTTGGTGTAGTTATATAGTAGTTCAAGGCACTGTAGTGGTGTTTGTGAGAACATGGTGAAAAGAGGGGAAGAAGCCTGATTGGGAATTTCCTAAATTGACCATGGGGGGGGAGGTGAATAAAGGATCACCAGATTCAGGGGAGAGAGATGAAACTGGCAAAAAAAATTAGAAAATGGTCAAGAGACAAGAGAGAACGATTCAAGGAAAGGAATCACATTGTAATGTTTGTTGTTTTGCAAATTAATTGGGGGTAGGTGATGACTTTATCACTGTTGCATCAGATGCTGATAAAATGTCAAATGTCGAATGCATGTGAGAAAAGGAAAATTATAAATGTAACCTATGACAGGTAGTAAAATGTGGAAGTTTAGGTTTAATGCTTTACATGAATGAAATCAAAATTAGATCCTTTGTGAAACTATATTCAAACTTGTTTAATTCATTTAGAGGGTCAAACAAAGGCAAAATGCTACCAAATTTGGATCACATGTCCAAAAAGGCGTCTAGATTCTTCCTATACCCTTAGATTTTCATTTTGTCTATTGTATACCTACGTATACATTAAAAGTCATTATTTTAAATTATATACACAAAAATTGAAATAAGGTGTATTACCTTTTCATAATAGTTCCTTTCGAATTCAAAATGACTATCCTTCTCAAGAATTAATATATATCCCTTATGTGATTTAATAATATATTAAAGGAGAGAGAAAGGAAGGGGAACTACTATTTGTAAATTTGAGTTAATTGAATTATATAATATACATTTGAAAGAAAAAATACAATTGAGTCTCATTTTAAGTTTTCTTATTTCATTTTCATATAATAATTACAATTATTTCTCTTTTTACGTTAAACCATCGACTATTGTCATTTAGAAAAAGCCCATTCTAAGTTTTGAATTGGCTATGAAAAATTAGGGTGTGATAGTGTCTAGTTATGACTAGTCAATCAGACATGCTAATAAGACATGAAAGAACAAGGTAAAATTATTTTTGTGCAAAGGATTATAAAATATAGTTGTCATCAAGTGAGGTCAGAGGACCATACCATTGGTAAGATTAGATCAGAAGACCATCAAAGTGTCTTTCAATTATCAATGTTGAAAAATAAGGGAGATACTCATAAGGAAGAGAACCATCATAATATGATATGAAAATTCTCAATTTAATCAATTCCTCATATAGGAAAAGGTTATTTAGTCATAATATTATGCCCAATTTAAATAGAGTATTTGCACATACCTTTACTTGAGTTGTTAAGGCAGAGATTAAATTCTAACCCTTGAAGACTATAATCCACTCAAACCTACATATAGGCTTTGGAAATTATGATTTAAGTTCTAACATATATATATATATATATATATATATATATATATATATACATATATATAGTGAAAAATCTAGAAACCCAAATCCATTGGAAAAAAACCCTAAGTCAGCTCTTGTTATTGACCTAACATTGAGCTCAAGATTTCTTAATGACAACTTGACTTGAATTCATAACTTTATTAATCACGATGTTGTTTTTATTATTAATATCAAAAGTGAAAACAAAACCCTAAAAATACAGTCTTTTAAACTAGATAATTAGAGAATTAGAACTATAAGAAAAGGCATAGAAAATTCTCATGATTCCAAAACATATTTTTATGTAATTTTTGGATAAGAAGGGAATTAGTTATCAAGTTTACAAATTTTAGGGTATTTATTGATAATCTATAAAAAATATTATACAAAATAATAAAATACCCTTGCATTATAATTCAAAACTTTAGGGGCATGGTAGTGTATTTGTAGTATCAATTTTGATTCAAATCTTGCAAAAAGATTATGTTACCCTTATTGAAAAAAATACAAGAATAGAACCGGTAGGGGCAAGATGGTAAATGCAAAGTGGGGTTTCATCTTCACTAGACCCCGACGACACTACGATAGACATACAACAGCCACAGTAGAGCGATTTGGGCAAACTTTAGATGATCAATTTCACGAGACATAGACTTGTTATTTGTGATGAACCATGTTCAAGGAAACTTAATTTGAGAAGAAATGAACCAAGGCGAAGCTGACTGGCGAGGCAAGTCGTTGCAAGCTTAGACCAATGATTTGAGTCGACAGTGGGTGAAATGGTGGTGTGTGTAGAAATGGAAGCTAGAGGAGAAACACTCTCAATGATATAGAACCAAAGAAAGGGTCTACTATTTATAGGATTGGGTACAAGAGTAGGAACATCACCGACTTGAGAATAGATGAATGCCAAGATTGGGTGTTTCTAAAATACATGACAATAGGCCATATGTGAGGTATGATTCAATGTGGACTTGAAAAGAAACTTGTGGGTGAAGAAATTATGTAAAAAGATCAAATGTGGTGAGAGAAATTGTGATTATAAATTATCTAGAACAAGAAACATGTTTTCTATTCAATCGTGAGATGGAAGACGGTATGTGGGTTGTCTTATCTTGATCCAACAGTCAGAAAAATCATGTGTACCAGCTATATTTCCATATCAGTGTGATGTGTGACATTTAATGTAATTCAAATCAGATTTGAATAAAGTGACATGTAATTACTTTTTTTTTCTTTCCCAAACAAATTGGATGAGTAAATACCATCCAAATAAAGTGAAAGTTGGTGGGTAAGGTAATAAGGACCCAAAGCAAACTGATTTTGGAGTCAAATTTACTTTTTGGAGAACTTTAATACGTGAAACACACAATTTGAGTGAAAGTCTATTTTCTTCATATTAATCCATTCCTTAATTATTTATTAACCAATTTTTGTGTGTAACTATCTCCTAACCAAACCTATTCAAGAGAAAAATCTAGAAGAATCGTATTGAAATTAAATTCCTTCATTTGATAATTTTGCATAGTTTACCCTAAACTAGTGTATTTCCCCTATTTCTTGCATAAAAGCCAAAAATAATTATGTTTTTATCATAAACTTCTACAATTGAAAATTAATAGTATCCTAGTTCAATCTAACTTAAGAAGATGATTTTAATATTAGTTTTCTCAAGTGTGACTTCGTTACAATAGCATCCCTAATATTCCTACCTTTGATAATGGCACACTGGCTTTGATAAATAATGGAGTCAAGCATCAGTTGAGATCTATTTGTAAGAAACTTTGAAATGATCTTTTAAAAAATGTTGCAAAGAGAAAAAGGACTCTAATTTGAAAAAAGATTACTATCTCCATTCTTGGGGAGAAGTGAAATAAATGCCTTGTTAGCCTTCTTAAGAAGATTGCCATTATTGAAGAATTCCTTCATTGCTTCAAAAACATCATTTCATTTAATATCCCAGGATGATTTATAGAACAACCCATTAAAACCATCATAGCCAGACTTATTAGGATTAAGGCTACTAACCACATCTACTACTTTCTTCCTTATTACAGGTGCAATGAGAGAAGATCTTTGAACCAAAGAAATCTCGGTACCTGGCCACTCATCCTTCCATGAACTATCACTATCATTAATAATGTTAAACAGCTTGAAGTAGAAATTAATAGTTGAATTTTTGATGACTTCTGGATCATGACTAATAACATTATTAACATTTAAACCCAACATTATATTTTGATGTATTCTTGTTTTAGGTGAGGAGTAAAATAACTTGGAGTTAGTATTACCTTCATTAAGCCACTTCACATGAGACTTCTGCCTCATAAGAGACCCTCAGCTTTTGAACTAGCCTCAATAATTTTCCTAAAAAAAATTTGTAGAATCTCTCAAGACTTCATTTAGAGAGGCAATAGAGCGGCTTTAGTAGCTTGAGATAAATTTTTGTTGATTCCTTTAGAACGAGCTTGTTCATAAATATCAACAAAAGAATACTTATTCCTAGCAATGAGTTTGTTTTTTAGAGAATTCAACTTTCTATAGAGATGGTGTATAGCATAACCATTAATCTCTAGTTCCTAAGCATCTTTAATCACAATCTTGAAACCTTTATGATCTGCCCAGGCATTGATGAACCTGAATGGCAATTTCAGATTCATCATCTTTCCAATAGAAAGAAGCACTCTCCTATGGTCACTAACACCATTGGGTATAATTTCACCATTGAACTCGGGAATATAATCAAGGAACTCATTGTTGTATATGACTTTGCCAATCTTAGAAGTGATGAAGTGGTCACCACCTTGATGGTAATCCAATTCCCACATGAAATAAGGGTCATTCAAATTGAGCTCAGTAAGACCAAAACTAAGCATATAGTAGTTGAAATCTAGCATGGACTTATTGAAGGAGGTTGCTTATCGATTTTATCACTATTCTTTTTGACAACATTAAAATCTCCCAAGATGATCCACATTCTAGAGAGATTTTCATGAATATCTTCAATTCTTTCCTAAAGACTGGCTCTTTTAAAATCCACATTATGACCATCAACTGCAGTAACGAAGAACACTAGATCATTGACTTTATCTTCCATGTGAATGCATTGATCAAATGCTTGAAGTTTATTTGTAATCCAATTCCTCCATAGAACTATAACTCTTCCCAAAACATACAAGTCATGGTTAGCACACTAACTATATTCAAAGAAGTACTTTTCCATTAATTTAGAAACAAGCCTTACACCTCAGTTTAGTCTCTTCCAGAATCACTATATCACTCTTGGAATGTCTTACTTCATCTAAGACTCCTTTAATTTTATTGTTTATTCCTCTGACATTCCAAGATGTGATGGAGACAATTGTGTTCATTTGGTAACTTGGGTTGTTAAGCTGACAGTCTCAACACCATTTTCTTCATTAATTATCTCTGAAACACCAAAATTGTTGTGCATCAGGTAAAAAAAGAATTAGTAACACGATAACATATACCAACCTTCATATGAGTCGTATGGTAAGGGTTTACAGTATTTGTCTTTAAATGACACCTTGGAGGGAATTTTCTTTTTTGATCATCTTCCTTGAAACCTATTTCATTTTCCTGATCAACAACAGTTTTAGAGAATTCTATAATTGGAGTGAAAGGAATATAACTTCCACCTTCTTTGAGATTACTAGACTATTGAATTAAAGCTTCATTACTCGATAATGTATCCAAATAAAGTGATTTTCCTCTTATTTTCATTCTCCCTTGCCTCACATTTAGGGTATAAGATCTTTCCATCCATGAGAGAAACCTTAGTTTGACTTAATGTCAATGGAGCAGTAGATATCACTAGTGAAGAGTAGTCCACCCTTCCTTCTAGTTGCTCCAGCAATGCTACATTTTCTCCAGATGTGTTTGTGAGGACATCCTCAGTGTTCTTCTTGTTTTTCACTTGATTTAGCACCCAAGATCAAAATTTCCCAGGCCAACGGTGCAACATCACCCCACCGGCTACCCCCATGGTTGCATCATGTCTCTCCACCATCGTTGTCAAAGGTTTTTTCTTTCCAGTTTATTTACTATAAATCAAGGTCAGAAGGTGATTTTCTACTCACTTGTGTGTGTGTTTTATCTTTTTGTGCCAATGTTTGACCTCTCTAGACTTCAAATCTAGCTTCTTCCTAGTTGGATCTAAGCTTCAGACCTCAAGAACTCAACTAAATAGCCTTATAGTAGGTTTACCGGCCTAGAAGAAGATTTGTTGTAGGTATAAAACAAAGAATGAAGGTTAACTGAAACCTTCAATTATTAGATCATGGAGTTCTGAGAAAGGGAACACGAATATAATTAGAGATCTACTGCTAAAACCTATTTACCTAGACTGATCTATGCTAAAACCTTTGTTTCCTCCCGTTCTTCATGTTCTTTCCAAAGATTGCCCAGTATTTCACCTTCCAGTTCATTTTTTTTATTTTAAGGGCTCTACCTATGTGGAGGATCAAAAGACAAATCCAATAAAATAAATTTCATTAAATTCTAATATATATAGAAAAAGCTATGGCTATTTTCATGATTTGTTGTGTTAGATGGTAGTGCAGCTCAAAACCATCATTTTGTGAGTCTTCCAAGCCTTTAGTTTGCAAGTCTACTGGTCCATCAATTTTTTATTCTTCTTAGCCATTGGTTAGTGAGTCTATAAAGCCTTTTATTTGTGAGTATGTCGAGCCACCAGTTTTTTTACTATGCCTAACCTTTTGTTTTTTAGTTTGTTGAGCCATTGATTTGTGAGTTTGTTGAGCTCATTGGCTTGTGAGTATCTTGAGCCATTGATTTGTGAGTCTTCTTAGCCTTTGGTTTGTAGATCCTTTGATTTTTGAGTATGTCCAGCCTTTGATTTGTGATTCGATGGAGACATTGGTTTATGAGTCTGCCAAGTCATCAGTTTCTGAGTTTACCAAGCCATCCGTTTGTGAGTTTGCTTAGCCTTCAGTTTGTGAGTCTTTCCTAGCCTTCAGTTATTGAACGGAAGGTATTTTTTAATGAAATTCAAAAGTGTCATATATCTTTCATTTTAACTCTGATTTGGTTCATTCTTTTTGCATTTGATTCATAATTGAATTATATACCATTATAAAGTAAAAGTTTGATCAAATTATTAATAATAATTTCTTTATTAAATAATTTATCAAATGTCTATAACGTCCTTCCATATACATGTGTGGGATAATAATATATCAAATAGGTTTCAAACTTTGATGTATTCATAACACTTAATTTATTTTTTTTATCAAAGAAAATTTTAAGCTAAATCAAAATATAAATCAACTAGTTAATCAATGCAAAGTGCTAATAAAGGTGTAACTAAGACCAACTTAAATACTTAAATTACTAGTAAACAAAGGTAAGTGTTGTAACAATCTCCCCCTCTAATAAAAAAAATCACGAGATCCTTAGAAGAGGAAAGGATACTTGTTACACGTTTCCAAATTTAACTTTCGTGTAGCTTCTTCTACACCATGACTCCTCTAAAGGAATTTTACTAAGAGTATCTCCCTCTTCTTAAGCTTTTGAATTCTACCATTTAAAATTTTGATAGGTCATTTAACATAGGAAATATCCTCTCTTAAATGTACATGATCTAGATCTATGATCTTCTCATTACCTGATGGCACTTCTTCAACATAGATACATACAATAAATCATGTAGATTGGCTAGCTCTAAAGGCAACTCAAGCTTACATGCCATTGGGCTAATTATTTGAATTCTTGGATAAGGATTCATGTATCTAGGAGTTATATTTCCTTGCTTCCCAAATAGAAATACACCTTTCCATGGTGAGACCTTCAAGTAAACCTCATCCCCAACCTCAAGCTGAAGCAGTGTATGTCTTTTCTCTGTATAGATTTTATGTTTGTCCTGTGTAGCTTTTGACTATTGTCTGATCACATATGTCTTTTCTTTTGTGTCTTCCACCAACTCTGGATCTAGAATTTGTTTTTCTCCCAATTCATACTAGTAGATAGATGATCTACACTTTCTTCCATATAGAACCTCATAAGGAGATATGCCTAAAATGGAATGGTAACTATTATTATAGTCAAACCCATAAGACTAAGGCAATCATCCCAATTGCCATTAAACTACAAAACACATACCCTCAGCATGTCCTCTAGGGTTTGAATGGTCTGTTCTGACCGTTCATATGTATGACGGTAAAATGTTGTGCTAAACTTCAATATTGTTCCTAAAGAACAATGCAAGTCATTCTAGAATCTAGATGTGAATTTGGGATCTTTGTCAGATATTACAAAAGTGGGTACCCCATGTAGTCTGGATGTCCTGTCTATATTAATCTTGGCTAAGTTTGGTGTATTGCATGTCGTCTTAATTGGTATAAAGTGACAATACAAAGTTATTCTATCTATATTACCCATATAGAGTCAAATCAATGTGGCATCCTAGGTAACCCAACCTCAAATTCTATAGTAATATGTTCCCACTTCCATTCAGGAATAGGAAGTGATTGCATGGTACCTGGCTGCTTCTTATGTCTAGCCTTGACTTGCTAACATACACCACACTTAGATACATACTCAAACACATCTTTATTCATACCTAACCACCAATACAATTCTTTAAGGTTTCTATACATATTTGTATTTCTAGGATGCATTGCATACATAGAAGTGTGTGCTTCCTTAAGAATCTTCTGCCTTAATTTTGGATCACTCATCACACATAATCTATCATGTTGATGCAATATCTCTTCACCTGAATATCTAAATTATGTTCTCTTCCCTTTTTTCATATCACGCATGATCTGTTGCAGTTCGTTGTCACTCAATTGAAGCTCCTTGATCTAATGATAAAATGTAAGTCTACTTTGCATGTGTAATCAGCACTCCTTGATCAGACACATTTGAATCTAAATTTATCTCTCTCGTCTTGACCAGTAAGTCTCTATTTACACATACAATAGAAAACATTTCTATAGAAAATGTTGACTTCCTACTCAGAGCATCTACCACAACATTAGCATCCTAGGGAGGTAATCAATGATACCATCATAGTCCTTTATGATCTCTAACCATCTGTGTTGCTTCAGGTTCAAATCTTTTTATGTGAAAATGTGCTTTAAACTCTTATGGTCAATAAAGACCTGATATGACTCACCATAGAGATAATGACAACATGTATTGTTGTTTTCAACTCAAGATCATGTTTGGGATAGTTCTCTTCATTCTTCTTAAGTTGTCTAGAAGTGTAAGCTACCATTTTTTTGTTGCATAAGAACATATCCTAATCCTCTTATGGATGCATCACAGAACATCACATATCCTTAATTTACCAATGGTAAAATCAAAACTGGTGTTGTGGTTAACTTCTCTTTAGTGTTTAAAAATATTTCTCACAAGATTCGGACCAAATTAAAGGCACATCCTTCCTAGTCAAATATGTAAGAGGTGTTGTTAAAACACTGAAGTTCCTTATGAACCTCCTATAATATCTAGATAACCTTAGAAAACTTCTTATTTCTGTAGGAGTAGTGGGTTGCTCCCTCTGGTGAATAGATTTCACCTTCTTATGGTCTACATTGACTCCATCTTTTGAGATGGCATGTTCAAGAAAAGAAATTTCCCCCAGCCAGAACACATATTTACTGAATTTAGAATAAAGTTGATGTTGCCTCAACCACTATAGGCCTATTCTCATATGTTGTTCATGTTGTTCTGCATCTCTAGAATCTATGAAGATTTCATTTATGAACACTACTCTGAATTGGTCTAAGTAGAATTTGAAGATCTTATTCATCATATCCATAATAGATGATGGGGCATGTGTCAGTCCAAAAGACATGACTAAAAATTCATAATGCACATACCTTGTTGTGAATGGTGACTTAGGTAGATCAGATGCTTTTATCCTTAGATTATGACAACCTGATCTTAGATCTATCTAAAAAAAAACGGTTTCATGTAGTTTGTCAAACAAGTCATCAATACTAAGCAAAAGATATTTTTATTAATGGTTATCTTATTCAACTACTTATAGTCTATGCACAACTACATAGTTCCATAATCCTCCTTTAGAAACAATTTGGATCTCCCAAAGGTGACATACTAGGTTGAATAAAACCATTATCCAATATCTTGTGTAACTAAGTTTTCATTCCTTCAACTCTGTAGGTGCCATTCTATAGGTTGATACTGCTACTAGGTGACTAATAGGTAAAATTTGTATCTCAAATACTATACAGGTGGTTAAGACTTTCCTATCTCTAGTGAAGACACATGAAAAGCCACCTTGTTGAAAGATAGCTTCTTTCTTCCCACAATCCAATTGGACATGATTTGTCTCAAAGTAATCCATACCCAAAATAATTTGAAAAGAATTAATATATAAGGGTATGAGATTAACTACTATAATATATCCATTAAAACTCAATAGACAGTCAGGACAAACTTCTTTCAACATTGTTGGTTCACCTAAAGGTACTCTAAACAACAATTCATAGGATAAGTCTTGAGTTAACAAATTCAATCCACTAGCTATATATAGTTAATTAAAAGAATTTTTTGCATTGGGATCTACCAAAAATGTAACTAAAATGTTGTTAAATAGAAGCATCTCACCTGTCACAACTCTAGGAGAGACTAAACCTTCATATGGTGCTATTGTAAAGAAGAGTCATCTAGATCTCCCTCTGCCATGTTGTCCTCATTATCCACTACCAGTACTAGGTGCTTCCCCTCTACAGCTTGAGGCTACTAAGGAAATTGCCGCTTTAATTGGAGCTTGCCTCTACAAATTCAGAAATTGTGATTGTAAACTCTATTCAGGTATCAACCAAAGCTTTTGGCAGTCCCTCTTATTATGTTTCATTTTTCCACCAAAATAAGATGTTTAAGTACTAATTTCCTATTAGTTACCAAAATGTTCCCTACCACAGTTGTCACATATTGTTGTCTCGTGTCTTTGCAGACCATTCACTAATGTTGTTGACTCTAAAGGACTTGATGAAGGTGCCCACATAGGTGGTGTATCCCATCTACTGGAACCGGACCTTCCTCTACTCTGTAAAGAACTAGTTGCTTATCTTCCAAAAAAAAGTCCTCATCTAATCTTTGAAAAGAAACCATTACCTCCTCTGTATCCACCACTGCTTTGTCCTCCTCTACTGAAGTCTCCAAATCTTTTTCTACCTTCAGACTGCTTATCAACATTAACTGACTCTTCTATACATCTTGTAGACTCCATAAACTCTCCAATGTTTTCTCTATCTCTTCTCCCAATGACAGTATAGTATGTCTAATCTCATATCTCAAACCTCTTTGGAATCTCCTACACTTCTCTAAATCATCTGGTACAAGCCGATGATAAAAATTAGCCAACTTTGTGAAATATGCCTCGTATTTAGGGAAATATGGCGATAGAATAGCTAGCAAAAACAAAAATTTAACTTCCATATTCCCCTTAAATCAATGGAACACATCAATAACTATGTAATGGAATGGATGGTTTAGAGTATATACATGGTTCAGGAACAAGTCCAGCAACAATTTCTTTGTTGTAGTGTGTGACCTTCTTCAAGTCTCACTGGAACATCATCTGCATTGGTTTCTTAGTTGACCACCATGGATAGTAGGATGATGTTGTCCTCCTTGCGGGAAAGGCTTCACGCCTCTAGAGCAGTCCACACGAGCCACTAGTAACTCTTGTCATTCTAGAAGAACGAACAAGAAGGAGTTGTCCCCTCACATTGTCGTACCAGTCACCAACTTTATCTCCCACAATTTTTCTCCCTTGCTATCCCTCCCTTTAGAGGGTAGGACTTGCTCGTGTTCTCTCAGTTACCACAACTAGAGAATACAAACAATTGTCACAAGAAATTGAGTTGTTGTAGGAGAAGTCCTCAATACCCTTATATTTATAGGAGGGTTAGGGTCACGTTCCCATTCTGAGTAGGAGTGGAAGGGAACAAAATTTCACAAATTTTTGCAACCTACATGCAGCTAAATGGTCGGTTCACTGGTGAACTGATCAGTTGGCATGCGAGCCGATCAGTGCAACCCTTAAACTAGCCGTTTCGTCATGTTTCCCAATCCCGATTGCATTGGCAATTAATATACGATATAATTCACCACATGATGTCAACACAAAACCTTGAATCAATCAAATTGATCCACCAACTACTCAGTTCACAACCTAACCCACTCAGTTCATGGACCTGAGCCGATCAGTTCACTTCCTAAACCAGACGGTTCACTATCAATAATTTCCAAAGTTGGTTCAATTGACCTAGCACAGTGAAATCATTAATTCAACACTTGCACTGGTTGGTTCACTTGTCCAATCAGTCAATAGTCAACCAATGTTGTTTAAATTGAATACCTAACTCTTTAGTAATCAAGTTTATACCATAATCATGAATGAACTCCTATTACAATTGTATCTTATGTGTGCGACCTTATAGGTTCCAAGTTATGTTGCCAGTGAATGTCCATAACTCATTTACGACATCACAAGCAAAGAGTGGTGTCTAGTCACACATCATTGCTACCCAAATAATTGGAAAATTGGATAACAACTTCAAGCTACAATCTGTGATAGGTGTTATAGTGATTGTATAATTCCTTTGTCTCTAATATCTGGACTGATCTCGAGGCATGGAATCATCATCATTTCAATGTTCAATCCATGTTCCTTGAATTAGAGCAGGTTGTCTGAGATATATGTAACCTCAATATCATATATTGGTTTGTGCATGCCTTTCTCAATCTCGCTTATCAAGTGGCTAGGATATCAAACTCCAGTAGAGGGACAAATCCCATCTACATCACTCACAGTCATCCCCATGTGTCATAGTGTATCTGATCATCATCTTTATGGCAACCCTTATTCAAGATTACGGTGGATGATGCCAAATCACATCGAATGACATGTGATGAGTGTAGTGATTTTAGGTCTAAGAACCATAATCACCACCTTTACTGTGATAGATGACTATCACCACCAATTGTGGTTTCCATGTGTCACTCTCAAGGTGGGCCTATCTGATACACTATTCTCTAAAAAGTATTTATGTTCTTGGTTTGATATCACATATCATGACTGATGAGATTTTGTCATCAACATAACTCACACTCTAGTCTTATGTGTCATTGTCGTCTATTAGCCTTCCATAATAACATCCAACTAGGAACATAACAAGAATGTGTGTGCTCTTACATCTGTATGATCTCATTGTCCAAGTCACGCACCTAAATACATATGTCATTGAGTAATGTCATTCTTTAGGCATTCATTAGGTTCTCTCATTATCTCATAACTGAGCCAAACAGAATAAATCGGATGTTTTCATTTATTATTAATCAAATCCTTTACATAATAAGCCATCGCAATCATCACATGATTGTCTCTTGGGGCATACATAAGAACAGACTCCAACTTCCACTTAGATCTAATCACCCACGAATTTTATTCTCAGTGATCTAAACATGCCCATCATGTTTCTGATGTGCAAATGCTAATCTGGGTAGTTAACAACATTTTACCTTTAGTCAGTATATTGCATGTTTCACATCTCTTCATTGTACGGCATTTCATATAAGATGAAATTGTCGAAGTATGTTATCTGATATTCCTTGCATAACTAGCATCTCCATTGTTGTCATAATATTTCTACTGTGTCATCAATGGTTGGAACATCTCACAAGTTCATTTATATGAACTTCTAGATCCATATTGTAATCATTCATGTGTTCATAACACTAGGAGATACAACTTCAATTGTAGAACTAGAATAATGGTCTATAATTTGGAACTCTTTCCAACTTGTAACTCTTCTTTTAAGATTAAACACAGTTTTCTATTATGACCATTATATGTCATTTCATAATCTTGCATCGATGTAACCCTTTACATCCAACTCTTCCTTATTACCATTGTTCAGTAACTGATCCTTAGTGCTTATCAAGTACTAATTGATATTCTTTATGGCATTCCAAAGACCCTCATTGGAATCTAACTAAACTCATCTTGTCATGTCCAACATATACAAGATAATGGAATGAGTACATTATGTTGCATACATGATAGATCCAAATGTGAATGTATATGGAATCTCTTCCATTCTTCACAAGAACTGGAACTCTGGGTTCTTGAGAGATTAATCCCATCTACATGGACATATTCTCTCTCATTGAATCCTTCATGTTGAACCCTTTCAGCATATTGCCAATATACGTGCTTGTATTTAGGTTTTTTCAAAAATTCCAAAACTATATTTGTAGATCTCAATTCCTATCACATAAGATGTTTCACCTAATCTTCAATAATGAAGGTGATTTTCATGCCAGGTTTTGATTTTATTGAGATGTTATTCCTCTTCAATATATGGAATATTCATATGCTCCCACTAAATCTTTTGTAATCACAGATTTCATCTTTTATATTGACTCAAGTCAACTTCTTTAGCTTTCTTCTCCAAACAAAATATTCTAGCTCTGAGATGCTTGTTTTGACCTCTAGATTGAACAGTGTTTCTTATAGATTTTATTCACATTAATGGAGTTATAAAACCTTCAGGATGTGTCATGTATGCATCCTCTCTATTATTCCTATTAAGGAATATGATTTTAATCCCCATATGCCAAATCACATAGTCTTATTAAGTTGTAATAGTAAGCATTTCAATTTGTGAAGGGATTTCATCATGTTCAGCACTTTGAACCGGTTTGAAAACCATTGCAACCAATTTTTCCTTCTATGTCATCCATGTTGGTCTTCCTTATGAAAACCCAACTGCACCTTATGGGTTTTACCTCTTTAGGTGGTACCATTAAGGTCATACCTTGTTGGTGTTCATGGGTTCCATTCTGCAAATAATGGGCCCAAGCCATTTCTCAGACTCTGGTTCCTCAATAGTTCTTAGTTGATTGTTGGCTTATCATCTTATGAACAACTCATAAATTATCTTTTTATAGGATTCATAATATTTTAACATCATATGTATTCTATTAGAACTATGAGTTTATGTTACATATGGAACTTGAGATTCCACAACAATTTGTAACTCTCCTTATCCATATTGTACCTCCTTAGGTTGAATGTTTTCTTATTTGATCTCAATCTTTTTGGGTTCTACTTTACTCCCACTAATTCTTTTTGAATTCATCTATCCTATCAACAACAAAAATTATCGGATTGAGATAAGTAGTATTCAAAAAAATAGCATTTATTTGATTAAATATTTCCAAGAAACTATTTTTGTGTATAAGTTTCAATCCTTAAGACATATCGGGACATTCCCATACCATATCTCATATGTTGTCTATTAAACCATTTTAGACGGTATATTGTTTTAGTGCTAAGCATGTGTCCAAAAGGAGATTAGAAGATTATATTAGATGATAATCATATCATCACTCATCAAGATGTGATACCCTCTTTCTGATACATCAACATGTTTCATGTGTATTTCATTGTGATACACTAGCACAGTCTCTCCAGAAGGTCCTCAAATCTCTTCATGTAAAGTATTTCAACATTGATCATTAGGAAGTTGTGTACTTCATACATGTAATCTACTTGAACACTTCAAGATATCTTTATTTTACCGAACACATATCACTGTATCATCAGTAAATATAATGAAGTACAAATAATTGTTTGTAGCATTTATTCTATAGGTCTGTATACATCATTATGTAAAAGTCTTAATAGAATGCTTGTTCTCCCACTACACCTAGTGAGAGGTCATTTGTCATGTTGCTTATATATAAGATGTGTATGTCTATTATTGGTTTAATAACCAAAAGATTCTAGATCAACATGTTCTAGAAATGCATTTCGCATATATGTGCTCTAGATGACAATGCTATAGATATTGATTGTTTGAGTTTATCAACATGTTCATTGAGCCGGAGGTCATTGACGGAATCAGATGCTTCTCCATCTCGAGTGAGGAAGATCCTATTCTGACATGGCAAGAATATGTGTCGATCAGATTCACAGGGAGGAAGCCTTTCCGGAGTCAGCTTCATGGGTGGATCCGTCGCCAGTGGAGACCCAGTGATTCATTTGAGATCATTGTGGAGGAAATGGAGGGATTTGTTGTGAAGCTTCCAACGGCAAAGGAAAGGGGAAGGATTCTCAGTGAGGCACCTTGGATGATGGATGGCTCGCTAACCATTGTCCAGGTATGGGAACCGGGTTTTCCTCTGCAATCCCTTTCCTTCCCCAAGCTTCCCGTATGGATCAAAATCGAAAATACAGGGTTACACTGGACATCGAGGAGACTCAGCGGCATTGCTAGTCTCATTGGTAAGCCCCTTGACATCGAAGATTCCAGTTTCTCTATTCACTGCCTGGGTGAAGCCACGGTGTGTGTGGAGCTCGCCGCCTGCTCTGGTTTTCTGAGGTCAGTGAAGGTCATTATTGATGGGAAACCAAGAAATCTGAAGGTTAGCTACTTAGCAAAACCTCAAGTGTGCTCTGGCTGCTCTCAGTTTGGTTATCGTTTGCCCTCTTACCCCAAGGTCATAGGGAGCAAACTGATTCCAAGCCAGCTGCAGTTAAGGGTCGGGAAATTCAACAGCAACCAATGTGTTCAACGATCGGCCAGGGTGAACATCCCCACCTGCAAAGATGAATTTGTGGTTATCTTAGAAGTCGAGCAGAGGAGGGCTGATGATCCTAGAATATTTTTGTCTGAACCTGACATGAAAAGCAGCTCACCAACAGAGTTGGAGGGAGCACTGAATTTGGACTGGGAAATTTCCCTGTCCAAAACAGCTGCTACCCCCCTGTTTGAAACAGCTAGCGCAGGATAGTGGTTTTGTCTTAGAATATCACCATAGGTCTTCTTGGAACTCTGATGAAGTTTCCTCGGTTAGCTCCCATGATCTTGATCAGGAGGTAACGGGCAACTTCAATGTGAACAAGGAGCCTAGATCCAAGAAGAAGAAGAAAAAACACAGAAGAAATGGTACTGCAAAGATTCCTATATTAGGATTCTCAGAATCCATATAGGACCTTACTGAGTTTTTTTTCTTCTATGGTGAGTGTGCTGGTTTCTATACAGATGATGATTACGAGGTTGGATCGAGTTCCCTCATTATTCCCCAAGTTGGATGTGCTGCTCTTAGTCTTGTCATGTAACACATTTTATGGGTGCTCTGATTGCTAGTGTTCTTGACCTGATGAAGAATGGTTGTTGAGATTTGGGTGGTTATGTATGGGTTCTTCCCTTCTGCTAATTTTTGTCTGCCTGGTTACCTACTTATGGTGGAGTGAGTCATTGAGTGGCAGTTCGTGCTCTTTCTAGGGAGGGTGCAAGGAGTGGCAGGTCGTGCAATCCCTTTGGTCCTGGCGATTCTTCCCAGTTCTCTGTTATCTCAAGTATCAAGTCGAAGACTTTTCTTGGTGGTTGGTTCTTAGTAGAGTAGTGAGGTTTTTCTCATGGATATCTCATGTCCATAACTCATTTATGACATCACAAGCAAGGAGTGGTGTCTAGTCACACATCATTTCTACCTAGTAATTGGAAAGTTGGAGAACAACTTCAACCTACAATCTATAATAGGTGTTATAATGATTGTATAATTCCTTTGTCTTTGATATCCAGATTGAACTCAAGGCATGGAATCATCATCCTTTCAATGTTCAATCCATGTTCCTTATACTAGAGCAAACTGACTGAGATATGTGTGACCTCAATATCATATATTGATTCACTTGTGCATGTGCATGCCTTTCTCAGTCTCACTTATCAAGTGGCCAGGATATCATACTCTAGTAGGAGGGAAAAATCCTATCTATATCACTCACATTCATCCCTATGTGTCATAGTGTATCTGATCATCACGTTTATGGAAAACCTTATTCAAGATTACGGTGGATAATGTCAAAGCACATTGAACAACATGTGATGAGTGTAGTGATTTCAGGTCTAAGAACCACATTCACCACCTTCACTACGAGAGATGACTATGACCACCAATTATAGTTTCCATGTGTCACTCTCAAGGTGGGTCAGTTTGATATATTGTTGTCTTAAAAGTATCTATGTGCTTGGTTTGATATCACATATCATGACTAATGAGATTATGTCATCAACCAACACACACTCTAGTCTTATGTGTCATTGTTGTCTATCACCCTTCCACAATAACATCTGATTAGGGATATAACAAGAATGTATATACCCTTAACATCTGTATGATATCATTGTTCAGGTCACGCACCTGAAGACATACGTCATTGAGTAATGTCATTCTTTAGACATTCATTATGTTCTCTCATTATCTCATAACTGAGTGACACAAAATAAATTAGAAGTTTGCCTTTATTATTAATCAAATCCTTTACATAATATGTCATCACAATCATCACATGATTGGCTCCCTGGGTATACATACCAACAGTACTATCTAATATTCACCAATTGTATGATATTGTCTCTTAAGAAGGCAGAATGAAAATACTTAAGGTGAAACTCATCTACAAAGCTCCTCCATTTAATCATTTCATTCCTCTTCTTATATTCCACTCCACGTCACCAAAAGTCAGAATCTCCTTTGAGTAGATCGACAGCATGATTGATATACTTATCCTCTAGTATCTCCATTAGGAAAAAGACATTTTCCAATTATCGTAGCCACACTTCTGCCACACATGGGTCTGTTGTTCCTGAAACTTCAGATCCACCAAGCTTCTTTACCAACTGATAGGATCTCATCAAGTCCTTACTAGAAGATGAAACCTCATGTCTATCTTATATGTTTCTTTTGTCTCCAGAAAAATATAGTACATCATTGTCACCTCATCCCTATATTGTCCACCTTGAGCCATTGCTTGAGGTTTAGGGCCATAATAGTTCTCAACTTCTTCCTTGACATGTCCATGTGATTTTTTTTCAATATGCATATCCATAATAGAATATGTTTGTTAAAAAATGCAGTTCAAAGAGGAAAGCATCCTAGTCATATTAGTCTCTTATTGCCTCTATCCCAAACCTAGGGTCTGGCATGAGCTTAACTTATACTATGATATCAATTTAATTCACGCAACCCAACCCCACTAACTAGGATTTAGGTACACTAAGGAGGGACTAGACTAGCCTTCCACTTTTAATCACTTACTTAAAATCATTCATAAGTTTTTTCTTTAATTGAACAGAGCTAATGAAACATCATGTTAACTAGAAATATAACCACTTAATTATGAAAACCATGAAAGGTTACAATAGAGTGTAACTTTTACAACAAAATAATAGTGTATGCTTTGATATACATCAAATACAACTAATTACTAACTTCTCTCTTTTCTCACTCTCTCATTTCCAAGATCCAGAGGAAGGATAAGAGACCATCTAACTAAGCTAACTATTTCTTCATAAGACCTCTGTTCTATTATGGATAAAAGATGGCTTCTACCTCTTCTGGTGGAGTTGGTTGGAAAATGTTCAAGTAGGTTAATGAATTATTGGTTCAGTGAGTAGAAAATCTACAAGTAGCTAGGAAGTCTCATGTATTATGTTGGCTAAATTGGGCATTATTATAATCCTTTTGTTTTGATGATGACAAACATTTCATTCTTGTGGTTTTAACGTGCTACTTGAGTGTTTCAGGAATAAGCAAAAAAGGTAGTGGATAGCAAAGATTTGGAAGATCCTTATGCTCAAATTTTCTTTATTTTCATGATTGTAATCAATGTAAAACTTGTACAAGTTTATAATGTACAAGTACTTAGATATCATGTAAATCAAGCATTTAGATCTTCCTATCCACTCACAACACTTAAATAGGTCACCCCCCAAGATAGTATCACAATTGCACTTTGATACATACGCTTAGTACATATCTAGAACCATCAAAATAGGGACTATCTTGGTCGAACTATTTCTCGACCGAGAGAAAATCGGTCGAACATTTTCTCGACCGAAAATGTCCTCAGTCTAATGCACAACACCTTTGCATAACCTGCTCAATGCTATCACTGAGAAGGTTTCGGTCGAACTTTACTTCGACCGAGATTGAGTGTCTAGCAGGTTCTATAGCCGTTGGACTTGGTGGGAAAGGTGGTTGGGAGTTGATTTGAACATTGCAAATCCACTAACCTCAGTCTCCCACTCAGTCGAAAAAAAGTTTGACCGAGATCAACTCGGTCAAAAAAGAGCTCGACCGAGCTACATTCTGGATTGCACTTTTCAGCATTAAACAAATAGTCATTGCAATACAATTAGTGGACACATAACGGCTAGTTGAGCACTAAGAACATCCTAGAAGGTGTCTATAACGTCCCCAATCATTAGCAAACCATTCCTATAAATAGGACAAGCTATAGGACACCCAAAGTATCACTTATGCATACAATTGCAACTTGAGATTCAATCTTTGTGAGCAACAAGTTGAGCTACACTTGCAAGCTGTTTCTTTGAGCTCTAGATTAGTGTCCTATAGCTTAGTATCTCCTAGCCACCACACTACCACGTTCATCCACAGTGGATAGGAGATCAATACACTTGATATAGGATCAAAGCATTGTACTTAATTGGTAACATTGTTCCTTTCTTCCAATCTTGTTCCTTCTATTGTATTTTCATTCTGCTTTGCTACTCCTAGGTTGGAGGCTATGGAAAGAAGGTTGTTGGAGCTTCTTCAGGTGGAGAAGGTAGCTCGGCGGGCTTTTGACTACTTCTAGAAGGTCTCAACGGGAAGCTACTTCAAGGAGGAAGGCTACTTCAAGGGGGATCTTGAAGTTACTTCAAGTGAAGGTTGCTTCAATGTTGGTGAGACGACTTTAGGGTGAAGGTTTTCCAAAGGGTTGTAAAGGTAGTTGCATCTTATGTAACATCCTTGTGAGGTAATAAAATAGAATTGCTTTCAAAATCCTGATTGGGAACAACCGGGTAGTGGACTGACTCCTTTAGTATTTGCTAAGGGTGGAACCACTCTAAATGCCTTGTCTCTTTCTCCAACATTTTTGTGGTTGCTTGGTTAATTAATTTTTAAAAATATTATAAAACCCTATTCACCCCCTAGTGTTTTTCATATTATAGATAATAGAACTAAATGCCAAAGAATTTTAGCATGGAAGTTTAATTATAAATCATTCAACATAGCAGTTGATCTGATAATGACTACAATATTTAACTTAAACCATTCATATGCATTTTAGTCTATTTATTGATCTCATGGACCCACATGAGTTGTACTAGAACATGTGAAATAATCATAGCAATCTACAATGTCACTATACAAGTCTTAGAATCATGCCTAGGATCCTAAGTCTTAAATCTCAACAACCTTGTCAGCAATGGGTTTCATCATGTCTGACTCTCAACGGCTAAAGGGAACGGTCAGATATATGCACTCCTCTAAACCCGAGTACTCATGTAGAGAGTCAAATCTCTCTAACTTACTCTACAGTAATGGTCCTATCGAAGATGACCACTAACCAGCAACACAGGTATCACCGGCAATCCAGGTTGGTGTTGGGTACCACACAACAATAAGGAGTATTTCCTCATTGGCCTAGACCCCACACCTTGATCTGGTGCAATATGGCTAGCTCAATTGGATTGATTCTCTAGTTGGTAGCATGTTTCCTACTCATAGAGTGAGCCTCTTGAGAAGGATTCTACAGTGTCCATAGCATCTAACGTCTAATGATATTTAATTTGTCCATGTTGCCTCTTTATTGTTGATAAGATTTCCCTATCTTTTGTCAACTGAGCATTTAACATAAAAAGTTATTGGTCATCTGGCATATAGAACTATCAAAATTCTTAGAAACAAAATTTCATTCTTAAAAATCTGATATATGGACAAACCAAGAGTTTTTTGTGCCTCTAGATCCACCATTTCATTTATCATATTGCATAGAAACTTGCGCAACAAATGAAATTATAGAATCATCACGCAAAATACATTGAATAACATATTTCTTATACTAAAATCTACTATGCATGTACAATAATTTTACAACAACACTTTCAGAGTAAGAATTAACACAGAAACAACATTATTCCAGATTATTCACTATAAATCAAGGTTATATGGTAATTTTCCACTCACTTGGATGTTTTCTAGCTTGTTGATCTTGTCTTTGACCTTGCTAGACTCAAAATCTAGCTCGTTCTAGTCGGACCTAAGTAGCAAACCTCAAGAACTAACCAAAATAGCCTCATAGTAGTTTTATTGATCTAGAAGAAGATTTGTTCTAGGTAGAAGATGAAGAATGAAGGTTAACCAAAACCTTCAGTTAATAGTTCAGGGAGTTCTGGTAAGGGAACATGAAGAGATGAGGAGATCTACTATGAATACCTACATATCAAGGTTGATACTTCATGTTATTCCTAAATATTGCCCAATATGTCACCTTTCAGTTTGTCTTTTCTGTAGTTTAGGGCTCTCCCTGTATAAAAGACAAAAGAATCTAAAAAACGTCATCAGATTTTAATACATATATAACAAAAGTTATGGCCATCTTTTTGATTGGTTGTGTTGGGCGGCAGCACAGCTCAAAACCATCGACTTGTGAGTCTACCAAGTCTTTCGTTCGTGTGTCTGTTTAGCCATCAATTTGTGAGTATGCCTAACCTTTGGTTTGTGAGTTTATCGAGCCTTAGTTTTGTGAGTCTGTCGAGCCATCAGTTTGTGAGTCTTCCTAAAATTCTGTTTGTGAGCCTGTCGAGACATTGGTTTGTGAGTCTGTCGAGCAATCAATTTTTTATTCTACTTAGCCTTCGGTTTGTGTGTCTGTCGAGCCTCTGATTTGTGAGTCTGGCTAGACTTTAGTTTGTGAGTCTGTCGAGCCATTAATTTGTGAGTCTACTTAACTTTTTGTATGTGAGTTTGTTGAGCCTTTGGTTTGTGATTGTGCCTAGTCTTTGAGTGTTGAATCGAAGGTAATTCTGAGTGAAAACCAAAAGTGGCATATCTCTCTCATTTTAATTATGAATTGATTCACTCTTTTTGCATTGAATTCATAATTAAATTTTCTACCATTATAAAAAGTTTAATAAAATTATCAGTTAATAACTTCCTTGTTAATTAATTCATAAAATATCTATAATGTCCTTCTGTATACATGTGTGGGCTATTACTATATCAACTAGGTTTCAAACCTTAATGTATTTATAAAACATATTTTATTTTAATTATAAAAGACCAAGTTTAATCTGAACCAAAACATAAATCAACTAGTTAATAAATGCAAAGTGTTGATAAAGGTGTAACCAAGACCAACTTAAATATTTAAGTTGCTATTAAAGTAAGGTATGTATTGTAACAAACTACTAATATTATGGGCATCTCTTGAGGTTAGATTACAATTATATAGTTTGACCCTAGGATGTGATCCATTTTACTTGTACTTTGGGCCAATGTTCTGAGCTTGTCAAGTGATAATCAGGGAAACAATACGATATCCTTCCTTTAACCTATTTTAATTTGAGATTTTGACATAGATGTTTTATAACAAGACAATGTGGATAGGCTATTCAAGGTGAGAGAAAAATAGTTCATAAATATTCACCCTCCAGTGAACTGAAGGAGGAAGGTTTGCATGTTTTTCATCAATTCTGTATGGGTAGATAGTTACAAGAAAAGGTCTATCCCGTGACATGCTTCTTCAATTAACAATGTGTAGTGTTCGTTTGGTCACAATAGGAAGAGAATAAAATGTTTTTTTCTTATATTGATGGTTTATTGAGATTGTGTTACATATTGTCAAAGTTTAAAAGGGAGGTTCCTCTTACACTAGAAGGATTGAATAATGATAATTAGAAAGTAATCTAGAAGTTAGGAATTTTTTTGTATAAATATCAATATCATGTATATTGATGTACAAGGATGTGGCAACAATAATCTAAACACTATAAATATTCTATGATTACTTACTTGCATTACTTTGTTTTCATATATATTTTATGAGATGTATAACCTTTTTTGAGAAATGGATTGTTTATAGGGATTGCATTAATCCCCATATACAACTCCCATAACCCAACAACATACCAAAATTTTGGGGTTTAATGGGGTGAAGCATGCGAAGATGCAATAGACGCTCATCAATGGTTTTATGAAACATATCAAAGAAGAAAAACCAAATAATTAAATCAACTTTGAAAATTAAAATTCATGGTTGACTTATTAGTATTGAACATCCATCATGGTGCATTATTTGTATCTCATCCGTAAAAATCTACTTTTGGTATAAAAACGTTGGTGTAATCATAAATGCTTTCCAAGCAATTTTATTTAAATAAAAGTACACAATGTAGTGACCTTCTACCACATGGTAAGAACAATATTGAGCCCATTGAGGAGGCATTAAAATTGTGGTGGAATCAATTCATAAAATTATAAACTTTATGACCAACAGACTAGAAGAAGAACCAATCTGGACCAGTTTGGAAGATGGAAATTGTGTGAGGCTCACCAACTCAGAAGGACCTCACCGCATGGGCTAATGGTGATTCTACAGTTCTACACTTATCAAATTAAATTTTTGAAGATTATTATAATTGGATTCCATTGTCATATCCTATGAAATATTAGAATTTGCAAACAAAATGGTATGGGTATACTCTTCTTGTAGAGGATATTTTTCCTTCAGAAAAGCCTCTATCACCCCCCCCCCCCCCCCGACACACACACAAGACTAAACATGAAAAGTTATAAATTCTCTCCCATTCCTAGATAATTTATGCTTACATCAATATGAGAATTAATCTTGAGAGGAAGAATAAGGGTCAGTAGTAATAGTTTCTTTGTTAATAGATTTTATTTGTTCTTCCTAATATTATCTCATTAGATGGTTATGAGGATATTATGTTGTTTGATAATTTTGGAATATATACCAAACTTCATTACATGATTAATCTAGCTCATATTTGTGACAGTTGAATGTTTATTATTGGACTTGTAGAAACTAGAACAAACTTTGCGACATATGTATGTTAATTATATCTCAGTCTCTTTCAAAATGAGTATGTGATAATGTCTCTCATACTAAACATGCTCTTAAAACTAATAAAAATGCTTAAGGTAACCATGTTGACATTATTAAGTTATCCATCTAATTAGGTATATAATATTTTTTATTATACATAAGTTTGAACTTAGTATAAGGCAATGTTAAGATCAGACTAATAAGTCACATGTGATAAATCGAATCCCTCCCTTCTTTTTTGGATTTTTTTTATTTTCCCACATAACAAAAAAATAAGATAGAAATATTTTTTAGCATATATTGATTTAAGGTTGATTCTTAACTAGTGTGTTATTGTGCATTGATGTAGATATGTGTATGATTGGAATAACTGCTATGATAGTTAGGGAATCTTTAAGAGACAAGGTATGATTCCCATTGGGTTCATGGTTTTGAATGTGACATGGGTGGATTGCATGAGTTTTGTTGAGTAGAGGACAATAAAGTCTTACAAAAGTAGAATTTTTTGTGACTTGGTAGGCCCTTGTGTCTATATTTTGCCCCAAAAGTTACCAATAACATCAAGAAATGATATTCACAACCCAATACTTTGAAACAAGGTGGAGAAACAAAGCAATAATGGATTTTTTATTTTGTTCACTTAGGATCAATAATAAGGTCAAAAGGATATATTTAGGGTATGAATGGAAAAAGATCATTGCAGTATTAATCCTAGTTCAAATATATAACATAGTGCAAGATAACCAATGAAATATTTGATATGTAATATTATGATTGGTACATTTTCATGCATCCAAGGTTTATCTAGAAATTCTTTTGATGGTATCGATATGTTTTGATCAGATAAAGATAAATCTTTTCTTAAGTTGCTCAATCTATATCTATCAATGTTGCTTCCAAAAAATAAATTAACCTATTCAATTGTACTTGAGTTACATGTCTTGGTGCTCAATTGATCTGGTTCTTGCTTGAGGATAAATGGAGACTTAATCTTGAGGAATTCAATAATCTTCTAAATAGATATTCATATTTGTGTTATCGATACCAGATTTACTATTAGTTATGTAACTTGAAAATTTTATTATAGTTTACTTCAAATTTTTTAAATGTATCAGCTTCCAATTGTTTTGAATATTAGATATTAAACTAAAACAAAATCAAATAGGTAGTGTCAAGAATATGAAAATAAAAGACAAACAAAGAATGAGTTTAGAGCACCACCTTTTCTTGAAACCCAGGGAAGGAAGCATGTGAATCATGATTTTTGAAAAATAATAGTATAGCATGCATTGTGAAATATTGTAACAACCCAACTACAACGATGCTAAAGGAGGTTCTCTTGGGATCCCATGCATCTTAAAAATGTACACATTGTCATAAGGGTAAAATAGAATATGACAAACTATTGGTGAGGTAGTAACTTGGGTGGTAAAGGCATGGGCTCCCTAATAAATGGACCCATATTCAAAATCCAAGTTGTGTGCCTCAAAAAGAACTAATCTCATCATGCAGGTCGGCCCGGTATGTGATTTAAATACCTTTTATAGTAAGTAGGTATTCTACAAGGGGTCAGGGGTTTCACTATTAGGGGGGTAACCAAATTTGCTCCTCCTCGGGAGTGGTTCCCACATCATCTAAAAAAATAGAATATCAATATAATTAAATTGATTCTTGAAATGCCCCTCCAAGCACATATATAAGTTAGTGGAAGCAAACCCTATGTTGTCCATAACATGGGTCACTCAGCTTGGAGGAATAATTACAAAACATGATATACATAGCAATAAGATAATGAATTACCATGCATTAACTTGAAAATAGATTCATGCATTGTTCTATAAAAGGGAAAACATAAATGTCTCATCTTAAATCAAACGTAATACATGAAATCTAAGAAAATCTAAAACATGAAATGAAACTAAACTAGATAATCTATGGAGTGGTAGATGGCACCCCACCAAGATAAAGTCTCCTTGATCAGCTACACTTGAAGGCTCGCTTCAATTCCCTCTTGCTCCTTGATCTAGGGACATCTCATCCCACGGCCATGCAAAAGAAAGCAACAACGTAAGTAAGCGGCACTATGCATGTTATAAGAACTGAAAGTAAGCATATACTTGAACTGTAATAAACATGGCATGGATTAACAATAAGAATTCTCATTACACTTTATCTTTCATTACATCAATGAAGTAAGAAACATTACTATATGTGTTCTCTCCATCACTGCCCCATGGGGCACATCATGCTCAAAAATCCCATCATTGCTAGGAAGCCCATAACGACCATAAAGGTCCATCATTGCGAGAAACATATAATAAGTTACTTAATTCTCTTAACTTAACATTAACATCATTGTTCTTATCTTGCCATCAATGTAAATTGTCCTCATCCAATAATTACACCCTCATCAGGCCGGTTAAGGTTCATCTTACTTGCACTAAAGTGCTCATTAATGTCATAAAGACAAAATAACATAAAGAGGAACAATTAACAACTTAAGTATATTATCTTAATCATCATGGGATTTCTCCCTCTTAATCTTGACATTAACATTACATGGTTTACATAAGTCTTTCTTAAATTTCTTAATCATTACATAAGCATAGCATTAGACTAATGAGCATCAGTGATAAGCATAGGACTTTATGATTATATCAATCAACAAGCAAATAATAAAATTTGAGGCATCATCATTATCTTAATTTCATTCATTAACTTGGAATTTAAAGAATAACCTTAAATCATATTGAACATGCAATTCATCCAAGATATATATATATATATACATATATATATATATATATATATATATATGCATAATGGCATGACCCGCTTACTTGGAGCAAGGTAGATCCTAACTCAGTATCCCTGATCTTGATCGAATGCTATGTTCCTGAAATTAACATGGTTTATATTAATTATCACCTTAAGTTATCCTAAACCATAATTTGGGTACTTTAGGGAAACATTATCAGAGACAACTGAATTAGGGTTTGAAAACCTGAAAATTGACTTCCTTGTGGAAAAATCTTTCCAACAAGTATTTTTGGGTATATTTCTGATCATCCTATGGAATATTGTGAATTTTCGATTATTCGAACAATTAGAAATCATAGAAAACCCACGTAGGATTGGGACCCGCATCTAGCTGGCCCAATCAGGGGCCGCCAGCTTGAGAAAAGACCCATTGAACCAGCATTTGTGCAAAGAAGAAAAGGGTGCATAAAAGCCTGAAATGCCCTTATCATATCAAAGAGCTAAAAATCACAGCATGGGCAAAATCATGAAATCCAAGCCCAAGTTTCATCGTTCTCAGGTTCTCAAGGAACCAGGAACAACACAGACAAGATCAACAACCCCTAAACTTGATTCTAGGTTGCTTCTCTGGGAACAAATGTGTTAGACACCTTCTTCATCGCCGGCTGAAGCCAATGAGCCCGGACTTGGCCCCTCCGATTATCAGGAGTCCGAGCAAGTCCCTACTACCCCGGTGGAGCAGAGGAGGAAAAAGGGGAGGGGATCAAAAACCCATAACCAAAGGAACCCAAGACGAAACTCAACTATGACGATTGAAAAATGATCCCAGGTGTGAGGCAACACCAAGGCAGGCAGTTCGGTGGTCAGGGGATCCCTGCGGTGGCCATAGCAATAACCGTCGATGAAGACCTCGAAGTTGACTTATATGTTACAATGATTGGGGAAAGGTTAGGGTAAACCAATGATGTGGAAGCAAATAAAAGGAATAGAGGATGCTTACGAGGTAGTGAATTTGTTTGGAGGCATTTCTGGAGGGTAGGTCAAGGCCTGAATCACCGAAAACGAATGTCGACTAGGCGGCGTTGGCCTAGGACACAAGAGATAAAATTAGGAGGTGGGGGACATTTATTAGGGTCTGGCGGTCGTGTTGTGACCCTTAAATATGTGTTTGATTGTCTGTGAAGTTCTCTATAAAATAATGGCAGTGAGAGGAGTTCTAGCCCTATTGGTTGTTTCGTCAATTAGGTATGAAGTCCCCACAAACTCTGACTTGTTAGGATTGCGTGACGCTAATGATTCCATCGGTGAAGAAACCAAAGAAAATGGGGGATTGTGGTGTATGCTTGGGGTCGGAGAAGAAAACGTGAGTAGGCTACATGTTCTCGGTCTCCTACTCAAGGTAGGAGACGAGTCCATGGCCCCAAGATGCAAATCCAACAGCGGTAAAGGAGTCTGCATCAAGTAAAGGTATAACTGGATCGGCATGACATAGTAACTATAGAAGAAAAACAAAAATATGTGTAACATATAGATAAACGGAAACTTAGGCGAATAAATCAAATTATCAAATATTAATTAACCCAAACTATATGTTAACTTCCCTAATGGTTTTGGAGGGTCAAACAACATCCTATTGACTTCAAATTTGAACCATAATATAATTAGAACCTATAGAATCTCCCTATCCAATTAGATTTATGTTTTCATTAACTTTATTTCATCAGCCTCATATAGGTCACTATTTTAATGCATATATTATTAAAAGGTGACATTGATGAAGTTATCCTTTATTTAATGAATTGTTTTAGCAAAATTTGAGGTTAGGAGAATATTTCATCATATCTGGGACTTAGAGGTCACATTACATTCTATTTGTTAGATAAAATCTTAAACTTGCAAATTAGGGTTTCCCATTAAGGACCATTGATAGGCTTAAGATTTTTGGGATGTTACAATTCTACCCACCTTAATTAAATTTCATCCTCAAAATTTTCTTAGATCACTACCTACCTTAGGGGTTTTCCATATTCCCATAACATCATAACATTTTATTCAAAATCTCAAGACTATACACATATATGGTCTAAGGATAAAGTCAAAATCTAAAAGTGACAGTCTAAACCATACCTTGATCATTTTACTCCTCCATGTCCATAGCAAAGACTCTTTCCTGTATGTTAGGATCTGGGTTCTGGTTCTTGGCTTCCTTTCTTTGTATCTTAGGGCAATCTGGCATTATGTGTCTAGGCTCTCCACAATAATAGCATAATCCAATACCAAACCTACACGGCCCTCCATGGACCCTCTTACAAGTTGGGCACTATGTTTTCTCTTGGGCAATAGGGGCTTCTACCTCAGGAGCCTTCCTCTTGTTGTTGGGAGGTTGATGTTGATGCTGGTTGTTCTTTTAAGGACCTTCCTTCTTATAGGACCTTCCAGGTGGTCTTCTAGCTCTAGGGTAGCATATAACGCAGCCTGAAGGGTTCTGTGGCCCCTTCTTGATAGGGCAAAGCTTAGGTCAGGCTTCAGTCCTTGGATGGACTTCTTTGTCCTGCGTCACTCATCATAATCATAATTGTACTTCTACAAGATCCTAAACTTCATGGCATACTGGGACACTGTCATGTCACCGACTTGAGCTAGATTGGCAAAATCTATCTCCTTCTCCATCATGGCTTCAGACACATAGTGCTCCTGGAAGGCTTCAACAAATCCAACCCATGTGAGTGCAGGTGCATCAGCCGCTCTTGAGTTGAGGAAGTTCTCCCACCATGTACGAGTTGCTCCCTTCAGCATGTGGGTTGCAAAGTGAACCCTAGAATGTTGAGGGCAGTCCAGGTCATGAAAATAATGCTCCATGCTCATAATCCATTCTTATCCCTTGGTGACGACATCATCCTCTCCTTCTCCAGCAAAGGAGACGGACCTGATCTTGAAGAAGTCCACCAAGGTTAGCTCATGGTGTCTGGGTTGACGTTGTCCTTGTCCTAGGGCATTGGTCAGCAGTTGTACTAAGTCCTCCAAGGTTGCCTTGGGGTTCCTCCTTGATCCACTTCCCTCACTAGAAGAGCTAGCACCATCTTCCCTATCCTTTCCCTTGTCAAACTTCTTAGGAGCCATCTAGAAAAATAAGGTATACCTAGGGTTAGAACATGTGAATCTTTAGCTTAGTGGCCATCTACTCATTGCTCTGATACCATATTGTAATGCCCCTCCAAGCACATATATAAGTCAGAAGAAGCAAACCATGTGTTGTCCATAACATGGGTCACTCATCTTGGAGGAACAATTACAAAACATGATATACATAGCAATAAGATAATAAAATCACCATGCATTAACTTGAAAATAGATTCATACATTGTTCTATAAAAGGGAAAACATAAATGTCTCATCTTAAATTCAAACCTAATACATGAAATCTAAGCAAATATAAAACTTGAAATGAAACTAAACTAGATAATCTATGGAGTGGTAGATGGCACCCCACCAAGCTAAAGTCTCCTTGATCAGCGACACTTGAAGGCTCGCTTCAATTCCCTCTTGCTCCTTGATCTAGGGACATCTTGTCCCACAACCATGCGAAAGAAAGCAACAACGTAAGAGGCACTATGCATGTTATAAGAACTGAAAGTAAGTATATACTTGAACTGAAATAAACATGACATGGATTAACATTAAGAATTATCATTACACTTTATCTTTCATTACATCAATGAATTAAGAAACATTACTATATGTGTTCTCTCCATCACTACCCCATTGGGCACATCATGCTTGAAAATCCTATCATTGCTAGGAAGCCCATAATGACCATAAAGGTCCATCATTACGAGAAACATATAATAAGTTATTTAATTCTCTTAACTTAACATTAACATCACGGTTCTTATCTTGCCATCAATGTAAATTGTCCTCATCCAATAATTGCACCAAAGTGCTCATCAGGCCAGTTAAGCCTCATCTTAGTTGAACCAAAGTGCTCATCAATGTCATAAAGACAAAATAACATAAAGAGGAACAATTCACAACTTAAGTATATTATCTTAATCATCATGGGATTTTTCCCACTTAATCTTGACATTAACATTACATGGTTTACATAAGTCTTTCTTCAATTTCTTAATCATTACATAAGCATAGCATTAGACTAATGAGCATCGGTGATAAGCATAGGACTTTATGATTATATCAATCAACAAGCAAATAATAAAATTTGAGGCATCATGTTTATCTTAATCTCATTCATTAACTTGGAATTTAAAGCATAACCTTAAATCATACTGAACATGCAATTCATCCAAGATATATATATATATATATATATATATATATATATAGAGAGAGAGAGAGAGAGAGAGAGAGAGAGAGTCAGGCTAGAATACACTCATGAACAACTCATACGCAAAATTTGAGCACATTGGGATATGTATAGCTCATGTTATGAAGACCGCAAAAATTATGCATTTCAAATTAGTTTCGCGCGTCGATTTTGTTGCCCTTGGATGAGTGACTTACCCTCATCCAAATGGGCTCAAAATTTGTATGTAGCCTAGTTATAGTATGACGGTGAAGATCAACGGTTTCCATTTTGCAAAAAATAGTCTTGATATGCAAACACACTTGAGTGTATTCGTGCGATCCGTACACTCGAGTGTATTCTAGCCTGACTCATATAGAGTCAGGCTAGAATACACTCGAGTGTATCCAGAGCGGAATACACTCAAGTCATTTTTCATGATGCAATATTTTTTTTGAAAATCTAATCCGTTGATCTTATTAAACATCTCATGAACAACTCATACGCAAAATTTGAGCACATTGGGATATGTATAGCTCATGTTATGAAGACCGCAAAAATTATGCATTTCAAATTAGTTTCGCGCGTCGATTTTGTTGCCCTTGGATGAGTGACTTACCCTCATCCAAATGGGCTCAAAATTTGTATGTAGCCTAGTTATATTATGACGGTGAAGATCAACGGTTTGCATTTTGCAAAAAATAGTCTTGATATGCAAACACACTTGAGTGTATTCGTGCGATCCGTACACTCGAGTGTATTCTAGCCTGACTCTCTCTCTCTCTCTCTCTCTCTATATATATATATATATATATATATATATATATATATGCATAATGTCATGACCCGCTTACCTGGAGTAAGGTAGATCCTAACTCAGTATCCCTGATCTTGATCGAATCCTATGTTCCTGAAATTAACATGGTTTATATCAATTATCACCTTAAGTATATCCTAAACCCTAATTTGGGTACTTTAGGGAAACATGGTCAGAGACGACTGAATTAGGGTTTGAAAACCTAAAAATTGACTTCCTTATCGAAAAAGCTTTCCAACGAGTATTTTTGGGTATTTTTCTGATCATCCTATGGAATATTGTGATTTTTTTAATATTCGGCCAATTAGAAATCATAGAAAACACACGTGGGCATGGGACCCGCATCTAGCTTGATGCCATCTTGAGAAAAGACCCATTGAACCAGCATTTGTGCAAAGAAGAAAAGGGCGCATAAAAGCCCCTAATTCCCTTATCATATCAAAGAGCCGAAAATCACTGCAGGGGCAAAATTGTGAAATTCAAGCCCAGGTTTCATCGTTCTCAGGTGCTGAAGGAACCAGGCACAACACTGACAAGATCGACAAACCAAAAACTCGATTCCAGGATGCTTCTCTAGGAACAAAGGTGTTAGACACCTTCTTTATCGCTGGCCGAAGCCAACGAGCCCAGACTTGGCCCCTCCGATTGTCAGGAGTCCGAACAAGTCCCTGCTACCCCGGCAGAGCAAAGGAGGAAAAAGGGGAGGGAATCGGAAACCCATAACCAAAGGAACCCAAGACGAAACTCAACTGTGATGATTGAAAAACGATCCCAAGTGTGAGGCGATGCCAAGGCGAGCAGTTCTGTGGTCAGGGGATCCCTGCGGTGGCCGTAGCAATAACCGCCGATGAAAACCTCGAAGTTGACATACAGGTTACGATGATCGGGGAAAGGTTACGGTAAACCAGTGATGTGGAAGCAAATAAAAGGGATAGAGGATGCTTACGAGGCGGTGAATTTGTCTGGTGGCATTTCTGGAGGGTAGGGTGAGGCCTGAATCACTAGAAATGAACGTCGACTAGGCGGCGCTGGCCTAGGGCACGGGAGATCAAATTAGGAGGCGGGAGACATTTCCTAGGGTCTGGTGGTTGTGTTGTGACCCTTAAATATGTGTTTGGTTGGCTGTGAAGTTCTCTGTAAAATAATGGCGATGAGGGGAGTTCTTGCCCTATTGGGCATTTCATCGATTAGGCACGAAGTCCCCACAAACTCTGACTTGTTAGGATTGAGTGACACTAACGATTCCATCGGTGAAGAAACCAAAGAAAACGGGGGACTGTGGTGTCTGATTGGGGTCGGAGAAGAAAATGTGCGTAGGCTGCCTGTTCTCGGTCTCCTACTCAAGGTAGGAGACGAGTCCATGGCCCCAAGATGCAAATCCAACGGCGGTTAAGGAGTCGGCATCAAGTAAAGGTATAACTGGATCGGCGTGACATAGTAACTATAGGCAAAAAAACAAAAAGATGTGTGACATATAGATAAACGGAAACGTAGGCGAATAAATCAAATTATCAAAGATTAATTAACCCAAACTATATGTTAACTTCCCTAATGGTTTTGGAGGGTCAAACAACATCCTATTGACTTCAAATTTGAACCATAAGCTAATTAGGACCTCTAGAATCTCCCTATCCAATTAGATTTATATTTTCATTAACTTTAGTTCATCAGCCTCATATAGGTCACTATTTAATGCATATATTATTAAAAGGTGACATCGATGAAGTTATCCTTTATTTAATGAGTTGTTTGAGAAAAAATTGAGGTTAGGAGAATATTTCATTATATCTGGGACTTAGAGGTCACATTACATTCTATTTGTTAGATAAAATCTTAAACTTGCAAATTAGGGTTTCCCATTAAGGACCATTGATAGGGTTAAGATTTTTGGGATGTTACAATTCTATTACCATAAGAGAGTATCTGATATTATAGCAGTTCCATCATTATGAACTTCACTTTGGTCATCATATTACCATCATTTGGTTACTAGCAAGAGATAATGTGGTTCTTATAGTTAAACGATTGAGAACTTATGTAAGTAGACATTAAATATATCATAGAGGCTTTTATAACTATGGGAGTATTAGAGTAGTTTCTAACCTCGCCACAATGCCGCCAATCCACAACATTGATCAAAGACGTGGTTCACCACCATTGTCATAACTATGTGTATTCCATCGTCATAACACTACAAAAAAATAGGTTTTTAGTGAAGGTCATTTGTGAAGGACCAAAACCCTTCAAAAATAATGAGTTTTTGTGAAGGACCGTTCTACACAAACCAACTTGTTTCCTTCAGCCGAATTCTATATAGAAAAGACAATTAGTGAAGGTCTAAAATCCTACTAGAATGTAAAATTTTCATCCTTATGGTTCCCACCAAAAATTCCCGCCCCAATACTTACTAATTACAACTTAACCTTTTTTTAAGTTAATTACAACTTAACCTAATTACATTAGTGGAAACCGTTCCCTCCTGTTGGGCTTGCGTTTCCGTTTCCCTGGAAAATGAGCTCTTGCGCCCGGCGCCCCGACGGTGCCTCTGCGCCCCAACCCGAGGGTGCGTCTTGCGCCCAAGCTACCGCCCCGACAGTGTCTCGGCCCAAGCGTCTTCCGCTGAAGCTAGCTGCCGGTAAGAGGACCCCCCTCCCAGCCACCGCTGACGTGAAGATTTTGCGGACAAAGAGTGCCTCTGCGCCCAAGAGACGACACCCCAGCCCAAGCGACGGTTCGTCTGCGCCCAAGCTTCCGCTCTTCCACTGAAGCTAGCTGCCGGTAAGAGGACCTCACTCCCAGCGACCGCCGACATCAAGGTTTTGCCCTGAAGCAGTGGTCGTCCTGGTGAGCTTGCCCTGTTCGACTGTGAGATAGGCATGCTGTGCTCTCCCATCAGGTTCGTCTCCGTTAGACTTCTATCATTCCTACCGAAAATAACATTTGTCGCTTGGAACACGCAAATCTCGGTCTATTTGTGATTCCTTTGCCGTATCGGTTGGTGGCAAGCACTTCGTTGTCCCTGCCAATTCCTCCATCCTCTGAGTAAATCTTTTCCGTAACTACTCCGTCAATCTCCAATTTTAGGAGTAAAGGGAATAACAGATGAAGAGATGGGACCTTCTGAAACCACCCATATGCTTTCTTTGGTTGCGTTCATGATCTTCCAAACAAGATTGTTTTATTATTCCCTCTTATAATATTCTTCTTTGGGTAACAGCGACAAGCTTTGCCGTTTGCAATATACTATCCTACAGAAATCAATATTATTGGTGTGCGTGGTTTCTATTTAGCAAGTCAAATTAGATACAGTGGACATTGACATTCACGGATATATTTTTTATGACCCATAACAAATACATTGTTGGTCTCTATTTAACAAATTAAATAAAATTGGGTATTGAACTAGCGGCATGTATAACTTTAAGAACGCATGGTATAGAAATATTAGCTTTTCATGTGTAAAGAGACAATGAACCAATCAAGTGGAAGCAAAAATTAGACAAAAATGAAACATTAAACCTATCACATGAACTCATTTTTTAGAAAGTTGAAGTGAAGTCCCTTAAACGGAGTTCCCTAAAAACTCGAGTTACAATGAACCAATCGAACCCTAATTGTAGTGAAGTTACTACAAACCAGTGCCACCCACTGCCACATGAAAACACATACCAAAAATGAAACATGATAAACATACAACCAAAACTGTAAGGCATATATTTAAGTCATGTATGAAACTTCAAGGTTGGATTAGAAATATTTCAATATAAAATGAGAAGTTATGCCTCTAGACTGAGGCAGAATCAAATTATGATAGAATGGTTAATGAGGAACATGAAAGCCAACCATTATCAAAGGAAAGATCATTATTGGTAAATCTAATAGTCAATAGAATTTGTCTCCAAATTAAAGTGGGAAAATCTTAGAAGGTGTACAAGTGTAAAATGTAGGACTTGGACATGACATTTAATGAGGGGGGAATTTTTTCAATATATACATATATGTGGGTGTATGATGTATGAACTGGAATTTATTTTTGAGTTTGTCCATATTAATGTATTCATGAATGTGTATTCTTATATGCATATAGATGTGTCTTTATGTGTGTAGTACAGTGTAAACAATATGAAGTAGAAAACTAAACACATGCTTTGTAAATATAGTATACCACAAAAATATATATGATTTCATATCACTTATTTAATCGACTTATTAGACTATAACTTGACTCATATGTCTGATTCATCTTAAGACTTTATTTTTTTCAACATATTTGTTTGTAATTGTCATCAAATTTCAGCTCTATGTTACATTTTCTTAGTAATAAGACATAAAAAGTAGTCGTATATTCAACATTTGCACAAAAAATAGGATTGCAGCAGCAGTTGTTGTAGTGATGTGTCTAGGAAGTGTCTTGGAATTGTCCTGCTCTGTCCAGTGGGTTCAAAAAGACAAAAATAAACTTGACACGTCCCAACCGTGTCCAAAACATTTTGTGTCGTATTCGAGAAGTGTCCGTGTCCAAAACGTGTCCCACACGGACATGGGGCCTGTCTAGAAGTGTCTGTGCTTTCTAGATGTCAAGTAATGATACTGTAATCTAAACTTTTATCTTTTATTTTTCTCTTATTCAATTTTGTTTTTTAGTTGTAATGTGACCGTTATCCTCTTTTGTACTTGTATGAAGATGGATTTCTTGCGGGATAGAAATTGGATGTATATTGGTAATTGGATGCAAAGTGAAGTATTCCAGTCTGGTTTAAAAAAATTCATTGAATTTGCACGTACCCATCAAATACCACCCAGACCGGGAAATTTAATTTGTCCTTGTAAAACATGCTCTAATAGATACATTAAATTAGAGGATGACGTATTCTTGTATGTTTTACAAAAAGGATTTGTCTGTAGCTATGATGTCTGGACATATCATGGGGAGATGATCGGGAGGAATACAATAAGTGCAACGTCTATTGGACCTACATCTGGAAGTATGCATCAAATGTTGGGAGATATATTCGGAATGGGCGATACAAGACATGCCAGTGAGTTTGAACTCGAGGAGGAACCTGCAAATCTTAATGCCCAATGCTTTTTCAAGCTTCTCAAAGAAGCCGATCAGCCACTGTATGAAGGTTGTAAAACTCACTCCAAGTTGTCCTTTCTGGTGCCTCTGTTATATCTAAAGGAGGAGTCTGGATGGTTAAATAATTCCTTTACAAAGTTGCTGAAGTTGATAATCTCAGCCTTCCCAAAAGAAGGTAGTCTGTTTCCTGAGACTTATTATGAAGCAAATAAAGTTGTAAAAGACATTGGCCTCAAAAAAGTTAAAATTGATGTATGTCGAAATGACTGCATGCTCTTTCGTAAAGGTTCATCAACGAAAGACATGTGTGATACTTGTGGTGAGTCTAGATGGAATGAAAAGACATATAAAACAAAAGGCAAGAAGGTAGCTGAAAAGGTGATGTATCACTTTCCTATTATCCCTCATCTGGAGAGACTTCACATGTGCCCTTCAGTTGCAAAAGATATGATGTGGCCATTTAAAGAAAAAGGAAATGATGGTCGTATTCATCATCCCTCTGACACAGAAGAATGGATCTCAATAGATAGAGAATTTCCAGACTTTGCTGCTGAACCACGAAATGTCAGACTTGCTCTAGCTACAGACGGATTCAATCCGTTTGGACTTATGAGTGCTTCAAATAGCACATGGTCTGTACTATTAACCCCTCTCAATCTCCCGCCTTGGCTTCTTCTAAAGGAGCCATACATAATGATGTCTTTGCTGATCCCAGGTCCTCATATGGTTGGGAATGATATTGATATTTACTTAGAGCCATTAATTGATGAGCTTCAAAAACTTTGGGGTCAGGGAGTTAAAGTATATGATGCTTATAGAAAGAAAAACTTCACTATGCGGGCAATGATCTTATGGACCATAAATGATTTTCTGGCTTATGGTGACCTTTCTGGTTGGAGCACCAAAGGGAAAAAGGATTTAGGTTGCCCATCTTGTAATGTAGACACCTTATCCAAGTGGCTTCAATTTGGCAAGAAACAATGTTATGGTTTCCATCGACGTTTCTTAAAAAACAATCATATTTATAGGCGTGATAAAAAAAGTTTCAATGGAGAACAAGATTTCCGTCAACCGCCTAGGCGCTGGTCAGGTGATGATATACTACAACAATTTCAGGGTTGTACAAACATTCCATTCGGAAAAACTAATAAACGTAAAATTTCTACAAGTGGACATCAGCCATTGCCGCCTGGATGGAATAAAATAAGCATTTTTTTTCGACTCCCGTATTGGAAATATTTGTTGCTGAGACATAATCTGGATGTAATGCACATAGAAAAAATGTCTGTGAGAACATCTTGAACACTTTGTTGGGCGACTCGAAGAAAAGTAAGGACAACTTACAAGCTCGTCAAGATCTAAAACAATGGGGTATCTGAAGGGATTTGTGGCCAGTCGATTCAGGGAGCCATTATTACTTACCTCCAGCATCTTTCACAATGAGTAGTACGGAGAAAGAGAAGTTTCTATCTGTTTTACAAACATTGAAGGTTCCTGATGGATATTCTTCTAACATATCTAGGTGTGTCAACATGAGAGAGAAAAAACTATTGGCATTGAAGAGCCATGATTGTCATGTTTTAATGCAACAACTTCTTCTTGTTGCCTTGCGGAACTGTATAGGCCTAGATGTTTATAAACCTATTGCAAGCCTATGTTTATTTTTCAATAAACTTTTCTCATATGCTATTGATGTAGAAGAATTTAAGAAGCTTGAAGAAGACATTGATGTCACACTATGCCAGTTAGAGAGAGTTTTTCCTCCAGCATTCTTTACCATTGTGATGCATTTGCCTATCCATTTAGCTTATGAAGCAAGAGTTGCCGGTTCTATACGGTATAGGTGGATGTACCCCATTGAGAGGTACTTGAAGAAACTCAAGAATTATGTCAGAAATAAAGCCTCAGTCTACCGGTTCTATTGCTAGAGGCTATTTGGAAGAAGAATGTTTGACATTTTGTGCTAGATATCTACCTGATTTTGACACAAAATTCACTCGTACTCCTCGTAATGTTGATGACTCTCCTATTAGAGTGGGAGTACTGAAACATTTTGATGTACAAACTTTAGAACAAGCCCATCGAAATGTTCTATTTAATACTGACATGTTCGATGATTACAGAAGGTAATCAAAAAAAAATTTCAATGTTAAATTGTTACTAATATAGACTAACCACAACTTTTGAATTTTTCCAATAACCAGTGAACACATGATAAAGCTTCAAGAGGCTGAACCAAATATCACACTACGTGCTTTAGAAAAAAAACACGCAACACAGTTTGCTAGGTGGTTGAGAGAGCATATAAGTAATTTATAAAATTAATCAAAATTTTATTTTGAAAGAGTATTTAATCCCTTCTTATTTTTATGTTGATAAATTAGGTAATACGTATGTGAATGGATCATCCAAAGGATGTTAGTGAGGAGTTGAGATGGATATCGCAGGGTCCTTCTATAGATGGAATGTCATATGAAGGCTATTCAGTAAATGGATACCGATTCCGCTCAAAACATGTTGAAAGTACTTCTACTACACAAAATAGTGGGGTCTACTTGGTGGCAGATACATCTAGTTATGCAAGTGGGAGGGATAAAAATCCTATTACGGCTACAATTACATATTATGGACGATTGTAGGAGGTCATTGAGCTATGTTATGGTCCAGACATAAAAATACCATTGTTTTAGTGTGCTTGGTTTGATGAAAGTTCTTCTAACGGTTTGCGCATTGACAAATATGGTTTCACACAGCTCAATTTCTCAAGGAGACACAATCAAGATGAGCCATTCACTCTTGCATCACAAGCAATGCAATGCTTTTATGTAAAAGATCCTGACGATGATAATTGGTTCACTGTTTTGAAACTTCCACCTCGAAATTATTCTGAAGTACCTATCGTTGAGGATTATATGAGTGGGACACAAGTTCATAGTGGTAACAACCACACAAGTGATGATATCTCCTGGTCAAGGAATGATATGCATGGATCATTTGTTGCTAGGGAGCCCGAGGAATAAAGTTGTCTTGATTAGTTGTTGCAAACCTTAGTGAATGATCGTGCTTGCAATATTTTTCTTTGTGGATTATTATGTTTTGGTGCAAGGATATTGCCTTGTCATTTGTCCCTTTTTTATCTTATGTAGGATGAGGAATATTTTGTGTTGATGTAATATTTTTCTTTGTGGATTATTATGTAGTGGTGCAAAGATATTGCATTGTCATTTGTCCCTTTTTATTTTGTGGATTATTATGTGCTTACAATGTTGTACATTTATTCCATAAACTGCTGGACTAACCTCTTATGCATTGCTACAATTGTTATATTTTCATCTTATGCAGGATGAGGAACACAAGGTCAACTATGAGAGCTTGTACAACCCCGCCACAACCCACTACTACTTCACCTACAGTCTCCTCTCCTTCAACTGAAGTAGGAGATGAGCATGAGGAACTTGAGGATGAACATGACCATCACTTCTGGATGTTGTATTTTCGGTGGTGCAGATCTAGTCATTTGGAAAACTGACATGCAATTTATAATTTGCTCGATCCAACATTGAAGTTGGGTATCATGTCATGCCCTTGCATGCGTCAGTTATAATGGTATGATCTATTCTTTCTAAGTTGAAAATATGAGTGCAGATTTTGATTTTGTTCTTTGCTCTCTGTTGAAGCTATACAGTGTAAGTGATGCCATATATGTAACCTCTACTGTATTATAACATACTTATGTTGCTTCAGTTAGTTAACCAGCATGACTCTGCGGGCAGCAACCTCTTCAAACAAAAAGATTTTAATCTTCAGAAGCTGGGAATAGGAGGGTTGAGTGATGAATTCAATGATATCTTCATAAGAGCATTTGCTTCACGTGTTTTTCCTCCTCACGTTACCAACAAGTAAAGCTTTGAAACATCAGTTGTCTATTTTCAAATTCTTTCAGTTATTCCTCTTTTACTCCTACAGATTGGGTATTAAGCATGTCAAAGGGATGCTACTTTACGGCCCTCCTAGAATCGGAAAGACACTTATGGCTCGTCAGATAGGAAAACTTTTAAATGGGAAGGAACCAAAGGTGCAACTCTTGTTCAAATGACATTTATCTTATAATGATTAAAACCACCGCTGCAAATACTCTGAAGGGCTCAACATTTCTATGTTTGTTGAATTTTATTCATGGTTACCATCATTTATCTTTGGCACATAATCTATTTGCCATTTCTAGGTGTATATCATTTGTTGAATTTTTCATCATGATATTTTTCTATAACTATAGTTGAATGGATATGTTGTTTTTCTTAATTTTAGATAGTCAATGGACCTGAAGTTTTAAGTAGGTTTGTTGGTGAAACAGAGAAAAATGGGAGAGATTTATTTGCGGATGTGGAGAACGAGCAAAAATCTCGAGGTGTGAATTCAATATATGCTGAATGGTATAGTATAATTCTTCTTTCAGGTGATGAAAGTGACTTGCATGTCATCATTTTTGATGAAATTGATGCAATTTGCAAGGTTGGTATCATGCTTGTTATTTCATGCTGAATGGTATAGTATAATTCTTCTTTCAGGTGATGAAAGTGACTTGCATGTCATCATTTTTTATGAAATTGATGCAATTTGCAAGGTTGGTATCATGCTTGTTATAATACAGTTGGTGCCTGCTAATGTGCATCTACTCCGTGACAATGAAGCTGAGGTGCGCATAGCTGCTGCTTTGCAGTTTCTTTGTCAAGTGCGAACTCCTCACCTTTTTCTTTTTTCATATTTGTTTTTTGCCTCACATAATAACTGCATTTGCAGGAGCTCTGCACTGATTCCTCTCAACATGTTCGATCTGCTTTAGCTTCTGTTATCATGGGGATGGCTCCTGTGTTGGGAAAGGTATGAATCCATTGCAAACTTTTTCTTTTATCTGTTTCTCTCCTCTCCCATTTTGCTAGGGTCCATGTTCTTTTTACCATCATTGACTTCTGCAGGGTGGAAACATAGCCACCTTTAGGTATCTTTGCTCGATCGTCGCCTCATGTCTGGGATTCGGCATAAGGATGCCTCTAGCATCCACCGCAGAAGATGATGTCATGATCTAATGCAGAAATCTAAAGCCAAAGGGCCACGATTCCTATGATGATAGAAGATTGAGGACGAAAAAGCCATTGCTTGGTGGGGTCATCGGCTGTGTTTGGTGGTCTCTGTTTGGTCAACACTTTTCCTGCTGCTGCAAGACAGTCTACTAGGCTCTGTATCAGGTACCTATCTTTGAATATTCCTTCTTATTAAACGATTATCTGTGAAATTTTCATAACTTCAAAAAAATCTGTGAAATTTTCATCCTTATTTTATTAATTACCAACAATCCTTTGATCTATACGACAAAGAACGCTGATGTGTTCTTTACAATATTCACCGATTTTATTGTATGAGGGGTCGCCTACTGCTAAACTTGTCTCTCGATGGTGATGGTTGCTCATTCTTTGGAGGAAGATCAACAGCCATGACAATACCATCGCTCGTTTATTGGATGGTCTTAGTTGATCGGTTGATCTTATTTCCCCCTTTCTGTTATAGGCGACACAGGGCATATGCATGGATGAGTGCAAGGTCTGGTACGGTGATAGTGGACACAATAGGTCGGTCAGTGGAATGGTAAGCGGAGCTTGCCAAGGCTCTCCCAGAAAACCATTACGTGTAAAATGTTTTGGTGCTGGAACAGCAAGACCTTATTCATCACATTATATGGGTGTCAAAGTCTGCTAATAACAGGGGCCCCTTGCGTGGATTTGTAGCCTTTGATCCATCGTCATCTACTCACTTTCTCCCACCACTCCAATCAATGACCATGCTTTTTTGTGTGCATGTGCCTTACCGGTCGGCATGTGTCCAAGTGCTTCCGACATTCTCAGAGATAACACCAACCATCGAGCTTTTCATGTCCCTCCACTGTCATTTATGTTTGTGTTTGCAATAGTTTAGTTGCTCATTCAATAACCATTCTGTATCGTTTGACATTAGATGAAGCTTTTTAATCAACCATCTCTCCATTGGTGTTTTAATTCCAGAAATAGTTTCATGGTCTTATAAGAATAACTTTCTTTTATCTGATGCTTGAACCCTAATTCAGTTGGTTTTGTTAGTTTGATGCATTCATATTAATTTTTAATTGTCTATTTTTTTCATTTATGCATGAATTGCTTTCTATCTTTGATAGGCGAGGATATAACATCTTTAGCCTAGATAACTTATCCAATGAGGACATACATGGTGGGGTTGGTATTTCTTTTTTATCATGTCAAGTTGAAGGATACAATACCTTTTAAAGAAATCAGATCTGATTTTTGACACTTCTACTCATATTGGGGCGTTATTATGTCACGTTTAGGTCAACTTAAGTTTGTTTAATCTGATTTAGACTACATTTACTAAAATTACACCATCTTTATTTTGTTTACTTATTGAATTACATAAGTGTGTCTCTTAATTATATTACATCACATGTTCCCTAAGACACAATTGGGTCTTATTCATATTAGATGTGGAAATGTTAGACAAACTGTTGAAAATGACATTTATATGCTGGTCGTCTGCTCACAGGGAGGATAACAACTGAGAGTGTTATATTTGTTGGATTTTGTTAGTGGAAAACATATACCTCCCAACCATGTTACTTTCAATTACTCATTATGTATCCATTCATGGAGATCTATCCTATCTTCGCATGAGTTTTGTAACTACTCTCTTAAAAGTAAGAAGCTATTTTTTGTGCTTATTTTCAATTATTTTTCAGAACATGTCTCTAATACTGATCAACTTTTGTCATTATATTGCTTCACAAAATAGACTTAATTCATGTAGTGCTCGCATATATTCAATAAATAAACATGTCAGCTGCAGCAACATGGTTTTAGTTATTGTGTTTGGTTTTATGACTTAAACACTTCAAGACTGTCATGTTTTGGTTATATTATCATATTTGTATTCTGATTTCAACAACAAGATTATTCATGTTAGGAAAAGGCAGGTCAAATTTGTGGAGCTGGATTTGCGCCAACGGAAAATTCAACTTTTTGGAGTTAACTATATGATAGTGTTATTCATGTATAGCTATTATAGGTTCTGTCTGCATCTATTTTTGTTGGGATATTTTAGTGGGCATTGTATCATTTGCACTTGACATTACCTTTTTAAGCGATTGCTCAACTTAACGAAATTCTATTTGAACCTTAAATCGTTGTGTATCTGTAAACTTCATATTTTATTATTAACACCGACATGCATGTTTACGCTTGTCTGATTTCACATTCCATAGTGCTATTACAAATTTCTGATTCAGATTTCGTTATTACAGAATAACTTACATGATTAGAGAAAACATATGTTGGAGCATCAATGTTCTGCTACAAATGTTCTGCACATGATTAGAGAAAACATATGTTGGAGCATCAATGTTCTGCTACAAATGTTCTGCTGTAAATGTTCTGATGTCTTTCATTAGAGAACAAATGTTCTGCTGTAAATTCCATAGTGCTATTACAAATTTCTGATTCAGATTTTGTTATTACAGAATAACTTACATGATTAGAGAAAACATGATTACAGATTTCGTTATTGCTACAAATGTTCTGCTGTCTTTCGTTGGAGCATCAATGTTGTATCATGTAGTATTATCTGTAAGAGGTACGTATACTATCTCCATTCTTATCCTTTATTTTCCTTGTCCTCTCCCATCCAAAATTACTGATTTACTATACCATCTTCTTTAGGAGGTACATCTGAGTGTCTCGACTAGAACAAATTAAACATGACTATGTATCACGCATATGTAATATAAACTAGACTGATGTTGACTCTGTTTTGTCCACCGTGATCTTCGTCGTGCAAGAGTTGCTGCTCTCAACATTGTGCCAACATCCACTGGTGTTGCCAAGGCTGTTGCTCTCGTCCTTCTTGATGTCTGCCTGACTGCTGCCATGTAGAGCAGTGCAGCTCACTCTTGCAAAGTACCCAAGTATGTAATTGAGCATGCTGATTTAAAAGGTTTCATTGTCAAATTTATTCATTGGAAGTTGATATCTCTAATTGCAGGTTTGAGGTACACTGCGACCAGCATGATGTTCATAAAGGTGCCAACCATATGGACCTTCGACAAATCTCTTCCTAAGGTATGTATATCTTGTACAGAACATGCAATAAAACTTGATTATTTGAACTGTGATTATGAATTCTAAGTGTAACACTATCAATTAATGAACATATTTTAAAAATGCTAAATGAGTAAGTTAACTATGATAATGTGGTTTTTAATTGATAGATTATTTTGAGCTTACGTATAACTTGGTGGCATTTCAGCTATGACAGTTTGGTCCTAATTGCTGGAGGATCAGGCGTGACTCCAAATGCTAAGCATTTTTTAGGAAATAGCACGATCACACACCTACAAAGAATCCAGTTGATCTACGCAGTGAAGAAAGCACAAGACCTTTCAATGTTAATGCCCATTTCACAGCTTTAGTAATCCTCTTCACCCTTACACTTCAAGTTGCAAGCATTTGTCACACAGGAAAAATAGATGCATGCCACCACATTGACATCGTAGTGGAGCATGAACTCTATGCTGGAAAGAGGCCTGATGTCCAAGCTTCCTCTCAACATTATCAAAGTTGGTCATTGGCTAAATGAGTGATAAAGTCAAAATGTCGATATATACTTACATTGAAATTTGTATCGATTAAGGGGAAAAGGCCGATGTCCTCCCCTATGTAATGAACAATTTTTCTCTGTGAAATAAAAAGGAATGTTTCAAAAGAGTGATTTGTTATGGTTGTTGTGTCTTATTAACTAAATTAGTTCATTAAAATATTCTTTGTGCCTGATAGAAGCCACAAAAATATAGATCACAATTGTAATTCATGATAAAATAAGTATATTTATGAAGGCCCTAGAACCTCATTGAAAGTTGTGAAATTAGCCTTCACAAATGTATTTGGGAGGCCTGGGAATTATTTTTGTGAAGGTCAAATAATCCTTCAAAAAAAGTATTTGTGAAGGCCCTAGAACCTCATTGAAAGTTGTGAAATTAGCCTTCAAAAATGTATTTGGGAGGCCTGGGAAGTTTATTTGTGAAGGTCAAATAGTCCTTCAAAATAGTATTTGTGAAGGCTAGAGTCTCTCATCAAAGTATTTGTGAAGAGGCTTTTAGAGTAGGACTTTTTGTGAAGGAATGGCCTTCAACCGAATTTTTTATTGAAGGAATTAATGTACATTTGTGAAGGAATCATCCTTCACAAAAAGTCACATTTTCTGTAGTGATAATCATAGATTAATGGTGTTTATGCCCAGATAGCTAGAAGATAGAGAAAATTCGATCAACCAAATGACCATGCGAGTTGTCTTAGTTACGTACAATTCATCTATGTCTACATTGTCGGTTAACAGCTCATGATATTAAATATACAGGAGAAGCTTCCTTACATATGGAATATTTACCATTATTTTATGTTGAGGAATAACCCTAGTGGGCACTTCATAAATATAATCTCTCTTATTATGTACTGGATCTAATATATGTATACGTGTGCTTCATTGTTGATAATCTCATCGTGTTTTTTTTCTCAATTGGCATATTAACATCTATGACCCTATTCCAAGTCTCAACATAATGTGTATAAGTAGGTACTGAGTACTAACAGATGGGAGTCTATACATGCATTTGGTATATATATTCCATGGGAACATAATTTCCTACACTCAATCAAATATGGTGTGTTGTTCACCTTGAAAGCACCCTCATTTTGGGCATGTCCATGTTACCTGAAAGAGGACATGGATATTTTTGCAACCTTCAACAGAATTTAAGAAATATTGAGTTGCATATTGTACGGGATGGTTGATAAGTATAGAGACGGTTCTACTAATTCATCCATATCATACAGTAATCGTGCATGGATTGTAATTATAGTCTATAATCTATTATTAATCTACACTAGATTTATACTTATTGATTTCTTACTCTTCATTGTATCATGCAAATTTATTTAGGTGGATGCCAAGTGTCGCCTAGTCAATTGGGCACTATGGGGGGATGGCTACAAATTTGGGCTGACTAGGTGCCCTAATTGCATGCTTGGGTGGACCGTTCAGGTTTTGGGTGCACACCTAGATGAATGAGTCAGCAAGTATAGGGACCAACATGTTTTTCTTTTCTTACCCTTGCCCTGAGAAAAATCCTTGACACATGACCCATGTCTCATGTCTCCTCATATGCCTGGTGTTATGATGACCAAAGGAAACTGGCACTTAGCAGCACGTATTTCGTTCCCATCTCCAGTTTCTCTCGTATGGGTTGTTGTTGGGCCCCCTTCTAGTGAGAAGGTGGAGAGGTACGAATCTCCTCTTTACTTCCTCATCACTCCTATGGTGTGTTCTCCCAAAAAATCCTCCTCCTTTAGTCATAACTTTTATTTTTCTTCATAGTTCTATTACGTGTGACAGCATATGCATCACTTGGGATGTCTTTTCCTTCCCTTTAAACGGTGGAATTTTCCAATTTTGGCCAAAATGACAACAGCCCAACTTCACGTTGCTCATGGATTTTTCACATGGGTAGCTAAAGGCATGTATGTGTATTGTAGTATGTTGCATGTTTTTTTTGTAATTTTTTTATATAGACTATAGTGAATTACGGATAGTAATTATAAGTATTATTTTTGTTGGTTTATATGAAGGTTCGCATTCATGGAAGGGAGAAGATACTCATACACCAATTGGGAATATTTGACCATGATTTTCAAGTGTTAATGAAAGATTCTACGTGCAAGGCAAAATGATGGCAATATGGATTGCGACCAAATCTATAAGACAAGAATAAATTACAATATGCATTGTGTGGTCATGAGAGCGATGGGGGGATCAAGAGGTCAGAGCAGCATCGTATTGGTGGATTTTTTTGATATGGCAAAATGTGACAAATGTTCTCAAGATATGTGATGAATTTATAGTATACTAGATAAGATATCATGAACCAGAAGGTTGATACATACTCAAATCTAGGATAGAAAAACAATGTTTTAATGTGTATCAAGATGGTGGTGGGACTCCTATTGTAACTCAAGTGGAATAAAGGACTCCCTTTATAGTCTTGTCAACCTCACTCCCGTTGTGTATGTAACACATAGGAAGGTGAAAATTGTTGAAGATCATTCATTATTCTTATAAGAAGGAGGCTCTACAAGTACTAATGATAGTATATTAACCTTATTCTATGATGGATATATTCTGTTCAACACAGTTAATTACACATCATTTGAGGTGATGGTAGAATCCATTGACCAATTTTGTAGAGGACTCACCCTCCTATATACCACTAGATGATGGATATAGTATGCAACAACAAAGAAATTGGAGCAGGAACATGAGAAGTGTGGAGATTACATGGTTGTACTTTGATGTGTGATGGTTGGTGCGTTAAGAGATAAAGAAATTTGATAAATTCTTAACAAGTACCCATGAAGCATCTTTCTATCTTTACTTTATTAATTCTTTTTTTACAAGTCCATACATCTAATTAGATATTCTTAATGCTTGATGAGGCTATTGAGATGATCATGTAAGAGAATATTTTGCAATCATAATAGATAATGCCACTATGTAAGTGTAGGGAAGAAGTTGATACAAAAAATGATACACTTATTTTAAACAACCCATGCTACAGATTATGTTGATATAATGCTAGAAGGTGTAGGAAAGATGTCTAAGTTTGCCCCCATTGTCATGAAGGAACAAAATGTAACCACCTACATATATTAGTACATTCATCTTCATCATGAAAATTTCAAGAGGAGTAATGACAATAATGAGTTGTTGTGACTTGGGAGGACAGTGATTTCTACTTCTTTTGAAACTCTTAAGAGCATTCTAGGCAAATGGAGACCTTGTTTGCCTTGTTTAACTCCACTGTGTGGGAGAAGAAATATTGGGCAAAGACTATGGTAGGGAATATAGCATCTTCCACTTGCCACTCAAAAGTAGACATGTCAAACTGGGTCAAAGTATGCAAGCACCCACGGGTTGACCCATTTAATTTAAATTTGGATAATAAAATTGTCCACACACTTAAAATCGCCCAAACTCGTATCCACCTACTTACTTGATGGGTCTAGTGGGTGACCCATGAGCACCCACATGTGTCCTAATTAACTAAATAAATATATTATTTTAAAAATAATACATGTATGGATATTAGGAAATATTCATGTTTATCAAGCATCTTAATTGCTTAATCAAGTAATTTATAACATTTGTGTGTTTGTGTTAGAAATGGACATGATTTACATTTTCTAATTAGTTTACACTAAAAACAACAAGTTTATGTTCAATATTGTTATTTAAGTTATTGAGCAAGTACTATGTTATTTGAACATATTTTATATTCAACTAGAATAAGTATATTCTTCTTATTTTGTTTTGTTCTTATACAGTCATAATGTATTTCTTATATTACAAATTTATAGTGTTGAATGACACAATTTAATATTATTAATGTAATATTCTATTAAAAATACAATAGTAATATCATTAATTTTCAATTGTACATCAAATTCAATAGCTCGGGGATGTCTTTTTTTAGTTTCACATTAAAACTAACCAATAATTAATCCATCGTGTGTGGTGTTGAATAAACTAGTTGGTAGTTCTCTACTCCTATGTTTGACGTAAGAAAATAGCAAATTATTCTCACTTTGTTTTTATCATGAAACTTAGTATGTCTTTGATTTAACACAACATATATGAGCACCAATGAGCCAACCCATGATCCAATGAGCTAGGTTTGGGTTTGGTTTTGTTCTGCTCGTACCCAATGAGCTAGGTTCGGGTTTGGTTTTGTTCTTCTCATTCCTTTTTGAACCACATCCATGAGACCCATACCCGTTATGACCCAACCCACCCTCAAGTTTAACAAGTCTACCCAATATCATGTTGAAATATTATTGATGAGAAGTTTTGTAATAAACCAGGATTTGAAGCTTCGGATAAAATGATTTTGAAAGGAATGATTAGACTACCCATATCAACAAGGTACACCTCATTTTCAGTTAGTCGACCAGTATTAACTCTGAAGTTAAGCATACTCAGCTTAGGATAGTACTAGAATGGATACTCTGTTAGGAAGTCAAACTCAAAATGTGCATGAGTAAGGATAAAGCACGTAGTTGAAGCTAGTGTTTCTCCATGAGGATAGTCATGCTTTGAAAATTGCAGTAGAGTTGTGAGTTGTGAGTACATGCATTACAAAATGGTATTAAAGGTCATCTAGAAGTGGGCCCACGTGAGCATGTGAATAAGCCATGCAGTGTAGGGATGTTGGAAAGGGTTATCTGTGTTGATGGAGATACCCTTGTGGGGGTAGTCATCAATTATATTTGGGTGTACATGGTCCATTTAAGGTTTCTTTTACTACATATAAGGTGGAGAATATGTTGTCTATTATATACAAGAGGGTTAGCCTTTATATGAAGTATGGGTGGTTGTCAATACCTATTTACACTACAAAGCTTAATACTGGCATGCCACATGCTCTATGAACCCACCTCAGGAGGGAAACTAGGTCGGATACCATTTGTATAGGATTATGTTGGGGGTGCATGTATCTAAAGGATCTGATTATATTTTTAATCAGTCATCTTGATTTCATGAGGACTTTACTGAGTAGATTTTTTAGTGGTAGTGAGGTTGACAGTAGGAATAAGAGCCTGAGATGGAAATCAATGAATGAATTAGTTTGTCTCCTAGCAGTGACCCTTTTTGCCATAGTGAGTGCACTCAGGTCATCCTCTACCCCTAAAAGAGCACCTCCCCCTCTCCCAGTATGACCACATCCCCTAGTGAATAGATTGGTGGAATTGTAGGAGATGAAGACATATAAATATGTCATAGGATTGACTGGACAGTTTTGCTCGAGAAAGGATCTAGTGACACATTGATATGCTTCTACCAAGGAGGGAAGCTCTATCCTTTAAAGAATTTGGTTTCTAACTCCATAATATTCCATGTGAATTCTAGCAAGGGACTTGATGATAGCCATATGGTCTCATGGCTTCTAGAGTTTGACTGGATCACTAAACATGGCAAGTAGACTATTGATATCTTCCATGATGTTTGTGACCTCTTCAAAGTATTATTGTAGGGTCATCTTCTAATTGTACACCTCAACCATCATGTCATACATCTAAGATATGTTGGGGTACATAAATTGGAGATGAACTCAATCTGACTTACAGTCATTTAGGTTATCTTGTGTTAGAAACATGAGGCTCCATTAGAATCCATAGAGAGGAGAGGATAGTGACATCATGTTGTTCCCACTGTGGAAGGGAACCAACATTGGGAGGTCACATTGTGAGATGATTCACTTCCCCCAGACTTTGAACCAGATAGTGATTTGTGACTCTAGTGGTTGTGGTTGTGTCTATTTAGTTTGCTTGAGGCGATGACAAAAATTTGGACAAGAAGAGGTATGGATGGTGAGATAGTGTTTTTGGACTGACATGGTTGTAAGCTGGTGGAGGGTGTAAACCCTAGTGGTGACATGATGTGTCAGATTCTGACAGGTTATGTAAGTCGATCGGGAGATGTAAAACCTAACCTCGACACGACGTGTCATTGCATTTCTACATCTATTAAAGATGACTCTAAAAATGAAGATCTTGTAGATATGTTTGTACATAGACAGTGTACGGGGAAAAAGTAATAAGAAGAGAATAGGGTGGAGATCATTTCTACATATATGGATCTGGGTGGAGATTATTACACTATAGATATGTTTCCATGAAGATGAATCTTGTGGGAACATGACTTCCATTGTCAAGAAGAAGTTGTTGGTAAGGATGATGTAGAAGGGAATATCACCATCTCGATAACTTGGCCACTTCCTTTTAAGATCAAGATGTCCAGATACCCAAGTTACCAGAGAAGGTGAATAACATATTGTTTATTGTAGACAATAGGGCTAGCCTTTATATAGGACTATGGGTGGTTGTTAATATCCATTTATACAATGTGAGACGAATTTCAAAATATAAGAGTATAGGAAGACTTATACACTTAATGTTTTGTACTAAAATGAGGTAGACATTATGAGGAAACATAGTTGATCCTTAATAAGGATGTCAAATTCTAAGCATGGAAGATTACAACATCCCAAAATTTGATATAACATCCCAAATTTGATACCTCAAATAAAATGGACTTAAAAGTGATGGTCAGATTGCTCATATATATAAAGCTCACCTCCTTTTTAGGTATTCCATTAGTAGGAGTTATATGTAATCATCCCAAAATAATATTAGGATGGGTGACCTATCGAGAAGTTGAACTCTAGATGTGTGAGTGATGACAAAGCATGTAGTGGATGGTATTGATCCATGGGGGCAGTCATCATTCTCAAAACTATATAGAGCCTTGGGTTGTAGGCCTAAGCATTATAAGACTCCTATGGATATACCACAACTGTTGTTGAGAATGAAAATGATGATATCCCAAAAAAATGTTCTCAAAGAGATAGACTTTAAGCATATCATCGAAATTGATGAGAAGAGCAGGGCATATCAAATGAATCAGCCTTTATACATCATGGGTTTCTTACTTAACATGGCATCGTACTATGAAACCAGAGAGAAGTGTGGACATTTTATTGGCACCTATGATTCTGTGTTTCTAGATTGTCTGGTAAGGATGATTTATGACACAATAAAGAAAGAAAAAATATCATATGAGATGGATTCTTACAAGTGAGATGTTTAGTAGGGAGATTGACATTTGACGTAAGACAATGAAGGTAATGCACATATTACTTACTTTAATAGTATAGTCATTATTGTATGAGATAGTAAAAATTATTTGCCTCACTAGCTTGGTGGGATGCATATTGGGGACTAAATTGATTACTTCACTGGATCACTAAGTGAATACAAGAACTTTGTTCCTTAAAGAGAACTTGGAGCACTTACGACCTTGTAAGTGTTCTTTGCAATTATATTTATATCAAATGGATTTCTAACTTCATATATTTGCAAGCTGTATAGATATACATTGTTACTTTATAGGTTCATAAAAAGTGGAGGAACATGCTTGAGATCAAAAGGATCGACAAATTTTTCTATATCCAATATAATCACCAACTTCATAAGAGTTTTAAGAAAATGAGACTAGAGAACTTGTTAAAGAGCTATGATTGTATAGCTCTAGATATCCAAGTTGTGAAAGTGAGTGGAATACATGAAATCTAAATGATCATATGGTCACACATGGAGTTAGTTTAAGCTTGACTAATGTTGGTATTGTGGAACCTGAATATCAAGCACTTGCTAATAGGAAAAAGAGAGGCACTAGTGTTGGTATTGGGACTAATGGTAGCAATTTAGTGGAAAATTATTATGATATGGATAACATGGTAGATGACACAATGTAGACTAATGACATCAATGAATATGAAGTCATATATGGTGAAAAGGATCCTGAGGATGATAAAGTGACATTTGAATTTATGATTATAGTACGTTTTCATACTTTTTGACAGATATATTGTTTCATATAGAGCTTAAAATTCATGGAAACTTGTATGCAATCTTCGGTGACATATATTTGGTTTTTGCATTAGAAAAAACCAAATTTTCTCTACTACAATTCTAATTCCATTTACATTGTCTAATTTTATATCATATAATTCTTATTCTACCAGTACAAATATAACAATTAGTAATTTAAAGTATTGAAACCAAAATTAGTGTGTCATATTCATTCTTTCTCTTATTAATATATGTTGTAAACATAACATATTTTTTGCACAAGTCTGATAAAAACATGGCCGCTCACGCGGGGGACGCGACTGGCGGTGCGACGGGGGAAACTAGCTGTCGTCCAGGCATAAACGGAGGAAGAAGTCCCTTTCAAAGAAGACCGATTAGCAATGAAGGTGTCAGGGTGGCTGCAAACCCAAAGGATTGGGTGGCCATGTTCAAAAACTCGGTAGGAGATGTGGATACCAGACTGACGGAAACCCAGATTGAAGTGGAAGAAGACGCCATCATCATACCTCAATCGGAGGTGGATGAGAACGCTTCCCTGTGGAAGAATACTCTGGCGGGATACATTATTGGTTTCCTCCATCACATACCCACCCTGCAAGATCATCTGACTTAGATGTGGAAGCCCGCCGGTATAATGGACGTCCTAGGCCGTTCAAGCGGGAGCTTCATCATCAAGTTTGGCGATGCAAATGATCTCACCAACGCCCTTGAAGGAGGACCATGGCACATCAAAGGAAAACACATGATTCTCAAGAAGTGGGAGAAGGGCGAGCCTTTGGAGCAAGAGAGATTGACCTCTGTTCTGGTTTGGCTAAAAATTCTGAACCATACATTGGAGGTGTGGAGCGAGCGAATACTGGAGAGGATCGCCTCCTTCCTCGTCAAGCCACAATGCCTGGACCGTCAAACCAAGGCCCGTTCAAGGATCGATTATGCCAGGATCAATGTCCTGATGGCAGCAACTTCAACATTCCCAATGGTAGTCAAGCTAAAGACTAACAAAGTATCATGCTATGAAGTCAAGGTGGAGTATGAGTGGGTGCCCAAAAAGTGTCCCCACTACGGTAACTTTGGCCATGACAAAACCCTTTATGGAGTGAAAGCACAACCGGCTCAACCGGCAACACAGCCTCAACCTGCTCAACCGGCGGAACAACCACAACCTGCTCAGCCTACTCAGCAGACACAACACGTTAGACAAAATGCTGAAGAGAGTTCCACAACTGCCAGCTCTATTAACAGTTGTGTGGACAAACAGACCGAGCAGCCTACTGCTGAGAAGCCAACTGAACCTGAAGTCTTCGAAAGACCAAAAAAGACTGTCAGCCCGAATAGAAGGAGGAGGATGAAAAGTCAGAGCACTTCTAGCATGGACACTCAAGACAGTCCCAATCAAAATAGGTTTCACAACCTCGAAGAAGATGAAACTATTGTGGAAGCCGTGGTTGGCGGCAAGCCAACCCATGGTTCCCATGGTTGAGCACCTAGTCATCACAACTTGGAACATCTGAGGATTGTCCAGTTGGGACAAGCAGGGTGTGGTCCGAGCTGATCTTAGGAGGGTAAAGACTGACATAGCCATCCTCAAAGAAGTCAAAATTAGAAGAAGGAAGATAGAAAGATCTATGAAACACACCTGGCCCAATGTGAGCTGGATTGACAACTCAAAAGTATGTAATAAAATCAGAATTCTAGTTTTGTGGGAGAAGCAGGACTATCGCATCACCTTACTAAGAGAAGCTAGATAGTTCATCCACTTTGCTATTTTGTATGATGACAAAAACATATAAGTTACTGTTGTCTATGCGGATAATGAAGATGTAAAGAGGGAAGAGTTGTGGCATGAACTAAAAGAGATCAGTGTTAACATTAAAGCTCCTTGGATTGTGATCAGAGACTTTAATGTAGTCAGGAGGACTGAGGAAAGTCTAGGCAGGAGTGCTCCATCAGCAAAATCAATGTGAGACTTCAATGAAGCCATCCAAGACGCTGACCTCTTAGAGATAGAGGCCAAGGGCCCTTTCTTCACATGGAACAACCAAAAATCAGGGGAAAACAATACCAGGAGTAAGATTGACAAAGCTTTCTATTCTTTGCACGTGTTTGACTCATTCAAAAGTATGTGGCTAGAAACTATGCCTACCATCTATAGTGATCACTACACTCTTGTGCTTCACATGGATGAGGAGAAGCCAAAATCTAAATACCCTATTATATACTTTAATGCCTGGGCAGCTCTACCTGGTTTCTCAGACATAATCACTAAGGCATGGAATACCTCAATCACGGGTACACCCCTTTACAATTTGTCTCAGAAGGTCAATCTAGCTAAGAGACATCTACAAACTTGGAATTGGGAACAACTTGGTGATATCACGGATTCAGCTACAAATAAAATTAAAGAAGTGTTACAAGCTCAAGAAACTTCTGACAAAGACCCTACCAATGCCTTGTTGTGGGATATAGCTAAAGAAAGAAAGGAAGAGGCGATAAAGGCTAAGTATTTAGAGGAATCCATTATTAGGAAAAAATCTCGCATTTTCTGGCTTAAAATGGAGACTCTAATACTAAATTTTTCTACGCATCTATGAGAACTAGAAGGCACAGGAACCAAATCAAATTGGTGGAGAAGGAGGGTAAGATACTCAGAATTGAGCCTGACATTATGAATGCCTTTGTTCAACACTATGTGAACACCTTCAACTCGAGGGGAGCTGAGCCTGGTACGTTCAATTGGCATGGGATCCCAAAGATTTCAAATGCACAAATCCAAGAAATCTGCTCTTTGGTCACGGATGAAGAAATTTATGATATAGTGAAGAACACATATGTGGACAAGCACTACTACAGAAATGGCTTATAAAGTCACTTTTCAAGGTGTCGGTTGTATACATAAACCGACACCTAAACTCTATAGTGTCGGTTTATAACATAAACCGACATCCAATCTGTGAAGGTCGACCAGACACGGGTACCACTTTTATTAAGTGTCGGTTAATTAATAAAAAACCGACACCTAAAATCAACCGCCAAAACAAAAATTCCAGTGAAAAAATTACCTCCAAAATTTGACATATGGTGTCGGTTCATAAATAAATAACCGACGACTAAAGGTTATTCGCGAGACAGAAATAGGTGTCGGTTGTCTTTTAGTTAAAAACCGACGACTATAATCTAGTATAGGTGTCGGTTTTTGGAAAAGAACCGTCACTGTTGGTTTTGTTGTCGGTTTTTTTGAATAACCGACACTTATGGTCAACTTAATAGCACCAGCACGAGTGACTCTTCCCCTTTCTCTGTTTCATTCCCGATTTCAGTTAGGTCTGGCGATTATTGCTCGTCGCCGCTCGGTGCTGCCGCCGCGTTTCTGCTGTCCTCTCGTCGCCGCCGCCAGTCGTTGACTGTCCTCTCGTCGCCGCCGCCGGTAGAAGCAGCTACGGTGCTTTCCTCGTCACCGCCGTCCCCGCCGGTAGAAGCAACTTTTCTCCTCCGCCAGCTTCCTGCAAGGTAACCCACAAAAGCTTCACCCCCTTTTCTCCTCTGCCTTGCTTTTCTCTGCCGCCTCCGACCTGGAACTCACCCAGGCGGTGCCTAAGCAGGTGCCAGGGCACGCCTAGGGTCCCAAGCCCAGGTGCCCTGCCTAGCTAGGCCTCTGGGCGGATGCTTGGGCGGCGCCAGGGCACATTTAGGCTGCTGCTGGGGTTTGGATTCATCTACTGGATGCCCAAAACATGCACTAATTTTACCAAGTCACCCCAAAAGCCATGAAAAATATTCTGATTGTGTTTATTTATGTACTGATTTCACCAAGCTAGTGGATTTTTTTTAAAGTTATTTATTGATTGTGTTTATTTAATTATGTACTGATACATATGTGCTATACCAATCTGATAGTCCATGATAGAACAAAGCATAATGATGTTGACTGCAACTTTGTGCGTCATGCTATTCTGAATTAAGTGTATATTTACTTCATAATTGAATGTTTAAGTAAGTTATAGATATCTTGATGATGAACTATAATGCACACATGTGACATGCTTGGAATGTAAATGATGAACTGTAATGCACACATGTTTAACTTGTTTCATTGTTGAGTATATTGAGAATCCTAATCACCCTTCTTGCTTAATGATGAGATGTAATGCACACATGTGACATGCTTGGAATGTAAATGATGAACTTTTCCCTAAATTTCCTAGATCTTAGGGTATCTCTAGATCTTAGGGTATCTCTACCATCCTAACTATGAAATTGGTAACTTGTTTCCTTTTTGAGTATATTGACAATGTTAATCACCTAACTTGAAGAACTAGGATATGAATGATGAAACTAGGATTGTAGGTATAAGAATGACAGCACACGTATTTGTTGGCCTAGAAACCCGTCCAAGATTTACTCATTAGGAGTAAATCTTGGATAGTCCCCGGTTTGGGACTGTTCTTGAACACCTAATCTCACTTAGGATGTAAGTGTATAATGTGTATTGGGTTTTTGAGAAAATTTCGGTAGCATTTCCCCGTTTGTTCTCTAAGTACATATGTACTTAGAGAACAGCAGGGAAATGCTGTCGAAATTTTTTCGAAAACCCAATACACATTATACACTTACTAGTGAGATTAGGTGGTCAAGAATGGGATAGGTGGTACACATTTATTATATATAAGAATGACAACACATGTATTTGTTGGCCTAGAAACCCGTCCAAGATTTACTCATTAGGAGTAAATCTTGGATAGTCCCCGGTTTGGGACTGTTCTTGAACACCTAATCTTGCTTAGGATGTAAGTGTATAATGTGTATTGGGTTTTCAAGAAAATTTCGGCAGCATTTCCCTGTTTGTTCTCTAAGTACATATGTACTTGGAGAACAGCGGGGAAATGCTGCCGAAATTTTCTTGAAAACCCAATACACATTATACACTTACTAGTGAGATTAGGTGTTCAAGGATGGGATAGGTGGTACATGTACATTTATTATATATAAGAATGACATCACATGTATTTGTTAACCCTAGACCGTAATCTTGTTGTAATATATACTTGTTTTCTCTTTGATCATAGAGCTTTACAATTTTGTTGTGATATATACTTTGTTGTAATAATGTGAACTTTAAAATGTGAGCTTTACACTTTGAATTACTACTTTACAATGCGAACTTTACAATTTGAATGTGAATTTGCAGATGGCTGACCATTCTCCTGATGACCGTGCTGATGACTACCGTGAGGGTGAGGACATCAATGTGCCGCCTCACAATGTAAGTTTTAAAAATATATCATATATTTATATCTATATGTCCATTTATAGTTATATCTTGTAAATGTGAATTATTTTGTCAAATTTTAGGTTGATGATGCACAGGTAGCATCTGAAGCACTTGAGGCACTTGATCAACAACACCAAAAAATTGACAAGAGAAGGGGCATCACTATGATGAAGAAGTTAATTGCGCAAAAGGGCAATGGACCCAAACTTGTTGTGGATTTCGATAATGCAGGAAATGCATGTGGTGTGAATCGCAATTCATTTATTTCATATCTTAGGTTTGTTACTCGTAGCCATTGCGGTTGTCTCTTAGATTCTTGGCATAAAGTTTCTAAGGAGAAGAAAATTTTAATATGGAGGGATTTATGTGTGAGTTATTATTAATTTACAATTCTATTTTGTAGATTACTAAATTTTTGGATACTAGTTAATAGCAATTCTATTTTGCAGAGTATATTTGAATTGGATGAAAAGTTGCATCGTAAATGCGTGATGCAACGCTGTGGGAGAGTCCTAAGGAACTATAGGACAAATCTCACCAGAGAATACATAAAAGAAGCCGACAAGAGGAAGAAGACAGCCACTGAACAGTGGAACTTCCTGGACAAAGAAGAATGGGACGCGTTTGTCGCTTCAAGACAAACTGATGAATTCAAGGTATTAGGCATCAGTCTCAATCTCATTAATTAATATATGTTGTATTCACTTATTCAAGATTAACATTTAGTGTTACTAACCAAATCATTAATTTGCATACTAACTAGGCCCACAGTGAGGCACAAAGATCAAGGCGTGCACTGAATGTGCATGACCACAGAATGGGTCCAAAGGGGTATGCAGGCATTCGCCAAAGACTACAGGCTGAGGCTACTGCTGCTCAGTCTGCTGCTACTCAGGAGTCCTCTACCATAGGTAGCACACCTCTGCCTCGCCATGATGTCTGGATAGCTGGGAGGCAAAATAAGAAGGGAGAAATAACTAAGGTCGCAACTGCTGAGGCGGCTGCAAAAATGGTAAAATACAACTCTTACAGCAATCATTCGAATATTGATTATTTGTGTTGTTTACTTAAGTACAAATTTTTTTTTTGGCGATTAGCGGGAGCTGCACGAGCTGAGGAAACAAGGAAAGTTCATCCCTGAGGGAACAAAGGATGAATTGACAGTTGCTCTGGGTAACCCAGAGCATCCTGGATGTGTTAGGGCTGCAGGCGCTGGTGTGGGCATCAAATCTTTTTTTGGGTCATCCCAGCGCAAACATGTCCCAAAAGCAGGACTTTCACAAGAAGAGGTAACATATTCTTTCTTTATAATGTTACTGTAAAAAAGAATTCAAAATTTAGAATTTGACGTTTCTTTTATCCATGTATAGGTGGATAAGCTATTTGACAGGAAACTCGAAGAAGCAATGAAAAAGTGGCAGGCATCTCAGACTGCCACTTACCAGACAATACCTACTGCAGACTCTACTCCTACTCCTACTGCAGAGGTTGGGAGTAATCCTGTAGAACCACCACCTAGCACATCCACTGTAAGTATTTTTATGACATAGTAACTAGTTTTTTAATTCAAGATGATACGTATATATGAAATTGTAGTCGTTTCAAAAAAAGATGATATGTATATATGTATATAACATTCTTTACACAAAAATTTGTAGGGGTTGAAGCCATGCCGTCTAAAAAGTAAAGAATATGTCATGGCAGAGGCGTCGGCTTACCCATCCCTACCAGGGGAAACGTGTCACGGGTCTCCAGTACCAGCTGGTTGGATTTGGGTGAGCCCAATACATATATTCCCCCAATTTCTGGAACTTCCACTGCCATATGCCCACTCAGATTGTGAAACGCTTGGTGAGGCAGTAGGCGGAGTGATATTGTGGCTAAAAGCGGATGTCTTCTTTACTGATAAGGTATGGTAAATTTACATTACGTTCAATTGTTAGTGTGTGTATATGTTGGTAGTTGATCTGAAATTATATATATATACAGGTTAAAAAGAAGACACCCACAGCATCTAGGCCTCCACTTCCACCTCCTGCATTACCTAGTTGGGTTCCACAGGACCTACCTATCCCGTTAGGTCCTAACTGTAGGGGTATGGCAGTATGGTTAGGGGAACATGATATAAACTCCCCTATAACTATTTCTTCTGATTCAGATTCTACAGGTCAGTCATACGAAACAAAACTATTTATACAAGATATATTGGAGTTGTTTCGATATGATTGGCTAAATACATCTGTGATAGAGCTATGGATAAGGTGAGATATTCTTTATACATCTATATACCTTGTGTATGATCTGGTGATCTGGTTTCTTATTTATTAATGCATGCGTAATTAATACATATTTTGCAGCTACTTAGACAACATATGTGCAGATTTTGGATTCGAACATGTAGGGTTTTTGATTCCATCCTTGATTAGTCTAGTAGCTAAAGACCCTACATCAGTTCAACAATATTGTTGTGAATCTTTTTCAAATTTTGCTGTAAAAAAGAAGACGGTGATAATGGCTCCATTCAATGTAGAGTAAGTTTACTTTGCTTATTATAATTTGGACTTAAGAAAATTACATTTTATTGTGGATTTTGAGTTATTAATTTTTAACTTTTTTTCCTCTAGGGGTAGGCATTGGGAGTTATTGGTTATTGCCCCCGAGATGTTCACTGTGTATTATCTAGATCCTAAGGGGGGTAAATTGAATACAATATTTGGACACATAATAAAAATGGCAATATTTCGGTGAGAAATATTTCATTTTTCATATCCGTTAACATATGTTATTACATTACTATTTAATTGCAATGTTATGTGTTACATTAACATGTAGGGGTTTTGAGGAGTACAAAAAGGTTGGAGGAAAGGTCCCCACGAAAAAGAACCAGCCAATAATTTGGAAGAACGTGCAAGTAAGTTCCCGACTGCAATATATGTATATATTATTTATGTGAATAATGCTTAATTAGTTATATTTTTTAATATTTTGTATGTTTGAATTTATAGTGTGCTACACAAGACAACGGATGGGCATGTGGATACTATGTCATGCGATATATGCACATGCTTATCAAATATGACGCAATGGACATCGATTGTATTGCTCAGGTATTATATAGTCTCATTAGATAATATGATCGAAATATATCAATCTTATTTATAGCTCATTAATTATATATATACATCATTCTCTTTACAGGTGTTTAAAGATGACCCCATTATAGGAAAGGACTTACCAAATGTTAATGATCCCTATACAATGGGAGAATTAAATGAAGTAAGAGAAGAATGAGCAACAGCCATACAATTAGTGGGGGCTTTAAAATATAATTGGGATCCTGATAGCGAATAATGACTAAACCATGATACTTTGTAAATGAATTTCTGAATTATAATATATGTGTGAATGTTTCTACATGTCTGGATGTTTCTACATGTGTCTGAGTGAAAATGAATGAAAGTGTTGGTTGCTATATGAATGTTTCTACATGTGTGAATGTGAATGAATGGAACTACAAATTGCTAGCATGTGTGAATGTTTATAAATGTGTGAAAATAAAATGGAACTGCAGGTTGCATTGCTAAATGCATGTGCTACTTTTTTATTGTTAATTTTGCAGGTTTGCGGCCTGTTGTCGGCTGATATCAATGGATGTCGTAAAACCTGCAGTTCATAATTGAACTGAACAGGTTTCTCATCCTGCGACCAGCCACAGCAGGTCTGCAGACTCACAGGAAAAAAAAACCAATAGGCATCGGTTATTTGTAAATAACCGACAGATAATGATATAGTGTCGGTGTTCCTACAATAAATCGACGTCTATGTCCTTAACACCACGACCGTGTTGCACAGCACGGCCGTGGGGCGAAGATATATGGTGTCGGTTTTTTACTTATAACCGACACTGATAGTTCCCAAGATGGCGCCCTTTCTGTGGCGCGAAGGGTTTGGGCGTCGGTTTTTAACTAATAACCGATGCTTATAGTCCCATGATGGCGCGTTTTTGGTGGCGCACGAAGAGTTTGGGTGTCGGTTCTGGAACTGACGCCTGATGGGTGGACTTTTAGTGTCGCCCACATAGGTGTCCCTTAGAAACCGACACTAAAGGCTTTAAATTACCGACAGTAAAGGTAGGTTCTATAGTAGTGAAGGCCCCTGGCCCGGATGGCATGAATTCCCACTTCTTTAAGTCCTCCTGGGAGATAGTTAAAGATGACTTCTGCAAAGCTATTAAAGATTTCTTCTTGAAGGGGAGGATGTTGAAAGAATTGAACAAGACCTACAAAGCACTGATCCCAAAAGTAAAACAACCTCAAAAGGTGGGTGACTGGAGGCCGATTTCCCTTTGCAACTTTTCTTACAAAGTGATCTCCAAGATCATGACAAATCTCTTGAGGAACATTCTCCCATCCCTTATTAGCTTGAACCAATGTGCCTTTGTCAGAGGACGAAGAATTTTTTATGCCATTCTATTGGAAAATGAACTTGTTCATGATTTTGACAAACCAAACACCAAGAAAAAGTTGTGCTTAAAGGCTGACCTGAGCAAAGCTTATTACTCCATTGATAGAGACTATATTCTCCATATTATGAAGGAAATGGGATTTCCTCCCTACTGGATTTACTGGGTGGTTGAATGTATGAACACCGCTTCCTTTCAAATCCTTATTAATGGCATCCCATCTGAAGTCATCCAAGCCACTAGTGGCATTCTCCAAGGTGACCCACTAGCCCCATACCTCTTCGTCATTGGGATGCAAGGACTAACTAACATCCTAAACAGAGCTGTGGAGCAAAAGCAGGTCTGCCCTCTCTTCTCGGGTGAGGTTGAGATCTCTCATCTCATCTTCGTGGATGACCTATTGATTTTCACTGAGGCTGATAATCATAATGCTAAAGGCATAATGCAGTGCATGGATCAGTTCAAAAAAGTCTCGGGCCTGAATCTAAACCCAACCAAAAGCCAGTTGTTCCTCATTCACACGGCTCTGACAAACCTCAGAAATGTTATGGGGATCGAGATGGGCAAGTTCCCAATCTGATACCTTGGTGTCCCTCTCTATGTAGGTAGACTCACAAAATCTATGTGTGCTCCTCTCATAGACAAGATCAAAACCAAGCTGGACTCCTAGAAGTCAAAGCTCCTCTCAATGGAAGGTAGACTTGAGCTCATCATATCCACCTTGTCAACATACCACCTGTTTTGGACGGGTGTGTTTCCCATACCTAAGGCTACCATGGTTGAGATCGAGACCTTGTGTAGAAACTTTCTTTGGGGTGACAAATAGGAAGGGAAACATGTTCATACTGTATCCTGGGACATGATTTACAGGCCAAAAAAAGAGGCTGGCCTAGGCATTCGCAAGGTAGAAGATTGGAACACAACAGGCATAATGCGGCTACTATGGGACATAGCTAACAACAAGAACTCTCTCTGGATTCGTTGGGTTCACAACAAATACCTGGTAAAGGTAACCTTGTGGTCCTGCCCTACAAGACAAGGTCAAAGTTGGCTTTGGAAGTCGCTACTGAAATACAGAGACAGAGTCCTCCCTTTGGTGCACTCTACCATTGGATACGGGAGTTCTATTTCTTTATGGAGAGACCCTTGGGCTCAAGGGGACTTCCCTTCTCAATAGTTGAATCCTTCGCTGGCCATGCGATCCAACCTATCCAACCAAGCTAATCTTAGCAACGTTATTGTTGACAAAAAGTGGAACCTACCCAAAGCTCAAGGTGTGGAGGTGCTAGCTGAAATCTGCAAGAACATCCCACTGTTGCAGGGCAAAGATCTTAATCACTTTATGAATATGACAGTATTCAAGTTAAAGGAGGCTCGGAACCTCTGCAAGGAAGCACATGTTGAGGTGGATTGGGCGTGTTGGCTCTGGAAGAGTAAAGCCCCCCCCCCAAGAATTAAGGTTAGTTGTTGGAAGTTGCTCCACGACAATCTTATGACTAAAGTTTTCCTCCAAAATAGAGGCTTCTCCCTAGCCTCTCGATGTACTCTCTGTAAGACTTGCAATGAAACAACTCAACACATTCTCTAGAATTGTAGTTTCTCCACTGAGATCTGGCACAAAGTGCATGGTATGATTGCTCATCTACTGAAAAGCATAGAAGATCTGCTACTCATCACTGGCAGCAAGGAGAAGATGCTTGTCATTCTTGTTCTCGACCTCATATGGTACCAAAGGAACACTTCCATTTTTTAGAATGTTGAACCATCCACAAATGTCGCATGGAGACACATTCAAAGCAATTTTGTCAGCCTGCTTAGCTAGCTCTACTCCTTGTATAGATAGCTTTTCTTTTCTGCATAGTTTTACATCTTATGGAGCATTGCTTGTTCACTCACATGTACATGATAGCATTTTGGAAAAAGTAATAGAAGAGTCCCACACTTACTGATAAAAAAACATATTTTTTGCAAAACTTTTGAGATGTTTTAGGATATTATTAACAAATCTAGATAATTACAAGTATTACATGCATATGTCATTGATAATATACAATGTTATATATATACTAGCCAACATCTATGCGACCACTTGGGTGTAATGTGTGTTCAAGAAAGTTAGGTGACCGCCTACGTACCTTAAAAATTATGATATCACTATAACCTACATCAATTAACATATCTGGATGAATGTTTGATCTTCAGTCGCTTACTTGAAGAATCTGTATTGTGTACTAGACAACTTTTTCTATGCTAGGGTCATTGATCACATGGTGTGTAAGTTAGAATATGAAACTCCAATTAGTTTTGTTCTTACATGATGTTAACTTACACTAGTGTGGAAAACAATCACTTCGGTTTGATGTGTCACTTCATATATTTACAAAATAACTTTTAAACAAATTGCAAAAACATAACAAAGAGGATTAATTAGTGGAAGGGAACATTTCTCTTGATGGTGAGTAACTTTACTTTTCTTGATCATGTTATTATTTAAGATCATATTATGCCTTGGCATCTTCCCATGCACCAATAGACATGATAAGAAAAACTAAAATGCAAGTTATTCTTACAACGAGGTGTTATTGGCATATCTAAAAAATGAGGAACCGAATTGTGTTGGACATCGCTGCAAAAATAATTCAAGAAGGTGGGTGGATGTATAAAGTATAATGGTCATAAAACAAAGTCATGTTCTTAAGTTGACATGAAATTACTTCTTGATGCAAGAAACGGGAATCACAGAAGTACTTCACTTACTTTTGGGAGAGACATATAGTGTGCATTCTCTATAGAACACTTACTTCAAGGAATCATCCATATATGTTTGACATTCTTATATTATTGATTATATACAATATTATATATATATATATATATGAGTTCACTTTTATACTCATGTGGGTAGCTACCCACTCCAGAAATAGTTATTTTTTCTAAAAAAAGTAACTTTACACGTGTACACGGTTACATTACCTTCCAAGTAGTTACATTACGTGCATAAAAGTTACATTTATAACGGATGTATAGTTACAAATTTGGTCCAGGATTTTTACTATGTATTCTGCCCAATTGTACCTTTTTAATTGAATAGCTATTTTTTTGACAACTTAGCTACTTTTTTGTCAAGATAGTTACTTTTTTGACCAAATAGTTACTTTCTGGGCTTCACATGTAGCAAAAAATTAGTTATATATATACATATATACATACACACACACACACACACACACACACACACACATATATATATATATATATATGTGTGTGTGTGTGTGTGTGTGTGTGTGTACACATAAAGTAGTCAATGTTTGGGTGACTAGTGTCCTAAGGTGACCGCCTCGGTACCTTGAAAACTATGATATTACTATAACCATACATGACTAACATGTCTAGTTGAATGTTTGATCTTATGATGGCGTACATGAAGAATATATATTGTCTACTAGACAATTTTTATCTATACTAGGTCATTGATCATGTGGTGTGTAAGTTACAATATGAACCTCCAACTAGTGTTTGAGCTTACATGATGGGAACTGATACTAGTGTGGGAAACAATCACGTGGGTTTGATGTGTAACTTCAAACATTTATAAAATATTTTTTAACAAATGGAAGAAACTTAGCAAAGATGATTAATTGGTGGAAGGGAACACTTTCTGTTGATGGTGGGGTGTGTTACTTTGTTCAAGCATTTCATTACTTAAGCTATGTGTCATTCTTTGCCATCATCCAGTGCATCAATGGTCATAATAAGAAAACCATAATGCAAGTTCAATAATTATTATCATGGGATGTTATTGGCATAACAAAGATGATGAATTGGGTCCATTTCGACATCATTGCAATAGTGGTCCAATAAGGTGGGTTAGTTTATAAAGGATAAAGGTCATTAAATAAAGTCATATTCTGAAGGGGACATGAAAGTTCTATTAGATAAGCTCACTTTGATCTATTGCTTCAAGAAATATTCTTGCAAAATCAAATATCATTGATGCATTATGCATCACCTTATTCAAGTGGGTGTAGAACGAGTACCTTTCTTCATTATATCACTCAAGATGGATTTTGTGACTGGTGAAGTACTATTTCTATAACTAAGAGAGTGGGATGCTTATATTTAAAAGTATGAGAAGGAAGACATCATGTATCCATTAATTCTATTTGTAAAATAACTAACGAACTGTACATGGAATGGTGTTAGGAATACTTAGAAAAATTAGATGATAAAGTATGGATAGAGAAAATGAAGAAGTGTATGCCTCTTCTTCTCGAATAAAAAAAGGTGTAACATCCGATCATTGGATTTAGGTCGCATCCAAATGTGACTATTGTTGCAAGGCCTATAGAGAATGATATGAACATATACTCCAAGGGGATTTGTAAATGTGGTCTACAAGAGTGTTGTATAGTTAATGTGGGACTTACTAATGTAAGAAACAATACTCATAGAAATACTGCACTTATTTAGGGGAAAGACATGATGTGCCTTCTCTACATAATACTTGCTTCAAGGAATCATCCTATATATATGTTTTACATGATTATATCATTGGTTATCTATGATGTGTTATACATGTTGTGTTATATATATATATATATATATATATATATATATACATATATATATATATATATATATAAGTCAACATTTAGGCAACCTTGTGGGTACCTTGAAAACTACATATCACGACAAACTATATCAATTAACCTATATGAATGAGTGTTTGATCTTAGATTCTTAGATGGCTTAGAGGAAGAATCTATATTATGTACTAGACGAAATTCTCTATGCTAGGGTCATTGACCATATGGTGTATAAGTTAGAATATGAACCTCCAACTAGTGTTTGTTCTTACACGATGCAAATTTAAACTAGCATGAGAAACAATAACTTACTTGGGTTTGATGTATCACTTCATACAGTTATAAAATAACTTTTTAACAAATGGCAGAAACATAAAAAATAGAATCATTGGTTGAAGAAAATTTCTTTTGATGATGGGTTATGTTACTTTTTTTGAGCATGTTATTACCTAAGGTACGTGTCATGCCTTGGTATCTTACAATGCATTGGTGGTCAAAAAATCTGGTTTGAAACAATCTTCAAAATAGGTTATCCCTATTTGTGTTATCTAAGACCACAAACTAAATAAAAATGCAAGTTGAACAATTCTTATAACGGTATGTTACTGGTGTATCAAATATGAGGAATTTGGTTGCACTGGACATCACTTCAACAATGGTCCAAGAAGGTGGGTTGGTGTATAATGTATAAGGTTTATAAAAATGTCATGTTCTTAAGGTGAATGAAAATTCTATTATACTAGTGTATGATCAATTTCTTCAAGAATTAGTCTTGTGAAAGAAAAAAATATCATTGAACATTATGCATCGCCTTATTCAAGTTAGTGTAGGAGTTTCATTCTTCATTATATCACTCAAGATGGATTTGGGACTGAAGAACTACTATTTATGTTACCAAAAAGGTGATATGCTCACATATAGTCATCAAATCTATTTTTGAAAGGACTAATGAACTCTAAAATATTTACATAGATTACTTTCAAAAAGGTTTAAGCATCAATACGCTTAAAGAGGAGAGCAAAAACCCAAAGTTTTCATAGAATATCCAATGGTCATAAAGAACGTATCACATAACAAGTTTTGGTACCAAGGAAACCCTAGAAATATATAAAAGTGTACTAATTCCACATATTGTACATCCTTTCATAAAAAGATGCAATGGGGTGCAATCCACACCATAAATGTTTTGTGGACATCTATTCTTATTCTTCCTTTTTCTGAAGAATATATATCCAATGCTCTAGTAAGCCTCAATGGAAAAAGAATACCTAGAGACTAATGAACTTTCTATGACTTCTTTCATTTCCTATTAGAGTGTATTGAAAACAAACATATGGACTATCCTTTGTGGACTTTTATACTACTCGTGTTCCAACAATTATGCTAGTAAATAACAATAGCCCCCATGTATATCTCAATTCAATAATCCTTCTATGACAAAATAAACCTTGGTCCAATCAATGTCATGAGTTTCCTCTTTAGAATCATAATAGGAACACATTGTAACAGGATTCAGAGGAAAGTCATTTCCAACTCAATTATCCTTCATCAAAGACTACAATATCCATGTTGGATTCATGGAAGTCAAAAAAATAATACAATCCTTCCATAAACACAAATGTCAAGCTATAATCTTCAATTTTGACTTTTTGAAAGATTTCTACAATGGCATATGCCATTATCTCCTTAAAATCATTACGTGAAACACTTTCAAATGGATCTTATTGATATAGGATTTTACATGTACTTTTACTTTCTCAATATTTATAGTGGTTCTCGTTTTAGTTTTCTAATGAGTCAACAATGTAAATCCCTCTCTCCTCCTCTCTTCATTATTGTTACATAATGGCCTAGTCAACTTCTTGCTTTATGTTGGCCGATGACATCAATCATGGTCTTGACATTAAAGGACTTGACAAGTTTCTATCAGTCCATTAGTAAATGATGCCTTTTTCTTCAAAGTTTTAGTTCTAAAAATAATAACTTTTAAAAGGTTACTATGCATCTTACAACATGTATTGTGACTCAAAACCAAAATCAACAAAATCAACTTGCTTAAGTGTGGGTTTTTGTATGTGGACTAAAATCTCTATACTCATGTAATGGTTTTTCCTTCTCATCATTCCCCAAAAATATCTACACCCTCTCTATCTACCACTACCTAAAATGTAAGGAACCCTATTTGGATGCAATGCACTCGAAATTGGACAGATGGGCTTGTCGCTCATGATATTTTGTTTAGAGACTTAGTTTGGTGAATGTTTTTTCCTCCTATTATCCTAGTTGTATATACCTTCATTTTTCAGTAGGTAAACATTAACAAACTTTAAATTAACTTTTTAAGGTACTCCACTAAAACAAAAAACTAAATTCATCCTAATTGTTGGTTGTCACTATGTATGTCTAAGAATGTTGGAGTTTGAGGTATAATACATATGAAATTTTACTTAAAATTTGACTCCATCAAACTAATAGTTCCATAAAAAAAATTAATGATGAATAAAAGTGTGGACATAAATAATAAAAAGGATATGCAGTAAAACTCGACAACCATTCAGAGAGGTCAGACCATATTACATTAATTCATTTGGAAGCATATAAGCAAAAATGTTCAACTTCCTATATATTTAATAACTTCACAACAAACTCTAGCAAAATCTTAAGGTTCGGTAGGACTTTTGGAAATATAGAAAAGCATGTCATCTATGTATCTATACCCAATACTTTCTCGCTCTCACACACACAATAAGTACAATCTCACACATGCTCTAAAAAGATATAATCATTTTTGAGAAGCTTATACAGCTTTGGAATTTCCTTGAACATAATAAACTTTCTCTTTCCTTGTGATTATCATTCCTAGTAGAATCTTATAGTTGCATATTTGAGAGTATAATGTGATCTTTCAAAATCCATCACTAAAATGCAAAAGATCTCATACCTGCACTTCCAATTTTACAAAATAAATAGGACCATGAAATGATACCCACGATTTAACATTATATGTTGCCTTCTTCTTTTGTTGATCCAAGTGTATTGCCTTCTAAGTGTCCATAAGATTCTATTGGGCCATATTGTCTCTAAGAGATGTTTCTTAGATCCCTTCACTTTGTTCTTTAATAAAATGTAGGTGAAACTCTACTACACATTTTGTTCATATCCCTTCTTGATAGATATTTAGAGTGTGTTGCTCTCATGTTTGACCCCCTCTAACACACATAATAATGCTTCCTGCTATACATAAAATAATACTTACTATAAATTTACCCAAGCTTGAGAAGTAAACAGTCTTATCCAGAATTGGGTTAAACACAAAATATTAGAAAGGAAATGAACATAATACTCATTGATAATAACTACATCATTCATGTACAAGCATAAATGTGATATTATGTATTTAGGTTCTCAGCTAACATATATTTTTGTGTAGTTGATATTTCTAAAATGTAACTTTCAATATTGTAAATCCTTCATTTTAGACTCTCTAGCCCAATATGATCACTAGATTTCTTTCCAATGTGTTTAACATTCATTCAAGGGCTCACTAACAAGTGATGAGGAAATGGGTGCGATGATCAGCCTCTCCCAAAATGTTTCTATTGGCAAACTTTATATTTCATATCTATTTGGTTGAACATTTAAGGGCTTGTTAATGTGATCCTATACAGAATTTATATGTTAATAGTGGGATACCTCTTTGCTTTACCTCCCATAGTTTTGGGCTAGGTATGTGTAGTGCTTCTCTTTGTCTACTATGACTTCCACATTGGCACATTAATTAACCTCATAATACACCATGAGGATATAGTCTCTCAAACATAACACCCTATTCAGTTACTTTTTGGCTAATTTTCTAACATCTATCCCTCCTAATTACTTCAGAAATAAGTAATGCAATCTACTCTTCTAATAATGAAATTTGAATGGTTATAAAGAAAATCAAGATTGTCTTGAAATTTACTATAAGAATAATGCATGAGGCTTGAAGTTGATGATAACAACTACATTTAAGAATTTGAGTGAATTGGAAGGTAAAATCTAGGCATGTAAGTATCTTATGAACTACTATGTAGTTGGGTTCCGTCTAAATATTCCAAAATTTAAGTAGTGCGTGTGGATGGATTTTCTTAATGGAAAAAGAATTATTGTCTTGTGAAATTATCAAGAAAGAAGAATATGGAAGTTATATATACATGATTGGTGTAACAAATGTGCATACGAAACTTAAGGGGGATTCCTAGGCTCAACCTACCCACCCCCAAAAAACTTGTCTAAACTTTTCTACTGGTTGATGTTATATAGTGACCTAACAAGAATGGGTTTCAACTACTATTTTGTGAGTATATCACTTGTGTGTCTTATCCTGGTTTGCTTTTTGTTCAGAGTGCCTTTTCGCTTGCATATGGTTTGAGAGTTGGGTCAAACAAAGTCAAATTTTGAGGTATCGTATCATAGCCTCTCACATATTATTGCATCTCCAGCCTTTACAAAAAAGCTAACTCACAACCACCTATCATTTTTTCCAAAATCCTCAACCATCACTCGGTCTACTCACCTTCCACCCTTAAGCCAAAGTGAGTTTCCCATTATGTGTCGACTTTAACATGATTTTTCTAACTCATGGCCCAAACTTTGATGTTTTAGACTCCATTGATCAATAGAGAAAAGTCATTGATAATTCTTATATATAAAAGGTATTTTATAATTCTCATTTTTCAAAAGTCTTTATTCTCCTTCATATCCCATTTTCCTTATAGAGTGCCAATGTTGAGATGAAAGATTATCTACACAGAAAATAGATCTATCAACAAATATCAACATTCAAGCCATATGATAAGGTAACAACACCAAGTTATGTGGTTATAGAGACAATATGGAATGTGGACAGTAAAATAGTATAGATGTCCTCGGTGTTTATAGAATTACTTGTTGAATTTTCATTATACAGTTTTGAGGTAATCGTTATAGTATGTGTTTAGGGTTCATTCCTAATCATACTCCTAAAAATGACAATAGTGATGCACATGACATGCGTCCCTAGAATCCACTAGAGAAATAGACTCAGATAGCAACTCTAGGATGGCAATGAGTTTGCTTTTTACGTTGATATTATTAAAGAAGATCTTATAGTATTTGATGCACTAATATTTAGTCATTTTTACATGCTTGTTTTCCCTTAATTTTGTGCACACATTTGTAATTTCATGAGTTTTTAGGCACAAATTACTATGAGTATCCTGTTTTATTGAAATGCATCAAATTATGTATTTTTTATCAAATTTTAATAAGTTTTTATCAATCTGAGAAGCTAAGGCACTTTTGGTTGTGTTTTAGGTTCACAAAATCTGCACAGACTCGGTACTACAGAGTCAACACTCTGTGGTATCGAGTTATCTTTAGTAAGATAGCCAAAGCAACGCACAGACTCAGTACTACCGACACTCAACTTAGTAGTACCAACTCACCATCAGTAGCTCTCTCGAAGAATTGTGAAAAACTTGGTACATCAGCACCAAAGTCGGTAGTACTGAGTTGACATCAAACGTGCGAGGAGTCGAAAGTCAAATTTTGAGTTGGTACTATCAACTCAACTCGATAGTACCGAGACTGGGCACATTTCCAAAACCCTGAAGACTTAGTACTACCAAGTGTCATCTCACTAATACCGATATTATCTGTGTAGACAAGATCTACAACAGCGATCTAATCCGACGGTTGGTGTTATTTCGTAGCAAAAAGCAATGCTATAACTACGTGAAAGAATGGTCAGGCCTGATTATCACGATGTAGTCGAGTGCTCCAGACCAAAGAGATGAAGGAGGAAAGAATGGGCCTGAAGGCCACATCCAGGATCAATTCCGACACTTCGAGTGGATTGTTGTGCAGCCGAGAGATAGCAAAACGACCGTGCTTGGAAGGGAATCATCCAGAGTATATTTTCTCTAGGGGTTAACATAGTTCATTCTATGTTTCCCATGTTTTTCTTCTTCTCTGTCATATTTTTTGCTACAGAAACCATGCAGGGCTAAACCCCTTATTCCTTAGGACCCGGGAGTAGCCCGAATATGCATTGTATATGAATTTTATGTTTTAATATGGATTCTTCTCTTAATATCTGAATATGAATCTATGAGAATTGCTTTATCTATTTGTGCTTGATTATCAGAAATAGAGTCTCAGATCCTTAATAGTTGTTGAAAAGGGGATGAAGGGTTAGAAACCCATTGGTTCACCCATTTATCGGTGTCCCTTATGAGAATGGGATTGGCTTTAGTTTAGGTAGGGAAATTATACTGAGAAAGTGGGTAAATTCTAGCTACATGCTCTTTATTCAGATTTAGGAGGGAATTTATATTAATAATAGGAGGATATATACAGTACTACCCGTGGTGAAACTGTGTTCTAAGGAATCCATCACCATTTGATTAAATCAACTTTAATTTTTTGTTTTAATTTCTTGTTCAGTTTAAACACCTTAATTCAATCAATTTCCTTTGAACTAGCTGATCATATCACAGTTAGTACTGGTCTCTAGACACTGTTTCCCTGAGTTTGACAACTTGGGCCTCTTTTGGCCTATATTACAAGATGTGTACATTTGCGTTTTACACGCACAGTAAAGTTGTGTCAAGTTTTTGGAACTGTTGTTGGGGAAACAGCGATAGTCCAACACCACGAATGTTGTGGTCGGCCACTCTATGCCACCTTTTATTTTTTTTCACTTATTTTTTAATCTTTATTTCAGTTGAATATTAGATATCAATTTTTAATATTTACTATCTTTGGTCCTTACGCCCATTTTTACCTTTTTCAGGTATTAGTACATGGTGCAGATGTGAAGTACGGACTACGGGGAATCAACTCCAAGTAGTTCTGCAGCAGCAGCATTAAAGGACAAAGCACACGAGTACAACAACTCAACATGGGGACTTATCCCTAATACGTCAGCCATTCCAGAATCTCCTCCAGTTGATACATCATTACTGAGGAGAAGATGATCTGGGAGAAGATCAAGGCGTCATCTTCGATGGTGCAACTTGGTCCTATAAAAAGGAAGGCAATTGATGTCAGGAGTTTCAAAATTGACTCGGGGCTGGTAGCCCTGGTCAAGTTATAGGCATTTCACAGACATAGTCTTGAAGACCCGATGGCCCACATAAGCAACTTTCTGGAAAACTGTGATATGCTCAATTGATAGGGTCTCGATGACAGTGATATACTTGAAATTGTTCTCTTCATCTCTGGCAGACAAGGTGAAGTCCGGGTTCTACAACTTGAAGCCAGAATCTATCGGGACGTGGGATGAGATGATTGAAGCTTTCTTCAAGCGTTACTTTCCACCGCAGAAGACCAATGAGTTGGTCAAAAAAATCTACAATTTCAAACAATAAGATGAAGGGTCATACTCAGAGGCTTGGGAGTGATTTCAACATATGTTGTGGAAAGTCCCAATCATGGGATTGAGTTAGAACATCAGGCAAAAATCTTCTATTATGGCTTACATCAAGGAGAGCAGACCACATTGGACAGTGTAGGCAAGGGTTTCTTCCTCAACAATAAGCCTTCCAAGTGTCATGAGATACTGTAGAACATGTCCAAGAATCAATCCTGGGGAGAAGAAAGAGAATGCTCAGAGACAATCAAGAGTGTGGGAGAGTATAAGGTAATAAATGCTCTTAATGAAAAGCTAGACCTATTGCCAAAAAGCTATGTCAGAAGGACGGGAAATCCTCAGATGAGGAGGAAGGACAGGTCAAATATATGCGTCAATAGGGGTACAGGAATAATGAGTACTCCTGGAGAAAGGACCCAAAGTTCTCCTAGAAGGATCCAAACAACTTCCAATAGGATCCCAGTCAGGCAAGGTAGTAAGGAAATGCACAACGGCAGAATAAGGGCCCTGAAGATAAAAACATGCAAGACCTTCTAAAGAAATTGGTGAAACAGAATGATATGGTAATCAACCAGGAGCAGAGAGAGCTATAGAATCACATAGCTCAATTTCGCAGTCTAGAGACTCAGATTTCACAAATTGCAGCAGAGGTGGCAGCGATAAAGAACAATGGTAAATAGGGTTTCCCAGGTAACATAGATGCTCCATCTGGGAACCAACAGTTCAAGGCCATATTGTTGAGAAGTGGGACAAAAGTGCTCATTGGAGGCAATCAAGGCCGACCCAAGATATCTCAGACAAAAGATGCAAGCAATAGTGATGAGCCAGTTGGGGTGGAAAAATGGCAGATTCTACACAACCTGAAGAAGGAGGAACAATCGAGATAGAGCAATCGATAGTGATAGGGACAAGGCCAAAACCTTATATCCCACCTCATTAAAAGTCACAGACAATACTAGTTCCCTTCCCTAATAGTGTGAAATCCAGAAAGGTGGATCAGCAGTTCAAGAAATTCCTGGATAGTTTTAGAAAATTATCCCTTAACATTCCATTGATTGACGCCATTGAACAAATACCATCTTATGGTAAATTTCTGAAGAGCATCATCAACAAGAAGTGGTGGATATCTGATACTAATGTAGCAGTGCTAAAGGAGCAGGTCAATGCATTCATTCTGGTGACATTGCCCCCAAAGCGACAGGATACGGGTTGTTTCAATATCTAATGTTTCATAGGAAAGACCAAGTTTGGAGAGGCTTTGTGTGATTTAGGGGCAAGCATTAATCTGATGCCATTGACCACATTCAGGAAATTGGGCCTCAAGGAATCCCGAAAGAGCAGCATGACAATCTAGTTAGCTGACAATTATGAGGTTAGGTCGTGTGGGATATGTGAAGATGTGCTGGTTAAAGTAGACAAGTTTGTATTTCTTGCTAACTTTGTAGTTATGGAGATGCAAGATGATCATGGCAATGAACTTTTACTGAGAAGACCTTTCCAAGCCACATCAGACATGATTCTAGAGATCGGAAGAGGAAGATTGACTTTGGGTATCCAAGATGACCAATTTGAAATCCGGATGCCTGAAGTTTCAAAGTCAAAAGAGAATGAAGCACAATGCAATACTCTGAAGCATATTGAGGGACCCATGTCCCTATTTCTTGGACGGCCATTTTTAGACATGGCACATGTCATGACCAAGGTGGATAAAGGCACACTAGCAGTAGATATCATGGAGAATACCAAAGTGGTATCCTTGGCGGAAGTTGTACGATATCCATAGGAGGAAGAGGAAGTAAATTGTTCACCCACAGTTGAAGAGGTCACAACTGATTCAGTTGTAGAGGTGCATCCACAATTGCCTCTGGAAGCATGTTTGATGAATGTGGTGAATGACTACCCACATAAGAACCCTTCGTAGGAATGTTCCATGTTACTCAAATCACTATGTTTCTATTACACCAGACACTTTGAAGATCTGGGATCACCGCCACCACCATTGGTCTCATCTTTGGTAAATCCCCCAAAGTTGGAGCTCAAGCCACTGCCCCCGCACCAAAAGTATGTATTCTTGGCAGCGGAGGAGAAGCTCTCAGTCACCATATCATCATCACTGAGCCACAACAAGGAGAGGTTGTTGATTGGCATGTTAAAGAACCATCGGGCTGCATTCGGGTGGTTCGTGGCTGACATCAAGGGCATCTCTCCCAAGTTTATGCCAACATAAAATACAATTGGAGAAAGGAGCCAGAGCGGTAGTTCAAACACAGTGGCGACTTAACCCAATTATTATGGAGGTGGTAAATAAGGAGGTTGTGAAGCTGTTGTCGGCAAGTATAATTTATGCAATATCTGATTCTACATGGGTAAGTCTGACTCAATTTGTACCTAAGAAAGGGGGGATAATTGTGACAACTAACTCTGCTAATGAATTAATACTGACTAGGTTAGTTATAGTGTGGTGTGTTTGCATAGATTATCACCGTTTGAATGCTGCCACTTTAAAGGATCATTTTCCTTTACCTTTCATTGATCAAATTTTAGAACGACTGGTTGGTCGTTCTCATTTTTGTTTTCTCGACGGTTATTCTAGATATAACTAGACTTCTATCAAACCATCAGATCAGGAGATTCTGCCTTCACCTACCCCTATGGCACATTTTCTTATCGAAGAATGTCGTTTGGGTTGTGTAATGCACCCACTACCTTTCAACGTTGTATGCTCATCATTTTTTTGACATGGTTGAAATTTTTTTAGAAATTTTCATGGACGATTTTTCAGTTTATGGGGAGTCTTTTAATGATTTTCTATATAACCTTAATAAAGTCCTACAGTGGTGTGAAGACACTCACTTGATTTTAAATTGGGGAATATGTCACATGATGGTGAGTGAGGGGATTGTTCTGGGGCACAAAGTGTCCAATAGGGGAATGGAAGTAGATCCGATCAAAATAGAGGTCATATCCAAATTACCTCTATCAACATCGGTGAAGGGAGTGAGGAGCTTTCTAGGTCACGCTAGATTTTATCGTTGATTTATAAAATATTTTTCAAAAATTGCAAAACCCCTATCTGAATTATTAGAAAAAGACGTTGAGTTTTGTTTTGATGATAAATGTATGAAAGCTTTTGAAGTCCTTAAAGAAAAATTAATTTCATCTCCCATTATTCAAGCTCCAGATTGGAGCAAGCCTTTTGAGCTGATGTGCGACGCATCGGATTATGATGTAGGTGTCGTTTTAGGCTAGTGCCAAGACAAGGTCCCTACTATTATTTATTATGCGTCAAAGACTTTAAATGTTACTCAAATGATTACACCATCACTGAAAAAGAATTGTTGGTTGTTGTTTTTGCTTTTGAAAAATTTAGACAATATTTGGTGGGGGCAAAGGTCATTGTTTGGACTGACCATGCTGCCATTAAGTATCTTTTACAAAAGAAAGATGCTAAGCCTAGACTAAGTAGGTGTATCCTGCTTTTATAAGAATTTGACATTGAAATTAAAGATAAGGCAGGATAGAAAATGTTGTGGCAGATCATCTCTCCAGATTGGAGAGGGTGGATGAGAGGAATGTGGATTTCCCTATTGTAGAGGAATTCCCATATGAGCAACTTTTTGCTCTAAAGAAAACTCCCATAATAAAAGTTGACCTGTGGTATGCAGAGATAGTGAATTACCTGGCATGTGGAATTTTACCTGAGGATTGGGAATACCAGGAGAAAAAGAAATTCTTCTATTCTTTGAGATATTATGTGTGGGATGACCCGATACTACTTAGGCAGTGTAGGGATGGCATCCAGAGAAAGTGTGTGTTGGAGAGTGAGTATGAGAGCATTATATCACATTGTCACTCACTCCCCACAGGAGGACATCATGCTAGCTCTAGGACAGTGGCCAAGGTCTTAGAGAGTGGATTTTTTTGTTCGAATTTGTTTAAAGATGCATATAATTATGTCTGTTGTTGTGACGCATGTCGACGTGCAGGCAATATCTCAAAAATTCATGAAATTCCCTTGAATGTGTTTCAAGAGGTAGAGGTGTTTGATCTATGGGGAATGGAGTTCATGGGTCCATTCGTGTCTTCAAATTCTAACTTATACATTTTTCTTGTAGATTATGTGTCAAAATGGGTGGAAGCAATCCCAAACCGTACCAATGACGCACATGTTGTATGTCGTTTTGTGAAGGAGAACATTTTCTGTAGGTTTGGTGTACCCCGGATGATCATCAGTGATGGGGGAACCCATTTTACAAATAGGAAGTTTGGGGCTTTATTAAGTAAATATGGGGTTAAGCATAGAGTGGGTACTCCATATCACCCACAGACCCAAGAATAGGTTGAGGATTCTAATAGAGAAGTTAAGCACATCCTAGAAAGGACGGCCTCAACCAATAGGATGAATTGGGGTACGCTTCTGAATGATGCTCTATGGGCATATAGGACAGCCTATAAATCACCTATAGGGACTATACCTTTTAGATTGGTTTATGGGTGTGCTTGTCATTTACCTATAGAATTGGAACATAAAGCTCAATGGGCTTTGAGAAGGTTAAACTACAATATAGATGAAGCGGGGAAGAAAAGATTATTTGAATTGAATGAGCTTGATAAGCTAAGGCTGGATGCCTATGAAAATGCCAAGCTCTATAAGGAGAGGACAAAGAAGGTCCATGATAAACACATCTTACATAGGGTGTTTACTCCGGGGAAAAAGGTTTTACTTTTTAATTCTAGACTTAAGTTTCATCCAGGTAAGTTAAGGTCTAGATGGAGTGGACCCTGTGAGGTTTTGGAGGTTTTTCCCCATGGTGTTGTGAAGATTGGAGATGGAGTTTTGTCATTCCTTATGAATGGCCAGTGTTTGAAGCACTACTTTGGAGGTGACATTGAGAGAGGAGTAGAGGAATTCAAGCTCGTAGAGCTTGATTCGAGGTTTGAGGTTTCTCTTGAGTTGAGCCTAAGATGTTAAATAAGGGCACTTGTTGGAGGCAACCCAACCTTTATTTTGCTTTCTTTAGGTTGCATTTTTTATTTCATAAGTTTAGATTTTTATTTTTATGTAAAAAAAGGTACTTTGATCCATTTTATTTAAGGGTGTAGGAAAGAAAATGTCAGTACTACTGAGTTCTCACTCGGTACTACCAAGTTTAGGTTAGACGGATGGACGCAAAAGAGATAAAAAGTCAGTACTACCTAGTGACCTCTCGGTACTATCGAACTGAGGTCAGAAACAAAGGGATGGAAATTCAACTATCTTTGTACAACCAAGAAATCACTCGATACTACCGAGTCTCTGAAGATTTGCAAGTGTTGAACTGATAAGGGTTTGGTACTACCAACTTTTGAGTCAGTACTACCGACTTCTGGATGCTTCCAGGTTCAATGCCCTGAGCCATTTTGTTGAAACTACTGAGAAATATCAGCAACTCGGTACTACCGACTCAAATCGGTAGTACTGACATTCAATTTTTGGAGAAAGTAGGAAAGGCAATCCGACATCCCGGATGAACAACATCGAGCGGTTGGTACTATCGATCCACATTGTGTCAGTAGTTCAACTCCAGGGCGATCTGCGCCTAAGTCATCATGAAACTTCAGTCATCGATACTATCGAGTTTTGGATTCTTCTCAGAATCTCGGTACTACCAACTTAAGTCGGTAGTACTAACTTTGGACAGCTGGGCGATCTGAGGCCTATATAAGGAGGATGGATTTTCATTTCTATTCACACCTTCAATCCACTCCTCAGAGAAACTGCGAGCATTACTGCACCGAGCGTCGACGGTCTTCTTCAAGCTCTCATACTCACTTCCTCATCTTCTCAGCTCTACATGGCTCCTCAGAGGGTGCTTCTTCATCGACTAAGCATGGTGACATTGTCCCTCAACCAAACCTCCTACAACATCCCACCCCAGAGGTTCGGAAGACTTATGAGGAGCTGATGACTAGGAAGATGGTGCCCATGTGGTATGGCAACCGTGACCTCATCGAGAGCCTAGGCTTAACCGAGTACATGCATTGGGTGTGCGATGGTCAAGAGATGCAAGTGGATGACCCCTTCTTTAGCGGGTGGCCCACATACTAGGAGCTTGTCTGTGAGTTCATGGTGTATCTCGACGTACTCGTCGCCCGAGAGCAGCATATGGGAGGAGAATGGCAGGAAGGAAATGTTGAATTTCATCTCTACAACACCAACTATTCCTTCACCCTCCACAAATTCAACCGCATCTTCAACTAGCCACATGTGTTAGACCGCTCACCTCCCCTGGGCTGGGACTACAACACTACCTGGGAACACTTCATCGAGGTGCCAGAAGGCTTCCGCATCAATTGGAACGTCAACTCCATCACCGACATTGAGCATCCATTTGCTCGCATCCTCCACCGCATCCTCACCAACACCATTTTTTTCCACTCCAGTCAGGGCCAAGGAAAGGTGCAGAAGACCGACTTCTTCTTTCTCCACCAGCTTCTCAAGGGGGGAGCTGGTAAATTTTGGTTCTTTCTTCCTCCTCCATGTTTTATTAGTCTGTCGATTGCAGTATAGAAAGGAACCAATTATTTTTGGGGGTCTCATTACCCCTATTGCTCTTCATCTATGGCTAGACCTCTCTACCTTATAGCCAGCAGGACCACGATATCTGGATCTCACACATTTCTAGAAGGCAGGTCTCCTCACAGTCCATTTCAATACTATGTACACTTGTTGCATAGTGGGTGGCCGGTACAGGGAGTGGTCATTCCCTGACCCAGTCTTCTATCATCTAGGGGTCGAGCATCTGTGGTGGCCAATAGATGATGATGACATTGATGCAGCCGCAGAGGAAGCCATAGCGGAGCTCAAGCAGCAAGTTGACAATGATGACGATGTGGTGGAGGTGGACACCATCCCCATCACTCGTCGACCTACACCGCACAAGAGACCGCGAAGATATGTTGTCTCGAGTTCCTCAGCCCTGCCACCGTCCCAAGACGAGCATGACACTTTTGACATGGCAGGCATGTATGGGATGATTCAGGACATCCATACAGGGCAGTAGCAGCAGATAACCTTGGCATGTATACAAGACATCCAAGGAAGGTTCTACATGAACCAGCAGGTGATCTACAAGAATGAGCATCTTCTCTTGGCCAATAGAGAGAAAGTTCACACTCGCCTACAATGCATCGAGAAGTACCAGCAGCCTTTCTATGACCACTACTAGATCCATGGGTATTTTGGAGGATATCAAATGCTAGACCCAATGCCATCATATGATTCCAACTTCCAGGGGACCTTTCCTTCACATGACCCTACCATGCCCCACTATCCGCCTCAACAAGATTGATCAGGGTATTTTTGTTCCACCTCTTAAGTTGGAATTTTGACTATGCAATCATAGTCATATTCAAGCTTGGGGGGTGCTGGAACAGCCTTCTATCTTAGTTTTATCCTTAGTTTGCATTTTAATTTTCATGTTACATTTTATCTTTTAGATTTATGTCATTTGTATCCACATATATCTAGTGTAAAGGTGGATTAGTAAATGCATGAATTCTGTAAAAAAATCCTCTAGGTCCGAAAGTAAATGTAATGTCGAAAATTAAGAATATAAGCTTTTATTGTAATTTCTTTGAGTCGCACCTTGAGAAGTGTATGGGTTAGTCAGCTTTAGGACATGGGATATGAATAATCTCTCAACTATCCATGAAATCTGAATGAAGATGATTCTTGAGCCTAAACTGATCAAACTGGTAACGTGACCTTAAATGGAAATCCAAGAAGGAACTCTGTTGTACACAGGTCTTTAGAGATGGATACATATTAATCTTTGAAGGCTTAATCTCTTAGTTATGTGATTTCATCCACTTCATATTCATAATTTCCACCACCTTAAGATGATTGAGTACACTGAATCATTTTTATATTACATAATCATGGCACAGTAGGAATCATTATAGTTAGTCATTTTCCTTTACATCAGTTAGGAAAAGAAAAAATATGCATGAACAATTCATGTGCATGTCATTTAGTCACATAATACAAATCTGTACATGTAGATTGCATGCATTCATCATTCATTCATCAAGGCATTATGAGATGCAAAATATTTATGCATATCTCATACACATCCATACCCTCAGAGATATATGAGAAATTTCATGAATGTATTTAGTGTAATAAGGACAATCATGTAGAGGGCCAAAGAAAAAAGGAAAAAAAAGAAAGAAAGAAAAGAGAATTGTCTATGTTTGAAAGAGGGAGAAAGGATGTGTATCCATTCTAAAAAAATTTAGAACATCTTCATAATGCGATTGATTTTTTTCATTTGATTCAATTTCATTGTATGAGATTTTGAGCACATGCATCATGCCACCCATTTATGCAGGCATTAGGAATCATAACCCATTCATTATCATCATATATGTTCATCATACTTTAATGCTCGCATAATGATTCAGTTGTTCCTTATAAATTTTCATAAGCCACCTATCCCTTACCACCCATTACTCTTATTGGTAGGCTACTTATATGATTTCCTCCTCATTCCTTGTTTATTAGGAGGACGGCTTCCATGTAGATGGTAGTTAGGAAAAAGAGCAATGTGGATAGGAAATCACCTAATGCACCAAGTGTAGGCCTGATTAGTTTAATTTGTTAACTACTTTTCAGATGGTGTTTCATTGACTAAGGGACATATGTCTTTTATGGAAAAAAATTGGTCGCTTCAAAGAAGCTACCAGTTCAGTGATTAGTAGGGCTGGTTTTGGACCGTTATGTGGGGGTGGTTGAGACGAGAATTCATATAGTTTGTCCTTTTGCTGACTTGACGCATACAGATCTGATAATATGTTGCTCGAGGACGAGTAAGATTTAAGCTTAGGGGAGTTTGATGCACTAATATTTAGTCATTTTTACAGGATTTTTTCCCTTCATTTTGTGCACACATTTGTATTTTCTTGAGTTTTTATGCACAAATTACTATGAGTAGCCTATTTTATTGAAATGCATCGAATTATGCAATTTTTATCAAATTTTAATAAGTTTTTATCAATCCAAGAAGCTAAGGCACTGTAACACCCCTCCTCATGATATTGAACACAACTCAACAAGCTTTTACTTTGAAGGGGAATGTCACATTCAAGGAATCATAGAAAATAAACACATAATCACCATTGAGATTCATAAATTCTTCTTTACATAGGAAACTATGGTTGAGTTCTATAACATGTCTAAACAATTCTAAGTATGGAAATCTAAACATAAAAGTAAACATCTTTATAACATTGGATCGACTAGAATGGGTGGCACCCCACCAGTTAGATTTTTAAGGTCTTCTAGCCCTTGATTTCTTCTCTTTAGTCCTTATTTGCTCCAATATCTGGAGACATCACATCCCCAGCCATGCAAAGGGGAAAAGTCAACACATCAGTAAATGGTACTGGCACTTTATAATAAAATAAAAGTAAATATACTTGACATGTAAGAAAACTCGACATGAATTAACTATAAGCATTCTTGAATAGCATTATTAACATGTAGAATTGAAAATAAATTGTATGTGTCCCTCTATGACGCCCCCTTAGGAGCACATGATTGCTAGGAAAGCCCTTGACGACCCCTTAAGGTCCATGATTCGGGATCATATAAAGACTATTTCAATTCCAATTAACTTGATCATTAACATGACATTAACATTAACATAATCATGATTCTTGAACTTAATATGATGGGATTTCTCCCTTGAACATGACCTCTTAAACATGATGGGATTTCTCCCTCTTGATCATTAACATGATTTTCATGAGTCATTAACCATAATCCAATCATAGTGAACAATATAGACATAGGACATAGCATATAGCAATCATCAGGTAGTAATATAGTGAACATGATTAAAACATTAAACTTGAAATGATAAAGCCTACTTTATACTTAACATGCAAACAACCAATGGTACTTGTGCTCAGTGGCATGACCCATTTACCTTGGAGCAAAATTGATCCTAAGATAGTGTCTCTCTGATCTTGATCAAATCTAGGTATTCTCTTGTCTTGATTAGGCCCTAAACACCTATTCATAATTATTAAGCATCACAATTATTATCTTGTAATGATCTTAGGTTGAATTAGGGTTTGAGTTCATTAGGGTTATGCTTACTGATAGTAATAATTAAATGTTAGAAAACTTGATTGATTTAGATCACATAAAACACATGTGATTCACTATTAGGGTCTCGTGGGTCCTATTAGGGTTTCTAATAAAACATCAGAACATGGAGTCAAATCATGGCTTGAAAACCTAAAAACTAGATTCCTCTCAAAAAAATGATTTCCAATGACTATTTATTTGCATTTTTTTGACCACCCTATGATTTACTATGAATATTATAAAATCAACCAATCAGAATCAAGAAAACTATAGTGTGATATCATTTCAAATCGATATTAATCCAATGTAAATAATGGGTGAAAGGATGGAAGGACCTTATGCGCGTGTTACATTTAATTAAGCCAATGAGGGCAAAAGAGTCATTCAACCAGTATCAAGGTCGTGCATCAGAAATATTAAAAGAAAACTTAAAATCCCAAAACTGCCCATACAATATGATAATGTGATCAAAGAGTCAGGGATACTATGGTCTTTACAAGACCTGGTTTGTTCCCAGCCTACCTGCCTGTCGTGAGCCATGGATCGAGCAGCTCACAAAGGCATCCTAGCTTTGATCCAAGATCGCAATCCCTACCTCCATCTCACAAACCAAAAATAGAGACGAGTCCTCCATCTTATGAAAAATACAAAGCTTGCAAAAACATCATGAACAGTATCCTGGAACTCAATTCCACAAGGGTGAAACTAAGGGAAGTCTTGAGGGTTGGAAACCATGATACGGCTTGGGAACCAAAAAATTATAGCACGAAATTGCTTCCATACAGTCCACAACTCAAACGACAAAAAACCAAGGTTGCAGACCCACTGAAACACCATGGTGACAAGCATCAGCGAGGTCCCCAACCGCGGCTACAGGATACTCCATTTGGGGCAAACACAGGAACAACTGGCAATAGGAAAAGGAAACTGGGAGTTTTGAGGTGCTTGTCGAACCTTCAATTCCATCTGAGGCTCTATCACCGGTGGCCAACCGTTCAATGTCACCAGAGAGCAAAAATGAGTAGGTAGGGTTGCCTCCAGATGTCAAAGAAGAAATTGAGCGTGGAGAAACAATGATGGAGGTTTGAGGGTGGTTTACGATCAGTTATATAGTCATGAGGATGGTTGCCTTAGCCTCTACAACTCGGGGTCGCGAGGGGGACAAAGCCCTATTTGGGCATTTTCTATATACTCCATGTGAGAGGGTGAGTGAGAGATCAAATTGTTCGGAAAGATGAGAGGAAAATGAAAGCAAAGAAGTCTCCTAAAACCATCGTGAGATGAGAGAGAATGGGGACGAGAGAGAAGAGTCGTGGCTGGAGTCCTTATCCACAAAGGAGTCAGAGGAAGGGGAAGACTCGGGTGTTGTCAGATCTTTGATGGACGGATAGCGATGCACGCATAGAAGGAAAGAAAGAAAAAGGGTGTGTGACAGGGAGGGACTATAGGGGAAAGGGTAAAATTAATGTAATTCATGATTAATTCCTATTAGAATTATATGGAAACTTCTTTACCTAATTTGAAGGGTCAAACTAAGCCAAAATTCTACCAAATTTGGACCACATGTCCATAAAGGAGCCTAAATTCTTCCCATAAAAATAGATTTCCGTTTTTCACATGTCTTGTCTGTTATTTCTATAAATTTCATTCCATTAATTCTTAATGTATTTATACATGAAATAATTGAATAAGACCTTTCCTTGTTTCTCTTGGAGTCAAATTATGAGATATATCTATATTACTCACTCTATGATTATGTCATCTATTTTCCATGCCTTTATAAGAAAAAAAAATTGGAGGAGAGAAAAAGATGATTTTTCTTCTTACTAAAATTATGAAAGGAAAGGGGATTACTTCTTATTTAAGTTATACAAGGTAAAAAAAATTGAATTTGAAGTCTTTTATTTCTCTCTTCCTCTTCCCTTAAATAATATTTAAGGTTAGGAAAGATAAAACGGTGAGGAGCCAACATTTATTTTCTTGAATGTATAAATCATAATTAAAAAGGAGAAAAAAGTGGATTGATCCTAATATTGTTTCCTAACATTATTATTATTTAAGAAAAATCCTCTTTAGGGTCTATTGCTAATATGCCCCTCGACTATAATTTATTTAAGAAAACCACATTTTAAGACTTAAATTCATATAGAAAATTCGGGATGTTACAGGCACTTTTGATTGTGTTTCAGGTTCACAGAAGCCGCACAAACTTGGTACTATCGAGTCAATACTCGGTGGTACCAAGTTATCATCAGTAAGACTGTCAAAGCAACGCACAGACTCGATACTACCGACACTCAACTCGATAGTACTAACTCACCATCAGTAGCTCTCCCAAAGAATTGTGAAAAACTCAGTACATCAGCATCAAAGTCGGTAGTACCGAGTTGACATCATATGTGCGAGGAGTTGAGCACCAAATTTTGAGTCGGTACTATCGACTCAAATCGATAGTACCGAGACTGGGTGCATTTCCAGAACCCTAAAGACTCAGTACTACTGAGTTGTGAGTCAAATTTTAATATAGATTCTTCTCTTAATATCTGAATATGAATCTATGAGAATTTCTTTATCTGTTTGTGCTTGATCACCTTAAATAGAGTCTTGGATCCTTAGTAGTTGTTGAAAAGGGTATTAAGGGTTATAAATACATAGGTTTACCTGTTTATTGGCATCCTTTGTGAAAGGTGGGGCATAAACGGGAGGAGATTACCCAGATTATAACCAAATGCACCTAACTAATGAATCAATTGCTATGAGAATGGGATTCACTTTAGTTTAGGTAGGGAAATTACGTTGCAAAAGCGAATAAATTCTAGCTATATGCTCTTTACTCAGATTTAGGAGGGAATTTATATTAATAGTAGGAGGATATATACATTGCTACCTGCGGTGAAACTGTGTTCTAAGGAATCCATCACCATTTGATTAAATCAACATTAATTTTTTGTTTTAATTTCTCGTTCAGTTTAAACACCCCAATTCAATCAATTTCCTTCTACCTAGCTGATCAGATCATAGTTAGTACTAGTCTCTGGACACCATTTCCCTGAGTTTGACAACTCAGGCCTCTTTTGGCCTATATTACAAGACGCATACACTTGTGTTTACATGCACAGTAAAGTCGTATCATTATTCCTCAACCACTTCCTTAGTGTCAACCCATACACTAGTGTACTTTGGCCACAACACCGGTGCTAGTACTAAATGTTGATAGCCCAATTTAGCTCATTGACTCATGCTTATCATCTTAACCAATTCATATCTCCAACAGAATAGTAAGCGATAACATCCTTGCAAATCTAATTTCTATTATTGCCATGGTTTATGACTATTATGTTGGTAAGTATGCCCAGAGAGCCAATCATATGATGATTTTGATGGCGTATCTTGTAAACAGTTCGATTAACAATAAAGGCAATCTTCCAATCGGTTATGTTTTAATCAGTTATGAGATAATGATGAAACATAATAAATGTCTAAAGAATGACATTACTCAATAACATATGTCTTCGAGCTAATGACCTGAACAATGAGATCATACGGATGTCAAGAGTATGTACATTCTTTTTATGTCCCTAGTTGGATGTTATTGTGAAAGGCTAATACTAGAGTGTGTGTTGGTTGATGTTAGAATTGCATCACTCATGATATGTGATATCAAACCAAACACATAGATACTTGTTAGAGAATATTATATCAAACAGAACTACCTTCAGAGTGACCCGCTGAAACCATAATCAGGGGTGATAATCATCTCGCATAGTGAAGGTGGTGATTGTGGTTCTTAGACCTAAAATTAACACACTCTTCACATGTTGTTCAATGTACTTTAACATCATCCAATTTGACTTTGAACAAGGGTTACCATAAAGGTGGCACTCAGGTACATCGTGACACATAGTGTAACGTCCTAAGTTTCAATAAAATTATCATTTTCCACCTCAATTTTATGCTAATTTCTTTCTTCTCCATTTTGTGACCTTAATATTGAATATTTGAGAAATTGATGGTTGAAGTACAATTTTATGCCAATTTGAGGGTTAGATGCACAAATACCATGATTTGCTAAATTTATAGGGTAATTATGAAGAGATACACTAAACCATGAATTAGTTGACTAATGGATAATGTTGGAGCTCAAGAATAAATATTAATGGATGAGAAGTGAATTAGTTAGCAAGTGTAAATTAAAATGGTGAATAATAACCCACCTTCATACCTCACTCTTATTATGGGCTAATTAAGCTTGAAAATACATGTAATAAGTGAACGGAGGACTCTTGGACTCCATATCTCGGTTTTGGAAACCAAGGGTTGCATATAAAAGCTATATGTATTTATTTGCCCAAAAATTGTATTAATAAGAAATATAATTATTGGAGGCCAAATGTTGGGAGAAACGCAAATCTAATTATATAGCATGAAACTAGACGTCATTATTAACTTAGGGCTAAAATTTGAAGTCATTTGGAGTTCGTTTGACCTCCCAAATGTATTAAACAAGTTTTTAATAAAGTGTGACATAATATCAATCGAAATATCGATTATAGGCATCATTTAAGCCAAAGTCCATCCTTTAATTGATGTCACGCGCACCCGGCCCATCATGGATCATGATCCAATGGTCCAGTTTTTACATGGATCTCATCCGACGGCTGACGCTTTGTCTCCTACCTTTGGTTAACCGAAGCAGGAACCGAGCAGCCGCCGCTCGCTTCCTCTCCACCTTGCTTCCTCGTCTCTTCATCATTTCTAGAAATTTCTTCTCCTACGATTTCGTGGAGACCTCCCGCATCGAAGAGCCAAACCTCATCACCTCCCGTGCACTGTAGACAAAATTCCATACTTGGCCGGCCATGGCTCCTCACCTCCACCATCGTTTCGGCTCCACAGACATCCCCACCTATAAATAACACCCTACACGGCTGCGTCGGCCCCCTAGCAACCTGCCTATCCCCTCAATTTTATCCAAGGATGTGTGGGTAGTGGCCGGCATGGAGCTTTCCCTTCTGTGCTTGCGGCACTCCTCCTTGGTGCTAGGTAGCTTGCACATCAAAATTGCTTGGACCGGTGAGTTCGTCCTTCGATTTCCTACGTTTCGAGTACTTTTGTGCCATGTTTGGTTGTGAAATGTGAAAACGCCCAATATACCAAGCTTCCACCTCGGCGCCATGGTGCGACAGAGCTTGAAGAAGCTCGGGTGTCTTTTGACCGATTTTCCCCCGTGCGTCCCTCTTTTCCTGCTCTCTCGCAAAGGGCATTTTTGTCATCCGATTCTTTGCTTTTTGACCCATGAGGCACTTATCTAATTCCAGATTGGTCAGTTTTGTTTAATTCGTAGAAAATCACTCGAATATCAGAAAAATATAAATAAATACTCGTTGGAAAGCTAAAATTATGTAGAATCCTAATTTCTAAGTTTGGGGTCCTGTTTTCCATCTCAACTCTGATAATTAATTCAAACCTCAATTTAAACGTATAAAGTGTTATAAAAAGATAATTAAAGTGTTTTAACTCTATTTTTGACAAGAAAATATGTTTTCTCGATTAGAAAAATATTAGGAATCGGTTGGTCCTATTTCTAGACACAAAATCCAAAGTTTTAATCCAAGGTTATAATTGTGGACATTTTACACTTAAAGTACCTTTAAGTAACCTAATACATGTATTAACCTTTGTACGTAGGTTAAAGTGAGTTTGGACCTGACATCTTAGTGGATAGGGGATAATCTAGAAATCAAGAATAGGTATGTGCATTCTAACACCTCCGTTGGGCTTCTAATCATGTTAAACCTAGTTTTCCCAAATGAGGCATAGTTATGATATTATTCTCCTTCGTCCACTTGAACATGCAATTTGTAACCTGATGCATAAACTTGCTTTACTTGATAAAATTTGGGTCATTGGACCCCACCTGCCTTGTTGATATGACTTAAATATTGTCTTGTAAATGTTGCCCTTAAACTATTCACTTGAGCATCCAACATGAAATCTTAATGTATGAACATCCTATATGGTTATCTCTTGGAAATGTTTGGGTCATTGGGATCCACTTGAATTATTTCTATTTGCTTTCCCTATCAATGTAAATTGTAAGCATGATAATGATAGTTTGACTAGTTAACTAATGTAGTGTACATGAGTACAAGTCACCCATAGGGCACTGGGCTTTTAGTCCCCCTGCCACTGTATATATATTTTGAGGCGTGGGATGTTATTTTCCCCTCTCCTACCGGTTGAGGTTGGTAGGTGCCTCATCCTATGTTAGTTTAGCTTAGTCATAATGAATCATGCTTGTTCTATATTTGACTTATATGCATGGTAGAAATCCCATTTGAATTATATGCCTCATACTCTTGAACACTCTTAGTATAGAGAATCTTAATGTTTCCATTCCTTAAAATGCTTCTTGTACCTTATAATTTTGTGACACATACATTTTTATCTTTCTCTTGCTGGGTGCTCCCCAACCACCCAGAACCAGGACAAGGGCTAGACCAAGCACAAGGAAACACAGGCCAAGAATAGCGCCCCCATCATGGCAAGGTTAATGTTGTTAAGATCTTGCTAAATTATATGTTATGAACTCTAGAAATAAAAGCATTGTAATAGCCTAGAATCTCATCTACTTCTTCTTTTAGAACAATCTATGTAATAGTTTAGTTTTCTCATCTTATTTTCTTCTGATTCTACTATTGACAATGGTTGTATTTGGTCCATGATTATTCAAATGGATTTATTATGCATACATCCTTCCATCACAATGTTTTTAATAATTTGAGGGATGTATTGTATTTTCCATTAAATTTAAGTAAGGGGGTGATCTCGCCCCTTTACAGCATGGTATCAGAGCCTGTAGGGTAGGTACTAGGGTGTGATGTTGAAAGTAATGGTGTCTAGAAAGGGTCAGAGCTTGGGGGCTGGCAATATTTTCCTCCACCCCACTAGCTTGGTCACGAGGACTCCTGAGCTCATATGACCCGACCTGGCCTGATCTGATACTGAACGCCCGAAATAGCATGCCTATAGGCAATAGTAGCCTCATCTTTTTCTGTCTTATACTCCTAGAAATATTACCCTAAACTTGTCTTTCAGGAAGGGTAGCTTGTTAGGTGAAAGCTCAAACAATAACGACACCAACCCTGAAACTCTTGAAACACCTCTGACTCCTGAGCAGGAGTTGATGATGTTGAGACAACTACTGTCCACTACCTTGGTGGGGCAGCTTACTGTAGCTATTGCCCATGCCAACAAGCCTAAGGAGCCAACCCTGAATGACTTCATCAAGATGCAGCCTCCCTACTTCAAGGGGGAAACTTAGAACAACATGGTGGACAAGGTGGATGATTGGGTGGTAGCCCTGGAATGCACATTTGATTGCATAGTGTGTCCCCCACATCTTAAAGTCTGCTTTGCATCTTATGTCCTGGATGGTCCGGCACGGGTCTGGTGGAATGGAATAACCCACACACGAGATACAACAACTATGACCTGGGATGAGTTCCTTCAGATATTCTGAGCAAAGTATATCTGCACGGCCTACCTGAAGAAGAAGGAGGCCGATTTCTATAGTCTGTGACAAGGGAATATGTCAGTTTCAGAGTATGTGCAATGTTTCCTGGTGCTGGAACGTTACGATGTGGGTCTAGCTGAAGAGCAGAGGGCAACCGTCTTCCTTGAAGGGTTCAACTACAACATAGGGCGTCACCTGGTGCCCCAGCTCCCGCTCACCTTCCAATAAATGCTAGACAAAGCTCTGGTCGTGGAGGCATACCCTGGCTTCCACGCTTCTAGTTCGAACAACAACAACAACAACAAGTGAAAGAACCATGGTGGTCCGTAAGGGCGCGGTAGGTGCAACTCCTGCTCCTGATTTCATCCTCCTGGGAGATTGTAAAGACCCAAAGTCTCTACTAAAAACATGATAAACAAAAACACCAAAAGTATGGCAGCGGAAGAATTAAATCTTGACAATATTCAAAAATGTATAAAGAGTACAATATAAAATTTCCCAAATGGGAGTACAACTTTATACAAGCAACTACAAGGATCTAGGTAGAGGAAGACTTAACTAATGCAACATTGTCTCCAAACAAAACAACTACATAACATAAAAGCAACTACGATCATATACTATATGTTCTTCATCTTCTTATCCTATCCTTAGCCTTGGTTTCACCAAGCTTCCATGCGCACTCTGATCCTAACCTGGATGGTTGGGGTCATCCAGCAAGAGAGAGATAAACAAGGTATGTGTTAATAAAAAGGAATAGGACAAATAATAATAAAAAGCTTTGCAATATAAAAGATTTTCTACCATAAGAGATTTCAAAAGAAATGAGGCAAATATATGAATATGAGAGAGAGAAAATATGCCACATTTAAATATCAACAATTATCACATTTGCATGAATATAAATTATGACTCAACGTCCTCTCAATGTAGGGTGAGGCACCTACCGGACCTCACCAATGGCAGGGGGACTAAAACCCCAGTGCCTAAAAAGTGGCAGGGGGAATAAAACCCCAGTGCCTAATATATAAAATGGCAGGGGGACTAAAACCCCAGTGCCCGGCAGGAGGACTAAAACCTTAGTGCCCTGTGGGTGGTTTGTACTCATGTACACTACATTGTCAATTGGTCAATAACTATATCATGCATAAACATTCACTTGGCAGCATAGTGAAAAGTAGAACAAAATGCAACATAGCATTGGGAATAAAACCCAAATAAATAATCTCAATCAACAGTCCATTATAGGCAACATTATTATACAAGAATTCCAACAAGTAAAGGAGCCAACAAGGAACAACATTATACAATGTTTCCAAATATTTCAAAGGGATAAGCCAACATAGGCAATAACAAGATTACAACATTTCCATGTAAAGGAGGGAACATATGTAGAAGAATGATTCACATGATTAAGCCACAATGGCATAAACTAAGTAAAGAGCCAATAAAAGTAAATAGAAGGATAACAAGGCTAGCACAATATAAATGGTGGGGTTGGATAAAAGCCCAACTGAGAGTAGGTGTATTGCACATTATATATTCCACACATTCATCATAGTTGTTCACATACTCAAATAGGTTTTCACATACACAATAGGTTGCACATACAAAATAGGGCTCACATACCTTAGATATATACATTACCATCATATCCACCAAACAGATAGCAAACCATCCATATATCCTAGTTATAAACATAACACATGTATTAATATATATATATAAAGGCATATAGCATAGGGAAAACCCTAATTTTACAAAACTACGATTTAGAGTTCAAAACCAAGTCCAAACGATTACTCATAATCTCCTGATTAAGAAAACATATTTTATTATATAAAACAGAGTTAAAATGAATTAATTATGTATTTTAAAACATTTACATATTAAAAATGCCAATCAAAGCAAACTTCGGAAAACCCTTGAGAATCAGGTCTCAAAAATCATAAAATCAGATTCTACGTTAAAAATCCTTTCCATCGAATAGTTATTCATATTTTTCTGACAAAGGATCGATTTACTATGAATTAAGTAAATCTGACCAATCAGAAATTAAGAAAACCATAGTGTGACAAGTATATAAATCGAAATACACTTCGATGTAAATAATAGAGGAAAGGACCAAAATACCCTTGCTTGTTAAATCAAATAAATTAAACCGATGAGGGCAATAAGGTCATTTGCACTTGTCGATTGTTTGCACAGGGAGGAAGAACACAGGGGAGAAATGACGAGATTGCCCCCTGTGTTTGCAAAATGTTCCCTTGCCTGTGGATGACCCTCTTGGTCATTCCACGACCTGGCTTCATCCAGCCAAGGTCAGGGCACGAGCAGGCGAGCAGCAGCTCGAGCTCCTTTGCCACAGCTCGCCCTCAGGGCGCACAACGAATGACGAAACGAGGAGCAAATTCCCGAAGTCCGCACGATCCCACGGAGCTAAAGAACGGCAACTCGCGTGCCCAAAAGCCACTGGAAACAGGCCGCGAAATGGCCAGAACAGAGGAGGAGGACCAACGATCAAGATCACCGAAAACCAGGGGAAAGCGGCCCCTGATAGGCCACCAACACGCTCGCGGACACGAGGCGAGGTAAATGCAGGTAGCGGTGAGGTCGGAGGAGCTCAGAAGCTCTAAAATAGGTGGCGGCGGCGGAACTCACCGGCGGTCTATAGGACCCGGTGACCTAGAGCACCACGAGGAAAAAAGGGAGTAGGAGAAGGTAGAGCCAAGGTCCAAGGTGCTTACCGCGCGAGGAATTGATGGGAGGTGACCGGAGGTACAAGCTACTGGACAAGGTCGCCGGAGAGGCAAATGGAGTAGGGCGGGGAGATAGGGGGTAGCTTAGGGCCAATTGATCATGGAGGAGTGACGCGCGGAGGCTGAGGGAGGTTTTCTAGGCCTCAGGTAGGTAAGAGGGTGGGTCTATCCCACTCTGTAACCCCTCCGCGAAGAGGAGGCGAAGAGCCCAGTTGGGCGTTTCATCAACTCAATGAGATAGGCGGTGATCTAGGGTTCACTCGAACCGGATCGTCAAGACGAAGCCAACGGACGAGGAATGGCGTTAAACGGTGGAGGAGGGAGTGAGAACGGGTTCGGGGAAGGTAGCTGCTGTGAAACGGCTGTAGACCGCGCGGGCGAGAGGTTGGAGACGAGTTTGCGTCCGTTGGATCGAGCGGGGAAACAAATCTGACCGTCGGATGGCGAGTCTACCATGGACCGGGCCGCGTGACAGGAAAAATAACGGAACCATAACGTTTAAATCGAATAAATGAATCGATTAATGCACTACACTATATTAAAAGCTAATAAGATCCTTTTGAGGGGTCAAATCAACTCCAAATGCCATCAAAATTGAACCATAGGCTCATAATGACGAGTATTACAATGATATGCAAATAGAATCTCGTTTAATGCATAATATGTCCATTAATAAATATATGGCTCATAAAAGAGTATAATAATATATTAAAATCAAGGAATTATATGAAAAGGCTTATTAATGAGAAACATGTGAGTAAATTCGACATATAAAACACATTAGGGTACAAATAATCATTACTCAACAAAATAACATATTAATGTGAACTAAAATCATATTTCGAGGAGAGAGAAACAATAAAGGTTAATATACACATATATGAACTCAAATACATATTATTAATAATATATTTATCCAAAAAGCTCCAAATAAATATAATCTACTATATTATCCCATTAAAGACCAAATTACATAATTAACCCTAACTTATCTCCTAATGTGGGTTATTTGTGCAAACACCCTTCAATTTACATAAATGAGGGTAAATAGTGATTTCAACCTCAGATTGTGCTCAAATTGCACAAGGAGTCCAAAAATGATCCAAAAGGATGGGAAATTTATGGAAAAGGTCCAAATGGACTCGAAGGTCAAGAAAAGCTCAAAAGTGGGTAAATTGCATGGAAGACCCTGAGATTCAGTATGTTACAGAGATGTCCAGCTAGCAATGCACCGCAGTGTAGGAATGATTTTCCTGCCCCTACCTGTCATGAGTGTGGCCAAGTCGGTCACATCAGGACAAACTATCCTAGGTTCAACCGAGGATAGGCCCCAGCCCAGCAGAAGCAACAACGACAAAATCTGCCCCCGAGGAACAACAACAACAACGACGACAACAATCACCACAACAATAACAACAACCACAACAATAACCAACAAGGACACTGTCTGCCTACAGAGAGGCACAACGGAAGGGTCTTTGCTCTGGATGCTGAAGAGGCTGATGACGAGAATAATGTGATTGGAGGTACTCTACACCTTAATATGTACCCTGTCAAAGCACTTTTTGATTCTGGCTCGTCAAATACCTTCATATCTACTCAGTTTGCTGCTATGCTAGAGATAGAGTATGAATTAATGGACCATGTACTAGATGTCAAAACCCCTAGTGGTAGAATATGCTCCTCTTATCTCAAGCTTCCAACCCTAGACCTATGTATATCAGGAAAGATGTTTCCATCTGACTTTATCTTGCTCAAAATGTCTATTTTCGACATTATTCTTGGCATGAACTGGCTAAAAAGTTACAAGGCAAACCTCTTCTATGATGAGTCAAAGGCCAGCTTGTTGCACCCTGTAGAAGGTAGAATCTGTGTAAAAGGTAGGAAATGAGAAGAACGGCAATTTGCCATCTCAGTCATCAAAGCCAAAAAGCTTATCTCGTAAGGGTGTAGGGCATTTCTCACCTCTATAGTTCTTGATGTTACACCCCCTGATCTTGACCATATAGAAGTGGTGAGGGACTTCCCCGATGTCTTTCCTGAAGAACTACCCAGGTTTCCCCCTACTTGTGAAGTGGAATTATCCATCGAGCTTGTACCTGGGACTTCACCCATCTCAAAGCCACCTTACTGCTTAGCACCTGCTGAACTCGCTGAGTTAAAGAAGCAGCTCCAAGAACTTCTAGATATGGGGTTCATTCGCCCAAGTGTTTCTCCTTGGGGAGCCCCCATTCTATTTGTAAAGAAGAAGGATGGATCCATGTGGATGTTCATGGATTATCGCATGCTTAATCAGGCCACGGTGAAGAATCGCTATCCACTACCTCGAATTGATTATCTCTTCGACCAACTCAAGTCTGACATTGTCTTCTCAAAGATGGACTTGTGGAGTGGCTACTACCAAATGCGAGTGAAGGATGAAGACATCCCAAAAACAGCTTTCAGAACCAGATATGGGCATTATGAATTTCTGGTCATGCCGTTTGGTTTGACTAATGCCCCAACTGCTTTCATGGACCTGATGAATTGAGTTTTCCGCCCCTACCTGGATCGATTCGTCGTGGTTTTTATTGATGATGTCTAGATATATTCGGATTTGGAGGCGCTCAATACACTGCGAGAAAATCAACTTTATGCTAAATTCTCCAAGTGTGAGTTCTGGATCAAAGAAGTTATGTTTCTGGGTCACGTCATTTCTGGAGGACACATTGATGTTGACCCTACGAAGGTTTAGTCTGTGACCAAGTGGAAGACTCTAAAGAATCCATCTGAAATCTATAGTTTCCTCGGTTTGGCAGGTTACTACAGGAAGTTTATCAAAAAAAATCTCAGAGCTCGCTCTTCCTATGACAAAGTTGGCACGAAAGGACGTCAAGTTTGTTTGGTCTCCTGAGTGTGAGGACAGTTTCCAAAAGCTGAAGCAGTGCCTGACATCTACTCCTGTGCTTATGCTACCTGTTGAAGGCAAACCCTACGTCATTTACACTAATGCCTCCAAGCAAGGACTGGGATGCGTTCTAATGCAAGAAGGCAAGGTGATCGCCTACGCCTCTCGCCAGTTGAAGCCGAATGAAGAAAACTGGCCTACGCATGATTTAGAGCTCGTAGCTATTGTTCATGCTCTAAAGATCTGGCGACATTACATCTATGGGGTTCAGTTTGAGGTCTTCTCTGATCATAAAAGCTTAAAGTACCTCCTGACACAAAAAGGCTTGAACCTGAGACAGCATAGATGGATGGAGTATCTCAAGGACTATGACTTTACCATCACTTATCATCCTGATAAAGCCAACATAGTTGTTGATGCCTTGAGTCGAAAGAAGTCTAGGATATGTGCTGCTATAACTTGTTCCATTTGGAAGAACATGGAGTATGTTTCTGCATGGCGACCACAACCAACAGAAATCCCAGAAGATGAAGTTGACGATAAGCTATGTGTTCACATGGCTAGCCTGTCAATCACTCCAAGATGGATTTTCATTATTGTTGTTGCCCAGTTGGAGAGTCCTGAGCTAGAAGGAATGAAAGCCTTAACCTTGAAATCGCAATCAGATTTCTCTGTTGGAGTTGATGGTGCACTTCATTTTCGACAAAGATTGTGGGTTCCTGATGTTGATGAAATGTGGCAGAAGATTCTTTGTGAAGCACATGGGTCCAAGTACACAATTCACCCCGGCACGACTAAGATGTACAAGGACTTGCAGCGCAGTTTCTGGTGGAAGAACATGAAGACAGATATAGCTATGTTTGTGTCAAAGTGTTTGACATGTCAACAAGTTAAGATAGAACATCAATGACCTGGTGGTCTCCTCCATCTGCTTGAAATTCTGGAATGGAAGTGGGAGAAGATCACGATGGACTTTGTCACTGGTTTCCCCAAGACCAGGAAAGGCTATGACGTGGTGTGGGTTGTCATTGATCGCCTCACTAAGTCTGCTCACTTTCTGCCCTTCAAGTCCAACTACAAAGTGGAGGATATGGCACAGTTATAGTTGGAGTGGATAGTTTGTCTGCATGGTGTACCTGAAGTGATAGTTTCTGATCATGGTCCCAAGTTCACTTCTCGTCTATGGAGTCAAATATAAGAAGAAATGGGGACTGACCTATGGTTTAGCACTGCTTATCACCCCCATACTGATGGTCAGTCTGAAAGAACTATACAAATCTTAGAAGACCTGCTTCGTGCTTGTGTGATGGACTGGGGAGGAGCATGGGATAGATATCTACCTCTGGATGAATTTGCGTATAATAACAGATACCAAGCCAGCATAGGTATGCCTCCGTATGAAGCATTGTACGGAAGACCTTGTCGTTCCCCGTTGCATTGGGACGATGTGGGTGAGTGTTCCTTAGTGAAGACTACCAATATGCAGATGATGATAGAGAAGGTTTAGCTGATTAAGAAGCGTATGAAAGTCGCTCAACACTGACAGAATATGTATGCTGACAAGCATAGGTCTGATGTGAGTTTCCTTGTTGGAGACCATGTGTTCTTGAAGGTCAAGCCAATACGCTCTATTGACCGATCCAAAGTCAAAGGCAAGATTAGCCCGTGTTATGTGGGACCTTTTGAGATCTTTGCGAAGATTGGGGACTGTGCATACTGCCTGGCTCTTCCTCCTGCTTATGATAAGATACACAATGTCTTTCATGTGTCTGTGCTAAGAAAGTATGTGAAGGACCCTTCCCATGTACTCACGATAGAACCCTTGGAGATTCATGAAAACCTAACCTATGAGGAGCTACCTGTAAAAATCCTAGACACCCAAGTGAAACAGTTGAAGAATAAGGAGACTGAGTTAGTGAAGGTGTTGTGGAAGTATCATGGGCTAGAAGAAACCACTTGGGAGATGAGAGAAGAAATGCTACGATCGCACCCTTCTCTTTTTGTATGAAATTTCGGGGATGAAATCCTTTCTAATGGGTGGAGTGTTGTAACGTCCTGAGTTTCAATAAAATTATCATTTTCCACCTCAATTTTTATGCTAATTTCTTTCTTCTCCATTTTGTGTCCTTAATATTGAATATTTGAGAAATTGATGGTTGAAGTACAATTTTATGCCAATTTGAGGGTTAGATGCACAAATACCATGATTTGCTAAATTGATAGGGTAATTATGAAGAGATACACTAAACCACGAATTAGTTGACTAATGGATAATGTTGGAGCTCAAGAATAAATATTAATGGATAAGAAGTGAATTAATTAGCAAGTGAAATTAAAATGGTGAATAATAACCCACCTTCATACCTCACTCTTATTATGGGCTAATTAAGCTTGAAAATGCATGTAATTAGTGAATGGATGACTCTTGGACTCCATATCTCAGTTTTGGAAACCAAGGGTTGCATATAAAAGTTATATGTATTTATTTGCCCAAAAATCATATTAATATATGCTTTAATAAGAAACATAATTATTGGAGGCCAAATGTTGGATGAAACGCAAATATAATTATATATCATGAAACAAGACGTCATTAATAACCTAGGGTTAAAATTTGAAGTCATTTGGAGTTTGTTTGACCTCCCAAATGTATTAAACAAGTTTTTAATAAAGTGTGACATAATATGAATCGAAATATCGATTATAGGCATCATTTAAGCCAAAGTCCAGCCTTTAATTGATGTCACGCCCGCCCGGCCCATCGTGGATCACGATCCAACGGTCTAGGTTGGACACGTATCTCATCCGATGTTTGATGCTTTGTCTCCTACCTTTGGTTAACCGAAGCAGGAACCGAGCAGCCGCCGCTCGCTTCCTCTCCACCTTGCTTCCTCGTCTCTTCATCATTTCTAGAAATTTCTTCTCCTACGAGTTCGTGGAGACCTCCCACGTCGAATGAGACAAACCTCATTGCCTCCCATGCGCTGTAGATGAAATGCCATACTTGGCCAGCCATGGCTCCTCACCTCCACCTTTGTTTCGGCTCCACAGACATCCCCACCTATAAATAACACCCTACACGGCTGCGTTGGCCCCCTAGCAACCTGCCTACCCCCTCGATTTTATCCAAGGATGCATGGGTAGCGGCCGGCGTGGAGCTTTCCCTTCTGTGCTTGTGGCACTCCTCCTCAGTGCTAGGTGGCTTGCGCATCAAAATTGCTTGGACCGGTGAGTTCGTCCTTCGATTTCCTACGTTTTGATTAATTTTGTGCTCTGTTTGGTTGTGAAATGCAAAAACGCCCAATATACCAAGCTTCCACCTCGGCGACATGGTGCGACAGAGCTTGAAGAAGCTCGGGTATCTTTTGACAAATTTGCCCCCGTGCGTCCCTCTTTTTCTGCTCTCTCGCCAAGGGCATTTTCGTCATCTGATTCTTTGCTTTTCGACCCATGAGGCACTTATCTAATTCTTGATTGGTCAGTTTTGTTTAATTCATAGAAAATCACTCAAATATCAGAAAAATATAAATAAATACTCGTTGGAAAGATGAAATTATGTAGAATCCGAATTTCTAAGTTTGGGGTTCTATTTTCCATCTCAACTCTGATAATTAATTCAAACCTCAATTTAAATGTATAAAGTGTTATAAAAAGATAATTAAAGTGTTTTAACTCTGTTTTTGAAAAGAAAATATGTTTTCTCGATTAGAAAAATATTAGGAATCGTTTGTTCCTATTTCCAGATCCAAAATCCAAAGTTTTAATCCAAGGTTATAATTGTGGACATTTTACACTTAAAGTACCTTTAAGTAACCTAATACATGTATTAACCTTTGTACCTAGGTTAAAGTGAGTTTGGACCTGACATCTTAGTGGATAGGGGATAATCTAGAAAGAAAGAATAGTTATGTGCATTCTAAATCATCCGTTGGGCTTCTAATCATGCTAAACCTAGTTTTCCCAAATGAGGCATAGTTATGATATTATTCTCCTTCATCCACTTGAACATGCAATTTGTAACCTGATGCATAAACTTGCTTTACTTGATAAAATTTGGGTCATTGGACCCCACCTTCCTTGTTGATATGACTTAAATCTTGTCTTGTAAATGTTTCCCTTAAACTATTCACTTGAGAATCCAACATGAAATCTTGATGTATGAACATCCTATATGGTTATCTCTGGGAAATGTTTGGGTCATTGGGATCCACTTGAATTATTGCTATTTGCTTTCCCTGCCAATGTAAATTGTAAGCATGATAATTATAGTTTGACTAGTTAACTAATGTAGTGTACATGAGTACAAGTCACCCATACGGCACTGGGCTTTTAGTCCCCCTGCCATAGGCACTGGGGTTTTAGTCCCCCTGCCATTGTATATATATTTTGAGGTTTGGGATGTTATTTTCCCCTCTCCTCCTGGTTGAGGTTGGTAAGCACCTCACCCTAAGTTAGTTTAGCTTAGTCATAATGAATCATGCTTGTTCTATATTTGACTTATATGCATGGCAGAAATCCCATTTGAATTATATGCCTCGTACTCTTGAACACTCTTAGTATAGAGAATCTTAATGTTTCCATTCCTTAAAATTCTTCTTGTACCTTATCATTTTGTGACACATACATTTTTATCTTTCTCTTGCTGGGTGCTCCCCAACCACCCAGAACCAGGACAAGGGCTAGACCAAGCACAAGGAAACCCAGGGCAGGAATAGCGCCCCCATCATGGCAAGGTTGATGCTGCTAAGATCTTGCTAAATTATATGTTATAAACTCCAAAAATAAAAGCTTTGTAATAGCCTAGAATCTCATCTACTTCTTCTTTTGGAACAATCTATGTAATAGTTTAGTTTTCTCATCTTATTCTCTTCCACTGCTACTATTGACAATGGTTGTATTTGGTCCATGCTTATTTAAATGGATTTATTATGCATACATCCTTTCATCACAATTTTTTTAATAATTTGAGGGATGTATTATATTTTATGTTAAATTTAAGTAAGGGGGTGATCTCGCCCCTTTACACATAGGGATGACTGTGAGTGGTGTAGATGGGATTTGTCCATCCTATAGGAGTTTGATATCCTAGCCACTTGATAAGAAAGATTGAGAAAATCATGTGCATGTGCATGTGAATAAATATATGATATTGAGGTCACATATATCTCAGATAGTTTGCTCTGGTTCAAGGAACATGGATTGAACATTGAGAGGATGATGATTCCATGCCTCGAGTTCAATCCAGATATTAGTGATAAAGGAATTATAAAATTATTCTAAATCACGGATTGTAGGTTGAAGTTGTTCTCCAACTTTCAATATTACTTAGGTAGCAATGATGTGTTGCTAGATATCGCTCATTGCTTGTGATGCCATAAATTAGTTATAGACATTTACTGCCAATGTAACTTGGAATCGATAAGGTCACACATAGAGGATACACTTAGAATAGGAGTTCATTCATAAATATGGTTTAAACTTGATTACTAAAGAGTTAGGTATTCAATTTAAACAACAATGGTTGAATGTTGACTGACTAAACTATGAACCGACCAGTTCAAGAGTTGAACTGATCATTTCAGAGTGTCAGGTTAATTGAGTCAACTTTGGCAATTTTGGACCATGAATCGACCAGTTCAAGAAATGAACTGATCGGCTCGAGTACATGAATCGACCATCTCAGGTTGTGAACTGAGCGGTTGGTGGATCAATTCGATTGATTCAAGGATTAGTGCTGACATCATGTTGTGCATTAAATTAGATATAAGTCATCAATACAATTGTGATCGATAAATATGATGAAATGGTCAGTTCAAGGATTGAACCAATCAGCTCACATGCCAACTGATCGGTTCACCTGTGAATCGACCGTTCGCTACTCGTAGGATGTAACAATTCATGAAATCTCAGACCCTTCCACTCCCACTCAAACTGGGAACCCTGACCCTAACCCTTCTATAAATAGAGGGTACAGGAGGCTTCTTAGAAACAACTCAATTGTTTGTCTTCTCTGTTCATGGTAACAGAGAGAACCCGAGCAAGTCATACCTAATAAAGGGAGGGACAGTAAGGGAGAACAATTGTGGGAGAGCAATTTGGTGCTAGTACACCAACGTGAAGGGATAAACACCTTCTTATCATTACTTTTAGAATGACAGGAGTTCCTTATGGTTTGTTTGGACTACCATAGAGGCGGGGAGAATTTGCCACTAGGAGGACAAGGTCAACCGTAGTTCATGGTGATCAACTAGGAGCTACTGTTAATGTCGTTCGAGTGTGACTTGAAGAAAGTCGCATACTGCAATGAGGATATAATTGTTGGACTTTCTCTAGGACCAGGTATGACCTCATAAACCATCCTTTCCATTACAAAGTTGTTGATGCGATTGTTTGTTATAGGGGAATATGGTAGATAAAAAAAATATGTTGCCTATAGGTTGTCATATTTCCCAACAATGGTATGAAAACTATGTCAATCTACTATGTCTTGGGATTTAATCGATATGATAAGATTGTGTTTTTTTCCTTCTATTTATTGTATACGATGTAAATATTTAAAATGATTAATGTGCATATCTGATTAAATACCATATACAATTCAAAACTAATATATATATGATATATATGTAATTTACATGTGTTGCCCTAAAATTGATTTTGATGGTGGATGTGTAGCATGGTTATGGCCAATAATCCAAATATTTGTGTCTAGTTGCACGGTTTGTTTATTCTTATTTATATCTCAGTTTGCACTATAGTGAGTGTCTACCTTCTTCTTCCAATATGTAAAAGTATTATTCTTCCCTGCCTATGCTCCCCTTAAATGTAACTCAAGGATTCTCTTTACCATATAATAAATTTTATAGCAATAAGATAATTTTATTTCTTGTTATGATGAAGATACACTCAGTTCCAGATGAACCGACCATCCCAAAGATGAGCCGACCATATGGAGGACTGAGGAGGACGGATACAGGAGACTAACCGGTCGAATGGTGCCCAACTGATTGGATGGAGATATCCAGAAGATGTTGGATCAAATACCAATTGACCAATCTAACAGATCAACTGAACAACCAAGAGGTGAGCCAACTGGTTCAAGGGTTGAACCGATCAACTCAGATTGGTTCAAGTACAGATCTACACCAATAACAAGTTCATGCATGAGATGTATACCAAGGTGATAGTAATTCCTTATGGCTCTAAGAAATTACAATAGTATGGTCATAACCATCGCTAATGTTGTTTATGTTGCATGTTTACATTTGTGGGAGTAGCATGTATATGATACATACTATGGTATGTGGTAATTGGATATGTATATATATTTATAAATATAAAATCTCTCAACCAAACATATTAAGTCTAAGATGCTTTTCGGTAGCAACACACATGAAAAGCTTGATCGATTATGCGTCGACACACCAAGAATGGTGTGTTATCCATCTCGTGGAAGTGTGATGGTAATTATGTATGCCTGCCACATAAGGTGCATTTTTATCATGTTGTATTTTGGGTAAGACTTATTTGGGTGTCCTTAATGAGAATAAGCACCTAGAAACATGCAAATGACTATAACAAGGAGTTGTGCATACCATCTATCTAAGAATTTGCATAAGATGCAATTGGTAAACGTTGCATGAGAGCAACAGTTAATTCAAAGTCCTAATTAAACATCACCAAATTTTATACGAATCAAATCAAAAAGGTTTTGACAAAATTTCAATTTTCTTTTGTAGAATCAAACGGCAACACACAACAATTTTTTTTTGTGGTTAGTCCTTGAGAAGGACAAATTAAATGGGAATGACTTCCACAACTGGTTCAGAACACTGAGAATTGTTCTCACACAGGAGTGCAAGCTCTATGTCATGGAGACACCAGAGCCAGATGAACCTAGAGGGTTATACTTAATACAAAGTTCACTCCCAACTTTTTTTATTTAAAAATATTTATTTTCTCGTATTCAGTCACATAAATAAACTTTACAAGGGAATTAAACCAAGATTACTCTAATTTAATCTCAACATTAAAGATACACATCCAGACATTCATTATGTATCTCACACTTCCATGTACATATGACATGATAATCAGATACATACTCTGTTATGAAGGAATCAAAGTTACACAACATAATTAACAACTCTCTCACTACTCTACAAGGACCTAGAGTGATAGGGACTGACATAACTTGACTAATCCAAAACTTGGGTCATTTGACAGATCTACTTTGGCATTGACGTTCTTAAATCCATTTGGTTTCCCTAGAAATTTATGAGTAGAGGGGTGAGCCTACTCACAAAGTGAATGAGTACTTCAAAGAATCAGTTTAAAGCACTTATATAATTATATATACATTGTCCAGCAACTGATAGCAATTAGAACAACATTAAGCTTTAAAGGGACTAATCATTAATAAACATAAATATGGCAAGATAATGTAAATAGCTATTAATATTTGGACATGCTTGGTTAATCACAAAGTGAACCAATAATTTAGAGACATAAAAGAAATAATTGAATAATTTTACATCGTTGATTAACTTCTCATTCATCTTATTATGCATTGAATCCATATGAGGTGTAGCACAACATGTGAAAGAATTGCAGCAACCTACGATCTCACTGTACAAGACTTAGAAGAATGTCTGGTATCATAAGTCTTTAGTGTCAATACCATGTCTACATCTGGCATTGGCACATCTTCCTCTCGGCGGCAATGGGAGCGGCCAGATATCTCAGACTCCTCTCAACTTGGGTACTCAGGTAGAGAGTCAAAGCCCTCAGGCTTGTTGTATACTAGTATAACTACCGAAGATGTCCACTGATTGGTACAACTCATAACTCAGGTACCACCAACAGCCCCAGTTGGTGTTGGATACCAATCATTAAAGGAGTCTTCTATCATTGGCCTAGACCCTGCACCCCATAGTGATGCGCTCTAACTTACCTTGACCTACATGACACCTCTACTCAGGAACCACATTTACTCCTACAGGGAAGGCCTCTTTTGAGATTCTATAGTTTCTAGGGCATCTAAATGTCTAATTCACTTTTTCAATTCATGATTCAAACATCACATCAACATTTCTTAATTTAGCTTTATAAATAGTTCAGTTCATTGATCATGTATAATATGTAACACAAACTGAACTGTTGAGCATCACCACATCTCATATTGAAAACATTGATATCACAGTACATGATTCACTAAATACCCTATCCTTAGGGTTTCATTTGCCTCATTCACTTATCATGCGACTCACATAAAGATTTAATGTGTCATAAACTTTCAATGAATAAAGATCGCTCTGAATAGTTTACATATAACAAACCATATATATGAAACCCCAAAATATTGAACTAGGGTTTCTATGCCAATTAGTGAAATGTCATGCATCAAGAATAATTTTGAATAAATGAATTTATAATTATAAAAGGATTATAAGAGTTATATTTCATGTTGTCCATTTGCAAACTTCCAACTTTCCAATTCATCTAGGGTTTCACCCCCCTTTATTGAATATCAAGAAAACACAAATAATATGAATTGAAATTCAAGATAGTATCTGATATATCTGTACTATGCATTTATAATAACAATCATTCATAATAAGGAGATTCAAACTGGAAAACTTCTTTTTTCAATTAATATACACCAATTTCAAACATAACCAAAACCCTAGATTTCGCTATATTCTTATAACCTATGCAATAACTTTAGGAATTCTCTTTTGGATTATTAATATCCATTTCTAATATGATTTTATCATCTAAAATTTCATTGCATCATAGAAATAATCCATTTCATATCATCTTGCAAAATCTAGAACTGAAAGGCAGTTTGAAGATTATTGACAATTTAACTCATTTTCATGCAATCTACTATTTAGAGGAAGTACTCACTCACCCTAAGGTGTGAAAAACCTTAAAAACACATCACGCATCTAAAATTCTCGAACTCATATCAAAACCCTAGCAAATCACTACTTTCTTCTTCCTTTCAACTCTAAAACCCTAGATATGGAGAATTATAGAGAAAGAGTGAGAAAGGGGGAAGATTTGATAACATTTCAAATCAAATCATAGGAGGGTGGAATTTTTACATGTGAAAGAAGATTCACCATGAAATATAATGCAAAGAAGCTAAACTTACTTGATTCCATCATATCTCAGATAGTGAAACCCTAGGTCAATATCTCCACCACTTTCTCCTCTCAAAACCCTAGCTCTCCTCTCTATCTCTAGAACTTTATTTTTTTGGAATGGATCACGAAATATGAGAGCTTCTTGGGTGCTAGGTTGCTCATATAGATCAATTGAGTTGCTTGGGTAATTTGTAAATTGACCCCTCACTATACTTTCTCTTATTTCAGCTGAATTTTTTGCCATAAAATGTTACTATAAATCATTTACTTTAAAGTTCAAACCCCATCCAAAAATTATGAAAAATTAGCATGTCATTTATAATTGAGTTTAAGAGTTTCAATAAAAATTTCAATTATTTCAAGTTACTAGTAAATAATTAAAAATCAAACAGTGCACTGCTATAGTGCAGTCTGCATAATAGTCGGTTGAAGAGAAAATGTCCCAGAACAACCATGCAAGCTGCCATGGCCGTGATAAGATGGACCCAAAATAATTGTACTGACTACCACGGTCATTATGCACTTTTCATCAAATTTGAGTTCAAAAGTTGGCCAACACTTCAATTCTTCCAAAACGGTCGTGTGGTCAAAAATGCTTGTGCCCCCATCAACCATATGTGGTCGTGCTTCATGCCACAGTGATTTTAACCAAGGCTCCAATTCCTAATTTCATTGTCCTTTGCTCACCTCACTCGTTTCACCCTAGCACATGCGTGTTGGGCAAAAATCCTAATTTGAGCTGACGAAGGGTTATACTTCTCAAATCCTAGTTATTCAAAATGAAGGCAAGCTTAGAGTTCTTATTATACTTAAACCATCATAATTGAGCTACCATCCTTAATCATATTTAATCAATGATAAATCTAACTAAACATATAATCATCCAGGTAAACCCTAGTTTACCAATTAAGCTCAGATACAGTCGTAACAATCCCCCCCCCAAATGTTTTGTCCTCAAAACATAAATATGCAGACAAAGTACATTTGAGTTTTATTTTGAACTGCTAAAATCTTATATGTCACTATACTCTTTTATTTCATATGTGCAAACTATTTTTAACATTGAGTCCTTTATTTTTCTTCTAATCACAACATATTTAAAACATGGCTTCTCAATGACAACAAAAGAATTTTCTATGTCACAATCAATCATAGGAAAGAGAAAGAGAAATCAACCATTTTCAATTATGCTTATTCTCTTGAAGTGTTTCCTTAGTACTAGCTATTCAATCTGACCATTTCAATTTATACTTCTCAATTTGTATTATGTTTCTATATCACCTCTGAGTTGCTAAAGAGAGTTCACCCTTCTATTTTAAAGTTTACTATTGTGTTAATCAGATAGCAAAGCACTCATAAGTTGCAAGACTAGATTTAATGACAATTATACAGTACTGAGATGGGTTACCAGTGTGAATGAATAAATCCATAACACCCTTTTAATTAGTATATTAGTCGCACATGTACAATTGAAATTATAAGAAAAAAATTACATCCCTTGGAATACCTTCAACAAATTATACTTCTAAAAACAAATTCACACATTATTGAAAGTCATTTGTTTACTCTAATTCCTCTTCTTATTCATTGCTACTTTATTCTTCTTACTTATCCTTCTCATTTTGTTGATATAGAATCATATCTAACATTAAAATATTTGAGGTAAGAATTGATTATTCTTCATTCTTTCTATCACTGTAAGAATTTATTTCAGATTACACTTTTTTTCCTTTCTCTTTTTGTTCAAATCATACTTCTTACATTTCAAATATTTTTATTATCACCCATTCTTAGTCATCTCCATATTGTTATCTATCTTTATCATTTGCAACCTTTAAACCTTGTATTGATATCATTGCTAGTTTCTTCTCATATTACTTATCTTAAGATTATATTTTATAGAGATGTTAGTGCTCAAGGTTAAAACACTGTGACATCCCTTGAACTACTACAACCCTAAACATTCTAGGGTTTGATCCTTATCAGTAACATGATGTTCGTATGGTGTGATATTACTCCCTTAATTCGAAATTCAAACTTTAGATCTTGTGAAGTTTACTAAAGCCTTCATTTATTTATCACTTAAATTTCCTTTCTCTTATTTGGCCTTTTTGATAGGTTACTTTCCTGATTTTTCATGTTCGAGTTTCATCATCGTTCTATATTATGTCATCATTATATTCAATAGATGTATCTACCATGGTGGTTATGTATCATGTAGAATCCATTCTCTTACCACTTCATCCCCACATTACTCTCATTAGTGAGGATACAAAAGAGAAGGTGATTCTAAGATTTAGAATTCCAATCTTCAAGTATTCACTTAACACATTTCTCATATCTATGTTTAATTACTCATCATCAAGGGTACTATTATTTAGGATCTTCTCACATCTCCCAATCTCCCTATTTTATCATCTATATTACTCCCTCATGTTTCAACTCCTCCTTTATTTTCTAACATCGTATGTGTGTATGATATGCTTTCCTATTAAGTTGTACTTATCTCTTATGATCATGTTTCTCACTCATGTATGATTCCATATTTCATGACACATATACTATATTTTAATCCTTTTACTTTTATCTAGTTGAAATTCTATATCAATTTTCTTCCTACTAGTTTCATCTTGTGCATAATACACTGAACGACTCATGCAGGGATCAACCGTTGTATTTCTCTTTCAATCAAGCTTTTTATTCTGGATATAATTACCTTTATATGACTTGTTCTTTTAGATGCACCTTTGTTCTTCTTTTGAGAATTCGTCCCATTTCATTACTACAAACCTAGTAAGTACATTTTGTGGAGACTAGGCTGTTACTGTATAGAGACTTTGAATCAAAAGGTAGTAAGATGAATGCATTAAACTTCATAACAGAAGTACACATTCCATACTCTCAATTATATCATGTAACCCTCATTCCTTAATCAAACTCATCATTTCCATCACTTCACTTTTGTTGCATCTAAGTTTCTTATCCTAGTCTTATAATTTACATGTTCATCTAATTCTCTTTACTTTAACTCTTCTAAACTCTTTTCACTTATATGTACTTATTATATACTTCACTCGTTTCTTTTATTTTCCTTTTGTTTTGGATTACATAAATGCATTTTACTCGATTATATGATCCATTCATTCTAATTAATTATTTCTATCACGACTTTCCATGTAATTTTCTCTTATGTTGCCTTGATTTCAAATAGAACAAAATGCCTCAATTAGTTATATGATTCAATTCTCTTATCCATACTTTCATATTCATATTGTATGTTATATACTAATATGTGTCTTGATCGATATTCCCTCTTCCTTCATTTCCAAATTAAGGTCTCTTATCTAAGACCCCAAAACTAGATCGTGAATACCAATTCTAATTGATTCTTAGCCATTTAAATCTTTCTCTTATATTTCAATATCTTAGTGTATGTGCATTTTCATTACGTTCTGAATTCACCTCTCCATAGTTTAATTACTCTTATTAGATTAATAGATAGGAGTCATCAGATCCCAGTAACACATCCTACCAGCCGGACCAGGACGAACATGTAGTCTTGAAGCCAAGAGATATTCAAGATTAACCAACTCTTGTTCATCTCAAACAAATGGAAAGAATACCCACTTAGGGAAAACTCATTTACAAATAACTTCTAGTCTAGTTGATATAAAGAATGTAGATAATAACGGAAGAAACTTTATAGTGTACAACAATCTTAAAGAACCATGTATATTTCTAAAAACTAAATTGTGAATTCAATTATATAAGAGAATTTCTTTTGATCTCCAAATCAAGCAACATATAAAACAAAAGGTGTATCACATTCTATCTTAATGGTCTTCTTCTTTCATACTTTTTGGTCTTCTAACCCTAGTATTTCTATGGTTTCTCTCTAGCCCATCTTTTCTCTATATATCTGGCCAGGGCATCCATAGAAGAATAGATAGAGTAGCTTGATATTGGTCAACCTAAGTATTCAGATATCGGGCCAGGGTAGCCAAATACTTAGACTTCCCAGATCTATCAACACATCACCTCCTAACCGCCACACATATGACTCTGATGTTCTATCCTAATGATCCCTGACGACTCAGCCTAAGCTATAATACCAAGTTGTTACACTCACATCTTGTGACTGCCACTAATCATGAGATTAGGGCATAAGTTTGAGGATTAAATTTAATACAAAGTTTACTCCTAGCTTTTTTTATTTCAAACTCTTTATTTTCTCACATTCAATCACATAAACAAACTTTACAAGGGAATTAAACCTTTATTACTCTAATCTGATCTCAACATTAAAGATACACATCCAGACATTCATTTTATTTCTCAAACTTCCATGTACATACGACAGTGATAATCAGATACATACCCATTTATTAAGTAATCAAAGTTACACAACATAATTAACAACTCTCTCACTATTCTACAAGGACCTAGAGTGACAAGGACCGATATAACTCGACTGATCCAAAAACTGGCTCCTATGGCAGATCTACTTTCGCATTGACGTTCTTCAATCCACTTGGTTTTCCTAAAAATTTTGAGTGGAGGGGTGAGCCTACTCGCTCAATGAACGAGTACTTCAAAGAAATAGTTTAAAGTACTTATATAATTATAGATATATTGTTGAGTAATTGATAGCAATTAGAACAGTAGCAAACTTTAAAGAGACTAATCATTCACAAACATAAATATGACAGGATATTGTAAATATCTATATGAGTGAATTAATATCTGGACATGCTTGGTTAATCACAAAGAGAACTAATAATTAAGAGACATACAAGGAAAAATTAAATAACTACACATAGTTGATTAACCTCTCATTCATCTTATTATGCCATGAACCCACATGAGGTATATCACAATATGTGAAAGAATCATAGCAAGATACGATCTCACTGTACAACACTTAGAAGCATGCTCGGGATCCTAAGTCTTTAATCTCAATATCACGTCTGCAGATGGCATCACCACATCTACCTCTCAATGGCTCATGGGAGCGGCCAGATATCTCACACTCCTCTCAACCTGGGTACTCAGGCGAGGAGTCAAAGCCCTCAGACTTGTTGTGCACCAGTGGACCTACGGAATATGTCCATTGATCACTACAACTCGTAAGTCAAGTACCATCGGTAGCCTCATTTGGTGATGGATACCAATCATTTAAGTAGTCCACCCTCATTGGCCTAGACCCCCCACACCCCCCACAATGATGCGCTCCAGCTTATGTCGACCTACATGAGACCTCCTGTCGGGAAGCATGTTTCCTCCTCACAATGTAGACCTCCTGTGAGGATTTTATAGTGTTTAGGGTATCTGAATGTCTAATTCACTTTTTAAATTCACAATTCAAACATCACGGCAACATTTCTTGATTTAGCTTTGTAAATAGTTCAGCCCATTTATCATCTGTAATATGTACCACAAACTAAATTGTTGAGCATCACCACATCTCATATTTAAAATGTTGATATCAAAATACATGATCCATTGAATACCCTATCCTTAGGGTTTTATTTGCCTCATTTACTTATCACATGACTCGCATAAAGATTTAATGTGTGATAAACTTTCACTGAATAAAGACCGCTCTCAATAGTTTACATATAACCAAACATATATATGAAACCCAGGAATCAACTGAACTAGGATTTCCATACCAATTGCTGCAACATCATGCATCAAGAATAACTTTGTATAAATGAATTTATAATGATAAAAGAATCAAAAGAGTTGAATTTCAATATGTCCATTTGCAAACTTCCAACTTTGCAATTCATCTAGGGCTTCACCCCCTTTACTAACATATAAAGCAAACATTGATAACATGAATTGAAATTCAGGATAGTATCTGACATACACTACTACAGAAATGGCTTATAACGTCACTTTTAAAGGCGTCGGTTCCATAAATACACTGACACCTAAACAATAAAGCGTCGGTTTATAAAATAAACCGACATCAATCTGTGAAGGGCGACCAGACATGGGTATCGCTTTTATTCGGTGTCGGTTCCTTAATAACAAACCGACGCCTAAAATTAACCGCCAAATCCAAAATTTCCAGCGAAAAAAATTCCTCCAAAATTTAACATATGGCGTCGGTCATTAACTAATAAACCGACAACAAAAGGTTATTCGTGAAACAGAAATTGGGCACATTTTGATCGTTAGTTTTACAACAATGATCGACACTTATGGGTTTTCCCGCGCTGTTCGCGGGAAATTTTTCACACCCTTTGAGCGTTGGATTTTTAAAAAAACCGATGACTATGGTCATTAATCGAGAACAAATTTTTTAATCGGCATATGTATATAGACTTCGGTTTTTTTCTAGTTAAAACCGACAATTATCATTGAGAACAGGTGTCGGTTTTTGTGGTTAACCGACACCTTTAGTTTTATGTGTCAGTTTTGTTTAATAACCGACATTGAATGTTAACTTAATAGCGCGTGAGTGAGCCCGACTCTTCCCCTTTCTCTCTGTGTTGCAATCGGCTTAGGGTCTGGCGATTCCGGTGAGCAAGCAAACTCCCTCCGCGCCGCCGCCAACCGCCGTCGTTCTCCTTGCTCGCCGCCGGCCACCTGCTGCTCGCCGCTTGCTGGTCTCTGCTCCTCTGCCGCCGCCGCTCGCTGCTCCAGCGGCCTGGTCTCCTGCTCTCCAGCGGCCTGCTCTCTTGCTGCTCCAGCGCCTCTGATGGCCTGCTCTCTTACTGCTCCGGCCAACTCCGGCGGCCTGCTCTCTAACTACTCCAACTTCGGCGCCGCCTTCCTGCTGCCTTCCGCCGCCGCCACTGCTTCCGCCGCTGCTCCGGCCAATCAAAGGTAATGGAACCATCTCCGTTTCTACGTGTGTGCTATGTGTGTGACCTGTAGGAGTACCTTATAGTCTGGTCTCCATCTCTGTTTCTACTGTGGTTGATGCACTGGTTTCTATGTGTGTGTTATTGCAACTAGGAGTATCGTACAGTCTGGTCTCCATCTTCATTTATTGTATCCAATGTTGATTTTTGTAGGGTTCTTGTCTGACCCGACTCTAGTATTGGTGTCATTTTTACTTGATTAGTCCTTTAATACATTGTTAAGAGTGGATTTGATGTCTACCTGCATAGGAGTTGTGATCTTGAATCAATATATATTTTTCCAGAGTATTTAAGACATGACTTTGTGCCTAATATTAGATCCTCTAAGGGAGTGTTTATTTAAATTGAACATTGTATATGAAACAAAATATGATTGTCTAGTATTTCTTCAATGATCACTTCCATTACGGTTCAGGAGCTCACTGGCCTTCTGCCTACTCCAGAGCTCACCGCCTGCTCCAGAGCTCGCTGGCCTTCTACCTGCTCCAGAGATCACCACACATTGGCTTCCTACTCTAGAGCTCACCGTCTACTGTCTGCTCACCGCCGCCCTTCTCCCTCCTCCTTGCTCACTCGCTGGCTGCCTGCTCACCGCTCTTCCACGCTCGCCTGCCCGCTCGGCCTGCCTATTTGGCTTCCACGTACACCCATCCGTCTCACCCTCTCTCCCTCCTCCAGAGCAAGACGCCCGACTGGGCTCAAACAAAGGTAAACATCCCCAAAAACCCTCTGTCTCGCCCTCTCTCCCAGCTCCAGAGCAAGACGCTCTGATTTGTATTTACTTAAATACTAATTTGTATTTATTTATCTACTCATTCGTTCATGTAATGATTTTTTATTCATCACATTATTTAAATTTAGGGCTTTATATTTATTCATCTACTTTTTAAAATTATTTAATCATCTCTTGATTTATATTTGTTTATCAACTGAGATGTACTTTTTTATCTATTGCTTTGTATTTGTTTATCTACTTATTATATTTATTTATCTAATGTTTTGAGTTTACTTATTTAGATGTTGCTATTGTAAATCAACCTAGGATATGAATAAATCTTGTGCTTGCATATATTTGTGCTTCTAATCCTCATGCTTGACCTAATTCAGTAAACCCTAGGAATTGATAGTATAAATGCATCTAAACATTCATAAGCTATTAATGTGTCATGGTCTCTCTTCCTAATACATTGATTAATTTAGGAAGCATTGATATGTTGTTATGTCTGTCCACAAGTGTTTTTATAAGAAAATTGTGTGTTGAATGGGGTTGTGAACAAGGAACTGGTGTTGTATTTGTTGGCCTAGAAACCTGTCTAAGATTTACTCATTAGGAGTAAATCTTGGATAGTCCCCGGTTTGGGACTGTTCTTGAAAACCTAATCTCACTTAGGATGTAAGTGTATAATGTGTATTGGGTTTTCAAGAAAATTTCGGCAGCATTTCCCCGTTTGTTCTCCAACTGGGAAATGCTGTCGAAATTTTCTTGAAAACCCAATACACATTATACACTTACTAGTGAGATTAGGTGTTCAAGAATGGGATAGGTGGTACACATTTATTATATATAAGAATGACATCACATGTATAAACCCTAAAGTTTTAACCATAAACTCTAATCTGTTTACCCTAGACCCTAATCTTGTTGTAATATATACTTATTTTCTCTTTGATCATAGAATGGATAGATCATGGATGTCCTTTCGCAATCACTGCATCCCAGAGTTTATTTCTGGTCTTGATCAGTTTATTAGATTTGCTGAGGAACATAGGAAACAACCTGGAGATAGGTTCTACTATCCATGTAGGCATTGCGGTAACAACTTGAAAGTCAGTACTGGTGACGAAATCAGAAGTCATGTCATGTGCAACGGGATTGTACAAGGCTATACAGAATGGTACTGGCATGGAGAGATTTCAAACATGAAACCAGTGGATGTCGATAGCAGTGCTTGTGTGGAAGAAGAAATTGCCTCCGATGACGTAGATGTGAATGAACCAGTTCCAGTAGACATCGTTGATGCAATGCTGGATAGTTGTGGGGTAGAGCACACTTATCCACCTCTCATGGTTAGAAACATTGTGCATGATGTTGAGATATCGTTATACAAGGGTTGTAAGTTTACGAAGCTTAGCGCTGTGTTGAGATTGTATAAACTGAAAGCTAACAATCGATGGAGCGACAAAAGCTTCACGTCATTGTTGTCTTTGTTGAAAGAAATTCTTCCTGAAGGAAACGAGCTGCCGATCTCAACATACCAGTTAAAGAAATTGTTGTGCCCAATCATAATGGAGGCCAAGAAGATACACGCATGCAAGAATGATTGTGTATTATTTCAAAAGGACTATGTGGATTTGAAAGATTGTCTGAAATGTGGTGTGTCAAGGTATAAATTGACGACTTCGGGGGTGTCCAAAACTGGTTCTCCCGCCAAGGTGATGTGGTATCTACCTATAATACCACGGTTTCAACACTTGTTTGTCAATCCTATAGATGCGAAGAATTTGAGGTGGCATGCAGATGTTAAGAAAAATAATGATGGGATCCTACGACATGCGTCTGATTCCCCACAGTGGAAGAAGATTGATTTATTGTACCCTGAATTCGGTGAAGAGGACAGGAATCTAAGACTTGGGCTTTGTACATATGGGATGAATACGTATGGGACATTGAGAAGCCAACATAGCACTTGGCCAGTTATGCTTGTTATATACAATCTTCCTCCCTGTTGTGTATGAAAAATAAGTATGTTATGTTGTCATCTTTGATATCGGGCCCTAAACAACCTGGAAATGATATCAAAGTTTATCTTGAACCTATGATTGATGACTTGAAGAAGCTCTGGGGTGAAGGTGTGATGACCTATGATGCTTCACGAAAAGAGACATTTTGTTTGCACGCTATGTCGTTTTGCACTATGAATGACTTTCCAGCATATGGGAATTTGTCTAGATATAGTGTCAAAGGATCTAAAGAGTGTCCTATATGTGAAGAGAACACTGATTCAATACGACTAAAACATAGCGGCAAGACTGTATATCTTGCTCATCGAAGGTTTCTTCCAAAATTTCATCCGTATCGTAGGTTGCGCAAAGCATTCAATGGACGGAATGAGGAACGTAGTGCACCTAAACCTATATCAGGGGAGGATATTTATGAAAGAGTGAAAGACATCGCCAATGAATTAGGTAAGAGATCACAATGTACGATGGCCACAAGGAGTGACAAGTCTTTATTCAAGAAGAAGTCGATATTTTGGGATCTTCCTTATTGGAGTTCTTTGACAGTCAGGCATTGTATCGATGTCATGCACGTTGAGAAAAATGTATGTGATAGCATCATCGGAACTCTGTTGAATATACCAGGTAAGACTAAAGATGGGATAAAATCTAGAATGGACCTATGTGAAATGGGAATAAGAACAGAATTAACAGAAGTAGTTAGTAGCGATCGGAGAACATACTTACCTCCCGCTTGTTACATGTTGTCTAGAAAGGAGAAGAAAGCATTTTGTGAATGCTTGGTAAATGTTAAGGTGCCACAGGGTTACTCATCCAACATCCGTACATTGGTATCAATGAAAGATCTGAAGTTGATAGGTCTTAAATCTCATGATTGTCACACTCTAATGCAACAAATATTGCCTGTGGCAATTAGATCTATATTGTCGAAGCATGTAAGGTTTGTAATCACCAAACTTTGTTTCTTTTTCAACAGTCTGTGCAGCAAAGTTATTGACCCAGATACTCTCGATAATTTTCAAAGAGAAGTGGTTGTTACCCTATGTCAGCTTGAGATGTATTTTCTTCCGTCATTCTTTGATATCATGGTACATCTTGTTGTCCACTTGACTAGGGAAGTGAAAATGTTGGGACCAGTTTTCTTGCATTGGATGTATCCCTTTGAACGATACATGAGCGTTTTTAAAGGTGATGTTTGAAACTGTTATCAGCCTGAAGGGAGTATTATTGAGGGTTATGTGGCGAGAGAGGTTATGGATTTTTGCAATGACTTTTTGAGTGGTAATGACGCTCCCGTGAATGACAAGAATATTGAGGAGCATTTCGGCAAAGGAGTTTTGGGATCACAGGTGAAAGTAATCAACCGTGAGCAATTGGAGCAAGGTCACTTGAATATTTTACACAACATCAACGAAGTGAGTGTTTATATCGAGGAACATACCAATTTCATCAAGAGACAATATCCTCGATCCAATTCAATGTGGCTTGCTAGAGAGCATAACAAGACATTTATTAAGTGGTTTGAAGATAAAGTCTTACATCAACTATCTCAAACACCAAATAATCTTACTGAAACCATCAAATGCCTCACCTTTAAACCAAAATTAAATGTTATGTCTTATGAAGGGTTTGACATAAATGGTTTCTCATATTACACAAAGCGTCAAGATGATAAGAGTGTCGTCCAAAACAGCGGGGTCACCCTTCAAGCGTCTTCATTGTTTTTTACAAGTGCAAAGGATAAAAGTCCACGTGAAGCTAAAATGTCATATTACGGTGTCATTGAAAACATATGGGAGTTTGACTATGTAGATTTCAGAATTCCGCTCTTTAAATGTAATTGGGTTGACAACAACAAAGGAGTTATAGTGGATGAATTGGGTTTCATGTTAGTGAACTTTGAAAAGATTGGCGAGAAGGGTGAACCATTCATATTGGCATCACAGGCAAAACAAGTAGTTTATATCGATGATCCTGCAAATGATAAATGGTCGGTTGTTCTTCATGGTAAAAGACAGTTCATTGAAGATCCTATAGATGAAGAATAGTACTATGATAAGTATGATGACTCCAATCCATTCTCAGTTGGGTTGCCAACACCACCAAACATTGAAGGTGGGGATCACAATGACTTGTATGTTCGCGGGGATCATAATGAAGGATTTTTAATTGATAAAAGATCACAATATTAGAGGAATGAATGTTTATACTTTTATTATGTTCCCATGATGACCGTGCTGATGATCACCGTGAGGGTGAGGACGTGCTTGCACTGCCTGACAATGTAAGCTTTAAGAATATATCCCTGAGGTTTCTATCTATATGTTCATTTATAATTATATTATGTAAGTGTGTTTTTTATCAAATTTTTAGGATACTAGTTAATAGAAATTCTATTTAATTTGCAGAGCATATTTGATCTGGATGAAAAGTTGCATCGTAAATGTGTGATGCAACGTTGTGGGAGGGTCCTAAGGAACTATAGGACCAATCTCACCCGAGATTACATACGCGATGCTGAGAATAGGTTCTTGATTGATTCCAATTCTAGACATTGATCAGTATTTCACTAACTCTACACTAATATTTTTTGTTTGTATTCTCTTTGAAAATAAATATAGGAAGAAGGAAGCCACACAGCAATGGAACTACTTGGACCCCAAAGACTGGGAGGAGTTCGTTACCCAAAGAAAAACAGATGAATTCAAGGTATTAAGTGCCACTCCCAATTTAATTAATATACATTTTTATGTATTCACCTATTCAAGATTAACCTTTAGTGTTACTAACCAAATCAATGTGCTAACTAACTAGGCTATCAGTGATGCTCAACGAGCAAGGCGTGCACTGAATGTGCACGACCACACAATGGGTCCAAGAGGATATGCAGGCATTTTCCAAAGACTACAGGCTATGCAGGATGGCCATGACATAGCTATGTAGGCCATCGAAATTGCTTTGTAAATCCAAAGCGCAACAGTCGGAGAGAAAGCAAGCATCCCACACTAAGGTTATATAGATATATAGTGGGACTAAGGTGACAATCCCACCTGCTAAAACAGGTTACCGACAACTACATGTTACGACTGGGAGGTCGTGATTCAGCAACTGTATGCATTAGCAGGAGGACAAACAGATTTCACCATGAGTTAACATTGAAGAAGGTCTACTAACCTACACTGAGCTAAACAAGTTTATCAGTACTAGCCTAAGGCACAAGTACCGTTCGTCGGGACAATGACGGTCGTGGAAGCTTAGTGGCCACCAGCTTAGTGGCCACTACACGTTCAACTGGACAGTAGCCACTAAGCTTCCACGATCGTCATTGTCCCGACGAACAGTACTTGTGCCTTAGGCTAGTACTGATAAACTTGTTTAGCTCAGTGTAGGTTAGTAGACCTTCTTCAATGTTAACTCGTGGTGAAATCTATTTGTCCTCCTACTAATGCATACGGTTGCTGAATCACGACCTCCCAGTCGTAACATGTAGTTGTCGGTAACCTATTTTAGCAGGTGGGATCGTCACCTTAGTCCCACTATATATGTACTAAGCTAGTGTTGTATGTAAATTCGGCGATGTTTTTGTTATGCACTATATATGTGTTAGTCTGTCATGTTGTTATATGAATCTGAAACACTTGTGTGTGCTGCACTTTATGTATTGTATATGTATCATGCTTCTCTTCATTGTGGCTTCTTTTGCTGTTTCATGGCTCTTCAATATGATTTTGTTGACAATGATGACAATGATGAATAAAGAATAACTTTGATCTCATAATTAATTTTGTGTGAATGAATTTTTATGAATTGTCATATGTGTGTGAAAATCATCAATACATGAATGTTTCTACATGTGTGTGAATGTGAAAAGAGATGAAATAAATGGAACTGCAGGTTGCTACTGGTTTTCACATGTGTGTGATGAAAAAATAATATGAATTAAATATTCTTATACATGAGTGTGAATCACATATATATAATATTGTCCATCATGTTAATTTTATAGGTTTGTGGTCTGTTGTTGGCTGATATCAATGGATGTCGTAAAACATATAGTTCATAACTGAACTGTAGGTTTCTCATCCTACGACCAGCCACAGTAGGTCTGAAGACTGACAGAAGAAAAAAAAACATAAAATAGGCATCGGTTATTGGGACAAAACTGACACCTAAGACATACGGCGGCGGTTTTTTCCCTAAAACCGACGTCTATGTGACCAGGTACCACGGCCGTGCTGGGAAGCAGGGATGTGGTGGCAGGCAGGGGATATGGCGTCGGTTATTATCACAAAACCGACGTCATTCAGATGATATGGCGTCGGTTACTGTTAAAAACGGACGCCTATAATCCCTTTTTTGGCGTGTTTTTGGTGGCGGGAAGAGTTTTGGCGTCGGTTGTTGAGTAAACAACTGACGCCTATAGTCCCTTTGTTGGCGCATTTTTGGTGGCGGGAAAAGTTTGGGCATCGGTTTTTACTAAACAACCGACGCCGATAGTCCCTTTGCTGGCGTGTTTTCGGTGGCGGAAAATATTTTGGCGTCGGTTGGAATCTGACGCTGAAGGTGTCCCCCTTTAGCGACGCCCACTTGGGTGTCGCTTTGAAACCGAAACTAAAGAGCTTAAATAACCGATGCTAAAAGGCTTTGTTGTAGTAGTGATATCTGTACTACACATTCAGAATAACAGTCATTCATAACAAGGAGATTCAAACATGCAAACTTCTTTGTTCAATTATACAGCAATTCCAGACATAATCAAAAACCCTAGATTTTGATATATTCTTATCACCTCTGTAATAAATGTAGGAATTCTCTTTTAGATGATTTATATCCATTTCCAATATGATTTATTATCTAAAACTCATCACATTAGATAAATAATCCATTTCATATCATTTTGCCAAATCTAGAATTGAAAGGCAGTTTAGAGTTTATAGTCGCATACAAAGTAATTGAAGATTATTGATGATATAACTCATTTTTGTGCAATCTACTGTGTAAAGGAAGTACCCACTCACCCTAAGGTGTGAAGACACCTAAAAACTGCAGCCCACATCTGAAATTCCCAAACTCATGTCAAAACCCTAGCAAATCATCGCTTTTTTCTTCCTTTCAACTCGAAAACCCTAGGACTGGAGAATTATGGAGAAAGAGTGAGAAAAGGGGAATGTTTCATATCATTTGGATTAAATCAGAGCAGGGGTGGAATATTGACATGTGAGAGAATATTCACCATGAAAGGCTATGCAAATAAGCTAAACTTACTTGATTTCATCATATCCCGGATAGTGAAACCCTAGGTCAACATCTCCACCACTTCCTCCTCTCAAAGCCCTAGCTTTCCTCTCTCTCTCTCTAAAATTTCATTTCTCTAGAATGGATCATGAAATATGAGATCTCCTTGGTGATAGGTTGCTCATATAGAGCAATTGAGCTGCTTGGTTAGTTTGCAAATTGACCCCTCACTATACTTTCTTTTATTTCAGCTGAATTTCTATCCTAAAAATGTTATTGTAAATCATTTACTTCAGAGGCCAAACCTCCTCAAAAAATTGTGAAAAAATAGCATGTTTTTTATAATTGAGTTTAAGATCTCCAATAAAAATTTCAGATCATTTGGAGATACTAGTACATAATTAAAAATCAAATAGCGCACTATTATAGTGCAGTCTATAGAACAGTCGGTTGAAGAGAAAATGTCCAAGAACGACTATGCAAGCTATCACGGTCGTTCAAACTACCACGGTCATGGTGCATTTTTCATCATATTTGAGTACAAAAGTTGTCCAACACTTCAATTCTTCCAAAACAGTCGTGTGGCCAAAAATGCTTGTGCCACTGTAACGTCCCCGGATTTTCACCTTCTCAAAACCCCATGGAGATGAAAAGACAAAATCCGAAAACGTTAAGCAATTGTATCAGTTTGCGTTGCGGAAGCAATTTGCACATACATGAACATACAACCATAACATTCTCAACATTCAACATATTTATATTACAACATGAATTAAAATTGCAACTTACATTTACATAATTTGAAGTAATCCTAAGATATATGAATGTCACACGATGACTAAGACACTAAGTGATGCTATAATTCCATTAAAAAAATGCGTTTACCTATATAAGATGGGGTGGGTACACCCTTGCATGCTTAAATTTCCAAAGATAAAACATAGGGTATATCTAGAACTATGATGGCTTTGAAGCCTACAAGTTTTGACTTATATGAGGTTGAACTCCTTATTTTCACCTTAAATATGAGATTAGTTGAATTTCGGGGACGAAATTCCATATAAGGTAGGGTGAATGTGATGAACCCGATTTTAGGATTTTTGATATCCAATATAGTACTTTATGACTTTAGATGCTTGTATATGGTTGATCTCAAATTGAAGAGTAGTTTATTCAATTATGAATTATTTTCACCTATAAGGTATGATTCTAGATATTGTTGACGATTATGATACCTATTTAAGTTGAACTATGAGGAGTAGTCTCTATTAGTCAACTTGAGTATTTATGAGTCAAATATCCAAACTAGGACATACATGCACTACACTGTAATAGGAATGGATCTTTCTGTGTCGTACGATCAAAGAAAGTTATCACAAGTTGTTCAGATCTTTAGTGATTAATTGGTAATCACATTTACCATAATACCCCTAAATATGAGGATGTTTGGAGGAATTAATTAGTTGTCAAATAGTGGATCTTTGGTATCAAACTTGGCTAAATGTTAGATTTCATTCTAAGGAACTAACGAATAAGATGTCATATCATTTGCACTAGCCATGTGAGAGATATGGATTCTTAAAATTTGATCGTATGATTATTGATTAAATGATTTCAGACCTAAGTTTAATTAAATGTGTCACCCATCCAATATTGTCATGTCCCTGTGAGTGTACTAAAACGATGAGTTTTGGGCTTGTGGTACCATTCAAACTCTAGGATATGTAGTATCGTGTCATGCTTCATCTTCTGCATCCTGAGAGAATCCCTTAAGCCCCACTAGCCGCAGATCTTTCTAGCTACCCTTGTTGTAGGTCAGATATGAAAGAAGGAGCCGAGGAGCAAAGCAGCGCTGGTGATAGCTTGCTGGTTAGGTGATGAGAGCCCCGTCGAATCCAAGGTCTGCCATGGCAGCAGCTGGGCGGCGACGCCTCTGCGATGGATGAGACCACACCCGCGGACAGGGGGGGTACTAGACTAGCGATGCAGAGCATAGATCAGATGGAGCCAGGGCGGATCGCATGCCGTCGAAGATCTTCCCTCACGGTGGCGGCGTGGAGCAGAGCCACCGGCGGTGACTTCGTAGACCTTACGCAGAGGTCGTGCAGGCTGCGGATCAACCGTGCGGAGGTCGGCGGCTGGTTTCGGGAGGTACTCACATGAAGGTTTACGACGGAGGAAGCTTGTTGAGAATGATGGGAGATCGACCTCCCCGGAGGTTCAAGTCATGGCAGCGACTGGTATTGGCGACCTCATAGAGAAGGAGAGGAGATCCACAACCGAAGCTGAGGAGGTGAGTAGCCGCAGAGACAGGTATATCACCGACAAATCTGAGGATGGCGTTAGAAGAGGACAGAGAGGATCCAAGGTCCGTTGACTCCTCGCCGGAGTCCAGCCGAGACGGCTGCATGGCAAAAACGGAGAGTCCTGCTGTGGACTCAACGTGAGAGAAAGGGAGAGACGTGAATCGGCCGCTGTGAGCAAACCAGACCATGGTGCGCTTCTTCGTCATGAACCCAGGACACGACGGAACTTGGGTCTGGCGTCTACAGATGACGCCCATGAAGCAGATGACACGTCGCATTAGGCGACTGGCCGGAGGACGACTTACTGCTCGCCGGATGAGGGCCCAGAGACAGCGATCTGGAAGCACCCCGACGGAGAACGCAGGTCATGATCTGAGAAAGAGAGATCGGGACCCTTAGCCCAAGCTAAACCGGGTCCAAATCAACTGAACCGGGCGGCCTAATAGGTAAATTCTATTTAAATTCCCACTTTTGACCGAATCTTAGAAAATGCATAGAATATAGTTCCCTTACCCAATAAATTCTCCAAAAATATCCCTAGACTCAGAATAATATTCTCTACATTACTGAATCCTTATATCTGCCTTTTAAAGAACAACTACTGATGATATTTTTAATTAGATGATAATGCTTCATTTAAATGATATAATTAGCAAATGATGGGAATTTTATCTCATGAAACTACTATTGAATCCTAATATCACTTAGAAGCCAAATATGAGCTCTTATATTATTATTATGCTGAAATAATAGGTCTTTTTACATAAATGATTAATTAATGGCTCTTATCCTCATTGTTAATTCTATAAAATAGACTAAGCATCAGAAAATTATAAATCCGAACCAGACCCCTAGAATGACCTTCTGATCAATACAAAAATATCAGATACAAGATCTAGGTTATTTGAACCTAGAATTGGAAAAAGACCTAATTTGGACTTAAATATCAATAATAATAGTGAACCTTGTATTAATGATGCTCAATTACATTTAATCAGGTCATGGGCAAAGTTCTAGATGATCAGGATGTGATTAGGAATCTCTGAACTCAGGTACATGGGTTTTATTTAATTATATGACTATGGTTTTCTTGCTTGCAATCATGATATGTATGTATGCTCTCTTCTATTTGCAAATATTGGATGTAGTATTGCTATGTAGTACCTGTTGTTTCGTCACTTGAAAACATAAATTATGAGTAGATGTTTTGTAGTTATTTAAGGTGTTCATTATCCCCCTTACGAGGGAATGGATTAATGTTGGCTAGTACACCTCCCTAGAGCACACGGTGTACGGGGAGTTTCCCTAGAGTACTTGGTACACGGGGATGGGCTCATATTTATGTTTTGGTACTAGTCCACCTTGATAATGCAATTCATCTAGGAAAATGACTTAAATTGGCGTATTTCGCTTAATAAAGAAGTGTTTTCTATAATTTTCTTTCTTTCTGCAAATCTTTTTCAAAAATTATGCAAGCCATAAATATATGTATCTTTCTACCCACGTGCACAACACCTTGTGTGTTGATTCGTTGTTTCCCGTATGTTTTAGGTTCAGAGCTAGCATGGGATAAAAGACGTGAAGTGAGCAATCGTCCAGGTGGTACCTATTGTGTAGATCATGTTAGCATACATGTTTAGACTTGTGTAAAATTCTCTTTCAATATGCAATTGTAATTCATGTTGTAATTTACATGTTGAATGTTGAGGAATGTTATGGTTGTATGTTCATGTATGTGTATTATGCTTCCGCATCGCGTTCTGATATGATTGTTTGATGTCTTCGGATTATGGTCTCTCATTCCCAATAGGGTTTGGAGAAGCCAAAATCCGGGGACGTCACAGCCACCATCAACCCTACGCGATCGTGCTACACACCACGGTCATTCTAACCAAGGCTCTAATTCCTAATTTCATTGTCCTTTGCTCCCTTCATCTGTTTCACCCCAACACATGTGTGTTGGGCAAAAATCCTAATTGGAGCCGACTAAAGTTTATATTTCTCAAACCCTAGTTATTAAAAATGAAGGCAAGCTTAGAGTTCTTATTAGATTTAACACATCATAATTGAGTTATCATTCTTAATCATATTTAAGCAATGATCAATCTAACTAAACATGTAATCATCCAGGTAAACTCTAATTTACTAATTAAGCTCAAATGTAGTCGTAACAATAGAGGCAAGGAGACTCTCTCTAGGAGGGCAAAGTCAACCGCTGTTCGTGGTGATCAACGGGAAGCAGTTGCTTACGTCATCCGAGTAAAGCCTGAAAAAAGGTGCATACTGCAATGAGGATATAGTCGTTGTACTTGCTCCAAGACTAAGTATGACCTCATAAATCATCATTCCTATTATATAGTTGTTGACGTGATTGTATGTTATAGGGGAATATGGTAAGATAATTTTTTTGTTTCCACTGCGTATCTGTAGCCATATTTCCCAACATATTGAACAAAGTACTTTTGTGACCAGGAGAGGTATTAGGAAAATGTATATGTTTGGCCTACAATTATGCTTGTTCTAAATTTGAAGGATAGAGGTGGATAAAATCTTATAGCTTCAAAACCAACTTGAGTGAAACTTTTAATGAAGTTGATTAGCCTTTCATATGAATCACACTAAATTCATTTGGCTTCTATATGTAATTAGTGATAAGTTTCATCAAATTTCTTCATTGTTCTTAGAATTGATATCTCTGCTAAAAAAATTTAGGAACTAGGGGTTCAAACAATGTGACTATCTATTCTCCTCTCCCTCCATCTTTATGCAAAGATGCTTTGGTGATCCATGTCATATGTGGATAGAAAAGAACATGGCAGTCTTTGAGCCATGGAAGATGGCATGGATCCATTACATCTTTTTTTTGTGGAATGGTTTTCTTTATCAACACTTACATGGCCTCCAATAATAATCTGATGCATGTTTTTTCTAGTAATGAAAGGGGTACAAGTCACAAATTGAATTAGAATAAGTATCTTCTAATCATTGAAAACACATTATCACAAGTCTGGAAAGCCTTTGGATGTGCCACCATGCTGGGATGATGTCTTAATTAACTAACTAATACTAGTAGGAAGATTGAATCCTAATGATTGTTTATTGAACAAAATGCTAAAATGCTCGTATGGTGGAGTGTAAGCTCTTATAGAAGGCATGCAACATTTTGAGATATGTTCTTTCTTCCATTCTCATCTACATTGTGGCTACTTTTGTTCCTAAGTTGGTTCCCCAAAAAAGAGCATTTAAATGCTAACTTGCTTTGGAAAACTAACACAAAACTCAAAGAGATAATTGGGTAGATCATTAGACCTACCCTATCATGAGGTGATGTGAGTATCCATAGTATGTTGGTTATTCAAAAATGCTTATATATATTAAGGTGGCTTAGCATGTTATGAGAGAAGACTCTACTCCAACCCTTCTATCTTAGTTTTCATTAGATCACCATCTAGGAAAATGTACTTGTGGTTCTCTATGTGGCTTGATGGCCACAAGATTCTACATGATTATAGTGAGATGTCCCACATATAGATGAGATGGTAGTATAATCACTTCTGAAGGTTGTTCAGACTAGACGGTTGTTAGTTCTTAGTTTGGTGAAGAAGGTCTGAGCAAGCCATAATTTTTTATTCTAAGTTTAAGTTTATGCCAAATAAACTTGTGTGGGAATGAACTTTATGTAGGATCTCTTTTTTCAAGCTAGCAAAGAACCTCATTAGATCAGTGATCACCTGATTCAGTATGCTCATAGTGAGATGCCCCTTATTCAACTGCCGCAATGTGCCATTTCTTTTGATGGTTGTGGGACTAGGCATTAGCTAGATATATGCTTGTTGGAAAAGGTCTAAGCAAGTATTAAATTCAACACCACAAAAGATAAGCTCGTATGGAACTATCATTTGATGAGATCTTAAATTCCATGATAACAAATGATCTCGTCAGATGGAGAACGCTAATATAGCCATAGCAGTATTTCATATGAACTTCTTTAATCCCTTAGAAGGTGATTATCTTCACCTCAAGGATGATATGTCGAGCTATTTATGAAGACGAAAGTTACGTTCTTCTTTTTCAAAATGCAAATGTTGTCCTAATAAATAACTAGAATTGTTAAATGGCCTGCAATTTAGTCAAATCCTTATTAAGAACAATAGGGGACATATATCACTTGTACTAAATATGATTTTAGAATTAGCATACTAGCAGAGAGTGAAATCAAAAAGGTTTTATATCGTTGTTGGAAGGGAACTAACAAAACTTCCATGCCATAATTCTCAAAGCAACCTAATCTAACTAATGATGTGTTTGATAAAGCGGTGTGATTGCCCGGGCAACAATGGGACAAAGTCAGGCATGTTGCAACCGCTCATAACTGTTGTTACCAAACACAAGATCACTTACCGCTTTGAATTTGTATTTTTTTGGCATTCAATTGTGTTCACCTGTAACTTTTTGTCACGGGAGAAAAATCTTGCGGTGGTCCATCTCACCGCACGAAAGCGTTGGCACACCAATCGCGTTGTCAAACTATGCATAACCTTACCAACCCATATTTGAATTAAATTACTTATATGTTTAGATTGGGTGGTAACTTGGATCCACATTCTGATATGACCCTCAGACCCAAAAATAAAATAGCAAACTTATTAAATTCCACGAATACAATCATCAGTTTATACAAAATTTAGAACTTCTTCAGAAATGAAGTTCCTTACAAAAAGTTGTGTAGAATATGTTTTGAAAGTCATACTAATAGAAATATATATAGAATTTTATTTGGATATAGGTCACTTACGTGTGGTTCACTACATGTACCAATCTTGTACACTATTTGTTAATGCAAGTCCACAGTCAGGCCTACCAAAACTCAATATGATCAAACTTGTGTGATTACTTGTATAGTATGCCATCAATCATGGTCTACTAGTGAGTAGGATCCCCAATCATGCACCACACTCAACAAAGGACATTGTGCGCACATAAAGCAAAAGGTACCCCACATCTCAAGCATGACAAGGACATGAGGACATAGCATAAGCACACGCATAGATGGTGAGTAACTTTGTGGGTGTTGTAGTGTAATCTACTCTCATTCATGCTTACTGATTAATTTTTCACCCTCATTTTGTCACTCATTATAGTGGGGTAGCTAGATTCCTAGTGAGTTTACCCCAATATCTATGCATATTCTATAATATTACACACTGTGAAAATATAAGGTATCTTTTGTGTTTTTTAGTTCTCAAGCACATCCCACTTTATTCTGAGAAAACAGTCTCACTATTCTATTGGATTGGACTCTAAATGTATTTTATTGTGTAAACTCTTTTCATTTAATTGCAATTGTCTAAGTTAGGACAAATATTGGCATTACAAGTTTGGCTCTCACTCAAAGATACTATTGTAATTGTCCTTTTTCTCAAGGGTAATGCGATGAATTTGTTTAAATATCAACATATAGAACCAAGTGTTTTGACAAGGTCTAAAGGTCATCTTGGCCCGTGAGACACATTGTTCATTTCTCACACACCTCTCTAGAAAAACTAATAAATCATTTGAATGAGGAAAAATGGAGCATTGCTATGATTATTCTAGTTTTAGATTAAACAACTCGTAAGTAGAGAATAACAAATTAACCATGCAATTTTGGATACAAAACCTATCTTTGTGGGAGAATAGCAATAGATCGGCATTTGTTAACATATATGTGCAGCCTCTTCATTGTCCCTTCTCAAAAATTGCAAGGAAAACAAAATACCTTTGCTTTATATAATAGAGAATGTTTCATCTCATATGTGTTTCACTTTCCCTTCATTTAAATTGCACTTTTACTGTTGAAAAAATAATGTTTCGATAAAGGGTTATGGTTGCTGCAATTCATAAGCATTTAAAAGCAAATTTCACAGGAATGCCACAGAGAAAGGAAAGTATGTTGTAACAGTTCAACAACATTTCAACACAAATTCAAAAGGAATATTGTAGAGAGAAAAAAACCTTAGCCAAGAGGGATTGGGAACAATATAAATGGCAAACGAGCCCAAAGGAGATGATGCAATAGAAGTCAAACTAGTGTAACAAAGATGATTTTGTTCTTACTTATGCTACTTTATGAAGCTTTACCTAGTCATTTGCACCATGAAATCATGACATTAACAAAAACAGAAGGCCTTGATATGGGCAAAGAACGCAAGGCAACTTCAGGAGAGTGTAACTAACAGTTTTAAGGCAAACACTCTCCGACATTGTTCTTACAACAACTTTGGCATATAAGCCAACATCTTAAGTGGAAGTATCTGGAAGCGATGCATTTTGAGTAAAAATCTTTCTAAGTGAAGTTAAGTTACGAAAAAGCCCTAGAATTATTAAGTATACAAAAATGGTAAACAAAGATTTGGATTTGAAATACCAGACCGATTCCACAACAAGTAGTATCATTTTGTTCATTAAAGCAGCATAATAGTTGATAGAAAGTCTGTTTATGAGATGTGTTACAAGTAAAGATTGCTCTAGGAATACAGATACAAACGCTGCTCAACTCTTATGAAATGCCATTCCATTCCTCATAAAACTCAGATACGAAATCCTCCATGAATTTATGTCTTTTCTCTGCCCTTCTTTTTCCAGCCTGGAAAAGGCCAATGGAAGAGAAACAGATTAAAAAATAGTAAGCCATTTGGATCAGAGCATTAAAAGTACGAGTATTTTACATGTAAAATGCCATTAAAATTAGTGGCAATAAGTGTTTGATATATTCATCATTCATCCAACGTTTGAAACAATATATATGGCATATCTATAAACTGATGCATGTACTCCGTTCAGGACGCTCACATGCCTTCTTAAACTAATAAATTAGTCCCCTCGCAGAGAGCTACATCTTCATCCACAAACGTAAGCACCCATCAACCAGCCTATAAATCCAACCACGGTCGTGTTTCTAACAGCATCTATATCCATATAAATAAACGTGAATGAGGCTTTTCGATATCTGCCTGCTTATTTGCTACTTTTTTAGTTTTTTTTATCTGATGCTCACGTACAGCTGCCGGATCTACAATTTCGTTCACGTATCTGTTTAACACAGCTGTCGGTTCTACGATTCATTTCTGACACGAAGATAGGTGTTTGCTTACTTGCTTTCTCGCCTGGTTTCTTTTTATTTTTTTCACATTTGCTTATAGCTTTTCTGATAACACGCTACCGGTTGGAAGGAGTCACCCGGTACTTAATTGTGTTGTTATTTTAGTAGATTGTAAGTAAAATATTTTCAGCATCATTGTATTTAAGTTCTTCAATGAGCACATGTTAAAAAGAAAGCACATATAATTTGGGTAACTACACATTAGAGGAAATCATTTTGCAATTAATCTACTTATTTTTTAAGTAGTTATATTAAAATCATTGTGATTATTAATTATATATAGTTGTTGACATACACATTCCAAAGATGGAGAGCACGTGCAATTTTGGTAGCCGGAGATGGTCAGCTAACAATTTTGGAGGAAATTATTTGGCAATTAATAGACATATTTTTTTAGTGGGTTATGTATAGTTGTTAAGACACATGTTTAAGAAGGGGAGCACATACAATTTTAGTAGTCGACGTTACATGTCAGAGACAATTAGCTAACAATTAACCAAAATTTTCTTTTCTAATGACCATTATCTAAATTGCCGCGAGTACGAATTATATATTGACCATCAATGTCAGTAGGGGGCCACATATAATTTTGATAGCCGCATTTTACATGTTGGAGACAGCGAACTAACATTTAATTGAATTTTTCTCTTTTCAGGAATTGTATGAAAATTATTATGAATACTAATTATACATTAACCATCAATATGAGTAGGTAATTCAACCGCATTCATGTGCTTAGCACGTGCTTTTTAGCTAGTATTATTAAATATGGTCATAATCGTTAAGAGTACCGGATTTTAATTGTTAGTAGATTATTTTGTTTGGTATACTCAACATAAGAACGTTTGTGTTGTTTATGAATTTGTTTGGTATAACGACTATATCAAGAGGAAAAATTAAAAAAACAGCTGAAAATCCTTTTCTTCAGGTGCATAGTGTTTGAGGAAAAGGTCGAGATGGATCATGTTGAAGACCTGAAAGGACCATAGACCAACTTTTTTTATAGTGGGGACTTTAATTCAGGAGAGAGAACAGCCTAGAACAACCGCGAAAGAGGCCTTAATCCCTCCTCTAGTGTTCCAACAAGATTTGATCTCGCAACTTGTACTTCACAAACAACAAGCTTGACCAGCTGAACTAACCGGCAAGGGCGAAGGCCTAAAAGGACCATTTAAGCACGCAGTGCGCCTTCGTTACGAAATGAGAAATCAGAATTTGGCTTTTATCTGTTGCTTGGGCTCTATCTCTAGCCATGTAGCCAGCCTAGAGTCATAATTATCTATGGCTTGGGCGTCGATGGGGCAAAGGAGGAAAAGGTCAAGGTGGATCTTTAAGACCGGAAAGTTAAGGCAAACGATTCTCTAAATATACAGGAATGGATCTAAAATCATGTCTCTCGTCTCTTCTAAGGTATAACCACAAGCTCAATACTCTCCTTCAACTTCGGAATCTACTCAAGATTCAGCATTGGCCAACTTCTCCTTTTGATCTCAATAGTTTTATTGCTCTTTCATAAAAAATGAGACTCCATAAATAGACATCTTTCCATCATAATAGAAGTCATCACTTACTCGTAAGGCAAAAAATTATATTATAAATCACCTAAACATCATAACTTGCATATCCTTGCTACCTCCCTGAGGTAAATGAATGTTTTGTTACGTTTTGTTCCGTCACAGTATAGTAACCCTTGAAAGTGATTTGCACCTAATAATGTCATGATAAGATATCCATGTACATACTCTTGAAGTCAATGCAGAATAAAAAAAAAAATAGTCTAAGTACAAATCCCCCAACATGCATGTCCATATAATGGCATGGACATTGACAATCGGTCAGTGGCAAAATGCTTCAATGATGTTCCTAGAATCCTTCAAAGATAAATTTATGTTTATTACAAAAGTATGCCAAAAATTACTTCTCTATCATGTGGGCTTAGAGCTTGAATGTTATCGGCATCACTAAGTCGAAGTTGGATGTGATGTGATATTGCGATGATCTCTACTGTCTGATTTGGGCCAAATTTGGGACTCTTCAAAAAAATATTCCAGCAGTGATGACCCACCTGCCAATAGTTTCCCGTCTAGTGATGGGCATGTGAAGCATGGTAAGCGTATAGTTCTCGTCAACCTTTAGTGTCACTCAAACATTGCTGGAGCCTTACACCAAGAGACAGGAGTGAGTAGTTTGGTTTTCAGCCTACATGTTTACAATTGCAGTAAATAGCAGAAACAATCGGCTAGTGAAAAGGTCAATTAAATTGGGGCAGAAGGGGCAACTAGGGTAACTGGTAATGAATGGTGTCTGATGAGGATGGGTGATAGCTTACTCAGTTTTCATGAAAATAATGAAAATAACATGTAGATGGATCCACCCAGGGATATAGTCTGCGTTTGGTGAAAGTAGATTTTCCAGAATCTCACTGTCGGATTGATTAAGTGGAGCTTGCTATGTGATCAATAAAAAGGACTTGTCCTCTCTTCTAAATATATATGCAGGTTGGTGGGAGGGACACTCCCACAGTTTATGATATGGACAAGAGAAATAGGCCCTACATACCTCAACTTAGTGGAGGAGCTTTCAGCATGGTCGAGTGGCTTCAACAGTCATCATTATTTTCTTACTTATCGATGTGCCTCTTGCTTCTTATATCTGTTGAGCATGTAGAGGAATGAGTAAAGAGGAGAATGAAAGAACTCTACTCAAATTTCTACCTTCCCCGCTTAATTCTTGTGTATGGTTTAAGTCACCTAAGCATCAATCAAGCCATTTGAATCACAAATGCCTTCTCTAGGTCAAAGTTGTTCCTTTTCGATTTGCCACCACCACTTGTCTCCGAGGGCATCCGAGAAATAGAGTTTCTCGGCCCATCAGCATCAACTAGGGATGGCCCTACCATCTATCATGTATAGCTACTCTATGGCTTCGTATCTTGAGATAGTAGGATTTGCTTAGTTCCTTTAGTTTGCAAGTCAGTGTCATTTTTAGGCTATTTTGATTGGAGTACTACCCAACAAGCAGTTAAGTGTAGTTTTATGTAATGGTTTGAATCCTATGATAGTTCAAACGTCAGACCATCTTAAGTTAACTTCTCATCATGTTACTTTTCTTGGCATATTCTATTGGAACCATTTGGTTCTAGTTCAAAATACACTTTGCTAGTTCCTACTTGTTAAACTGATCACCTTTATTCTCTTCACCCCCACTTCTTTGTCGTGTCCTGACACATTTTATTAATTTTATAATCTTATTCTATTTTCCCCATAGGTGAATATGTCCTTTATAACAATGGAAGGGTGTATAACTCCCAACTGTCATTCTCCTAGTTTGATGTCAAGGCTAAAGGAGAAATATGAAAGGAGGGTGTGGAGTGAGATATCAGCAAAATTGAGGAGAGAGGTAACGAAATAGAAAGCAGAGGTCTGTAAGGAGAGACCAAATTTGTAATTCTGAGAATGTCTATGGCTGTCACCAGCTTGCACATGCACATTGTCTAAAGTCGTCAGCCTTATTGGCTTATATCAGCTATATCATGATGTGGCATCATTGATCTTTCATGTATGTGAAATTGTTGTCCAGCACACTTGTAATTGTGGTCCCCAGCCCCATTCCCACATGTTACAGTCTAGAAGTTCTCAGCAATTGACAAGGAGTCACTCTGGCAACAAGTTGCAACTTAGCAGCTACCTTCTCGTCATCGTCGGCTATAGTGGATTGTCTGGAATGTAACCACTCAACTCAGTAGGTTCACAATAGGAAGGCCAAGTTGTCCACTTAAGCATGTCTCTGCCAACATCTACAGCCATGTTGGCATGTCGCAATCAGTGTGTTAAGACGAGGTCGCCAGGGACTTCAGCAAGTCTTGCGCACTGCTACAGGTATCCCCTACATCTTCATCCAAATATCCAGAGGTAATTTCATGTTTTTATCCCAAGACTTGTATGTTAGTTGCAAGAAGTAAGGGATCTTTGTGATTTCATTTGCTTCAATCGTTCGTTGATTGCATTCTAGATCATGATCCAACTGCAACTTCTTGCCAAGGATTCTCATTTCTCAAGTTGTCTGTTAGGGCAATCAATTTGTTGTTGTGCATGATGCATCAAGGTTCAATCAGCTGGTCAATCGAGTTATAGCCACCCAAGCACATAATCATTGCCTAGCATAGAAACAGAGAAAGGACAAATGCAAACAGTTGCAATCATGCATCTACCCTGAAGTCCCTTGTAGAGTGTTCCTGACCTATTATTGAACACGGAAGAAGAGCGTAATCCTGATATTCCAGTCACGTGTAGCTAGCCCAATTGAGATGCCCTTTTTTATCCTCCTACTTCAGGCCTGTTCTGACAAGTACATAGAATATATTTCTTTTTCATTTTGTTTACTTTTCTAAATCAACGCACTATATGGCATCTCATTGTGCCAAACCATATTTTTGTCCAAGCCTAACTTCCGTGTTCATTTCTTGACAAAATTCATCGGATGAGTGGGTTCACCCAGCATCTTTTGCTTTCTCCAGTCGGAACCTTAGAACACAATATCCACAACCCTACTTGAGTATAGATAAATTCTAGCAACCTTTCTTACTATTGCCCTTATACTTCATTACAAGTCTCTCTTTTTCTATAATTCTATTTACTTTTATACTCTATCCAAACAATGAGTATATAAACCTCTGGATGACCGAAGAACCAAAAGAGATGTCAGCTTTCGTCCTGCCCAACTCATTTCCTTCGCTTCATGAAGGGATACTTACTTTTGTACTTGTCCACTCCAACTACTCTCATCTACTCACTCCAGAAGGAGAGAGTGAGAGCTTCAGAAGGAAATGTGAGGGAAGTTCAAAGGTTAACTCTTATGCTAGTTTCACTCCATGAAGTTTCAGATCACCTTAAGTTGCATTAAAGGAGTCATGCTCTCGTCTCCTTCCTGGTATTCCTGTAATTCCTGTCCAGTATGTAATATGTCTAACGCACTTTACGGGGAGGAAACACATGGGCTAAAGCCCCAAGCTCACAGATAGATACCACTTTCTCTATTGGTAGATAAATTAGTTGAAGAACAAAAGGCTCGATAACAATTTTGCATTCAATGAAACTCCATGAGATGTACAAAATATAACAATTAACAGTTATTTACTACATTATATCATAATGCTGACTATTTTGATTTATTTGTTGCTTATTTTGTGGTGTGAGAGGACAACTAGGTCATATTTTCATGCAAACATACTATTTGTAGATAAATAGAGGGAAAACTTCCATTGGTCTTCTTACCTCAGTTTTCATCAAGTCTTTTAGCTTGAAGAGCTTTTCATGAAAGTGATTAATGCTAGTCTGTTGTTCACTCCGGGTTGTATACTCTTCCTTTGATAAGCCATTTCTAGGTGGAATCTTGGGGTCATGAAGAGTATGACTCTTGCTCCCACCATATGTGAAACAGCGAGCAATGCCTGACAACAATAAAAGATTTATTTTCATCGTGCTCTAAATAGTATACAAATCTAACTATCATTTCCCAATAATTTGTTGAAAACACTGAAGTTTGTGGAATCAAACTATCAACTTTTATATTCTTAAAATAGTAAAAGTAGAAAGGAAGTCCAACTAAATCAAAAGGGTAATATAGACAAACTAGCAAATGAAATGAAAACTTGTTGCATTTAGGTAAGCAATGGACCTAGATACCTTGTTCAAATAAATGAAAAACCTTATAAATTAAAAGACATAGGACTAGTTATGCAGGACAAGAGTTCATATCTAGCCCCTGTTCGGATCAAAATAGTGCACAATTAGTTGAGTATTTTATTTGCAAATTTCCCATTTTAGGATTATTACATGTTAGGAATTAAATCATTTTGTTTACTCACTGATGTAATTATCTCAAGTCAAGGATTTTCATCAATTTTAATACCCAGCCTTAGAACTTATCCAAGAAGATGAATTGATTTGAGATAATTAATATTTTAGTCATCCCTAGTTCCCTCTTCTTATCTTCTCCCAAATGATATGTACAACACAATTGTTATTATAGCCTAAACCCTAATTCTTATAGGTTTGCTCCTCTTTCCACCTTCCTCTCTCACCACTCGATCTCCACTAGTGTGGCTACCGCCATAACGAAGCAAGGAACTTTAGTTGATTCAATTTCTTTCATCTTACTTCAGATGTTTTCTAGGATATGAGGATAGATTCTAACCAATGCCCATTTCCAAAAGTGACACTTGCATGCCTACTTTATCGGGTTATTCCTATTTGTATTATGCCTAAGCAAAATTGCTTGAATCAAGTATGGGTTACTGCTAAGACTTTGTTTGCTACTATGATAATCGACAGAAACATTGTTACTCTATCTTGTGCTACCCTTGAGATAGCTTTGAAGTCTCTTATATGCAACTTCTAAGCAGAGAATTAAATGTCCGATTTCGACATTGTTTCGGATTGCCCGAATATAGATTTTTGACATTTATGCTTCTGACGAGTTTGTCTCCCAAATGAGTGAATGAAATCATGAAATTTTACTAGGACCTAGAACTAAAAACTTACAATTACAAGTTAAAAACTTACATATTACAAGTTATAATAACTATGTTAGAAACTATTAACTACTAATTTAGTATTAAGTAGTAATAAGTACAAAGTAGTATTAACTAGTAACTAAGTGATAAGTAATAAATATTAAGTATTTCAGTTTTAACTACCAATTACTAACTCTTAACCATAGTCACAATATAGTCCGACTTTTTGAAAAAGTCGGGTTTAAAATGTGAATTTTTCCCTAGACGTATCAAACGGACGAATAATTCCCAATTTGAGCATGGTCACAATATATTACGTTTAATTCCCGTATTATTCACGAATTACTCACATTTGACGTTTTCCTCCCATTTTATACTTTTTTCATGTACTTTCTCATTTTATACGATTTAAGACTATAGCTTAATTTAATGTATATATATGTGTGTGTGACCGTGTATATGTAAATACACACACATGTATATGTATCTATCATGTATGCATGTATGTGTGTTATATGTGTGTGCAATAGATGTATAGATATATACTTTATATTGTGCACTATATGTATACATATATATGTGTGTGTGCTATATATGTGCATTATATATATATGTATAAGGTCGAAGTATATATATAAGAGATTTTGAGTTATTGTATATCAACATACTCCATACCATCATTTCATAGATATACAAGTTTTGCATGTAGATCGCGTGATTTTCAAAAGATCTAGCACTTAGAACTTTGTTATTTTTTACGTATTTCTTTAGATATAAGGGTGGGAATAGAAGGTGTGGATAGGCTAGGGATAGGGAAACATACCTTAGAATCAATAAAAATGGCCTCTGGAAGCAAGAGATTCAAAGAAAATCACCAAATTACCCAAGATGTGGCACTAGCAGCCGAGGAACAACATTTCTCAAATCGCATGTCATGTTTCCAAACCACTTCCCAAAATTATGGCCCAAACTTGCCTTTTTGTGGTGAGATTCCGCTTATTTTGCAAAATTTTGCGCCTAGATGCAAAATTACCTCCGATTTTCTACATATGTGCATTTTGATGTCTAGTTGGAAAAACAAAATTAGAAAATTTGATCCCAAATTTTGTTCCATGCTTCTAAGAATATGAAGATTCTACCTTCCTAAGTGATTTGGTGCCAAATGAACCCAGATTTATCTAATTTGACACGATATTGACCTAAACAGAGCTAATTGGCATTAAAATGACTTAATTGGGCCTAGAAGGCCCTAGATGCCAACTTAGGTCACTTTAGGATCCACCCGTCTAGGCTTACAACCCTCTAGCACATACTTACCTAAGTGGGACACTTTTTTTACCTATGGGCTCAAATTCAATGAACAATTGGTCAACAAACCAACCAACCAACCCAATACAAACTTTGTTGAAATTGATAAACATCTCATGTATATGAAGGGAGAAAAGTTTTGGGAAATCATTATATATATATAGAGTCAGGCTAGAATACACTCGAGTGTACAGATCGCACAAATATACTCAAGTGTGTTTGCATATCAAGACAATTTTTTTTGCAAAAAGTAAACCATTGATCTTCACCGTCATACTATAACTAGGCTACATATAAATTTTGATCTCATTTGGATGAGTGTAAGCCACTCATCCGAGGGCAACAAAATCGACGCGCGAAACTAATTTGAAATGCATAATTTTTGCGGTCTTTATAACATGACCTATAAATGTCCAAATGTCCTCAAATTTTGCGTATGAGCTATTCACAAGGTATTTAAGAAGATCAACGGATTAGATTTTTGAAAAAAATATTGCATCATGAAAAGCTACTTGAGTGTATTCCGCTCCGAATACACTCGAGTGTATTCTAGCCTGACTCTCTATATATATTGTCAAATAATAAAAGAAGGCAACTCGTTGTATTAGGTAGGAGAAACCCTGCTCCTATAAATAGGAGAACAGGGAAGCATACAGACTTAACTAAACCCTAATGGGCAAGGCACAGTGAGGCCCATATTACAAGGACAATATAAATAACTAATAAACAAACTCTCTAACACTCCCCCTCGAGCTGAAGTTGGGAGAATCCCAAATCAGCTTGCAGATAGAGTCAAACTAGAAAACAAATAGATAGAAATAAAAGGATAAACCAAGCCCATACAAAAAATTTCTCCCCCACAATATTACATTAAAGCACTCAAACACTCAGAAACTCCCCCTCAAGTAGATACTCTCAAGCAAGCAGACAAGCAGGTCACAGAAGCTTCTCGATCATCTGGAGTAGAAATAAGCAGCAACACAATCATCTGGAGCAAAAGATATAATAGATGATAGGCACCAAGGTCTTCATCAACGTCGTCGTCGTAGTAGCCAGAGAGTGTTGAGTCACATGCAGCAAAGTCCAGAGAGTGTTGGATCACAGGCAGTAGAGGTCAACGTACAAATAAAGTACGGACAGATCAACGTGCGAAACAGAACACGGATGAGACAGAGAGTGCTGGCACACAGTAGTAGAGAGTCGACGTGCAAACAAGGCACGAACATACCAGAGAGTGCTGGCGCACAGCAGTAAAAAGCTGACGACATAGGCAGATAGAAGACCAGTAGGCAGAGTAGCAAGCAAAGAAATAACTCCAGTAGACGAAGCTCCATGTAAAGTCAGCAACAAATGTCTTCATCATCTTCCCTCTTCATAAAGTATCCATCACAGTAGCAGACGTCATAAATCTAGATAGAGTCCAAGTATTCAACTTCACAGCAACAGTCGAGGTAGATGATGAATAAACAATAATAGCAGCAAAATGATCCATATATCAACAATAAAGGTAGCATGAAGATCCATATAGACAACAGCATATATATCTTCCACATCTCTCCACCATCTTATCTCTTCCTCTACTCTTCATCCTCTATTCTCCCCCTAACGCCAAGCACGGAAAGAGTAAAGGAGTGGTTGGCGTGGACAGTAAAAAACAATGGTAGAGGCAAAAAATTTCTATAGGCAAATAGGTGGAGGAGGCAACCGACAACACGCATGGATCTTAGAAAAACCCACGTAGGGGCAACAGATAGAGAAAAAAAAATCTACGCCAACAAGGAGGATTAATCACTCCACCACGAGGCGCAGACAGATAGAGAAGATGAATCCCGTTACTCCGTCAACGTGCCAGAACTGGAAAGTTACCGAGGTTGTCCGGAGATTTCGGAAAGAGAAACGGAGCTAGACGGAGGGGCTTGTGGTGGATTAGGCCACAAGGATAGAGGTTATTAGCGGATTAGAGGTGGATGGAGGGCTGCGGAGGGGAGGAGGGCTGCGGAGGGGTGGACGGCGAAAAAAAGGACGCCCGGAGCGGCAGAAAATGAAAGAAATAGCCTCGGAGACCATGGAACAGCCTGCGGGCAGCCGACCCACAAGGAAGAAGGGTGGCCGCCCGCCGGCTACATCTCCCTCTTGTTTCTCTCTCTCATGTACGACGGCGGCTCAAGATCGTTGCTCTGATACCATGTCAAATAATAAAAGAAGGCAACTCGTTGTATTAGGTAGGAGAAACCCTGCTCCTATAAATAGGAGAACAGGGAAGCATACAGACTTAACTAAACCCTAATGGGCCAAGGCACAGTGAGGCCCATATTACAAGGACAATATAAATAACTAATAAACAAACTCTCTAACATATATATATATATATATATATATATATATATATATATGTATATATATATATATATGTGTGTGTATATATATATATGTATATATATATATATATGTATATATATATATGAGGTTAGGAAGTGTGTACCGGCCGGTACATGCAACTTATGTGTACATGCCATTAAAATGGCACATGTGGAGTATGTTGATAACATCCAACCATATGGATTGATTCAAAACTATATAGATTACATGTGTTTAAAAAATCATAACCATATCTCAAATAGATCATGTAATATTGCAATATATCATTCAATGGTTTCTACAATTCCTGTAACTTACCGTTGATTAGAAAATACACATTTGATTTCGTTGGATGAATTATAAATATCATATTATGGTGATTTTTTGTACACATCTTATCTAAGGGATATACTTTACATCTGCAAGGTTGGATTATTTATTAGAATTTTACAATCATCATAGATGAAGGTGGGTACATGTAAGCTACATGTACTCGGGTACACAATTCTTTTAGCCTATATATATATAAACCGAACCATATCTGCGTTTGCGCCATGACAATCTCACTCGAATTACAGGGACCTACACATATTAGTACAGTATACCGGGGTCTCCGGCCAGAACCACACGTGCAAGTTTCCCTGCATATGGCTCGTTCGTGCTTTTTTCCGGGGCGCTGCCCGAGGGGGCATGATCCGAAGGGAACTTCTTTCGTGTGAAGAGCATTGCTTGTGGAGAAAAGGGTGAGTAGGCAGCGCCTACCAAGCAGACGCTTTCGTCGAAAAGGCTGGATTGCTTCCTTTTCGGCGCCCGCCCTTCGATTTTTAGGGCAAGGCATTGACAAAGGGGGGGGCGCCTCCCAGCTCCATCTCGGCTGGCATCCTGCTCTCGAGAGGGTGGGGTCCGTCGAGCGAACTACTCATATGTTGTGTTGTCCCAACCCGACGTTTGGTGAGTATCCCCCGATGGTTGACAAGCCACCAATCAGGGGCGACTAGACCGGATGACAATAACTCCCCCCGAACACAGCTTACAACTTTCATCGTATTGTGCTCTCCAAAGAGCAACTCTTCTCAAAATAGCAAAAGGTACTGAGTTGGAATCCCATCCTAAGGATTGGATTCTTGTGGTTCCAGAGGATCCAGCTACAGGAGAACTATATATATATATATATATATATATATATATATATATATATATATATATATATATATATATATATATATATATATATATTCAGGCTAGAATACACTCGAGTGTATTCGGAGTGGAATACACTCAAGTAGCTTTTCATGATACAATATTTTTTTCAAAGATCTAATATGTTGATCTTCTTAAATATCTTGTGAATAGCTCATACGCAAAATTTGAGCACATTTGGGCATTTATAGGTCATGTTATAAAGACCGCAAAAATTATACATTTCAAATTAGTTTCACGCGTCGATTTTGTTGCCCTCGGATGAGTGGCTTACACTCATCCAAATGGGATCAAAATTTATATGTAGCCTAGTTATAGTATGACAGTGAAGATCAATGGTTTACTTTTTGCAAAAAAATTGTCTTGATATGCAAACACACTTGAGTGTATTCGTGCAATCTGTACACTCGAGTGTATTCTAGCCTGACTATATATATATATATATATATATATATATACATATAGGTTAAATGTACTAATAATTTAGCTTTTTTAAAGTCACCTAAGTGAGCTTAGTCGCGACTAGTCGCAAGGCTCTCTGCTTGAACGTTGTGTCGCCTTGCCGCCTTGACAAGTACGGCCAAGACCCAACTTTGACCCAATGACATGGACAGTTCAACCACAAACCCAATGACCAGGCCTTTTGGGTCAAAGACCCACTTGGAAATTAAAAGAAGCTATGGCAGGATTGGAGCAACATAAGACGAAAGGAGAAACTAGAGAGAATAACAAAAAAATGAGAGGGACAACCCCTGATACAGGATCAAAAGGAGAGAAGGGAGCATTAAAAAAGGATTAAATAATAGTAACATGGGGAATTTGACAACAACAATAAGGTGGAGACTAGTGAACATGATGAGTGCAGCACATAACTTGGAGGGGACTAAGTAGAGAGAGAAATGACCCAAGGATGATCATACACATGTGCAAGATTCAAATGAAGTGAAGACCAAAAATCAAGAGGCATTGGATGAAATGAGCAGGCCAACGTGGAAACAATTGGATGGCGACAGCAATGACAGGAACAGATGACAATAAAAGTGACGAACGCCGATTGTAAAGTGACAGCCATGGTCTGTCAACCACTTGAAAAGGAATTTTGCCAACATCGGTTGATGAGAATTTATTTCACTTGGACTGGATGGGGAGTAAAGAAGGGAAAAAGGACTTGATTCACGTGATCTGGTTTGTACTTCTTTAAAAAATTTGTGCTCAATAGGTTGTGGTCCAACAGTCTTACTCTGACCTAACAGAACCAAAAACACATAATGTAATTTAATAAGTCAGGCATACTTGTTAAGGAGCCAAGGCTGGGTGCCTTGCCACCTAGCATGCCTTGGTATCATCTAGGTGGTTTAGGAAGGATATAAACTTCAGTTCATTTTATGAATATATACATGTTTCATGATTTTCATTAACATTTCCCCCCTCATATACACATCTTTTATAGTAACATATGCAGGTAGATACAGACATACGAGTTACGGTTAATCCCCTCATATACATATAGCTTAGAGTACAAAAAGACAAAAGAAAACAGTTTATAATTCTAAAAATCTAATCAACATTAATTTCAAGAACAAGAAGAAAAAAATGCAACGATGTATTAGATAGAGAATCAATGCATAGTTTGAGATTTATGTGGCAACTCCATGTAATGAGCAAGGTAATGATAATCCTTCATAAAGTAAATCCTGTATTGAAACTGAATTGTAGGTACCCGAACAAGAAAAATCACAAAATGTACATTTACAGTAATATATTTTAACTAAAAATGATATTTGGTGCTTAACAATGACAACTATCTAATCTGAAGACTAGGACAATAAAACAAGCATTAACACGCATTCATAAGCCTTAGGACCCATTAAAATAACTCAAGGTAGTATATAAGGTAAGATGCACCCCCAGGGGCACCTTTGCCACCTAGCAGCTGCCTAGATGCGCCTGGGCGGACCACAACAAGTATGAGCCCAAGCTTTACTCTTTTCCTCCTCCCTCCTTTACTCCTTTCATAACGGATGCTGGCGGAGTCATGGGACCAAATAAATCTGCAGCCAATGATGCAGGATGATGGGAGGCTCCTTGTGTAACTGGAACAGCCGGTGAAAATTGAAACTAGAGGGACGTCAACAATGAGTTCTTGAACAGGAAAGGGTGGCTTTCTTTGACTTGGGAAGAAAAGATGAAAGTTGCAGCAACTGATGGAACACGGTGGAGTAGACATACTGATGTTCAGTGAGCCTGACTTTGATGCAACTGCTAGACAAACTGACTATATCAACTTGACTTGAAAACCGGTGGCTAGACTTGAGAAGCCAAACAAGGAAAACATTACATGCACTGGACCTGAGGGTATAGAGAAGAGCTCAGATAGCGTACTCTCGTTGTTAAGCAACTCGGAATTTAATGAGAATAACAATACAGGAAAGGGTTACTTTCTTTGACTTGGGAAGAAAAGATGAAAGTTGCAGCAACAGATCGAACACGGTGGAGTAAGCAAATTGATGTTCAATGAGCCTGCTTTTGATGCAACTGCTAAACAAACTGACTATATCAACCTGACTTGAAAATTGATGGCTGGTACATAGACAGATAGACTTGAGAACCAAAGGAGGAAAACACTACATGCACTGGACCTGAGGGCATAGAGAAGAGCTCAAATAGCGTACTCTCGCTGTTGAGGAACTCAGAAATTAATGAGAATAACAATACATGAAAGTCATCAGAAATTACAATTTTCTAACAGAAAAGGTCATAGTTAGAATAGAACAGCTTTAGCTTACCCCAAAAACTGCAGGTTAATCATTTACAGCAGCTAGTAGTAACTATCTGAAAACTCATAAGCTTACTTATCACAGACAATCTTTCACCATCAGTTTCCACTTTTACAAGATCATCTCAAGTCTAGAATTTATTACAGCTTACCAATGGCACCAATTGCATCTAGGCGGTCAGCATCCTGCACAACTTTAAACTCCATATGTGACTGACAAGAAAGTTTGCCAGCAACTTCATTCTTGAACCCTGCAAATGCAAGAACATCAATTTCCAAGATACTAGTGGTCCTCAAAGTTCTAACAATACTCTAACCGCATATTCACGCATGTAGATGTAGTGAGTACACTATGGTATCTCGGTCCTCATGTTGAACCTAGGCGTCTATTTGGGATGGAACACAGATCCAAACTGGATCTGGATAATGAGGTGATGTGATTGTGCCTGGCATGCCGCAATGTCAATGTGAAATTGGACTGAAAGTCTGAAACTGAACTAACAGGGTCAGTTAATCATGTTTCACTTCCCCTTTAAGATTGAACCAAACCAATAAATTCCTGCTTTGAGCAGGATTTTGCGGTCGAGTGTGGATTTGTGTTCCTTATTCTAACATTGATAAGACATTAGATAATTACTAGAACTAGATTGACATCTCAAACGGTCTTTTATCCAGATTCAGACTAGGCCAGTCCCAATCCCAGGACCACTCAGATCATAGTTCATTATCCAAATCCCACCCCAAACACATGCTAGGTGCTCTGGCTTTTCGAAGATCACTCTCTCATGATTATGTGATACATTTTAGCTCCGTGATATCGAATAATCAGAATGATGTCACTAAGCATCGAATACATGTACTTGCTAGTTGCTACCTTAATAGCATATAAATATGTTTAATATTTTACCCAAAGAAATTATTTTTAATAAATAGAATCTTAATCATCTAACAAAGTCACATATATATTGTTCCACTAATTGACCTTTTTCATATGACTTTTAGACAAGTACTAGTTTAAAATTTCCACGAAATTGTTGAAATTTCCACAATTATTTCCATACCGATGGCCATCGGACATCGAAATGCACTGTCGAAACGCACTATCCATTGAAATTTTTCTTTCTTTCTAATGTACTATGGATTTCCTAGAGCATATTTTTTTGCACAATTTTGTGTCTTAAAGTTTATACAATGTGCTTGCAAACTAAAATGACTTAATTCATTGATTTCACCATTGAAAAATGACATCAAAATGCTGCATCGAAATCCCTATCGAAACAGTTCAGAGTCCTTAATTCACACATTAGGAGACCCCCACCCCCACATATCCAGTATGAAATATTATTGCATGTTCGAGTAGATTCACACTAGTAGATAATTCTGGTAAAATTTCAGAAATTAATTCGTTGATTTTGTTGTCGAAACGTTAGGAACGCATTTGTCGAAATTTCCATCGAAGTTTTGGTAAATTTCAGTTTCTGTTGCCAGCGAAACGGCATCGAAATCGGACATTTTCTTCCTTGCGTCAATATAAACTAGGCCAAAAGAGAATCGTGCCTCTTTTGGTATCAACAAAATAAACGACCAAAACTCAATTTAGAGGATAATGCCCCTTGTTAAGGATATGAATCTACTAAAGAAATTTCCTCTCAGGCATAAGACTCCATTGATCAGATAACAACTCAAGCTATCATTTGAAGCGTGATATGCATGTCGTCAAAAAAGTGTCTTAGTTTTCTCCCAAGAACACCAGCTTGTTGAAAAATATTGTGTTTAACGCCGCATACCAAGTGTAGTAAATACTCAATGAGACATCTAGCACAAAGTCAATGTGATAAAGTGAGTTTTCTAAACCGTGTGCCTTATTATCCTGGTATTCTTGACTTTGGATTCCACTTCATCATCCTTTGATCATTTGACAATTTTGTGACACTTAATTAAGAACTTGATACATAAATATACCTTGTATGTATAAAAATACACTTTGAATTTGGTTACTCCTTTAGATCATTTATGTACTTAACTTTATCCTTTGAATCCCATTTTTTCTAATTATTCTTAAACTATATTGTAAGCCCTGGGTCCAAATTTTTCTTTAATTGGAGTTTCCTACCTCCTATAAATTCCCAAAGTTACACCTATAAGAACATTTTTTTCCTTTTTTGGCTAAATGGGTCGTGTTTAGGCTTACTAGGCTGCAGCCCCAGCAAGCCGGGGTGGGGTTATTCCTTACCTTCGGCGACCAGATACAGTACCCGTTGGTTGGGAAAAACCCTAGATCTTCGGCCACCCGAATTTCCCTCATCTTTTATCTGCTTTGCATGTTTAAGTGTGTGTTGGATTCGTCTCGAGAATCCGTACCAGATTCAAGTATAATTTCTCGCCTATACTCGGTCTTCACGAAGCTTCAAAGCTCCAAACATGGTGCCGTCGTGGATGTTTTGGGGGCTCAGAAAACCCCAATCCTAGGTCTAGATAGCTACAAATATACCATTGATTCGACTCCATCATGCCCCCACGCACACAACCATAGCTTTGGATTGCTCTCTCGCCTTCTATCACACTTTCCCCCAAATCCCATCCACTAGCAGCGGTGCAGCACTGTAGCATCCCGCTCGCACAAGTCCCTCTCTCTCTCTCTTCACAAGGTCTCACTCTCTCTCTCTCTCTCTCGGTCTTGGTTTGATCATATCTCTCGCATACATTATCAGAAATACATGATACTATAGCCATTTCGATCACGAGAATGAAAAGACTACAATGAAAGTATTATCAAGTTCTGGTTCTAAATCCTTTTATAATTTTTCCTATAATGATCTTTGTTGGTGTTTATATATTTAAATTGTTATCTCAATATATTGCTAGAATGGGTGAATGAACACACCTAGAGTTTGAATAGGAATTAAAACCCTAGCCTTAAAATTTTGGACCCAAAATATCTTATATTTGCATCACGACTTTGCTCAATTATGAACATGATCCATGACGTTTAATCTTGACTCTCAATCATGATCCCTACCCCATATTGATATGACTTGACATCGGAACTCCACATAGGAAAATCAACGAGCTATGATCTTTTGACCTCTAGTTGATCAATACAAGTTTATCTTGATCCTTACCCGATATTGATATGACTTGACATCGGTACTCCACGTAAGAAAATCAATGAGCTGTAATCTTTTGACCTCTAGTTGATCAATACAAGTTTATGAGTGACTTTTGATTACAACGTGGTCTTAGTTTTGAGCATGAAAGAGAATATGATATGGAGTAGATAGTTTCAATCATTTGAGAGATATTCTTTGATGCTTTTGCGTACCTATTTGGAAACGCTAAGAAATAGAGTGGAGGTGAGAGAGTACACAGGCTTAGATATATGCAACTGGGTGCCACCCCACTTTCTTAAGTGAAATATTGGATGACGCGTGAAAAACTAAAGAGCTAGAAATAAACACATGCAATTAGATCTGTAGCTTTTGGTGTAGAGAGGGGCTAATGCATAGACATAGTGACTTGTAAGATGGTCGTTTCAATTATGAATTATAGTTGATCAATATATTTGAATATGTGAGTTTTACCATATTACATCATGATAATGATAAGGTTTCATATGGAAATAATAATGAAATGAAATATAGTGTTCCCTACATCTTTTGAGGACACTTTTGAAATTTGGGGCCAAAATTCCCCTTAAAAAGGGGAAGATGTGATAAATCCAGTTTTCGAATATCTAAATCTTGTGCCTTATTATCCTTGCATTCTTGAGTTTAGATTCCACTTCATCATCCTTTGATCATTTAGAAACTTTGTGACGCTTAATTGAGAACTTGGTACATAAATATACCTTGTATGTATAAAGATACACCTTAAATTTGACATATTACTCCTTTAGATCATTTATGTACTTTAGCCTTTGGATCCAAACTTTTTCTAATTATTCTAGACTATATTGTGAACCTTAGATCCAAATTTCTCTATAATCAGAGTTTCCTAGCTCCTATAAATTCCCAAGTTACACCTAAAAGCACATTTTCCCCCTATTTGGCTAATGGGTTGGGTTTAGGGTATTAGGCCGCGCCCCCAACCAGCTCCGGCAGGGTTATCCCCTACCTTGGGCGGCCAGCTACCACTGGTTGGAAAAACCCTAGATCTTCGGGCACCCGGATCTCCCTCATCTTTGATCTGCTTCGCACGTTTAAGGGTGTGTTGGATTTGTCTCGAAAATCCGCACCAGATTTGATTTCTCGCTTGTACTGTCTTCGTGAAGCTTCGGAGCTCTGAACATGGAGCCGACATGGATGTTTTGGGAGCTTTGAAAACCCTAACCCTAGGTCTAGATAGCTATAAATAGACCATTGCTATGACTCCACCACGCCCTCATGCACACAACCATAGCTTTGGATCGCTCTCTCGCCCTCGATCTTACTTTGCCCCCAAATCCACCATCCACCAGTAGTGGTGTGACACTGTGGCAGGCCACTGTCACAAGTCCCTCTCTCTTGGAAAGGTCTAACTCTCTCTTTAAATCTTGGTTTGATCATATATCTCGCAAGCATTATCGAAAATACATGATATAATAGTCTGTTTCGATCGTGAGAATGAGAAGAATACAATGGAAGTTGTTAGAGAGTCTATATACTTAAGTTGTTGTAGTCTATTTGTAATATGGGCCCAATTTTGTATTGGCCCATTAAGGTTGTCCTGTGTATGTATGCTTCCCCCTTATCCTATTTATAGGAAAGGATGGTTGCCCATATCATGAAAAACCTACAGAAGGGGATTTCCCCACTTATATTGTTTTCCACATGGTATCAAAGAAGTCGGTCTTGTACTGCCCCTAACCCTGAGAGAGAGAGAGAGAGAGAGAGAGAGAGCACAAAGGAGAGAAGCCTCCCCTTGCGAGCGGTCGGCGCTGCTTGGCTTCCCGTAAGGATGATCTACCCCTGCATCTTTTAGGAGCGTCTCCATGGAGCTATCCCCATCTTTAACAACAACAACAAAAATCATCTTGAAGTTGTTGCTTGCTATGGTGTCGCCGCCATGACCTTTCTTGCCACCGTCATTGATGTTGTAGTCGCCGCCATCTGCCTTCCATATTGTCGCCGCCATTATTGCTCGCTTTGAGGAGTCATCGCTGCCTCCCTATATGTTGTTGCCGCTACCCTAATAGCCATTGTCATCTACATTGTTGCCCACCTATTATGTATTCATCATCCATGCATCCACCACTATTTATATCTAAGCCCAAATCAAGGAAAAGATCTCCTATTTCTACTGTATTGGGGATCCATCGTCCTTTATATTGCTTTGGTGGAGTTCTGTAACGATTTCTCCATCATTTTTGTTGTTGCTCGGGCTTACTGTTGACGATTCGTCGTTGTAACACGCTGTGTCAGTGTGCATCTGCTTCGACGAATTTGTTGTCACGATACTAGACATGGTGTGTCAAAATTTTAACACGACGTGTTACTTTTTCGCTGACATTTCCCGCCGCGCAACCTACACGGCGTGTCAATATACGACACAATGTGTTGCAGCCTTACTGCCCCAAGCTGTCTACTAGACACGGCGTGTCCATTCTGGAACTCGATGTGTCGCATGTTGTCTGACTCTTCGGTTACTACTAGACACGACGTGTCCCTTCAACGACACAGAGTGTCCGCTGCTTCCTGTTGCTACATCTTGGCGTGCTACATCATCTACTCATGGAGAAAGGTTCTATAAATGGCATGCTTCTATCCTTTTATTACCAGCAACAATTATCTTCCCTTTTTCAGCAATTTTATAAAAAAATTACACCTCGTCTTTCAACCCTACATACATATTGCCTTCCTCTTCAATCTGCGTTTTACCCCCCTCCCACATATATCTTGTGCATTCTTATTTTTGATATGTTCCAAACCACGGGTGCTCTGTCCCCCGTCCCCCCCCCTTTGGGTCGAACTAAGTTCCATTTATTTTTCTACCCAGATTTATGTAATCGGGTCGTGTTGCATATTGCCTCGCATTATCGGTTACCTCCTCCACATATTTGCCTACACAAACTTTGCCTCTACCATTGTTTTTTGACTCTCCACTCCAACCACTCTTCATTCTTTTTGTGATTGACGTAAGGGGGAGAATATTGGATATTGTGCAGAGCGAAGGAAATAGATGAGATGGAGGAGAGATGAAGAAAGAGAAGAAGATATATATGTTGCTATCTATATGGATCATCATGCCACTTTTATTGTTGTTCTATGGATCTTCATGCTACATATACTATATGGATCCTTCTGCTACTATGTTGTGTGCCTTTTCTATGTGGATCCTTCTATTGTTATATGGATTGTTCAATGATAGTTTAAGCTTCTATGTGGATCCTTCTTCTGCTGCTATTATTGGTCTTTTTTCCTCATGAAGACCTTGAGGAGCTTATAAACCATCTACCTTGACTGATTCTATAAAGTTACATACTGGGGCATCATCCTAGCTATGTGTGCTATAATTAGCACATTATACTAGTTGCTTTGTGCTTGTGCACAATCTACTGTCAGTGCTTTGTTTGCACATTGACTTTTTACTGTGAACTAGCACTCTCTGAACTTTGTGTAGCAGCACTCTCTAGACTTTGATGTCTGCTACTGTGACGGATACTTTATGAAGAGGGAATATGATGAAGACTTTTGTTGCTGACTTTACATGGAGCTTCGTCTACATTGCATATTGGAGTTATTTATTTGTTTGTTACCTTGCACACTGGTCTTCTATCCACCAACATTGTCAACTTTTGCTTCTGTGTGCCAGCACTCTCTGACTTGTCCGTGTTTTGTGCACATTGACTCTCTACTTCTCCATGCTTTTTGTGCATGTTGACTTTCTGCTACTGTGATCCAGCACTCTCTGGTTCGTCCATGCTTTGTTTGCACATTGACTATTGCTGCTTCTTGGAACCTAGAACTCTCTAGGACTTGTGATCCAGCACTCTCTAGCTACCACGACGATGACAATGATGAAGATCTTGGTGCCTATCCACTATTCTTTCTTTTGCTCCAGATGCCATTGTGATGATCAAGAAGCCTCTATGCCTGCCTAGATATCTGCTTCTTTAGAGCATCTACTTGAGGGACTCTTTGAGTATTTGAGTGCTTAAGTGACTTATTGTAACATTGAGGGGGAGAAATTCTGGTATGGGCTTGGTTATCTTTTTATTTTATTTAGTTTGTCTGTCTTTTTGCAAGTTGATGTGGGATTCTCCCAAGCTCCAGCTTGAGAGGGAGTGTTAGAGAGTCTATATACTTAAGTTGTTAGTCTATTTACTTAAGTTGCTTTAGTCTATTTGTAATATGGGCCCAATTGAGTAGTGGCCCATTAGGGTTTGTCATGTGTCTGTATGCTTCCCCCTTATCCTATTTATAGGAAAGGGTGGTTGCCTCCTATCAAGAATAAAAACCTACACGAGGGGATTTCCCCACTTATATCCTTGTTCACAAAAGTATTATTAAGTTATGATTCAAAGCCTATTCTAAAAGTTCCTATAATGAATTTTGGTGGTGCTTCTGAAATCAAAAGTTGAACCTTTATTAAAACTTGACCTTGTTACCATGAGATCTTTTTGAATCGGTTTGGAACTATATTTGAAATTGTTATCTCAAACTTTGATATATGGAATTGAACCTTGATAACATTAAGGATCCTTGATGTTCCAACATATAATGGCGTAAGGGATTGTTCATCTACATGTGTAAGTTTGATATTCGATATTGTTGACATATTGAGAAATCTTGATACTCGACTATTTTGAGGATGAATGATCATCATAGGGTTGAATAGGAACAAGTACCCTAGATCTTGTTATTTGAAAACTATAGTTCTCAAACATCATCCTAACCATTATCGACTCAATCCTAGACCAGGACCGGAGCTTAGGCCCCGATCTACACCATCTTAGAACTCATTTTTTGAATATATCTGAAAGGTATGTATATTATATCCTATTTCTAGAAGTTGTGGCTAATAATCCTATTATTGAGATGATTAAAAAAGGAGTACAGGGTTCTCTTTTATAAGACAAGAGAAGACCACAGGATTTAGAGGTAACCCATGTGGGATAAAACTAAACACAAGAATAACACAGTAAAGAGAAAAATAGACTAAGTAAAAAAACACAGGAAAGTCTATATACTAGTACTCCCCCTCAAGCTGGAGCGTAGATGTCTATCATGCCCAGCTTGGATGTCATAGAAATGAACCTTGTCTTTGGTGGAATCTTTGTGAAGATGTCAGCCACCTGATCAGTCGTATGAATGTAGGGAGAAGAGACCTGGCCAGAGAGAACAGCTTCGCGGACAAAATGACAATCCACCTTAATGTGCTTGGTCCGCTCATGGAAAGTAGGGTTACTGGCAATGAATGTAGCTGCTTTGTTGTCACGATACATTGGAATAGGAGACGAGTCAGAGATACCAAAGTCCTTCAGTAAGCTCCTAATCCAGAATAGTTCACAGGTAGTGTGCGCCATGGCACGATATTCAGCTTCAGCACTTGAGCGAGCAACTACAGACTGCTTCTTGCTTCGCCAAGTGACAAGGTTGTCTCCCACAAACGTGCAGTAGCCAGAAGTAGAGCGACGGTCAACCTTGCTGCCAGCGTAATCGGAATCAGAATAGCCAAGAAGTTTGCAGTGTCCATGTTTCTTGTAAAGCAGGCCTTTTCCAGGAGAACTTTTCAGATATTTCAGAATATGACAGACAGCGTCCCAATGACATTGTCGAGGCTTATCTAGGTAACGACTAACCAATCCAACAGCAGCAGTAATATCGGCCCGTGTAGCAGTAAAATAGATAAGTTTACCGACCATTCTTCGATATTGATGAGTGTCAGGATAGGCACGAGAATTCTCATCATCCCAGTTGGTGTTCGGATCCAGAGGTGTGCTAGCAGGCTTAGCACCTAGAAGACCAGTTTCAGATAGTAGATCCAGAACATACTTGCGTTGAGATAAGCAGAGGCCAGAAGAAGACCGGGACACCTCTATCCCAAGAAAATACCTGAGAGACCCAAGATCTTTAGTGACGAAATGTTTTTCCAGATAGTGCTTGGTGGACTGAATACCATCAGGATCACTTCCTGAGAGGATAATATCATCAACATAAACAATGAGAATAATAATGCCAGCAGGAGTATTCTTGACAAAGACTGAGTGATCGGACTGGGAGCGCTTGAATGAAAAATTCTGAAGGATAGTGCTTAATTTATCGAACCAAGCTCTGGGACTCTGTTTCAAGCCATAGATCGCCTTTTTCAGTCTGCAAACTTTAGAGGACTCCCCCTGAGCAACAAAACCAGGGGGTTGTGACATGTAGACTTCTTCATGAAGGTCACCATACAAGAAAGCATTCTTGACATCAAGCTGATACAGAGGCCAGTCAGAATTAATAGCAACAGAAATAAGAATTCTCACAGAGTTCAACTGTGCCACCGGAGAGAAAGTCTCAAAGTAGTCGACCCCATAGGTCTGTGTATAGCCTTTAGCCACTAGTCTCGCCTTAAGTCGTTCAACAGTTCCATCTGGTTGATACTTGACCGTGAAGACCCAGCGACAACCAACAGGAGAACAATCAGCAGGTGGATCAACAAGTTGCCATGTATTGCGCTCAGTGAGCGCCTGCATTTCAGTTTCCATAGCCTGACGCCATGTAGGATTTTTAATGGCCTGAGCAGCAGTTTTAGGAACAGATATAGCAGAAAGGGCGGTAATAAAATTAGCAAAATTAGCACCCAGATTATCAGTAGAACAAAGATTCCCAATGGGATGCTTAGTACAAGTCTGTGTCCCTTTTCTCAGGCTAATAGGGAGATCAAGGTCAGAAAATACCTGCGGAGGTGTTTGATCTGACACAGAGACAGGCCTTTTGTAGTCAGATCATAGGCTTGTTTCGTCTTCTCGTCAGCATCAGGGGCAGGAAGAGACAGGCCTTTTGTAGTCAGATGAGAGTGGCGACCTTGGGATTTGACATACAACTCAAATGAGGCAGCCCATAGGTGATAGTTGGAACTGTCCAACTTCACCGTAGTAACACAGAGAGTGTGCGGGAGATCTGGAGTCGCCATCAGACCAGAGCAGAGCAGTAGCACGGGCACAGCAAGGATCAGCAGTAGCAGTATTCAGTAGCAGGAGTCCACCACATGGACTAGTAGTCATAGCAAGTAGGAGATCCACATGGACCTCAGAAGACCCTCACGGGACAGATAAAGAAGTAAGAAACCTACGCCACCATGGAGAAAGGATCACTCCACCATGAGGTGTAGGCAGGCAGAAGCGAAAAGCTGGTTTACGCCTTCAACGTGCCAGAACTGGAAAAGACACGGGTTGTATGTAAGCTTTTCGGAAGAGCATACGGAAACGAACGGAAGCCTGTAGCCGAACTAGATGGTGAGCGAAGAACTAGGGAAGAGAAACAAGAGAGAAGAGAGGATGAGGAGGGTGGTTGTGGCTGCGGGAGATGGTAGTGGTGGGTGTGGGTTGGCGGCGGGCAGCAGGGGGGGTAGGGTGGGCGGCGGCTTGGGAAAAGGGAAAGGGGGTGGCGGATGGGGTTGATGGAAAAGGATCAGGGTTAGGGAGGATTGGGAGGCTCTGATACCATCTAGAAGTTGTGGCTAATAATCCTATTATTGAGATGATTAAAAAAGGAGTACAAGGTTCTCTTTTATAAGACAAGAGAAGACCACAGGATTTAGAGATAACCCATGTGGGATAAAACTAAACACAAGAATAACACAGTAAAGAGAAAAATAGACTAAGTAAAAAAACACAGGAAAGTCTATATACTAATACTCTTGACATTGGTTGATGTGATGTAGTGTATGTTTACATACTTATGACTAAAACACTTGGTTACTTAATTGCATGAGCTACCATGTTCCCTACATAACAGTGTTTTGGTTTTCTATATATAGATTGTTTGTTCTTTCATTTGATAACTAGATTTGTAATGCACTCCCCTCGTTTCTTACTATCGATCGTTGATGCCTTTCCTTTGTCGTTGATAGGGGTCAAGTGGTGATTTTTGCATTTCCCTTAGGGTTAAATGGCACTTCGGCCTTTCCCTTGGGATTAAGTGGCATCTTGATGGTCTTACCACCCACTTTCATGTATCTGAGGTGATTCACCCTTGTTTTGTACATTACAAACTGATTTGGAAACTTCGACGTGTTGAACACTTGAAATGCTCTTTATTGTTACTATTGTTTCTTATAAACATGATAAGTGGTTATTTCTTTTGAAATATGCATATATTGTTCCATGTTTTCATAAACCGTACTCAATGTTTTTGCATTGACTTTGGGTCATGATTTTCCATTTAGGAAAACACTGAAGGACTCTACTCATCTGCTAGACTCATTTAGAAGCTTACACCAAATGAATATGTCAACATGGGATCATTATGCAATCGAGTTGTAGGTATTATCTAGTTTGTCTTAGCTATTTTTTTCTTTCTTGTTAAGTTTCTATCTTGTTGCCTTGCGGGCACCATGTAAGATCCTATGGTTTAAATTAATGGAATATTATCTCTTTTTCGAATATGATTGTGTGATTTTTCGGGCTGCTCGGGGACGGTAGCTTCAATCTCTCTACAATGTTTAGGCGGTGAGATTGGATTGGGGTAATTAATTTTCTGTGACAATCAAAATCATTGTCAAATCAAACACAGATTATGAAAAAAGTTAATCTCTACAAAGGGTTATAGTAGCATGAGTTCTAAATCCTCATTTACATAAAAATCAAAGAGAATCAACAAGGAGCCTCTAAATAGGCATTGACTAAAACAAAGAGAACATGCTCCCATTTATTTCTCCTAGGAACAAAAGTAGACATGTACGATTTATCAAAGTGACTAGTGTCATACTGAAAAGACTCACTCAACAGAAGACTCCTATTTATCAAAGTCAACATAGGAAATTGACATTTTCACTTGGGTTAACACATTTTAATCTAGTTATAGATCTCGTTGCAAAACTGAAAGTTGAAACATGGTAGGTGGGTGAATGTAGTCTATCTAGAAACTTAGAAAGTTGGGAGCAAAAAGGTAGTAAAGGGCATCATGCTCAAACACTCTAATTATCTTAGTGGTCTGAAGACACAGCACGATTTATGGAAAATAACTTGGTAATTCAAAACTATGGTGAGTTTTCTAATAGAAAGAAGGTTCAAAAGAAAGGTTGAAGCATTTAGACTCCAGAGAAAGATGACCTAGATCTAATAAAAATACTTCCCCTACTAATTGCATTGGATGCCATTATTTGCAAGTTTTGATGGGTACAATCAGGTAAAATTGAAAAGATCTTGAAAAGGAAGCATTACCAGTAAGAGCAAACACCTGACTTTATTATTTATTTGGAGGTCCGTAGTAGTTAAAGTGCAAGTAGCTAGATAGATGATAAACTCAAAAGAAGAAGCTCTAGGAGTAGCAGCAAAACCTTGCAAAGTTTCATTCAGGGGTAGCGCCAAGAGATGCGGGAAAAGAGTATGTCTATAATTATAATAGAAGTAGCTTCTTGATTTATCTAATTCATGTTCTCAAGCTTTACCATCTGTCAAAAACAACCATTCTCCTTATATCTGCAAAAGATATACAATACCCTCTCTTTTATAGGACAAAAAAGGAGAGGAAAAACATATCTAATAGATATAGGATAAAACTAAAGAGAGAGAAATAACAATACAAGGAATATAACAAATATTTTTAACACTCCCCCTCAAGATGGAGCATACATGTCTTGCATGCCCAACTTGTCCACCATTGTAGGCTTGTAGCCTTGTAGCAAATCTGGTCTTTGGAAAAAGCTTTGTGAATATGTCAGCATCTAATATTTGATATAAATATACGGAGTAGAAATACGTCCAAAAATAGGCTTCTACACCAAGTGACAATCCCCCTCTATGTGTTTGTTGCGCTCATGAAATGTGGGATGGCTCTCAATGAAAATGTATGTTTTATTATCACAGTACATAGGAATAGGTTCAGGATCACAGATGTTGAATTCCTTCAGAAGTCCATGCACCCACGTAAACTCACATGTATGAGCCATAGCTCTATACTTAGCTTTAGCACTTGAACGGGCGACAACCGTCTATTTTTTACTTTGCCATGTAACTATATTTCCTCCCACATATGTGCAGTAACGTGAGGTAGATTTGCGCCAGTTCTGTTGCCAGCATAGTCAAAATTAGAGTATCCAGTAAGTTCGAAACGCCCATGTCACCTACATGGTAGACCTTTCCCAAGAGAGTTGTTTAAGTACTTGAGAATGCATTAGGATCAAGAGTACCGTTAGGTTTAGCTCCCAGCATAACGGGTTCCTTCAAGAGATCAAGAACATACTTTTGTTGTAATAAATGGACTCCAGAAAAAGAGCATGCTCAATACCAAGAAAATATCAAAGTTTCCCTAATTCTTTAGTAATAAAATATTTTTCCAGATACTCCTTAGTAGCTTGTATGCCTTCTTGATCCAACCAGACAAAATAATATCATCCACATATACAATCAGAATAACAAGTCTAGAACTAGTTTTCTTAATGAAAATTGAATGGTTAGAATGAGACCATCTAGAACTAAATTTGACAAGGATTTGACTCAGTTCAACAAACTACACTCGTGGACTTTGTTTTAGACCATAAATAGCCTTTTGAAGTTCACAAACATTAGAACATTCCCCCTGAGCAGCAACCAGAAGGTTGCTCCATATACACCTCATTCAAATCAACATTTTTTTTGACAGGCCAGAAGTTCTCTTATTCATCCTACCCTCCTCATGTAGGCAAAATCAATCTTTCAAACGGTTACATCTCCGCTCATAGCAAGCGGTTCAACCTAGAGTCCATCCACATAGCTAGGAAGAAAACAAAAAGTCAAAATCAATCTTTCAAATGGTTACATTTTCGCTCATAGCAAGCGGTTCAACCTAGAGTCCATAACACAGCTAGGAAGAAAACAAAAAGTATACCAAGATAAACAAAAAAAAGAAACCCTATAAGAGTATCATCCTCTAAGTATCTGTCCAAGAAGTATATATCTAAGGTGTCCCTCTTCTCTCTTAAGTTTAGCAAGCTTCTTATGCGCATCAGCAAGAGAGAAGGCTCCATGATCAAAATGTCATCCTTTGGATGGCATCCCCATCTACCAAACTCTCTCGATGCGATGTTAAACATCTTATGTACATGAAAAGCAATGATGGAAAAGTCCTAGATCACCTGCTTGATCTCCCTAACATGGGCTGGGTGACTCATCCCAAATGATGTTATAGGTATGGATATCATCAATCTCTTATCACTGAGATATTGATATTCAGATTGCCATATTAAAATGCATTCTTCACATCTTGTTGAAACAAGGGCCAGTCATGATTAACTGCAACAGAAATGAGTATCCAAACAAAATTAAAACGAGCAATTGGGGAGAAAGTCTCAAAATAATCCACTCCATAAGTTTGTGTATCCTTTGGCAACTAGGCGAGCTTTTAATTGTTCAACTATGCCATCTGGTTGGTACTTAACAGTAAGATCCATTGACATCCCACAAGAGAGAAATTGGAAGAGGAATCAACCAGGTTGGCCGTATGTAGATAAGCAAGTCCACTCATCTCAACTTCTATAGCTTGTGGGATGTTGCAGAGCTTGGGCAGCAGTCTTAGGATCAAAAATAGCAGACTAAGCATAGGTAAAATAGGTAAAGCTTGTGCCAAGGTTAGCAGTAGAGTAGAAATTACTTATTGGATGCTAAGTACAAGAACGGACACCATTCAGCAGACCAATCAGAAGGTCCAAGTCGGAAGTTACTTGGGAGGTGTCTGGATCTGCTGAAAAAGATGAAGGATCGGGTGAGGGTGGGTCCATGGAGGGAATTGCAACATTAGGTCTTCGCCGATAAACCTTGAAAAATTGAACAGAAACAGTAGTAGTCTCATGCAATTTTGCCTCAACAGATATGGGTAACGGAGTATCATCTAAGAGATCAAGAGATAAAGAACAGCCTTTGTCAGAGTAGAAGGTAAGTGTTCAAAGAAGATTGCATCCGCACTAAAAAATCACTGCTTGGCAGAAGGATCATAACATTGGTACCCTTTCTGAGTTCTAGAGTACTCCAAAAAGATGCATTTAGTAGACTATGGGTCAAGCTTTGTCAGATCAAGACAAAGATTTCTCACAAAACAAGTACTCGTAAAAAGTCTAAGTGGAACAGAGAAGAGTGATGCATCCGGATACATAATAGTGTCAAGGTACTTGATTTTTCAACACAGACAAGGGCATCTAGTTGATTAAATAACAAGCAGTAGATACCGCCTCAGACCAAAACATCTTGGAGCCATTCTAAAGAAGAAGAATAGTATGTGCTACTTCCAAAATATGACGATTCTTTCTTTCAACAACACCATTTTGTCGTAGGGTATAGGAGCAAGAGGTTTGATGAATGGTACCCATCTTTTTACAAAAATAAAAGACTTTTGCATAAACACTAGTGCATTATCAGTTCTAGAAATTTTTATTGGCCTAGCAAACTGGGTTATTATTTCAGCAAAAAAAGACAGTAAAAGTCTCCAGATTATGAGCACTATCCTTGAACAAAAACAGCCAAGTAGCTCTAGAGAAATCTATCAATGTCATAAAATAGTGATACCATGAAGTACTTGTTACTGAACAGGGACCCCAGATATCAACATGCACAACATCAAATAAAGTGCACGAGTTTGTTTGCCAAGTTGGTTGGTTTTATAGTGTCAGAAACAGTAGAAATAAACATTTCAGCTTAGCAACAAAAGGGTGGCCAAGACGGCAGTGCCACTGTAGACCAGTCATAAAAGAAGAGAGCATAGCAGTACTCAGTCTTCAGTGTATCTAGGTAATAAAGTCCATCAGGTCCCCTTGTGGCCGGACCAATCCTCATATGCATGCGGAGATCCTGAATTGCAATCTTCCCTTGCATGGTCAACCCTTGAGATTTGTCTTTGTAGGTGTGTAAATACTCCCTATGTCATGGATTGGAGGAGAACCATCAGCCAATGTGACCGTTGGAATAATAGTGGTTATGGTGAGATCAATAAATAAGGCTGAATATCCATATATATGAGAGGAGGCTCCAGAATCAATAGCCCATTTATTTGTACCATATGAAATGGAGGAAGCAAGAAAAGCATAACCTCCTTTTAGATGCACACATGGTAATAAAAAACCCGCCTTGAGGCTCTCGAGGCTTACGCCTCTTAGCAAGGCTATCCCAGATGCGCCTCGAGGCTTACGCCTCAGTGTACTGGACTAAGGCTTACGCCTCACAATGTCTGAGGCCCGCCTTAAAGCACTGAGGCTCTGAGGCTTTGCTGAGGCGCATGCCTCAATTCCGAATGATGATGCCTTATGTTTACCACCAAATTGTCTACTTTTCAGATTATTAAAACACTTTTTTCAAAAAAAATCAAAGTTCTTGTAGTTGATTGTTATTTTTCATTAATAAACGCTTAATCATGATTTTCTGAGTAACATCTTTCAATCTTCATTGTTAAATTTCTCTTTGTTTGCTACCTTCTTATTCACTATGTCGGTGAATTTCATATCATCGTTAACTAATTTTGGTTCCTCGTTCCTACTAATTTGAAATTCAGTTTATCTATTCACTATTGACATCTTTTGTTCTAGTAGTATAAAGAATTGATATCTTGTTATTTTTACATATTTATTTTGTTATTCTGGTGGGTCTTTAGTCTCTATTATCATTATTAAGTTTCAGAAACAATTACTATTTTATATTGTTGTGTTTGTATGTACATATTTTGTTATATACACATTCATACACATAAGATATAAATATATATATATGTAAATACATGTATAAATTTATTTTTTGACCGCCTCATACATATTTTAAGGCTTACGCCTCAAACGCCTCGCCTCACTGAGACAAAAACGCCTCGTTACGCCTCACGCATTTTTCAACCTTGGATGCACATCAATGGTCGACTTAGGGAGGCGAGCTTGAAGGAGCTTCTCAAACTCGACATGGATCTACTCTCAACAGAGGGCTAGGTAGAACCAAAAGAGGTCGGTGAAGTAGAATCAACGGTCTCTAAAGTAACCTGATCGACCCATGTCAGTTTTCCATGTTTGGCCCAGCAGCGATCTTCAGTATGATTAGTGTGACCACAAAAGTTATAGTATCTCTGACTTGGAGGAGGTTGTCCATGTGCAGGTCTAGAGGGAGGTGAACCTCGTACAGGACCCCAGAGGAACGACCACGTCACGACCACGACCACTGTCGGAGTCTCTCGAGCGAACAGCTAAAGTCGTAGCCTCTAAGGGTTTAGAAGGCAGAGAAGAGAGAAAAGGTAGATGAGGGACACGCTTAATAACATCACGCAGAGTAGGCAAGGGATCATTGGACAAGATCCTGCAGAAGAAGCCGACAGTCCAGCAAGAAAATGGACCAATTGAAGTTTATTGCGCTGATATTAAACTTTTGTCATATCAACAGAGAGAGGAAGATAAACCTCAAACTCATCCCAAAGTGCACAACATTGGTTGTAGTAGTCCGTGACAAAGCCAATAGTGGAGTATTCCTTCTTAGCCAGGTTTTTGAAGATCTCAAACAGCTTGGGTTTCTATTGGTGAGAATAGACGTGTGAGAGATGTTCCCACATTGCTTTGGCAGTCCGTAGACGAAGAAGAGATTGATTGATTTTCGCTTCAACATCATTCACCATCCAACTCATGACAACGGAGTCTTCCTTAACCCATAGATCATAAGCATGGTTGGCTTTATCATCAGTGGTGGTAGTAGGTGCGGGCAGAGCAGTAGTATTGAGGTGCGAGTACAGCCCACGGGCTTTGACGTATAACTCAAAGGAGGCTAGCAGGTATGATAGTTGGACCCATGGACTAAACTTCAACGAAGATGGGCGGAACTTCTCCAAAGTTTTGAACTTTGGCCCTAGGTGATGTCGAACCACCAGTATGTCAACGTGGTCCCAACTTTGAACTAAAGTTACCCCCTTGTCGACGAAGTTTGGTTTTTACAGTGTATTTTTCATCCCAACATCCTCGAAGTCGTCAATGTTTCCCCAAAGTTGGCAATGTTAAGTCAAAGTTGATATGACCCAGAACACTAATCCCAACTAGTGCCCTAAAGGCCACATAAGGCGTAAATGGTACCTCCAACCCTAAAGGCCACAAATCAGCATCATCTTGATATTACTCCCTCTCTTGCCATCCATGCTAAACTTGTAAAAAAAAATCATGGTTTGAAGCTCTGTTAACTGTCTGCTTCCTTATCAATCGTCAACCTTCATCCTTTCTCAAAAATAAATCCCCATTTTATGATATATATCCTAAAAAAATAATTGCATCCGCATTGTCCTTAGGTATTTGGCTACGACGCCTTGGTGAATAACTTTGAACTAAAGGCTAATATACTTTTTGCTTGAGCACTCAATACAGTTTTCTAGGATATTCTCAAATGCAAGGATATAAATGTCTTGATTGGTGCCTCTACTTATCAGTTGATGTCACCTTCCATGAGGATGAGTTTCTCTCTTCCTCCACTCCACCTTCATATGTATCTTCCAATCAAATGGTTTCTCTCCTGAAACCTATTTATGTGATCCCACAATTCCCACCATCCTTTGTTGCCTTCATCACTATTAGAGAGTTTGTTTATTTATGTTATTAAGTGTTTTGTAATATGGGCCTAAGTATGTCTTGGCCCATTAGGGTTAGGTTGTGTCATGTATGCTTCCCTGATCTCCTATTTATAGGAGCAGGGTTTTCTCTTCTAAAATAAACAAGTACCCGTCTTGTATCATCTGACATGGTATCAGAGCAGAGATTCAAAACCCTAGCCGTCAAGTAAAAAGAAGAAAAGAGAGAGCAATAGCCAGCAGGCGGCCCCTTCTTCCTTCTTGGTCGCTCGCAGGCCTAGTGCACTCATCAATCCATGGCATCTGCTGCTCCTTCCTCTCCTCTTTTTTTGTTGTTAGCGCTCCTATTGTTTCTACTTGACTGGAGATTTGTTTCCCCCTGCTTCTCTATATCATTTCTTTCATTTTTCGCTACTCCAGACGTCCTATCCTTCAGAATTGGCGTACTGTTACATTATTGTAGCACGACAGGATTATGAAATCTTCCAATCCTCTCCTTTATGGTTTCTACCGGCCTCCAGTGGCCCCCTTCTCTTCTTCGATCCCTTAGCGCCTGTTAGGAGAGGGAGAGAGCCTTCTGCATGCCTTGGAGAAGGAGTTAGTGCATCTTTTTTTGGCCATTTGTACAGGCTAATCCCGGTTCTTGATCTCCGGCTCCATTACGGCCTACCAAGGTGTCGCCTCTCCTTAGGACCTGCTCCATTTGGGTCGTCTATGTCTAGAGCATCTCCTACCCTAGCTGCCAATCCATCAGATATCTGTGGAATGAGCTGGAGTTTCATCTTCTTACCTCTATGTTGTCGTTGGTACTGTAGCAGCGTGTACTACTGCACATTTTTTTTTCTTCTAACGTTTTCCTTGCTGAGGTTCTCTCCTTTTCAGCTAATGGTTTGAAATACATTGGCTTGTAATCATAGTCACAATATACTCCGTTTTTTTTAAAAAAAACGTTTAAAACGCGTATTATTCACGTGTCGTATATGACAGTTGTTTTAAACTTCAAACCGAATAATACGTTTTAAACGTGTTTTATTCGCGTACTGCGTTTTAAACGCGTTTAATACATCTTTTTTCCGTTTTAAATAGTTTTGTACTTTTGCTTCACATTTGTTTTTTCCATGTCTTTTTTAACTTGTAGCAAGGTTCCACTAAACCGTCCAACCTTTCTCCTCAATCCCCCGACACCAGGAGGAGTAACCCTCGACATTCTACATGTATGCTCCATCTTTCTCCTCCATTCTCCCCCTTTCTTCCCTGATTTGTGTCTGCTGCTTGCTGCTCCCACTTCTTCCCCTTCTTCCAATATTAGAGTAATCAGTTCGATGTTTAGTCATTTTCAATCATTATATGTGTGGGTGTATATACATGTTTGTATGTGTTTATATATATATATATATATATATATATATATATATAGGGTAGCGATCTAGTGAGAAACATTCTACGGTGAGAACATGACAGGCATTTGAATAACTATAAAGTTGTAGCTTATTTTCAATATCCAACCTTTTGGACGGGAAGAACATCATTACATTTACCTTCACACAAAAAATCATCACAATCGGATATTGTTTACATCTCCATATATACCATATACACATTTTACATCCAACGGTCAGCCTAAAACTCAATATTGAGCGTTGAAAAGTATTTGCTTGTTGTGCGTGCAATACAAGTCCTATGATGATGAGATTTTGTGGGAACGTGACTAATAGGGTATATTTCCAATCCATACGGTTAGATTATGAAAACTTGATCATTGTGCAAAGTTATTCAAATGCCTCTCATGCTCTCACCAAGATATGTTTCTCACTGGATCATTTTCCTATATATATATATATGATCCTTTTTTGCCGACTTTTTTCCGAATAGTTGACCGAACTTTTACCGTACGTTGACCAATTTTTATCCGAATTTTCCGCATAATTCCCGATTTCCGAATTTTTCAACTTGGTCGTACGTATCCCCAGTGTTTTAAAAAGCGGCCCAGGCGGCCGCTCAGGCGGATGGGACCCTTGGCCGCTCCAAATAGGCCTTAGGCGGCTGGTCAGGGGGTTTTGCATTAAGCGGCCGCTTCATGCCCGCTCAGCCCGCTCAAGCGCCCGCCTGGACACTGATTCTGAGCGCCCGCCTGAGTCCGCTTAAGTGAAAAGCAGGACCTAGACCCACTTCCTAGGCCCAAAAGTGAAATGTAATGATATTTTCATTATGTAATATTACACAATTGATATTGTATAACATTATTTAACATGTTAATATGATATTATTGTATTAAGTAACTATATATGTATCTAAATACTGTATAGTAGTTAATCAATGTGTAATACTACACTGATTCTGCTGCTATATACAGTAGTGACGACTATGTACCTATTAAGTCTGTTATAGTAAGTAATACTAACATAAAACTTACCATGTATATGTAATATAAAACTATGTGATTGTCACAACTCAGTAATATTGTACTGCTGTATAGTACTAATTACTAACTATAGAACATTAATCTAAGAAACAACAAGTGTATAAATGTAATACAAAATCAATGCATATTTCTGTGTAAGTATAGTACTATTATATTACACTAAGTACTAACTACTAAGTGCATTGTATCATGCCTTGATACTAGTATACGACTATATGTGATAAATTTATCTATAAATTGTACTAACTATTAAGCAGATCACATTATTAAATGATAGTATGATACTAGTATACTGTTATATATAAGAAATGTATCTTAATGCTTCATCTATACATAATCAACTATTAAGTAGCAATATTGTTGTGTAGGGTGAATTTTACACTACCACAAGGGTTTGGTTAATGCTTCATCTATACAAGTATTTATTTTCTTGATCTTCTTCATGTATTTTTACTTGAGTTGTATTTATTTAATGGCAATTTGTCATAATGTCATCCATTATTTTATAGTTATGACTTGTGTAATAATTCATACACTGTTTGGGTGCTTCATTATGCTGTATAATGTGTTTTACATAAGTAAAATGGCTAACTACAATATGTGATTTATATAGACTTATGAGTAATTTTATGAAAAATTGTATAAAAAATTAGAAACCTGCCTTACCAAAAAGCGCCCGCCTGAGCGGCCGCCTGCCGCTCAAGCGCCCAGCAGTTGGCATCCGCACGCCTCCCGCTTCCCGCTTTATAAAACATTGCGTATCCCGAATATCGAATTTGTGACTATGCATGTAATACTTCTACTGCAATTGCGTTGTTGCGTTTTTCCTTTTTGTTGCGGCTACTGATGCCATTTATTTGTGTCGTTGCTACTGCTGCTATACTGCTAAGATAGCTGCCTCCTTGGATAATCCGCACACCATGGTCTACATTTTCATTGTGTGAGGCTTTTGCACCACAACTCTTTTGTTTAATTTCATGAATCTAGTAAACTTGTGTTTGTCCACCCCAACCGTTGATCTTCTCCGTGGTTGGTGTGAGCGGGAGAAATAGAAGAGAGGAAAAGATGAAGAGATGAGATTTATTTCTATTGCTATGTATGGGGATCTTCCTTCTCTATATATTTGTTTGGTTTTTGGAGCTTCAATTTCTGCTAGTACATCTTGAGGTTGTTTGTTGGGTATTGATTTGCGTTGATGGTATTCTATCTAGCTACGTCGTCTTTACATCTTGCAATTTGTTTGTGCTTTATTTGCACGTTGACTTTGTCCATGCCTTATGCACGTCGACTTTCTAATGTTATGCGCCAGCACTCTCTGGTTTTTCCGTGCTTTGTTTGCACGTTGACATTGTCCATGCTTTGCCCATGTTGACCTTTTTACTTGTTTGTGCCTTGTTTGCACGTCGACTTTCTGCTGATGTGTGCCAGCACTCCCTGGCTTGTCCGTGCTCTGCGTCGCACGTTGACCCGTCCGTACTTTATTTGTACGTTGACTATTACTACTATGAACCAGCACTCTCTGGACTTTTCTACTGTGAACCAACACTCTCTGGACTTTTCTATTGTGAACCAACACTCTCTGGACTGCAACGATAGTGACTGTGATGAAGACTCTGACACCTTCTTGTTGTTGTTTACTACTACTCCAGATGTTGCATCCTTTTTTATCAAGAAGCTTTTGTTACCTATTTGCAACGTACACCTGCGACTTGCGACCTGCTTCAAATTTGACATGCTTGCATACCTGCTTTGATTACTTACTTAAGGGGGAGTATTTGAGTGTTTATGAAATGGAACGTAAAAAGAAATTGGAAATATCGATAAATTCTTGTGTGGTTAAAGGAAAAAAATCCGCTTCTATAATTTCATCTATACCGAATTCGAATATCAGAATAGTTGATATAGTCATGATTCAACGGGTGAGTGCTTAATTGTAATATTGAGGGGGAGAAAATTCTTGTATGGGCTTGATTTAACCGTTTTTCTGTTTCTTTGTTTTTAGTCCAACTCTCTGTTTGCAAGCTGATTTGGGATTCTCCCAACTTCAGCTTGAGGGGGAGTATTACAGAGTTTTTATTTATGTTATTAAGTGCTTTGTAATATGAGCCTAAGTATGTCTTGGCCCATTACGGTTAGGTTGTGTCATGTATGCTTCCTTGTTCTCCTATTTGTAGGAGTAGGGTTTTCTCTTCTAAAGTAAACAAGTAGCCATCTTTTATTATCTGGCAATCACCAACCAAGCCTCGGTCGAAGTTCTTTCTCAAAATTTACCACAAGCACAAAGACGTTGATTGACAGGCAAATGCCCCACCATCATCATCTATTTCAATACAATATGATGGACGAGTGGCTTTTTGCAAAGGTATACGCTCTTGTATAATGAAGCATCATATTTCTAACCATTGTTGTCTTACTCGCCTATTCTCTTCTGTCGTTGTGTTTGCCACATCCTTGGACAATATCTACATTCGAAACGCCTTGTTGATTCCCTTCAGCATCCTGGATGGAAGGTTGCAATTATGGAAGAAATGCAGGCATTGCACAACAACGGCACTTGGGATCCATGGACCCACCTCCTGGCAAGAACATTGTTGGCGGTTGGTGGGTGGGCATTTTCTAGTTAAAAATCATTCTGATGCAAAGCACTTCTGGTAACAAAAGGCTTTAACCGGACTTTTGGTGTCGAATCTTGTGACCATGGAACAAAATTTCGATCGAAATTGCGAAATTTTGGTCGAAATTTCGGTTTTTTTGCAATCGGACATCGAAACCTACGATCGGACATGCGAAACACACAAATGCAGGGAATGGGATGTAATTTCGCGAAAATTGCGACAAAAATGGTGAAATTTCGCACCAAAAAGCCCAGTTTGGGCCGTAATTTCGTGAAATGGTACAGAAACACAAATTCAATTTCGAGATATTTGTTTCAAAAGCTGATAATGCTACATCTTGGGTATTTTGGCAATTTTTTTTAAATCTCTCGCTTCTAAAGGCTATCTTTCTTAATCCTAAGGTATGTTTCCCCTATCCCTAGACCATATACATTACCTTCATCAATTTCTACACTCTTCTATAGAGATATGTAGAAATACTCCAAAAATAACAAAGTTCTTTCTTGAATCTATGCATAAATGTCCCATGTAACTTAGTTAAATGCTCATGCTAGACTTGTACAAATTGTAGTTGGTAAGTTTGGAACTTGTAACTGTAAATTTTAAGTTCTAAGCTGTAACTTGAAGCTTTTAACAGACTAACTGTCTAGCAGACTTGACAGATATGTTCATTTATGCACTCACTCATCAAGACATGTATCCCACCATAACCTCTAAACATATAAATGTATTATATAGTCTAGTGTGTTTATGTCTCAACATTGTGTTTGCAAAATTTCATAAGTTAATTCCTTCATTTTGCCATCAAAATTGCCATCGAAATTCTGTCAAAATTGTTCGGCTTCCTTCACTTACAAATGTGGGAGACCCCCCACCCCACATATCCAAATGAAATATTATTGCATATTTGAGTAGATCTTGGCGTTTAGATCGTCCTGGCAAATTTTCATGATTTAATTCGCTTATTTGGTCGTCAAAATCATTAGAACCGTAAATATCAAAATTTCGTGCGAAATTTCGAAAAATTTCTGTTTCTGGACCATCGGACACGACATCGAAATCGGACATTTAATTCTATGCTTGTGACATTCTCTTTGGTCACTAGGATCGCCTCCATATCTTCATCTCCTTGGTTGCACTTCTCAACTGGCCCCTATTGCAGTTAGATATTAAATCTGCCTTCCTCCATGGTGATCTACCAGAGGTAGTTTACATGTAACCTCCTGGTTCTGTTGTTGAGGAGTGTTCTCACAAGGTATGCCACCTTGATCGCTCCTGATACATTTTGAAGCTGTCTTCGTGGGTCTGGTTTAATAAACTTAGTAGTGTCCTTGAACAATTCATTTTCAAAACGTTTCTTGCGGATCATTCTTTATTCTACTCCCACTTATCCAGGGGTCACATTGTCCTTATTGTATAGTCCACGATATTGTAATCATTCGCAGTGATATGGTATCTCTAGTCTAAAGAAACCCCTCCAATCCCACTTCCACACCAAGAACCTAGGGAATCTTCAGTTATTTCTCGGCATCAAAGTTCTCCACTCCAACGCAAGCATCAGTTAAAATCAGACACTATGTCTTGGACCTTTTGCAGGATATGAGATCAGAGATGCCAAACCAATCTCCACTTTGATGGACTACCAAGCCAATGCTTGAAGTGAGGGGATCTCTAACCTGATCCATAAGAAGTATCGTCGCATTGTTTGGAAACTGTTAATTACCCAATCAAATATTCTTACGTTGTCACAGTGATTTGTCAACATATGAGTCCTCTTCAAGCTCACTAGTGCAGCATTAGCATATCAAGTGATACTTATGTCCACCAAGAACAGGACTGTTCTATGACCAATATACACTGAAGATCATTAATATATCCAGGTATGCAGATGCAGATTTGACAAGAGATGTCAAGAATGTCGATCTACGTCTAGATTCTACATCACGCTAGGTAATTAACCCGTTGCTTGGCGGAGCAAGAAGCAATCATTTGTTCTTGATCAAGCAAAGAAGCAGAGTATAGAGCAATGGCTCATGCCTGTTGTGAATTGCAGCGGAATAAGTCCATCCTAACTAAGTTTGGGGTCTTTTTTCAAACTCTAACAATTATCTAATATGACAACAAGGCAACCATTCATATTGCAAACAACCCCATATTTTATTGAAGCACAAAACATATTGTAGACTGCCACTCTGTGTAGGATCTGGTCAAAGCCAAGAAAACTGTGACACCTAGTATGCACACAGAGGATCAAATCGTTGATATTCTGACAAAACCACTATCCTGACTCTTTTTCAGCATATGGGTATCAAGTTGGGACTACAAATGTATACTCTCCAACTAGAGGGGGAGTGTTACTATAAGCGGTTATTGGGTCTGAGCCCATGTATGTCATTATTTGCTTTCTCTTTTATACCTGATGCACTTAACTAAAGGGTTCATTTGCCCACTTAAGTGTATCCACATATATTCTGTTAATATATCTTCACTTTGTATTTATTTCTTATTTTATATTACTGCTGTACCTACATGTAAATTTCCCTTTACTATAAATAGAGAAGAGAACCCTATTGGGTTGCTCACGTTGCATACGTGCAACAACACCACAGCCGCCTCTCCTCTTTCATGGTATCAAGAGCAGGTTAGGCTTCCGCAGCCGCCGGCCCTCCCACCCAGCACCGCCCCCCCCCCTCCTCTCTCTCCCTCCCGCCGCCCCTCTCCTTCAGCCGCCGGGCGCCGGCCACCTCTCCCGCCGCCGGCCGCCGCCGCAGCCAGCAGCAGCGGCTGCTGCACCTTGCCGCCGGCGTGCGGCAGGGGCGCGGGCCTTCCGTGCGGCGCCGCTGATCCTCGGTGGCTCGTCTCATGCTGCCGTAGATCCCGTCGCACCGCTCTACAGGCTCCGTCTACGTCTCCGGGCTCTTTTTCAGCCTTTTCGGTTTCTTTTTCGGGCGCCGCTCTTGCTGCTCCGGGATCTCCGGTTGATACAACGGCCTTCTAAAGTCCTACCCGGGGGTCTCGTCTCTTCCAGTGTGGCTTCCTAATCACATCTCCTTCATGTGTGATTAGGAACCTCTCGGTTGAAGGCTGTCGATGCGTCAGTAACGCATCCTCTTTCCAGTTTCGGTCGTGACGTGTATCTCTCCGTCACGGGACGTGTATCTATCCGTCCACTCAGCCTTCTGTGTGACGTGTATCACTCCGTCACCCATATCCCTGTTGCATCATGGAGAACAAGACCTATTATGAGGTCTCGCCTATTCCTATCAAGCTCAATGGGAAGAACTTTCTGCTTTGGATGAATGCGGTTCATACTGTCTTGGAATCGAGGGACCGCGCCAAGTTTGTTGATTCTGCGCCTCTCACGAGCACTGACAAAGACTATGCCGAGTGGAAACGACTTGACAGCCTTGTGAAGACTTGGCTGTGGGGTAGCATGGAATCGTCTATTGCTTCGAGGTTCATGTTCTACTCCACTGCTAAGGAGATTTGGGATGCTGTTAAGCAGCACTATGCTCAGGAGAAAAATGCTCTTCGCCAGTTTATGATCTATGATCGTCTGTTTGCAGAGAAACAGGGTGATCGATCCCTTGAAGAGTATTTTGGTGTGATTCAGTCTATTTCCCAGGAGTTGAGCTACTATCATCCCGTGACGGTTGCTGCGCAGATTAAAGACAGAGATGATCTTGTCACTGCCAAATTCCTCTCCGGCCTTAGCTCTTCTTTTGGTTCAGCACGCAGTGTGATTCTTGCATCTGACAGATTACCGAGCCTTGCGGAGGCCTTCTCTAGGATTCAACAGTCCACCTTTGAATCTGTTGATCCTTCTCCGGTTGTTCCTTCTGGAGATTCTCATGCCTCCATTGCTGCAGCAGTTCGCGGAGGACGACCTGCATCTACTACAGCTGACAGACCTGGCTTTGGCAGAGGACGTGGGTCTCGTCCTCGATGTACTTTCTGTGAAAGACCGGGGCACACTGTTGACAAATGCTGGAAGAAACATGGGCGACCTGCCGCCCCACCTGTTGGAGCTGCCAACTGTGCTACTTCTGACTCTACACCTGCGAGCTCGACTTCCTCTGGCATTACACTTACTCAGGAGGAGTATGACCGGTTTATTCAGGCTACTCAACATTGGAGTGTGGGCGCCTCTTCTGCTTCTTCAGCGCATCTTGCCTCTACCGCGGGTAATCAGGCTACATCCTTTATGGCTTCTGGATCCGCAACTCCCTGGGTGGTTGACTCTGGTGCCTCCCAGCACATGACTGGTATGAGGCGACTGCTCCGCACTTTTGACTCATATATTCCTCACCCATCTGTTACCTTGGCAGATGGGTCTGTGAGGAAGGTGGTGGCTAGTGGTTCTGTGTCCCTTACTCCAGATATTGATTTGAAATCTGTTCATTTTGTGCCTGAATTTCCTTTCAATTTACTTTCTGTTGCCAAGTTGATTGACACTATGAACTGCACAGTAACATTTGGGCCTTCTTGCTTTGTCTTACAGGATCTCAAGAGTTTGAAGATGATTGGTGGGGGGCCTAGGAAAGGTGATCTCTACCTCTTTCCTGGTGATTATCTACCTCGTCATCCACCTCCTGCTCCAGTTTCCTCCGCCATGCTGAGTGGTTCCCCCTTGCTATGGCATTGCAGATATGGCCATCCATCCTTAGACAGCTTGAAGAAATTGGAACCCGATCTTGCTCATGTGTCTTCTTTAGAGTGTCAGTCCTGTCAGTTGGGCAAACATCATCGGTTGTCCTATCCTGTCCGTGTCAATAATCGGGCTTCTAGCCCGTTTGAGTTGGTTCACAGTGATGTATGGGGTCCTGTTAAAAACCAAAGTTATAATGGTTTTAGTTATTTCATTTCCTTTGTTGATGATTACTCTCGCATGACATGGATTTATCTGTTGAAAAGTCGGGAGTCTGTGCTTTCCATTATCAAACATTTTCATAAACAAATTCAAGTTCAATTTAACTGCAATATCAAAATTTTTCAATCTGATAATGCTCTTGAGTATGTTCAGAAAGCAATGAATGAGTTTTGCAGTTTGGTTGGTATGATTCATCACACTTCTTGTCCTCATACTCCTATGCAGAATGGTGTTGCTGAACGTAAAAATCGCCATCTTTTGGATATCACTAGGTCTATCATGTTTGCATCCAATGTGCCTAAACGTTTCTGGTCTGAGGCTCTTCTCACTGCCTGTTTTTTGATTAATCGGCAGCCCTCTTCTGTTTTGAATGGGCGCACTCCTTTTTCTGTTTTACGCCCTATGGACACACCGTTTCATGTTCCGCTTCGGGTTTTTGGCTGTACATCCTTTGTTCATAATTTTGATCCCAAACAAGACAAACTCTCTCCTCGGTCCTTGAAAACCTTGTTTCTTGGTTACTCTGGTACGAGTAAAGGTTACAAGTGTTATTGCCCCAGTTTGCGTCGTATGTTTGTCTCTAAGGATGTCACCTTTCATGAAACCAGCCCGTATTTTGCACATGCTATGAGCAAGGGGGAGCAATTAAGTGAGGGAGCGCCACCCACAATTCCAAGTGAGGGAGTGCCACCTATCATTGTTGAAGACATATCGCCTGATCCACCTACCATTCAACCCTATACCCAAGTTTATCATAGGCGAGGTAGACCGGATCCAGATGAGGTAGCGGCACCAGTCCATGAGCCTCCTTCCCCATCTTCTACTCAAGAGATTCCTGCAGCGGCTTCTGATCTTGACCTTCCTATTGCTGTCCGGAAAGGTATACGATCATGTACTATTCGACATCCCATATCCAATGTATGTTGTTTGTCGCACTTATCTACACAGGCTCGTGCATTTGCTGTTGGAATGGATTCTGTTCAAATACCAAGGAACCACTTAGAGGCTATGAAGGACAGTGGCTGGAGGCAGGCCATGCAGGTGGAAATTTCTGCTCTGGTTGATAATGGCACATGGGATCTGGTTTCCTTACCTGCGGGCAAGAAAGTTGTGGGCTGCAGATGGGTCTTCACAGTCAAACACAATCCTGATGGTTCGATTGAGCGGTTGAAGGCCAGATTGGTAGCCAAGGGCTACACACAGACATATGGAGTGGACTTCTTTGAGACTTTTTCTCCGGTTGCTCGTCTCAATTCTGTACGGATCCTTATCTCTCTGGCTACTACTTTTGATTGGCCTCTTTTCCAGCTGGATGTCAAGAACGCCTTTCTTCACGGGGTTCTTCAGGAAGAGGTGTATATGGAGCAACCACCAGGTTTTGTTGCTCAGGGGGAGTGTCAGCAGGTCTGCAAATTGAAGAAGGCTATCTATGGGTTAAAACAATCTCCTCGGGCTTGGTTTGACAGGTTCAGTGCTGTTGTTTTACAGATGGGCTTCTCTCGTTCTATGACTGATCACTCTCTATTTTATTCAAATTCTTCTGGTGGGTCCATAATTATTGCTGTCTATGTTGATGATATTGTGATTACTGGCAGTGATTCTACAGGCATATCACGTGTGAAAGAAGGACTACAACATCATTTTCACACAAAGGACCTTGGGAAACTGAGATATTTTCTAGGGATTGAGGTGCTTAGATCCCATGCAGGTATCAATCTCTCCCAGAGAAAGTATGTGCTTGACTTACTACAGGAAACGGGTATGACTGATTCTAAGCCTGTATCCACTCCTATGGATTATCACATCAAGGAGGTGGAAGATGATATTGCATATTCAGATCCAGGTCACTACAGGAGAATAGTTGGGAAGCTGATTTACCTAACTGTCACAAGACCTGATATTTCTTTTGCTGTTGGAGTAGTAAGTCAACACATGTGTACACCACGACAGTCACATTGGACAGCTGTATGCAGGATTCTGAGATATCTGAAAAGTGCTCCTGGAAAGGGGATCACTTATTATAAACCCAAGAGTCCTCTATCTTCCTTGACTCTTACAGGCTATGCAGATGCAGATTGGGCTGGTAATCAAGTTGATAGACGATCTACATCTGGCTACTGCACCTTTCTTGGTGATCATCTGATTACCTGGAAGAGCAAGAAACAACAAGTGGTGGCACGATCTAGTACTGAGGCTGAGTATCGTGCTATGGCACATGCATGTTGTGAATTACAATGGGTCAAATCTGTCTTATCTGAGTTGAAGATTTTGATTCAAACTCCCATGATTCTCAAGTGTGACAATCAATCTGCTATACATATTGCCAGGAATCCTGTTTTTCATGAGCGCACAAAGCATATAGAGGTTGACTGTCATTTCATCAGAGATCAGATACAGAATGGCAATGTGGTGACGCCATATGTTAAGTCTGAAGATCAACTTGCTGATATCTTGACAAAGCCATTAGGTCCAGCAGTGTTCCAGAATTTATGCGGCAAGCTGGGCATCCACAATGTGTACACTCCAGCTTGAGGGGGAGTGTTAATATATCTTCACTTTGTATTTATTTCTTATTTTATATTACTGCTGTACCTACATGTAAATTTCCCTTTACTATAAATAGAGAAGAGAACCCTATTGGGTTGCTCACGTTGCATACGTGCAACAACACCACAGCCGCCTCTCCTCTTTCATATTCCTACTCTCATATATATAGGACAGTGTGTACCCGTCTTTAGCAACTAAAGTGAATTACATGTAAATTCGTTCACAAAATATAATAAGAGATGATATACTTTAAACTCTATAGTAATAATATATATATACATATACATTTCATATAAAAATGTGAGTGAATGTCGGGAAATTAGAATACTGCAGTTTCAGACAATAGAAACCCTTGGGTAATGACATTATGCTTCAGAAAATGATCAAAAGAAAATTATTTGTAAGACCAACAATACAGGGAAACGAGAAAAGATCATCGAGTGCTGCAAAGTGTAAGTTGGTTACTTAACACGTAGAAACTGTATCAAGAAGCATATTGCCTTAAAATCAAAAAGAAACTTTTCCTTACCCATATCTCTGATGATGTTCAATATCTTGTCTTTTTGGCTGTCATGTAAGCAAGCATCTTCAAGGAACTTCAATATTGCAGAAGTATCTTCCTTATGATCCCTGATACCACATCAAACATGCACTTGTTAGGTAACTTTTTTGTGTGTAACATGTCAATGGCAATGGTGCACTCCATCGTGTCCTATCAAACATTTAATTGTGAAACAGTTGGAAGTAGGCTTATGCAAAGTTTTGTAACGTAAAAGAGGAAACTATAGTGCAATTTTAGCAGCCTCTGAATATCAAATTAAGGATTTGTTGGAAACAGGGTTCAAGATGCAGCCAACAATCTGAAATATGGAGATACATATGAATGCCAGAAAGCATGGATATTCATGGCATTCTGTTCAATGTCCAACAATTACAACATGTAACACGTCAAAGGCAAATCCGCAGAAGGACCATTAGTTCTACCGTTATGTCATAAATATCAGTGATAATAAACCTGGTAAGCTGTCATTGTTGTAATTGCAGCGTGAGAGGGAATGGTGATATTCCAGATGACCTCCACCAAAATGATGCTCTTATTTCTATGTATAGCCAACTTCTCTATCATCATCTAAGCTTTCTCCATTCTTTATAAGGTTCAGCAGCATGTAAAAGATCTCTGCTATCTGATTTAAAAATCGGTTATTGCTGGTTGTAGGTGCACTATAGCATCTGGCTGACAGATGATAAAAAGAGAGAGTTGATCATGGGAGTAGTTGAACACCAAATAAAGCCAAAGGGTGTTTCTGCAGATTCTAGAGAACGAGATTAACATCAAGCACTGTGCATGGCCACCAGGAGCAGATTTGTGTAATTCAGGTTTGTTTGATAAAACTGGTGGTGAGATTTTGCAAGAGCGGTCAGAGGTCAAATAGACATCATAATGGTATTCAAATGTACTATAGTTAACTTCTGAAACTAACATATTAAGTTCAATATTGGAAAAATTCTTTACATAGTTGTTTCATTAATTAAAAATGTTATTAAGGTCTCGGAAGAAGGAACAATGTGTTCTTCCTTGGTAGGTTTCCAATGACACCATGGTTCACTGCGGCCAACCCTACCACACTCATAGCAGAATATGGAAGCAAGAAGAATGACACTGACAAAGAGGGCACTGAAGATGCATTAAGGGAGACTGTTTCTGGATTGGGACGAAGGATCTTGCACGGAATAGACGGGAATATATAATGTGAAACAACATGCATCTCTGTCGATACTATCGACAGGAGGTCGATGGTATCGAAATTGTCACAGCAACAGACAGCATTTTGTCGATACCATCGACAGGACGAATAGACGGGAATATATAATGTGAAACAACATGCATCTCTGTCGATACTATCGACAGGAGGTCGATGGTATCGAAATTGTCACAGCAACAGACAGCATTTTGTCGATACCATCGACAGTCCTGTCGATGGTATCGAGATTGTCACAGCGGTGGAAATCAGCAATCTGCCTCCTGGTTCTATCTTCACTATATTATTTGTTTTATTGTTTTTCTATCATTTTCTCTTTTGTACCACAATGTATCTTACCCTAATATATAAAAAGAAGTGAGACGGCTATTGCCCTCTCAAGAAAGCTGCTCCTTGCAGCCGATAAATCTCTCGGTGTTTCGTCTCCTCTCCTCCTCACCTCTTCTCACATGGTATCAGAGCAGAGCTCGATCTAGGGCATCTCTCTCCTTCCGCCATCGCTCTCCCTTTCTCCTTCTTTTTCTTTGTCGGCAGCGCTCCTCTTTCTTTCTCTCCGTGCCGGCGGTGCCGCCGAGAGGCAGCGGCGGCAGCGTCCGACTGCAGCCCATCCGCCGATCTGGAGTGAGGCACCGAGCTTGTAGGGTTATCTCCTTCTACGTTGGGTCTTCGGTAGATCTCCAACGCTTCCGTAGACTCCACCACAAGTTGTTTGGGGTCTTCGGGTGATTCGACGGCCGCCTAAAATCTAAATCGGAGGACTCGTCACCCGACGGTTGGACTCCAAGTCACATCTCCTCCATGTGTGACTAGGAAAATCGATTGGAGGCTGTGAATGCGTCAGTAACACATTTATCCATTCCTTTTTGGTTGTGACGTGTATCTCTCAGTCACCTCATCTATCTCTGTGACGTGTATCTCTCCGTCACCTCAGCTTTCTCTGTGACGTGTATCAATCCGTCACTGTGTTCCCGTCTACAATGGAGGACATCAAGATTCCCTACGGCGAGGCATCTCATATCTCCTCCATCAAACTCAACGGGAAAAACTATCTGCTATGGATGATCGATGTACACACTGTCTTGGAATCTCGCGATAAGGCCCCTGGACACTACTGATAAAGGATACGCTGAATGGAAGCGTCATGACAGTCTTGTGAAGACTTGGTTATGGAATAGTATGAAGCCTGCAATTGCGGCTAGGTTTATGTTCTATACTACAGCTAAAGAGATATGGGACGCAGTGAAGCAGCACTATTCCCAGGAGAAGAATGCTCTTAGGCTATTCATGATATATGATCGTCTATTTGCTGAGAGGCAGGGTGATAGGTCCCATGAGGAATACTTTAGAGCTATTCAGGCACTTGCTCAAGAGCTGAGCTATTATCATCTTGTGACAGCTGCTGCACAGATCAAAGATAGAGACGACTTGATCACTGCTAAATTTCTATCCAGGCTTAATTCCATTTGCAGTTCTGTTCGGAGCGTCATTCTGGTTTCTGATAAATTGCCAAGTTTTGTAAAAGCATATTCGAGAATTCAAGTCTATTTTTGAGTCTGTTAATCCTGTCTCTACTATATCCTCTATGGGAGTCTCATGCATCCGTAGCTGCTGCAGTGAGAGGAGGACGACCTGGTACGGGCAGAGGACGTGGGACACGTCCTAAGTGTACCTTCTGTGACAAACCGGGACATACAGTGCAGAAGTGTTGGAAGAAACATAGGAGACCTGTTGCACCTCCTGTGGGGACAGTACATTGTGCCACTTCTACAGATTCCTCTTCGTCTTCAGCTGTGGGCACCAATTCTGCGACCGGCATCACTCTTACTCAGGAGGAGTATGATCGGTTCATTCAGGCTACACAGCACATGAGTGTGGGATCTTCGTCTTCATCATCAGCAAACTTGGCATCTACTACGGGTAATCAGGCTACATCTCTCATAACTTCTGGCTCTAATACATCTTGGGTAGTTGACTCTGACGCGTCACAACACATGACTGGTATGAAGAGATTGCTCCAATCTATTGACTCATATATTCCTCACCAATCTGTCACACTGGCAGATGGTTCAGTGAGGAGAGTGCTAACTAGTGGATCTGTCTCTCTAACACCCAAGATTGATCTGAAATCTGTACACTTTGTGCCTGAGTTTCCTTTTAATCTTCTTTCTGTTGCAAAATTGGCTAACACTATAAAATGTACAGTAACATTTGGGCCTTCTTGTTTTGTTTTACAGGATCTCAAGAGTATGAGGACAATTGGTGGGGGGCCTAGTAAAGGTGATCTCTACCTTTTCCACAGTGACAGTCTGCCTCGCCCAGTATCTACTCCAGCTCCATCCATCCTGTTGAGTGGTTCCCCCTTACTATGGCATTGCAGATATGGACATCCGTCGTTAAAAAGCCTGCGGAAGTTGGAACATGAGTTGTCCCAATTGTCATCTTTAGAGTGTCAGTCATGTCAGCTAGGAAAACATCATAGGTTGACTTATCCCAATCGTGTCAATAAGCGGACATCTTGTCCTTTTGAGTTAGTCCACAGTGATGTATGGGGTCATGTTAAAGACCAGAGTTATAATGGTTTTCGTTATTTTATTTCCTTTGTGGATGATTTTTCCCGCATGACATGGGTCTACCTTCTCAAAAGCCGAGAGTTTGTGCTATCTATTGTGAAACATTTTCATAAAGAAATAAAGGTTCAGTTTGATTGCAATATAAAAACTCTTCAATCTGATAATGCTTTAGAGTATGTTCAAAAGGCTATGTCTGATTTTTGTAGTTCTGTGGGCATGATCCATCGCACGTCTTGTCCTCACACCCCTCAGCAAAATGGGGTGGCTGAGAGGAAAAATCGTCATCTTCTTGATATTGCTCGTTCGATTATGTTTCAATCCAATGTGCCTAAGAAATTCAGGTCTGAAGCTCTGTTAACTGCTTGCTTCTTAATCAATAGACAACCATCCTCCGTTCTCAAAGGACAAACTCCTTTCTCTGTGTTACGGCCCACGGATCAGCCCTTCTCTGTTCCCCTCAGAGTGTTTGGTTGTACTTCTTTTGTCCATAATTTTGACCCTAAGGCTGACAAACTTTCTCCTAGGTCTATTAAAACCTTGTTCCTTGGTTATTCTAGTACTAGCAAAGGATACAAGTGTTATTGTCCTAGTCTTCGTCGCATGTTTGTGTCTAGGGATGTTACCTTTCATGAGATCACTCTGTATTTCTCCGATGCTATGAGTAAGGGGGAGCAGTTGAGAGAGGCAGTGCCACCAGATTTTCAGAGTGAGAGAGAGGCACCATCTGTGCAGAGTGAGGGAGCGCCACCCATTATTCCTGATTATACTTTTATTAGGACGAGCAGGCAGCTGACAGGCCTGTTATTCAGCAGTACCCATATGTTTATAGTAGGCGAGGCAGACAAGATCCAGAAGAGGTAGCGACACCAGTCCCTGAGCCTTCCTCATCGTCTTCTACTCACGAGATTCCTGCAGAAGCATCAGATCTTGATCTACCTATTGTTGTTCGGAAAGGTGTTCGTTCTTGTACTATTAGACATCCTATTACAAATGTGTGTTGTCTGTCACACTTATCTAAGCAGGCCCGCGCATTTGCTATTGGGATTGATTCTGTTGATATACCAAGGGATCACTATGATGCTATGAAGGACAGTGGCTGGAAACAGGCAATGCAGCTTGAGATGTCAGCTCTTTTGCATAATGGCACATGGGATCTTGTTGACTTACCTGCAGGGAAGAAAGCAGTGGGTTGCAGATGGGTTTTCACCATCAAACATAATCCGGATGGATTAGTTGAGAGGTTGAAGGCCAGATTGGTAGCAAAAGGCTACACACAGACCTATAGAGTTGATTTCTTTGAGACCTTTTCTCCAGTAGCACGTCTAAACTCTGTCCGGATTATTATTTATCTGGCTACTACCTTTGATTGGCCCCTATTTTAGCTTGATGTTAAGAATGTCTTTCTACATGGTGATCTACAGGAAGAGGTATATATGGAGCAACCTCCTGGGTTTGTTGCTCAGGGGGAGTGTCAGAAAGTGTGTAAATTGAAGAAAGCCATATATGGGCTGAAACAGTCTCCTCGAGCTTGGTTCGACAAGTTCAGTGAGGTTGTACTCCAGATGGGTTTCTCTCACTCCATGACTGATCATTCTTTATTCTACTCTAGCTCTTCTTGTGGCTCTATCATTATTGTTGTATAAGTTGATGACATAGTGATTACTGGCAGTGATTCTCCAGGCATATCTCGTGTGAAGGAAGGGTTACAGAAACACTTCCAAATGAAGGATCTAGGTAAACAGAGATATTTTCTGGGCATTGAGGTGCTTAGATCTGATGCAGGTGTCAACCTATCTCAGAGGAAATATGTGCTTGACTTACTACAGGAGACAGGCATGACTGAATCTAAACCGGTATCTACTCCTATGGATTATCACATCAAGGAGACGGTTGATGATGTTGAGTACTCAGATCCAGGATATTACAGGAGAATAGTTGGCAAGCTAATATATCTGACTGTTACACGACCTGATATTTCTTTTGGTGTAGGCGTTGTGAGTCAGCATATGCACTCACCATGACAGTCACACTGGACAGCAGTTTGTCGGATTCTAAGATATCTGAAGAGTGCTCCTGGTTAGGGAATCACATATTCTAAACCCAAGGTGACTCCATCTATTTTGACTCTCACAGGGTATTCAGATGCAGATTGGGCTAGTCATCATACTGATAGAAGGTCTACATCAGGCTATTGTACTTTCCTAGATGATCATTTGATTACTTGGAAAAACAAAAAACAGCATGTGGTAGCTAGATCCAGTACTGAGGCTAAATACCGTGTTATGGCCCATGCATGTTGTGAACTACAATGGGTCAAATTTGTTCTTTCTGAGTTAAAAATCACTATCATGTCTTCTATGGAGCTCAAGTGTGACAATTAGTCTGCTATACACATTGCCAGGAACGCTATCTTTCATGAGCGTACAAAGCACATAGAAGTTGATTGCCATTTTATTCGTGATCAAATCAAAGATGGCACTATTGTGACGCCATACGTCAAGTCTGAAGATCAACTGGCGGATATCTTGACAAAGCCTTTGCGTCCAGCAGCTTTTCAGAGATTATGTGACAAGCTGGGCATACACGATGTGTACTCTCCAGCTTGAGGGGGAGTGTGAAACAACCTGCATCTCCGTCGATACTATCGACAGGAGGTCGATGGTATCGAAATTGTCACAGCAACAGACAGCATTCTGTCGATATCATCGACAGTCCTGTCGATGGTATCGAGATTGTCACAGCGGCGGAAATCAGCAATCTGCCTCCTGGTTCTATCTTCATTATATTATTTGTTTTATTGTTTTTCTATCATTTTCTCTTTTGTACCACAATGTATCTTACCCTAATATATAAAAAGAAGTTAGACGACTATTGCCCTCTCAAGAAAGCTGCTCCTTGCAACCGACAAATCTCTCGGTGTTTTGTCTCCTCTCCTCCTCACCTCTTCTCACAAATAAGAACAATGGGGAGGGGTCTCCAAGAATTTGGATCCATTTCTGGAAGAGTGAGAGATGGAGGTTGTTAGATAGAACCTGAGTAATTGAGCAATGATCTTGCAGATGCAGTAAGTAGGGAATAGGAATTAGGAAGAAAGTATCAATGCATGCAGGGAGCTATGCAACTAAATAATAAGGCTTCCTGTAGTAGGGCATCCAATATAGGAACAACAAAGGAGTAAGGAAGGGAATGCAAAGGGCGCCTGACCAGGAAGCACGCAGATGAATGAAAAGGAACACTTAAGGAAGTGACAGTACAAAACATCAGCTAACAAGGAGGGGACAACAAGTACAAGCCTGAAGAAGAAGAAAAGACAGAAGGATAGTTGTCACTATGTCATTCATTTTAATGGGGATAAATAGCAATGATGGTGAGCTTGATCTGAAATGTTCTAGGTTGGTGTAGAGCATATTCGTAAGTCTATGGTAGTCCACACCCATCAGTTAGAAAACTTCTATGTAATAGAATTAAGAATATGGCAGATAATTTCCAAGAGGGCTTGGGCCCATGTAAAGTTTTCCAATTATGTCTAATCATGTGTGTGTGACTTCTAATCATGCGTGTGTGATTGCTTCTTTTTTTACAGCACAGCACATCTCACCGCGTCACCATCCAAAGTTGCATACTTGCATGTGATATGAGTGTTCGCATGTTGTGGATAATAACCATATGGATTTCATCCGCAGAGGATACTAGCCATCTCATACTGTGCTAAGAGAGAGAGAGATAGAGTGAGGGGAAAATCTACCTACAGGCTACAGGAGTTCCTCACTCACTTCTGCAATACTGTTTAACATCATTTGACTTAGTCTATTTTTTCAGCTTCTAGCATCATTTTTTTAATCAGTATCTCGCTCCGCTCATTGGTTAGTCTGTTTTATTTTATTTTTATCATACTTCTCTTTTGTATGTTATTATCAGGCAGAATTATTTTTTCTTGCACGTCTAGTTACCAGAAACTAACAATGATCCATCCATACCATTCTTCTATATTATTAAGCCTACTAATTAGCTGCATAGTGTAAAAAGTATTACTAAGTTGTACAAGTATTGAGTTGACCTGGCGATGGCTTCTTTTCTCGCTGCATAAGATACCTCACTACGTAACGTTATTAAAAGGTTTTTATTTATTTTTTCAACAAACAACACTAGCAACTTCAAGGTGTGCTAAGAGAGACATACACAGGCAGGAAGCAACCTACCTGATGGAGTTGCTTGCTCTGTTGTTTCAAGCCGCCTCATTTATTTCTGCCTTTTAGTGTCTCGCTTAACTTGCTTTTCATTCTGCATTATTTTGCAACTACTTTGTCCATCTCTGTTTTCCGCTTCTGTCTTCATTTGTTTTTTATCATCTTCTCGCTCTACACATTTTGCAGTTTGTTTTTTTAGCAGTGCTTCCCTCTCACCTATTACTATAAAAAGGTTTCTTATTTTCTTTTTGCATGCGTGGATATGCCTTGCTTTACCAGAACCCATACAATCACCGAAACGAATCGAAGTTGTGCCTTTGAATTCCAATGTTATTCAGACGGCCACTTAGTAGAAATGTGTATAAAAATGGTTCCAGGTTGTATAAGTATGGGTTTATATTGAGCAGTCTACCATATAACCAAAGCTTCTACAAAAGGTAATTCAGACCCTGACTGGTCTAAAATTGGTCAGTAATTGTAAAACCAAAATCAATCATGCTCGATATTATTGAGGCCACAACCAATGTTTGGATAAAATCGGTAGGTGGGTTTCAAGATATCTAACAAAAACTTGGAAACCTAGCACAGGTTTGTGTGGTAGCTGAGAACACATCCATTATGTATTTTAACCCACACAAGCCACGTGTAGTGGTGCCAAAAAGCAATATTTGGTAATAAAAATTTTGAAGTTTATGTTGACAAAGTTGAATATACCCATGTGTAGACTTAAAACTGTGTACTTAATTAAAGCCGCTCAAATATGTAATAAGCAACTCAGTACCAAACCATGTTCTATAATTTGCTTATATAATAATTGTGAAACAACCTGCATCCCCGTCGATACTATAGATAGGAGGTCGATGGTATCGACTTTATCACAGCAACAGAAGAGCATTTCGTCGATACCATCGACGATATCGAGAGTTGATCAGCAGCGGAAATTGACGACCCGTCTCCTGGTTCTATCTTTATTATATTATTTGTTTTATTGTTTTTCTCTTATTTTCTTCTTTGTACCACAATGTATCTTACCCTAATATATAAAAACAAGGAGAGACGGCTATTGCCCTCTCAAGAAAGTTGCTCCTTGCAGCCGACAAATCTCTCGGTGTTCGTCTCCTCTCCTCCTCATCTCTTCTCACATGGTATCAGAGCGGCTTTGATCCGCCGCCCCGCTTCCTCAACAAGCCGCCGCCACAGCCTCCCCGTCTCCTTTCTCCTTCTCAGCCGCCGCCGCCGCCCAACTTCTCCAGGCGCCGCGGCCACCTCGGCCGTCGGGCCGGCAGGAACAGCAGCCTGCCACCGGCGCGGGTGCTGATGGGCTAGCATCCGCTAGCCGTCTTCATCACTGGATCGATAGCATCTTTCCCTCGCTGTTGTAGATCTAGCCACCAAGGACCGGAGCCGCTAGCAAGCTTCCGGTTGATTTACAACAGTTTTCGGCCAGTTCTCGGGAGCTGAAACTACTGTTTGGGAGTCTCTGGGTGATCCAACGGCTATCTAAAACCCAATCCGAGGGACTCGTCTCTTCCAGAGTGCTCTCCTAATCACATATCCTCCATGTGTGATTAGGAAAATCGATTGGAGGTTGTGAATGCGCCAGTAACGCATTTATCCGTGGTTTTTTTTGTGTTGTGATGTGTATCTCTCCGTCACCTCATCTATCTCCGTGACGTGTATCTCTCTGTCACCTCAGCTTTCTCTGTGACGTGTATCAATCTGTCACTAAGTTCCCGTCTACAATGGAGGACACCAAGACTCCCTACAGCGAGGCGTCTCCTATCCCCTCCATCAAGCTCAACGGGAAAAACTTTCTATAATGGATGAACGTTGTTCACACTGTCTTGGAATCTCGCGACAAGGCGAGACATGTTGACTCGGGTCCCCTGGACTCTACTGATAAAGGATACACTGAATGAAAGTGTCATGACAGTCTTGTGAAGACTTGGTTATGGAATAGTATGGAACCTACAATTACGGCTAGGTTTATGTTCTATACTACAGCTAAAGAGATATGGGACGCAGTAAAGCAGCACTATTCTCAGGAAAAGAATGCTCTTCGGCAATTCATGATATATGATCGTTTGTTTGCTGAGAGGCAGGGTGATAGATCTCTTGAGGAATACTTTGGAGCTATTCAGGCACTTGCTTAAGAGCTGAGCTACTATCATCCTATGACAATTGTTGCACAGATCAAAGACAGAGACGACCTGGTTACTGCTAAATTTCTATCCGGGCTTAATCCCAATTGCGGTTCTGCCAGGAGTGTCATTCTGACTTCTAATAAATTGCCAAGTCTTGTGGAAGCCTATTCGAGAATTCAACAGTCTATTTTTGAGTCTGTTAATCCTGTCTCTACTATATCTTCTGGGGAGTCTCATGCATCCGTAGCTGCTACGGTGAGAGGAGGACGACCTGATATGGGCAGAGGACGTGGGACACGTCCTAAGTGTACTTTCTGTGACAAATCGGGACATACAGTGGAGAAGTGTTGGAAGAAACATAGGAGACATATTGCACCTCCTGTGGGGGCAGCACATTGTGCCACCTCTACAGATTCCTCTCCGTCTTCAGCTGTGGGCACCAATTCTGGGACCAGCATCACTCTTACTCAGGAGGAGTATGATCGGTTCATTCAGGCTACACAACACATGAGTGTAGGATCTTCATCTTCGTCATCAGCAAACCTGGCATCTACTGCAGGTAATCAGGCTACATCTCTTATAACTTCTGGCTCTACTTCATCTTGGGTGGTTGACTCTGGCGCGTCATAGCACATGACTGGTATGAAGAGATTGCTCCAATCTATTTACTCGTATATCCCTCACCAATCTGTCACACTGGCAGATGGTTCAGTGAGGAGAGTGCTAGCTAGTAGATCTGTCCATCTAACACCCAAGATTGATCTTAAATCTGTACACTTTGTGTCTGAGTTTCCTTTTAATCTTCTTTCTATTGCAAAATTGATTGACATTGTAAAATGTACGGTAACATTTGGGCCTTCTTGTTTTGTTTTACAGGATCTCAAGAGTATGAGGACGATTGGTGGGGGGCCTAGGAAAGGTGATCTCTACCTTTTCCACAGTGACAGTCTGCCTCGCCCAGTATCTGCTCCAGCTCCATCCATTCTGTTGAGTGGTTCCCCCTTACTATGGCATTGCAGATATGGACATCAATCGCTATAGAGTCTGCAGAAGTTGGAACCTGAGTTGTCCCAAGTGTCATCTTTAGAGTGTCAGTCATGTCAGCTGGGAAAACATCATAGGTTGTCTTATCCCAGTCGTGTCAATAAGCGGGCATCTTGTCCTTTTGAGTTAGTCCAGAGTGATGTATGGGGTCCTGTTAAAGACCAGAGTTATAATGGTTTTTGTTATTTTATTTCCTTTGTGGATGATTTTTCCCGCATGACATGGATCTACCTTCTCAAAAGTCGAGTCTGTGCTATCTATTATGAAACATTTCCATAAAGAAATAAAGGTTCAGTTTGACTGCAATATAACAACTCTCCAATCTGATAATGCTTTAGAGTATGTTCAAAAGGCTATGTCTGATTTTTGCAGTTCTGTGGGCAAGATCCATCGCACGTCTTGTCCTCGCACCCCTCAGCAAAATGGGGTGGCTGATAGGAAAAATCTCCATCTTCTTAATATTGCTCGTTTGATCATGTTTCAATCCAATGTGCCTCAGAAATTCTGGTCTAAAGCTCTTTTAACCGCTTGCTTCTTAATTAATAGACAACCATCCTCTGTTCTTAAAGGACAAACTCCTTTCTCTGTGTTACGACCCACGGATCAGCCCTTCTCTGTTCCCCTTAGAGTGTTTGGTTGCACTTCTTTTGTCCATAATTTTGACCCTAAGGCTGACAAACTTTCTCCTAGGTCTATTAAAACCTTGTTCCTTGGTTATTCTAGTACTAGCAAAGGATACAAGTGTTACTGTCCTAGTCTTCGTCGCATGTTTGTGTCTAGGGATGTTACCTTCCATGAGACCACTCCATATTTCTCTGATGCTATGAGTAAGGGGGAGCAGTTGAGAGAGGGAGTGCCACCAGATTTTCAGAGTGAGAGAGTGGCACCATCTGTGCAGAGTGAGGGAGCGCCACCCATCATTCCTGATTATACTTTTATTCAGGACGAGCAAGCAGCTGACAGGCTTGTTATTCAGTAGTACCCATAAGTTTATAGTAGGCGAGGCAGACAAGATCCAGAAGAGGTAGCGACACCAGTCCCTGAGCCTTCCTCATCGTCTTCTACTCACGAGATTCCTGCAGAAGCATCAGATCTTGATCTTCCTATTGTTGTTCGGAAAGGTACTCGTTCTTTGTTCTATTAGACATCCTATTACAAATGTGTGTTGTCTGTCCCACTTATCTAAGCAGGCCCGCGCATTTGCTATTGGGATTGATTCTGTTGATATACCAAGGAATCACTATGATGCTCTGAAGGACAGTGGCTGGAAACAGGCAATGCAGCTTGAGATGTCAGCTCTTTTACATAATGGCACATGGGATCTTGTTGACTTACCTATAGGAAAGAAAGCAGTGGGTTGCAGATGGGTTTTCACCATCAAACATAATCCGAATGGATTAGTTGAGAGGTTGAAGGCCAGATTGGTAGCAAAAGGCTACACACAGACCTATGGAGTTGATTTTTTTGAGACTTTTTCTCCAGTAGCTCGTCTAAATTCTGTGCGGATTATTATTTCTCTGGCTACTACCTTTGATCCGCCCCTATTTCAGCTTGATGTTAAGAATGCCTTTCTACATGGTGACCTACAGGAAGAGGTATATATGGAGCAACCTCCTGGGTTTGTTGCTCAGGGGGAGTGTCAGAAGGTGTGTAGATTGAAGAAAGCCATGTATGGGCTGAAACAGTCTCCTCGAGCTTGGTTTGACAAGTTCAGTGAGGTTGTACTCCAGATGGGTTTTTCTCGCTCCATGACTGATCACTCTTTATTCTACTCTAGCTCTTCTTGTGGCTCTATCATTATTGTTCTATATGTTGATGACATAGTGATTAGTGGCAGTGATTCTACAGGCATATCTCGTCTGAAGGAAGGGTTGCAGAGACACTTCCAAACAAAGGATCTGGTAAACAAAGATATTTTATGGGCATTGAGGTGCTTAGATCTCATGCAGGTGTCAATCTATCTCAGAGGAAATATGTGCTTGACTTACTACAGGAGACAGGCATGACTGAATCTAAACCGGTATCTACTCCTATGGATTATCACATCAAGGAGACGGTTGATGATGTTGAATACTCAGATCCAGGATATTACAGGAGAATAGTTGGCAAGCTAATATATTTGACTGTTACACGAACTGACATTTCCTTTGTTGTAGGCGTCGTGAGTCAGCATATGCACTCACCACGACAGTCACACTGGACAGCAGTTTGCTGGATTCTGAGATATCTAAAGAGTGCTCCTGGTAAGGGGATCACTTATTCTAAACCCAAGGTGACTCCATCTACTTTGACTCTCACAGGGTATTCAGATGCAGATTGGGTTGGTGATCATACTGATAGAAGGTCTACATCAGGCTACTGTACCTTCCTAGGTGATCATTTGATTACTTGGAAAAGCAAAAAGCAGCATGTGGTAGCTAGATCCAGCACTGAGGTTGAATACCGTGCTATGGCCCATGCATGTTGTGAACTACAATGGGTCAAATCTGTTCATTCTGAGTTAAAAATCACTATTATGTCTTCTATGGAGCTCAAGTGTGACAACCAGTCTGCTATACACATTGCCAGGAATCCTATCTTTCATGAGCGTACAAAGCATATAGAAGTTGATTGCCATTTTATTCGGGATCAAATCAAAGATGGTACTATTGTGACGCCATACGTCAAGTATGAAGATCACCTGGCGGATATCTTGACAAAGCCTTTAGGTCCAACAGCTTTTCAGAGATTATGTGGCAAGTTGGGCATACACGATGTGTAATCTCCAGCTTGAGGGGGAGTGTGAAACAACTTGCATCCCCGTCGATACTATCGACAGGAGGTCGATGGTATCGACTTTATCACAGCAACAGAAGAGCATTCCGTCGATACCATCGATAGTCCTGTCGATGGTATCGAGAGTTGATTAGCGGCGGAAATCGACGACCCGTCTCCTAGTTCTATCTTTATTATATTATTTGTTTTATTATTTTTCTCTTATTTTCTTCTTTGTACCACAATGTATCTTACCCTAATATATAAAAACAAAGAGAAACGGCTATTGCCCTCTCAAGAAAGCTGCTCCTTGCAGCCGACAAATCTCTCGGTGTTCGTCTCCTCTCCTCTCATCTCTTCTCACAATAATCTAAACACATCATAAAATCTTGCTAAATCTATAGTTTATGGACAGCTAGAAATCATTATGAGATGATTCTAGTGTGTACAATATAGATGAAATGATAGGAAATTTAACATTTTGTAGGCATGGTTTTAAAATTTAAACTGTCCAATTTATAAACCTGGAGCCCATTTTGATTTGAACATGGACATCTAAAATCAAACCCAAAACTAATTGGATTTGCAAGCAGAATTCAATCTTAAATCCAGTTTTTCATGTTACAGAAGGCCACGTTTCTGACTTTTCGTTTCAACTTTGGTAGCTAGGAAGACATCTACTTCAGATTTGTTTCAATCGAATATAATATAGAAACAATTAAACATAAATAAAACACCACTTAAAGTTTAATTTCCAAAATAAAAAATACAACCAGAAGGAAATAACACATGATAACCAACAATAATTTTGGTAGTATTACAAAAATATCATTTATATCATAATATCCTTACATAATACACCACAATTAGCTGTTGAAAAGTACAAATAGGTGTGGATGTATATCTTTCATCCAGGCAGTTGATATGATTTGAGAAATAGATTATTTCATTTCGCTTTAATCCCCTCTCTTCCTAAGGTGCTCCACAATAATTGGTATCAGAGCCAACCCTAAATTATTAGGGTGTGGTCTCTTTTCCTTCCCTTTGTCAAAAGCCATACCCGCACCGTGCCCATACCCGCATCACCATCATATATATGACCGGGTATCCTAGTATATGGTTATGCAAAGACTTAATACAATAACCACCAGAATCTTAGAGATACAGCAAACTACCACACTTATCGGGTACTATCGTTACTAGTATGATGTCAATTAATTTGTGTAACATGTGATATGGTAGTAGGTAACTAAACTGTACATGTACGGTCGAAAGGAAAAACTAACATTAATGGAGTGATACTACCAGATAAAGTATTGTAACAAAAAAGGAACAACAACGGTATTGTATAGGTATGGAGCTAGACTGCAGCACAAATCTATTTTAGTACTCAATTATGATGTCATCAATCACGTTAGCATGCTATCATATTAGTAGGAAAAGTGCAGCCACTCAAAGCAGTGATGGAGCAGGTGTGGAAACAAGAGGGATATAGAGAAATGTGCAATTGCAGACGAGTACATGAAGCAATGAGTTTGTCAAGTTTTCTTGTTGTAAATTACCTACATTAGTTAGATCTGTATACTAAAATATGTACCGTTATACTAGTATAAATTTATATACAGAAATATCAAATAATGAGTATACGGGTATACAGGGTATGGGTATAAACATAACTATCACTGTACCCATTGAGATGTGTGCATGCAGGTATATGGGTAAACGGTTATATGGCTATGCAAATTTGTGCTCATGACGGGTTTAGATGGTTTGCATTAGTGGGTATACCCATTTCCATTTACAGCCCTACCACCGACTCAGATGTGACACAACAGCCCCTGTTTCCCTGATACATCGTGTGCCTGACGCCCTTGCCTCCCGTCGTCTCTGGTTTCGCCCAGTGGCCACCCGTCATTAGGCCCCACCTTCCTCTCCCTGCGCTCTGCCCCCTATTTCCTTAGCCGCAAGGCCCCAACCCCTCACTACTACCTAGGTTTCCTCCAACAAGCACCCAACCCCCGCTCTAAACCCCAGCACACCACCCCCAACTTTCCCCTCCACTACCCTCCCTGCCTCTGCACACAACAGCCACCGTCGGTCACCCCTCCCTCCATTTCTATCCAGTCCGCCTCAAGCTCCTTAGGATTTTTTTTCTTTTCTTTCCAAGCTGTCATGTTTTTTTCTTTTCTGTCCATTCATGTTCCATATTCCTTTCACTACGCACAGAGTCTCTCACACCAAACAAGTCCAAGTTCCCCTCACCACCACCACTGGAATAGGTCCTCTTGGCCCACATGCCAATCTGCCATCCAAACGATACCCAAAATTTGTGCCTAACAGGGTGCCCAGAGGCAGAAATTTTGTTTGACCCATAGATGAGGGGGTTGACTCACACCTCCACCACAACCAGATAGCATTACCAACTCATACCGTGGTACTCAATGAAGACTTCAATACGACACACATGTCAACTAGACCTCATGCGACCCACGTAAAGATGATCATGACAATACCTAGGATACCCAAGGAATTCAAAAGCTCCATGGAGAAGAAATTTTTAGTGCATCAATTGACACTTGCGGAGCTTCAGAATTCAGCATCCTTCAAGCCCTAGACACGTCATGACTGCATCGCCAAGCACTAGGAAGACAAGATCGAGCCTAAGGACGTACTCCCCTCTAGGAAGCTTAAAGAAGATGAAGATGATCACGAGTCAGAACAAACATCTCTATTGCCTCCATTCAATGATGGCACATGTGACCCTTGCAATGTTGTTATCGCACCAATGTAGACCTCTTTGCTTCACATAGCAGATGGTTGTGTCAACCTTGCACTGCGTCGCTCAATGATGTCCTCATCCATCATGTGCCATGACAACGTGGATGTGTTTATAGTTGATGATGGCTACAACACCCTAGTGTCGATGACACTAGAAGATGCTCCAGAGATACATACAGAACTGCAACTTTCACCCTACTTCATGTGACGTTGACAATACCCGCGCATGGTCACTCCGCGAAGCCCGGTCCATTTTTCCTACTACCAGCCGCTACAGGGAGAGCCCACAGGAAACTTACTCAGATCATTGGTGACTCATCTTTCGAACCCAGGAGGATTTGATGCAGGACGCATATGACACATTAATATATTTGTTTTTGCTTAACATTTATTGATATGGTCCTAAGTGCAATTTCTAATTGTTAACTTAGTTGTAAGTGTTAATGGTTTGTTTTGATTTTATATTTTTATTTGGCAATCACGGTTTCGTGTATTTGATTATAAATACTAGTCTAGAGGGCTTCTCCCAAGCAGTCGAATATGATTTGTAAATAGATTATTTTGTTTTACCTTTTATCCCCTCTCTTCCCTATATGTTCCACATCGTAAAGGAAGATAGGTCTTGGTGTATAACGAGAGTGGAAGATATTCAGAACAGGCTAGAAGATAACTAGGACCCTCTTTTGGATAAGCTAGAATAGCAACTATCAATAGAATTCGAGATTGTGCTAACACATGAAGAAGATGGAGCCGAAAAAGGCATGTGTGAGTAACTGAACCACGGGGTTAGAACCATCCTTGTCAAGGCGCCCGCCTAGGCGGCGCCTAGGCGTCCTAGGCGCTAGCCAAGGCTGCCCAAACTAGGCGCCCAGCCCAGTATGTGCATTATATGGGTGTCTAAAGCCTTTTAAGCCTAAATTAAGTCATTTAAAGGATAAATTAACATGAATCAAGTCTGGATTTGGTCGAATTAGATTAGCTTGAGTCAATTTATGGCTGAAATAGGTCTGGTTTAGGAAAAATCAGGCCAAATTTTGGAAAATTAGGGAAAACATGTTTGATTTGGGCCAAATTGGTAAGTCATAAAATCACTTCCTCATATGTTTGTTGTTCTTGCTTCTTTTTCTTTTCTTTTTTTATCCTTTCTCCTGCATTTTAGTCCTTAATCCTACTGCTGCTGCATTTTTTTTTTTGAGTTATTCCTCCTATATCCCCTCCTACTCCGAAATCCTACTACTGCTGTGTTTTTTTTATTCTGTTTTCTTCAAATCCTCTTTTACATCACCTATGCTTTGTAATGTTGATGATGTTGTACTTTCTACTTTCCTCTTTTACATCACCCTTTTTCCCTGCTTTCTTTTCTAAGTCTCCTGCTCCAATTGTTGTTGCAGGCTTGTTGATATTACTTCCCCTTTTTCTTCCTATTCCCATCTCCTGCTACTGCTGTTATAACCTCATTCTGCCCTCTTTTTATGTTTCCTATATGGTATTATATGTAGTATATATGTATAATAAGAATCAAATTAACATACTGAAAAAGATACAAAATATAAAAAACGCCCAGAACAGCCTAGGCGGGCTAGGCGCCCCTTGGGAAATGCTGACCGCCTAGCCGCCTTGACAACCATGGTTAGAACACAAATATTTTCATCTCTCCACTATCATATGAAGAAGGGAGAGAATCACTATGTTAAATATTGTCACTAGCCTGATAGTAACCAAATACTTCAGAAACATGTGGACTAGCTTGTCGAGTGTACACAGAGATAGAACTTGACAGGTTTCTTCACCAACTTTAAGCGAGAATGGGCTCTATTATGTTGAAACAGCCAGAGCAGGAAATTTGAGTTAGCGATTTCTGACACATGATGCTCCAAAACCCCAAACCTAGATGGTCTTCATTCATTTTTCTTCAAGTGCAAATGGCGACAAGGAGGTAGTGATGCTTGTAAGAGAAACTTTTTGGTACAAGACCTTTGATCTCTCAACTTCTATAGTGGTTCTGGTTCCAAAGAGGAAAAGCCAACTTGTTGCATCCATATCAAACTCATAAGTTTATGCAATGTCTTGTTCAAACTAGTCAGTAAACACTACTCAACAATTGATTTATTTTCTTCCTAAACAAATTATGGATTTTTTAGCCTCTGAAAAGGGAAGAATGTTTAGAGATTATATTATAATATATACATTCCATAGAGACAAAGAAAACGAAAATGTATTATCAGTTCTATAAGATAGAGCTCGAGTCATAGTTGCATTCTTCAAATTCCAAAATCTTATATTATTTTTAAATAATTTATATGATAAAGTTTAAATGTTCTTCATACTTGAAAGGCACACTGAGTTTCAAGAAATTTGTATTTCAGGCACCTAGAATTGCATTTTAATGTAATAATCTTTCCAGAATTCCATTGTGTTACCATTACAAGATTTGTAATGGTTTTAAAGCATTGACATCTATATGATAATTCCATTAAAGAGACAGGAAAGAATTACTCACTTGGTGTATTTATAATCCCCTGTAAATCAAAAGAGATATAAAACATGTGAGTTTCTAGCATAAGTAAAGAAGTAATTGATTTCAATCTCCAAATTATATTGCTTTCCAAAGAACATACCAATGTCATGGAGAAGAGCAGCAAGCTCAACCTGGGAAATGGAAATCAAAAAGAAGGTGAATACTACATCCTCTTGCTTCTCTAGGAACAAAAAAAATGTCATATTCTTATATGAATTATCAAGTGTAGATATTTATGGAATGTAGCTGTCAGATTTCAAGCTACTAGTGCAGCGGCTCCAAAACAAAATTTAGAGATATTTGAAGAAAAGTTTGACAAGTATGTTCTTTTCTTAGAAATTGACGGATTTCCTAAAAAATGGACAAATCAATTCATGATTAGCATTATGAAACATGTTTAAGCAATAACTTGTATAAATGGCTACAATTCCCATACAGTTTTTATCGGATAAAACCTGAATAAACAGTGAAGATACAAATCCAAATATTAAATAACTTACCAGTCAAGAGGACTTTCATCTTTAACTAAAATAAATGAATAGACACGTCATCATGGAACAAAATTTCGATCGAAATTGCGAAATTTCGACCGAAATTTTCGATTTTTTTCCAATCGGACATCGAAACGCTGGTACGCAGGAATAGGTCCGTCATTTCGCGAAATTTCAACCCTAGGTGCGAAATTTCGCAAAAGATGGTGAAATTTCGCATCAAAAAGGCCAGTTTGGGCCGTAATTTCGCGAAATGTTACAGAAACACAACTTAAATTTCGAGAAATTTGTTCCTAAGGCTGCTAATACTACATCTTGGGTATTTTGACAATTGTTTTTGAATCTCTTGCTTCTAAAGCCTATTTTTCTTAATTCTAAGGCATGTTTCCCCCTATCTCTAGACCATCTATGCATTACCTTCATCAATTTCGAGAAATTTGTTCCTAAGGCTGCTAATACTACATCTTGGGTATTTTGGCAATTGTTTTTGAATCTCTTGTTCTAAAGCCTGTTTTTCTTAATTCTAAGGCATATTTCCCCGATCTCTAGACCATCTATATTCTTTACATTACCTTCATCAATTTCTACACTCCTCTATAGAGATATGGAGAAATACTCCAAAAATAACAAAGTTCTTTCGAGGATCTATGTATAAATGTCCCATGCAACCTTGTTAAATGTGAACACTACACTTATACAACTTGTAGTTCGTAAGTTTGTAACTTGTAATTGTAAGTTATACGTTCTAAGCTGTAACTTGAAGTTTTTAACACTAACTGTCTAGCAGACTTGCCATTTCTGATCATTTGTGCACTCACTCATCAAGACATGGATCCCACCCTAACCTCTAAACATATAACTTTATTATATAATCTAGTGTATCTATGTCTAAACATTGTGTATGCAAAATTTCATAATATAATTCCTTCATTTTGTCATCGAAATTGCCATCGAAATTCTGTCGAAATTGTTCAACTTCCTTCACTTACAAATGTGGGAGACCCCCCCCCAACATATCCAATATGTAATATTATTGCATATTTGAGTAGATCTTGGCGTTTAGATCGTCCTGGTAAATTTTCATGATTTAATTCGCTTATTTGGTTGTCGAAATCGTTAGGGCCGTAAATATCAAAATTTTGTGCGAAATTTTGAAAAATTTCTGTTTTGGGCCATCGGACACGACATCGAAATCGGACATTTAATTCTATGCACGTCATGTTCATGATTTATATCTGTCAATTTGTGTGAATGTGCCTTTCTCTCCTTTTTCATATATTTACTTAAATGTGTAATAACTCTTTCATTTTTTTTAACATGTACTTACTCTACTAGAGAATCTGTAGTGTTTGTACCTGCATAATATCATTTCAACTTCATATTTATGACACTCTTAAATGTCATGACAATTATAGTTGCCATGTGCATATTTTATCATCTAGAGATTACTCAAACAATGATATGGTTGTTGCATTTTCATCACCTTTCTAAATTTCCATGAAATGAGCATCTTTCTTAATAACTCGACGATGTTTTTATGGAAAATGTTCATGTTAGAAACTTGTAAGAATTTCACAAATTCAGGGTCTATTCGAACACACTTATTACTATAGCATTTGAAGTTTTGAAAACTACGGCAAAACTATATCGCTTAATCCTGTAACTAACAACACCAAGGGGCTACGTCATCCAACGGATAATATTATCCCCACACACTGACTAACTTTAGGAAAGATACCGAAAAGTATAACTTCACCAACACCAAGTTGTGCAACTTTTATGTTACAAAACACAACTGCAAAATCCAAGTCTGTTTGTGAGGCCTTCTGTTAGGATTTTGAAAATGTAGAAAATAAGATTAGAGATAGAGAGGAGAGGAAGAGATGAGAAGAGAGAGAGCATGCAGGAGTTTGTATGAGAGAGAAAGTATGAGAAGAAGATGATATATGTATTCAATCAATATATGTTCCAGGCTATTATCTTCATGGAGCTTCGCATTGTTTAGCACATCCGTTCGGGATAGGTTTCACAAAACCGTTTGGAGGCAAAGTTCCAGACCGGTTGGACGATCAGAGCAGACCGAGAAGAAGTCCTAAACCGATAGGACTAAAGACCGTTTGGAGCACTGAACTCCAAGACCGTTTGGATGTCTAAGCATCCCAAACCGTTTGGATGAAGGCACCAAACCGTTTGGTCAAATATACAAAACCGATTGAGGCAAAACTCAAGACCGTTTGGACCATGGAACATAACTTCGACGATTTTTGGCGAAATTTCGCTGAAACTTCGAACGTCGACCATAGGCGAAATCGAATCCCAAATACTTCGGCCTCGTCCAAACTTCGGGGCGAAGTTTCAGTGATGTCGACGAAGTTGACTTTTTTGTGTGTATTTTCGTCTCAACTTCTCTGAAGTTGTCGAAGTTTCCTCGAAGTTGGCGAAGTTGGGCGAAGTTTGGTCGAAGTTGAGACGACCCAGAGCATTAATCCTAACTAGTGTCCCAAAGGCCATATAAGGCATAAGTGTCGCCTCCAACCCTCTTCACAACTTCTAATATCAACTCCTATGTTGTTTGTTGCCACTCTTTCCTAGATAGGGTGTTTTAACTACTATTTGACTGTATATTGTATAGAATATATATGGTGAACTATATTTGTATATGTGTAATGCACATTTGACCCTTGAAACTAGAGCTAGAGAGTTGTGAATTGTGTTTTGTGTTAAATTAACATATATAAGATAGATGTATAACATATATAGTAGTTTTCAATTAAAGTTTCCTTCAAATTCACATCATTTTCTTCAAAAAATGGCATCGAAGTTTGTCGAAGTTTGCGTCTAAACTTCCTCGAAGTTTCCACAAACTTCCACTTCCACACCTGGCGAAGTCGACACGAAGTCGAAGTTCTGCACCATGGTTTGTACATACCAAACCGATCAAAGCCAGGACTAATACAAGACCGTTTGGGCAAAAGTCCCCAAACCGTTAAAGCAAACTGAGAAAATTGCAACAGGGTCCAAAACGTCAAGACCCCGCCCGAGCCTATAAATAGGACCAGCAGGGTCCTCATTTGGGGCATCGGGTCCGGAACGCCGACAGGCTGCCTGAACACAGGTCCGATCCAGATCATCACGCATATTCACCTGCCGCTCCTGCTGCGATCGAGGAGACCGAGAAGAGAAGGAAGGAGGAGTGAGAAAGACTACCCGGTCTGTCTTAGTGTCCCTCGTTCCTCGTCCAGATCTGCTCCGACACGACATGGAAAACCGCATCATCTTCACCGAGCTGCAACTACCTTCTGCATCATGCTCACGGTGAAATCTTCTCTCTCTCTCTTGTTCTTCTTATTTCTTACATCATGAGCGAGTAGTTCCTTTTCGCTGGGGTGCGGGGACTAGCCCCGCTGCCCATGCAAGCATGTACTCATGTCAAACATTCCATGGCAATGTATATAACTTTTCATTTCGTTGTTAGTCGTTAATGTTTGTAGATTGGTTACCTGCTTGCTTTCATCATGTTTTTCCCTATGTTGTGAGAACTTCTATATGTAGGGTAGAATGTCGATTAATGAGGTTGACTCCCAAACTAGAGATAGAATGGGATTCCTTGAGGTCGTAAGTGTATGATCTGTGAGGGGACGAGCCATCTAGCCTGTGGTGACGCTTCTGTGGCCTAAACATCCCTCAGGGAGGGCCACAGCCTTAGTTGGATTTTGTATCTTCTTTGTTAATTGTCGATGTTTGCTTGTAGATTAATCACCTGCTTGCTTGTCGATTAGCACGGTTGACTCCTTGACGAGAACTTCTGATATGATTCCTTGAAGTCGTAAGTGTATGATTCGTGAAGGGACGAGCCATCTAGCCCATGGTGACGCTTCTGCGTGCCTAACGCCTGTATAGGGGGCCCACAGCTTCATTTGGAATTATGTATCTTCCGAGTCGTAGGTGAGTGATCCGGATGGTGACGAGACATCTGATACCTAAGGTGATGCTTACGCAAGCCTAATGCCCGTATGGGGGGTTTTGCAGCAGCTCCATTTGGATGGTTATATCTTGCCTGGATGTTTGATGTTAGGATGTGTTTGCATGTGTAGTGGTGGTGAAACCCGAGACCATCCCAGCGATTCCATATCATTAATCTAGATCCAACTTTAATTCTGCTATTTACTTTCTTGCAATTAGTTTAATTAACCTCAAATCAACCAATCGTTCTAAATATTAGTCTTACTAGAGCTAGATTCGACTAACGACGATTCTTAAAAACGTTGTCTATTGGGATTCGATCCTCAACTATACTGCGATAAAAACCCGTCCGCTTACGGGTGGTATTATTGCACAATGTTTTGGTAAAAGCTCAGGGATTTCAACCTTGAGTGAATTTGTTAGTGCGATAATTAACCACGTCAAATTCTGGCGTCGTTGTCGGGGACAACGGAATCAGTTAGTCAAATCTAGTTCTTTTGAGGCTAATTTAGGTCTTTGCTTTTTCTTTTGATAAAATCGATCATCTACTTGAATTTCACTCTACTCCATCAATCTTACTTCAGATCTTTTCAATTTCAGGAACCACCAAAGACTAGTGTATGCACTGCTCAAACAGTCCCGGTCTCACTGCTAGCTTTGATCCTGAGATAGACAGAACTTTTCATCGTCAGAACAGAGAGAACCAAGCAAGGATGGCTCAAGAGGAGGAAATAGCCCGAAGGGTTGCTCAAGCCCTTGCTGCGCAAAGAGATAGGCTTATGCAAGAAGCCAGAGCTGCAGTTGAAATAGAGATCCGAGCAGCTCAAGCAGCAGCACAAGCAACAGAATTGCAGAAGGACCTTAGAGAGTTCTCCATCCCTAAATTTGTTGATGTTCATCACCCAGTGCAACCTCCTCCCATCAATGCTACAAATCTCGAGATTCGGGCACATTGGATCACCTTGCTTCAAAACAGCCCATTCTATGGTAAACAAGGAGAAGATAGTCAGGAACATCTTCTGCGGTTTATCGATCTATGTGCTATGACAAAGCAAAATAGAGTCTCAGATGATGTCATTCGACTCCGTCTCTTTAAGTATTCTCTTGCTGATAGAGCTATAAGTTGGTACAACTCCAGCCATAGCAACGGCGGCGGCTGCCCGCAGGCGGGGGTTCTTCCCCTCGGTTGCTCTCTGGAAAAGACGAGCGGCGGCGGCTAAGGTTGCGTGCGCGCCGGAAAGGAGAGGGAGGAGGGGCGGCAGCTAGGTTTCCCTCAGGAGCGAACGCGCTCTATTCACGCAGGAATTACTGTTTACGTCGGAGTTACTGTTCACACCGCGTACTGTTCACCGTCGGAGTTATTGTTCACGCCGTCGTTACTATTCACCGCCAGAGTTACTATTCACGTCGTCGTTACTGTTCACCGCTCTGATACCATGTAGAAAATAAGATTAGATTGAATGCAATGGGATGAATACAAGACTGGACGCCCTCTTCTTTATATAGGAGAGGGGAGACGCCCTAAGACTTAGGACGCAAGTAATCAAAACGGGCTGAAATACAAAAGCCCAATAACTAATTAACCTATTAACTAAATAGGCTAATATAGACTCTCTAACAGAAAATAAGATATGCAAGTGGTTCAGATTGTGACAATGAGTGGGCCCTAATCTTTGGAGGGATGGTTATACAAGTTTAAAAGTGATGCTTGAATCGACATCCCAACACATGCGGGGTCGGGAATCAGAAGTCAGATGAGATGTGTCATTTAGTTATATGGCTGCTACAGACATGTATATAGTATGGGCTAAGCCCAATGTAGTCCAACTAGTACATGGAGGAACATGTATTGTTTGTCTTATACAAACAGGAAGAGATTTTATCCCATATTGCTCACTCCTAGAACTTTTATTGTCCTTCTATGAAGGATCACATGTGAAACTAGTGTCCAAAGGGTCCTAGGGGAGAGTACACTCACCTCCTTGGTGGATATGGTGGCCATAACATGCACGCACGCGCGCACCACGCCACGCCTCGTCTAGCCTGGCCGGGCCGGTACGGGCAGGGCGGAGCATGGGCTCGAGCTTGTGGCTTGTCGATTGTGGAAATTGTCCTCCATCTTATTTGTACAAGGATACAACTATATAATTAATTATTAATGTAATTGATTGAATCACTCTGAACCGGATTTATTAATCCTAATTGGAAAGTGTTTTCCTTGTGGGTTTTTCCGCAACGTGTACAAGAGCGATTGAGTGGTTGTGCGTCTTAATGGGAATAGGATTTCGGTTCGTGTAAGGCAATAAATAAGCCTCAGACATTAGGGTTAAAAAAAATTATCACGAACATCAGTCGTCAGCGTTCAAGTGTGTGTTTTGCAAACCCTAACTGATGTCTTCCTGTCTTCGCTCCCAAGTTGCTCCGTGGAGGCTTTCTCCTGTGTGAAGCAAGTCCCTTCCTCTCTTCTGAGACGCAATCTATCAGGCGGTAGTTCCTGCAGTCGTTGAACTACACTGGTGGTGCACGTCTTTGACGTCTGCATCGTCCGTCGTCAACACGAACGAGATGTCTTCTACATATTCATGACCGGATCGTCTACAATAACAGCGCCTATCCAAAAGGATTGCAGGACACTTAATTCTTTACGTATCATGTTCATTTTTTTAACGAACGATCTAGTCTAAGTTCCTAACCTTTATTTCTTCTCTCCTGCATTGGTTTATTCTACGTTTTCTTATCTGGATCGGTCTGAACTGTTAATTAAATTGCACCTGGTGTTGTTACATGTAACAACGTAAATGAAAAACAACAGTCTTAAAGAATTCATTCTCTTTCGTTAGTTAACTATGGTTGTTCAAGGTTCTAGCATGAAAATTGATACGTCTAGTATGTCTGAAAAATTTATTAGAACTAATTTTGCCCGTTAGCAAAGTAGGATGCAAATTTGGTTAAACATGGTAGGGTATGATAAGTACTTAGCAGAGGATGAACCCAAACCGAATGAAACTATCCATGATAATGCTAATTTAATTGCAACCTGGAAGAAGGGTGATAAGACGTGTCAAGGGTTTATTATGTTTGCATTAAACAACAAATTGTATGATTCATACCCACAACCGCCTGTTACTACATCCAAAGTTCTGTGGGGGGCGTTAGAAAAGAAATACAATACGAAAAATAAGGAAATTGAAAAATATTGTCAGGAAATTTCTAAGGTTTCAAATGGATGAGGGTAAATTTGTTTCTGATCAACACACAATTTTCAAGTCTTGGTGCAAGAGCTCGAAGAAGCGGGTATGAAACTTTCTGAAAAGTTTGTTGCGATGTCAATCATTGAGAAATTTTCAAATTCTTGGGAGTCGTTTGGCATGTCTGTTAAGCATCGCAAAGGAGACATGTCAATGAACGATCTCATAATGGACATCAACATTCAGGAAGAGCACCTGAGAGAGAAGTTTGTCATTTACCCATGGATGTTGATCCTAGTGTCAATTTTACTACTGCTAAGAACAAGGATAAGAAATCAAAGAATTCACTTAAACCTAAGTCCAAGATCCAAAAGAAACCGAAGAACAAACCTTGTTGGACTTGTGGACAGGTTGGCATTGGAATAAGGATTGTCCTTCAAAGAAAGCAAAGAAAGTTTTCGCATCTGCAACTGAGGAGATTGTAGTCAACATAATGATTGCATCCTTGAATCTCAATGATGGGTACATGTCTATAAAACCTGAAGTTCTTTCTATTTCGAACCACTATATTAGATAATTGAAATTGGGGCTAGTGTACATGTTTGTACTGACAAATCCTTATTTGTGTCTTACCAGGCCTCCAAAAGTCGATCACTGACTTTTGACAATTCCAGCGATGTAGAAGTCAAAGGTGAAGGACGGGTGGACTTGAAGTTTCCTTCAGGAAAGGTTCTAACGCTTCACAGAGTCAGACATGTTCCATCAATTCGACGCAATATTCTTAATGGCGCAACTTTAGTTAGAGTTGATTTTAGAATAAATGTAATAAGGTTATTATTACTCGTCTTCGTGATTTTTTATTTTTTAGCAAGGGGTATCTATGTGATATGGAGAACTTATTTAAGATTCTTGTTGAACCTATTTCAAATTCAATATTAAATTTGAATGATAATAGTTTTGTTTGCATAAATCTTGTATCGTCTGATATTTGGCATACACGTTTGGGACGTGTTAATGTTGGCTCAATAAAGCGTATGATGAATCTGAATTTAATCCCTAAATCACATTAGTAATAATAAATGTGAAATCTGTGTGCAAGCTAAATTGCCTTGAAAGCCTTTTCATTCTGTGAATAGGAATTCGAAAATGTTGGATTTTGGTGCACACTAATATCTGTGAATTTAATGGGTTTGTTACTAGGGATCAAAAGCGTTATTTCATAACTTTTATTGAGGATAGTAGTAGATATTGTTATGTCTATTTACTTAAAAGTAAAGACGAGGCATTGGATAAATTCAAAATTTTAAGAAAGAAGCTGAAATTCAAACTAGTAAAGTACTTAACGATTAAGGTCTGATAGAGGAAGAGAATACACATCGAACTTGTTCTTGGAATTTTGTCAATTCCATGGTATAGTTCATGAGGTCACTACTCCTTATTCACCACAATCTAATGGGACTATAGAACATAAAATTGAACCCTTATAGATATAGTTAATTCTTTACTCCAAACCTCAAGTCGACCTAACTTTATGTGGGGAAGCTTTGAATACGGTTTGCCATATTCTGAATAGAGTTCCTCATAAACATGTAGAAAATAGTCCGTTTAGTTATGGAGAGGGAGAAAATCGAGTCTCAAATATCTTCGAGTGTAAAGGTGTTTTGTTAAGGTACTCGTCTCTAAACACAAAAGGAAGCAGTTGGGACCGAAAATAATGCCATCTTCTTGGGTTATGTATAGACAAGTTATGCTTATAGATTCTTGATTGTAAAATCTAATATCTCAGGCATTGAGGTCAATACAGTTGTAGAGTTACGTGATGCTACATTTTTTGAGAATGTGTTTCCCATGAAATATGGTGTGCCCAATGAAGTATCTCAAGAGGATTCATTCACCACAGATTCCATTCTCGAGCATGTGAAAAGGATGACAAATGTGGGGACAACTCAGAACAAGTTATTTCTGAATCCGATGATTTTAAAGAAATGGTTGAACTAAGGAGAGGTAAACGGCAAAAGACATCCAAGGAATTTGAAAGTGAGTTTCTCACTTACAATATTGAGGATGATCTTGTATCTTATAAACAAGCTATGGATTTTCCAAAAGCTAAGTTTTGGAAAGAAGTCGTTATGATGAAATTCAATCAATTATCTCAAATGAAACTTGGGAATCAGTGGATTTGCCTCCTGGTTGTTCTGCAGTTGGATGTGAATGGATCTTTAAGAAGAAACTTAATGCAGACGGAACAATCAATAAGTATAAAGCTAGGTTTGTTGCTAAAGGTTACACTCAGAAAGAAGGAATAGATTATTTTGATACCTATTCTCTAATTTCCTGTATGACCACAATCTGAGTGCTTATAGCATTGGCTTCCATTTATAATCTTTGTATTCATCAGACGGATGTAAAGACTGTTTTCTTACACGGTGATCTTCAGGAAGAGATATATATGGAACAACTTGAGGGATTTGTGGGACGTGGGAATGAATCCTAGATGTGTAAACTTGTTAAGTCACTATATGGCTTGAAACAAGCCCCTAAGCAATGGCATGAGAAGTTGATTCAGTGATATCATCGTTTGCCTTTTTTTTCTAATGAATTTGATGTCTCTGCTGTAAAGTCGTCAATGGTGGATTTATTTTATTATGCTTATATGTCGAAATATCCCGCTTTTTGGTTCTCATATGAAAGTAGTAAATGAGACAAAGCCATTCTTGTGTAGCAAGTTTGAGATGAAGGATATGGGTGTCGTTGATGTGATTTTAGGGCTTAAAATCATAAGGCCTACTGATGGTATAACTCTCTCTCAGTCTCACCATGTTGAGAAGATACTGAAGAGGTTTGAGTACACATCACGTAAACCTGTTAAGACTTCATATGATTCATCCAAGGCTTTGTTCAAGAATCATATTGGTGTTCCAGTATCTCAATTATGATACTCTCATATTATCGGAAGTTTGATGTATCTTATGAACTGCACACGTCCAAACATTGTGTTTGTCATGAGCAAGTTGAGTAGATACCCCAATCGTCCTGACAATACCCATTAGGAAGCTCTTGACAGAGTTTTGAGGTATGTCAAGCGAACTTGTTCCCTTGGGCTGCATTACAGCAAATATCCTTCTGTGGTCGAAAGATATAGTGATGCAAGCTGGATTGCCAAGAATTTTAGGAGTAATGGTGTCTCAGGATATGTATTTCTGTTGGGAGGAGGTGGTGTTGCCTGAAGGTCTAAGAAACAGACCATATTGTCTCCATCTACTTTTGAGGCAGAATTGTGTGCTTTAAATGAAATTGGATTGAAAGTTGAGTGGCTACATGGATTTATGTCCAGCTTGCCTACGGTAAAGAAGTCACGTCCTGCAATTTCAGTTCATTGTGATAGCACTACAACTATTGCTAACATAAAGAGTTCCAAGTACAATCAAAAACAGCGTAGACACATCTAGATTAGACTCAAGTCTGTAACGGAGTTGGTGTCTAATGGGGTTGCGGTTGTAGACAATGTCGGTACCAAAGATAATACAGTTGATCCTTTCACTAAAGGTCTTACCCTGGCCTTAGTGGAGAAATCCAATTTGGGGATGGGACTGAAACTCCTTTAGATTTGTAGGCAGTAGCAACCCAACCCAAAAGAGTGGAGATCTCATAAATTGGGTTCAATGTGGTAATTACAAGTTGTCGGGGGAATCAGATGACACTATATTTTTTATTTGATGCTTCTTGCATATGTGTGACTACCCCCTGGAAAACTTGTTAGTGTCATGACTGCAAGTAAGAGATTAGTCTATAAACTGGTGTCAAGTTTTAAGACAAGATGTTAGCAGTACATCCTTGGAGAGTCCAACTAAATGATTGATGTTGGTGTAGGCTGCAACAGGGGAATTGGGTATTCCGATATCAATCATGATATATCTTTTGGATGCATGGCCTTAATGCATCAGATTTCTTTTCTGTCATGTCTTTATTGTGTTGTTACCAACCTATACTCTTGCACCTAAGATTCAGGTTCAAGACTTTTGTTCACTTAGTTCCTGCGGGGGTCACAATTGGATAACTCAGGTAGATTCAAACTGAAAGGTATCTACTAAAAATAGAGTATGGAGGACTGATTGGCAGAGCACACTACACATTAGACTTTGTGGGGGAATGTTAGATATATGGCTGCTTCAGCCATGTATATAGCATGGGCTAAGCCCAATGTAGTGCAGCTAGTACATGGAGGAACATGTAGTGTGTTGTCTTGTGCAAATGGAAAGTGGTTTCATCCCACATTGCTCACTCGTAGAACTTTTGTGTTCCTTATATGAAGGATCACATGTGACACTAGTTTCCAAAGGGTCCTAAGACAAAGTATGTTCACCTCCTTGGTGGGTATGATGACCACAACACGCGCGCATGCGCCACACCGCGCCTCACCTCGTCGGGCCGGGCGCACGCTCGGGCTTGTGGCTTGTAGGAATTGTCTTCCGTCTTATTTTGCACAAGGACACAACTACATAGTTAATTATTAATGTAATTAATTATTTCTTTCTGAACCGGATTCATAAATCCTAATTGGAAAGTGTTTTCCTCGCGAATTTTTCCGTAACGTGTACAAGAGCGATCCAGTGGTCGCGTCTTAATCATAATAAGATTTTGGTGCGTGTAAGGCTATAAATAAGCCTCTCATAATTAGGATTAAAAAAATCTCTCAGGACCATCAATCGTCTACATTGGAGTGTGTTTTGCAAACCTTAACCGGTGTCTTCCTGCCATCGCTCTCGAGTTGCTCTGTGGAGGCTTTCTAATGTGCAAAGCAAGTCTCTTCCTCTCTTTCGAGACGTGATATGTTAAGCGATAGTTCCTGCGGTCGTTGAGCTGCGCTGGTAGTGCATGTCTTTGACGTCTGCATCGCTCGTCGTCAACACGAACGAGATGTCTTTTACAGGTTCGTGACCAGGTCGTCTAGAAGAGCGGTGCTATCCAAAGGGATTTTAGGCCGCTGAATTCTTTAAGTAACATGTTTGTTTTTCAACGAACGATCTGGTCTGAGTTCCTAACTTTGATTCTTGTTCTCCTGCATTGGTTTATTTTTCTTTTCTTATCTAGATCGGCGTTAATTAAATTGCACATGTCGCGGTTGCACGTAACAACGTAAATCAAAGTTAACAATGTGTCTTTGGCTTATGCTAATGGGAAAGCAAGGATACAAAGCGGCAAAACTAGTAGTGGATATAAAACTAAACGTACGTACAAATGAAAAGTAAGCCCTCCCTTCTCTCGACTTTCAGTGGCATGTTCCAGCGAGTCTACTCCTACCTTGAATATGATACTGAAGTCAACATGGGATCTCCTACTGACGTTTTCAACATGAAGGTACCGCCGGTGATATTCTAACAGACAAGTTGTAATAAAACAGAAATGCCCTCTCCCGGCATGCTTCTTAACTTACTTGGTCTGCCCGAAAATGTCTAGATTGAGGGTGCATGAATAACATTGACTTCAACTACATGGGAGAGGCGTCCATTTTACTGGCAATACTAGAAAAAGGCATTTAACAGTCAATGTCCTGATAACTAAATGGAGCGTCACAGGACATAGGAGGCAGGAGGAGGAGGAGGTGCAGCCAAGTAGCCAACAACAAATCAATCTAAACTTTAAGTATACAAACTCAAACCGATTTCTATCCTTTGAAGCAGAAAAAATAGAGGCGAGAGGGCGTCTCACCACAAGTAGGCCATCGGGCGAGTAATTTGGGGAAGAAAGATCATCGAGCCCTTCATCCTTGGCGAGGGAAAGAGCCAAGTCGCGGACTCTGAAGGCATGCGCCACATCATGGGAGGCGTCTCTTCCCGCCATGGACGATTTGACGAACCCCTCGGCCTTGCGTACTACTTCGTCCCACCTCGCCATTGCACTCCCACTGCTCTGCTCACTGGCGGAGTGTCGTTCAAGCTTTCAACGGGACCGCGGAATGAAACGCTTATGTGTCAAACAAACTATTTTTATTTTATATCAGAAATTTTAAATAAAAATGAAAGACATTCTCTGCTGCATCAGGTGACGTGCTCGCCATACTTTGACTGAGGACCATATCACACTCTGCTGAAGAAACTTTCACCAACAGCACGTGCGTCCAAATAAGGAAATATGTTTTGTATTTATTCAAATTACACAAAAATAAGCATTCCTTGTATTTTTATAAGCAACATTCTTTTTCAAACAAAGCAAATTTATATAAAATAGAAGAAATTTATCAAAATAAAGACATAGAAACTCTTATTAAACTAGAGCATAATAAATTCTCATAAATGAAATTTCTTCATAGCAGCACTATGGAAACCAAGAGAAAAAAATTTGGTAAAGTGAGAGTTTTTGTCTTACTTGTCACTCTGGTGGACGGGCTTTATAAAGTTCATATGCACCTAATAAATTATGTGGTAAAGTATTAGCATCCATTATTGAGAATCATTTGTAGCTTGGTTGCATTATGTCAAGGAGAATCACTATAAGATCAAGCTTCCTTAGGCATCAATTACAAATAGGCAGGCATACATGCTCTTTTTCTCTGGAATATCTCCTTAAAAGTAGTCGTCTTATTGAGGATACAATCAAAATCCCTCCAAATAGTTGCAGTTTCACTAGTTGTCAGTATGATCGCTTAGGCCGCTTACTACAACACCAACTTGGAACATCAATACCCTCTATGTAAGGTATACAGAACTTGATGGTCCATATATTGTGTTGGTTACACATAGATAGAATGTACTTCAACGGCAAATGGTTTATGGGTCTGGAGGATTTGATACCCCTTATGATAAATAAACTATCGCAGTAATACAACTTTAAGATTGTTAGTGGCATGGGTGATCATTATGGTGTTAACAAATATTATCAATTATTTATATTAGAGACATATTTTACACTATGGTAAATCCTTTTAGCGCGTTAGGTATCCTACTAAAGTTCACTTTCTTTTTTATCTTATTGGACACAATAATCTCCTATTAGAGGTGAATTGTCATAAAAGAGGTCATTTTGACCCCATAATGTGCTTGCTTTGTTGATACAACCTTGATGATATCGAACACATTTTCTACCAGCTATCATTGTCTATGCCCAGGGTGTATTTGAGTTCATATCTATAGTGGTAACCATTTGCGCGGTAACTTGCATGATCTTTTGGTACCCGCTACATGCAAAATGAGATTACTCAAAACATCAAAAGATTGTAACCACCATCATAAACTAGAAGATAAGGAAATGCATAAGATAAAATTCCAACTATAATTCTACAATATACACATAAAAGGGCCATCATATTCATTCATCAACATGTAATTGTACGTTGCCATAATTATTGACGACTGTCACAACATGTGTATACAAAATATGCATGACAAAGTTTACAACATGAACGTATATGCATGGTATACAAGTCAAAAATTAAGTTTTAAATACAGATCCAAGTGTATAGGGACGAATCTAGACATCTCCAAAAACCCAAACCGCAACCTCCTGCTACTAGTGATTGTACACAGAAGGCTCCTCTCTGCTAAAACCCTGAGTATGTGATGAATGCATATTCATCCTAATTTAAGTCACATTTTTAGGTTAATTTGCATTTATATTTCACAATTTACTTTTGAAATTAGTTTCCATTTAGTTTTCCTTAGTATTGTCGCAATTTTAGGATTTTAACATAATTTCTTAATTTTCATGATAGGATCGAGCTTGAATCTCTACACACTAGTTTAGGACGGTGGTCCCTAAAGCAAATTTTGATCAATGTTAGAGCTTTCATCGATTTGGTGTCTCATCGGCCTCCTCATAATTCCATAAACCTCACTTACATCGGTATGCATTCTCATGGGTCCAATACGTAGGCCCGGCGAGACATGCAAATTCCCTTTGAATTCACATCGATCCGCATTGCCATTGATTTTCATTGCCATCAGTTTGCATTATTATCGATCTATAGTACCATTGGTTTGCATCCACGCTAACTAATGAGACACCCACAAGGTGGTGATGCATTAATCGATGAGAATCTTGCATTTTCCAATTGATGAGAGTCATGTGTCCATTGTGGTGGAAAATAGGGAGCGGTAAAGAGCAGCAGAAACTAAAATATATCCCATATTTTCTAACTAGCATATTGTGCCAACTGTTAGGAATCGTGGAGGTGACAACCACAGTGAAAATATTAAAAAAATCTCCATGTATCCTATAGGCTTATCTCATGGGCATAATGTATTTGGAAGGAGGGTGTGCAAGGCATACCTAGTTGTGGAGAAAGTCTAGTGACATCCTCCTCGTGTGGTGGTGTGAATCTCTCCTTATATGCATGGACGGTCCTCATTGTTGTCCTCTAGACGCAGTCACTTATTGCATGTGTCTCTATGAAGTCCACACGGAAGGACTAGAACTCGCAGTCATATTACCTAAGATGGTTGGAAGGAGAAGCCTCTCACTTGGTGATGTGCTAGCATCACAGTCATTCTCCTTCTCTCTCTCTCTCTCAGGGACGATTACGGCTAAAGTTCACATATATGAGTGTGTATATCTAATATGGTCGTCGTGTCCCTCTAAATAGGAGGGAAAAGGAAGCATCATTTCCAAACTCCTAGGAAGTGAAAGGTTGTGGTTGTGTTTAAAGTTGAACGCTCGTGGACAGCTAAACATGCACTTAGAATATTCTAGAATGACATCTAATTGATTAATCAATCAAAATTGATTAACTAATTTTCCGCCACCTAGTTATTGTTGGCTTGAGAGTTATACATTCCCCATATTTTGATCATGACTTAACCATTCCATTCCTATGTATCTAATATGTTTGTTCAAGATTGACTTCAGGCTTTAGGTACATGAAAAGGATCAAATTACACAAGCCCTAGCTGGTTCAAGTTCAAGTCAAAAGCAATGCAAGTGCGCGTTTTGGGAAATCACTCCAAATGACCTTAGATGATTTTTGTAATTACTTGTATTGATGATATGACTTGTAACTAAGATGATAAAAAATCAGGGATACTTAATTCCAATGTATGATCACTCAAATATCAATTTAGAGAATGTGCCACATGTTGTTTATCAGTCAAGTTGGAAACTCGACCAATCCAGTGATGGATTTTCTAGAGAGACCAATCGGTCGAGTTGCACACTCACAAAACTCGACCAATCCATCAACTAAGCAAAATTAATTTTGACTCATCGATCGAGTTTCTCAGGACAATCTCGATCGATAGTTTGAAAATTGGTTTTGTCACTTAGTGGATCGGTCGAGTTATCTTTATTGAAACTCGACCAACTGTACTATACGAAAAATGCAGAAAAAGTGATTATAACCATTGAAGAGTTGTTTTTAGCGAGAATAGATCCATTGTAACTTGAAAAAGGGATATATTTTGCCCTTCGGTGATCCTACACTCAAGGGAACACCCCCAGCTATAAATAGGACCCCTTGGAGTTAATTCTAAGTTTGCTCATTCATGCTATTCTATGTCCTTGCTATAGTTGAATGTGTTGCAACTCATTGAGCCTCTTTCTCTCTCTCATTTACATAGCATTTTGTGTTTATTTGTGATTTAGGCCAGTTGTAAGAGAGCTACTTCCTTGTACTTGTAAAGCTCTCATTCCATTCCATCTTCCCTACCCTTTTTCTCATAGAAGCAAAGGTGAAGCAAGCTACTCCGAGTGAAGATGAAGTTGTTCTTCTTCTTCTTCAATTTTTAAGAAGAGGTGAAGATCTTCTTCATGTGAAGGAGAAGGGAAAGGCCAAGATTCAAGAAGAGCGGGAAAATTCCTTCAAGGCCAAAGACTGTATGCAAGTTTGGGTAAGTCCTTGTTGAAGGCTGAAGACGTTTTGATCAAGTGTGTAAGTGTAACAACGGGGCCCACTGTCCTAGGCTCTAGTAGAGTTTCAGGAATGACAATTGGCCCCATAGACCACCACTAGCCTTAACTGCGTGCTTTTTCCTCACTCACACGCAAGTCGGGGTTAACTTCCAGACTGGTCACCCATCCTAATACTACTCCAAGTTGAGCACGCTTAACTATGGAGTTCTTTTGTCATGGGCTCTTAGAAAAGGAGGTGCACCTTGGTGATATGGGTAGTCCAATCATTCCTTATAAGATCTTTTTATCCGAGGCCTCAAATCCCGAGACGTTACAATCTTCCCCACTTAGACTCTTGACATCCTCGTCAAGGCTCAACTATATGGCCTCATAATACTTTCTCATTTCAATGTAGACCCAGAATGGCCCATGGACACCTAAGTCTCGATCACAGAATACCAGCGCAAGGGTGGCTACATCAACCATGGATAGCCCTTTCCAACATGCCTAGACCGCACGACTCAAGACTGGCATGCCACATGGCCATGTGGGCCCCACCTACTGGAGGGGTTATGGCTCTGATACCATTTGTAACAATCGGTCCCACTATCCTAGGCTCTAGTAGAGTTTCAGGAATAATGACTGGCCCCACAGACCACTACTAGCCTTAACTGCACACTTTTTCCTCACGCACAAGTTGGGGTCAACTTCCCGACTGGTCACCCATCCTAATACTACTCCAAGTCGAGCACACTTAACTATGGAGTTCTTTAGTGATGGGCTCCCAGAAAAGAAGGTGCACCTTGGTGATATGGGTAGTCCAATCATTCCTTATAATATCTTTTTATCTGAGGCCTCAAATCCTGGGACGTTACAGTAAGTCCTTGTGTAGGTGGAAGACTCTTGTCTTGAATAGGTAAGTCCTTGGATGTATGGTGGTCTCCTTGTATCTCTTATGAATGAATATAAGTATACACAGTTTGCAAAGTCCTATAGGTTGACCTCTCTAGGTAATGGATTGACCCTCTCCTAGTTTGGAGAGTGGAACCACTGTAAACCACCTTGTCCAAGTGCATGTTTTAATTTCTCTCATCCTTTCTATGCTTGCTTAGTTAGGACTTCAAATTTCTCTTAAGATTTTAGTTTTGATTCATATAATTTGAAACTCTAACTTATCTTGTGAGAATTTTGAAGCTCTATTCACCCCCCTCTAGAACCCTATATCCAACAAGTGGTATTAGAGCTAAGGATCTTCTCCAACAATCTCCCATGAGATAAGAAGATGGACGACAACCTACTTTGTTCACTCAACCTAGAGGGAGGCTTCTCCATGCATCCTCCTGTAATGACCTAGCTTCTCGGTAACCCCCAATTAAGAAAGACCAAGAAGTCGGAGTCGCTATCCCAAAATAGGATCAATGGTTTTGCAAATAATAAAAAATAATTTATAAATTATACCAAATACTAAGCTTAAAATAGGACAAATTTTACTTTTTACATACCTTTCAAAAATAGGAATCTGGAACTTCTACAGACTGTAGAGTTCTATTTAACTAAATCCTCCTTTAATAGATTATCTTTATCTTCACAAATACCACATTACTATTTGTCACTTTTAGAAATTCCTAAAATGTCGACAAACAAAACGTCGATCAGTATAAACGAATATACCAGTATGTGGTGGCAACCAAAATATTGTACATATATTCTAACAACCTAGTCACATCAAATAGTTGTTAACAATGCAAGATTACATTTTTCAATATGACTTCCCAACCACTTTTACTCATACTCTGGGATACCCTCTCTTAGGGTTTAGTCCTTGCAAGGGACTTAATGCTACCTTCTCCATCCTGAGCTTGGTACTTAGGGTCGTTGGGTGCCCGATGGTCTTCCCTCCAGGGCTTGACCACCTATGACCTTCCTTCCAGGGCTTGGTCTCTCATCTTACATCCAGAGATGGTATGTAGGTATGGGAAAGTCATATATATACACACTTAAATTGTGATAATCATATTCACTTTAAAGATTGCATAAATAAAATCATCCAAGTAGTTTATTTCCATGCAATCGATAAAACATCAGAAAATATCGGGAAACTGAAGTAAGTAATCATAAATAACTACATACCTGATTTAGAGATCTCACGTGAATTAAGCACATTGCAATCCAATTAGGAAATCCAAGCAATCAATCAAGCCAATCACATAAGCACAATAGTATCCTGAAAAGCATGTACAACCTGTTTACTACATACTCATCAAGAACTTACTTTATTGACTTGGGAATACTTTCTAGGGTTTCTAATTTGAATTAGGTTTTTCTTAGGGTTCTTTAGATCTATTTCTCAACTTTACCTTTTTAGGTCAACAAAACCCTAAAACAGTAATTCTATGTTCAAAACCCGAATTACTTAAATATTCTCATTAAAGAATCTTTATTACCAATTTGGCTTTAAAACATAATATCTCTATCTTAAACATGGATTTAAAAATATATCTCATCAAAAGTCATTAACACCTAAATTATGGTTTAATCCCATTAATGCACTTTATTCATATGAAACCCTAAATTAACTAATTAAGCACATGGATCGTCTTTTTAGATTCAACAATAGGTTAATATTCACATAAAACACCCATATGACCTTTCCCAATTTCACTAATCATCAAATTAGGGTTTCTTATTCATGAAAGCATTAAAGATAGAAACTTTAAGCACTTTTTGAATTTGCAAGAAGAGTTAGGCTTCAATTATATTTTTAATTGATTCCTCGTATTTTTTTAATCAATTTTTATATATAACTTGTTCATATTCGAGCTACCAATTTATTTCTAGAATTATTCTAAATTACTTACATTTCGACCAATGTGGTGCCACCACTTCAGCAATGCGGCCTGCTTTTCCTTTTCCATGTGGACCAGACCCGACCAATGGGCGTGTGTCGCGCGAGCGAGTTGTATCCCGCAAAATCCCATCTATGCCCACTCTTCCCAACACACGAGTCAAGGCCATGCTCATCTTTTTTACATGGGATCATCTCCTTCCTTCGCTCTGCTCTTGCTCGCGACACGTGTTCTTGGTAGTCAACTCCACCATTGACTCTGGGCGTCTTGCTCTTGAGCAGTCGAAAAGGACACCACCACCTCCGACTCCCTCCACCGAAACCAATGGCGGGGTTAATTTGGTCAAAGGAGACATAGCCAGGGAGAATGGAGTGGTCGTGCACTAACGGCAGAGAAGGGGAAAACAAGGAGGAAGATGGACTAGCTATCAAATTGCTCGCAGGGGCGACTATGCTAGGTGTTGCAGAACATTACGAAGAGGTTTGTAGCCTCACAGAAGGGAAACATACCCTTATATAGCTTGTGGCCATGATAGGCGGCCAGAGAGAATACTGAGATTAGGGTATTTCTGAGTACACTTCCAAAGGTACTCAAACTTAGGATTAAACAATGCTAATTCCTATCTCGAATTCATTGGGACATTCACCAACTTCGCACATCGATTGTGCGGAGAGAAAATTAATTGAGAAACCTCTAGGCATTGTTCTTCTTTTCTATTCCTAGTCAAGCTAGGAGAAAGCATAGCCACCATTGGATCTGAGATCCAACGGCTATCATTCCCCGCATTCAATTAAAATCTAGAAAATAGCCTCAGATAATTGTGACATTTAATGTCATTCTCTTCACTTTAGGAAATCTTTCAAAAATCATAACTCTCTCCTCGTTTAACCTTTTTCATCCAAATTTTAGGGGAAACCTTGTATTAATATTATCTACTCATGTACCAAGTTTGAGACTCAAATTAGAAAGTATGAGAGACTTTTCTTCATATGCAAGTTATCACTTAAAAAGGCATATTTATACACATTTTCTCTCTCTCTTACTCTTTTATTCTCTTTATTTAGATTCCTTGTATCACAAGAAACCATGTGGATTCAAAATCTCATCCATGATGATCAATTATACATCTTTCTACATATTTCTCATATTTTTATCATTATCTCAATTTCTATTCTTAATCATGCATTATTTGATTTCTTCTTTTTCTTTTAATCATATTGGACTCATCAACATATTATGATCCACAAAATCACATGCATAAATAAAATATTGCAAAGGAAATCCATTCCATACACATAAATCATACAATTTCACAATCATACATTTTATTAGATGAATTGCATCTCAAACCATATAAACCCAAAAATTGGGGTTGTAACATTCTTCCCCTCTTATAGGAATTTTGCTCTCAAAATTCTACCAAACATACAAACAATTCAGGATAAGACTTTCCATGTCCATCAACAGCTCCCATATGGCTTTATCCTCCCCATGGTGCTTCAAAAGAACCTTTATCATCTTAGATTCTTACATCTGAGTTCTTTCACCTTGGTATCTAGAATCCTCATAGGTGACTCAGGGTATGTCAGCCTCCCTTGAAGCTCAATAGGTTCAATGCTCAACACATGGCACGGGTACATCACATAGTTCTCTATATCGGACACATGGAACACATCATACATCATGTTATCCTGAGGGGTAAGACTAAACATAAGCAACTCCATCAATCCATCTCAAATGGACCCATGTGTCGGGGACTCAACTTTCTTAACTATAGCTCAGATGGGTCGGATTTTTGAAAATGCATGCTCACCCACAATGAACTGCAAGTCAGTCTGCTCTGCATCAGCACGTGACTCCTATCGATCATGGGCTTACTCAGCCATTTCTTGATCAAAGAGACTTCATCTACATACATTGTAGTTTCTATGACCTTCACAAGGTCCTCTCATCGACATCATCCTAGTGAAGCGGTGACAGACATGACCTCCCTTATAGAGCTTCATTCATCCCAATATTGGCTTTGGTGGCTGTCATAACAAGCAAACTCTGCTAGGGGTAGGTACCGCTCCCATGAATCACCCTAAATAAGCACACATGCTCTCATTAGACCTTCTAAAGTCTGGATCATACTCTCTTGACTGTCCATTAGTCAGGGGGTGATATGTTGTGCTAAACTTCAAACTGTTATTGAGTTCTTCATGCACTTGCTTCCACAATATGGAAATGAACTTAAGGTCATGCTCAATAATATTTGAACTCAAGTCACGATGCAGTCGAACCATATCTCTCTCTCATAAATATATGGTTCAAGCAGATCTGTCACACTGGAATGTGTCGGCTTAGTAAGGCGATCTACCATAACCCATATTGCATCATGACCTCTCTTGGTCCAGGGGAGACCCACCACAATGTCCATGGTGATCTGCTCCCATTCTCCCTCGGGGACTCCTTATTATCTATAGCAACTCACTAGGTTACTGGTGCTCGACCTTCACCCTCTGGCATGTATGGCAACTAGCCACATGGAACTCTATACCTTCTTCTTCATCCAGGTCTTCAAGGTACCACTGTAAACCTTAACCATCTTGGTAGTATCACGGTGTACGGTGTACTTAAAATCATGAGCTTATTGCATGACATGATTCCTCAAGGGTGACTCCTCAAAAACCCTAAAACACTCTAGTCGTGGGTCTCACCACCTTCTTTTCATGGGAGGTGTATCTAAGGTTGTTACAACAATCCTTTTATCTCATCAAGCTCTGGGCTGGCTAACTGGGCAACCACTAACTTGAACAACATGTCTGATTGTATTGGGATGTTATACATGTCTCATCTTCTAACGATGGTAGGGTTCACCTAGTAACCTATGCTAGCCTCTCTACTAGCCAAACAAGATAGTTGTATACATGAGTTGTGTCTCAGCTAAGAGTATCTACTACCACATTAGCTCCCTTATGTGCTAGGTGATGGTGAAAACATAAATCTTAATATACTTCACTTATCATCCTTGTCTCGGGTTTAGGTCTATCTGTGTCAAGAGAACTTCGAGTTGTTACTCCCATCATCTTGGTTATCAAACCCAAACTGGTAACTCAAAGATTCCAAACTACTCTAGATAGGTATGTTCTCATATTACCCTTGTTCTTCTTATGCTCTCAAATCACCTATCCAATATATTCTCTAAAGGGTGTGGTACTTCCTTCAATCCTCAAACATCATAGAAGGGGTTCAACTCATATCACCTCTATCTTTAGTATATGGCATGCGTTTTTTTCCTATCTCTCACATCCATAACAAGATGAAATAAGCATTTGGTTGTAGTCCAAATATAGAGTTCATCCCGCTCCAAGAGTAGAGATGGTGCATCACACATCACCATCACTCATTCCAATATAAGTTGAAACATACTTCACATGACTCCTCACCATGAACATCTCCATTATGGGTCTACACCCATGGGAAGACTTTTCCGATCACCTCTGGATCTTAACATCTCTCTTATGTACAATCCTTAGTCATTACCTCAAGGTCTCTAGGATGCCGATACTTTTGGGGTGATCTGACCCTTATGCATCTAGGGAGTGCCTCTCACATTTACCCCTTAGGCCCCATGAACTCATGAAGGTTTCCAACCTCATAACCCATGGGCCTCGGGCAAAGGTAGCTGTTACCTCCCGACCCTATGGTCTTGTGCATTCAAGAAATAGACAACTCCTACTCCCATCGGTCTTATCCCTACTTGACCTTAGTGTTGACTTAGAAGTCTACTGTAGCTCATGGTTTCTATCTTGATACTCAAGCACATATCATACTTGAATCCTCACCTGAATCTCCATCTTCTCTCTGGGCATTCATGGTTAACTTTGCTTCCCTCATAGGAATCATGGCGACCTACCTATCTTGGTATGACCCCATACAGGTTACCTCCATGGCAACATATCCTCATGCCCCTTAGAGATAGTCACACATGGGTCTATAGATTCATGCTCATACTATGTGCTCTCCTCTTATCTCATCAAGCTCTTATAAGTGACCTCTTAAGGTTACCTCAAACCTAAACAACAGTTGGTGCTCACTCCAACATGAAGGGTCCCTTCCCAGGATAAAAGAAAACTATCTCTTGATAGTAACAAAGGTCACAAACGTCCTTACCTCCAAGGTTTACATCATCATGTACATGCTTAGCCCTATCATGCTACTAGGCATGTAGCTAGAAAAAATACAACTCACTAACCCATGCCAAGTTCCTTGGTAATTCATACTTGCCCATCATTTCTCAAGGTTGGACCAATCTCATACATGTGAATGCCACCAACCTATGTGAGTGGTTCATCAAACGCATACCTTAGTTCAAGTGGGGTTTAATTTTTGCTCTAACACATGAGGGGGTTCCATACTCAAATACTATGAACTCAATCAGCTTCGTGAGCATCATGTGCACCAGGTACTACTACTTCCCCTCTTTGGTCTAGGAATCCCAGGTTCACCTCTTATGCATCAGCTGTCTAACTGCATGCGCAGCTGTTCAACCATGAACCAAACATATACAAGATATGACACATACTCTCTAACACTCTTCCACGTGAACAACCCTTAGATTCCTACACAAGGACAACCAACTAGGTGCGAGGCCTCACAACTTGTTACTATACCCCTTCATGGTCTATAGAACTCTCCTTCCTACACCTAAGAGGTAGGCACTTATATCATCTGTACGTTCATTCACAAAGCCTCTTTTTCTCTTTTGGGGTTGGTTCCTATGAGAGCATGTTACACTAAATGAGATTACTCAAAACATAAAACACAATCAATCACCAATTAACCACATGAGCAAAAATTATGGGTAAATTAAACTGATTTCAACGTCAGCACCCGCTCAGAAACATTTGCATATGATCCCAACAACTTTCTTATATCATACTATGCCAAGAATTTGATACAAATTGTTCTATCGTCTTAGACACAACATATATACACAGGAGAACAATATTTGTATATGCCACACAACCAACATTAACATGCTAACAAAATTCTGATTCGTTTGAAACACCATATACAAACTTTTCCAGCCCAGACCTGAGAGTACAGGGACGACTCTAGGACACACTAAATATCTAATCAACTTTCTCAAAGATTCATTAATGTAGTTCCTCTTTACGTCCATAGTTCTATTGTCATCACTGTCGATTACCTAAAAAGATGTGGCTAACCACAAGGGTGAGACTCATGTCCCAGCAAGAGATATAACCTCCAACAACGCTTATTGATTACAACATTTTAAATAGTAGATAACTGAACAATTGGAGTATTTAATAATCAATTGAACAAATTGAACAGTTCAAGTATGCTAAACAGATTAACAAATTAATTTTAGCAACAAGTATGATTATCGATGTATATATAGGTAATAAATAAATTCATTTCTCTGAATAGATATCTACTCAAATGGCATCTAATAACAATCATCATCATTAATCTGACTATCATCATATTCCTTGCTAAAAACACTAGCAATATAGTAGTATAAGCATCCTTGACATCATGAATATGCCTAGTAACATAACATGGCTATCAATATTGGCATCTCAAATAAAGGGAACAGATCTATATCATAAGTAGAACTAACATCATAGCACAATTAACTGCATAGGCATGATTAGCATTTTAAGTATTTATAATTACATAGGCATGTCTAGTAATATTAAACATTGCTAGCAACAACACCTTAACCATCAGTGTCAGTATATTTGACAACATAAGCAAGTTTACAACATGAGCATAACTACATTATAAGCATATCTATTATCTCTTATTGTACTATACATGATCTCAGTGAAAAGAAAGCAAACAAGGGTTATCATCCAATATGAAGTGTTGTGTATAACCATAAATAGATATGCTAGATGACTATCTTACATCTTTTATTATGCCCTGGGGAATTTGAATCGTACCATCCAAAGTCCAACCGACCCCTACGAAGGGCTATTCGGTTCCGTACAAGATCTAGGAGTGCCAGTACCCTAAGATCTCTTCCCCTCGGTCACTATGAGTAAAAAGGCAGTGACATATCAGTCAAAGTTGCTACCACATCGACATATAGTCAAGCTGCTACCCAGTAGTTCGCCCTTGGTACAGGTCACGATACTAGAAACCAGGGTATAAAAAACCCTCTAATCTGAGGTACAACCGCAGTTGTCATCAATCACATCATATGTAAGAGGGATGGCCACACCCATCCTCCACAACCTTGCATTGTGGATGACAAGGATATATCCTCAACTTGCCACTCCCACTTACTCAATAGTATGTGCTCTGAGTTTCCCTTAGGAACACTCGTTTCACCATACAGCAAGTTCTGACACTGAAGATGGCTCTACGACACATGGCACTACATGATTAGAGTTGCACTTGATTAGTTATGCCAATTGGGTAAATTAAGACTGCATCAAACAAGTGGACATACAAACCCTAATGCACTTCTAGCACGCATATACATATCACAACATTCAAAAGATATAAAATGTGTGGAACATAATTTCTCATCTCATCATCACATGGTACTATTCACTTTCCATTCATGAGACCACACTAGTAATCATACTATCACAAGATATAAATCCTTTTCACAATATCACATGGTATCAAACCTTATCAACACAAGAGGATTACACCTCATTCAAGGCTCAACCATGCCTAAAGGTCATTAAGACCATCATACTATCACAAGATATAAATCCTTTTCACAATATCACAGGGTATCAACCCTTATTAATACAAGAGTATTACACCTCATTCAGGGCTCAACCATGCCCAAAGGTCATTAAGACCATCATACTATTCCCGGCAAGATCATCATATCTTTGCATGCCTTATAACAAGGCTCAACAACATCACTTACATATAATACACCGGATCAACACAATATTGCATTAATGAGCTAGGATATATTCATAAACAATCATAGCAGGATTATATTAACATTAAGAACATTCCTTTATTACATCAACATGCAAGGAATCCATATATGATTAACCCTCATCATATTCATAATGCACATGTTTAGCATAAGAAAGTATCAACCATGTGGCTATGATAACCACCAATTAACACTTTAAGGTTATGATCATATTAAGGAGGTTATTTCACCATCATGCCATCATATAAGAAGGTTAAACATGAATACTCATCTTTATCTATTTGCATTATAATTAGGTTCACAAGATAAATTATATTAATGTTACTAATCAACACTCATACCCAAACCCTAACTCATGGCATCCCCATTGGATCATGGATGCATAAGGTGAAGCATCACCATCACATTCCATACTATTCTCAAGTATGAACCCACACATAAATGAAGGTGTAACCATTGGGTTATAGCATACTAGGGTTTCAACAACAATAACATAGTATTCCATGATTGTGTTAGTCATTCAAGGACTATTCATACCCAGTTACCATCATTTAGTTATATTAAAGCTAGGTATAACAAGCTATACCTCATTAGGGTTACCCATTAATTCATTATGGTGATTATAAATCATAATCATATGAGGAAAAGGTTACGACTACAAGTTTAAGGCATTGAACCATCAAATTCTCATCATTTGAATCATAAATTACACTACACGCTTCACCCAAAACAATGGGAATATTGAGGCATCAACTTCTAACCATGAAATGTTGAAAAGGTAAAGCCATTGGTCATTTACATAAGTAAACACCTTGAATGAATCATCTATGATGTTATTAAGTTGTGATCTATAAAAGTCACCATTTAACCCTAGACATCCTTTGATTAACAACAATAAGGGTTCTTTTGAGAGTAGATAAAACCCACAATCGACTGTTCATTTAAAATAAGACATCCATTGTCAACAAGTAAGCTCCTTTAGTTGATCATATAAAGGAAACCATCTAAATCACATTATTAGGACCAATATATTACATTAGCCATCATTCCACTTTATTGGAGGAATAAACATTAGATCTTGACCATTGGGTCAAGTTCATATGTTAAAACCATCAATTACAGTATAGGTCCGACCATTGCATCAAGTAACCCAAGAAACGATTAGTATAAGTCTTAATTGATGCTAAAACTATATGATTAACTCACCATAGGTTTTGGAGACCTGATCCACCATCATTACTGACCATTAAGTCACCATAGGTTGTTAGATCGGCACTATATTCATTAATCAACATCAAATATCAAACTAATATCACCATTGATTGATAGCATCATTAGGGTACTTAGTTGTTAATAACTAGGATTTTAATTAGGCCAACACCTGACCTAAGGGGTGAACGTAAGTTGACACCCTTGGTCACCACCATCAGTTGTCATGAAGACAACACCATCGATTGTTGCAATGGTACCACCATCGAGTCGTGTTTATAGAAGAAATTAGCTTTAAACCCTAAAATTGACCATTGGTTGATCGGTGCTTAGCACCATAGGTTATCAAACCAACCTGATCTAAGTCATATTATACCTTAGGAATAACATAGACATGATAACATGTTCATCTAGAACTAAAATCAGAATAAGGAATATTACAAAAATCAAAAACCAAGTCAAGCATAGCTTTTTAGTGCATGGATCATCATTTTTAAGCAAGAACATGAGCTAGAAAGATTATGGTAAGCAATAAACATGGAGCAAGTTATACAACTTGCATCTAATTAGAAGATAAACTCCCAAACAGAATAAAATACAAGCAGTTAGGGTAGAAAATCCAAGCATAAGCTATGAACTCGTCCATTTAGCACCTTTCTTCGTTAAATGAGCAAACCCTAAGCATAAGGAGCAAGAAAGGTAGGGTTTTAGAGATTTAGAGAAATTTATACCATGTAACAACAAGGTTCCAACATGTATAAAGATAGGAGGAAGGATAATAAAGAAATAAATGGAGGAAAGAAGGGGATTTTTACTCTTTTAGGTCAAGATCACTAGAAGGAAGCTTTTCAAACCCTAAAAGGAAGTCAATTGCAACCCTAGATTCTTTTTCCAAGAAGATCCCTACTTTCTTATTAATTGGATAGGAAATTCACAGCAGCACGGAGGGAGAATGAGTTTCGTAGGATGAGGGAAGTGGTGGAGAGAAAATGGCTCGTTTGGGTGCTTAGGGATAAGTATATGAAACTTTAAGATAAAGAAAAAGAAAAAGTTGAAGTTCTAGTATCTTTCCAAGTGTCCATGGCCTTAAACTATTAAGAATATACAAGAACACACACAAGAAGATCCCCCACCATCCATATAGACATGCTTATCTTTCCTTTGTCGAATTTCCAAGGTAATCAAATAATTCATTAGCTGATAGCTACTAAAGATAGTTCATCCATGAAGGGGTAAACCCTAAATACCCTTGAGGAAAACACCTACAAACCAAGGTTTAAATAGGCTCCCCATGGATCAACAAGCTCAAGAATAATGAGATAATATCCAGGAAACATAATGAAAGTGATAAATTGCAAATAAAGCCTCTCAATTGGATAACTTGCAGAAAAGTCCAAAATGTGCATAAAATTGCATAACTTGCTCAAACAATGTCCAAATTGGATCAAATTTGAAACTTAAGCTTGTATTATGATTTCAAAGCATATCACAAGTTTATATTAGGGTTATAAGAATTAAATTATGATAATTAAGCTTATTCAACTCATTAAGCAAGGTTAGGGGTCTCACAACCATAAACCCCTAACATGGATTTCGCCCCCAAAATCCTAGGTACACATAGATGGACACTTCTCATGCACGTCATCCTCAATATTAGAATGGTTACTTCCATATTATGGTAATGTCACATCACTCTTATAGAGGTCATGTTTTTCTCTTTTAATTCATAAATATTTTATCTCGGGTCAGCACAAAACCCCCCACATAAGAAGACATTTGCAAATATGGAACATAGAAACTTATTGTGCCACCTGTACAAATCTAATGGTAACTTTCAACTTTAAATTCTAGCTATCATCCTGAAATTATATCTATTGTATCAACACATTACTCAAAAGTCATACTTGCTAGTTTTTTACCAATCATGGCATGTGTCCCATACCATTCCTTGAAGCATAAAAAAAAGGCAATGTATTCATCCTTTTTCTTCTTGTAGATACACTAACACTGGAACACTTGTCAGTTCTTCTTCAGCATTAAAAGAAATGATGACGCTGGCACATGTCATTCCATACAAGGAAACATCATTCCTAGTCAACCTTGTTAGGGGTGAAACAACAACACTATCTTCGCCTTACTAGGATTTACACAACCTACTTAGAAGACATATCATGATCCCATAAAGACATTTAATCAAACTCATTTCACTCTTGTTCAACTTGTCTCATAGATATTGCTTCTTCAGCAACCCTAAGGTTTTTGAAGAAATATTGATCATGTTTTTGATCATCTTTGAAATACTTTGACATGTCATCATTCAAAGCTTGATATAACTTGATGACATGACTGGAACACTCTGTTCCTCCTATTCATAAATTCTATTTGTACATCAATTGGTCTAAAGGGCATAACCCTAAACTCATCATGGTCATGTGAATTATGTCATCTAATCTAACTCTTATGAATTGATATTTGATCATTGGTTTATCTTAAAGGAACATAGTATCACATATCTATTGACCAAAAAACCATCTATCCTTGATAGTGGTCTTGCCCAGCTATCATTGAACCATACACAACATTATAGAATCACTTTTATTTTTCCTTCCAAACAACATTTAGAGGGTCATCATCAACTCTCTCTCCCTCTCTATAAGAGGGGGGGTACTTGATATGTTCATTTAGTAAACATCTCCAAACTTCATAGACTTCCCATACTATTGATACATCTTGGATACTAGGATTCATTACCTTGGTATCCACCTCATGCACTATAAGGAACTCACATCCTTATCTCATCCACTTTTACCAACATAACAAATATCAAGATATATAAGAGGAATCTTCCTAATTATTGGAAGGCTAAAAAATAAACTCATCACAAAATTTATGATCTTGGAACCATAGTCCAAACAACCTTATGCTATAACAAGCTATCCAACCTCATGTTTACAAAAAATCCACACATACCAAGTGGCAATGATCCACTTGAAAGCTGAGCCCTGGAAAATAAAGACACAAAGGGAAACACACTTCCCACATCATAACAACATTGTTCAAGGGTCTCTAACAAAGAGGTAACAATTCTATTTTTATTATGCAGGTTACAACTTCTTATGTATCATTTTACCTTTTTCATTTCGGGTTCCTTGCCATTAGCATATGAATTATCAAGATTAACATATCTCATTACTCCTTCCTTGATGGATATTTATCACACTTGGGTATGTTCTCTTATTTTATTATGTTTTTCAACTACTTATCAACAGGTTAATCATCATATTCCACATTTTCTTCATTAAACATGGATTATCTGCCTTAATTTCTTTCAAACGTCATGCTTATTTTACATTAACACTTTCTTACATACATAGGTTTGTCTGAGATTAACTCATGTTCCACCTTATTCCTTTGTAGTTGTTCCCATTCATATTCTCATTTTATACTTATCATAGGAATTCTCTCCATCTTATGTGAATTTCATACCTTGAATCACTTTATAAGAATAGACTTATCTGTCTTTTACTTTATTATCTTCTTGAATTTCATCTTCAAGAACTCTTCTTTTGCTTATTTATATTCAGATTTAGATTTCTTGGTATTGTGTCTTTCTCTTTAGCTACCAAACATTCAAGTTTCGATAGATTATGGTGTAATTCTCATCTTCTTTAAGGTAGGATTGAGATATTCAATCATGATTTCTTATTCATTATGCTCTTTAGATCATCTCAAAATGACTACTTGATCAGAGTAATCAGAAACATAACAACCTAAGAGTTCCATACTTACCTTTCTTTAATAATTTAATACCTGGCCAGGGCACCCAAATACTGAGATTAGGCAGTATGCACCATATTTTTATGTCATACTCCTAATTTTGACCTCATCCTAGTCCTAAGTCCTAGTGTCCCTGTACACTCGATGAACCTAAAGCTCTGATACCAACTTGTGAGAGCCCGTTACACTAAACGAGATTACTCAAAACATAAAACACAATCAATCACCAATTAACCACACACCCAAAAATTATGGGTAAATTAAAACCAATTTCAACGTCAGTACCCACTCAGAAACATTTTTATAAGAGTCCAACACCTTTCTTATATCCATACTATGCTAAGAATTTCATACAAAATGTTCTATCGTCTTAGCCACAACATATATACACAGGAGAACAATATTTGTATATGCTACACAACCAACATTAACATGGTAACAAAATTCCGATTTGTTTGAAACGCCATATACAAACTTTTCCAGCCCAGACCTGAGAGTACAAGGATGACTCTAGGACACACTAGACATCTAATCAACTTTCTCAAAGATTCATTACTGTAGTTCCTCTTTACTTCCATGGTTCTGTTGTCGTCACTGTCGATTACCTACAAAGATGTGGCGAACCACAAGGGTGAGACCCATGTCCCAGCAAGAGATATAACCTCCAACAACGCTTATTGATTACAACATTTTAAATAGTAGATAACTGAGCAGTTGGAGTATTTAATAATCAATTGAATAGATTGAACAGTTCAAGTATGCTAAACAGATTAAGCAATTAATCTTAGCAACAAGTATGATTATCAATGTATATACAAGTAACAAATAAATCCATTTCTCTGAATAGATATCTACTCAAATTTCATCAAATTGCATCTAATAACAATCATCATCATTAATCTGACTATCATCATATTCCTTGCTAAAAACACTAGCAATCTAATAATATAAGCATCCCTGACATCATGAATATGCCTAGTAACATAACATGGCTATCAATATTGGTATCTCAAATAAAGGGAATAGATCCATATCGTAAGTAGAACTAACATCATAACACAATTAACTGCATAAGCATGATTAGCATTTTAAGTATTTATAATTACATAGGCATGGCTAGCTGTCACACCCCAATCTCACAATTACCACTAATCATGAGATTAGGGCATAACTGAGGATTTAACGTAATACAAATACACCCTTAACTTTTTCTTTTCTTAATCACTTAAAATTAACTTTAAAGAAAGTCTATAAACTTGAATAACACCGAATCGTATTAACTGTGAAAGCAACTTACCATTAACCTTACATGGAAGAAAAACAAACTTACACGACATGTTACATTATTCATGCAGAAAGTAAAACACAATAGATAACTAAAATCTAAACTATATATTACATTACATTCTCTCACTACCACACCACATGCCCAAGTACCAATGGGAAAGGACTAAGAGACCTCTATCTAACTACGAACTACCTTCTAAGAACTTGGGTGGTACGATCCTTCAACTTCTTTGTGCTGATACTAACCTGAAAAATGTTTCAGTAGGTTGGTGAGCTACTGGCTCAATGAATAGAATTTCACCCAACCATCACAGGTAACTCATTTTATGTTTATTAATTGGAATAAAATACAAGATAATGCTATACTCAGCAAATCTAAGCAATATAATTTAAAAGACATGAGATGTCATCATTTCATTAAGATAACAACTGTTGCAAAGCTGTAGATACAATTAAATAATAAAGAATACTAAAATTTCATTTAAAGGACAACTACTGTGAAACTAACTCAAATCTTTCTTAACTCTTTAACTTATAAGAAACTCTGTGAACCTATATGAACATATTTTATCTTATGCCCTGATCATATGCAGTGTACTCTACATATGAAGACTCGTAGCGAACTACGATCCCACCGTACAAGACTTAGCTTAAAACCCAAGAAGCTAAGCCTAGAACTGAATCCGGGTCTTCTTGACTCAAACCGTCATGTCTGACTAAGGCGGCTAAATAGCTGGCCTTTAACTGGACCTCTCCTCTAGGATGAGGACACAGACAGAGGGTCTGAGATGCTCTGTGGGCCTCATCTTGGTACGCTATGTGGGTACCTTTGGGTTACCACCGGGATCTCTGGTTCATGTTGGGTAACCTATCTTCTCTTAGGAGACTTCCTCAAGGGCTTCGTCTGCCCGCACGCTCTGTGGGTGTGTTCTGATCCCCATATACTGGTCGCTGCCAGGGTGGATCGTTTCCTCCCTATAGTGCAGACATCTGTAGGGAATCTACGGTGTTCAGGGCACCTATGTCTATTATTTTATTATTCTAGAAAAGCTCTTACTACATTGAAATCTCTCTTACTTATTCTTGGCTTTGGAATCTTTATGGTACCGAGTCTATTTATCTAAAACTTATAAATACAACATGTATATCATTTCTAACTTGTCAGTGCAATATGCTCAAACACTGTAATTTACTGAGAAATCAACATACTGTACTTGCAGGCATACTAACATTCTTAAATAAATAGATTACATGTCCACTTGACATTTATACACTAAATTCATGCAATTGAACCTCTTAATACACTGATAAAAGTTAATTACTCGACATATGAGAAATCGTCATTAAACAACTGTAATTTATCTGTACTTTCTTGGAAAATGTGCACCTCAACCTTAATCTTGAGTTGTGCCTCACATAACATAATTAAGGGTTAATTACTTGTCATGGCAATATTTAACATTAATTATTGGGAATTTCTAATAATATCTTGAGAAACGTGTCGATTCGTATAATTATTAATAAACTCACATGAATTATGACCGGGAGTGTGCAACTAGGTTTCTATTGAACCCTTTCATGTCATTGTCATTTCTTTGAAATCGAGCATCTATTAACTTACTAAAAATGTACAGCTTGGGTTTATACCCAAACTGTGCCGTTACTGGTCATGTGCTACTGAGTTCAACATTTAAACTGAGCAAATTAGGTTTTAATCAATCATACAGTTCCTATAATCCAAATCACACATATCAACTAAACAATTAATGTCGTGCAAGCATAATTAAGAAATTCATGCAAATTAGAAATTTCGCGACGTTGACACTGCATGACACTACCCGCGAATAACACCGATTTAACCAAAAGCACCCAATTGTTGGAGTTATACTACTCACCGTGATTCGAGACGTCTGAAAACAACCTGAAATGCATCTAGAGGCCAGTTTTTGGGCGTTAGCAGGTTGTCTTCAACCTTGGAACTGCCCTGGTACAAACGTGCTACAAGCAGGCTATTGCTTTCTGATGCACATGTAGGAGAGGGGAGGCTTGGCTGGGTGCTAATCACTGTTGAGGCTACAGCTTCGGGTCTAGGCCTCAAGGCCGATCTCAAGGACGACGCTTGGTGCTGTTGCTCGCACCCAAACGGCTTCCTGGACGTTGCTATGTGCAGCAGCTGCTGCTGCTATGTAGGGGCGCCTCCCTTAGCAGGTTGGGGCACAGGTGAGGCGTCGCTAGGCCAAGGAAGAGGAAGATGGCAGAGGAGATTGGCGTTTGGTGGAGCTTCTCACGCCAAGCTACTCCTGGCTGACGTTGTTGCAGCTGCAGCTGCTACTGCTGGCAGTTTCTACTAGGGGCGCTGCCCTAGCAGGTCAGGGCATCGCTGGGTGAGGTAAGAGGAGGAAGGATGGAGGAAGAAGATGGTGGAGGAGTAGGGCGCTGCTGATTGAAGGTGAGGAGCTCAAAATCGCCCACCATTCACCCCCTTTGCTGCTGTTCTATCGGCTAATTTGGGTGCCACTTTAAGCAGTTTTGTGATCGATCGGGGGAGGAAGAAGATAAAGGAAAGGAATTAATAGCCAATAAATGGGAAAATTGCATATTTGGACCAAGGAACTTGAAAATGCCATATCTTTTGCCTCGAATGTCTGAATTGAGTGATTCCTTTTGCAAAATTTCAAGAGTGAAATCCTCTACAGCCTCAAGGTGAGAAATCATGATAATTAGACTATAACACTAGATCAAAGCACTAATTGCATCTGTGAGTATTTAACTTAACTTAATCAACTAAATGATGTACTAAGCGTTGTGCTTACTGGTTAATCATGGAGTGGGTCATAACACTAGCAATATTAAACATTGCTAGTAGCATCATATTAACCATCAGTGTCAGTATATTTGACAACATAAGCAAGTTTACAACATGAGCATAACTACATCATAAGCATATCTTATCTCTTATTGTACTATACATGATCTCAGTGAAAAGAAAGCAAACAAGGGTTATCATCCAATATGAAGTGTTGTGTATAACCCTAAACAAATATGCTAGGTGGCTGTCTTACATCTTTTAATGCCCTGGGGAATTTGAATCGTACCATCCAAAGTCCAACCGACCCCTGCGAAGGGCTATTTGGTTCCGTACAAGATCTAGGAATGCCAGTATCCTAAGATCTCTTCCCCTCAGTCAGTATGAGTAAAAAGGTAGTGACATATCAGTTAAAGCTGCCACCATAGCGACATATAGTCAACCTGCTAACCACTAATCTGCCTGTAATGACCTCGCCTCCTGGTAACCCCTATCGAGGGAGACCAAGAGGTCAGAGACGCTATCCCAATAATTCAGGATCCATGGTTTGACATTTAATCAAAAATAATTATCAAATTCTACTATTTCTAAACTGAAAAGATGGAATAAAATAAATATTTTTACATACCTTGTAAAATTAGGATCTAGATTTCTATCCACAAGAAAAGTCTAGCTAACTAATCCTCCTTGATCAGATTAATTGTATCTTCACAATATTTCGATTTACTATTTGTCCATTTTCAAAATTGTACCTAAAACGCCGACAAACAAAACGTCGGTCTATATATTGCTATACTGGTACGTGGGGGACAATAACAATATCACAAATAGTTTCTAACAACCTAATTAAGTAGATAATTGATTAACAATCCAAATTACGCTTTCAATGTGACTTCTCAACCGTTTTTGCCCTAAACCCTAGATTACCCTCTCTTAGGGTTTTGTCCTTGCAAGGGACATAAGGCCACCTTCTCCATCCTGAGCTTGGTGCATGGGGTCACCTCTTGAGGTGCCCAATGGTCTTCCCTCTGGGGCTTGACCAACTCAGACCTTCCCTCCGGGGCTTGGTCTTGCATCATACATTAAGGTGGCATGTAGGTTCAAGAAAAAGATTCCTATTTAATTGTGATACACATAGAGACTTTATAGGATTGCAGAATTGAACATCCAACAGTTTAGGTTGTAATCAATCGAGAAATTGTTGGGAAACACCATGAAACTAAGGCGATTATTCATAAAGTAACCACATACCTGTTCAGTCGATTCAACAAGCTAATAGTAATCCAAGCAAGTAAGTGTCCAAGCAAGCAGTTCAATCCACACACACAAGCAAGAATCCTGAAAGGTACATGTAATTTGTTTATTATTCACTTTATCATATTCTATTTGTTTGAACTTACTTCCTAGGATTTCCTACTTCCTTTTAGGGTTTCATTAGGGTTCATCTTCATTATTGACACCATAAACCCTAGATTAGCAAAACTACTCACAAACCCTAACTAGCTTGTTAAATCCTTCCTAATAGGCTTAGGATCAACTTACAATTACATTATTCTAAGGAATCTCAAATTAATCACATTAATCACTCTTTTTACCCTGTATTAGGGTTTCTATATGCATTATCATTAATTCATGAGTAAAACCCTAAAACAAGCAATTCATTATCTAATATCAGGTTCAAATCTTACTTTGCCTCTCAACATGTTACTACTACTCGAATTAACCCATTAGGGACCCTAGATTTGACTTCTAATCCTAATTAGGGGTTTTATCCAAAGTTTAATGCATCATATGATTAACTTTAGGCACTTTTGGAATTAGAAGAGAAATCAGGTTCTAATAATATTTTTATTGGATTCCTCACGTTCTCCTGATAAATTTTCATATATAATACACCTCAATCCAAGTCATAGATTAATTTCTACAATTATTCCAAGATTAACATTATCTTGACCAATGGTAGTGTGCCCCGTCGTCATTATATTGTGCAATCCTACCAGGTCTAGCCATCCGTGGGTCCAGGGATAGCCAATAGGCTCTCACCCCTGTGGCAACCCGCCTGGGTGGCCCGTGCTACAAAAAAAAAGACAAAAAGGGTAGAGGACCCTTACCTTCCTAAGCCGAGACGGGGAGGGTAAAGTTGGAAAAAAACAATTTGCCTTCCCCTTCCTCCGTATTCCTTCTATTTGCAAAGCTCAACCACCGGCCGGTCAACTAGGCAGTTGACTCCAGCTTCCAGCATCCAAAAACTCCAAGCAACCTATCCATAATCTCTGTAGGCTCATCCTGAAGTTCGTTGAACCCTCTCCCACTGTCGCAAGCGGCTACCTTGGCGCAGACCTCCAAGCTGCCCACCCAGATGCTGGGCAGATCAGCGATCCCTCAAGGCTCAGATCCTTAGGTGAAGCAGGGGTTTTGGGATGGTTCCTCGAACTCGCACAGACCACTTGCACATGGATACCGGTTGTGAAGAGGGGACAAAGCCCCTTTTATAGATCGGACTACATACAGGAACTCATGGAGTCCAACTCCATTGGGAAACGTGAGTTTCTCTCCCAAATCCACCAAAAGTCGGGGTCTATCAACTCAAAACGGAGTCCTGATCGTGAAGGGACTGTGCTCGCAGATGCTCATGCATCTATCAACGAGGAAAATGGCCTAATAACCTTGTTTCCCCATTCTTCTATTTTGTTTTCTAATTATTGTGGGAAAAATACAGCAGCCGTTGGATCTTAGATCCAACGGCTCTCAACCACACGCCAAGAACAAGGATTCTGATTAAATTGAATAAATGTGACATTGAATATATTACAAGGATTATCTCCTCACTTTAGGATAATTTGAAAAATCCACAACTCTTAAAACGTATGTCCTTTTAATCCCAAATTTTAGGGGAAGCTTTATCTTGGCTTTATCTACTCGTATACCAAATTTGAGTCCCAAATTCCAAAGGAAAAGGGATTTTTCTTCAAAGGCAAGTTATCCTTTAATAAAGCTAATTTAATTGATCTTTTCTCTTTCTTATGCCATTACCTTTGTAACTTGGACTCCTTGGAACCCAAGGAATCTTAAAGATATGAAATCCATCCTTAAAGGATAATTCTTAGCCTTCTATATGCTTCTACATCTTTCTTTTCTCATTATCTTAGTTATTCTTTTACACTTTATAAAGCTTACAAAATCCATATTTCCCAATCCGTTTATTATTTTAATCTCAAATTTTAGGGAGAAGCCCATGATGACTTAAACTTCATGTGTGCAAAGTTTGGGACTCAAACTCTAAAGTATGATGGATTTTTCTTCATATGCAAGTTATCTCTTAATAAGACATATTTTAAGCATATTTTCTCTCTCTGAATCTTTTATTTTCTTTATTTGGATTCCTTTTACCATTAGAAACCACGTGGACTCAAAATATTATCCATGATGATTCCATTATCCATATTTCCACATATTTCTCATATTTTTATCATTATCTCAAATTTCCTTCTTAATATTGCATTATTTGATTTATTCTCTTTCTTTTAATCATGTTGGACTCATTAATATATTATGATCCATGAAATTACATGCAAAAAGGAAATATTGCAAAGAGAATTCATTCAATACATATAATTCACACAATTCCCATAATCATATATTTATTGGGGAAATTGCATTTCCTACCATATGAACCCAAAAATTGGGGTTGTAACATACTTCCCCTCTTATAGGAATTTTGCCCTCAAAATTCCATCAAACATTCAAACAAACAGGATACGACTTTCTCATGTCCATCATTAGCTCCCATGTGGCTACATCCTCTCTATGTGCTTCCAAAGAACCTTTATCATCTTATATTCTAACATATGAGTTCTCTCTTGCCTTGGTATCTAGTACCCTCATAGGTGACTCGGGATATTTTAGCCTCCCTTGAAGCTCAATAGGTTCATGTCTTAGCACATGGCTCGAGTACATCACATAGTGCTCTAGATCGGATACATGGAACACATCATACATCATATTATCCTGAGGGGTAAAGCTTAAACATAAGCATCTCCACCAATCCATCTCAAATGGACCCATGTATCGGGGACTCATCTTTAGCTATAGCTCAGAGGGGTCGGGTTTACATAACACATATTCTCCCACAGTGAACTGCATGTCAGTCTGCTTCGCATCAGCTCACGACTCCTATCACCCTTGGGCTTTCTCAGCCATCGCACGATCAAAGCGACTTCATCTGCATGCACTGTGGTCTCTCTGACCTTCACAAGGTCCTTTCACCAACATCATCCTAATGAAGCGGTGACCGACACGACCTCCCTTACAGAGCTTCTTACATCCCGATAGTGGTTATGGTGGCTATCATCACAAACTCTCATAGGACAAGAACTGCCCCCATGTATCACCCTAAACGAGCACACACACTCTCATCAGACCCTCTAGTCTGGATCATACTAGCTATTAATTAGGGGTAATAAGCTATGCTAACTTCAAATTGGTATCGAGTTCTTCAGGTTCCTACTTCCACTGTAGGGAAGTGATCTTGAGGTCATGCTCTAGATATTGAACTCGGACCATGGTGTAGTTGAACTATCTCTCTCTCTCATATATAGTTCAACCTGATTTGTCACACTGACAATGCTCTCTCTCTCTCTCTCTTAGGTAAGGGATCATGTCATCTTAGTAAGGCGATCTACCATAATCCATATTGCATCATGACCTCTCTCGGTCTGGGGAGACCCACCACAACGTCTATGGTGACCTACTCCCTTCCCCTCTCGGGGACTCCTCATTCTCTATAGCAACTTATTGGGTTACTGGTGTTCGGCCTTCACCTCCTAACATGCATGGAGACAAGCCACATGCAACTCCATATACTTATTCATCTCAGGTCTCCACATCACTACTACAAACTTTGACCATCTCGGTAGTACCACGGTGTACGGTGAACTTAAAATCATGCTCTCCTACATGTCATGATTCCTCAAGGTTGACTTCTTCGAAACCCTAAAACACTCTAGTCGTGGGTTCCTTCACCTTCCTTTCTGGAGAGGTGTATCTGAGGTTCTTACATACATCCTTCTATCTCATCAAGCTCTAGGGTGGCTAACCAAGCAACCACTACTCGACCAACGAGTCTGGTTGTATAAGAGGATTAGCCCTATATGTCTCACGAACTTAGGGTTCACCTAACAACCTCTTCTATCCCTTCTACTGGCTAAATAGATAGGTATGTCTCAACTAAGAGCATCCATTACCACCTTGCATCCTTATGTGATAGGTAACAGTGAAGACATAAACCTTCATATACTCCACTTATCATCCTCATCTCAGATTTAGGTCTAATCGAGACAAGAAAACTTTAGGCTCATCATCTTGGTTATCAACCTCAAACTTATATAACTCATACATTCCATATTGGTCTTGATAAGAACGTCCTCATGACGACTACCTTAGTTCTCTTCGTGTTTGTAAACCATCCATTCATCATACTCTCTGAAAGGTATGGTACTTTCTCTATCCTCAAACATCATAGCAATGTTTCATCTCACATCATCTTTATCCTTAGTATATGGCATGCATTTTGCCCTATCTCTTACACCCATAACAAGAGGAAATAAGCATTTGGCTGCAGTCCAAATACAGAGTTCATCCCGTTCCAAGAGTAGAGATGGTGCATCACGCCTCGCTAGTACACTTTCCAATCTAACTTGAAACGTGCATCACATGTATCCACATCATGAACATCTCGATTTCAAGTTTACATTCATGGAGAATTGTTCCCAAACACACTTGGGTCGTCACACAATCCTTAGTCATCTCCTCTAGGTCTGTAGGGTGTCAGTACTTTTGGGGGTCATCCCTTCCCTTGTGCAACCAGGGAGTGCCTACCTCATTTTCCCTTTGAGTCCCATGAACTCATGAAGGTGATCAATCCCCTAGCCCATGGTCCTCGGGCAAAGATAACGATTACCTCCCGACCCTATGGTCTTGTGCAACTAAGGAAACAGACAACTCCTACTCCCATCGGTCTTATCCCCACCTGACCTTAGTACAGACTTAGGATTCTATCATGGTACATCTCAAAACTTGAATCATTACCCTAAACTCCATCATCTCTCTGGGTACTCAGGGTCAAACTTACATCCTTACATAGGGATCATGGTGACCTACCTTCCTTGGTCCAACCCCATATAGGTTACCTCCATTGTAACATATCATCATGCCCCTTAGAGACGGTCACACAAGGGTCTATAGATTCATGATCATGCTAGGTGCTTTCCACTTAGCTCATCAAGCTCCTATGAGAGACCTCATTAGGTTACCTCAAGCCTAAACCAAAAGCTGATACTCACCCTACAGAAGGGTCCCTACCCATGATGGGAGAAAACTATCTCTTGATAGCAACATAGGTCACAAACGTCCTTACACCCAGGGTTTACATCATCATGTGTGTGGTTAGCCCTATCATGATACTAAGGCACATAGCTAGCAAGAATACCACCCACTAAACCATGCTAGATTTCTGTGGTATGGCACACTTGTTCCTATTCCTCCACCTTGGACCAAAAACTTACATGCATAAGTCACCAACCTATGCGTGAGGGGTTCATCAAACATATACCTTAGTCCAAGGGGTTTCCTTTTCCTCTAAACATGAGGGGGTGCCATGCTCGAATCCGTAGGAACTCAACCATCTTCGTGAGCATCAGGTGCACCAGGTACTACTATTTCCCCTCTTAGGTCTAGGAACCCCAGGTTCACTACCTATGCCTCAACTGTCAAACTACATGTCAACTTTTCAATCACAAACAAACATGCACAAGGTATATCATGTACTTCCTACTATTCTTCCATGTGAACCATACCTCAGAGTCCTACATAAGGATAACCAACTAGGTGCAAGGCTTCACAACTTGTTACCATACCTCCTCGATCTGAGGAACTCTCCATTCTACCCCTATAAGGTAAGGTAGGCACATATAACATCCGTACATCAACTCAAGAAGCCTTTTCCCTTTTCTAGGGTCTGGTTCCTCTAAAGGCAACAAAGATACCACAAGCCTCCAAGGATCATGCACGAGGCAACCACAACCATCCAGTTAGGTCATCCATTCTAGGTCATAACATACCCAACTTATCATGGTCCCTCATGTCTTAGAGTCTAAGCTTCCAACCTTATTGCTTGGGTCTTGTTCTCTCTATAGAGCTAACCCTACAACCAACCTTACCACTAGAGGTCATCTCTCTAAGAAGGTGGGCCAAGCTCTTAAGGTTACAGGTCTACACCCACCTGGGGTGAAACGTATGATCCAAACCTATGTTCGATCAAGATTATCCAAAGCTCTGTAGGTTCATATCCCAACCTGTCAGGCGTAACCCTTCTGACCTAAGTCTCATCCTACTTCCAGCACTGCTGACGTTCTCTCCTACATAGGTGCATGCTCTTCTATGCTCATATATGCCCATAAGGGTTTCTATATGGTCACCACTATCCTCTTCAATGAAGGAGCTACCCTTCACCCTAATAGGCACGACCCTTCCAAGGTTGGGTCGCCAAAAGGCACTAGGTCAACCAACCACACATAGCTCATGCCTCTCATGGGTATTCAAAACCAAGATGCATGTCAACCCACGTACATGGTCGACTATGATATCTAACTCATCTTGTCATCTCTCTCTAACAACCACTTAGGGTTAGGGTTAGCATCATCCTCCGAGGATGCATCAGATCTCTACCTCTTCTTGGAGGGCTCTGCCTACAAGTCTAACTCTCTCCTCATCCTCCTACAAGAAGGTCTAACCTCAGATCTCTCCTAAGGGCATGACAACACACACCATGCAACCTTAAGCATGTAACTAATCTTTAGTTTATGCTTAAAATATTAAAACTTATGTCCATGACATCTTATTTACATGCTTTTCATTATTTGGTGGAGGATCCCTTAATCCTTATTACTCTTATCCCAAACACAAGAGGGGTGTGGAGAGAGAGAAACCCTAAACCTTAGAACCTTAATTGAATTAGAGTTTAGAAGGGACAAAATAGATGAGAGAGTCCTAAAGGTATCTTATTTCGAGTCAGAACCTTAGACATTGGCCAGGCAGTCACACTACATCCGGGAGTCCTCGTGACCGACTAGCGGGGCGGAGGAAAATATTGCCAGCCCTCGGACCGTGATCCTTTTCTAGACACCTAGTCATCGGAAAATCCTCTAATAACTCCCTCAGTTCTATAGAGTTTGTAAATTTAATAATTATTAAGGATTAAATGAGAAACCACAGCTCTGATACCAAATGTAATGACCCCGCCTCCTGGTAACCCCAAATAAAGGGAGACCAATAGGTCAGAGACACTATCCCAATAATTTAGGATTCATGCATGGTTTGACATTTAATAAAAAATAATTATCAAATTCTACTATTTCTAAACTCAAAAAGTTGGAATAAAATAAATCTTTTTGCATACCTTGTAAAATTCAGATCTAGATTTCTATCCACAAGAAAAGTCTAGCTAACTAATCCTCCTTGAACAGATTAATTGTATCTTCACAATATTTTGATTTATTTTTATCCATTTTCAAAATTGTACCTAAAACGCCGACAAACAAAACTTCGGTCAGTATATTGCTATACTGGTATGTGGGGGACAATCACAATATCACAAATAGTTTCTAACAACCTAATTAAGTATATAATTGATTAACAATCCAAATTATGCTTTCAATGTGACTTCTCAACTGCTTTTTCCCTAAACCCTGGATTACCCTCTCTTAGGGTTTTGTCCTTGCAAGGGACATAAGGCCACCTTCTCCATCCTGAGTTTGGTGCCTGGGGTCACCTCTTGAGGTGCCCAATGGTCTTCCCTCTGGGGCTTGGTCTTGCATCATACATTAAGGTGGCATGTAGGTTCGAAAAACACATTCCTATTTAATTGTGATACACATAGAGACTTTATAGGATTGCAGAATTGAACATCCAACAGTTTAGGTTGCAATCAATCAAGAAACATTTGGGAAACGCCATGAAACTAAGGCGATTATTCATAAAGTAACCACATACATGTTCAATCGATTCAACAAGCTAATAGTAATCCAAGCAAGTAAGTGTCTAAGCAAGCAGTTCAATCCACACACACAAGCAAGAATCTTGAAAAGTACATGTAATTTTTTTATTATTCACTTTATCAGATTCTATTCGTTTTATCTCACTTCCTAGGATTTCCTACTTCCTTTTAGGGTTTCATTAGGGTTCATCTTCATTGTTGACACCATAAACCCTAGATTAGCAAAACTACTCACAAACCCTAACTAGCTTGTTAAATCCTTCCTAATAGGCTTAGGATCAACTTACAATTACATTATTCTAAGGAATCTCAAATTAATCACGTTAATCACTCTTTTTTACCCTAAATTAGGGTTTCTATATGCATTTTCATTAATTCATGGGTAAAACCCTAAAACAAGCAATTCATTATCTAATATCAGGTTCAAATCTTACTTTGCCTCTCAACAGGTTACTACTACTTGAATTAACCCATTAGGGACCCTAGATTTGACTTCTAATCCTATTTAGGGTTTTTTAACCAAAGTTTAATGCATCATATGATTAACTTTAGGTACTTTTGGAATTAGAAACGAAATCAGGTTCTAATAATTTTTTTATTGGATTCCTCACGTTCTCTTGATAAATTTTCATACATAATATACCTCAATCCAAGTCATAGATTAATTTCTACAATTATTCCAAGATTAACATTATCTTGACCAATGGCAGTGTGCCACGTCGTCACTATATTGTGCAATCCTACCAGGTCCATACATTCGCGGGTCCAGGGACATCCAATAGGCTCTCGCCCCAGTGGCAACCCGCCTGGGAGGCCCGCGCTACAAAAAAGACAAAAAGGGCAGAGGACCCTTACCTTCCCAAGCCGAGATGGGGAGGGTAAAGTTGGAAAAAAAAATTGGCATTCTCCTTCCTCCGTATTCCTTCTGTTCGCGAAGCTCAGCCACTGATCGGTCAACTGGGCAGTTGACTCCAGCTTCCAACATCCAAAAACTCCATGCGACCTCTCCATCATCTCCGTAGGCTCATCCCAAAGTCCGCCGAACCCTCTCCTAATGTCGGAAGCGGCTGCCTTGGCATAGACCTCCACGCTGCCCACCCAGATGTCGGGCAGGTCAGCAATCCCTCTAGGCTCAGATCATTGGGTGAAGCAGGGGTTTTGGGATGGTTCCTCGAACTCGCACAGACCACTTGCACGCGGATACCGGTTGTGAAGAGGGGATAGATCCCCTTTTATAGATCGGACTACAGACTGGAACTCATGGAGTCCGACTCCATTGGGGAAATGCGAGTTTCTCTCCCAAATCCACCAAACGTCGGGGTCTATCAACTCGGAACGGAGTCCTGATCGCGAAGGGACTATGCTCGCAGATGCTCATGCATCTATCTGCGAGGAAAATGGCCGAATAACCTTGTTTCCCTATTCTTCTATTTTGTTTTGTAATTGTTTGGGTGAAATACAACAATGGCTCTCAACCACGTGCCAAGAACAAGGATTCTGATTAAATTGAATAAATGTGACATTGAATATATTACAAGGATTATCTCCTCACTTTAGGATAATTTAAAAAATCCATAACTCTTAAACCGTATATCCTTTTAATCCCAATTTTTAGGGGAATCTTTATCTTGGATTTATGTACTCGTATGCCAAATTTGAGTCCCAAATTCCAAAGGAAAAGGGCTTTTTCTTCAAAGGCAAGTTATCTTTAATAAAGCTAATTTAATTGATCTTTTCTCTTTCTTATGCCATTACCTTTGTAACTTGGACTCCTTGGAACCCAAGGAATCTTAAAGATATGAAATCCATCCTTGAAGGATAATTCTTAGCCTTCTAGATTCTTCTACATCTTTCTTTTCTCATTATCTTAGTTATTCTTTTACACTTTAGGAAACTTACAAAATTCATATCTCCCAATCCATTAATTATTTTAATCTCAAATTTTAGGGAGAAGTCCATGATGAATTAAACTTCATGTTGAAAAGTTTGGGACTCAAAATCGAAAGTATCATGGACTTTTCTTCATATGCAAGTTATCTCTTAATAAGACATATTTTAAGCATATTTTCGCTCTCTTAATCTTTTGTTTTCTTTATTTGGATTCCTTTTACCATTAAAAACCATGTGGACTCGAAATCTTATCCATGATGATTACATTATCCATAATTCCACATATTTCTCGTATTTTTATCATTATCTCAAATTTCCTTCTTAATATTGCTTTATTTGATTTCTTCTCTTTTTTTAATCATGTTGGACTCATTAATATATTATGATCCACAAAATCACATGCAAAAAGGAAATATTACAAAGGGAATTCATTCAATACATATAATTCACACAATTCCCATAATCATATATTTATTGAGGAAATTGCATTTCCCACCATATGAACCCAAAAATTGGGGTTGTAACACCACCCTTGGTACAGGTCACGACACTTGAAACCAGGGTATACAAAAGCCTCTAATCTAAGGCACAACCATCGTTGTCCTCAATCACATCAGATGTATGAGGCATGACCATAGCCATCCTCCACAACCGACATTGTGGATGACAAGGATATATCCTCAACTTGCCACCCCACATACTCAACAGTAAGCGCTTCGAGTTTCCCCTAGGAATACTCATTTCACCATCCAATAAGTTCTGACACTGAAGATGGCTCTACAGTACAGGGCACTACATGATTAGAGTTGCACTTGATTAGTTATGCTGATTGGGTAAATTAAGGCTGCATCAAATAAGTGGACATACAAACCCTAATTCACTTCTAGCACGCATATAAATATCACAACTTTTAAACGATATAAAATGTGTGGAACATAATTTCTCATCTCATCATCACATGGTACTATTCACTTGCCATTCATGAGACCACACTAGTCATCATACTATCACAAGATATAAATCCTTTTCACAATATCACAGGGTATCAACCCTTATCAACACAAGAGGATTACACCTCATTCATGGCTCAACCATGCCCAAAGGTCATTAAGACCATCATACTATCACAAGATATAAATCCTTTTCACAATATCACAAGGTATCAACCCTTATCAACAGAAGAGGATTACACCTCATTCAGGGCTCAACCATGCCCAAAGGTCATTAAGACCATCATACTATCCCCTGCAAGATCATCATTATCTTTGCATGCCTTATAACAAGGCTCAACAACATCACTTACATATAATACACCAGATCAACACAATATTGCATTAATGAGCTAGGAGATATTCATAAACAATCATAGTAGGGTTATATTAACATTAAGAACATTCCTTTATTACATCAACATGCAAGGATTCTAGATATGTTTAACCCTCATCATACTCATAATGCATATGTTTAGCATAAGAAAGTATCAACAATGTGGCAATGATAACCACCAATTAACACATTAAGGTTATGATCATATTAAGGAGGTTATTTCACCATAATGCCATCATATAAGAAGGTTAAACATGAATACTCATATTTATCTATTTGCATTATAGTTAGGTTCACATGATAAATTATATTAATGTTACTAATCAGCACTCATACCCAAACCCTAACTCACGACATCCCCATTGGATCATGGATGGATAAGGTGAAGCATCACCATAACATTCCATACTATTCTCAAGTATGAACCCACAAATAAATCAAGGTGTAACCATCATGTTATAGAATACTAGGGTTTCAACAATAGTAACACAGTACTCCATGATTGTGTTAGTCATTCGGGGACTATTCATACCCAATTACCATCGTTTAGTTATATTAAAGCTAGGTATAGCAAGCTATGCCTCATTAAGGTTACCCATTAATTCATTATGGTGATAATAAATCATAATCATACGAGGGCAAGGGTAAGACTACAAGTTTAAGGCATTGAACCATCAAATTCTCATCATTTGAATAATAACATTACACTACATGTTTCACCCAAAATAATGGGAATATTGAGGCATCAACTTCTAACCATGAAATGTTGAAAAGGTTAAGCCATTGGTCATTTACATAAGTAAACACCTTGAATGAATCATCTATGATGTTATTGAGTTGTGGTCTATAAAAGTCACCATTTAATCCTAGACATCCTTTGATTAACAACAATAAGGGTCCTGTTGAGAGTACATAAAACCCACAATCGACTGTTCATTTAAAACAAGCCATCCATTGCAACAAGTAAGCTCATTAAGTTGATCATATAAAGGAAACCATCTAAATCACATTATTAGGACCAAAACATTACATTAGCCATCATTACACTTTATTGGAGGAATAAACATTAGATCTTGACCATTGGGTCAAGTTCATATGTTAAAACCATCAATTACAGTATAGGTCCGACCATTGCATCAAGTGACCCAAGAAACCATTGGTATAAGTCATAATTGATGCTAAAACTATATGATTAACTCACCATAGGTTTTGGAGACCTGATCCACCATCATTAGTGACCATTAAGTCACCATAGGTTGTTATATCAGCACTATATTCATTAATCGACATCAAATATCAAACCAATATCACCATTGATTGATAGCATCATTAGGATACTTAGTTGTTAATCACTAGTCTTCTAATTAGGCCAACACTTGACTTAAGGGGTGAAAGTAAGTTGACACCCTTGGTCACCACCATCAGTTGTCATGAAGACAACACCATCGGTTGCTGCAATGGTACCACCATCGAGTCATGCGTTTATAGAATAAATCAACTTTAAATCCTAAAATTGACCATTGGTTGATAGGTGCTTACCACCATAAGTTGTCAAACCAACCTGATCCAAGTCATATTATAACTTAGGAATAATGTACACATGATCACAGGTTCATATAGAACTGAAATCAGAATATGGAATATTATAAAAATAAAAAACCAAGTCAAGCATAGCTTTTTAGTGCATGGATCATCATTTTCAAGCAAGAACATGAGCTAGAAAGCTTATGGTAAGCAATAAATGTGGAGCAAGTTATAAAACTTTCCTATAATTAGAAGATAAACTCCCAAACATAAGAAAACACGAGCAGGTAGGATAAAAATTCCAAGCATAAGTTGTGAACTCGTCCATCTAGCACCTTTCTTCATCAAATGAGCAAACCTTAAGCGTAAGGAGCAAGAAAGGTAGGGTTTTAGAGCTTTAGAGCAATTTCTACCACGGAACAACAAGGTTACGACTTGGAGAAAGGTAGGAGGAAGGATAAAAAATAAATAAATTGTGGAAATAAGGGGATTCTTACTCTTTTAGGTCAAGATCACTAGAAGGAAGTTTTTCAAACCCTAAAAGGAAGTCAATTGCAACCCTAGATTCCTTTTCCAAGAAGATCCCCACTTTCTTCTTCCTTGGATAGGAAATTCACTTCCTTGGATTGGAAATTCACAACAGCATAGAGGGAGAATGAGGTTCATAGGAGGAGGGAAGTGGTGGAGAAAAAATGGCTCGTTTGGGTTCTTAGGGATAAGTATATGAAAATTTAAGATAAAGAAAAAGAAAAAGTTGAAGTTCTAGTATCTTTCCAAGTGTCCATGGCCTTAAACTATTAAGAATATACAAGCACACACACAAGAAGCTCCCCCACCATACATATAGGCCTTCTTAGATTTCCTTTGTCAAATTTTCAAAGCCAATCAAATAATTCATTAGTTGATAGCTACTAAAGGTAGCTCATCCATGGAGTGGTAAACCCTAAAGTACCCTTGAGGAAAAACCCTTCAAACCAAGGTTTAAATAGGTGCCCCATGGATCAACAAGCTCAATAATGATGAGAGAATATCCAGGGAACATAATACTATTGATAAATTGCAAAGAAATCCTCTCAATTGGGTAAATTGCTAAAAAGTCCAAAATGTGCATTAAATTGCATAACTTGCTCAAACAGTGTCAAAATTGGACCAAATTTGAAACTTAAGCTTGTATTATGATTTCAAATCATATCATCAGGTTATATTAGGGTTATAAGAATTCAATTATAATGATTAAGATTATTAAACTCATTAAGAAAGGTTAGGGGTCTCACAGTTCCTCTAAAGGCATCCAAGGTACGATAAGCCTCCAAGGATCGTGCATGAGGCAACCACATATATCTACTCAAGGTCATCTATTCTAGGATGTATTATACCCAACTTCTCATGATCCCTCATGTCTCGGAGTCAAGGTCTCCAACCTTCCTCCTGAGGGTCTCGCCCTCTCTCTAAAGCTAGCCCCAAAATTAGTTCTACCACTGGAGGTTCTCTCTCAAAAGATGGGTCAAGCTCTTAAGGATATACATATATCCCTATCTGGGTGAAACATACTATCAAAACGTATGTCCGGCCAAGATCATCCAAAGCTCTACATGCCTATCTAGCAAACTATCAGGCATAACCCCTCAGGCTCAGGTCAAAACCTGCTACTAGCCTTACTGCCACACACTTCTACATAGGTGCATGCCTCTTTTATGCTCATATATGTCCGTTAGGGTTCCTATATGGTCACCACTAACCTTCTCAATGAGGGAGAGATCCCTCACCCTCAACAGGCACAACCACCCAAGGTTGGGTCACCAAAAGGCACCAGGGTCAAATAGCCATACATGGTTCATGTTTCTCATGGATACTCAAAACCTCTATGTACATCATGTGTGTCTAACCCACGTACGTGCAGGCATGGTCAGCTATGATATCCAACTCATCGTGTATTCTTTTTCTCTATCCTCCGCTTAAGGTTTTAGGTTGAGCATCGTCCTCAGAGGATGCATCATGTCTCTTCCTCATCTTGGAGGTTTCTCCCTCCAAGGCTAACTCTCTCCTCATCTTCATACAAGATGGTCTAACCTCAACGTTCTCCTGAGAGGTCACCAAGGGCCCAACAACACATGTCATGCAACCTAACCATGTAACTTAAACTCAGTCTGAGTTTCTAATTATTAAAACTTATATCCATGACATCTTTCTTACATGCTTTTTATTATTTGGTGGAGGATTCCTTAATCCTTATTATACTTACCCTGAACTCATAAGGGTGGTAGAGAGAGAGAGAAACCATAACCTATTAAAGGTATTCAATGAAAGGGGTAGATAAGGGATGAAGAAAGATGAGAGAAGACCTAGAGGTATCTTATTTCGAGTCAAATCCTCTTATTTTGGCCAGGCAGTCACACAGAATTCGGGAGTCCTCATAGACCGACTAGCGGGGCGGAGGAAAATCTTGCCAGCCCATGGATTATGATCCTTTTCTAGACACCTCCATCATTGGAAAATCATATAATAACTCTTTAGGGTTCTAAAGAGTTTGTAAAATTTAATAATTATTAGAGATTAAATGGAAAACCATGCTCTGATACCAATTGTAATGACCCCGCTTCCTGGTAACCCCCAATTAAGGAAGACCAAGAAGTCAGAGCCGCTATCCCAAAATAGGATCAATGGTTTTGAAAATAATAAAAAATAATTAATAAATTCTACCAAAGACTAAGCTTGAAATAGGATAAAAAATTACTTTTCACATACCTTTCAAAAATAGGAATCTGAAACTTCTACCCACTGTAGAGTTCTATTTAACTAAATCCTCCTTTAATAGATTATCTTTATCTTCACAAATGCCAATTTGCTATTTGTCACTTTCAAATATTCCTAAAACGCCAACAAACAAAATGTCTGTCAGTATAAGTGAATATATCGGTATGTGGTGACAACCAAAATATTGCACATATATTCTAACAACCTAATCACATCAAATAGTTGTTAACATTGCAAGATTAAATTTTTCAAAATGACTTCCCAACCACTTTTACTCATACTATGGGATACCCTCTTTTAGGGTTTAGTCCTTGTAAGGGACTTAAGGCTACCTTCTCCATCCCGATCTTGGTACCTGGGGTCACCTCTTTGGGTGCCTGACGGTCTTCCCTCTAGGGTTTGACCACCTCTAACCTTTCCTATGGGGCTTGGTCTCTCATCTTACATCCAGAGATGGTATGTAGGTTTGGGCAAGTCATATATATACACTTAAATTTTGATAATCATATTCACTTTAAAGATTGAAGAAATAAAATAATCCAAGCAGTTTATTTCCATGCAATCGATAAAATGTCAGAAAATGTCGAAAAACTAAAGCGAGTAATCATAAATAACCACATACTTGCTTTAGAGATCTCACAGGAATTAAGCACAATCCAATCCAATTAGGAAATCCAAGCAATCAATCAATCCAATCACACAAGCACAACAGTATCCTGAAAAGCATGTACAACCTATTTACTACATACTCATCAAGAACTTACTTTATTGACTTGGGAATACTTCCTAGGGTTTCTAATCTGAATTAGGGTTTCCTTAGGATTCTTTAGATCTATTTCTCAACTTTACCTTTTTAGGTCAACAAAACCCTAAAACAATAGTTCTATGTTCAAAACCCTAATTACTTAACTACTCTCATTAAAGCCTCTTTATTACCAATTCGGCTTTAAAACATTATATCTCTGTCTTAAACATGGATTTCAAAATATATCTCATCAAAAGTCATTAACATCTAAATTAGGGTTTTTAAGCCCATTAATGCACTTTATTCATATGAAACCCTAAATTAACCAATTAAGTACATGGATCATCTTTATAGATTCAACAACATGTTAATATTCACATAAAACATCCATTTGACCTTTCCCAATTTCATTAATCATCAAATTAGGGTTTCTTATTCATGAAAGCATTAAAGATAGAAACTTTAAGCACTTTTTGAATTTCAAGAAGAATTAGGCTTCAATTATATTTTTAAAGGATTTCTCATATTTTCCAGATCAATTTTCATATATAACTTGTTCATATCCAAGCTACCAATTTATTTCTAGAATTATTCTAAATTACTTACCTTTGGACCAATGGGGTGCCACCACGTCAGCAACGTGGCCCGCTTTTCCTTTTCCATGCGGACAAAGCCCGGCCAATGGACGTGTGCCGTGTGAGTGAGTTGTATCTCACGAAATCCCATCTATGCCCACTCTTCCCAACATGCAAGTCGAGGACAGGTTCATATTTTTACATGGGATCATCTCCTTCCTTCACTTCACCCCTGCTGGTGACACAGGCGTTCTTGGTAGTCAACTCCACCGTTGACTCCGGGCGTCTGGGTTCCTGAGCAGCCGAAAAGGACACCACCACCTCCGACTCTCACCGCCGAAACCAACATCGGGTTTAATTTAGTCGGAGGAGACACGACTAGGGAGAACGGAGAGGTCGTGCACCAGCAGCAGAGAAGGGGAAAATGAGGAGGAAGATGGGCTAGCTGTCAAATTGCTCATAGGGGCGACTATGCTAGGTGTTGCGGAACATTACGAAGAGGTTTGTAGCCTCACAGAAGGGAAACATACCCTTATATAGCTTGTGGCCATGATAGGAAGCCAACAAGAATCCTGAGATTAGGGGATTCCCGAGTACACTTCCAAAGGTACTCAAACTTAGAATTAAACGATGCTATTTCCTATCCCGAATTCATAGGGACATCCACCAAATTCACACATCGATTGTGCGGAGAGAAAATTGATTGGGAAACCTCTAGGCATTGTTCTTCTTTTCTATTCCTAGTCAAGCTAAGAGAAAGCATAGCCACCGTTGGATCTAAGATCCAACGACTATCATTCCCGGTGTTCAATTAAATCTAGAAAAAAGCCTTAGATAATCGTGACATTTAATGTCATCCTCTTCACTTTAGGAAATCTTCCAAAAATCATAAATCTCTCCTCGTTTAACCTTTTTCATCCAAATTTTAGGGGAAACCTTGTATTATTATTATCTACTCGTGTACCAAGTTTGAGACTCAAATTCGAAAGTATGAGAGACTTTTCTTCATATGCAAGTTATCACTTAAAAAGGCATATTTTATACATATTTTCTCACTCTTACTCTTTTATTCTCTTTATTTAGATTACTTGTATTAAAAGAAACCATGTGGATTCGAAATATCATCCATGATGATCAATTATACATCTTTCCACATATTTCTCATATTTTTATCATTATCTCAATTTCTATTCTTAATAATGCATTATTTGATTTCTACTTTTTCTTTTAATCATATTAGATTCATCAACATATTATGATCCACAAAATCACATGCATAAAGGAAATATTTCAAAGGAAATCCATTCCATACACATAAATCATACAATTTACAATCATACATTTTATTGGAGAAATTGCATCTCAAACCATATAAATCCAAAAATTGGGGTTGTAACACCTCTGGTCTTCGACGACGGGTTGTAACACCTCTGGTCTTCGACGACACCAACTTCCTATATTGGAAGAGCCATATGTAGTTCTACATTCAAGGCATGAACTTTGATATGTGGAAGGTAATGGTAGCACCATACAAGGAGTCAACTGGAGCTATTTCAACATGGAATGAAGCTGCGCTAAAAGAAGCCCATCTCAACGTCAAATCCATAAGCATTGTCTATGCATCCCTTATCCCAACGGAGTTCAACCGCATCTCATCTTGGGACACCGCCTATGAGATTTGGGATAAATTGTGCATTACCTATGAGGGCACAAAGCAAGTCAAGGAGGCTAAGATGTACATGTTGAACAACCTTCTAGAGAACTTCAAGATGGGTAAGAAAGAAGGGTTTGCGGAGATGTACTGTAGGATCAATGTGATCATCAATGGACTAGATGCTTTGGGCAACACTTTCTATAGAGGTGTAATCAACTCCAAGATCTTGAGGACTCTACCAAAGAGATGTGAGTCAAAGGTGACCTCCATTGAAGAGGTGAGGAGCCTTGGTGACATCCCAACCGAAGAGCTCATTGGCAACCTCCAAGCTCATGAGCCAAGGCTTGACAAGCAAGAAGAAGAAGCCAAGCAAGAAGAGAAGGAAGCCAATAAGATGAAAGATAGTGCTTTTAACGTACAAGTGGAGGTGGTCATCCTTCAACAACAACTTGCTTGCCAAACATCTCCCTCCTCCTCTAGTGAAGATGATGGCCCAAGTGAGCATGAAGCCAACTACACCAAGGACAAGCACTTCAAGGGAAAGCAATCCTCCTACTCTACTACTAGATGCTATAAGTGTGGACAAAATGGGCACTACAAGAGTGAATGTCCCAAGTCAAGAAAGAGGGGTCAAAAGAAGGCCCCAAAGCTCCCTCAACCTACCCCTAATGGCCTAGATTTGACATCAAGCAAAGAAGTCCATTAATGATGAAGATTGAAGTTAATTTTGCCACTGAAGACCCCAGCATGGCCGTGGGCATCCACCACAGTCATGGGAATTAAAGCCAAGAATCACAGGGACATCAGTACTTTCGCGCTAAAGGTACCACGGTCATGGCCATCAGCATGGTCGTGGCCAACTACTAGGACCATGCTTTTAGAGTATGACACTCCAAAGAACTCTTGGGCCAAAGCCATCAGTACCTCATGTTTTGTGCAAAACTGAGTCTTTACACATCCTTCTTTATAGAAAATCCCCTATGAGATATGGAGTGGATGTTGAGGATTGAGGCGAGATGACGGAAAGAGTAATGCCCAAAGTGGGTTGTGTGGTGGCACCACACAAGTAGCATAAGAACGGTGAGGGAAAGGGGGTTCTTGAGGCTACAGGAGTAGAAGGAGTGAGATCTCAAACATTGTGGAATGATGGTTGTCCTTGGGGGGTGCTTTTATAGTGTCGGGGGCTAGGTTTAGGACTAAAAGAGGTCTTAATAGCAGCCATGGCCGCTAGAAAGAGATGGAGAAGTGAGAGGGTCATTTTTGGTGGTGCAAAGGTGTACAAACACTGGTCAAACTAGGGTTTTTTAAGTTCAAATTTGTGAGACAGTCGTTTCCTCTCGGTTAGAATCTCAAATCGAGGTCATAGGCGAGAGATCGGTTATTATGGTGGCCTTCTCTCCTCCTTGCAATTAGTGGGAGGTAGGAGACAACCTCCTGGCCCACTCGATCATGCCTCCAATCTATGGGAGCCTAATCTGAGGGCCAAGGTTTGCCCCTAAAGTGGCCCCCAGATTGCTGACTTGGAAAAGGCCCAAATAAAAAGCAAATAAATGGATTTTCAATACATTATCTTCAAGAAATTGTAGTAAATAGTAGGAATGTCCAAATGAGATGAAGCTTGGACCATAGCTTCAAAAAAATGTGGAGAATATTTAGAAAAAGTTTGAGAATAAAATAATGAAGTTTGATGGACAAATTTACTTCTTTGGAAAAAGTAACAATATAATCAAATTTAGGGTATCACAATGTGTATCAAGTTCACATTGATCATCATATTTTGAATTTGAGTGTCAATAGTGATCAAGTAGCTAAGAAAAGTAATTTAAGGTTAAGAGTGAACATCAGGAGGGCAAAAGAGTAATTAATTCATTCTTATGCTAAAATTCACTTTGTCACATAATGGCTACAAGGCCAAAGGCAATTGGCTTAGGCATCCGTCCATAGAATGGCACAAATATTTCACACATGTAATATATATGTATAAGCATTAATAAAAAGATATGACAAGACGTTGAAAGGAGATAGAGAAGCATGCACCCATTTTTATTTCAAGATAACCCATTGGTGTTTAATTTCATATCTTAGAGACCTGAGTGTAGTGGATCTTCGTTTGGCATCTACAAATTCGATAAACAAAATATATCAATGCAAGTGCATTGACTACACTATGAAAAGGATGTAGCCACAATTTAAGAGTAATATAAAAGTTTCTTGGATAGAAACATCATAAAAGGCATTAAGTAAGAAAAGGGTGAGAACACTTAACGAGATTCTTCTATATAAAATATTTGTTGGGTTCCTTTATCCATTATATCAACATAGGCCTTTGACCACTTATCAAGGAAGGGTCCGTGAGGGACAGTTATGCTCCCTATTTCTACATGAGGGACCTCAAGACCAAAGTCAATGAGATAACCCTATTTCATTCATGCCTTGTACCCTTACCCCGAGAATTCATACAGGTACACAAGGTTATATAATGGATTTATATATGCTATGTTCAAAGTTTATCAACATATTATAATCAACATGAAACTAGTATTCATAGGGAGCGGTATCTCAAACAAGTAATTATATATCCATGCATTCATGCGAGCATACATACAAACAAGCCAATATCATAGTAGGATCAAGAAATTAAGCGTACCTTACGAGTAATGGGCAAGTTAAGATTCTTGAGTAAGATTGCTAGAGATTGTCCAACCCAAGGGGAAATAAGATGTAAAAGACATAATAGCAGGTCTTAGATCAGTAGGTTTTTCTTAGATAAACTTACATCATGTCATGTCGATGTTCTCCTAAACCTAGGTATTAAATAGTTCAAGTATAGTTCCATCTTGTCAAACATGCATGTACTGAATCAACATAGTTTAAGAATCGACATTTATATCTTCATTAAGGTTTAACCATGCAAGATCATAACTAGTCATATTAGATCAAAATCATGCAACATAGTCACATTTCCAAGTCATAGAAGCATTAAATAGATCAAGTAGGATTTAGAGTTACAGAATGACAATGCTACTATTTTGAAAGTCATTAAGATAGAATATATAATATTGGAGCATGGTCTATCAAGTTTAGACCCCAACAACAACATCTGCATTTAGAACATGTTACATATCATAAGTATGTTACATGAAGTTGAGGGTGCATATGAGTGGTTTAAAGGTGTTTCGTGCACAAGTCATTTGGTGTATGGTTTGAGGGTTAGAATAGATGTTTGGTCATGTGGAGATACTTTTGCATAAGAATTAGACATTCAATCGTGTAGGTACATCAACATCACCTTTTGGAACATATCAAGGTACTCAAGTAGGTTTTTAAGTCATACGAGTAATTAAAGGCAAACATAGTAAACGGCCCTAGTAAAAGCTAGAACATAGAATTAGAAATATTATTAATTTCAAAGTGGAATAGTCATGTGATGATCAAAAGAAAACAAACTTCCAACATTAGACAAGTGGCATCATGTTCATGCATAAAAGAGCCCCTTTTAGGTCAAGAAAGTAAAGGTGCACGTCAAAAAGATATACTTCATGATTCAAGGGAAAATATGGATAAAAGTTATTGTAATGTAGTTTAAGAATGATGTTTGATGCAACAATAGCATCCTAGAACAAGATACATCATTAAATATTCAAAGGTGCATACAAGACATGCTTTTTAGGGTATTAGGGGAAAACCAAGAAGATTTTCTAAAATTAGTTCTATTGGATATATGTCATTGAGATGATAAAAAATTCATATATTATATGCCATATTTGTCCAAAGGATGTGCAATGTATCATTTTTGGAAGATTTGAATTCAAACTATAGGGAAAATTAGGTTAGGGCATTACGTTTCATTTTCCTTCAATTAAGGGATGAAATGGGGTTGTTTGATAGATATTTGGTGGCGTGGGGTGGCGTCTGCATATGGCTCAACCTAGAAGCACACGAGGTCCATACAAACATGTGTCACTAGGTGGTTTTCCCGCTCCCCCCTCCCTTCACCGCTCTGGGTCTAGATTGTGTGCAGCATCACAATTGCCGATTGCTCGTCAGTGCGTCTCGACGCTCCTACTACAGGAGGCTCGAGGCAGCTGCTGCTATTAGCTTGAATCCACTGCCTCTCTAGAGAGGCATGGAAGAAGGGGTATTCGCCCCCAGAAGCAGACACCCAACATGTACGGGCCACCGCAGATTTATCTGCACCCTCAAATAGTGGCGGGGCACACTAGGGCAAGAATGTCAAAAAGATACAGCCATAGAGGCACCATGGTTAGGGCTGGAGGTACGTGAAGAAGAAGAAGAAGTAGGGGTGGATCCAGGGTTCACAATGATGCAAATGTAGAGAGGGGAAAAGAAGAGCAAGGAGAAATGAATCAAATATGGTTGTCAATTGGGCAAAAGGAACCTAGAACGAGGATGATTGGACGTGTAAAAGGGGGAGTAGGTGGCTCCAGCACCATGCACTAGAAAAGAGTGTAGAGGTCAGGGAAGGTGTCACACCCATTGGGGTCAGATCTGAGGCTATGCCATCCAAGGGTCCAAAAGAGGCCACTTTTGTATTTAATCTCCTAATTCATCATCCTTGGAGAGTAAGGATCAGACAAGCGAAACAAGAGGTAAATGGGTCGCATGCCCAACAAAAATTAGGCCCAGTAGGGGTAAAACCCAATCAAAAAGGGCTAAAACAAGGTGAAATCAATGTAATTTCATAGGAGTATATATCTCTCATACTAGCTCAAAATTGAGAAAAATTTGATGGTTAGAAATGTAAGAGTGTCCTCTACACAAAGAGTACAAGGTTAGGACATGCATATTCATATAGATGAGATCAAACTATAGATGAAAAGAGTGATGTATAACTTGGGTTCAACCTTAGTTTCAAAGTCAAATTGACTATCACCATTCATCATGTGTACCCCAGATAATCTCAAAAGGCATCACAACAACTCGAGTCATGAAATTGAGGGCTAGAGTGAGAAATTAGTGCAAATATGATTTGCATAGAACATACATGAGCAGAGAGGAAAATTAGGGTTATCACAATACCTCTCCTCAGGTAAATTCGGGGCAAGTATGCATGTTTCCTGTCCTAACTAGATTGTGGACTCGGGTGAGACACAAAATAAGATCGACATTCCCCATATTCTAACCACATTTGATTCGTGTATCCCTCACTCCTCTGTCATCATAGTGGATGGATCGATTAAATGAGTAACTCACTATGGAATTGTTCCTCTCTCTTCTAAAATTAAGTTAAATACTATCCACTTTGTTTCAAACTTTCCATACAATCTAATGTATGTAATTTTTGTTTGATTCCCTTTGATGTTCTGTAACCTTTGGTTCATCTGGTTTCATTTTACATGATTGAAGGACTTTGAAGATGACTGGACTAGAAGTACACTCATGTGATCTCCACTACTTCTCCACCCACCTTTAAGCCCACCATAACCGTTTTTGCCTCCATGACACTTCAACTACACCTACGTCATGTCCACCTTTAGATAGTTATATCTCATGTTCTTCTAATTCTTGTAATGTCCGTTAGATAGGATGTAATAGTCAGGTCCACTGCCCAAGGCTCTAGTAGAGTTTCTAGAATGAGGACTGGCCCCACAAACCACCACTATCCTTAACTACACATTTTATCCCCACTCACGTGTAAGCCCATGTCAACTTCCCAACTGGTCACCCATCCTAGTACTACTCTAGGCTGAGCACACTTAACCACAAAGTTCTTTAGTGATGGGATCCCTAAAAGGGAGGTGCGCCTTGGTGATATGGGTAGTCCAATCATCCCTTTTACGATTATGTTATCTGAAACCTCAAATCCTAGGACACTACAATCTTCCCCACTTAAATTCTTGATGTCCTCATCAAGGTGCAACTATATGGCCTCATAATATTTCCCCATTTCAGTACAGACCCAACATGGCCATGTACACCTAACTCCCGATCACAGATACCAGTGCAAGGATGGATCCATCACCACGGACAACCCTATCTAACATGCCTAGACCGAAAGGCTCAAAGACTGGCATGCCACAGGCCCATGTGGGCCCCACCTACTGAAGGCTGGAGCCAAAACTTAATTGTTGGGTGGGGGCATTAATGTGCTAAAAATTATAATAAAAATTCATATGTTGTGGATTGAACTAGCAACTTCAACAGTTAGCCACTATACACAACCCTCATCAACTAGTATGCTACCCAAGTCTTGTATTATTATATTTCTATAACGTTACATATAATTGATGGCACATCAACATGTTAGGTGATATTTGTAATAGAAAAACTAAAGTTTCCATACTGGGGAATCAAACTCCCGCCATCAAAGCAAGGTACACTATACTATAATGCCTCACTCCACTAGTCTATTGAAGTTTTCATGTTAGATATAGGACTAGTTTATATATATTACTACAAGTATGCATATATACACATTTACCTATATACAAATACTTAATTTTATATCTTTAGGGGGGGTCATAGACACCGCTTTCCTCTGGCTCCGTCGGTGCACCTATGGGAGGGGTTTTGACTTTGATACATTTGTAACACCCGAGCCCGCTGCCCAAAGGTCTAGTAGTTTCATAAATGAGGACTGGTCCTAGATACCACCACTAGCCTTAATAATGCATTTTGTCCTCACTCATGTATAAACTGGGGTCAACTTCCTGACTGGTCACCATCCTAGTACTAATTTAGGACGAGCACGCTTAACCACAAAGTTCTTTAGTGATGGGCTCCTGGGAAAGCAGATGCACCTTGGTGATATGTGTAGTGTAATAATTCATTTTAAGATTATTTTATCCAATGCCTCAAATACTAGGATGTTACATAGGGCAAATGCCATTTTGTGTCTTTTTCAAACTGTACCTCTAAATAATCATCTCATATGTTATATTTGGTTCATAGTGAAGTTTTTGGTCCATTCCAGACTACTAGTTACAATGACTATAAATACTTTCTTACGCTTGTGGATGAGTTCTTTAGAATGACATGGATTTATTTGCTTCAAACTCATGATGGTTTTTTATACTAATATGCAAGTTTCACAAGTTGGTTTTGGTTCATTTTTCAACTTCTATTAAGATTCTTAAAATCAACAATGCCCGATAGTATATACAAAAGGTTGTTGCCTCTTTTTTTCATGACGTAGGGATGATTCATCAACGCTTGTGCACATAGTTTCCACAACAAAACAAATCACAGAGTATAAAAATTGTGACATCCCGCTATCACACAGACAACGAGATGCCATGCCAAAATGCGCGGAACCAACATACCAAAACTTATTGTGACATCCCGCTATCACACAGACAATGAGATGCCACACGAAAACGTGGGTCTCATTTAGAAGTTGGATTTGCATATATACCTCTTTCTAAATTTTTCTTGCTCTTACATCTGCACAAGAATGTAACTCATGTAGCTTGGGAGTAATCATCCTCAAGTGGCTCTAGCTCCGAAGAAGATGGAGAGTGCCACATTGAACTCATGGCCTCTACTAGTGAAGAAATTGGTGAGGTGAGTTAAGCTTGCATGAGTTATCTAAGGAAACTCTTATTGATATGCTTGTTTCTACCCCTTCTTCTTTTGCTAAATGTAAATCTAAATGAAAAAGGTTAGGAAATTTTTTTGATGATTTGTATGCTAAACTTGAAATTCTTGAGCTAAATGAGAAAACTCATCTTGAGAGCATTGATAACTTGCAAGGCCAATATCTTGATCTTGAGCTCCAATACAATGGAGTTGAAGTAGAGAATGGTGTTTACCTTAAGAACATTGAAACTCTTAAGGAAGATAACCAAAAGTGCCTAAATGAGCTTGAAACTCTTATATCTGAAAACACTAAATTCAAGATTATTTTTGATGCTTGTAGGGATGAGAGGTATGTTTATCTTAAGGAAATTCAAGTGCTTAATTCTGAAAATGCTAGGTTGCTTGGTGAAGTTAATGATCTATCTTCTATACCTATCTTTCCTAGTAATGATATTACTTCTATTTATCTTGAGAAAGATTCTTATTTAACTAAAGCCCTCTGTTTGGAGGCTGACCTCATTCATGCTAGAGATGATACTTCTAGTTTGTATTCTACTATTATATCTCTTAATGATGACAATCATAGACTTATAGCCTCTCTGTAGAAATTCCTCAAAGGGAAAAACTATGTTAATGAAATCCTTGACCATTCTACCAAACAAAGTGGTACTAGTGGTTTGAGATTTGTAGGGGGAGCACCTAAGGGCAAGAACAAAGCCAAAGGTAAGAAAAAGAGAAAGGAAACCTCCTTTTTCATTGGAGAGTCTTCCGGTAGTAAGAACCCTATGATTTGTTCTCATTGCAAGTGTGATGATCATTACTCTACTTATTGTCCTTACAAGCCCAAGGGGACCAACCCAAAGATGAAATGGGTCCCCAAGCTAGCTCCAGATTCCAAAGTTTGAGTTGGGAACTGACACTCTCCTTTCTTGTAGGAAAAAGGAAGATGGATTGTTAATAGTGGATGCACTAAGCATATGACAGGTGACATAAGCCATTTCAACAACTTCACTAAAAAGAAAGGAGGTTCAGTTACCTTTGGGGACAACAAGAAAGGTAAGGTTAAAGGTGAGGGTGATGTAGGTGAATCCTTATGTATCAATAATGTACTTTTTGTGGATGGCCTATATCACAATTTAATAAGTGTAAATCAATTATGTGATAATGGTTACCTTGTACTATTTACTTCTTTTGAATGCTTGATTCTAGATTCCCTCACCTATCAAGTTATATATAAGGGAACTAGAAGTGGTAATCTTTATGCAATTGTGATTGAATCTATTAAGCTTGTGTTTGGTAGATGCCTAGTAGTCAATTTGAAAGATATTTCTCTTTGGCATCGTCAGCTTGGTCATGTAAATATGCATCAGTTGAAGAAGTTGAGCAAAAAGGACTTGGTCAAGGGACTTCCTAAATTGGATTTTGAAAAGGATGAGGCATGCCAACCTTGTACCCAAGGAAAGCAAACTAAGTCCCCCTTCAAATCCAAAGGAGTCCTTAGCACCAAGAGAGCTCTTGAACTTCTTCACATTGATCTATTTGGACCAATGAGAACTCAATCGCTTCGTGGTTCCAAGTTTTGCCTTATTATTGTCGATGATTTCTCTAGATATACTTGGACCTTATTTCTCATTTCTAAGAGTGATACGCTTGATGTTTTCTCAAGATTTTGTAAATGAGTTGAGAATGAAGCTTCTTGTTGGATCATTTCCATCCGTAGTGATCATGGGGGAGAATTTGAAAATTATATTTTTGAACATTTTTGTCAAGAATCTAGCTATGCACATAACTTCTCTTCACCTCAAACGCCTCAACAAAATGGCGTTGTAGAGAGGAAGAATGCAAGTAAACAAATAATTCACCATTTAGATTCATACATTATTATATGAATAGGAAACTACAAACAACAAGTCTAGAATTCTATTCATCTTTCAACATGGGAAACTAAGCATAACAATAATCAACTCTATATGATTGGATCACCTAGAATGGATGGCACCCCATCAGATAACTCTTGGATGTCTTCTAGTCTTGGCTTGCTTTTCTTGAGTCCGTACTTGCTCCAAATCCTGGGGACATTGTGTCCCCAGCCATGCAAAGGCGAAAACAACACATCAGTAAACGGTACTGGCACTTTATAAAATAAACAAAGTAAATATACTTGACATGTAAGAAAATTGACATGAATTAACTTTAAGCATTCTTGAATCATCAACATGATTGACAAGATAAGCTTTATAAGAACTTATCACAAAATATAAGGATCGTACAAATAACTGCAAGGTATAACTAGATCAACTATACAAGCAAGGCCTCAATCAATGTTCTGTATTTTGCCCTAAGAAGTATATACTATTCGGTTGGATTACATATTATCATGCCCTGAGGAGGTGAGCTGTACCACTCAAATCCAACCATCGGCTGCGAAGCCCAAAGCTGGTGCCATACAAGGTCAATGGAAGAGCCGGACTCCATGACCTCACCACCTTGTGGTTAGTGCACGAGTGCTTAACAAGCAGGACCACAGTCTCATGCTTAGGTGGCCACAACCACACAGGGTCAGGCTACCCTCTTCCTAGCCCACCTTGGTACATGTATCGACGTTAGTGATCTGAGCCACGGGCCTGTTCACCGTGCTCCATAATCATTAAGCCATGGGCCTGTTCACCATGCTCTTATCACATATCCTGAGCCATGGGCCTGTTCACCATGCTCTTTCATATTGAGCCACGGGCCTGAAACCACTCTCTGGATTCTACAACCGAAGTTGCACTCTAATCCTCATATTTTTGGCTAGGAGTAACCATGCATATTCAACAATATACGCTTCCGGGTTAACCCGCAGGAGAACCCATTTCACCATCACCAACTACTGACGATGATGGGTCTATGGCCAGGGCAAACTACATGATATGTTCCACTGTAATTAATTAATATATTTTAAGTGGATTGTTGAGGCAACCAAGTTGTAAAACATAAACATCATTGAGTTGCATTATTACCATGGGATCTCAATCCCTCATCACATAATGCCACTGCCTCTCAAGGCTTACATCATCACCATGGGATAGCAATCCCTTATCTCAACATCAGAGGATAACACCTCAACTAGGCACTCAATCTTTATCAGGTCAACATACCTTTTCACATCATACAGGTGATACATGTTATCCCATCAATTAAGGATTATCATTATTCAGTGTTATTCAAAAACACATATACCTCATAGCTCTTACCTGGCTATGAATTCATTTGACACACCTGCATGGTTAGTATGCATATTGAGATAGATAATTGAATCACCAAACATAGATCTTTATGAATATCATGCTATTAGGGTTGAAGGTACATGATTGGATCAACATCCATGATTATAACTACATGAAGCACAAAGTTGTATCTTATAAACAAATTACATTATTGTAATTAAACCACGAGCATCCACTATGCCTTTATCTTATGAACATAAACATGTATCGTATCATCTTAATTAGCACCAACTTTAGGTATCAAACATATCACTGGTCACAACCTATCATTCATAACACATCATCCACAAAGGTGCGGGCACAAGATAACAAACTCATCAACCTAAGCTTCCGAACTAGGCATAACCCTCACCAAAGGTACCACCTACCCTCACCAAAGGTGTGGTGGGTAGCGCCATTCCTCACCCAAGGAGGTATCAGACAGGATCACATCCCTCACCAAAAACCTATTGGCTAGGGCACTTAGCCACACATATCGGCCAACCATGGAGTGCATCCATGCACAAGGGATATCAGGCAACTAGACTTGATGTGTGTCGTGCAACTTGATCCAAGAGTTGTGTCATGCAGCCAAGGATATCGGGCAATAAGGTGTAATATGATATCGGGCAACATATGGGCGTCACATATCGACCATCACCCCTATCGCCCATAAGGGTTAGGGTTTTATGTCGGGCAACCAGCAAGGTCATGTCGTCCACAACTATATCGTCTAAGGCTATGACACCCAAGGTCACCACTGTATCGCCCAACAAGCACACAACTAACAAACGACACCATGGCGCCCAAGGCATAAAACAGAGATGTCTACCACACATCATGTCGGACAAAGGCATAACGCCCACAAGCACCAACTAAGGAAGGAGTTCATATCGGAAAAAGGTACAAAGAACGCTTCTTAGCATATCGCCCAAGACTCAACCCTAGGAGAGGGGTATCGTGCAAGGCACAAGGACCATATCAGTTTGGTCATCATCAACCTCAAGATCACCATCATCAAAGTATCAAACCCTAATAGGTCAAGAGAGTTGGCTCACCTCTCAACAACCAAGAGAGTGGGGTTTTGCACAACCTCCATCACATATAGGACAACAAGGTGGATCATCCCCTAATCAGTCAAGATTCCAACCTTCACTAGGTCAACGTCCAACCAAGGCTCACCTCTCAAATCCATGGTGAGAGAAGGGTATTACCTAAGCAACTAGAATATAGACTCACCTCTCAACAACCAAGAGAGAGGGGTTTTGCCTACACCACTAGAGCTCAAACTCACTTCTCAAAACCAAATGGGAGATAAAGGGGTTTTGCCCAAGGAACCCTAAACTCAAGGTTCGGCCACAAGGTCTAAGAACACCTCAACAACATGACCACTATATATATAACAAGATAAAAGGGTACATACTAGGGAAAAAAACATATCTAACCAGATGCATGGCCGATCAAGATGACATATAAACATGCAACATGAAAAAGAAGTAGTATAGCTAGGGTTAGGAGTTATGTTACCCACCTTAAGCAAGCTCCAAGCTCCTAGCACCAAGCTTCCAAGCTCCAAGCAGCACCTTCGGCCACCACAAGAAGAAAAACAAAGCTTATAACCACCATGGCCAAAGAACAAGCAAGAAGGAGAATAAGGTGCTAAGGAAAGAGGGGGAGATGCTCACCACAAGAAGAGAAGCAAGACACACTCTAGGGTTCGGCCACCACTAGAGGAAGAAGAAGACTCCACCAAGGAGATCGGCCACCAAACTCTACCAAGGAGAGATATCATCCACCAAGGAAAAAGGAAGGCAACTAAGGAACTAAAGGGATCCCAAGCAAGAGAAAGGAGAGACATATATAGAAGAGGGTGAAGGGGACACTAAGGCAAGGTGTTGCCCAACCTAGGGACACTTGTCCATTGGGCAAAGCCACCTATCGATCATGGGCTTACTCAGCCATTTCTTGATCAAAGAGACTTCATCTACATACATTGTAGTTTCTATGACCTTCACAAGGTCCTCTCATCGACATCATCCTAGTGAAGCGGTGACAGACATGACCTCCCTTATAGAGCTTCATTCATCCCAATATTGGCTTTGGTGGCTGTCATAACAAGCAAACTCTGCTAGGGGTAGGTACCGCTCCCATGAATCACCCTAAATAAGCACACATGCTCTCATTAGACCTTCTAAAGTCTGGATCATACTCTCTTGACTGTCCATTAGTCAGGGGGTGATATGTTGTGCTAAACTTCAAACTGTTATTGAGTTCTTCATGCACTTGCTTCCACAATATGGAAATGAACTTAAGGTCATGCTCAATAATATTTGAACTCAAGTCACGATGCAGTCGAACCATATCTCTCTCTCATAAATATATGGTTCAAGCAGATCTGTCACACTGGAATGTGTCGGCTTAGTAAGGCGATCTACCATAACCCATATTGCATCATGACCTCTCTTGGTCCAGGGGAGACCCACCACAATGTCCATGGTGATCTGCTCCCATTCTCCCTCGGGGACTCCTTATTATCTATAGCAACTCACTAGGTTACTGGTGCTCGACCTTCACCCTCTGGCATGTATGGCAACTAGCCACATGGAACTCTATACCTTCTTCTTCATCCAGGTCTTCAAGGTACCACTGTAAACCTTAACCATCTTGGTAGTATCACGGTGTACGGTGTACTTAAAATCATGAGCTTATTGCATGACATGATTCCTCAAGGGTGACTCCTCAAAAACCCTAAAACACTCTAGTCGTGGGTCTCACCACCTTCTTTTCATGGGAGGTGTATCTAAGGTTGTTACAACAATCCTTTTATCTCATCAAGCTCTGGGCTGGCTAACTGGGCAACCACTAACTTGAACAACATGTCTGATTGTATTGGGATGTTATACATGTCTCATCTTCTAACGATGGTAGGGTTCACCTAGTAACCTATGCTAGCCTCTCTACTAGCCAAACAAGATAGTTGTATACATGAGTTGTGTCTCAGCTAAGAGTATCTACTACCACATTAGCTCCCTTATGTGCTAGGTGATGGTGAAAACATAAATCTTAATATACTTCACTTATCATCCTTGTCTCGGGTTTAGGTCTATCTGTGTCAAGAGAACTTCGAGTTGTTACTCCCATCATCTTGGTTATCAAACCCAAACTGGTAACTCAAAGATTCCAAACTACTCTAGATAGGTATGTTCTCATATTACCCTTGTTCTTCTTATGCTCTCAAATCACCTATCCAATATATTCTCTAAAGGGTGTGGTACTTCCTTCAATCCTCAAACATCATAGAAGGGGTTCAACTCATATCACCTCTATCTTTAGTATATGGCATGCGTTTTTTTCCTATCTCTCACATCCATAACAAGATGAAATAAGCATTTGGTTGTAGTCCAAATATAGAGTTCATCCCGCTCCAAGAGTAGAGATGGTGCATCACACATCACCATCACTCATTCCAATATAAGTTGAAACATACTTCACATGACTCCTCACCATGAACATCTCCATTATGGGTCTACACCCATGGGAAGACTTTTCCGATCACCTCTGGATCTTAACATCTCTCTTATGTACAATCCTTAGTCATTACCTCAAGGTCTCTAGGATGCCGATACTTTTGGGGTGATCTGACCCTTATGCATCTAGGGAGTGCCTCTCACATTTACCCCTTAGGCCCCATGAACTCATGAAGGTTTCCAACCTCATAACCCATGGGCCTCGGGCAAAGGTAGCTGTTACCTCCCGACCCTATGGTCTTGTGCATTCAGGAAATAGACAACTCCTACTCCCATCGGTCTTATCCCTACTTGACCTTAGTGTTGACTTAGAAGTCTACTGTAGCTCATGGTTTCTATCTTGATACTCAAGCACATATCATACTTGAATCCTCACCTGAATCTCCATCTTCTCTCTGGGCATTCATGGTTAACTTTGCTTCCCTCATAGGAATCATGGCGACCTACCTATCTTGGTATGACCCCATACAGGTTACCTCCATGGCAACATATCCTCATGCCCCTTAGAGATAGTCACACATGGGTCTATAGATTCATGCTCATACTATGTGCTCTCCTCTTATCTCATCAAGCTCTTATAAGTGACCTCTTAAGGTTACCTCAAACCTAAACAACAGTTGGTGCTCACTCCAACATGAAGGGTCCCTTCCCAGGATAAAAGAAAACTATCTCTTGATAGTAACAAAGGTCACAAACGTCCTTACCTCCAAGGTTTACATCATCATGTACATGCTTAGCCCTATCATGCTACTAGGCATGTAGCTAGCAAAAATACAACTCACTAACCCATGCCAAGTTCCTTGGTAATTCATACTTGCCCATCATTTCTCAAGGTTGGACCAATCTCATACATGTGAATGCCACCAACCTATGTGAGTGGTTCATCAAACGCATACCTTAGTTCAAGTGGGGTTTAATTTTTGCTCTAACACATGAGGGGGTTCCATACTCAAATACTATGAACTCAATCAGCTTCGTGAGCATCATGTGCACCAGGTACTACTACTTCCCCTCTTTGGTCTAGGAATCCCAGGTTCACCTCTTATGCATCAGCTGTCTAACTGCATGCGCAGCTGTTCAACCATGAACCAAACATATACAAGATATGACACATACTCTCTAACACTCTTCCACGTGAACAACCCTTAGAGTCCTACACAAGGACAACCAACTAGGTGCGAGGCCTCACAACTTGTTACTATACCCCTTCATGGTCTATAGAACTCTCCTTCCTACACCTAAGAGGTAGGCACTTATATCATCTGTACGTTCATTCACAAAGCCTCTTTTTCTCTTTTGGGGTTGGTTCCTATGAGAGCATGTTACACTAAATGAGATTACTCAAAACATAAAACACAATCAATCACCAATTAACCACATGAGCAAAAATTATGGGTAAATTAAACTGATTTCAACGTCAGCACCCACTCAGAAACATTTGCATATGATCCCAACAACTTTCTTATATCATACTATGCCAAGAATTTGATACAAATTGTTCTATCGTCTTAGACACAACATATATACACAGGAGAACAATATTTGTATATGCCACACAACCAACATTAACATGCTAACAAAATTCTGATTCGTTTGAAACACCATATACAAACTTTTCCAGCCCAGACCTGAGAGTACAGGGACGACTCTAGGACACACTAAATATCTAATCAACTTTCTCAAAGATTCATTAATGTAGTTCCTCTTTACGTCCATAGTTCTATTGTCATCACTGTCGATTACCTAAAAAGATGTGGCTAACCACAAGGGTGAGACTCATGTCCCAGCAAGAGATATAACCTCCAACAACGCTTATTGATTACAACATTTTAAATAGTAGATAACTGAACAATTGGAGTATTTAATAATCAATTGAACAAATTGAACAGTTCAAGTATGCTAAACAGATTAACAAATTAATTTTAGCAACAAGTATGATTATCGATGTATATATAGGTAATAAATAAATTCATTTCTCTGAATAGATATCTACTCAAATGGCATCTAATAACAATCATCATCATTAATCTGACTATCATCATATTCCTTGCTAAAAACACTAGCAATATAGTAGTATAAGCATCCTTGACATCATGAATATGCCTAGTAACATAACATGGCTATCAATATTGGCATCTCAAATAAAGGGAACAGATCTATATCATAAGTAGAACTAACATCATAGCACAATTAACTGCATAGGCATGATTAGCATTTTAAGTATTTATAATTACATAGGCATGTCTAGTAATATTAAACATTGCTAGCAACAACACCTTAACCATCAGTGTCAGTATATTTGACAACATAAGCAAGTTTACAACATGAGCATAACTACATTATAAGCATATCTATTATCTCTTATTGTACTATACATGATCTCAGTGAAAAGAAAGCAAACAAGGGTTATCATCCAATATGAAGTGTTGTGTATAACCATAAATAGATATGCTAGATGACTATCTTACATCTTTTATTATGCCCTGGGGAATTTGAATCGTACCATCCAAAGTCCAACCGACCCCTACGAAGGGCTATTCGGTTCCGTACAAGATCTAGGAGTGCCAGTACCCTAAGATCTCTTCCCCTCGGTCACTATGAGTAAAAAGGCAGTGACATATCAGTCAAAGTTGCTACCACATCGACATATAGTCAAGCTGCTACCCAGTAGTTCGCCCTTGGTACAGGTCACGATACTAGAAACCAGGGTATAAAAAACCCTCTAATCTGAGGTACAACCGCAGTTGTCCTCAATCACATCATATGTAAGAGGGATGGCCACACCCATCCTCCACAACCTTGCATTGTGGATGACAAGGATATATCCTCAACTTGCCACTCCCACTTACTCAATAGTATGTGCTCTGAGTTTCCCTTAGGAACACTCGTTTCACCATACAGCAAGTTCTGACACTGAAGATGGCTCTACGACACATGGCACTACATGATTAGAGTTGCACTTGATTAGTTATGCCAATTGGGTAAATTAAGACTGCATCAAACAAGTGGACATACAAACCCTAATGCACTTCTAGCACGCATATACATATCACAACATTCAAAAGATATAAAATGTGTGGAACATAATTTCTCATCTCATCATCACATGGTACTATTCACTTTCCATTCATGAGACCACACTAGTAATCATACTATCACAAGATATAAATCCTTTTCACAATATCACATGGTATCAAACCTTATCAACACAAGAGGATTACACCTCATTCAAGGCTCAACCATGCCTAAAGGTCATTAAGACCATCATACTATCACAAGATATAAATCCTTTTCACAATATCACAGGGTATCAACCCTTATTAATACAAGAGTATTACACCTCATTCAGGGCTCAACCATGCCCAAAGGTCATTAAGACCATCATACTATTCCCGGCAAGATCATCATATCTTTGCATGCCTTATAACAAGGCTCAACAACATCACTTACATATAATACACCGGATCAACACAATATTGCATTAATGAGCTAGGATATATTCATAAACAATCATAGCAGGATTATATTAACATTAAGAACATTCCTTTATTACATCAACATGCAAGGAATCCATATATGATTAACCCTCATCATATTCATAATGCACATGTTTAGCATAAGAAAGTATCAACCATGTGGCTATGATAACCACCAATTAACACTTTAAGGTTATGATCATATTAAGGAGGTTATTTCACCATCATGCCATCATATAAGAAGGTTAAACATGAATACTCATCTTTATCTATTTGCATTATAATTAGGTTCACAAGATAAATTATATTAATGTTACTAATCAACACTCATACCCAAACCCTAACTCATGGCATCCCCATTGGATCATGGATGCATAAGGTGAAGCATCACCATCACATTCCATACTATTCTCAAGTATGAACCCACACATAAATGAAGGTGTAACCATTGGGTTATAGCATACTAGGGTTTCAACAACAATAACATAGTATTCCATGATTGTGTTAGTCATTCAAGGACTATTCATACCCAGTTACCATCATTTAGTTATATTAAAGCTAGGTATAACAAGCTATACCTCATTAGGGTTACCCATTAATTCATTATGGTGATTATAAATCATAATCATATGAGGAAAAGGTTACGACTACAAGTTTAAGGCATTGAACCATCAAATTCTCATCATTTGAATCATAAATTACACTACACGCTTCACCCAAAACAATGGGAATATTGAGGCATCAACTTCTAACCATGAAATGTTGAAAAGGTAAAGCCATTGGTCATTTACATAAGTAAACACCTTGAATGAATCATCTATGATGTTATTAAGTTGTGATCTATAAAAGTCACCATTTAACCCTAGACATCCTTTGATTAACAACAATAAGGGTTCTTTTGAGAGTAGATAAAACCTACAATCGACTGTTCATTTAAAATAAGACATCCATTGTCAACAAGTAAGATCCTTTAGTTGATCATATAAAGGAAACCATCTAAATCACATTATTAGGACCAATATATTACATTAGCCATCATTCCACTTTATTGGAGGAATAAACATTAGATCTTGACCATTGGGTCAAGTTCATATGTTAAAACCATCAATTACAGTATAGGTCCGACCATTGCATCAAGTAACCCAAGAAACGATTAGTATAAGTCTTAATTGATGCTAAAACTATATGATTAACTCACCATAGGTTTTGGAGACCTGATCCACCATCATTACTGACCATTAAGTCACCATAGGTTGTTAGATCGGCACTATATTCATTAATCAACATCAAATATCAAACTAATATCACCATTGATTGATAGCATCATTAGGGTACTTAGTTGTTAATAACTAGGATTCTAATTAGGCCAACACCTGACCTAAGGGGTGAACGTAAGTTGACACCCTTGGTCACCACCATCAGTTGTCATGAAGACAACACCATCGATTGTTGCAATGGTACCACCATCGAGTCGTGTTTATAGAAGAAATTAGCTTTAAACCCTAAAATTGACCATTGGTTGATCGGTGCTTAGCACCATAGGTTATCAAACCAACCTGATCCAAGTCATATTATACCTTAGGAATAACATAGACATGATAACATGTTCATCTAGAACTAAAATCAGAATAAGGAATATTACAAAAATCAAAAACCAAGTCAAGCATAGCTTTTTAGTGCATGGATCATCATTTTTAAGCAAGAACATGAGCTAGAAAGATTATGGTAAGCAATAAACATGGAGCAAGTTATACAACTTGCATCTAATTAGAAGATAAACTCCCAAACAGAATAAAATACAAGCAGTTAGGGTAGAAAATCCAAGCATAAGCTATGAACTCGTCCATTTAGCACCTTTCTTCGTTAAATGAGCAAACCCTAAGCATAAGGAGCAAGAAAGGTAGGGTTTTAGAGATTTAGAGAAATTTATACCATGTAACAACAAGGTTACAACATGTATAAAGATAGGAGGAAGGATAATAAAGAAATAAATGGAGGAAAGAAGGGGATTTTTACTCTTTTAGGTCAAGATCACTAGAAGGAAGCTTTTCAAACCCTAAAAGGAAGTCAATTGCAACCCTAGATTCTTTTTCCAAGAAGATCCCTACTTTCTTATTAATTGGATAGGAAATTCACAGCAGCACGGAGGGAGAATGAGTTTCGTAGGATGAGGGAAGTGGTGGAGAGAAAATGGCTCGTTTGGGTGCTTAGGGATAAGTATATGAAACTTTAAGATAAAGAAAAAGAAAAAGTTGAAGTTCTAGTATCTTTCCAAGTGTCCATGGCCTTAAACTATTAAGAATATACAAGAACACACACAAGAAGATCCCCCACCATCCATATAGACATGCTTATCTTTCCTTTGTCGAATTTCCAAGGTAATCAAATAATTCATTAGCTGATAGCTACTAAAGATAGTTCATCCATGAAGGGGTAAACCCTAAATACCCTTGAGGAAAACACCTACAAACCAAGGTTTAAATAGGCTCCCCATGGATCAACAAGCTCAAGAATAATGAGATAATATCCAGGAAACATAATGCAAGTGATAAATTGCAAATAAAGCCTCTCAATTGGATAACTTGCAGAAAAGTCCAAAATGTGCATAAAATTGCATAACTTGCTCAAACAATGTCCAAATTGGATCAAATTTGAAACTTAAGCTTGTATTATGATTTCAAAGCATATCACAAGTTTATATTAGGGTTATAAGAATTAAATTATGATAATTAAGCTTATTCAACTCATTAAGCAAGGTTAGGGGTCTCACAACCATAAACCCCTAACATGGATTTCGCCCCCAAAATCCTAGGTACACATAGATGGACACTTCTCATGCACGTCATCCTCAATATTAGAATGGTTACTTCCATATTATGGTAATGTCACATCACTCTTATAGAGGTCATGTTTTTCTCTTTTAATTCATAAATATTTTATCTCGGGTCAGCACAAAACCCCCCACATAAGAAGACATTTGCAAATATGGAACATAGAAACTTATTGTGCCACCTGTACAAATCTAATGGTAACTTTCAACTTTAAATTCTAGCTATCATCCTGAAATTATATCTATTGTATCAACACATTACTCAAAAGTCATACTTGCTAGTTTTTTACCAATCATGGCATGTGTCCCATACCATTCCTTGAAGCATAAAAAAAAGGCAATGTATTCATCCTTTTTCTTCTTGTAGATACACTAACACTGGAACACTTGTCAGTTCTTCTTCAGCGTTAAAAGAAATGATGACGCTGGCACATGTCATTCCATACAAGGAAACATCATTCCTAGTCAACCTTGTTAGGGGTGAAACAACAACACTATCTTCGCCTTACTAGGATTTACACAACCTACTTAGAAGACATATCATGATCCCATAAAGACATTTAATCAAACTCATTTCACTCTTGTTCAACTTGTCTCATAGATATTGCTTCTTCAGCAACCCTAAGGTTTTTGAAGAAATATTGATCATGTTTTTGATCATCTTTGAAATACTTTGACATGTCATCATTCAAAGCTTGATATAACTTGATGACATGACTGGAACACTCTGTTCCTCCTATTCATAAATTCTATTTGTACATCAATTGGTCTAAAGGGCATAACCCTAAACTCATCATGGTCATGTGAATTATGTCATCTAATCTAACTCTTATGAATTGATATTTGATCATTGGTTTATCTTAAAGGAACACAGTATCACATATCTATTGACCAAAAAACCATCTATCCTTGATAGTGGTCTTGCCCAGCTATCATTGAACCATACACAACATTATAGAATCACTTTTATTTTTCCTTCCAAACAACATTTAGAGGGTCATCATCAACTCTCTCTCCCTCTCTATAAGAGGGGGGGTACTTGATATGTTCATTTAGTAAACATCTCCAAACTTCATAGACTTCCCATACTATTGATACATCTTGGATACTAGGATTCATTACCTTGGTATCCACCTCATGCACTATAAGGAACTCACATCCTTATCTCATCCACTTTTACCAACATAACAAATATCAAGATATATAAGAGGAATCTTCCTAATTATTGGAAGGCTAAAAAATAAACTCATCACAAAATTTATGATCTTGGAACCATAGTCCAAACAACCTTATGCTATAACAAGCTATCCAACCTCATGTTTACAAAAAATCCACACATACCAAGTGGCAATGATCCACTTGAAAGCTGAGCCCTGGAAAATAAAGACACAAAGGGAAACACACTTCCCACATCATAACAACATTGTTCAAGGGTCTCTAACAAAGAGGTAACAATTCTATTTTTATTATGCAGGTTACAACTTCTTATGTATCATTTTACCTTTTTCATTTCGGGTTCCTTGCCATTAGCATATGAATTATCAAGATTAACATATCTCATTACTCCTTCCTTGATGGATATTTATCACACTTGGGTATGTTCTCTTATTTTATTATGTTTTTCAACTACTTATCAACAGGTTAATCATCATATTCCACATTTTCTTCATTAAACATGGATTATCTGCCTTAATTTCTTTCAAACGTCATGCTTATTTTACATTAACACTTTCTTACATACATAGGTTTGTCTGAGATTAACTCATGTTCCACCTTATTCCTTTGTAGTTGTTCCCATTCATCTTCTCATTTTATACTTATCATAGGAATTCTCTCCATCTTATGTGAATTTCATACCTTGAATCACTTTATAAGAATAGACTTATCTGTCTTTTACTTTATTATCTTCTTGAATTTCATCTTCAAGAACTCTTCTTTTGCTTATTTATATTCAGATTTAGATTTCTTGGTATTGTGTCTTTCTCTTTAGCTACCAAACATTCAAGTTTCGATAGATTATGGTGTAATTCTCATCTTCTTTAAGGTAGGATTGAGATATTCAATCATGATTTCTTATTCATTATGCTCTTTAGATCATCTCAAAATGACTACTTGATCAGAGTAATCAGAAACATAACAACCTAAGAGTTCCATACTTACCTTTCTTTAATAATTTAATACCTGGCCAGGGCACCCAAATACTGAGATTAGGCAGTATGCACCATATTTTTATGTCATACTCCTAATTTTGACCTCATCCTAGTCCTAAGTCCTAGTGTCCCTGTACACTCGATGAACCTAAAGCTCTGATACCAACTTGTGAGAGCCCGTTACACTAAACGAGATTACTCAAAACATAAAACACAATCAATCACCAATTAACCACACACCCAAAAATTATGGGTAAATTAAAACCAATTTCAACGTCAGTACCCACTCAGAAACATTTTTATAAGAGTCCAACACCTTTCTTATATCCATACTATGCTAAGAATTTCATACAAAATGTTCTATCGTCTTAGCCACAACATATATACACAGGAGAACAATATTTGTATATGCTACACAACCAACATTAACATGGTAACAAAATTCCGATTTGTTTGAAACGCCATATACAAACTTTTCCAGCCCAGACCTGAGAGTACAAGGATGACTCTAGGACACACTAGACATCTAATCAACTTTCTCAAAGATTCATTACTGTAGTTCCTCTTTACTTCCATGGTTCTGTTGTCGTCACTGTCGATTACCTACAAAGATGTGGCGAACCACAAGGGTGAGACCCATGTCCCAGCAAGAGATATAACCTCCAACAACGCTTATTGATTACAACATTTTAAATAGTAGATAACTGAGCAGTTGGAGTATTTAATAATCAATTGAATAGATTGAACAGTTCAAGTATGCTAAACAGATTAAGCAATTAATCTTAGCAACAAGTATGATTATCAATGTATATACAAGTAACAAATAAATCCATTTCTCTGAATAGATATCTACTCAAATTTCATCAAATTGCATCTAATAACAATCATCATCATTAATCTGACTATCATCATATTCCTTGCTAAAAACACTAGCAATCTAATAATATAAGCATCCCTGACATCATGAATATGCCTAGTAACATAACATGGCTATCAATATTGGTATCTCAAATAAAGGGAATAGATCTATATCGTAAGTAGAACTAACATCATAACACAATTAACTGCATAAGCATGATTAGCATTTTAAGTATTTATAATTACATAGGCATGGCTAGCTGTCACACCCCAATCTCACAATTACCACTAATCATGAGATTAGGGCATAACTGAGGATTTAACGTAATACAAATACACCCTTAACTTTTTCTTTTCTTAATCACTTAAAATTAACTTTAAAGAAAGTCTATAAACTTGAATAACACCGAATCGTATTAACTGTGAAAGCAACTTACCATTAACCTTACATGGAAGAAAAACAAACTTACACGACATGTTACATTATTCATGCAGAAAGTAAAACACAATAGATAACTAAAATCTAAACTATATATTACATTACATTCTCTCACTACCACACCACATGCCCAAGTACCAATGGGAAAGGACTAAGAGACCTCTATCTAACTACGAACTACCTTCTAAGAACTTGGGTGGTACGATCCTTCAACTTCTTTGTGCTGATACTAACCTGAAAAATGTTTCAGTAGGTTGGTGAGCTACTGGCTCAATGAATAGAATTTCACCCAACCATCACAGGTAACTCATTTTATGTTTATTAATTGGAATAAAATACAAGATAATGCTATACTCAGCAAATCTAAGCAATATAATTTAAAAGACATGAGATGTCATCATTTCATTAAGATAACAACTGTTGCAAAGCTGTAGATACAATTAAATAATAAAGAATACTAAAATTTCATTTAAAGGACAACTACTGTGAAACTAACTCAAATCTTTCTTAACTCTTTAACTTATAAGAAACTCTGTGAACCTATATGAACATATTTTATCTTATGCCCTGATCATATGCAGTGTACTCTACATATGAAGGCTCGTAGCGAACTACGATCCCACCGTACAAGACTTAGCTTAAAACCCAAGAAGCTAAGCCTAGAACTGAATCTGGGTCTTCTTGACTCAAACCGTCATGTCTGACTAAGGCGGCTAAATAGCTGGCCTTTAACTGGACCTCTCCTCTAGGATGAGGACACAGACAGAGGGTCTGAGATGCTCTGTGGGCCTCATCTTGGTACGCTATGTGGGTACCTTTGGGTTACCACCGGGATCTCTGGTTCATGTTGGGTAACCTATCTTCTCTTAGGAGACTTCCTCAAGGGCTTCGTCTGCCCGCACGCTCTGTGGGTGTGTTCTGATCCCCATATACTGGTCGCTGCCAGGGTGGATCGTTTCCTCCCTATAGTGCAGACATCTGTAGGGAATCTACGGTGTTCAGGGCACCTATGTCTATTATTTTATTATTCTAGAAAAGCTCTTACTACATTGAAATCTCTCTTACTTATTCTTGGCTTTGGAATCTTTATGGTACCGAGTCTATTTATCTGAAACTTATAAATACAACATGTATATCATTTCTAACTTGTCAGTGCAATATGCTCAAACACTGTAATTTACTGAGAAATCAACATACTGTACTTGCAGGCATACTAACATTCTTAAATAAATAGATTACATGTCCACTTGACATTTATACACTAAATTCATGCAATTGAACCTCTTAATACACTGATAAAAGTTAATTACTCGACATATGAGAAATTGTCATTAAACAACTGTAATTTATCTGTACTTTCTTGGAAAATGTGCACCTCAACCTTAATCTTGAGTTGTGCCTCACATAACATAATTAAGGGTTAATTACTTGTCATGGCAATATTTAACATTAATTATTGGGAATTTCTAATAATATCTTGAGAAACGTGTCGATTCGTATAATTATTAATAAACTCACATGAATTATGACCGGGAGTGTGCAACTAGGTTTCTATTGAACCCTTTCATGTCATTGTCATTTCTTTGAAATCGAGCATCTATTAACTTACTAAAAATGTACAGCTTGGGTTTATACCCAAACTGTGCCGTTACTGGTCATGTGCTACTGAGTTCAACATTTAAACTGAGCAAATTAGGTTTTAATCAATCATACAGTTCCTATAATCCAAATCACACATATCAACTAAACAATTAATGTCGTGCAAGCATAATTAAGAAATTCATGCAAATTAGAAATTTCGCGACGTTGACACTGCATGACACTACCCGCGAATAACACCGATTTAACCAAAAGCACCCAATTGTTGGAGTTATACTACTCACCGTGATTCGAGACGTCTGAAAACAACCTGAAATGCATCTAGAGGCCAGTTTTTGGGCGTTAGCAGGTTGTCTTCAACCTTGGAACTGCCCTGGTACAAACGTGCTACAAGCAGGCTATTGCTTTCTGATGCACATGTAGGAGAGGGGAGGCTTGGCTGGGTGCTAATCACTGTTGAGGCTACAGCTTCGGGTCTAGGCCTCAAGGCCGATCTCAAGGACGACGCTTGGTGCTGTTGCTCGCACCCAAACGGCTTCCTGGACGTTGCTATGTGCAGCAGCTGCTGCTGCTATGTAGGGGCGCCTCCCTTAGCAGGTTGGGGCACAGGTGAGGCGTCGCTAGGCCAAGGAAGAGGAAGATGGCAGAGGAGATTGGCGTTTGGTGGAGCTTCTCACGCCAAGCTACTCCTGGCTGACGTTGTTGCAGCTGCAGCTGCTACTGCTGGCAGTTTCTACTAGGGGCGCTGCCCTAGCAGGTCAGGGCATCGCTGGGTGAGGTAAGAGGAGGAAGGATGGAGGAAGAAGATGGTGGAGGAGTAGGGCGCTGCTGATTGAAGGTGAGGAGCTCAAAATCGCCCACCATTCACCCCCTTTGCTGCTGTTCTATCGGCTAATTTGGGTGCCACTTTAAGCAGTTTTGTGATCGATCGGGGGAGGAAGAAGATAAAGGAAAGGAATTAATAGCCAATAAATGGGAAAATTGCATATTTGGACCAAGGAACTTGAAAATGCCATATCTTTTGCCTCGAATGTCTGAATTGAGTGATTCCTTTTGCAAAATTTCAAGAGTGAAATCCTCTACAGCCTCAAGGTGAGAAATCATGATAATTAGACTATAACACTAGATCAAAGCACTAATTGCATCTGTGAGTATTTGACTTAACTTAATCAACTAAATGATGTACTAAGCGTTGTGCTTACTGGTTAATCATGGAGTGGGTCATAACACTAGCAATATTAAACATTGCTAGTAGCATCATATTAACCATCAGTGTCAGTATATTTGACAACATAAGCAAGTTTACAACATGAGCATAACTACATCATAAGCATATCTTATCTCTTATTGTACTATACATGATCTCAGTGAAAAGAAAGCAAACAAGGGTTATCATCCAATATGAAGTGTTGTGTATAACCCTAAACAAATATGCTAGGTGGCTGTCTTACATCTTTTAATGCCCTGGGGAATTTGAATCGTACCATCCAAAGTCCAACCGACCCCTGCGAAGGGCTATTTGGTTCCGTACAAGATCTAGGAATGCCAGTATCCTAAGATCTCTTCCCCTCAGTCAGTATGAGTAAAAAGGTAGTGACATATCAGTTAAAGCTGCCACCATAGTGACATATAGTCAACCTGCTAACCACTAATCTGCCTGTAATGACCTCGCCTCTTGGTAACCCCTATCGAGGGAGACCAAGAGGTCAGAGACGCTATCCCAATAATTCAGGATCCATGGTTTGACATTTAATCAAAAATAATTATCAAATTCTACTATTTCTAAACTGAAAAGATGGAATAAAATAAATCTTTTTACATACCTTGTAAAATTAGGATCTAGATTTCTATCCACAAGAAAAGTCTAGCTAACTAATCCTCCTTGATCAGATTAATTGTATCTTCACAATATTTCGATTTACTATTTGTCCATTTTCAAAATTGTACCTAAAACGCCGACAAACAAAACGTCGGTCTATATATTGCTATACTGGTACGTGGGGGACAATAACAATATCACAAATAGTTTCTAACAACCTAATTAAGTAGATAATTGATTAACAATCCAAATTACGCTTTCAATGTGACTTCTCAACCGTTTTTGCCCTAAACCCTAGATTACCCTCTCTTAGGGTTTTGTCCTTGCAAGGGACATAAGGCCACCTTCTCCATCCTGAGCTTGGTGCATGGGGTCACCTCTTGAGGTGCCCAATGGTCTTCCCTCTGGGGCTTGACCAACTCAGACCTTCCCTCCGGGGCTTGGTCTTGCATCATACATTAAGGTGGCATGTAGGTTCAAGAAAAAGATTCCTATTTAATTGTGATACACATAGAGACTTTATAGGATTGCAGAATTGAACATCCAACAGTTTAGGTTGTAATCAATCGAGAAATTGTTGGGAAACACCATGAAACTAAGGCGATTATTCATAAAGTAACCACATACCTGTTCAGTCGATTCAACAAGCTAATAGTAATCCAAGCAAGTAAGTGTCCAAGCAAGCAGTTCAATCCACACACACAAGTAAGAATCCTGAAAGGTACATGTAATTTGTTTATTATTCACTTTATCATATTCTATTTGTTTGAACTTACTTCCTAGGATTTCCTACTTCCTTTTAGGGTTTCATTAGGGTTCATCTTCATTATTGACACCATAAACCCTAGATTAGCAAAACTACTCACAAACCCTAACTAGCTTGTTAAATCCTTCCTAATAGGCTTAGGATCAACTTACAATTACATTATTCTAAGGAATCTCAAATTAATCACATTAATCACTCTTTTTACCCTGTATTAGGGTTTCTATATGCATTATCATTAATTCATGAGTAAAACCCTAAAACAAGCAATTCATTATCTAATATCAGGTTCAAATCTTACTTTGCCTCTCAACATGTTACTACTACTCGAATTAACCCATTAGGGACCCTAGATTTGACTTCTAATCCTAATTAGGGGTTTTATCCAAAGTTTAATGCATCATATGATTAACTTTAGGCACTTTTGGAATTAGAAGAGAAATCAGGTTCTAATAATATTTTTATTGGATTCCTCACGTTCTCCTGATAAATTTTCATATATAATACACCTCAATCCAAGTCATAGATTAATTTCTACAATTATTCCAAGATTAACATTATCTTGACCAATGGTAGTGTGCCCCGTCGTCATTATATTGTGCAATCCTACCAGGTCTAGCCATCCGTGGGTCCAGGGATAGCCAATAGGCTCTCACCCCTGTGGCAACCCGCCTGGGTGGCCCGTGCTACAAAAAAAAAGACAAAAAGGGTAGAGGACCCTTACCTTCCTAAGCCGAGACGGGGAGGGTAAAGTTGGAAAAAAACAATTTGCCTTCCCCTTCCTCCGTATTCCTTCTATTTGCAAAGCTCAACCACCGGCCGGTCAACTAGGCAGTTGACTCCAGCTTCCAGCATCCAAAAACTCCAAGCAACCTATCCATCATCTCTGTAGGCTCATCTTGAAGTTCGTTGAACCCTCTCCCACTGTCGCAAGCGGCTACCTTGGCGTAGACCTCCAAGCTGCCCACCCAGATGCTGGGCAGATCAGCGATCCCTCAAGGCTCAGATCCTTAGGTGAAGCAGGGGTTTTGGGATGGTTCCTCGAACTCACACAGACCACTTGCACATGGATACCGGTTGTGAAGAGGGGACAAAGTCCCTTTTATAGATCGGACTACATACAGGAACTCATGGAGTCCAACTCCATTGGGAAACGTGAGTTTCTCTCCCAAATCCACCAAAAGTCGGGGTCTATCAACTCAAAACGGAGTCCTGATCGTGAAGGGACTGTGCTCGCAGATGCTCATGCATCTATCAACGAGGAAAATGGCCTAATAACCTTGTTTCCCCATTCTTCTATTTTGTTTTCTAATTATTGTGGGAAAAATACAGCAGCCGTTGGATCTTAGATCCAACGGCTCTCAACCACACGCCAAGAACAAGGATTCTGATTAAATTGAATAAATGTGACATTGAATATATTACAAGGATTATCTCCTCACTTTAGGATAATTTGAAAATTCCACAACTCTTAAAACGTATGTCCTTTTAATCCCAAATTTTAGGGGAAGCTTTATCTTGGCTTTATCTACTCGTATACCAAATTTGAGTCCCAAATTCCAAAGGAAAAGGGATTTTTCTTCAAAGGCAAGTTATCCTTTAATAAAGCTAATTTAATTGATCTTTTCTCTTTCTTATGCCATTACCTTTGTAACTTGGACTCCTTGGAACCCAAGGAATCTTAAATATATGAAATCCATCCTTAAAGGATAATTCTTAGCCTTCTATATGCTTCTACATCTTTCTTTTCTCATTATCTTAGTTATTCTTTTACACTTTATAAAGCTTACAAAATCCATATTTCCCAATCCGTTTATTATTTTAATCTCAAATTTTAGGGAGAAGCCCATGATGACTTAAACTTCATGTGTGCAAAGTTTGGGACTCAAACTCTAAAGTATGATGGATTTTTCTTCATATGCAAGTTATCTCTTAATAAGACATATTTTAAGCATATTTTCTCTCTCTGAATCTTTTATTTTCTTTATTTGGATTCCTTTTACCATTAGAAACCACGTGGACTCAAAATATTATCCATGATGATTCCATTATCCATATTTCCACATATTTCTCATATTTTTATCATTATCTCAAATTTCCTTCTTAATATTGCATTATTTGATTTATTCTCTTTCTTTTAATCATGTTGGACTCATTAATATATTATGATCCATGAAATTACATGCAAAAAGGAAATATTGCAAAGAGAATTCATTCAATACATATAATTCACACAATTCCCATAATCATATATTTATTGGGGAAATTGCATTTCCTACCATATGAACCCAAAAATTGGGGTTGTAACATACTTCCCCTCTTATAGGAATTTTGCCCTCAAAATTCCATCAAACATTCAAACAAACAGGATACGACTTTCTCATGTCCATCATTAGCTCCCATGTGGCTACATCCTCTCTATGTGCTTCCAAAGAACCTTTATCATCTTATATTCTAACATATGAGTTCTCTCTTTCCTTGGTATCTAGTACCCTCATAGGTGACTCGGGATATTTTAGCCTCCCTTGAAGCTCAATAGGTTCATGTCTTAGCACATGGCTCGAGTACATCACATAGTGCTCTAGATCGGATACATGGAACACATCATACATCATATTATCCTGAGGGGTAAAGCTTAAACATAAGCATCTCCACCAATCCATCTCAAATGGACCCATGTATCGGGGACTCATCTTTAGCTATAGCTCAGAGGGGTCGGGTTTACATAACACATATTCTCCCACAGTGAACTGCATGTCAGTCTGCTTCGCATCAGCTCACGACTCCTATCACCCTTGGGCTTTCTCAGCCATCGCACGATCAAAGCGACTTCATCTGCATGCACTGTGGTCTCTCTGACCTTCACAAGGTCCTTTCACCAACATCATCCTAATGAAGCGGTGACCGACACGACCTCCCTTACAGAGCTTCTTACATCCCGATAGTGGTTATGGTGGCTATCATCACAAACTCTCATAGGACAAGAACTGCCCCCATGTATCACCCTAAACGAGCACACACACTCTCATCAGACCCTCTAGTCTGGATCATACTAGCTATTAATTAGGGGTAATAAGCTATGCTAACTTCAAATTGGTATCGAGTTCTTCAGGTTCCTACTTCCACTGTAGGGAAGTGATCTTGAGGTCATGCTCTAGATATTGAACTTGGACCATGGTGTAGTTGAACTATCTCTCTCTCATATATAGTTCAACCTGATTTGTCACACTGACAATGCTCTCTCTCTCTCTCTCTTAGGTAAGGGATCATGTCATCTTAGTAAGGCGATCTACCATAATCCATATTGCATCATGACCTCTCTCGGTCCGGGGAGACCCACCACAACGTCTATGGTGACCTACTCCCTTCCCCTCTCGGGGACTCCTCATTCTCTATAGCAACTTATTGGGTTACTGGTGTTCGGCCTTCACCTCCTAACATGCATGGAGACAAGCCACATGCAACTCCATATACTTATTCATCTCAGGTCTCCACATCACTACTACAAACTTTGACCATCTCGGTAGTACCACGGTGTACGGTGAACTTAAAATCATGCTCTCCTACATGTCATGATTCCTCAAGGTTGACTTCTTCGAAACCCTAAAACACTCTAGTCGTGGGTTCCTTCACCTTCCTTTCTGGAGAGGTGTATCTGAGGTTCTTACATACATCCTTCTATCTCATCAAGCTCTAGGGTGGCTAACCAAGCAACCACTACTCGACCAACGAGTCTGGTTGTATAAGAGGATTAGCCCTATATGTCTCACGAACTTAGGGTTCACCTAACAACCTCTTCTATCCCTTCTACTGGCTAAATAGATAGGTATGTCTCAACTAAGAGCATCCATTACCACCTTGCATCCTTATGTGATAGGTAACAGTGAAGACATAAACCTTCATATACTCCACTTATCATCCTCATCTCAGATTTAGGTCTAATCGAGACAAGAAAACTTTAGGCTCATCATCTTGGTTATCAACCTCAAACTTATATAACTCATACATTCCATATTGGTCTTGATAAGAACGTCCTCATGACGACTACCTTAGTTCTCTTCGTGTTTGTAAACCATCCATTCATCATACTCTCTGAAAGGTATGGTACTTTCTCTATCCTCAAACATCATAGCAATGTTTCATCTCACATCATCTTTATCCTTAGTATATGGCATGCATTTTGCCCTATCTCTTACACCCATAACAAGAGGAAATAAGCATTTGGCTGCAGTCCAAATACAGAGTTCATCCCGTTCCAAGAGTAGAGATGGTGCATCACGCCTCGCTAGTACACTTTCCAATCTAACTTGAAACGTGCATCACATGTATCCACATCATGAACATCTCGATTTCAAGTTTACATTCATGGAGAATTGTTCCCAAACACACTTGGGTCGTCACACAATCCTTAGTCATCTCCTCTAGGTCTGTAGGGTGTCAGTACTTTTGGGGGTCATCCCTTCCCTTGTGCAACCAGGGAGTGCCTACCTCATTTTCCCTTTGAGTCCCATGAACTCATGAAGGTGATCAATCCCCTAGCCCATGGTCCTCGGGCAAAGATAACGATTACCTCCCGACCCTATGGTCTTGTGCAACTAAGGAAACAGACAACTCCTACTCCCATCGGTCTTATCCCCACCTGACCTTAGTACAGACTTAGGATTCTATCATGGTACATCTCAAAACTTGAATCATTACCCTAAACTCCATCATCTCTCTGGGTACTCAGGGTCAAACTTACATCCTTACATAGGGATCATGGTGACCTACCTTCCTTGGTCCAACCCCATATAGGTTACCTCCATTGTAACATATCATCATGCCCCTTAGAGACGGTCACACAAGGGTCTATAGATTCATGATCATGCTAGGTGCTTTCCACTTAGCTCATCAAGCTCCTATGAGAGACCTCATTAGGTTACCTCAAGCCTAAACCAAAAGCTGATACTCACCCTACAGAAGGGTCCCTACCCATGATGGGAGAAAACTATCTCTTGATAGCAACATAGGTCACAAACGTCCTTACACCCAGGGTTTACATCATCATGTGTGTGGTTAGCCCTATCATGATACTAAGGCACATAGCTAGCAAGAATACCACCCACTAAACCATGCTAGATTTCTGTGGTATGGCACACTTGTTCCTATTCCTCCACCTTGGACCAAAAACTTACATGCATAAGTCACCAACCTATGTGTGAGGGGTTCATCAAACATATACCTTAGTCCAAGGGGTTTCCTTTTCCTCTAAACATGAGGGGGTGCCATGCTCGAATCCGTAGGAACTCAACCATCTTCGTGAGCATCAGGTGCACCAGGTACTACTATTTCCCCTCTTAGGTCTAGGAACCCCAGGTTCACTACCTATGCCTCAACTGTCAAACTACATGTCAACTTTTCAATCACAAACAAACATGCACAAGGTATATCATGTACTTCCTACTATTCTTCCATGTGAACCATACCTCAGAGTCCTACATAAGGATAACCAACTAGGTGCAAGGCTTCACAACTTGTTACCATACCTCCTCGATCTGAGGAACTCTCCATTCTACCCCTATAAGGTAAGGTAGGCACATATAACATCCGTACATCAACTCAAGAAGCCTTTTCCCTTTTCTAGGGTCTGGTTCCTCTAAAGGCAACAAAGATACCACAAGCCTCCAAGGATCATGCACGAGGCAACCACAACCATCCAGTTAGGTCATCCATTCTAGGTCATAACATACCCAACTTATCATGGTCCCTCATGTCTTAGAGTCTAAGCTTCCAACCTTATTGCTTGGGTCTTGTTCTCTCTATAGAGCTAACCCTACAACCAACCTTACCACTAGAGGTCATCTCTCTAAGAAGGTGGGCCAAGCTCTTAAGGTTACAGGTCTACACCCACCTGGGGTGAAACGTATGATCCAAACCTATGTTCGATCAAGATTATCCAAAGCTCTGTAGGTTCATATCCTAACCTGTCAGGCGTAACCCTTCTGACCTAAGTCTCATCCTACTTCCAGCACTGCTGACGTTCTCTCCTACATAGGTGCATGCTCTTCTATGCTCATATATGCCCATAAGGGTTTCTATATGGTCACCAGTATCCTCTTCAATGAAGGAGCTATCCTTCACCCTAATAGGCACGACCCTTCCAAGGTTGGGTCGCCAAAAGGCACTAGGTCAACCAACCACACATAGCTCATGCCTCTCATGGGTATTCAAAACCAAGATGCATGTCAACCCACGTACATGGTCGACTATGATATCTAACTCATCTTGTCATCTCTCTCTAACAACCACTTAGGGTTAGGGTTAGCATCATCCTCGGAGGATGCATCAGATCTCTACCTCTTCTTGGAGGGCTCTGCCTACAAGTCTAACTCTCTCCTCATCCTCCTACAAGAAGGTCTAACCTCAGATCTCTCCTAAGGGCATGACAACACACACCATGCAACCTTAAGCATGTAACTAATCTTTAGTTTATGCTTAAAATATTAAAACTTATGTCCATGACATCTTATTTACATGCTTTTCATTATTTGGTGGAGGATCCCTTAATCCTTATTACTCTTATCCCAAACACAAGAGGGGTGTGGAGAGAGAGAAACCCTAAACCTTAGAACCTTAATTGAATTAGAGTTTAGAAGGGACAAAATAGATGAGAGAGTCCTAAAGGTATCTTATTTCGAGTCAGAACCTTAGACATTGGCCAGGCAGTCACACTACATCCGGGAGTCCTCGTGACCGACTAGCGGGGCGGAGGAAAATATTGCCAGCCCTCGGACCGTGATCCTTTTCTAGACACCTAGTCATCGGAAAATCCTCTAATAACTCCCTCAGTTCTATAGAGTTTGTAAATTTAATAATTATTAAGGATTAAATGAGAAACCACAGCTCTGATACCAAATGTAATGACCCCGCCTCCTGGTAACCCCAAATAAAGAGAGACCAATAGGTCAGAGACACTATCCCAATAATTTAGGATTCATGCATGGTTTGACATTTAATAAAAAATAATTATCAAATTCTACTATTTCTAAACTCAAAAAGTTGGAATAAAATAAATCTTTTTGCATACCTTGTAAAATTCAGATCTAGATTTCTATCCACAAGAAAAGTCTAGCTAACTAATCCTCCTTGAATAGATTAATTGTATCTTCACAATATTTTGATTTATTTTTATCCATTTTCAAAATTGTACCTAAAACGCCGACAAACAAAACTTCGGTCAGTATATTGCTATACTGGTATGTGGGGGACAATCACAATATCACAAATAGTTTCTAACAACCTAATTAAGTATATAATTGATTAACAATCCAAATTATGCTTTCAATGTGACTTCTCAACTGCTTTTTCCCTAAACCCTGGATTACCCTCTCTTAGGGTTTTGTCCTTGCAAGGGACATAAGGCCACCTTCTCCATCCTGAGTTTGGTGCCTGGGGTCACCTCTTGAGGTGCCCAATGGTCTTCCCTCTGGGGCTTGGTCTTGCATCATACATTAAGGTGGCATGTAGGTTCGAGAAACACATTCCTATTTAATTGTGATACACATAGAGACTTTATAGGATTGCAGAATTGAACATCCAACAGTTTAGGTTGCAATCAATCAAGAAACATTTGGGAAACGCCATGAAACTAAGGCGATTATTCATAAAGTAACCACATACATGTTCAATCGATTCAACAAGCTAATAGTAATCCAAGCAAGTAAGTGTCTAAGCAAGCAGTTCAATCCACACACACAAGCAAGAATCTTGAAAAGTACATGTAATTTTTTTATTATTCACTTTATCAGATTCTATTCGTTTTATCTCACTTCCTAGGATTTCCTACTTCCTTTTAGGGTTTCATTAGGGTTCATCTTCATTGTTGACACCATAAACCCTAGATTAGCAAAACTACTCACAAACCCTAACTAGCTTGTTAAATCCTTCCTAATAGGCTTAGGATCAACTTACAATTACATTATTCTAAGGAATCTCAAATTAATCACGTTAATCACTCTTTTTTACCCTAAATTAGGGTTTCTATATGCATTTTCATTAATTCATGGGTAAAACCCTAAAACAAGCAATTCATTATCTAATATCAGGTTCAAATCTTACTTTGCCTCTCAACAGGTTACTACTACTTGAATTAACCCATTAGGGACCCTAGATTTGACTTCTAATCCTATTTAGGGTTTTTTAACCAAAGTTTAATGCATCATATGATTAACTTTAGGTACTTTTGGAATTAGAAACGAAATCAGGTTCTAATAATTTTTTTATTGGATTCCTCACGTTCTCTTGATAAATTTTCATACATAATATACCTCAATCCAAGTCATAGATTAATTTCTACAATTATTCCAAGATTAACATTATCTTGACCAATGGCAGTGTGCCACGTCGTCACTATATTGTGCAATCCTACCAGGTCCATACATTCGCGGGTCCAGGGACATCCAATAGGCTCTCGCCCCAGTGGCAACCCGCCTGGGAGGCCCGCGCTACAAAAAAGACAAAAAGGGCAGAGGACCCTTACCTTCCCAAGCCGAGATGGGGAGGGTAAAGTTGGAAAAAAAAATTGGCATTCTCCTTCCTCCGTATTCCTTCTGTTCGCGAAGCTCAGCCACCGATCGGTCAACTGGGCAGTTGACTCCAGCTTCCAACATCCAAAAACTCCATGCGACCTCTCCATCATCTCCGTAGGCTCATCCCAAAGTCCGCCGAACCCTCTCCTAATGTCGGAAGCGGCTGCCTTGGCATAGACCTCCACGCTGCCCACCCAGATGTCGGGCAGGTCAGCAATCCCTCTAGGCTCAGATCATTGGGTGAAGCAGGGGTTTTGGGATGGTTCCTTGAACTCGCACAGACCACTTGCACGCGGATACCGGTTGTGAAGAGGGGATAGATCCCCTTTTATAGATCGGACTACAGACTGGAACTCATGGAGTCCGACTCCATTGGGGAAATGCGAGTTTCTCTCCCAAATCCACCAAACGTCGGGGTCTATCAACTCGGAACGGAGTCCTGATCGCGAAGGGACTATGCTCGCAGATGCTCATGCATCTATCTGCGAGGAAAATGGCCGAATAACCTTGTTTCCCTATTCTTCTATTTTGTTTTGTAATTGTTTGGGTGAAATACAACAATGGCTCTCAACCACGTGCCAAGAACAAGGATTCTGATTAAATTGAATAAATGTGACATTGAATATATTACAAGGATTATCTCCTCACTTTAGGATAATTTAAAAAATCCATAACTCTTAAACCGTATATCCTTTTAATCCCAATTTTTAGGGGAATCTTTATCTTGGATTTATGTACTCGTATGCCAAATTTGAGTCCCAAATTCCAAAGGAAAAGGGCTTTTTCTTCAAAGGCAAGTTATCTTTAATAAAGCTAATTTAATTGATCTTTTCTCTTTCTTATGCCATTACCTTTGTAACTTGGACTCCTTGGAACCCAAGGAATCTTAAAGATATGAAATCCATCCTTGAAGGATAATTCTTAGCCTTCTAGATTCTTCTACATCTTTCTTTTCTCATTATCTTAGTTATTCTTTTACACTTTAGGAAACTTACAAAATTCATATCTCCCAATCCATTAATTATTTTAATCTCAAATTTTAGGGAGAAGTCCATGATGAATTAAACTTCATGTTGAAAAGTTTGGGACTCAAAATCGAAAGTATCATGGACTTTTCTTCATATGCAAGTTATCTCTTAATAAGACATATTTTAAGCATATTTTCGCTCTCTTAATCTTTTGTTTTCTTTATTTGGATTCCTTTTACCATTAAAAACCATGTGGACTCGAAATCTTATCCATGATGATTACATTATCCATAATTCCACATATTTCTCGTATTTTTATCATTATCTCAAATTTCCTTCTTAATATTGCTTTATTTGATTTCTTCTCTTTTTTTAATCATGTTGGACTCATTAATATATTATGATCCACAAAATCACATGCAAAAAGGAAATATTACAAAGGGAATTCATTCAATACATATAATTCACACAATTCCCATAATCATATATTTATTGAGGAAATTGCATTTCCCACCATATGAACCCAAAAATTGGGGTTGTAACACCACCCTTGGTACAGGTCACGACACTTGAAACCAGGGTATACAAAAGCCTCTAATCTAAGGCACAACCATCGTTGTCCTCAATCACATCAGATGTATGAGGCATGACCATAGCCATCCTCCACAACCGGCATTGTGGATGACAAGGATATATCCTCAACTTGCCACCCCACATACTCAACAGTAAGCGCTTCGAGTTTCCCCTAGGAATACTCATTTCACCATCCAATAAGTTCTGACACTGAAGATGGCTCTACAGTACAGGGCACTACATGATTAGAGTTGCACTTGATTAGTTATGCTGATTGGGTAAATTAAGGCTGCATCAAATAAGTGGACATACAAACCCTAATTCACTTCTAGCACGCATATAAATATCACAACTTTTAAACGATATAAAATGTGTGGAACATAATTTCTCATCTCATCATCACATGGTACTATTCACTTGCCATTCATGAGACCACACTAGTCATCATACTATCACAAGATATAAATCCTTTTCACAATATCACAGGGTATCAACCCTTATCAACACAAGAGGATTACACCTCATTCATGGCTCAACCATGCCCAAAGGTCATTAAGACCATCATACTATCACAAGATATAAATCCTTTTCACAATATCACAAGGTATCAACCCTTATCAACAGAAGAGGATTACACCTCATTCAGGGCTCAACCATGCCCAAAGGTCATTAAGACCATCATACTATCCCCTGCAAGATCATCATTATCTTTGCATGCCTTATAACAAGGCTCAACAACATCACTTACATATAATACACCAGATCAACACAATATTGCATTAATGAGCTAGGAGATATTCATAAACAATCATAGTAGGGTTATATTAACATTAAGAACATTCCTTTATTACATCAACATGCAAGGATTCTAGATATGTTTAACCCTCATCATACTCATAATGCATATGTTTAGCATAAGAAAGTATCAACAATGTGGCAATGATAACCACCAATTAACACATTAAGGTTATGATCATATTAAGGAGGTTATTTCACCATAATGCCATCATATAAGAAGGTTAAACATGAATACTCATATTTATCTATTTGCATTATAGTTAGGTTCACATGATAAATTATATTAATGTTACTAATCAGCACTCATACCCAAACCCTAACTCACGACATCCCCATTGGATCATGGATGGATAAGGTGAAGCATCACCATAACATTCCATACTATTCTCAAGTATGAACCCATAAATAAATCAAGGTGTAACCATCATGTTATAGAATACTAGGGTTTCAACAATAGTAACACAGTACTCCATGATTGTGTTAGTCATTCGGGGACTATTCATACCCAATTACCATCGTTTAGTTATATTAAAGCTAGGTATAGCAAGCTATGCCTCATTAAGGTTACCCATTAATTCATTATGGTGATAATAAATCATAATCATACGAGGGCAAGGGTAAGACTACAAGTTTAAGGCATTGAACCATCAAATTCTCATCATTTGAATAATAACATTACACTACATGTTTCACCCAAAATAATGGGAATATTGAGGCATCAACTTCTAACCATGAAATGTTGAAAAGGTTAAGCCATTGGTCATTTACATAAGTAAACACCTTGAATGAATCATCTATGATGTTATTGAGTTGTGGTCTATAAAAGTCACCATTTAATCCTAGACATCCTTTGATTAACAACAATAAGGGTCCTGTTGAGAGTACATAAAACCCACAATCGACTGTTCATTTAAAACAAGCCATCCATTGCAACAAGTAAGCTCATTAAGTTGATCATATAAAGGAAACCATCTAAATCACATTATTAGGACCAAAACATTACATTAGCCATCATTACACTTTATTGGAGGAATAAACATTAGATCTTGACCATTGGGTCAAGTTCATATGTTAAAACCATCAATTACAGTATAGGTCCGACCATTGCATCAAGTGACCCAAGAAACCATTGGTATAAGTCATAATTGATGCTAAAACTATATGATTAACTCACCATAGGTTTTGGAGACCTGATCCACCATCATTAGTGACCATTAAGTCACCATAGGTTGTTATATCAGCACTATATTCATTAATCGACATCAAATATCAAACCAATATCACCATTGATTGATAGCATCATTAGGATACTTAGTTGTTAATCACTAGTCTTCTAATTAGGCCAACACTTGACTTAAGGGGTGAAAGTAAGTTGACACCCTTGGTCACCACCATCAGTTGTCATGAAGACAACACCATCGGTTGCTGCAATGGTACCACCATCGAGTCATGCGTTTATAGAATAAATCAACTTTAAATCCTAAAATTGACCATTGGTTGATAGGTGCTTACCACCATAAGTTGTCAAACCAACCTGATCCAAGTCATATTATAACTTAGGAATAATGTACACATGATCACAGGTTCATATAGAACTGAAATCAGAATATGGAATATTATAAAAATAAAAAACCAAGTCAAGCATAGCTTTTTAGTGCATGGATCATCATTTTCAAGCAAGAACATGAGCTAGAAAGCTTATGGTAAGCAATAAATGTGGAGCAAGTTATAAAACTTTCCTATAATTAGAAGATAAACTCCCAAACATAAGAAAACACGAGCAGGTAGGATAAAAATTCCAAGCATAAGTTGTGAACTCGTCCATCTAGCACCTTTCTTCATCAAATGAGCAAACCTTAAGCGTAAGGAGCAAGAAAGGTAGGGTTTTAGAGCTTTAGAGCAATTTCTACCACGGAACAACAAGGTTACGACTTGGAGAAAGGTAGGAGGAAGGATAAAAAATAAATAAATTGTGGAAATAAGGGGATTCTTACTCTTTTAGGTCAAGATCACTAGAAGGAAGTTTTTCAAACCCTAAAAGGAAGTCAATTGCAACCCTAGATTCCTTTTCCAAGAAGATCCCCACTTTCTTCTTCCTTGGATAGGAAATTCACTTCCTTGGATTGGAAATTCACAACAGCATAGAGGGAGAATGAGGTTCATAGGAGGAGGGAAGTGGTGGAGAAAAAATGGCTCGTTTGGGTTCTTAGGGATAAGTATATGAAAATTTAAGATAAAGAAAAAGAAAAAGTTGAAGTTCTAGTATCTTTCCAAGTGTCCATGGCCTTAAACTATTAAGAATATACAAGCACACACACAAGAAGCTCCCCCACCATACATATAGGCCTTCTTAGATTTCCTTTGTCAAATTTTCAAAGCCAATCAAATAATTCATTAGTTGATAGCTACTAAAGGTAGCTCATCCATGGAGTGGTAAACCCTAAAGTACCCTTGAGGAAAAACCCTTCAAACCAAGGTTTAAATAGGTGCCCCATGGATCAACAAGCTCAATAATGATGAGAGAATATCCAGGGAACATAATACTATTGATAAATTGCAAAGAAATCCTCTCAATTGGGTAAATTGCTAAAAAGTCCAAAATGTGCATTAAATTGCATAACTTGCTCAAACAGTGTCAAAATTGGACCAAATTTGAAACTTAAGCTTGTATTATGATTTCAAATCATATCATCAGGTTATATTAGGGTTATAAGAATTCAATTATAATGATTAAGATTATTAAACTCATTAAGAAAGGTTAGGGGTCTCACAGTTCCTCTAAAGGCATCCAAGGTACGATAAGCCTCCAAGGATCGTGCATGAGGCAACCACATATATCTACTCAAGGTCGTCTATTCTAGGATGTATTATACCCAACTTCTCATGATCCCTCATGTCTCGGAGTCAAGGTCTCCAACCTTCCTCCTGAGGGTCTCGCCCTCTCTCTAAAGCTAGCCCCAAAACTAGTTCTACCACTGGAGGTTCTCTCTCAAAAGATGGGTCAAGCTCTTAAGGATATACATATATCCCTATCTGGGTGAAACATACTATCAAAACGTATGTCCGGCCAAGATCATCCAAAGCTCTACATGCCTATCTAGCAAACTATCAGGCATAACCCCTCAGGCTCAGGTCAAAACCTGCTACTAGCCTTACTGCCACACACTTCTACATAGGTGCATGCCTCTTTTATGCTCATATATGTCCGTTAGGGTTCCTATATGGTCACCACTAACCTTCTCAATGAGGGAGAGATCCCTCACCCTCAACAGGCACAACCACCCAAGGTTGGGTCACCAAAAGGCACCAGGGTCAAATAGCCATACATGGTTCATGTTTCTCATGGATACTCAAAACCTCTATGTACATCATGTGTGTCTAACCCACGTACGTGCATGCATGGTCAGCTATGATATCCAACTCATCGTGTATTCTTTTTCTCTATCCTCCGCTTAAGGTTTTAGGTTGAGCATCGTCCTCAGAGGATGCATCATGTCTCTTCCTCATCTTGGAGGTTTCTCCCTCCAAGGCTAACTCTCTCCTCATCTTCATACAAGATGGTCTAACCTCAACGTTCTCCTGAGAGGTCACCAAGGGCCCAACAACACATGTCATGCAACCTAACCATGTAACTTAAACTCAGTCTGAGTTTCTAATTATCAAAACTTATATCCATGACATCTTTCTTACATGCTTTTTATTATTTGGTGGAGGATTCCTTAATCCTTATTATACTTACCCTGAACTCATAAGGGTGGTAGAGAGAGAGAGAAACCATAACCTATTAAAGGTATTCAATGAAAGGGGTAGATAAGGGATGAAGAAAGATGAGAGAAGACCTAGAGGTATCTTATTTCGAGTCAAATCCTCTTATTTTGGCCAGGCAGTCACACAGAATTCGGGAGTCCTCATAGACCGACTAGCGGGGCGGAGGAAAATCTTGCCAGCCCATGGATTATGATCCTTTTCTAGACACCTCCATCATTGGAAAATCATATAATAACTCTTTAGGGTTCTAAAGAGTTTGTAAAATTTAATAATTATTAGAGATTAAATGGAAAACCATGCTCTGATACCAATTGTAATGACCCCGCTTTCTGGTAACCCCCAATTAAGGAAGACCAAGAAGTCAGAGCCGCTATCCCAAAATAGGATCAATGGTTTTGAAAATAATAAAAAATAATTAATAAATTCTACCAAAGACTAAGCTTGAAATAGGATAAAAAATTACTTTTCACATACCTTTCAAAAATAGGAATCTGAAACTTCTACCCACTGTAGAGTTCTATTTAACTAAATCCTCCTTTAATAGATTATCTTTATCTTCACAAATGCCAATTTGCTATTTGTCACTTTCAAATATTCCTAAAACGCCAACAAACAAAATGTCTGTCAGTATAAGTGAATATATCGGTATGTGGTGACAACCAAAATATTGCACATATATTCTAACAACCTAATCACATCAAATAGTTGTTAACATTGCAAGATTAAATTTTTCAAAATGACTTCCCAACCACTTTTACTCATACTATGGGATACCCTCTTTTAGGGTTTAGTCCTTGTAAGGGACTTAAGGCTACCTTCTCCATCCCGATCTTGGTACCTGGGGTCACCTCTTTGGGTGCCTGACGGTCTTCCCTCTAGGGTTTGACCACCTCTAACCTTTCCTATGGGGCTTGGTCTCTCATCTTACATCCAGAGATGGTATGTAGGTTTGGGCAAGTCATATATATACACTTAAATTTTGATAATCATATTCACTTTAAAGATTGAAGAAATAAAATAATCCAAGCAGTTTATTTCCATGCAATCGATAAAATGTCAGAAAATGTCGAAAAACTAAAGCGAGTAATCATAAATAACCACATACTTGCTTTAGAGATCTCACAGGAATTAAGCACAATCCAATCCAATTAGGAAATCCAAGCAATCAATCAATCCAATCACACAAGCACAACAGTATCCTGAAAAGCATGTACAACCTATTTACTACATACTCATCAAGAACTTACTTTATTGACTTGGGAATACTTCCTAGGGTTTCTAATCTGAATTAGGGTTTCCTTAGGATTCTTTAGATCTATTTCTCAACTTTACCTTTTTAGGTCAACAAAACCCTAAAACAATAGTTCTATGTTCAAAACCCTAATTACTTAACTACTCTCATTAAAGCCTCTTTATTACCAATTCGGCTTTAAAACATTATATCTCTGTCTTAAACATGGATTTCAAAATATATCTCATCAAAAGTCATTAACATCTAAATTAGGGTTTTTAAGCCCATTAATGCACTTTATTCATATGAAACCCTAAATTAACCAATTAAGTACATGGATAATCTTTATAGATTCAACAACATGTTAATATTCACATAAAACATCCATTTGACCTTTCCCAATTTCATTAATCATCAAATTAGGGTTTCTTATTCATGAAAGCATTAAAGATAGAAACTTTAAGCACTTTTTGAATTGCAAGAAGAATTAGGCTTCAATTATATTTTTAAAGGATTTCTCGTATTTTCCAGATCAATTTTCATATATAACTTGTTCATATCCAAGCTACCAATTTATTTCTAGAATTATTCTAAATTACTTACCTTTGGACCAATGGGGTGCCACCACGTCAGCAACGTGGCCCGCTTTTCCTTTTCCATACGGACAAAGCCCGGCCAATGGACGTGTGCCGTGTGAGTGAGTTGTATCTCACGAAATCCCATCTATGCCCACTCTTCCCAACATGCAAGTCGAGGACAGGTTCATATTTTTACATGGGATCATCTCCTTCCTTCACTTCACCCCTGCTGGTGACACAGGCGTTCTTGGTAGTCAACTCCACCGTTGACTCCGGGCGTCTGGGTTCCTGAGCAGCCGAAAAGGACACCACCACCTCCGACTCTCACCGCCGAAACCAACATCGGGTTTAATTTAGTCGGAGGAGACACGACCAGGGAGAACGGAGAGGTCGTGCACCAGCAGCAGAGAAGGGGAAAATGAGGAGGAAGATGGGCTAGCTGTCAAATTGCTCATAGGGGCGACTATGCTAGGTGTTGCGGAACATTACGAAGAGGTTTGTAGCCTCACAGAAGGGAAACATACCCTTATATAGCTTGTGGCCATGATAGGAAGCCAACAAGAATCCTGAGATTAGGGGATTCCCGAGTACACTTCCAAAGGTACTCAAACTTAGAATTAAACGATGCTATTTCCTATCCCGAATTCATAGGGACATCCACCAAATTCACACATCGATTGTGCGGAGAGAAAATTGATTGGGAAACCTCTAGGCATTGTTCTTCTTTTCTATTCCTAGTCAAGCTAAGAGAAAGCATAGCCACCGTTGGATCTAAGATCCAACGACTATCATTCCCGGTGTTCAATTAAATCTAGAAAAAAGCCTTAGATAATCGTGACATTTAATGTCATCCTCTTCACTTTAGGAAATCTTCCAAAAATCATAAATCTCTCCTCGTTTAACCTTTTTCATCCAAATTTTAGGGGAAACCTTGTATTATTATTATCTACTCGTGTACCAAGTTTGAGACTCAAATTCGAAAGTATGAGAGACTTTTCTTCATATGCAAGTTATCACTTAAAAAGGCATATTTTATACATATTTTCTCACTCTTACTCTTTTATTCTCTTTATTTAGATTACTTGTATTAAAAGAAACCATGTGGATTCGAAATATCATCCATGATGATCAATTATACATCTTTCCACATATTTCTCATATTTTTATCATTATCTCAATTTCTATTCTTAATAATGCATTATTTGATTTCTACTTTTTCTTTTAATCATATTAGATTCATCAACATATTATGATCCACAAAATCACATGCATAAAGGAAATATTTCAAAGGAAATCCATTCCATACACATAAATCATACAATTTACAATCATACATTTTATTGGAGAAATTGCATCTCAAACCATATAAATCCAAAAATTGGGGTTGTAACACCTCTGGTCTTCGACGACGGGTTGTAACACCTCTGGTCTTCGACGACACCAACTTCCTATATTGGAAGAGCCATATGTAGTTCTACATTCAAGGCATGAACTTTGATATGTGGAAGGTAATGGTAGCACCATACAAGGAGTCAACTGGAGCTATTTCAACATGGAATGAAGCTGCGCTAAAAGAATCCCATCTCAACGTCAAATCCATAAGCATTGTCTATGCATCCCTTATCCCAACGGAGTTCAACCGCATCTCATCTTGGGACACCGCCTATGAGATTTGGGATAAATTGTGCATTACCTATGAGGGCACAAAGCAAGTCAAGGAGGCTAAGATGTACATGTTGAACAACCTTCTAGAGAACTTCAAGATGGGTAAGAAAGAAGGGTTTGCGGAGATGTACTGTAGGATCAATGTGATCATCAATGGACTAGATGCTTTGGGCAACACTTTCTATAGAGGTGTAATCAACTCCAAGATCTTGAGGACTCTACCAAAGAGATGTGAGTCAAAGGTGACCTCCATTGAAGAGGTGAGGAGCCTTGGTGACATCCCAACCGAAGAGCTCATTGGCAACCTCCAAGCTCATGAGCCAAGGCTTGACAAGCAAGAAGAAGAAGCCAAGCAAGAAGAGAAGGAAGCCAATAAGATGAAAGATAGTGCTTTTAACGTACAAGTGGAGGTGGTCATCCTTCAACAACAACTTGCTTGCCAAACATCTCCCTCCTCCTCTAGTGAAGATGATGGCCCAAGTGAGCATGAAGCCAACTACACCAAGGACAAGCACTTCAAGGGAAAGCAATCCTCCTACTCTACTACTAGATGCTATAAGTGTGGACAAAATGGGCACTACAAGAGTGAATGTCCCAAGTCAAGAAAGAGGGGTCAAAAGAAGGCCCCAAAGCTCCCTCAACCTACCCCTAATGGCCTAGATTTGACATCAAGCAAAGAAGTCCATTAATGATGAAGATTGAAGTTAATTTTGCCACTGAAGACCCCAGCATGGCCGTGGGCATCCACCACAGTCATGGGAATTAAAGCCAAGAATCACAGGGACATCAGTACTTTCGCGCTAAAGGTACCACGGTCATGGCCATCAGCATGGTCGTGGCCAACTACTAGGACCATGCTTTTAGAGTATGACACTCCAAAGAACTCTTGGGCCAAAGCCATCAGTACCTCATGTTTTGTGCAAAACTGAGTCTTTACACATCCTTCTTTATAGAAAATCCCCTATGAGATATGGAGTGGATGCTGAGGATTGAGGCGAGATGACGGAAAGAGTAATGCCCAAAGTGGGTTGTGTGGTGGCACCACACAAGTAGCATAAGAACGGTGAGGGAAAGGGGGTTCTTGAGGCTACAGAAGTAGAAGGAGTGAGATCTCAAACATTGTGGAATGATGGTTGTCCTTGGGGGGTGCTTTTATAGTGTCGGGGGCTAGGTTTAGGACTAAAAGAGGTCTTAATAGCAGCCATGGCCGCTAGAAAGAGATGGAGAAGTGAGAGGGTCATTTTTGGTGGTGCAAAGGTGTACAAACACTGGTCAAACTAGGGTTTTTTAAGTTCAAATTTGTGAGACAGTCGTTTTCTCTCGGTTAGAATCTCAAATCGAGGTCATAGGCGAGAGATCGGTTATTATGGTGGCCTTCTCTCCTCCTTGCAATTAGTGGGAGGTAGGAGACAACCTCCTGGCCCACTCGATCATGCCTCCAATCTATGGGAGCCTAATCTGAGGGCCAAGGTTTGCCCCTAAAGTGGCCCCCAGATTGCTGACTTGGAAAAGGCCCAAATAAAAAGCAAATAAATGGATTTTCAATACATTATCTTCAAGAAATTGTAGTAAATAGTAGGAATGTCCAAATGAGATGAAGCTTGGACCATAGCTTCAAAAAAATGTGGAGAATATTTAGAAAAAGTTTGAGAATAAAATAATGAAGTTTGATGGACAAATTTACTTCTTTGGAAAAAGTAACAATATAATCAAATTTAGGGTATCACAATGTGTATCAAGTTCACATTGATCATCATATTTTGAATTTGAGTGTCAATAGTGATCAAGTAGCTAAGAAAAGTAATTTAAGGTTAAGAGTGAACATCAGGAGGGCAAAAGAGTAATTAATTCATTCTTATGCTAAAATTCACTTTGTCACATAATGGCTACAAGGCCAAAGGCAATTGGCTTAGGCATCCGTCCATAGAATGGCACAAATATTTCACACATGTAATATATATGTATAAGCATTAATAAAAAGATATGACAAGACGTTGAAAGGAGATAGAGAAGCATGCACCCATTTTTATTTCAAGATAACCCATTGGTGTTTAATTTCATATCTTAGAGACCTGAGTGTAGTGGATCTTCGTTTGGCATCTACAAATTCGATAAACAAAATATATCAATGCAAGTGCATTGACTACACTATGAAAAGGATGTAGCCACAATTTAAGAGTAATATAAAAGTTTCTTGGATAGAAACATCATAAAAGGCATTAAGTAAGAAAAGGGTGAGAACACTTAACGAGATTCTTCTATATAAAATATTTGTTGGGTTCCTTTATCCATTATATCAACATAGGCCTTTGACCACTTATCAAGGAAGGGTCCGTGAGGGACAGTTATGCTCCCTATTTCTACATGAGGGACCTCAAGACCAAAGTCAATGAGATAACCCTATTTCATTCATGCCTTGTACCCTTACCCCGAGAATTCATACAGGTACACAAGGTTATATAATGGATTTATATATGCTATGTTCAAAGTTTATCAACATATTATAATCAACATGAAACTAGTATTCATAGGGAGCGGTATCTCAAACAAGTAATTATATATCCATGCATTCATGCGAGCATACATACAAACAAGCCAATATCATAGTAGGATCAAGAAATTAAGCGTACCTTACGAGTAATGGGCAAGTTAAGATTCTTGAGTAAGATTGCTAGAGATTGTCCAACCCAAGGGGAAATAAGATGTAAAAGACATAATAGCAGGTCTTAGATCAGTAGGTTTTTCTTAGATAAACTTACATCATGTCATGTCGATGTTCTCCTAAACCTAGGTATTAAATAGTTCAAGTATAGTTCCATCTTGTCAAACATGCATGTACTGAATCAACATAGTTTAAGAATCGACATTTATATCTTCATTAAGGTTTAACCATGCAAGATCATAACTAGTCATATTAGATCAAAATCATGCAACATAGTCACATTTCCAAGTCATAGAAGCATTAAATAGATCAAGTAGGATTTAGAGTTACAGAATGACAATGCTACTATTTTGAAAGTCATTAAGATAGAATATATAATATTGGAGCATGGTCTATCAAGTTTAGACCCCAACAACAACATCTGCATTTAGAACATGTTACATATCATAAGTATGTTACATGAAGTTGAGGGTGCATATGAGTGGTTTAAAGGTGTTTCGTGCACAAGTCATTTGGTGTATGGTTTGAGGGTTAGAATAGATGTTTGGTCATGTGGAGATACTTTTGCATAAGAATTAGACATTCAATCGTGTAGGTACATCAACATCACCTTTTGGAACATATCAAGGTACTCAAGTAGGTTTTTAAGTCATACGAGTAATTAAAGGCAAACATAGTAAACGGCCCTAGTAAAAGCTAGAACATAGAATTAGAAATATTATTAATTTCAAAGTGGAATAGTCATGTGATGATCAAAAGAAAACAAACTTCCAACATTAGACAAGTGGCATCATGTTCATGCATAAAAGAGCCCCTTTTAGGTCAAGAAAGTAAAGGTGCACGTCAAAAAGATATACTTCATGATTCAAGGGAAAATATGGATAAAAGTTATTGTAATGTAGTTTAAGAATGATGTTTGATGCAACAATAGCATCCTAGAACAAGATACATCATTAAATATTCAAAGGTGCATACAAGACATGCTTTTTAGGGTATTAGGGGAAAACCAAGAAGATTTTCTAAAATTAGTTCTATTGGATATATGTCATTGAGATGATAAAAAATTCATATATTATATGCCATATTTGTCCAAAGGATGTGCAATGTATCATTTTTGGAAGATTTGAATTCAAACTATAGGGAAAATTAGGTTAGGGCATTACGTTTCATTTTCCTTCAATTAAGGGATGAACTGGGGTTGTTTGATAGATATTTGGTGGCGTGGGGTGGCGTCTGCATATGGCTCAACCTAGAAGCACACGAGGTCCATACAAACATGTGTCACTAGGTGGTTTTCCCGCTCCCCCCTCCCTTCACCGCTCTGGGTCTAGATTGTGTGCAGCATCACAATTGCCGATTGCTCGTCAGTGCGTCTCGACGCTCCTACTACAGGAGGCTCGAGGCAGCTGCTGCTATTAGCTTGAATCCACTGCCTCTCTAGAGAGGCATGGAAGAAGGGGTATTCGCCCCCAGAAGCAGACACCCAACATGTACGGGCCACCGCAGATTTATCTGCACCCTCAAATAGTGGCGGGGCACACTAGGGCAAGAATGTCAAAAAGATACAGCCACAGAGGCACCATGGTTAGGGCTGGAGGTACGTGAAGAAGAAGAAGAAGTAGGGGTGGATCCAGGGTTCACAATGATGCAAATGTAGAGAGGGGAAAAGAAGAGCAAGGAGAAATGAATCAAATATGGTTGTCAATTGGGCAAAAGGAACCTAGAACGAGGATGATTGGACGTGTAAAAGGGGGAGTAGGTGGCTCCAGCACCATGCACTAGAAAAGAGTGTAGAGGTCAGGGAAGGTGTCACACCCATTGGGGTCAGATCTGAGGCTATGCCATCCAAGGGTCCAAAAGAGGCCACTTTTGTATTTAATCTCCTAATTCATCATCCTTGGAGAGTAAGGATCAGACAAGCGAAACAAGAGGTAAATGGGTCGCATGCCCAACAAAAATTAGGCCCAGTAGGGGTAAAACCCAATCAAAAAGGGCTAAAACAAGGTGAAATCAATGTAATTTCATAGGAGTATATATCTCTCATACTAGCTCAAAATTGAGAAAAATTTGATGGTTAGAAATGTAAGAGTGTCCTCTACACAAAGAGTACAAGGTTAGGACATGCATATTCATATAGATGAGATCAAACTATAGATGAAAAGAGTGATGTATAACTTGGGTTCAACCTTAGTTTCAAAGTCAAATTGACTATCACCATTCATCATGTGTACCCCAGATAATCTCAAAAGGCATCACAACAACTCGAGTCATGAAATTGAGGGCTAGAGTGAGAAATTAGTGCAAATATGATTTGCATAGAACATACATGAGCAGAGAGGAAAATTAGGGTTATCACAATACCTCTCCTCAGGTAAATTCGGGGCAAGTATGCATGTTTCCTGTCCTAACTAGATTGTGGACTCGGGTGAGACACAAAATAAGATCGACATTCCCCATATTCTAACCACATTTGATTCGTGTATCCCTCACTCCTCTGTCATCATAGTGGATGGATCGATTAAATGAGTAACTCACTATGGAATTGTTCCTCTCTCTTCTAAAATTAAGTTAAATACTATCCACTTTGTTTCAAACTTTCCATACAATCTAATGTATGTAATTTTTGTTTGATTCCCTTTGATGTTCTGTAACCTTTGGTTCATCTGGTTTCATTTTACATGATTGAAGGACTTTGAAGATGACTGGACTAGAAGTACACTCATGTGATCTCCACTACTTCTCCACCCACCTTTAAGCCCACCATAACTGTTTTTGCCTCCATGACACTTCAACTACACCTACGTCATGTCCACCTTTAGATAGTTATATCTCATGTTCTTCTAATTCTTGTAATGTCCGTTAGATAGGATGTAATAGTCAGGTCCACTGCCCAAGGCTCTAGTAGAGTTTCTAGAATGAGGACTGGCCCCACAAACCACCACTATCCTTAACTACACATTTTATCCCCACTCACGTGTAAGCCCATGTCAACTTCCCAACTGGTCACCCATCCTAGTACTACTCTAGGATGAGCACACTTAACCACAAAGTTCTTTAGTGATGGGATCCCTAAAAGGGAGGTGCGCCTTGGTGATATGGGTAGTCCAATCATCCCTTTTACGATTATGTTATCTGAAACCTCAAATCCTAGGACACTACAATCTTCCCCACTTAAATTCTTGATGTCCTCATCAAGGTGCAACTATATGGCCTCATAATATTTCCCCATTTCAGTACAGACCCAACATGGCCATGTACACCTAACTCCCGATCACAGATACCAGTGCAAGGATGGATCCATCACCACGGACAACCCTATCTAACATGCCTAGACCGAAAGGCTCAAAGACTGGCATGCCACAGGCCCATGTGGGCCCCACCTACTGAAGGCTGGAGCCAAAACTTAATTGTTGGGTGGGGGCATTAATGTGCTAAAAATTATAATAAAAATTCATATGTTGTGGATTGAACTAGCAACTTCAACAGTTAGCCACTATACACAACCCTCATCAACTAGTATGCTACCCAAGTCTTGTATTATTATATTTCTATAACGTTACATATAATTGATGGCACATCAACATGTTAGGTGATATTTGTAATAGAAAAACTAAAGTTTCCATACTGGGGAATCAAACTCCCGCCATCAAAGCAAGGTACACTATACTATAATGCCTCACTCCACTAGTCTATTGAAGTTTTCATGTTAGATATAGGACTAGTTTATATATATTACTACAAGTATGCATATATACACATTTACCTATATACAAATACTTAATTTTATATCTTTAGGGGGGGTCACAGACACCGCTTTCCTCTGGCTCCGTCGGTGCACCTATGGGAGGGGTTTTGACTTTGATACATTTGTAACACCCGAGCCCGCTGCCCAAAGGTCTAGTAGTTTCATAAATGAGGACTGGTCCTAGATACCACCACTAGCCTTAATAATGCATTTTGTCCTCACTCATGTATAAACTGGGGTCAACTTCCTGACTGGTCACCATCCTAGTACTAATTTAGGACGAGCACGCTTAACCACAAAGTTCTTTAGTGATGGGCTCCTGGGAAAGCAGATGCACCTTGGTGATATGTGTAGTGTAATAATTCATTTTAAGATTATTTTATCCAATGCCTCAAATACTAGGATGTTACATAGGGCAAATGCCATTTTGTGTCTTTTTCAAACTGTACCTCTAAATAATCATCTCATATGTTATATTTGGTTCATAGTGAAGTTTTTGGTCCATTCCAGACTACTAGTTACAATGACTATAAATACTTTCTTACGCTTGTGGATGAGTTCTTTAGAATGACATGGATTTATTTGCTTCAAACTCATGATGGTTTTTTTATACTAATATGCAAGTTTCACAAGTTGGTTTTGGTTCATTTTTCAACTTCTATTAAGATTCTTAAAATCAACAATGCCCGATAGTATATACAAAAGGTTGTTGCCTCTTTTTTTCATGACGTAGGGATGATTCATCAACGCTTGTGCACATAGTTTCCACAACAAAACAAATCACAGAGTATAAAAATTGTGACATCCCGCTATCACACAGACAACGAGATGCCATGCCAAAATGCGCGGAACCAACATACCAAAACTTATTGTGACATCCCGCTATCACACAGACAATGAGATGCCACACGAAAACGTGGGTCTCATTTAGAAGTTGGATTTGCATATATACCTCTTTCTAAATTTTTCTTGCTCTTACATCTGCACAAGAATGTAACTCATGTAGCTTGGGAGTAATCATCCTCAAGTGGCTCTAGCTCCGAAGAAGATGGAGAGTGCCACATTGAACTCATGGCCTCTACTAGTGAAGAAATTGGTGAGGTGAGTTAAGCTTGCATGAGTTATCTAAGGAAACTCTTATTGATATGCTTGTTTCTACCCCTTCTTCTTTTACTAAATGTAAATCTAAATGAAAAAGGTTAGGAAATTTTTTTGATGATTTGTATGCTAAACTTGAAATTCTTGAGCTAAATGAGAAAACTCATCTTGAGAGCATTGATAACTTGCAAGGCCAATATCTTGATCTTGAGCTCCAATACAATGGAGTTGAAGTAGAGAATGGTGTTTACCTTAAGAACATTGAAACTCTTAAGGAAGATAACCAAAAGTGCCTAAATGAGCTTGAAACTCTTATATCTGAAAACACTAAATTCAAGATTATTTTTGATGCTTGTAGGGATGAGAGGTATGTTTATCTTAAGGAAATTCAAGTGCTTAATTCTGAAAATGCTAGGTTGCTTGGTGAAGTTAATGATCTATCTTCTATACCTATCTTTCCTAGTAATGATATTACTTCTATTTATCTTGAGAAAGATTCTTATTTAACTAAAGCCCTCTGTTTGGAGGCTGACCTCATTCATGCTAGAGATGATACTTCTAGTTTGTATTCTACTATTATATCTCTTAATGATGACAATCATAGACTTATAGCCTCTCTGTAGAAATTCCTCAAAGGGAAAAACTATGTTAATGAAATCCTTGACCATTCTACCAAACAAAGTGGTACTAGTGGTTTGAGATTTGTAGGGGGAGCACCTAAGGGCAAGAACAAAGCCAAAGGTAAGAAAAAGAGAAAGGAAACCTCCTTTTTCATTGGAGAGTCTTCCGGTAGTAAGAACCCTATGATTTGTTCTCATTGCAAGTGTGATGATCATTACTCTACTTATTGTCCTTACAAGCCCAAGGGGACCAACCCAAAGATGAAATGGGTCCCCAAGCTAGCTCCAGATTCCAAAGTTTGAGTTGGGAACTGACACTCTCCTTTCTTGTAGGAAAAAGGAAGATGGATTGTTAATAGTGGATGCACTAAGCATATGACAGGTGACATAAGCCATTTCAACAACTTCACTAAAAAGAAAGGAGGTTCAGTTACCTTTGGGGACAACAAGAAAGGTAAGGTTAAAGGTGAGGGTGATGTAGGTGAATCCTTATGTATCAATAATGTACTTTTTGTGGATGGCCTATATCACAATTTAATAAGTGTAAATCAATTATGTGATAATGGTTACCTTGTACTATTTACTTCTTTTGAATGCTTGATTCTAGATTCCCTCACCTATCAAGTTATATATAAGGGAACTAGAAGTGGTAATCTTTATGCAATTGTGATTGAATCTATTAAGCTTGTGTTTGGTAGATGCCTAGTAGTCAATTTGAAAGATATTTCTCTTTGGCATCGTCAGCTTGGTCATGTAAATATGCATCAGTTGAAGAAGTTGAGCAAAAAGGACTTGGTCAAGGGACTTCCTAAATTGGATTTTGAAAAGGATGAGGCATGCCAACCTTGTACCCAAGGAAAGCAAACTAAGTCCCCCTTCAAATCCAAAGGAGTCCTTAGCACCAAGAGAGCTCTTGAACTTCTTCACATTGATCTATTTGGACCAATGAGAACTCAATCGCTTCGTGGTTCCAAGTTTTGCCTTATTATTGTCGATGATTTCTCTAGATATACTTGGACCTTATTTCTCATTTCTAAGAGTGATACGCTTGATGTTTTCTCAAGATTTTGTAAATGAGTTGAGAATGAAGCTTCTTGTTGGATCATTTCCATCCGTAGTGATCATGGGGGAGAATTTGAAAATTATATTTTTGAACATTTTTGTCAAGAATCTAGCTATGCACATAACTTCTCTTCACCTCAAACGCCTCAACAAAATGGCGTTGTAGAGAGGAAGAATGCAAGTAAACAAATAATTCACCATTTAGATTCATACATTATTATATGAATAGGAAACTACAAACAACAAGTCTAGAATTCTATTCATCTTTCAACATGGGAAACTAAGCATAACAATAATCAACTCTATATGATTGGATCACCTAGAATGGATGGCACCCCATCAGATAACTCTTGGATGTCTTCTAGTCTTGGCTTGCTTTTCTTGAGTCCGTACTTGCTCCAAATCCTGGGGACATTGTGTCCCCAGCCATGCAAAGGCGAAAACAACACATCAGTAAACGGTACTGGCACTTTATAAAATAAACAAAGTAAATATACTTGACATGTAAGAAAATTGACATGAATTAACTTTAAGCATTCTTGAATCATCAACATGATTGACAAGATAAGCTTTATAAGAACTTATCACAAAATATAAGGATCGTACAAATAACTGCAAGGTATAACTAGATCAACTATACAAGCAAGGCCTCAATCAATGTTCTGTATTTTGCCCTAATAAGTATATACTATTCGGTTGGATTACATATTATCATGCCCTGAGGAGGTGAGCTGTACCACTCAAATCCAACCATCGGCTGCGAAGCCCAAAGCTGGTGCCATACAAGGTCAATGGAAGAGCCGGACTCCATGACCTCACCACCTTGTGGTTAGTGCACGAGTGCTTAACAAGCAGGACCACAGTCTCATGCTTAGGTGGCCACAACCACACAGGGTCAGGCTACCCTCTTCCTAGCCCACCTTGGTACATGTATCGACGTTAGTGATCTGAGCCACGGGCCTGTTCACCGTGCTCCATAATCATTAAGCCATGGGCCTGTTCACCATGCTCTTATCACATATCCTGAGCCATGGGCCTGTTCACCATGCTCTTTCATATTGAGCCACGGGCCTGAAACCACTCTCTGGATTCTACAACCGAAGTTGCACTCTAATCCTCATATTTTTGGCTAGGAGTAACCATGCATATTCAACAATATACGCTTCCGGGTTAACCCGCAGGAGAACCCATTTCACCATCACCAACTACTGACGATGATGGGTCTATGGCCAGGGCAAACTACATGATATGTTCCACTGTAATTAATTAATATATTTTAAGTGGATTGTTGAGGCAACCAAGTTGTAAAACATAAACATCATTGAGTTGCATTATTACCATGGGATCTCAATCCCTCATCACATAATGCCACTGCCTCTCAAGGCTTACATCATCACCATGGGATAGCAATCCCTTATCTCAACATCAGAGGATAACACCTCAACTAGGCACTCAATCTTTATCAGGTCAACATACCTTTTCACATCATACAGGTGATACATGTTATCCCATCAATTAAGGATTATCATTATTCAGTGTTATTCAAAAACACATATACCTCATAGCTCTTACCTGGCTATGAATTCATTTGACACACCTGCATGGTTAGTATGCATATTGAGATAGATAACTGAATCACCAAACATAGATCTTTATGAATATCATGCTATTAGGGTTGAAGGTACATGATTGGATCAACATCCATGATTATAACTACATGAAGCACAAAGTTGTATCTTATAAACAAATTACATTATTGTAATTAAACCACGAGCATCCACTATGCCTTTATCTTATGAACATAAACATGTATCGTATCATCTTAATTAGCACCAACTTTAGGTATCAAACATATCACTGGTCACAACCTATCATTCATAACACATCATCCACAAAGGTGCGGGCACAAGATAACAAACTCATCAACCTAAGCTTCCGAACTAGGCATAACCCTCACCAAAGGTACCACCTACCCTCACCAAAGGTGTGGTGGGTAGCGCCATTCCTCACCCAAGGAGGTATCAGACAGGATCACATCCCTCACCAAAAACCTATTGGCTAGGGCACTTAGCCACACATATCGGCCAACCATGGAGTGCATCCATGCACAAGGGATATCAGGCAACTAGACTTGATGTGTGTCGTGCAACTTGATCCAAGAGTTGTGTCATGCAGCCAAGGATATCGGGCAATAAGGTGTAAGATGATATCGGGCAACATATGGGCGTCACATATCGACCATCACCCCTATCGCCCATAAGGGTTAGGGTTTTATGTCGGGCAACCAGCAAGGTCATGTCGTCCACAACTATATCGTCTAAGGCTATGACACCCAAGGTCACCACTGTATCGCCCAACAAGCACACAACTAACAAACGACACCATGGCACCCAAGGCATAAAACAGAGATGTCTACCACACATCATGTCAGACAAAGGCATAACGCCCACAAGCACCAACTAAGGAAGGAGTTCATATCGGAAAAAGGTACAAAGAACGCTTCTTAGCATATCGCCCAAGACTCAACCCTAGGAGAGGGGTATCGTGCAAGGCACAAGGACCATATCAGTTTGGTCATCATCAACCTCAAGATCACCATCATCAAAGTATCAAACCCTAATAGGTCAAGAGAGTTGGCTCACCTCTCAACAACCAAGAGAGTGGGGTTTTGCACAACCTCCATCACATATAGGACAACAAGGTGGATCATCCCCTAATCAGTCAAGATTCCAACCTTCACTAGGTCAACGTCCAACCAAGGCTCACCTCTCAAATCCATGGTGAGAGAAGGGTATTACCTAAGCAACTAGAATATAGACTCACCTCTCAACAACCAAGAGAGAGGGGTTTTGCCTACACCACTAGAGCTCAAACTCACTTCTCAAAACCAAATGGGAGATAAAGGGGTTTTGCCCAAGGAACCCTAAACTCAAGGTTCGGCCACAAGGTCTAAGAACACCTCAACAACATGACCACTATATATATAACAAGATAAAAGGGTACATACTAGGGAAAAAAACATATCTAACCAGATGCATGGCCGATCAAGATGACATATAAACATGCAACATGAAAAAGAAGTAGTATAGCTAGGGTTAGGAGTTATGTTACCCACCTTAAGCAAGCTCCAAGCTCCTAGCACCAAGCTTCCAAGCTCCAAGCAGCACCTTCGGCCACCACAAGAAGAAAAACAAAGCTTATAACCACCATGGCCAAAGAACAAGCAAGAAGGAGAATAAGGTGCTAAGGAAAGAGGGGGAGATGCTCACCACAAGAAGAGAAGCAAGACACACTCTAGGGTTCGGCCACCACTAGAGGAAGAAGAAGACTCCACCAAGGAGATCGGCCACCAAACTCTACCAAGGAGAGATATCATCCACCAAGGAAAAAGGAAGGCAACTAAGGAACTAAAGGGATCCCAAGCAAGAGAAAGGAGAGACATATATAGAAGAGGGTGAAGGGGAGACTAAGGCAAGGTGTTGCCCAACCTAGGGACACTTGTCCATTGGGCAAAGCCACCTACTATCTCACCCACCACCACATGTCTAAGGCTTTTACCACATGCAAGCAACAAGCACCAAGTGTCCACAAGGGGGGTGACACAAACGATGCTAGGTCAAAGAAGGTCACTTGGCCGATACACCTCATGGGATACACATCACTTGCCCGACACAACCACCTGACTGATACACCATGGCCGACACAACCACTTGGCCGATACACCATGGCCGACACAAGGCACCAAGCTCACCCCTGCCCGATACAGGGCCCAACAAAGCTAGGCAAAGCCCAAACAAGGCTCAAAAAGGAAAAAAAAAACCCAAAGCTACTCAAACAACGAGCCCAACCCATCCTCTCAACCCTAGAGGATGCAAGGAGAGAGAGAAACATCTCTCAAGGTGTCAAACTTGCACATCAACCCTAAAACTTGGGTTATTTACAAGTTGCACCTCAAACTCTCAACAAAGCACAAACAAACCCTAATAACCATTTGAGGTGATTAGCAAGCATATAAACACAAGGATTAGGTAAAGAAAATAGGGTAAGCCCAAAACGAAGGTCAGGGTCCTTACAAGCCATAAACCTCTACAAAGAGATTTCACCCTCGAAATCCAAAGAGAAAAGTGAGGGATACTTCCTTCTCATCTCTTCCTTGAGCTCCCATGTGGCTTCCTCAATGCCACGATGATGCCAAAGAACCTTCACAAGCACCAGGTCCTTCCTTTTCAACTTCTTTACTCTTCTATCAAGAATCATCATTGGACCTTCCTCGTAGGTCACGTCTGCATCAAGCTCAACCTCAACTGGCCATATCACTGTCCCTGTGTCTGGATGACTTTTCTTCAGCATACTGACATGGAACACTGGATGTAACATGTGCAACTCTGGCGGCAGTTCTAACTTGTAAGCTACCTTACCAACACGTGCTATTACTAGATATGGCCCCATATACCTGGGTGCCAACTTGCCTTTCCGTCCAAACCTTAGAACACCTTTCCATGGTGAGACCTTGAGATATACTTTGTCTCCCACCTGGAACTCTAGGGGTCGTCGACGATTATTTGCATATGAATTCTTTCTATCCTGTGCCACTTTCAACTGTTGTTGTATCACTTTGATCTTCTTTGTTGTCTACTGCACTAACTCAGGACCCAAAAGCTGATACTCACCCGTCTCATACCAGCATAAAGGAGATCTACACTTCCTTCCATATAAAGCCTCATAAGGAGCCATATTGATGCTCCGCTGGTAACTATTGTTGTAAGCGAACTCTATCAAACTGAGATGCACGTCCCAACTGCCTAGGAACTGCAAAACACAAGCTTGGAGAAGATCCTCCAAAGTCTAAATAGTCCTTTCAGATTGTCCATCTGTATGTGGGTGGAAAGTGGTACTGAACCTCAACTGCATTCCCAACGCTTTGTGCAACTGTTCCCAAAAATGACTCATGAGCTGGGGTCCTCTGTCAGAGACTATCGTTGTGGGCACACCGTGCAAATGCACTATCTCATCCACATACACCTGAGCAAGCTTCTCTGCTGTATACATTGTCTTCACAGGTATGAAATGAGCAGACTTTGTCAATCTGTCCACTATCACCTAGATGGAATCATGATTCTTAGCTGTCCTCGGAAGACAACCTATGAAATCCATGGTTATATGATCCCATTTCCACTGCGGTATCGGCATGGGTTGCAACGTTCCTACCGAATTCTGATGCTCAACCTTGACTTGCTGGCATACTGCACACCTAGCCACAAACTCGGCTACATCTCTCTTCAAGCTAGGCCACCAATACATGTCCTTCAGATTATGATACATCTTGGTAACACTTGGATGCATGGCATACATCGACGTGTGTACTTACTCAAGCACTAGCCTTCTCAGATCATCAACATCGGGGACCATCATCCTACCATGATAGAAAACTAGCCATCCTCGGACTCATGGAACCCATCATGCTTTTTGCTGCCAAACTCTAATTTGATTAACTGAACTGAAGCATCTGTCTGCTGTGCATCTTTAATCTGCTGCCTCAACGTAGGATTTACTTGCATCTGTGCCACCAATCCTGCCAACAAGGAGACTTCCAACCATACATTCATCTACCACAAAGAGACAAACATATCCCGCCTATGGCATACCAAGTAACTCAACTGTGCCTTCTTCATAGAGAGAGAAGAAGACTTTCTGCTAAGCACATCAGCTACCACATTCGCCTTACCAGGATGATACTCAACGGTGCAATCATAATCATTGATCAGCTCCATCCAGCGACGCTGCCGCATGTTCAGCTCACTCTGCGAGAAGATGTACTTCAAGTTCTTATGATCTATAAAGATCTTACACACTACCCCGTAAAGATAATGTCTCCAAATATTTAACATATGGACCACCGCTGCCAGCTCCAAATCATGTGTCAGATAATTTTCCTCATGTTTCTTAAGTTGTAGCGAAGCAAAAGAAACCACATGATCTTCCTGCATCAACACACATCCTAAGACTTTCTTGGAAGCATCGCAAAATACCAAATAGCCTTTCCCAAGCTCTAGCAGCACCAACACTGGAGCACTAGTCAGCTTCTCCTTCAAACTTTGGAAAGCTTGCTGACAACGATCATCCGAAACAAAAGGTACATCCTTCATGGTCAATTTTGTCAACGACAACACGATCATACTGAAGTTTCTTATAAACTTTCGGTAGTATCCTACTAAACACAGAAAACTACAAAATTCTGTCGACGTCTTTGATTGCTCCCAGTCTGCAACTGACTCCACCTTCTTAGGGTCCACTCTGACTCCTTCTACAGATATCACATGACCCAAGAAAGTTACTTCTTTTAGCCAGAACTCACACTTACTAAACTTGGCATACAACTGGTGTTGGTGAAGAAGAGTCAATGCTTGTCGAAGATGTTGTTCATGCTCTCTACTGTCCCTACTGTAGATCAAGATGTCATCTATAAAAACCACAACAAACTGGTCTAGAAACAGATAGAACATCATGTTCATCAGATCCATGAAAGCACTAGGCGCATTGGTTAGCCCAAATGGCATAACCACAAACTCAAAATGACCATACCTCATCCTAAAAGCTGACTTGGGTATGTCCTCATCCTTAATCCTCAAATGATGATATCCAAACCGTAGATCGATCTTTGAGAACACTATAGAGCCATGCAACTGATCAAACAAATCGTCTATCCTCGATAATGGGTACCTATTCTTGATCGTAACTTTGTTCAACTGTCGATAATCTATGCACAAACACATCGACCCATCCTTCTTCTTAACGAACAGGACTGGAGCACCCCACAGTGATGTTCTCGGTCTGATAAAACCTTTATCCAGAAACTCCTGTAACTGCTTCTTCAGCTCTGCCATCTCAGCTGGAGCCATCCTATACGGTGTCTGAGCAACTGGTTGTGTTCCTGGCACTAGATTGATCTCAAAGTCAATCTTTCAAGGTGGGGGAACACCGGGGAACTCATTGGGAAACACATGCAAATTCTCAGATCACATGCACCTCCTCAAGGCTAGGACCTTTTGCCTTGGTATCTACAACGTGAGCTAAGAACGTCCTACATCCTTGCCGCAGAAACTTCTCTGCCACTATAGCTGATTCTAAACATGTCGGAAGGATATTTCTATCTCCCTTGAAGATCCACTTCTCACTATCGTCATCAAACACTGCTTGCTTGGAACCACAATCCAACCCAAATTTATACTTCTCTAGGGTATCCATCCCAAGGATCACATCGAATCCATGCATATCAAGTGGTATAAGATCTACTTATATACTGTGTCCTGAAAAGAATAAAACACAAGATGGACACTCATCTCAAAGCAACGCAGGTCCAACAAGAGGGGTTTCTAACAACATACTATCTCTCTTACAGCTAATAGGTAAAAGACAAATATCAAGCATACTACATGCAATAAAAGAGTGTGTAGCACCTGGGTCAACCAGAACAGATATAAACCAAGAAGAAGACAAATCAGAATGAAATAACTCCATATGACCTGCCACCACTTGCGGGTTGACTATCGCCTCTGGCTGACTAATAGCATAGAATCAAGTCATTGCTTGCTGTCATCCACGTCCTCTGCTTCCTTGGGTAGATGATCCCGCTTGCGACGCTTGACCGTGTCCTCACATTCTGTTACCACTAGACTACTGTCTATCTGACCCTTGCTGATTCTGCCTCGGCTGTTGTATCACTTCAACATCTCTCTTTGGGCAATTTGTCCTGAAATGCCCAACCTGACCATAAAGATGACATGACTGGTCTCTCTATTGTGGCCTAGACGGCCCTGTCACTGCCATTGAAGATGTACTGTGGGCTTTGGATGGCAAAAATCCATGCCCTCTTCCCTTACTCGGAGACCACTATGACGACACACTGGAACCTTGTATCACAGAAGGTGCTGAAAACCTTGGCTTCTTAAAGCCATCAAACCTCTATCTCGAGAACTGAGCAGACATTTTCTTGGTCATGGAATCTCTCTTCTCCTTGAAAGACCATTCTATCCTTCGAACAGACTCCATAAACATGGAGAACTGCTCCCGATTCTCCAAAGCAGTAGCAGGTGTTGTCAACTCAGCGCTCAAACCTTTCTCAAACTGTCTGATTCTCTCGTCATCTGTCGTCTCCATGTGAGGACAAAATCTCATTAGGTCCATAATCTTGACTTCATACTCAGTGATGCTCATCGATCCTTGGCGCAGACGCTCAAACTGGTTGATCTTCTCATCTAGATAAGTCTTCGGGAAGTATCGACTGATGAACTCTCGCTGGAAAACATCCCAACAGATCACCTCACTGGGTCACTTCTCCTCCTCGACGGCCCACCAGTGGTCAGCACTACCTTTCAGAAGGTAGACAGTGTGCTTGACTTTGTCTGTTGCGGGGATGCCAAGGATCCAAAAGGCCTTCTCAAGACCTATCATCCATAGATCTGCATTTGCTGGATCAGCCGTTCTAGCATAATCTAAAGCTCTGACTCAGCGAAGCCGCTCAAAGGTCTTCCCAATACCCGATGTTTCACCATGTGGAGCCTGTGCTCTTGGTAGAGACAATGGCAACCTTTCCATCATGAGATTCATCGTAGCCATTAACTGCCCCATAAGCTACTGATAGGTAGGGTTTTCAAGAATGGTTGAGTCAAGTTGGGGGACCTCAGACACCCAATCTTCATGTGCCTGCACTCATGCTCCATCAAGAAATACAACATCACTGCTCTCGACAGCATGTTCTTCATGGTTTCCAGACATATTTAAACTTTATTTTCCGCTAAGGGCAGAAGGTTATTGTAAGAAAATCTGGAATACTTACAAGAACAGACACAACCCTAGTTCTAAATCCCTGTAGACTCAGCAAACCTAGAGCTCTGATACCAAAACTTATTGTGACATCCCGCTATTACACAGACAATGAGATGCCATGCAAAAATGCGCGGAACCACCATACCAAAACTTATTGTGACATCTCGCTATCACACAAACAACGAGATGCCATGCGAAAATGCGTGGAACCACCATAAACCACATATTACCAAAAACACAGGTTAATTAAAACTGATTGCGAAAAGCAGATAAAAGAGAACTATTACATCCAGATCCTTTTCCTGCAAGGAAACATGTTATATAAACATACATAACCCTTGATACATGTCCACAACTCATACGATCTAGCTGTCACATAGGCACAAAGAGTTCACCACCTGTTTATACATACATAACGGACCACATCAGTCCAACAATAGGATATACAAAGCTACATCATCTATACATCGTAAGACATCATCAAAACACCTCTGAGGACCTGAGAGTATAGGGATGACTCTAGGAATCTACTACAAAACAATCAAAATAACAACATATCCATCTCTTGCCTCCTACTATTCTTCATGCTGCTCGGCCGCAACCTCACGATCACCACCACATCTAGCACGATCACCTACAAAGGTTGTAAACCAACGGGGTGAGACACATAGTCCCAGCGAGAAACATAACTCCTCACTGAAACTATAAAACTTCAGGAAAAGCAGGTAAAGCAGATAACTAATATCAGCAGATCATAAGATCATAAGAGCATCATCCTGAGCAAAACTTATTTTATTAACAATCCTACCAGGGTATATAGGAGGCATATGACCAGATATTCTTTATGGAACATGATTGACAAGATAAGCTTTATAAGAACTTATCACAAACTATAAGGATCATACAAATAACTGCAATCAACTATACAAGCAAGGCCTCAATCAATAATCTGTGTTTTTCCCTAAGCAATATATATTATTCAGCTGGATTACATATTATCATTCCCTGAGAAAGTGAGTCATACCACTCAAATCCAACCATCGGCTGCGAAGCCCAAAGCCGGTGCCATACAAGGTCAATGGAAGAGTCAGACTCCATGACCTCACCACCTCGTGGTCAGTGCACGAGTGCTTAACAAGAAAGGCTGTAGTCTCATGCTTAGGTGGCCGCAGCCACACAGGGTCAGGCTACCCTCTGCCTAGCCCACCTTGGTACATGTATCGACACTAGTGATCCGAGCCACGGGTCTGTTCACCGTGCTCCATAATCATTGAGCCATGGGCCTGTTCACCATGCTCTTATCACATATCCTGACCCATGGGCATGTTCACCATGCTCTTTCATATTGAGCCACGGGCCTGAAACCGCGCTCTGGAGTCTACAACCGAAGTTTCACTCTAATCCTCCTATTTTTGGCTAGGAGCAACCACACATATTCAACAATATGTGCTTCCGAGTTAACCCGCAGGAGAACCCATTTCACCATCACCAACTACTGACGATGATGGGTCTATGGCCAGGGCAAACTACATGATATGTTCCACTGTAATTAATTAGTATATTTTAAGTGGATTGTTGAGGCAACCAAGTTGTAAAACATAAACATCATTGAGTTACATTATTACCATGGGATCTCAATCCCTCATCACATAATGCCACTGCCTCTCAAGGCTTACATCATCACCATGGGATAGCAATCCCTTATCTTAACATCAGAGGATAACACCTCAACTAGGCACTCAGCCTTTATCAGGTCAACAGACCTTTTCACATCATACGGGTGATACATGTTATCCCATCAATCAAGGATTATCATTATTCAGTGTTATTCAAAAACACATATACCTCATAGCTCTTACCTGGCTATGAATTCATTTGACACACCTGTATGGTTAGTATGCATATTGAGATAGATAACTGAATCACCAAACATAGATCTTTATGAATATCATGCTATTAGGGTTGAAGGTACATGATTGGATCAACATCCATGATTACACTACATGAATCACAAAGCTGTATCTTGTAAACAAATTACATTATTGTAATCAAACCATGAGCATCCACTATGCCTTTATCTTATGAACAAAAACATGTATCTTATCATCTTAATTAGCACCAACTTTAGGTATCAAACATATCACTGGCCACAACCTATCTTTCATAATGCATCATCCACAAAGGTACGGGCACAAGATAACAAACTCATCAGCCTAAGCTTCCGAGCTAGGCATAACCCTCACTAAAGGTACCGCCTACCCTCACCAAAGGTGTGGCGGGTAGCACCATTCCTCACCCAAGGAGGTATCGGGCAGGATCACATCCCTCACTAAAAACCTATCGGCTAGGGCACTTAGTCACACATACCAGCCAACCACGGAGTGCATCCATGCAGAAGGGATATCGGGCAACCAGACCTGATGTGTTTCGTGCAACCTGATCCAAGAGTTGTGTCGTGCAACCAAGGATATCGATCAACCAGGTGCAAGAGGATATCAGACAACATATGGGCGTCACATATCGGCCATCACCCCTATCGCCCATAAAGGTTAGGGTTTTATGTCAGGCAACCAACAAGGTCATGCCATCCACAACTATATCGTCCAAGGCTATGACGCCCAAGGTCACCACTGTATCGCCAAACAAGCACACAACTAAAAAATGACACCATGGCGCCCAAGGCACAAAACAGAGATGTCTACCACACATCATGTCAGCCAAAGGCATAACGCCCACAAGCACCAACTAAGGCAGGAGTTCATATCGGAAAAAGGGACAAAGAACACTTCTTAGCATATTGTCCAAGACTCAACCCTAGGAGAGGGGTATCATGCAAAGCACCACAAAAGGGTATTTTGCAAGGCACAAGGACCATATTGGTTTGGTCATCATCAACCTCAAGATCACCATCATCAAAGCCTAATAGGTCAAGAGAGTTGGCTCACCTCTCAACAACCAAGAGAGGGGTTTTACACAACCTCCATGTAACATCCCTGACCTGGGTAATGCTTTAACCCTAGGAGTTTTTCTTAAGTAAGTCATTTATATTCTTTTCTTTATCTTTTGAAAAGTAATTAATACTAAAGGAGAGTTTACGTTTCAATTTTGGTCCTATTTGAATAATGTTGAAATAATATTTGCTTGTTTTGGACTAAAGTACAATTTACCCAATATAAGGGGTTACCTTGCAAAATGTTACATGATAAATGTTCCTAAAGTACTTTAGCATCAAAATAACGAGAAGGATGCTAAGGGATGGTTTGTGGAAGCCTAAATTCCAAGAAGGAGCTTGTTTGAATAATACTTGTACATTGAATACTCGTTTTGGTGTAATTTGTAATTTACCCAAAACCTAGGGTTGAATATGTAAAATACCACCTCAAGAGTGTCCCTACTATCTCTTGGTATCATTTAGAGAAAATAAAAAGAAAGGGGCGTCTTGTTTGAACCATATTTGAGAAATGATACTCTTGATAATAAAATAATCAAGAAATAAGCATAATTGAAACCCTAAGTTATTTTGTAGCAAAAATATATAAATTAAATGAAGTGTCCATCAACTAAAAAGATATGGGTGAAATCCTATAATGAAATGGCAACCAAAATACCTTGAGAGGCGCCGATATTCCTAAGTAGGTGAAAATATCTACCTACATTTTTTTAATTGAAAAGTAATGTCCACTAACATAAATGTGCTAATGGATAATAGTATTATATTTATTAAGGAGCTTAATGGTTGATTATAATTCAAGGATAATTCAAAGGAATTTGAATATAAGAAGGATATCTTAGGAGACAAGGAAGTGGAGGGGGCACGTGGCAAGGAAAGTTGATGACTTCCCTCCTACTTTCTCTCTCCTAAGAATTCAGTTATATACACTCAATTATTCACCTACTAGAAAGGTTATTTTCGCAATACACACTCACTCCTCACTTAGGCCGACGAACAAGGAAGCAAAGGAGAAGGAGGATATCATTTCCCAAGCTTGAGGTAAGATCTATGGTCATCTTCAACCTTGGGTTGAAGGCTAAAATCGAATTATAACTCTTCTTTTCTTCTCTCTTCCATCTAATGCTCAACTTTGGCAATCTTTTACATCATAAGGGTTGAGAACGTGCCTTGGATAATTGGAGGAGCTATCTTCACCATTAAAGATGAAAATCTTGGAGCTTTGAAGTTGCTTTGAAAGCGGGTTATATAACTTGAACCCATTAATATTATCATTTGATTTCAATCTTGCAATATATGTTGATATTTCCTTCTTCTCGAATTTTCTTGAGTAATTGATGAATCAATGAATCCATCAGTTGTATGGATAGTAGAAATGGAGGTCTGAAGCTTGATGATGATGACATCATCTTAGCACATACCTCTAGATTAACAATATCAAACAGTTTCAAATTTGTATGGCCAAATGGTTTCAACCTTGGATGGCCAAACAATTTCAAAACCATTAGAAGCCAAATGGTTTCAAAACCATTTAGTGGCCAAATGGTTTCAAACCGTTTAAAGATCAAATGGTTTCAATATAACTTAGGTCAAATGGTTTCAAACCATTTAGAGTGCAAACAGTTTCAAACCCTAGCAAGATCAAATGGTTTCAAACCGTTTAGTGATCAAACAGTTTCAACCTAATCTAGGTCAAACGGTTTCAAACCGTTTAGTGATCAAACGGTTTCAACCTAATCTAGGTCAAACGATTTCAAACCATTTAGTGATCAAACGGTTTCAACCTAATCTAGGTCAAATAGTTTCAAACCGTTTAGAGTGCAAACAGTTTCAACCTAATCTAGGTCAAACAGTTTCAAACTGTTTAGAGTGCAAACAGTTTCAACCTAATTTAGTCCAAATGGTCCCAGACCGTTTGAAGGTCAAAGGAGCCTCAAGACCATTTGAAGGTCAAAAGGACCTCAAGACCGTTTGAAGGTCAAAGGAGTCTCAAGACCGTTTGAAGATCAAAGGGACCTCAAGACCGTTTGAAGGTCAAAAGGACCTCAAGACCGTTTGAAGGTCAAAGGAGCCTCAAGACCGTTTGAAGGTCAAAGGACTCTCAAGACCGTTTGAAGGTCAAAGGGACCTCAAGACCATTTGAAGGTCAAAAGGACCTCAAGACCGTTTGAAGGTCAAAGGGACCTCAAGACCGTTTGAAGGTCAAAAGGAACTCAAGACCGTTTGAAGGTCAAAGGAGTCTCAAGACCGTTTGAAGGTTAAAGGGGTTTTCAAGGTCATTTGAAGATTAAATAATCTCAAACCGTTTAAAGACCAAATAGTCTCAAAACCATGTAAGGTTAAACAACCCTATGAGTGTTTGTTATCTCAAGGTTGATTATAATGGAAGTACCTTTAAAGTACTTAGGTGAATAGTATACTTAAAGTGATTGTCATTTGTTGCTTATGAAAGTAATAAACTCAATACACTATGATAAGCATAGGTGCATGTACTTTAGTGAAAGGATGAGCCAACTTAATAAAGTATGGATTAATCGACATCCTAGAGAGGATGAGAGAGAGACTCATACTTATGTAATAAACATGTAATGTGCATACATTGATACTTTTAATAAGTGTAGAGTATGGATTGGGGTTTGATCTTTGATAATGTGATCATGAAACCCTAATTGATAAAGAATGGGAAACCCTAACTATAAACCCCTAATAAGGATTTCGTCCCCGAAATCCCAAGTTATGCGAGACAGATATTATTCATTCACTAAATCATCAGGTCTCTACATAACATCTTAATGTCATGGAGATGCCATAGAACTTGTCACATAGGACACATACTCTACTGTTTCTTTTCATTATTGACTGTAGAGTCAACTCTGTGTCAGGTAGCATTTTTCTTTGTCAAAGATACATTATACATACCTTATTCAGTTTAACATTTCATTTCTAAGGAAAGACCAGAGTTACATTTTGTCACCCACTTGTGACTAAAAGTCTCTTCATACATCTGGTGTGTCATCCAAACTACTATCACAACACTAAACTTTCTTACTACTTGTACCAATTATCTCATTAGTTGTACATACTTTCGTCATAAGGGAAGGTTACTTGCCAATTAAGAACTTATCTTAGAAGTATCTCTAGATGTTATATATAAGTTGCCTTAACAGATCTAGGTAGGGATATTCTAAGGAATTATTTTTAGCTTGATAAACTTTTCCCACAATGATTTTACAATTGTTCCCTCAATTAATACATCCTTATTGATGTTATGTTTATGCGGAGCATAAACCCCTAACATGCGATGTTCATACTATTTTATATAACTAGGCTGATTTCATAGTTGGCCATCCCAGGTAACCAACATATATCATCTCATTAGAAGTTATGTTTTTACTTTCCCATACCACCTGATACTTCTTAGATACCAGAATTTCTTACCTTGGTATTCGTCACATGTGTCGAAAACACATCACATCCTCATCATTCTTTTATCTTGGGACATTACTTGTTACACATATCTTTATCTTGGAACCAAATTCCAAGATGAACTGATACTTTTCTAAGTATCCATCAATGAATTATTTCTAATCCATGCACACAAGTGTCATAGTACTCATTTGATTGCCGTGTTCCTGAAAGAAGAGAACACAAAGAAACATATTCCTCGTATCACCCCATCATTACTCAGGGTTGTATATCAAAGGAAAGAGATTATCATCTCCTCTAATTATTGCATGAACTTTCAACTGTTCATGAGTCATTTACTCTTGTTTCATCCTAGGTTCCTTACCATCAACATAGGAATTATAGGGATGATTACATGTCATCACTCCTTTCTTTGTTATTGTCTAACATGTTCATGAACATTTTGTGATTTTATCACATTTCCCATTTCCTCATCATGGGAAAAGATCTTTACTATACACACATGATTTATCAGACAGGGATCATCTCCCTTGTCTCATTTTTCTTTATCATGAGGATTATACTTTTTACTTCCTCATACACACATATTGATCTGAGATCGTCTCAGATTCCATTTATTTCACTTAGTATGTGATACAAATGTCCATGCCATATTTACAATTTCATTATGCTCACTAGATTGTCTCAAAATGTCTACTTGATCAGAGTAATCAGAAAGATAACAATCTAAGAGTTCCATACTCACCTTATCTCCAATAATTATATACCTGTTCAGGGTATATAAGTACTGAAATTAGGTAGTATGCACTTTGTTTACTATCATGTTCCTTACTTTTCATATCATCTAAAACATAGGACTTATCATTCCTAGATTTCCTCCAGGCATCATATATATACCTTATCCTTTTTTACATAGATAAGAGAAATTATAAAGCATTTAAAGGAAAACTGAACAAAATATAAGTCCTCGTCTTCCTTATGTCCTCATAGGACTAGTCAAAGGAAGCTTAAAAACAACTACTTTCTTATATTTAACACATGAAATCATGAAATAATATATTAGAATGAAACTGTTTCATCTGACCTGCCTCATCTCACAGTTTGTTTACTGCCTCAGGCAGATTCTTTTCATAGAATCTTACCATTTCCTGATGTTGACTTTGTGCTTTGTTATTTAATGCAGTTGATCCTGCCTGGGATGTCTATCCACGTCCTCGAGTGCCACTAGAAAATTGTTTCCTCTGATGACCTTGATGTCTCTGCCTCGATGGTTGGGTTACCATTGGGTTTCCAACTGGACAATCCCTTACTAGATGTCCTACCTGTCTACATCGGTAACAAGTTCTATTCTCTTGATATAGTCTAAAAGATCCTTTACCCTTTCTGGGTAGCCCTTTCCCTAGTGCACTATACCTTGGTTGTACTGATGGTACCAAAGACTTCCCCTTTTTGGAACTACTAGGCCTCTGATCCCAAGTTTGGATAGGCCTTTTCTTAATTCTTTCCTCATTATCCTTTTCTAGACAATCTTTTCTGATATGTCCAGGCTGCCTACACTTGTGGCAAATCCTAATTTTAGGTTGTAACCTATTCCTTTCATCATTATTCATTGCTCCAACATGCTGATGTTGAGCAAGAATCTTGTTGGAGTCCAAAACTTCATCATTAGGGGCTGGTAGGTTGTATTGCTAATATATGGTCCACTGTACGCATCATTTCAGTCCTAACTTGCCCAACAGTGACATCAAAAGAAGAATCCCTTATCATGGTTGGATCATCTTGGGGGTTCTCAGGTAGTCGTTCTTCTCTCTCCTGGTCCCTTGCACCTTCTATTGGTGTAGCAACATTGCCTTCAACAATGTGCTCCTTCAAAAGTCCAGACATCTTTAAGCTTTATTCTATCTTCTGCAGGAGCAGAAGTCACTATAAGATATACTGAAGGACACTAAAATAGACAACACCTTAGTCCTATGCCTCTGTAGACTCAGCGGACCTTAAGCTCGGATACCACTAAATTGTGACGACGGACACCAAACATCAGATAATAATGAATGCGGAAGAAATCATTAGCAACAGATACTGAAAATCACTAAAAATTAAAACCATTTACAAAGAGATCCAAACACAGGGAAAAATCTTTTATCAAGAACTAATGTATCGTATTTACATCCTGGTTCATAAGTACATATCATGTCCCATCCCTTCTCGAGGATTACAAGTATCAACTGCTCTGTTAAAACTATACACAAGCAACATAAGAACCTCGAGGCATCAAGACAAAATCTCAGATCGATTCATTAAAAGCACTAACTACTGAATCCAAGGACCTGAGAGTACAAAGATGACACATAGGACTTTCTATACAAAATATGGCAGCCAGTGCCTCCTCTTGGAATATCACTGTTGTCCCTGTTGCTGCTGCACTTCCCCTTCTATAGGGTTTCTGCCTCTTCTCCCACATCTACCTAAAAAGGTTGGATCCCACGAGGGTGAGACAATTGAAATTGTCCCAGTGAGAGATATAACTCTCCGCCAGAAACATTATTATTGCAGATAAACAGTAATAAACTGAGCAGGCGTTCTTTTATATTAACAGCAATATTAATCATTGTATGAACAGAATAAGATAATCTCCTTTCTTAAGGAGAACATTGCATCTACCCATGGTAGAATTATACATCATCTATCTACTTTGCAAGGAATGTAAGGAAACATAAATATATAATCTATCAACTAAAGATGCATAAAAGAAATGTAACATCAGCCAATGATTTTCGTATTCAATCCTTAAGCAAACATGCTATACAGTTGATTACATTTTACAATCACACTTATGCCCTGAGGAGATGTGGTATACCTCTCATACTCCAACCGACCAATGCAAAGTCAAAATCGATGCCATACAAGGTCAATGGAAGAGCCGTCTGCCATGACCTCCCTTATCTCAGTCAGTACGAGATCCCATGCATGACATCTTGTGTCTTTGCTAAATAGCTTTCTAGGGTATACTGGCAACTTTGCTATAGAGTTACAGTGGTGGTTGTACTCTCTTCGCAATCGAGAGATTCCATGTTTATCTCACATCGATCCGACATTAATATTATTGGGAGATTTGTGATACATCCATCCCGTTATTGGGAGATTCATGATACATCCATCCCGACACATATAATGAAGGATTGAGAGTTTTAATGTTTATCTCACATCAATTCCTCCATTAGGGCGTACACATATTTTCTCCCATCACCCCCGCATATTAAAAAATATGCCCTCCGATTATGCCACGGAGCAACCCGTTTCACCATTCAACAATTTCTGACGCTGATGGATCTATGGCCAGGGTGCTACATGATGAGATTTCACTTGATTAATTAAGTACATTAATGTATTCTTTTAGCATCAGTCAAGTTTTCAAACATGAATTATTATGACAAATGATACAAAGAAAAGTATAATACATCTATCAAGTACTTTTCAAAACTTTATAAAACATTGGGATCTCAATCCCTTATCTCATTTCTGGGAATTCACATCCTTCAACATCATCATCATGTTTACTGGATCTGGGTATTCAAACCCTTAGTTCATCACTGAACATGGTTACCACTTATCAGGTAACTATTACCTCCAGGTCATCTGACCAAGGTATTCAGGATACTTGTTACACAAGCATCTCACATGGCTCACAAGGCCCATTAAGTATCTTGTCACCTCTCACTAGGCCACAATTATCACATGACTCATAAGACCTTTACATCTTGTCACCTCTCACTAGGTAACAACTTATTCACATGGCTCACAAGGCCATTGCACATTATACTTTTATTCAAGTATTTAATATGCCTCACAAGGTTTATACAACAAAAGAATTACAACCTTCCCATCATTAGGGTTAGGGTTTCCCTTCCTTATCAATTAGGGTTTCTATTACATATCATCACCCTTCATTAGGTTTAGGGTTTTCCATTATTAACCATTTAGGTTCTCAAGATCATATTATTAATGATCAGGCCCTAATTCATTACTCCACACAGCTAGGAGCCAACATTGATAACATAAGTATTCAATCATGCTTATTTATTCTTATTATTTATCATTAAATGAATTATCAACACAAGATATGAGTTCCTCTCTCGATCCTTATCAGAATATGATTACATCATACTTTATTAACTTGGCTTAACCTTTTCTTAAGATATGTTAGCCTACACTTATCGAAATGCATTACATCTCAATGTAACAATTGACATGACACACTTTATGTGTTACTCATCCAAGTATATTGGATTAAGGTACATTAAGGTATATCAACCTTGAGGTGATGTATGTGATATCTATCATGTATTGATGTATCACTTTCCTCATCACTTTTATCTTACTTAAGTTCTTCAACTTATCTTGTATTAGGGTATTTCCCATCCTAATACTTTATGCACCAGTTCATCGCATTTATCATGTAATGTATTGGTCATAAGTCACTTATTTGAATTATTCAACCATTATCAATGACATGGACTCATCTCGAGTTAAGACATTATTGATATAAGGTTATACATTATCAACCACTTTAGGTGTTTCACTTATCAATATATTAGTCACTATTCCATTATCAGGAACATGGTTTCCCATCTTTATCAATTAGGGTTTACATAACATCACCCTATATTAGGGTTTCACACACCTTCACCCTATATTAGAGTTTCACAAATCATTATCTTGAATTAAGGTTCCTTATAACTTTTCCCCAAATAGTGGTTTCATGTAACTTTACCCGAAAGTAGGGTTTCATGAAGCATTCTCTTAAATTAGGGTTTTTCATTATATTACCCTGAATTGGGATTTCTCATATCATCACCCTAGATTAGGGTTACACTATTACCCTAGATTAGGGTTAGCATTGCCCTGAATTAGAGTTAGGGCTCATCAACCTTCTCGATTAGGGTTTCATGATCTCTTTATCAAGGATCATACCCTAAATACATATTTTATTCATGTTGAAAGTGTTGAGGCTTAACCACTACATGATTATTATACATGTATGAATTCCTCTCTCTCTCATCCTCTTTAGGATGTTGATTACTTCAAGCTTGATTAGATTAGGTCAACCCTTCATTCAAAGTACATACATTTAGGGTTAGCATAGTGTATTGAGATATTGCTTTCATAAGCATCAAAGGTTAACCCCTCTAAGGGTACTAATCACCCTAGTACCTTAAAGGTACAACCATTGTATTTATCTTTGATAAACATTATTAACAATCATAGGGTTAATTGATCTTTCATCACATTAGGTCTTCAAACGGTTTTGGTTGCACTGAACCTCCAAATGGTTTTGACCTCTCAACCTCCAAATGGTTTTGAGAACGTTTTCCCTCCAAACGGTTTTGAAATCATTTGGGAATATAGGGTTGAGACCGTTTTCCCTTCAAATGGTTTTGAAACCGTTTGGGCACTCAACCCTTAAAACCATTTGATCACATGTACATTGAAACCGATTGGATCCATCAACATTTGAAACCGATTGGATAAATCAACCTTGAAACCGATTGGACCTCCTAACAGTTTGAGACCGTTTGCCCTTCAAACAGTTTGAAGACCGTTTGATCCCAAATGGTCTCAAGACCGTTTGGTCCAAACTACCTTGAAACCGAAAGGGTCATCTAGGGTTTCCTTCAACCAATCAATTAGGGTTTGCTTCATTGAATCATTCATCAATTAGACCATTGCGAGTAGATCAAAATGTAACCCTTGGATATCCATCCATCCATGAATCCACTTGACCTCAAATGGTATTGAGACCATTTGACCTCAATCAGTCTTGAGACCGTTTGCCCTCAAACGGTCTTGAGACCGTTTGCCCTCAAACAGTCTTGAGACCGTTTGGTCCATTCCACCTTGAAAACGTTTGAATCAATTTAGGGTTTCTTCAATCAATCGAATAGGGTTTCAATGGATCATCCATAACTATAACCATTGTGATTAGATCAATTGGAACCATTGGATCTTCATCCATCCATACTAGTAATTGACCCCAAACGGTCTTGAGACCGTTTGGTCATCAAAATTGAAAACCGTTTGCTCATAATATTTATTGAGGTGTGTGCTAAGATGACATCATCATCTTCAAGCTACAAACCTTTGAAATTTTTTGTGATTCTTATGGTGATTTCATCAACTAATCAAAAGGAATTTCGGGAAAGAAGAAAGATTCAACATATGATGAAGAAATGAAATCAATAATAATATTTAAGGGTTCAAGTTATATAACCCACCTTCAAAGTTGAATACAAGCTTCAAGATTCACGTCTTTAATGGTGAATGAAGCTTTCTAAACTTCCCAAGGTCCGTCCTCAAGTCTTTGAGTGAAAAGAATGGCTAAAGTTGAAGATTGAATGGAGAAAAGAAGAAAATAAGCATTGAATTTCAATTTCCACCATGAAATCAAGGTTGAAGATGATTAAGGAGCTCACCTACAGGTTGGGGTACATCCTCCTGTTTCTCCTAAGCTCCCCTGTGTTTGGCCAAAGCAAGGAAAGAAAGAAGATTTGAAAAAGCCTTTCACGTGGGTGAAAGAATGGAGTGTATATAAGGGAAATTCAAGAGAGAGAAAGTGTATATAAAAATCCTTCAATTCCCTAAATTGGTGCCACTTATCCCCCTCACTTCCTTGCATACTAAGCCATCATCCTACCCTTATAAATCCTCTTCTTTATCCATGAATTAAAAGAAAACAAATTAAGCACCTTAATCAATATAATAATAATATCCAAAAATTAGTGGATATTACTTTTTCTTTAACTAATGTGAGTGGGTTCTCCACTCACTTTAGATATTTCGGTGCCATTTCAAGGCACAAGGACGTCCATGCTTATATAAATTCAACCATCATATTTTTGGTTGAAGGGCACTTCCATTAATATATTTATTTTTGCATTAAATTGAATTAGAGTTTCAATTATGCTTAAATCTTGATTATTTTAATATCAAGATTCTCTCTCCCCCAATGAGACTCAAATGAGATGCCCCTATGATTTTATTGTCTCTAATTGATACCAAGAAACATTAGAAACTCTATAGAAGTGGTATTTTGCATATTGAACCCTAGGTTTTGGGTAAAATGCATATTACACCAAAACTAGGTTTTAATGCACACACATTGCTTAATAAGCTCTTTCTTGGTGCTCAGGCTTGTGGAAGACATACCTCAGCATCATTCTCATTCTTTTGATGCTTCAACACTTGAGGAACATTTTATCATGTAACATTTGCAAGTTAACCCCTCAACTTGGGTAATTTGCACTTTAGTCCAAAATAAGTAAAGCATTGTTTCAACATTATTCAAATAGGACCAAAATTGAAACATAAGTTCCTCTTGAGTCTTAATTACTTTTCAAAAGATAAAAACAAGAATATAAATGACTTACTTAAGCAAAACTTCTAGGGTTAAGCCTTAACCCAGTTCAGGGATGTTACACTAACCCTAATTTCGGGTAATGGTATGAGAAGCCCTAATTGATAAAGAATGGGAAACCCTAACCCTAATTTCGGGTAATGGTATGAGAAACCCTAATTGATAAAGAATGGGAAACCCTAACCCTAATGAAGGAATAGTGGTGTTACCCTTGTATTGCATAGTGTTGATATGTAATTGATATGGTTGTTATCAAGTATACTAACCATGCAGGTATCATAAGTTGATGAGTATAGCCTGGTATGAGCTATGATGTTTATTTGATAAAAATGCTTAATGGGCCTTGTGAGCCATTATATTATTTGTTGCCTAGTGAGAGGTGACAAGATGTTTAATGTGCCTTGTGAGCTATGTGATATGCTTGTGTAACAAGTATCAAGTATACCTTGGTCAGATGACCTGAAGGTAATAGTTACCTGATAAGTGATAACAATGTTTAGTGATGAACTAAGGGTTTGAATACCCAGATGCAGTAAACATGATGATGATATTGTTGAGGGATGAGAATTCCTGGAGGTGAGATAAGGGATTGAGATCCCAATGTTTTATAAAGTTTTGAAAAGTACTTGATAGATGTATTACACTTTTCTTTGTAGCATTTGTCATAATAATTCATGTTTGAAAACTTGGATGATGCTAAAAGAATATGGTAATGCACTTAATTAATCAAGTGAAATATTATCATGTAGAGCCCTGGCCATAGATCCATCATCGTCAGTAGCTGGTGATGGTGAAATGAGTTTTCCCACGGGATCTCTCGAAGGGCATATTTTTGAATATGTGGGGGTAATGGGCGCGAATATCCTTACGCCCTAATGTGGGATTGACGTGAGATAAACATGAGATCTCTCAATCCTTCATTATATGTGCCGGGATGGATGTATCACGAATCTCTCGATGATGTTTAATGCCAGATCGATGTGAGATAAACATGAAATCTCTTGATTGCGAAGAGAGTGCAACTGCCGCTGTAGCTCTATAACGAAGTTGCCAGTATACCCTGGAAAGCTATTTAGCAGTGACACTAGATGTCCTGCATGTGGTCTCACATTGACCGAGACATATGAGGTCATGGAGTCCGGCTCTTCCATTGACCTAGGTATGGAACTGATGTTTTACGCCGCCGTGGTCGGTTGGAGTATGAGCGGTATACCTCATCTCTTCAGGGCATAAGTGTGATTGTAAAATGTAATCAGCCGTGTAGCGCATTTGCTTAAGGATGAAATACAGAAATTATTGGTTGATGTTACATTGCTTAATGTATCCTAAAATGGATAAATGTTACACATGTTCTTTATATTCCTTTTTAAATAGATGATTTACTGCTTTATCATATATAACCTGTAATGCTTTAAAAGATGATATTGCTCTATTATGCTTATTAATATAAAAGAATCCGCTGCTCAATTTATTACTATTTATCTGCAATAATAATATTTTTGGCAGAGGGTTATATCTCTAGCTGGGACATGGGTCTCACCCCGTTGGTCACCAACATTTTTAGGTGGACGCAGACGAGGAGGTAGGGACCATACGACAGGGGAAGGACAACAACATCAGGGACAACAGTAACATCTCAAGTGAAGATACTGACTGTCGTGTCTTATAGATATGAGTCCTATGTGTCGTCTCTATACTCTCAGGTCCTTGGAGTCAGTACTTAGTGTTTTTATGATCGATATGAGATTTTGGCTTGAATGCCTCGAGGTTTTATGTTGCTTATGTATAGTTTTGGCAAAGCAACTGTTGTAAATATATTCCTCGAGAAGAGATGGTACATGGTATGTACAATGTGAACTATAATGTATGCAGTACTTTAGTTCTCTTTATAAGAGTTCCTAGAATTGGATCTTGTTGTAAAAGGTTTTAATTTTTAGTGATTTTTTTGTTATTCTGTTGATTATGGTTAATTCCGCAATTAATTACACAGTGACAGTCTAATTTGTTGTCGGATCATCACAATGTTTTGGTATCAGAGCCTAAGGTTCCCTGAGTCTACAGAGACATAGGATTAAGGTCGTTGAGTCTGTTCTAGTGTCTTCTAGTTTATCTGATAGTGACTTCTGCTCTCAGGAGAATAAGTAAAGCTTGAAGATGGTTGGATCACACGAAGAACATGTTGTTGCACCAGGAGGAGGTGTAAGGGGTCAGGCTAGAGAGGAACTAGTACCTGAAAATCCCTAGCTTGACCAAGATTCGATAGAAAACCCAGCCTTCCATGCTTTGTTTGGACAGTTCATGGTGACAATGACACATATGGCAGATAGGATGCCACCACATGCACCTAGGGCACCACTCCCTGATGAGAGACATGGAGCTGGCAAGATTTTTGAACGGCTTCGACGGATAGGAGCCACTGATTATACTGGTACAGCTGACCCAGCAGACGCAGATCTGTGACTGACTGAGCTGGAAAAGGCCTTCAGATTTCTTAATATCCCAGAAGCTAAGAAGGTTAGGCATGCGGTGTACATGTTGAAAGGGAGTGCTGGTCATTGGTGGGCTATAGAAGATGGCAAAAGGCCAGGTGTTGAGGTTGAATGGAGAGAGTTACGACAAGAGTTTGTTAGTAGATATTTTCCCAAGACTTACCTGGATGATAAAATCTCTCAGTTTGAGCGGACAAGGCAAGGAGCAATGAGCATTAGTGAGTATGAAGCTAAGTTCATGGAGCTTCTATGGTTTTGTCCACACATGACTACTACAGATGAGGAGAGGATTCAACATTTTGAGAAGGGTTTGAACGCTGATTTGACCATACCCGCATCTGCTCTAGAGAATAGAGCGAGGTTTGCCACCTTTGTGGAGTCAGTTAGTCATAGTTAATAACGTTTTATCCGAATGGTGCAACACATCAAGAGTCTAAGTGGGGGAGATTGTAACATCCCAGGATTTGAGGCCTCAGATAAAATGATCTTATAAGGAATGATTGGACTACCCATATCACCAAGGTGCACCTCCTTTTCCGGGAGCCCATCATTAAAGAACTCTATAGTTAAGCGTGCTCAGCTTGGAGTAGTACTAGGATGGGTGACCAGTCGGGAAGTTGATCCCGACTTACACGTGAACGTGGATAAAGTGCGTAGTTAAGGCTAGTGGTGGTCTATGGGGTCAATCATCATTCCTGAAACTCTACTAGAGCCTTGGGCAGTGGACCCAAGCGTTACAGGAATGGTTTGCATTGTCAAAAAGGGGGAGATTGTTGACTTGAGAGTTATACATTGCCCATATTTTGATAATGACTTAACCATTCCATTCCTATGTATCTAATATGTTTGTTCAATATTGATTTTAGGCTTTAGGTACATGAAAAGGATCAAATTACACAAGCCCTAGCTTGTTCAAATTCAAGTCAAATGTAATGCAAGAGTGCAATTTGGGAAATAACTCCAAATGACCTTAGATGAATTTTGTAGTCACTTGTATTGATGATATGACTTTTAACTAAGATGAGAAAAAATTAGGGACACTTAATTCCAAGGTTTAATCACTCATATATCGATTTAGAAAATTTGTCAGAGGTTGTTCATCGATCGAGTTGGAAACTCGACTGATCCTATGATGGATTTTCTGAAGATGACCCATCGGTCGAGTTGCATACTCATAGAACTCGACTGACCGACTCACTGAGTAAAACTGATTTTAGCTCATCGGTCGAGTTTTCCAGAACAAACTCGACCGATAGTTTGAAAATTGGCTTTGTCTTTTAGTTGATCGATTGAGTTACTTTTATTGAAACTCGACCGAATGTACTATACCGAAAACACAGAAAAAGTGATTATAACCATTGGTGAGTTGTTTTGGGCGAAAATAGATCCGTTGCACCTTGGAAATCAGCTATATTTCAACCCTAAGTAATCCCAAACTCAAGGTAACACCCCCAGCTATAAATAGGACCCCTTGGAGTTCATTCCAAGTTTTCTCATTCATGCTATTCTAATTCCTTGCTATATTTGAGTGTGTTACAACTCCTTAAGCCCCTTTCTCTCTAGTTTACACTTCATTTCATGATTATGAGTGAGATAGGCCTGTTGTAAGAGATCTACTTTCTTGTGCTTGTAAAGCTCTCATCTACTCCATCTTCCCTGCCCCTTTCCACCATGAAGCAAAGGTGAAGCAAGATACTCTAAGTGAAGGTGGAGCTGTTGTTGTTCCTCTTCAAGGTTGAAGAAGAGGTGATGATATTCTCTCAGTGAAGGAGAAGGCAAAGGCTGAAGATCCAAGAAGAGTGGAAAAGTCCTTGAAGGCGGAAGACTCGTGCTAGAGTGGGTAAGACCTTAGAAGAAGGCTGAAGACTCTTGCAAAGTGGGTAAGCCCTGGGTAAGGTGGAATACTATTTGTGCTTGGATGGGTAAGTCCTTTGGTGGTCTTGTGTTGTAACTCTAATCGGTGAATATACATGGAAAAGCACTTGCAAAGTCCTAGAGGCTGACCTCTCTAGGTAGTTGACTGATTCTCTCCTAGTTTGGAGAGTGGAACTGTAAGGGAGGCGAGATCACCTCCTTACTAAAATATGGTAAACAAAACACCATTCGAAAGCAGCGGAATAAAAGATATAACTGACTATATTCAATTTCATAAAGGTTTGCAAAAAATACATCAAATTCTCCCATTTAGGGTTACATCAACATACAAAATAGGATCTAGATAGAGGGAAGTCCAAACTACAAATCTTGTCTCCAAAGAAAAATCTCCAAGAGCTAGGTCCAAGCCAAAAGCTATATACTCCTTGATCTGACCTGGGGTTGGAAGCATACCCCAGTAAGAAGAGAAAATAGATGACATCAACAAAGGCTGGTATGTGCATACTAAATAGGAAATTGAGCAATATATGGAATAAAGGACATCAAATATAAAAGGCCTCCCATAGAAAAGACAAGGACCACCCAAATAGGTATCAAGAGAAAAGGAATTGAAATAATATGATAACAAAAGAATACTTGCCATTATTAAATAAAATAGTGGTGCCACATAAGCACATATCATAACCATCATCCTGCATGCATGTGAGACAAGCATAACACTAGAATATTATAAAGACAAAGGCGGACAAGTCTCATAAACTTGAAACCTGATAGAGAAAGGAATACTTCCAATCTCCCAAATATATAAAACATGGGCCAAGAATCACACATCTTTCCCTGGGTATGAGGTTCCTTTCCATCCCAAAAGAGCAGGAAATATCACATCTGCTCGGCAGGAAATAACACATCTGCCATAAAAACCAATGCAATTACACTACTCTAGTGCTAATGAATCACATAGCATGTTAAATGTAAAGGAAAGTAGAAAGTATAGTCAGAATATATAAACTAGTCACCACATAAGTGACCAACATATACATCCACCTCATAAGTGGGCAAAAGACATCACATGTCATCTTTTAGAGTTCCATCATGAACAAAGCATAAGATAAGAGTTCAAAAGAATATCCATGATCACATGTTCAACATCAAATAAGGTATTTCACATGAACAATGATTTTTAAAAGAAAAGACATTGTATATAGGCTAATGTGCATAGGACAAAGAGAATGAATAAGCATAGGTGAATCACTCAACATAGAGGAATAGGGGATACAACATACATAAATAGGGATTTATAGAACATACATAGATAGTAATATCACATACATCTTACTTAGAGTCCTATTAACCTCTTTTCCAAACCTTTAGTTGAAATCAAGGTCCACTTATCCTAGTTCCAATTTCATATTCATGTATTAGAATAACATATATACATTAAAGAGTTGAAACCCTAATATATGAATTTTTTACACAAAAACCTCGATTCAGACCTCAAAAATATCACCACTAACTTAGTTAGGTTTTTCTGATTAAGAAAACATATAATTTTGCATATATTGGAGTTATGAAGGTTAAAGTGTATTTTTGGTGATTTTTGGGTATTTAATTCATTTTCTAAAAACTCTTTTCGACAAACTGAAAAACAATACTTGGAAATATTTTTATTAAAAATAACATGTTTTTCTAAATTCAGAACATATTTTACTTTAATTTTTGGACAAACGAATCAAAAGTTATGAATTATTGAAAATCGACCAATTAGAAATCGACACATCATCAATTTTTAACATAAGATCATGAGTTTTAAGCATGTAATAAGAAATATATGGGAAGGGGGTTATGAAGCTCATACCTAGGGAAGAAATAAGGTCCAAATAGCAAGGATTCTGAGCTTATAAGGTCTGGTTTCTCCAAGCCTAGCTCCTTTCTTGAACAAAGATCACCTTCTCCACTTAGAGGTGATAAACCCTAGCAAAAGAGCATAGAGATGAGGTGTTTTTAGGGTTCTTAGTGGAGTTTTATCATGGAAGGTCATCGTTCCGACTTGGAGGAAGGTGTTAGAAATAATATCAACATGAAAATAGGGAAGGAAAGAATGATACTTACTAGTTTTCATCGAAATTACCAAGGAGGAGCTTTAGAAACCCTAATAGAGCAATTTGGAAGCCATATGAGCCTTCTTCACCAAGGTAGGCTCCCTCTATTACCTTGGGGCAGAAAATTTGTGTCCAAATACAGAAGGAAATATTATCTAAGCTAGAGGAAAGAAAAGGAGAGCAAGAGTTTTCGAATTGTGAGTTGGGAAGGGGTATACATGGCTATATATAGAAAGAGGTGAAGCATGAGGAGTCTTAAGGGACTTTCCATATGTCTTTAGCCTAGGGATTGATGGCCATGCAAGAGGATAGCTCATAGAGGCTTCATACATATCAAAAGTAGGTCTTAAGAGCCCATAGATTATTCTAGGCCATCCCCACCGTTTTTTAAGAAAGAAATAACCTCATTGGTTGATAGCTTTTAAGGATAAGCATCTTTATAAAGAGGGTAATCCCTATAATGCCCTTGGAAAGAAATACCATAAAACCAAGGTGAAAATAGGTTCTCCAATGGTTTCAAATCTCGTTAATGGTAAGGGAATATTTAAGGATTAAAATTCAGTTGATAATTTGTAAAGAAAACCTCCCAATTGGGTAAATTGCATAAAAGTCCAGAATGTACATATAATTGCTAACCTGCACAAACAACATCCAAATTGGACCAAACTTTATCCACAATTTATCTTTGATGTGTAGATTATGAATTTTCCATTATTTAAATATTTTTAATTTATAAAATCATATTATTAATTACTTATGCCTTTTATTGATTTTCTCTCTCCTAAACTTATCCTAATATTTTAAGGTTGTCCAAATTAGATGAAATTTGACATGTAGGATAATTTTGATATGTAGATTTTGAATTTGAATTTTTTTTCCTATTTTGAGACTTCTTTTTATGAGATATGTCATATGGCCCATTGACGACCCATTATCTAAATTATTCATCCAATTAAGTTTCTTATTTTCATATTACCACTAAAATGAGTTATGTGGCATATTTTATGTTTTCAAATCACATCAAAAAGTTAGATTAAGGTTTATAGCACTTAATTATGGTATTTAAGCTTTCACTGAGGTATTTCAGCATAAATCGTTCCATTGGTATAATTAGTGAATAAATGTTCACTAAACCACTATAAATTCCACTAATTAAATAGAAAGGCCAATAAGGATATAAATGAAAGGAAAAGATGGAAAAGAGGGTCAAAAGACAAAATTTCAGAATTCGATATGTTACATGAACCACTCTACATGACCTTATCAAGTGCTTGCTATCAATTCCTCTCATCCTTTCTATGCTTGTTAGTTAGGACATCAAACTGCACTTATGATATTGTTTTTAATTTGATATAATTTGAAGGTCTAATCTATCTTGTGAGAATTTTTGAAGCTCTATTCACCCCCACCTCTAGAGCCCTAGATCCAACACGGTCCACTTCCGGATACTGTGTCATGATTAAAACTCATCCGGTTTCCTGGAGGAGTAAAAAAGCATGCTATGGTAGATCACTCCAACATCGAGGCAGAATATCAGTCTAGGATCATGCTTGATGTGATCTATAGAGGGTCCAGTCCATTTTGATAGAGTTTGGAATCCTTTTCCAAACTCCAACTACTTTGTATTGTGACAACTGGGTGGCTATACGCATAGCTAATAATCCAGTCTTCCACAAGTGCACAAAACACATTAAAGCCGACTGTCATTTTGTGTGAGACCTGTTCAAAGCCAAACAAACCATCACTCCTCACATTGGGATAGGCGATCAAGTTGTGGATAACCTTACCAAACTTCTTCCTCATTCAAATATATGGGCATCAAGTTGGGACTTCATAATGTTTACTCTCTAACTTGAGAGGACGTGTTAGTATAGTTGATATGACTGTATCCGTTCTTTTCTTTCTCTTATACTCACACTTAATTAGAATCCTATAACTCCACTTAAATGGTGTCACTCCTATATATAAGCAGCTATGTACTCTCATTTCTAGCTATTGAATAAACACCATGAATGACATGTTCATGAAGGATTTATTCTACCACTTTATAGAGGAGATATAGAGAAAATGGAAGAAATAATTACTTCTCCTTATGCCCGCGACATACCAAAAGAATAATTTTTAAATAAAGAAAATGGAAGAGGAGAGATGGAGGTACATATGTTGTGTATTCTTTCATTTGGTGTTTATTTTTCTTCTACCTAAATCAGATTTTAGTTGTAGACATTTATTCTTTGATCCATTTTTTTATTCCAATATACCTAGCAACCCCTACTACCTGCTCTGAACTATAACCATGTTGTGGCTAAAAACATTTTTCTCCTTAATAGAGCTATCTCAACAGAGAAAGGGTTCCATTTCAACAATTTGTTGTGGTTAGCAGGCCATTGTTTTACAACAATATATGAGGAATAAGAAAAGGAGAAAGAAAAGCAATTTTGTAGGTCACCGATTCATTGCCCACTGTTTGAGTATAAAAGTTCCTTTTTATCTTTAATAGAGTACAAATATAAACAAAAACTCATTGTTCTCTTTTAACTTTTAAGCCAACAATATAATGATGATGCTCCTAATCAAACTATCTCATGATTGGTACAAACTTTGGTAATATTTCATCCTCTTTGATGTTCATTTTGGTGCCTCTCATGCTAGTGCTCATTTTCTAAAGTCATTTAGAGCACTAGTTGCTATTCTCTCCTATCCCTTTTTGGGTTGCGCAAAGATCTATATTTTTTTAATCTAAACATGTCTAGTAGGATCATGTAGCACATCTACTCACATTATCAATTACTCATATAACGTAGCTACTTTTGTATATTTCTTTTATACTATTGATATGGCCAACAAAACATGGTTAAAAAAATGAAATTCGGAAATTTTCACTCAAATGCATCTTTTAGATTATAGACTACACAAATATGTGGTTATGTATACATGTATATATACTCAATCTGGGTATCTAGATTTTTGAGTATGTGTTTACCTTGGCCCTAGATATGTCAAACTGAGTCAAAATCCACGGACACCCAGGGTCGACCTGTTTAAGTCGGGTCTGGGTGATAAAATTTGCTACATGTTGAAAATTACCCAAACCCATACCCGCTCGTTTATTTAACGAGTTTCACAGGTGGCCCGCGGGCACCCACGGGTGACCCCACTCAACTGAATTACTTATATAAAGACAAATATAATGATATACTAATACTTAGAATAAATAAGATGATCTACTACTCACCATTAATTGTTAAAGAGTTCCAGACCAAACTGAAACTTGCTCAATAAGATTTGATATGAGAGAGAGAGATATTGGAAAAAATTAATCAAACTCTATTACATTACCTAATTGTTCTATTAAACTTAATCTAGAGTCATCGTACAAGTTACTAACTTGAGTTTATTAATCATAATCATACATTATAGGATTTCGACTGAACTTTAAATATGTGCTTGAATGGTTGTAAAAATATAACATACTTTTTATTTAATAGTGATAATGTATAATAGTTGGTTGTTCTTGTACTATATTTCATATAAAAGCACTAGTACTGAATGGTTTTTCTTTACCATTCAAGAAATGATTAAGTAAAAATTCATGTCAAACCTTTTTAGTACATGTTTTATATTTAATTTTCTAATAGATAACATACGAAAATGACACTTACTTACGTTGTTGTTTTCTTTTTGGATGGCTATGTGATGAGATGTCCTAGATACAGGAGCCAAAGAGGATTGAATCGAATAATTCAGCGTATTTGACAACATGAGTCATGGGGGACTTTAACCTGCTGGGGTGCCACCATCTACCACTTAGGAAGAGAAACTATCTAGTTTAGCTTGTCACTTGATGTTTTTAGACAACTTGTGGTACATCTTTTGAGTTATAGTCTCCTTTCTGAGATAATTTATGTAGGAAGTTTTTTTTCTTTCCAAAGAATTATGTACGATCTACTTTTCAAATAATGTGTAGTGGTTTTATATACTTTCCTGGTTCTAATATCATGTATTGTAGCATTCCTTCAGACAAAGAAACTCGTGTTATGCCAACAAAGTTGCACCCAAGTGGTTAAGTGAGTTTGTTTTACACGAGCAGTTGTGGCACCCGAGTGGTTAAGTGAGTTTCTTTGCAAGAGAGGGTGTCTGGCTCAATTCCCCATCGGAACGGGATAAATAGAGTGCCCATATTTTTTAAAAAGCAACTCGTATTATGGAATATATGAGATTTGCTTATGTTGTTGTATATATACTTATAGGGGCATTACATAAGACAACATCCATAATGATTGATATTGCACGTTTTCAATTCATGGGTCCTCTTAGAATTGTTGAGTTCATGATACTAGACGATAGAAAGTGATGAGGTCAATTCTTTGAGCTTGTAGAGTTGCTAATCCGAGTAATCATTAGTTACTTGTATCGCCTGCGAGGGAGGGGGATGCATGTGACAACTTGACATTTTCTAAAGAAAAAAAACTACTTCGTGCTAAATTTGTGATTGTGTACGCATGAAAAATGCGGAACACGTTTCTTGATAGTTGATACCCAAGCATGCTGCATGACATTGTCCGAGTACGCTACGCAGCCACTGAATGAATCAAATACACGCATTGAACGTGTCTATAGGATTGATCAATTACACGCATTGAACAACGTCATTGATGCCGGATGGGTAGGTAGGCCTTCGGGTCCTTCTCCTTTTTAATGTTAAAAAAAGAAGAAGAAAAACTGAGGTGTTCTGGGTTTTCTATCAGCGTGAGACAGCATTGTTTCGTCAACGTTGTTCCATCCGCCTAAAAGTAACGCGTCGTATATCCGCGTTTGTATCTGACCTCCTTTTCCTCGAAACTGGACCTGTGACCGCCTTCTGCTGCCATGTATATAAAATTCGAATGACACTCACCAGTCATCCATCGGTGACTACCATTCCGGCGTTGCAGCCAAACAGCTTTACCCTACATCAACCGTCATCCCCAATCCTCACCACCCAACCACCAGGTCCACCACCCAAAGGCAGAAGCATCGCTCCCTCCGCCATGTTCCTCTGCGAACGCCGTTTCTCCCCACTCTCGTTCATCTCCAGCGCATCCTCGTCGTCCTCCCTTGCGTCCACCACCGCCCTCTGCGCTGACTTCGAGGCTACGCTCCGCCGCCGCCTCCACTCCCTCCTCCCGCCTCCCGCTAATACCAACGACGCCACCGCAGTCCCGCTCGCCTACCTCTCCCGCGCCGTCACAGTCCTGACTTCCACCAACGCCGACGCCTCACGGCTGATCAGGGACCTCTCTGTGGCCTCCGACACCGCGGCGCTCTCCGCCTACCTTGACGCCAGCGCAGGAATCCTTGACCTCTCCAACTTCGCGTCCGCTGAGGTCGACCGGATACTGCGCGGCCGGCTCCTGCTCCAGTACGCGGTCCGCCTACTTGCGGACGGCAGCGGAGGGGAGAGATCGGTGACATGGAGAATTGAGAAGGCGAGGAAGGCGATTGCGGAGTGGGAGAAAGGGGAGGAAGAGGAGGGGCCTGTATCGTCGAAGAACGCGTCCCGGAAGGCTGCGATCTTGGCAATTGGGGCTCCTGGAGAATGGGTCAAAGGGGTTCGTCGACTGTCAGCCTTGGGAAGGGTCGTTTTCGCGGTCGAGGCGGTGTTCGCGCTAATAAGAGGCATTCTAGTGAGGTTCTTATCTCCCGGCGCCGTCGTCTCCCATACAGTGACTCTGGGGATATCCGGGGTCCCCGACGATTTGGCTTGGGCAGGCGTGTACAGGGACTTGCAGATCGCATGCTCTGACAGGGGGTCGTCGCCAAGGGAGGTACTGGAGATCGAAGCCGTGAAGTCCCGCACCAAGGAGGTAATCTACGCCTTGATGTATTCTGACAACAGCATCGGCACGTCATCAGGAGCTGCGGGCGTCAAAGAGCTAGAGAAGGAGGTCGAAGACCTTACTCGAGGCTTGGAAGGTCTGGCCGAAGTCGTAACTGGGCTGTTCCGCTCGGCCCTGCGCGCTAGAGATGCCACTGTGGAGAACTTCCGCGGCCGTGTCTGGAAAAGTGGGAAAACCAAGTAACCAGGGAAGCTTCTTATCTAAACTCTAATCTAAAAGAAGAAAAAGGAAAGAGACCAATCTAAAGGCTTGCCCTACCTTCACAACTGTACATTCCAAGCAATCATATAATCACTAATCGTGGTTAACCCAATACAACTAGTTGATTGTCCACCAACACATGCCTAAATACTAAGGCAAAGACAGAAGAGTTGCAACATATCTTTGTAGGAGGTGCTTCCATAGATGGGCGTGCAATCAAAGTTCTGCCTGGAACAGAATCAACTATTTTTCACTTCTGTACATGGTCGACGTACACTTAAATATCGTCGTTGTAACCTCAATTGGCACACTTCGATATTGCTGTTGTAACCTCAAACTGACAGATGCGTCGGGACAAACGGATTATCCGGTGTCCTTGTAAATTTAGAAAAATCTTGTAAACTAGGGGGATATTTGTATAGCACCCCCACCGACATAACATAGCTATGCATAAGATGGATTGGGGCACTTCCCCCGAAATTTGTAACATCCTAATTTGGTAATAATTGCATATGAGCAGTGATGATTGCAAGTATTAGGTTGTGAATTTTATGACCACCGTGAGGATGGAGTTAGATGACGAACGATGCGATGTTTGGTGGTCATATCATGTGGTTTTAATTGCTACGATTTTATTTTAATAATAATTATGTATCTTGGCCTTAATTTGGTTTATTTGTTATGTGAAAATTAGAGGAGATTTTGTCTTTAAACCTCAATAGAAATAAGGCTCATGTTTCGGGTTTTAAAGGCCTCATCATTTTGTCATGAAATTAAAGTGTGTGTGTGTGTGTGTGTATATATATATATATATATATATATATATATATATATATATATATATATATATATATATAGAGAGAGAGAGAGAGAGAGAGAGAGAGAGAGAGAGAGAGAGTCAGGCTAGAATACACTCGAGTGTATCCGGAGCAGAATACACTCAGGTAGTTTTCCATGATGCAATTTTTTTTTGAAAATCTAATCCATTGATCTTCTTAAACATCTCGTGAACAACTCGTACGCAAAATTTGAGCACATTTGGATATGTATAGCTCATGTAATGAAGACTGCAAAAATTATGCATTTCAAATTAGTTTCACGCGTCGATTTTGTTGCCCTTGGATGAGTGACTTACACACATCCAAATGGGCTCAAAATGTGTTTGTAGCCTAGTTATAGTATGACGGTAAAGATCAACGGTTTACATTTTGCAAAAAATAGTCATAATATGAAAACACACTTGAGTGTATTCGTGCGATCCGTACACTCGAGTGTATCCTAGCCCGACTCTCTATCTCTCTCTCTCTCTCTCTCTCTCTCTATATATATATATATATATATATATATATATATATATATATATATAGTCAGGCTAGAATACACTCGAGTGTATCTGAAGCAGAATACACTCAAGTAATTTTTCATGATGCAATATTTTTTTTTGAAAATCTAATCCGTTGATCTTCTTAAACATCTCGTGAACAACTCATACGTAAAATTTGAGCACATTTGGATATGTATAGCTCATGTTATGAAGACCGCAAAAATTATACATTTCAAATTAGTTTCACGCGTCAATTTTGTTGCCCTTGGATGAGTGACTTACACTCATCCAAATGGGCTCAAAATTTGTATGTAGCCTAGTTATAGTATGACAGTGAAGATCAACGGTTTACATTTTACAAAAAATAGTCTTGATATGCAAACACACTTGAGTGTATTCATGCGATCCGTACACTCGAGTGTATTCTAGCCTAATTCTCTCTCTCTCTCTCTCTCTCTATATATATATATATATATATATATATATATATATATATAAGAATCGACATTTGCACCATCATCTATGAATCATAGTCACAACTCTAAAACTTTATTGCTTAAGCTAGTTAAACACAGAATAAGGGACATGGCACATGTCCAAGAGATTTGCCTTATTATCCCATACTACTTGATATGTTCTAGAATTCTCATGGTGTATAGACATTCACATCCATGAGGCATCACATATTGAACGTTTAGTATATTCAGACCATAAGAATTTTCTTCCTCATGCCTCTAGATATGCATTTTTGCTTGAACATTTACTATGTCCTCAACGATTTTACTTATATCATAATGTCAATTGATCTATAAGTTCGTTCAAATGATTTCCACTCAATTACTAGTTGACTGTTGGCTCAATATACTTTCTTTCATGTGCCAATCGGTAATAATGAAGTTTAGACAAAAGCATAACTTGTATTGTAAGTTAGATGGATAAAAAACTTGAAATTAAAGAACCTATTATATATAAAAGATAGATGATATATGGTTGAATGGTAAATTATTATTTACTAGCTTTTGTATCTTAAAATTTAGAGAAATCTAATACGAAGTATGATAGTTTTAGAAGTATTTTTTTTGCATTACCTTAGTATTTAAGGTTAAGTGTGAACTTATATTCTATAAATTCAAAAGTCAATACTTTTCAAAATTTTGAATATGTGTTTATCTTACATAATTTGGAATGGTCACTAAAATGATGACTTCTTATTCTCTAAGAACTTTGTATACAACAGATCCATGATCTATCAGTTATGCATCAGTTGGCAACATCCTCAAAATTTGAAGTTTTGAATGCGAGCTGTATATGTTGATTCCATTAATGAGGATGTACAACATTTTCAATTAAATTCTAGTATTTTAGATCTTTTGTAGAATATCACTAGGTCATGGTCTATGTTCAGTAGCATCTGAAAATACACCTATAGGAAAGTTTGTTACATGATTAATTGAAAAAAATGCAACAAATGCCCAACTTCACTCCAGGTCCATTAGGATTGAAGTAAACATAATTGATCCTAGAGCGTTTACAAAATGGGTTTAGTTGTCATCTGGTGTGCACGTTCATGAAATGGGGATATCAGGTTGGCTAGTCTGCAAAAAGTCCTTATCCACTGCAAACATGAAGTGAAGAGTGATAACATCCAATGTTATGGAAGTTACATGCATGTTTTATCCTCATTTCACTTAACATTCTTGGTTTTATGTTTATAAATCTCACTTTTACTTACACTTCATGAATGCTTCCCTCCTTATATTTTCCATCTTTTATAGGAAAAAGGTTAAAACCCAACATTACCATCGACAATAGCCTGATGACCCTTTGGATAACATAAGGTAGTACCGCCGGGGCCGCACATGAGAGTCGTTGGTAACTCATTGCTAGGAGCTCTCTCAACTACTCACCCTCATTTGGGAGATGATACCCAACATTCTCATTAGTCATTCACTGACAATAATTTCACCATCAACCAAAGCTCGATGCCAATGACCATCAGATCACATTCTGATACTTGAAAAGACTCAATGTTTCTCTAATGACTAGCATCAGTAGCCCATCAGAGCCCGACTGAAGGCAAAGAAGATCCTACACTCAACCTCAATGGCAGACTAGCCCTACGAATCACTTACATGAGCCCGATGCTCAGGTAAATCAACACTCCAACGACCATGCAGACTAATAAAGACTAATGAACGGTCAGAACACCATTGACTAATGAAGACACTAAGAAACTAGTAGCCCAACAAAGCTTATACAAATCACACCCATATCTATTTTTTAGTTAAGCACGTACCCTAAGGAACATGCTTTTTTGGTTGAGATGCAAGTAAAGTGCCCTGTGCCCAGGAGCTCCAGGGACATGAATGTAAGGTCCCTAAACTTGCTTAATGAGTTGAATAAGCTTAATTATCATAATTGAATTCTTATAACCTTAATATAATATTTTGATATGTTTTGAAATAATAAGACAAGCTTAAGTTTCATATTTTGTCCAATTTGGACACTGCTTGAGCAAGTTATTTAATTTTATGCAAATTTTGGACTTTTTTGCAATTTACCCAATTGAGAGGTTTTCTTTGCAATTTATCACTTACATTATGTTCCTTGGATATTATATCATCATTCTTGAGATTATTGAGCAATGGAGCACCTATTTAAACCTTGGTTTGAAGGTGTTTTATTCAAGGGTATTTTAGGGTTTAGCCCTTCATGGATGAGCTACCTTTAGTACCTATCAACTAATGAATTATTTATTTTGCTTGGAAATTCAAGAAACGAGGGATAAAAATGTATCTATGGATGGCGGGGGAGCTTCTTGTGTGTGTGCTTGTATATTCTTAATAGTTTAAGGCCACATACACTTGGAAAGATACTAGAACTTCAACTCTTCCTTTTTCTTTATCTTAAAGTTTCATATACTTATCCCTAAGCACCAAAATGAGCCATTTGATCTCCACCACTTCCCTCCTTCTATGAAACTTATTATCCCTCTCTGATACTGTGAATTTCCTATCCAAGGAAGAAGAAAGAGGGGATCTTCTTGAAAAAAGAATCTAGGGTTGCAATTGACTTCCTCTTAGGGTTTGAAAAGCTTCCTTCTAGTGATCTTGACCTAAAAGAGTAAGAATCCCCTTCTCTCCTCCATTTATATATATTTTTATCCTTCCTCCTACCTTTCTCCAGGTCAGAACCTTATTGTTCCATGGTAGAAATTGCTCTAAAGCTCTAAAACCCTACCTCTCTTGCTCCTTATGCTTAGGGTTTGCTCATTTGATGAAGAAGGTGCTAGATGGACGAGTTCACAAATTTTGCTTGGATTTCATACCCTACCAACTCGTTTTTCTTCTGTTTGGGAGTTTACATTCTACTTAGAGGCAAGTTTTATAACTTTCTCCATGTTTATTGCTTACCATAAGCTTGCTAGCTCATGTTCTTGCTTGAAAATGATGATCCATGCACGAAAAAGATATGCTTGACTTGGATTTCAATGTTTATAATGTTACCTATTCTGAAGTTAGTTCTAGATGAACCTGTGATCATGTGTATGTTATTCCTTAGGCATAATATGACTTGAATCAGGCTGGTTTGACAACCTATGGTGCTAAGCACCTATCAACCAATGGTCAATTTTAGGGTTTTAAGCCGATTTCTTCTATAAACACATGACTCGATGGTGGCACCATTGCAACAACCGATGGTGTTGTATTCATGACAACTGATGGTGGTGACCATGGGTGTCAAATTACGTTCAACCCTTAGGTCAGGTGCTTGCCTAATTAGAAGCCTAGTGATTAACAACTAAGTACCCTAATGATGCTATCAATCAATGGTGATATTAGTTTGATATTGATGTTGATTAATGAATATTGAGCTGATCTAACAACCTATGATGACTTAATGGTCATTAATGATGGTGGATCAGGTCTTCAAAACCTATGGTGAGTTAATCATATAGCTGTAGCATCAATTAAGCCTTAGATCAATGGTTTCTTGGGTCACTTGATGCAATGGTCGGACCTATTATGTAATTGATGGTTTTAACATATGAACTTGACCCAATGGTCAATATCTAATGTTTATTCCTACAATAAAGTGGAATGATGGATAATGTAATATGTTGGTCCTAATAATGTGATATAGATGGTTTTCTTTATATGATCAACTTAAGGAGCTTACTTGTTGACAATGGATGGCTTGTTTTAAATGAACAGTCGATTATGGGTTTTACCCTACTCTCAACAGAACCCTTATTATTGTTAACCAAAGGATGTCTAGGGGTAAATGGTGAATTTTATATATCACAACTAAATAAGATCATAGATGATTCATTCAAGGTGTTTACTTATGTAAACAATCAATGGTCTTAACTTTTAAACATCCAATGGTTCTGGGTGACATTGTGGTATGGCGATATGGGTTGAATGATGACGAAACAAATGGAGGGTTATCCATAATAAGGTAGTCTTACCTATTCACCCATATGAATAGAAAGGATGATAACCATATTGTGTTGATATGTAACCCTAATGAGGTATAGCTTGTTTTACTTAGCTTTAATATAATTAAATGATGGTAATTGGGTTAGATTAGTCCTTGAATGACTAATACAATCATGGAGTACTCTGTTACTGTTGTTGAAACCCTAGTATGCTATAACCCAATGGTTACACATTGATTGATGTGTGGGTTAATACTTGAGAATAGTATAGAATGTGATGGTGATGCTTCACCTTATGCATCCATGATCCAATGGGGATGCCGTGAGTTAGGGTTTGGGTATAAGTGCTGATTAGTAAGATTAATATAATTTATCTTGTAGAACCTAACTCTAATACAAATAGATAAAGATGAGTATTCATGTTTAACATTCTTATATGATGGAATGATGGCGGAATAACCTCCTTAATATGATCATAACCTTAATATGTTAATTGGTGGTTATCATAGCCACATGGTTGATCTTTTCTTATGCTAAACATGTGCATTATGAATATGATGAGGGTTAATCATATCTAGATTCCTTGCATGTTGATGTAATAAAGGAATGTTCTTAATGTTAATATAGCCCTGCTATGATTGTTTATGAATATCTCCTAGATCATTAATGCAATATTGTGCTGATCTGGTCTATTATATGTAAGTGAGGTTGTTGAGCCTTGTTATAAGGCATGTAAAGATAATGATGATCTTGCAGGGAATAGTATGACGGTCTTAATGACCTTTGGACATGGTTGATCCCTGAATGAGGTGTAATCCTCTTATGTTGATAAGGGTTGATATCCTATGATATTGTGAAAAGGATTTATATCCTGTAATTGTATGATGACTAGTGTGGCCTCATGAATGGCAAGTGAATAGTACCATGTGATGATGAGATGAGAAATTATGTTTCACACATTTTATATCTTTTGAAGTTGTGATATTTATATGCTTAGTGTGGCCTCATGAATGGCAAGTGAATAGTACCATGTGATGATGAGATGAGAAATTATGTTTCACACATTTTATATCTTTTGAAGTTGTGATATTTATATGCTTGCTAGAAGTGAATTAGGGTTTGTATGCCCACTTGTTTGATGCAGCCTTAATTCACCCAATTGGCATAACTAATCAAGTGAAACTCTAATTATGTAGTGCCCTATGCCATAGATCCATCTGAGTGTCAGAACTTGCCAGATGGTAGAACGAGTATTCCTAAGGGAAACTGCGGTCGTGTCTCAGTGATTTTATATGTGACGAGATTGGAGGACAACTTAAGTTGTACCTTGGATGGTAGGGTATGCGTACCCACCTCCTTTCACTAGTGTTGTGACTTGTACCAAGGACGGACTAGGCTGTAACAGCTTGATCTTATGTGTCGCTATGGCGGACCCATACTGAATGGGGGCGGAGAAGATCTTAGGAGTTCAACTCTTCCTAGATCTTGTATGGCACTGATTGTGACCAAGTGGATATCAGTTGGAACTTGCGTGGTATCCTCAAATTCCTTAGGGTTTAATAAAAGATGTAATACAACCATGCAACATATTTGTTTAGGGCTATACATGACTTTTCACATTGGATGACAATCCTTGTTTGTTATCTTTACATAAAGATGTTTCTTAGTGAAATTAAGAGATAGTTGGTATACTTAGGTTTTGGATATGCTTAAGATTGCAGAAGCATACATACAGTAGCTATGCTTATGTTGATAACTATATTGCTACTGCTGATTATAATCATGATGCTAGCTATCATATGTTGTTAGTTATGTTTAGAATGCTAGCCATGCCTTTGTAACTAGAGATGCATATACTACTAATCATGCATATCCAAATAGTTGTGATTATGTTGTTAGCTCTTCTTATGATGTTGATATGTTCAACCTATTAGACATGATGATGTTGTTAGCTATGCTTATGATACTAGACTTATTCATGATGTTAGAGGTGCTCATGTTGCTAGACTCCTTATACTGTTAATAGGGATATGAGAATAGTCTGGCTAATGAAGATAGTTATTATCTACTCCTTTATGTATTTTGTTAATCATCAGTGCGATTGAGCTTATTTGTTATATATGACCAAACTGCTTAAATTGTCTCATTACCTAAAAATGTTAGAATCAATAAATGTTGTTGGAGGTTATATCTCTTGTTGGGACATGGGTCTCACCCTTGTGGTTCGCCACATCTTTTTTAGGTAATCAGAAGTGATGAAAACAAAAATGTGGCAGCAAAGAGGAGCTACAATAATGAATCTTTGACAAAGTTTATTAGATGTCTAATGTGTCCTAGAGTCATCCCTGTACTCTTAGGTCCAGGCGAGAAAAATTTGTATATGATGTTCCAAACAAATTGGACTTTTGTTAGCATATTAATGCTTGTTTGTGTGGCATATATGAATATTGTTCTCCTGTGTATATATGTTGTGGCTAAGGTGATAGAACAATTTGTATCAAATTGGCATAATATGGATAAAAGAAAGATATTGGACTCTTATGCAAATGTTTCTGAGCAGGTGCTGACGTTGAAATCAGTTTTAATTTATCCATATTTTTGGGCATGTGATTAACTAGTGATCGATTATGCTTTATGTTTTCAGTAATCTCGTTTAGTGTAATGGTTTTTCCACAAATTGGTATCCAAGCTTTAGGTTCACTGAGTCTACTGGGACACTATGACCTAGGACTAGGATGATGTCAAAATTAGGAATATGACATAAAAATATGGTGCATACTGCCTAATCTTAGTATTTGGGTGCCTTGGCCAGGTATTCAATTATTGAAGAAAGGTAAGTATGGAACTCTTAGATTGTTATGTTTCTGATTACTTTGATCAAGTAGTCATTTTGAGACAATCTAAAGAGCATAATGAATAAAAAATCATGGTGTGAATATCTCAATCCTACCTTAAAGAAGATGAGAATTGCATCATAATCTATAAAAATTTGAATGCTTGGTAGCTAAAGAGAAAGACACACCACCATAAATCTAAATCTGAATACAAATAAGCAAAAGAGGAGTTCTTGAATATGTGATTCAAGAAGATAATAAGGTAAAAGACAGATAAGTCTATGTTTATAAAGTGATTCAAGGTATGAAATCCACATAAGATGGAGAGAACTCCAATGATAAGTATAAAATGAGAAGATAAATGAGAACAATGACAAAGGAATAAGGTGGAACCTGAGTTAATCTCAGACAAATCTATGTGTGTAAGAAAATGTTAATGTAAAATAAGCATGACATTTGAAAGAAATTAAGGCAGATGATCCATATTTAATGAAGAAAATGTGGAATATGATGATTTACCTGTTAATAAGTGGATGAAAAACATAATAAAATAAGAGAACATAGCCAAGTGTGATAAATAGTCATCAAGGAAGGAGTAATGAGATATGTTAATCATGATGATTCCTATGCTAATGGCAAGGAACCTAAAATGAAAAAGGTAAAATGATACATAAGAAGTTGTAACCTACATAATGAAAATAGAATTGGTTACCTTTTTGCTAGTGATCCTTGAACAATGCTACTATGATGTGGGAAGTGTGTTTCTCTTTGTGGCTTTCCTTTCTACAACACATCTTTCAAGTGGATCATTAACACTTGGTATGTGTGGATTCATTGTAAACATGAGGTTGGTTGGCTTATTATAGCATGTTTCTTGGACTATGATTCCAAGATCATAAAATTTTGTGATGAGTTTGCTTTTGATCCTTCTAATAATTAGGAAGATTCCTCTTATATGTCTTGAGATTTGTTATGCTGGTAAAAGTAGATGAGATAATGATGTGAGTTACTTATAGCACATGATGTGGATACCAAGGTAATGAATCTTAGTATCGATGTATCAACAATATGAGAAATATGTGAAGGTTGGAGATGTTTATTTAAATGAACATTCCAAGTATTCCTCTCCTGTAGAGGGAGAGAGAGAGTTGACTATGATCCTGTAAATGTTGTTTGGAAGGAAAAACAAAAGTGACTCTATACTATTGTGTATGGTCTAGTGATAGCTGGGCAAGACCACTATCAAGGATAGATGGTTTGTTGATGCAATAGATATAATTTTAGGATGATAGCTAGAATTTAAAGTTGAAAGTTACTATTAGGTTTATACAGGTGTTACAACAAGTTTCTATGTTCCATCATGTGGGGTTTTTGTGCTGACCCAAGATGAGATATGTATGAATGATGTGAAATTACCATGATATGCAAGTAACCATGTGAAGGTAATATCATGAGGTGCAAAGGAATTACACATCTTTGTTTACCTTGGATTTTAGGGGCGAAATCCATGTTAGAGGTTTATAGTTGTAAGGCCCCTAAACTTTCCTAATGAGTTGAATAAGCTTAATTATCATAATTGAATTCTTATAACCCTAATATAATATTTTATATTCTTTGAAATCATAAGACAAGCTTAAGTTTCAAATTTTGTCCCATTTGGACACTGTTTGAACAAGTTATGTAATTTTATGCACATTTTAAACTTTTCTACAATTTACCAAATTGAGAGGTTTTGTTTACAATTTATCACTTGCATTATGTTCCTTGGATATTCTATCATAATTATTGAGCTTTTTGATCCATGGGGCACCTATTTGATCCTTGGTTTGAAGGTGTTTTATTCAAGAGTATTTTAGGGTTTACCCCTTCATGGATGAGCTACCTTGAGTAGCTATCAACTAATGAATTATTTGTTTTTCTTGGAAATTCAAGAAATGAGGGATAAGAATGTCTCTATGGATGGGGAGGATCTTCTTGTGTGTGTGCTTGTATATTCTTAATAGTTTAAGGCCATGGACACTTGGAAAGATACTAGAACTTCAACCTTTTCTTTTTCTTTATCTTAAAGTTTCATATACTTATCCCTAAGCACCAAAACAAGCTATTTACTCTCCACCACTTCCCTCCTTATATGAACCTCATTATCCCTCTATGCTTCTATGAATTTCTTGTCCAAGGAAGAAGAAAGAGGGGATCTTCTTGGAAAAAGAATCTAGGGTTGCAATGGACTTCCTTTTAGGATTTGAAAAGCTTCCTTCTAGTGATCTTGACCTAAAAGAGTAAGAATCCCCTTCTTTACTCCATCTATATATTTGTTATCCTTCCTCCTAACTTTCTCTAGGTCATAACCTTGCTGTTATATGGTAGAAATTTCTCTAAATTTTTAAAACCCTAACTATCTTGCTCCTTATGCTTAGGGTTTTCTCATTTGATGAAGAAAGGTGCTAGATGGACGAGTTCATGACTTATGCTTGGATTTCCTACCCTACCTGCTCATGTTTTCTTATGTTTGAGAGTTTACATTCTACCTAGAGGAAAGTTTTATAACTTGCTCCACATTTATTGCTTACCATAAGCTTGCTAGCTCATGTTCTCGCTTGAAAATGATGATGCATGCACTAAAAAGCTATGCTTGACTTGGATTTCAATTTTTATAATGTTCCCTATTCTGATTTCAGTTCTAGATGAACCTGTGATCATGTGTACATTATTACTAAGGCATAATATGACTTGGATCAGGTTGGTTTGACAACCTATGGTGCTAAGCACTTGTCAACCAATGGTCAATTTTAGGGTTTTAAGCTGATTTCTTCTATAAACACATGACTTGATGGTGATACCATTGCAATAACCGATGGTGTTGTCTTCATGACAACTGATGGTGGTGGCCAAGGGTGCCAACTTACATTCACCCCTTAGGTCAGGTGTTGGCCTAATTAGAATCCTAGTGATTAACAACTAAGTACCATAATGATGCTATCAATCAATGGTGATATTAGTTTGATATTTGATGTTGACTAATGAATATAGTACTGATCTAACAACCTATGGTGACTTAATGGTCACTAATGATGGTGCAACCTATGGTGAGTTAATCATATAGTTGTAGCATCAATTAATCCTTAGACTAATGGTTTCTTGGGTCACTTGATGCAATGGTCGGAGCTATACTGTAATTGATGGCTTTAACATATGAACTTGACCCAATGGTCAAGATCTAATGTTTATTCCTCCAATAAAGTGGAATGATGGCTAATGTAATATGTTGGTCCAAATAATGTGATTTAGATGGTTTCCTTTATATGATCAACTTAAGGAGCTTACTTGTTGACAATGGATGGCTTGTTTTAAATGAACAGTCGATTGTGGGTTTTACCCTACTCTCAACAGAACCTTATTATTGTTAACCAAAGTATGTTTAGGGTTAAATGGTGAATCTTATAGATCACAACTCAATAACATCATAGATGATTCATTCAAGGTGTTTACTTATGTAAACAACCATTGGTCTTACCTTTTAAACACCGAATGGTTCTGGGTGACATTGTGGTATGGTGATATGGGTTGAATGATGATGAAACAAATAGATGGTTACCCTTAATAAGGTAGTCTTACCTATTCACTCATATGAATAGAAGAGATGATAAACATATTGTGTTGATATGTAACCCTAATGAGGTATAGCTTGTTATACTTAGATTTAATATAACTAAATCATGGTAATTGGGTATGAATAGTCCTTGAATGACTAATACAATCATGGAGTACTCTGTTACTGTTGTTGAAACCCTAGTATGCTATAACCTGATGATTACTCCTTAATTTTTGTGTGGGTTCATACTTGATAATAGTATGGAATGTGATGGTGATGCTTCACCTTATGCATCTGTGATCCAATGGAGATTCCATGAGTTAGGGTTTGGGTATAAGTGCTGATTAGTAAGATTAATATAATTTATCTTGTTGAACCTAACTATATTACAAATAAATAAAGACGAGTATTCTTATATGATGGAATGATGGTGGAATAACCTCCTTAATATGATCATAACCTCAATATGTTAACTGGTGGTGATCATATCCACATGGTTTATACTTTCTTATGCTAAACATGTGCATTATGAATATGATGAGGGTTAATCATATATAGATTCCTTGCATATTGATGTAATAAAGGAATGTTCTTAATGTTAGTATAACCCTACTATGATTTTTTTATGAATATCTCCTAGCTCATTAATGCAATATTGTGTTGATATGGTGTATTATATGTAAGTGAGGTTGTTGAGCCTTGTTATAAGGCATGGACAGATAATGATGATCTTATAGGGAATAGTATGATGGTCTTAATGACCTTTGGGCATGGTTGAGCCCTGAATGAGGTGTAATCCTCTTGTGTTGATAAGGGTTGATACCTTGTGATATTGTAAAAAGGTTTTATATCCTGTGATAGTATGATGGTCTTAATGACCTTTGGGCATGGTTGAGCCCTGAATGAGGTGTAATCCTCTTGTGTTGATAAGGGTTGATACCCTACGATATTATGAAAAGAATTTATATCTTGTGATAGTATGAAGACTAGTGTAACCTCATGAATGGCAAGTGAATAGTACCATGTGATGATGAGATGAGAAATTATGTTTCACACATTTTATATGTTTTGAAGTTGTGATATTTATATGCCTGCTAGAAGTGAATTAGGGTTTGTATGTCCACTTGTTTGATGCAGCCTTAATTCACCCAATTGGCATAACTAATCAAGTAATACTCTAATCATGTAGTGCCCTATGCCATAGATCCATCTGAGTGTCAAAACTTGCCCGATGGTGAAATGAGTATTCCTAGGGGAAACTCAGAGCACATACTGATGAGTACTTAGGGTGCTTGTCATCTTGAATTCAAGTGTTTAGGGAGGATGACTATGGTCAGACCTAGCCCTTAGTTTGAAAACGTATACGGTAATGTATTAGTGATCTTATATGTGAAGAGATTGGAGGACAATTGTGGTTGTACCTCGGATGGTAGGGTATGCGTGCCCACCTCCTTTCACTAGTGCCGTGACCTGTACCAAGGATGAACTAGGCTGTAGCAGCTTGACCTTATGTGTCACTGTGGCGGACCTATACTGACTGGGGGTGGAGAAGATCTTAGGAGTATGAATCTTCCTAGATCTTGTATGGTACTGATTGTGACCAAGCAATGGTCAGTTGGAACTTGAGTGGTATCCTCAAATTCCTTAAGGTTTAATAAAAGATGTAATACAACAGTGTAGCATATTTGTTTAGGGTTATACATGATGTTTCACATTGGATGATAACCCTTGTTTGTTATCTTTACATAAAGATGATGCTTAGTGCAATTAAGAGATAGTAGATGTACTTAGGTTGCAGATATGCTTAATATTATAGATGTGTACATACAATAGCCATGCTTATGTTGATTACTATACTACTACTGCTGATTATAATCATGATGCTAGCTATCATATGTTGTTAGTTATGTTTAGCATGCTAGCCATGCCTTTGTAACTAGAGATGGATATACTACTAATCATGCTTATCCAAATAGTTGTGCTTATATTGTTAGCTCTTCTTATGATGTTGATATGTTCAACCTGTTAGACATGCTGATGTTGTTATCTATACTTATGATACTAGACTTATTCATGATGTTAGAGATGCTCATGCTGCTAGACTCCTTATACTGTTAATAGGGATATGAGAATAGTCTGTCTAATGAAGATAGTTATTATATGCTCCTTTATGTATTTTGTTAATCATCAGTGCTATTGAGCTTATTTGTTATATATGATTAAACTTCTTAAACTGTCTCATTACCTAAAAATGTTGGAATCAATAAACATTGTTGGAGGTTATATCTCTTGCTGGGACATGGGTCTCATCCTTGTGGTTTGCCACATCTTTTTTAGGTAATCGGAAGTGATGAAAACAAGCATGTGACAACAAAGAGGAGCTACAGTAATGAATCTTTGACAAAGTTGATTAGATGTCTAGTGTGTCCTAGAGTCATCCCTGTACTCTCAGTTATGGGCAAGAAAAATTTGTATATGGTGTTTCAAACGAATCATGCTCTTGTTAGCATATTAATGCTTGTTTCTGTGGCATATACGAATATTGTTATCTTATGTATATATGTTGTGGCTAAGGGTATAGAACAATTTGTATCAAATAATTGGCATACTATGGATAAAATAAAGATGTTGGGCTCTTATAAAAATGTTTCTGAGCAGGTGATGAGGTTGAAATTGATTTTAATTTACCCATATTTTTGGGTATGTGATTGATTAGTGATCGATTGTGATTTATGTTTTGAGTAATCTCCTTTAGTGTAATGGGTTTTCTACAATGAAGATCAACTATAAATAGAGGTGCAAATCCTCCATTGAAATGACCTTCTGATATGCCATGAAGTGCTGTCAAACTTCATCCTAGATATCGATCCCCAATGATCAAGGACGAGAGTCCAAGGTCTTCCATTGTCACCTATAGCTTCATCAACTCCAACGACCCTCTATGAGAGAAGATGAATGACTAGAGCAACCATCTTCATCGTCATCACCATCTCTGTGAAGAAAGAGGTCACCATTGACCACTAGTTCCCCTGTGGTTACTGTCCATTTTATGTTCTTCCTTATTCTCCATATTGTTCATCTCCCATCCCTCCCTCCATCCATCTTGTTATATATTCACTCATTTATAAATATGTATTATCTCTCAATAGACAAGTTGATAGACCATTTTCTGGGGTTGCGAGTATCCATTAAGGCTCTCCCAATATATAAACATCCATATCCATTGATTGTATTTACTCTTAGAAAATTTTATCTCCATACTCTTGGTCTTTAATGCTTCAGTTGCATGATTAGCTATCATCTTATGTCATTTGATTGCTAATGCCTCAATAGAGTAGTATTATTCTATATCTAGAGTTGTTGAGTGTATGAATGCATGTGAATGTTGGAATACTGAATCTAATGATCATATTATTGTATTTTTGATTGTATGTTTGCCATATCAAGAGAGAGAGAGAGACTCATGTTTTACATCTAACCCAATGTCGAGAGAGGAGGGAAGAGAAGCTAATGATGATTGCTTGTAACTATGATAAGGGTATACTCTGGGTGTGAGTACTTAAATGGTGAAATCCACTATAAGTTTTATCCACATATTAAAATATATTAAAAGATCCAAGTTCTATATTGTATTTTTAATATAGTTTTACTTTACTTTTGTTGTCTTATTCTTTGTTTGTATACATAGTTCGGTAACAAACACCTATCTCTCCTTTTGATTAGACATAACTAAGTCAAGAACTCAAATCCTATGCACTTGTCACCCTTGTCCATGTGTTCGACCTTGATTACTACACAAGGCTTCATATTATCATTGTGGGAGTCTAAGAAAAAGGTATAAATATAAAGTCCAATTACTCTAGATCTGCTTCTACTTTTGACATGCGATCTTAAGCGATCAACTTTTTGCACCATTGTTAGGGATAAGGTAATCAACAACTAGTAAGGACCCAATGTCTACTGTGACTATGTCAGTGCCTTTAGGCTAGCAATAAACTTGATTACATCCAATTTTGTGGATGTTTCATGTCTAATAATTTTGTTCCTAATTTTCTTGAGTAACACAAACGTGCTTTAATTTGTCTCACATTTTGTTCATGTTTCTTATTTGTGCCTTAACTAGACATTGACTAGTTATTTTGTGTAGGAAGGTCATCAATCGAAGGGCTTAGCCAAAGAGGTTCACTCAAGTCAGGCCCTTCATCAGTTCCCACAACCAATGTCACTACTTATCCAACTTTCAAGAGCACCAACTGCTTCATCGTCCTAGAGCACCATCGTCCTGACCATCCATCAATTCCTACAACTGAAGATCTTGCTCGGGCGACCTTCTATTGGTAAGGCAAGACATAAACATCTAGGGAAGGTTTGAAGACAATCCATCTTCTGATGGCTCAACCGAGAGTCATCACCCAAAGGTCTGTCTATACTCACCTTCCAATGACTCGAGTGAGCATCACTCTTCTAATGGCTCAAAGAGGTACCACCCCCTAGAGATCATAAACTGACCATCTACATATGATTTGACAATATCCATCAACCAAAAATCCAATACCCTCTCCTCTTTTGATGGTGTGCCTGCGAATGACAAGTGAAGATTAGGAAAAACTAGTCCTACCTATGTTGATTGTGGGTACATGTACCATTTTGTTGAAGGACATTCTAGCTTTTCCTGGGAATATGACATGGGTTACTTCAGAGCCGTGGCACCTGGTACTTGGACATTGACTCGGGGCATTTTTGATGGCTCATTGGCATCACCCACCTACAGATCGCGGGCTATGTACATCAACCGCTAGAATTAATTAAGCGTGTGTCTTGAGGCATGTGCCCAAGAGACTTGGGGTGCACACAAAGCTCATCCATGAGCACCTCAAGCACTGTAGTGGATGCTATAAATAGTGAACCCCTTGCTACTGTGAAAGGGTCACTGATTACTAGAGTCAAAGACAAAGTGCAACCCTTGTATCAGCTCACCATAAACCTCCACTCGCCCCCATCAATTCACCACATCCAAAGACAATAGTAGTTGACCTTTATTACTTCTGAGCAACACCTAAAGCCTCCTTTGAGAGAAGAAGGATGATAAATATGACACCTACCTTCCTCGTGCCATCACCAGTGTAGGAGAATAAGGAGGTCTCCATAGACCTTGATTCCAAATAGAGTTGTTGTTTGGTGTATCTTCCACCTTTTTCTCTAATCGGTTCACTTTCTTCCATCTATCCATCACTATATCACCTTATATTTGTAAATCCGAAATGTCAATCACCACCATGAGTGGCTGGTCCATTTAACTTGGGTTGGGAGTAGCCACTAAGGATCTCTCAACATGTAAATGCTTATATCCATTGAATGTATATACTCTTAGAAATGTTTATCTCGATACTCTTATTCTTAATGCTTTACTTGCATGATTAGATACCATCTTGTATTCTTTGATTGTTAAGTAGCATTTACCTATATCTAAGAGTTGTAGAGTTGAATGAATGCATGGTAATTTGGGAATACTTAAGCTAATGATCATATGGTTTTATATTGATTTTTTGTTTTCCATATTGAGAAAGAAACAAATTCATAGTCTAGATCTATCCTAAACCTGAGAGAGGAGGAAATAGACACTTATGATGGTTGCTTGTAAACTTGATAAGAGTATACAATGGGTATGGGTTTAGGAAGTTGGTGAGAGATCTTAGATGATGGGATCCTATTGAAGCTCCTAATCCATATTATCTTATCCCATTTAAAAATTACTGTTCTTTTTCATTTAATATTTGTTTTATTTTATTGGTTTGTTATCTTGTCCATTGAAACACCTCCTTTCCATAAGGATCACCTATCTATCTTTTGGTCGGTGTAATTAAGCTAAGGCTTTAATTCTAAACACATTCACCCTTGTTCGTGTGTTCGAATCCAATTCTTGATATTATTGTTGCAGATGCCTAAGTATTGGGTATAAACTTATGGTTTGATTACTGTAGACCCCCTCATTTTGTATGTGCCATTTTAGGCGATCAACATTCTGGCACCGTTTTCATAGACAAGGAAACCGTACTGTTAAGAACCCAAGTCTATTTAGCATACACCCGTGTGATAAGTCTAGCAATAGACTTGATCACACATTTATGAACAAATAGCTCTATCTCTTTTGGATACTTCATATTATGTGTCCAGTTTCTAAACTCGCACATGTGATTTATTTTAAGAAGTTAGCATAACCCAGACCACTGTCAGAGCGACAACAAGAACCATGCCTCCCCAAAGGAAACTGACTCTTCTCAAACATAATGATGAGGAGACCCACAAGGAGAACAACGAAGATTGTAATGAGTATCATCATGAGGAGGAAGGGGGTGATGAACATTTCCATGAACCAGAAGGACCTCAACCTCAGGTTGGTAAAAAAAAACAACAATGATAACTATGAAAACAATGATAACGACGATGAAGATGGAGGTTCATTTCTATGTAATCTAGGCACAACATAGGAAAATGAATCAAGATGCCTAATCACCATCCCTCAATTCAACATTTCAAACTTTGATCTAAAGCCAAAAACTATAAATTTGATCCCACAAAGGAGTTTCAGAGGGTACTCTCTAGAAGAAAATCCTTATTACCACCTCAATGCTTTTAAGAATATTTGTGACACCATTATGATAAACAAGGTACCAAAGGAAGTTATGTGCTACATAGGGTTTGGTCTCCTTATAAGGGACAAGGCCATGTCATGGAATCTAGCCTTGCCAGACAAAAGCATCAATGGGTGGGGACCTCTAGCTGACTCTTTTTTTTATTAAGTTCTATCTAGTGGAGAAGATTTTTCGAGATAGAGACAAGATCACATGTTTTAGATAAAATCCAAGTGAGAACCTATATGAGGCATGAGAAAGATTCCAAGAAAGGAAACTCCCTCATAATAATTATGATAAAGGATTCCTAGAAACCACCTTCTATAATGGTTTCACATATGTAGAAAGGACTTCACTAACTGTAACCATAGGTAGTGATTTCTTGGGTAACATCTTGAAGAAAACCATGAAGATGATTGATAACATGACTTCACTAGAAACTGACCTAGATTATGAGATATAGTAATCAAGGAAGGTATCTATTGAAGGGGAAACAATTGAATTGAGGGCCCTAGAAGCTCTAGCTGCTCAAATTTAGAAGATAGCTACCGATGTTCGCCAACTAAAACACTTTACGAATAAAGGGAAGAACAATGTTGACAAAATGATGAAATGTGTTATATGTGGAGAAAGTGACCGTGGTGTTGACCACTACATTTACATACTCAAAGAAGAGGACAACCAAGGTGACGATAACGAGAATATTTTCTTTCTAAATTTGAAGAGACCAGACCATCCTAGATTCTCCTATGAAAACAAAGATGCTATTGAAAACTCCCATTAATTGAACAACCCACCTAATAGACCACCTGGGTTTGGTAGAGGCGGTGTACCCTATGGATTCACCAGAAATACGATCTATGAACAAAATAGATATAACTCTCAATGGACAAAATCAAACTAGAATCTAAACTTTGGGGGAATAAGTCAAGGACATAATTAGACATGTGATCATCTAGATTTGACATCTATACTGTTTTCTTTTGCAAAGACACAAGCTACTATAAGGAACAACTAAGATAAAGCACATCAATAATACTTCTAAAAATGATGCAATCCTAGATAGGGGACACCATTGCACAGATGGATGATATGCAAGCTCACAACAAACAGATTGATCAACAACTAGCACAACTATCTAATTGATCAAGAACCCACAAGGAAATATACCTTCCATGACTAAGACTGCAAAGATGGATATGCTCAGATGAGGCAAAGTTTCATAAGAGTCAACCTATAAGGCTACTCAAGGAAGTGTTCCCATCATTGAGTCCCTAATTTAAAACAACTTAAGAGAGGAAGAACCTAAAGCTGAAGTTAGTTCTAAGAAGGTTAGTTTAAAGGAAAAAGATAGAGGAAAGAAGTTAGTGAAAGAGAGGAATCTTGGCACAACTGAAGGGCCACAACCAATAGGGACCACTATGAACCAAGAATGCCTTTCCCCTACAAGATAATAAAATCTTACAAGAAAAAGAGGTATGAAAAGTTCCTTGAAGCCGTAAAGAAATTATATCTCGACATCCCTTTTATCAATGCCATCGAGGGAATGACAACATATGCAAAATTCTTCACGGACCTTATTACAAAGAGAAGATGTGGAGATGAAGTTGAAACTGTTAGAATTTCAAGGATGTCTAGTACTTTCGTGTAAGCAACAATGTTGACTAAATGAAAGCACCCTGGAACCTTCACTATCTCGTATAATGTGGGAGACAATGAGGTAAGACAAGGTTAGATAATCTTAGAGCTTGCATCGACCTGAGGCTGCTCAAATTAGCTAGATATTTGGTCTTATTGACACAGTCAAGACTGGAATGCACATTTAACTAACTGACCATTCCTTCACAAAGCCTATTGGGATAGTAGAGGATTTTCCCATTTGTGTCAAAAAAATCTTTATTTCGTATGATATAGTTGTTATGTATACTGTGAAGGGTTCGACATGCCTAATGGTTTTTGGAGTTCGTTCCTTTCTACAAGGAGAGCCTTAATTGATATAAAAGCAGGGACTATTATAGAGTAGGAAAAGACTATATCAATTATTGTATCCAAGACTGTATGATGGGACCTTCCTTGTTTGAATCACTTTACTTCATGGATAGTTATAACCAGTTCTACGAGGAAGCTTAGCATCAGAATGCTATGGTTGATCCTATAACGTCAGATCTAAATAATGCTAGTCATAGTGAAGAAGATATAGAGGTTATTGAACAATTTGAGTATCTGAACCAACCAGAAGACAACTACATGATGAAGAGGATGCAATCATAGAAATTGTGAAGTACACTTCTATGGAAGAGACTCCCAAAGAAAAAGAAATGCCAATACCCAAGCTAGAGTTGAAGAAACTCCTTGAAGGCTTGAAGTATGGATTTCTTAATGATGAAGAGAGGAACCCAATCATCATAAAATCTACTCTGACGGAATACCAACAGAATAAATTGCTAATTGAACTCAAACTGAGAAGGAAAGAAATTGACTACTCTATGGAATCTAATGGAGGTTTGAGTCCTATAGATTGCATGCATATGATCTGTTGGGAAATACATGCATATGGTATAACAGTGGAAACAAATTTTTTATCTATTTGTATTCCCATAGCAACAAGAACACATCAACTACTATGAAATAAGAATGATGTTTTAGCGAGTTATACCTAGTCCTGGAGTAAGTCCAGTGGCAAAACTCACCTTTTTGCAATTGTTGACTAGTTTCTCTTAGATTGTGGTTGTGCAGCTCCTGGTCTTCACCACCAACAACTGTCTATGTCTGCAGTGACTCCAGTGGTCTCGCCACAGACTATAGGTTTACTTTTCTCTCTGAGCAGCAACCAAAGGACTCCCACCTCTAGAGTAGTCCACACAGACCAATTAGAACTCATGTCATTCACCAAGAATGGACATGAAGGAGTTGTCCCTCCCATTAGTGTACTAGTCACCAACCTGATCTCCCACAATGACAACTTCTCAGTTATTCCCTCTCGTTGGCTATCCATCCATGTTGGGTAGGACTTGCCTAGGCTCTCTCAGTTACCACAACCAGAGAGGAAACCAGTTGTCAAAGGAACCGATTCTCAGTTGTCTATTTTGTGTCTTGAGAATACCCTGGTACCCCTCCTTTTATAGGCGAAGTTAGGGTTAGGGTTCCCACTCTGTATGGGATTGTGTGGGAGTGGAAGGTGTGATACAGCGATCGAACAAAACATAATTAACTAAGCGGAAGCGATCATTAGCAGCAGATTAACAAAAATCACTAAAAATTAAAACCATTTACAAAGAGATCCATACAGTGGAAAACTCTTTCAAAAAGAACAAAAATAATTCAATTACATTCTGGTTCACAGGTACATATCTTGTACCATTCCATCTCGAGGATTACAAGCATCAACTTCCCTGTTTAAAACTATACACAGGAAACATAAAAACATTGAGGCATCAAGCCAAAATCTCATATCGATTCATTAAACTAACTACTGACTCCGAGGACCTGAGAGTACAGAGACAACACATAGGACTCTATACATAAGACATGACAGCCAATGTCTCCACCTAAGAATTCATTGTTGTCCATGCTGCTGCTACTGCTCTTCCCCTGCTGTAGGTTTTCTGCCTCTTCCTCCGTGTCTACCTAAAAAGTTGGATCCCACGGGGGTGAGACAATTGAAATTGTCCCAGCGAGAGATATAACTCTCCACCAAAACATTATTATTGCAGTTTAATAAGATAAAACTGAATAGAGGAATCATAAATGTTTAACAACAGATAATTCATTGTCTAAACAAATTAGAGCAATATTTATTTTCAAGGCATTTCAGCTATGACTGATACAACATCATATTATATATTTAATAAGGATATGAAGAACATGTATGACATTTATCCATCTAGGATATGCTAAGAAAGATACCATCAACCAATGATTTCTCATATTTCAACCTTAAGAAAATATTCTACACGGATGATTACATTTTACAAACATACTTAAGCCCTAAGATGATGAGGTATACCACTTTACTCCAACCGACCACAATGGCGGAAAGAATCAGTACCACACAAGGTTAATGGAAGAGTCGGACTCCAAGACCTCATCCTTCTCGGTCAGTACAAGATTTATTCGGAAGAGACATCACATGTCAAACTACAATTAGCTTTCCAGGGTATATTGGCATCTTCGCTATAGAGTTATAGCCCACAACATATACTCTCTTCAGGGTTATGGCCCATAGACAATGCCTGGTATCATATCATGGAGTCATGGCCTGTAGACATACTCAAATTGGGGTATGGTCCGTAACTAATCCCATGCATAGGATATAGCCCGTAGCCATTCCTATGGGGCATAAGGATACAATTGCCCAATTACCCCCACATATTCAAAAATATGCGCTCTGAGTTTAACTCGTTTCGCCATTCTGCAAATTCTGACGCTGATGGATCTATGGTCCAGGAAACTACATTATATGTTATCACTTGATTAATTAAGTGTATTACCATATTCTTTTAGAAACAACAAGTTTCCAAACATCAGTTATTATATTAGTTGCTAGAAAGAATGTGTAATACTTTCATCAAGTACTGTTCCAAACCTTTAATAAAGCATTGGGATCTCAATCCCTCATCTCATCAGGGGTATACTCATCCTTTAATAAACTCATCATTATTATGATAGAAAATGAGTATTCAAACCCTCAGTTCAATATAGAACAATAGTTACCATTTATCAGGTAACTAATACCTTCAGGTCGTCTGACCAAGGTAAGCATGATACTTGCTATACAAACATCTCACATGGCTCACAAAGCCCATTTCATCTCTTGTTACCTCTTACTAGGCAACAAAGCATGTTATGTCTCATAAGGCCCATTAAAAATAATAAATGAAACATCATAGCTCATACCTGGCTATGCTCATCATCTCATGATACATGCATGGTTAGTACACTTGATAACAGTTATATCAATTACATTTTAGCACCATGCTATTCAAAGTAACACCACTTATACCCTTCTTAGGGTTAGGGTTTTCCAAATTCATATCAATCACAGTTTCACATTACATCCTTACCTTGAATTAAGGTTTCTTATAACATTTCCCCTAAAATTAGGGTTTCATGTGGCTTTACCCAAAAATTAGGGTTTTCATGAAGCATTCCCTTAAATTAGGATTTTTCATTAAAATACCCTGAATTAGGGTTTCTCTTATCATTACCCTAAATTAGGGTTACACCATCACCCTAGACTAGGGTTTCACCTAGCTTTACCTTAAATTAGGGTTAGAGCTCATCAACCTTCTCGATTAGGGTTTCATGATCTCATCATCATGGAACAAACCCTAATTACATATTTTATTCATGTTGATAGTGTTGAGGATTAATCACTACATGATTATCACTCATGTATAAGTTCCTCTCTCTCATCTTCTCTAGGAGGTTAATTACTTTAATCTTGATTAGGTTGAATCAACTTGAATGAAGAGTTGACATAGTGTATTAAGTCATTGCTTCCATAATCATCAAAGGTTAAATCAACTGGATTTAACTTTGATATATGCCATTAACAATGAAGGGGTTAATTAATCTTTCATAGCTTTGAGACTATTAGATCTCCAAACGATTTTGTTACTTTTGAACCTTCAAACGGTTCTGACCTCCTTGACCTTTAAACAGTCTTGAAGACCGTTAGACCTTAAATGGTCTTGGTTCAATTGTATCTCCAAACAGTCTTGAATCTTTTATACCTCCAAACGGTCTTGCCCTAACTCCTTCAATCGATTTTGAAACTGTTTGCTCAAATTATCATTAAAACCGAATGGACATCAAACGGTTTGAGACTATTTTCCCTCGAAACGGTCTAAAGACCATTTGATCTCAAACAGTCTCAAGACCGTTTGGACTCAAACGGTCTCAAGACCGTTTAGTCCAAATCATCTTGAAACTGAATGGATCAATTAGGCTTTCCACAATCAATTGATTTAGGGTTTGCACCCATTGGACCATCCAACATTAGGACCATTGAAAGTACATCAAATTACAGCCCTTGGATCTCCAACCATCAACCGCAATCAACCATTGACCTCCAAACGGTCTTTAGACTATTTGGTCTTAAACGGTCTTGAGATCGTTTGACCTCCAAACGGTCTTGAGACCGTTTGGGTCAATCAACCTTGAAATCGATTCCCTCAACTAGGGTTTCAATCAATTCAATCGACTAGGGATTGTAATTTGTGGATCATACATACATGGAACCTTTTAAAATTCCATTAGTCGGAAGCATTAGATTATCATCCAACCACATCAACATTTGTCCTTCAAACGGTTTGAGTCCTCTTGACCTCAAACGGTCTTGAGACCGTTTGATCACCAAAAAGCAAAACCATTTGCACATGTTCTATGTTAAGGTGTGTGCTTAAGATGACATCATCATCTTCAAGATTGAAACCTTCGAAATCCATTGTGATTCTTGTGGTGAATTCAACAACCAATCAAAAGGAAATCCAAAAGTAAAGGAGGAATCAACATATGATAAAGGAATGAAATCAATAACAATGTTTAAGGGTTCAAGTTATATAACCCACCTTCAAAACTGAATCCAAGCTTCAAGCTTCACGTCCTCAATGGTGAATGAAGCTTTCTCAATTGCCCAAGGTCCGTCCTCAAGTCTTTGAGTGAAATGAATGGCTAAGGTTGAAGATTGAATGAAGAAAAGAAGAAATTAAGCATTGAATTTCGATTTCCACCATGAAATCAAGGTTGAAGATGACTATGGAGCTTACCTACAGGTTGGGGCACGTCCTCCTGTTGATCCTAAGCTCCCTTATGCATGGAAAAAGCAAGCAAAGAAAGAAGGGTAGAAAAAGCCTTTCATGTGGGTTGAAAATGAGATGTATATAAGGGAATTTCAATGAGAGAGAAAGTGTTATAAAAATCCTTTAACTCCCAAAATTGGTGCCACATACTCCTCTCCATCCCTTGAATACGAATCCATATCCCCCACCTAGTAATTCCTCATCATTATCCATGAATTAAAGAAAACAAATTAAGCACCTTAACCATATTATAATAATAATATCCAAAATTGAGTGGATATTACTTTTCCTTTTACTATTGTGAGTGGGCTCTCCACTCACTTTAGATATATTGTTGACTTTGAAAGGAAAAAGGACGTCCACACTTATAAAAATTCAACCATCTCATTTTTTGTTGAAGGGAAATTCAATTAATATATTTATTTTTGCATTAAATTGAATTAGGGTTTCAATTATGCTTAAATCTTGATTATTTTAATATCAAGATTCTCTCTCCTCCAAAGTGATTCAAATGAGATGTCCCTCTCATTTTCTTTTCTCTACATGATGCCAAGAAACATGAGGGACTCTCTGGAGGTGGTATTTTGCATATTGAACCCTAGGTTTTGGGTAAATTGCACATTACACCAAAACTAGGTTTTAATGCACAAACATTACTTAATAAGCTCTTTCTTGGTACTCAGGCTACCACAAGCCATACATCTGCATCATTCTCATTCTTATGATGCTTCAATCACTTGAGGAACATTTTACCATGTAAAATTTGCAAATCAACCCCTCAACTTGGGTATTTTGCACTTTAGTCCAAAATAGCACAACATTGTTTTCACATTATTCAAAAAGGACTAAAATTGAAACATAAGATCCTCTTGATACTTAATTACTTTTCAAGAGATAAGAGAAAGCATATAATTAACTTTATTTAAACAAAACATCTTGGGTTAAAGCATAACCCAGGTCATGGATGTTACAAATTATCCACCCCTAACCGGGATTTCATCCCCAAATCATCAAGAGAAAAGAGAAGGGTACTTCCTCCTGATCTCTTCTTCTAGCTCCCACGTAGCTTCTTCAATGCCACGATGATGCCAGAGAACTTTCACAAGACATATGTCTTTCTTTTTCAGCTTTTTAATTCTTTTATAAGGATCAACATAGGTCCTTCAACATATGATATATCATCATTTAATTCTAACTCCACAGGTTGTAGAACTAATTCTGTGTCAGGATGACACTTTCTCAGCATAGAGATATGGAACACTGGATGCAACTTATGCAGCATAGGTGGAAACTGCAGCTTATAGGCTACCTTTCCAATCCGTTCAATGATTGGATAAGGCCCCATAAATCTAGGAGCTAACTTTCCCTTCTTCCCAAATCTAAGGACACCTTTCCAAGGTGAGACCTTGAGATATACTCTGTCTCCAACTTGGAATTCTAAGGGTCTTCGCCGTTTGTCGGCATACAACTTCTGTCTATCCTGTGCAGCCTTTAACTGTTGTTGTATTATTTTAATCTTCTCAGTTGTCTACTGCACTAACTCAGGACCTAAAAGTTGATATTCTCTAGTTTCATACCAACATAAAGGAGATCTACAAAGTATACCATATAATGTTTCATATGGTGCCATATCAATACTATGCTGATAGCTATTATTATAAGCAAATTCTATTAAGCTCAAGTGTAGATCCCAACTTCCTACAAATTGAAGGACACATGCCCTAAGAAAATCCTCCAAGGTTTGTATGGTCTTCTCAGATTGTCCATTTGTCTATGGGTGAAAGGTAGTACTAAATCTTAACTGCGTACCCAAAGCTTTATGTAGTCATTCCCAAAAATGACTTGTAAACTGGGGACCTCTATCAGAAACAATCGTAGCTGGAACCCTGTGCAACTGCACTATCTCATCTATATATACCTGTGTAAGCTTCTCAACAATGTAGGTTTTTTTGACAGGAAGGAAATGTGTTGTCTTAGTCAACCTATCAACTATCACCCATATGGAATCATGACCTTTGGCTGTTCTGCGCAAACCAACCACAAAGTCCATGGTCACACGATCCCATTTCTACTGCGGTATAGGCAAAGGTTGCATTCTTCCTGTGGGCTTTTGATGTTCAGCTTTAACCCCTTGACACACCGGACACCGCATAACAAACTCAGCTACATCCTTCTTCAATCCTGGCCACCAATACATATCCTTCAGGTTATGATACATTTTGGTGCTCCCTGGATGCATTGCATACATCAAAGAATGAGCTTCCTCCAAGACTAACTTCCTTAAGTTATTTGCATCAGGTACTACCATCCTATCATGGTAACAAACTACCTGATCCTCTGACTCATGAAATCCATCCTGTTTCTCACTACCATACTCTGACCTAATCTACTGAATCACAATATCAGCTTGCTATGCTTATTTAATCTACTGTCTCAGAGTAGGTTTCACTTGTATCTCATCTAACAGCCCGACTAACAACGATACCTTAAGTTGTACATTGTTTTGCCTCAAGGAGATAAGCATATCTCTCTTAAATCACACTAAGGAGTTCAACTGTGCTTTATCTAAGGCTAGTGATGATGATTTCCTGCTTAGTGCATCAACCACTACATTAGCATTCCCTGGATGATAATCAATTGTACAATCATAGTCTTTGATTAACTCCATCAAGTGGCGTTGTCTCATGTTCAACTCATGTTGTGAAAAGATATATTTTAGATTCTTATGGTCTGTGAAAATCTGGAATGTTTCTCCATAAAGATAATGCCTCCAGATCTTCAAGGCATGGATCACAACAGCTAGTTCTAGACCATGTGTCAGATAATTCTCCTCGTGTTTCTTAAGCTGTCGAGAGGCAAAATAAATCATTTGATTATCCTACATCAACACACATCCTAGACCATTCTTAGATGCATCACAGAAAACTATGTACCCCTTCCCTTGCTCAGGTAACACCAGCACATGTGCACTCGTTAACCTTTCTTTCAACAACTGGAAAGAATGTTGACACTTGTCATTCCAAACAAAAGGAACCTCCTTCCTGGTCAACTTGGTTAGGGGTAAAGCTATAGAACTGAAGTTCTTAATGAACCTCCTGTAGTAGCCTGCCAGACCAAGAAAACTACGAATCTCCATCAGTTTCTTTGGCTATTCCTATTGTAGGATAGATTCCACCTTCTTAGGATCAACACAGATACCTGAGGCAAATATTATGTCCTAGAAAAGAAACTTCTAGTAATCGGAACTCACACTTGCTAAACTTAGCATACAACTTATGTTCTCTTAGCAAAGTTAAAGCCTGACAGAGGTGCTGCTCATGCTGTTGAGCATCTCTACTATATATTAAGATGTCATCTATGAAGACTACTATGAACTGGTCAAGAAAAGGTCGAAAGATTCTGTTCATGAGTTCCATGAATGCATCTGGTGCATTAGTCAGTCCAAACGACATAACTATGAACTCATAGCGACCATACCTTGTTTTGAAGGCAGACTTAGGTATGTCACTCTCCTTGATACGCAACTGATGGTATCCTGACCTCAGATCTATCTTAGAAAAGATAGTTGCACCACACAACTGATCAAATAAGTCATCTATCCTTGGCAGAGGATACTTGTTCTTTATGGTTACTTTATTTAACTGTGTGTAATCAATGCATAACCACATCGATCCATCCTTCTTCTTAACAAAGAGAACCGAAGCACCCCATGGTGAAGTACTCAGTCAGATAAAACCTTTCTCGAGCAACTCCTGTAGCTGTTTCTTGAGCTCTGCCATCTCAGCATGTGCCATTCTATATGGTGTTTGTGCTATTGGTTGCATGCCCAGAATTAGATTAATCTCAAAATCAATTTCTCGGGGCAGAGGTACACCTGGAAGTTCCTCAGGGAATACATCTTCAAACTCCCTAACTATCAAAACTTCAGAAAGATTAGAACTCTCCATTGTGGTATATACCACATGAGACAAGAATGCAAAGCATCCTTGTCTCATCAGCTTTTCAACGACCATAGCTGACACAAGACATGTTGGAAGAATCTTTCTATCTCCCTGAAAGATCCTTGTGTCACCATCATCTGTGAACATAGAGTGGCTTGGAAACACAATCCAAGACAACCTTATACTTTTCTAGGGTGTCCATCCCAAGAATTATATCAAACTCGTGCATCTCAAGTGCGATAAGATCCACCTGAATGCGATGTTCAGAAAAGGAAAGAGTGTAGGGAGAACACACCTCCCACATCACTATAGATCCAAGTAAAGGGGTTGCTAAAAACAGACTATCTGCTCTATGACTGACAATCATGTTGCAGTCAAAAATCACTTCTCTAGTGATGAAGGAATGCGTAGCACCCAGATCAATTAAAACAGATACGAAGCAGGATGAATACATATCAGAATAAAATAGTTCCATCTGACCTATCACAACTCGTGGGTTAACTACTGCTTCAGGTTGATTCATCACATAGAATCTAGCCGTTGCTTGCTGTTGACCTGGTGCTCAGTTGTTGGGTGCCGATGAACCAGCTTGGGACGCTTGCCCACGTCCTTGAGTGCCTCTCAAAAACTACCTCCTCTGAGAGCCTTGCTGACTCTGCCTCTGGGTTTGAGTCACCATTGTGTTCCTGACTGGATAATCCCTGGCCAGATGTCCCACTTGTTTGAACTGATGACAAATTCTGGTCTCAGGATAGGGTCTATGAGGTCCAGTCACTAATGTTGATGCTGTGATGGGGGGTCTATTTGGAACAAAACTATGGCCCCTACCCTTACTTGACGTCCATTGTGTCTGGGTATTGAATCTTGATGGTGCTGTCCGTGCGGAAAACCTTGGCTTCTCAAAGGCCTCATACCTTTGTCCTTGAAACTGAGTGTACACCTTCTTACCACTGGTCTATCGCTTCTCGATTACAGACCTCTCTATCTATCTGACGGACTCCACAAACGTGGCAAACCTCTCCCTATTTTCCAAAGCAGACACATGAGTGGTCAATTCAGCGTTCAACCCCTTCTCAAAATGCCGAATTCTTTCCTCATCAGTAGCTGCCATATGCGGACAGAACCGCAAAACCTCCATGAACTTAGCCTCATACTCGCTAATGTTCATCAGTCCTTGTCTTATCTTCTCAAACTGAGATATCTTTTCATCTAGGTAAGTCTTGGGGAAGTATCTAGTGATAAATTCTCGTCGGAATTCTTCCCATCCGACCTCGACACCTGGCCTCTTGCCCTCTTCTATTGTCCACCAGTGGCCAACACTCCCTTTAAAAGGTACACTACATGTCTCACCTTTTCAGCTTCCGAGATATTGAGGATTCTGAAAGCCTTCTCCAGCTCAGTCAACCATAAGTCGACTTCTGCTGGGTCAGCTATACCAGCATACTCTGTGGCTCCTACCCGGCAAAGCCTCTCAAAAGTCTTTCCAGCTCCCTGTCCCTCATTATGGGCTGGTGCCCTAGGTGCAAGTGGTGGCATCCTGTCCGCCATATGCATCATGGTTGCCATGAACTGCCCAAACAAAGCATGGAAAGCTAGGTTCTCTATCATGGCTGTGTCAAACTGGGGATGTTCAGGTGCCCGTTCCTCCCTAGCCCGGTCCCTTGCACCTCCTCCTGGTGTAGCAATGCTGCTCTTAGCAGCATATTCTTCGTGTGATCCAAACATCTTCAAGTTCTTCTCCTCCTTCTATATGAGCAGAAGTCACTATCAAATAAATTGGAAGACACTAGAATAGACTCAACAACCTTAATCCTATGTCTCTGTAGACTCAGCGAACCTAGAGCTCTAATACCACTAAATTGTGATACACTGATCAAACAAAACATGATTAGCTAAGCGGAAGTGATCATTAGTAGCGGATTAACAAAAATCACTAAAAATTAAAACCATTTACAAAGAGATCCATACACTGGAAAACTCTTTCAAAAAGAACCAAAGTAAATCAATTACATTCTGGTTCACAAGTACATATCTTGTACCATTCCATCTCAAGGATTACAAGCATCAACTGCCATGTTTAAAACTATACACAAGCAACATAAAAACATCGAGGCATCAAGCCAAAATCTCAGATCGATTCATTAAACTAACTACTGACTCCGAGGACCTGAGAGTATAGAGACGACACATAGGACTCTATACATAAGACATGACATCCAATGTCTCCACCTGAGAATTCATTGCTGTCCCTACTGCTGCTGCTGCTCTTCCCCTACTGTAGGGTTTCTACATCTTCCTCCGCGTCTACCTAAGAAGTTGGATCCCACAGGGGTGAGACAATTGAAATTGTCCCAGAAAGAGATATAACTCTCCACCAAAACATTATTATTGTAGTTTGATAAGATAAAACTGAACAGATGAATCATAAATGTTTAATAGCAGATAATTCATTGTCTAAACAGATTAGAGCAATATTTATTTTCAAAGCATTTCAGCTATGACTGATACAACAACATATTATATATTTAATAAGGATATGAAGAACATGTATGACATTTATCCATCTAGGATATGCTAAGCAAGATATCATCAACCAATGATTTCTCATATTTCAACCTTAAGCAAATACACTACACGGCTGATTACATTTTACAAACATACTTAAGCCCTGAGAAGATGAGGTATACCGCTCATACTCCAACCGACCACGATTACAGAAAGTATCAGTACCACACAAGGTCAATGGAAGAGTCATACTCCAAGATCTCATCCTTCTCAGTCAGTATGAGATTTATTTGGTAGAGACATCACGTGTCAAACTGCAATTAGCTTGCCAAGGTATATTGGCATCTTCGCTATAGAGTTATAGCCCACAACATATACTCTCTTCAGGGTTATGGCCCGTAGCCAATGCCTGTTATCATATCATGGAGTCATGGCCTGTAGCCATACTCATACTGGGGCATGGTCTGTAACCAATCTCGTACATAGGATATATCCCACAACCATTCCTATGGGGCATAAGGATATAATTGCCCAATTACCCCCACATATTAAAAAATATGCGCTCTGAGTTTAACTCGTTTCACCATTCAACAAATTCTGACGCTGATGGATCTGTGGTCAGGGCTGCTACATTATATGTTATCACTTAATTAATTAAGTGTATTACCATATTCTTCTAGCATCAACAAGTTTCCAAACATCAGTTATTATATTAGTTGCTAGAAAGAATGTGTAATACTTTCATCAAGTACTGTTCCAAACCTTTAATAAAGCATTGGGATCTCAATCCCTCATCTCATCAGGGGTATTCTCATCCGTTAATAAACTCATCATTATGATTATAGAAAATGGGTATTCAAACCCTCAGTTCAATATAGAACAATTGTTACCATTTATCAGGTAACTAATACCTTCAGGTCGTCTAACCAAGGTAAACATGATACTTGCTATACAAGCATCTCACATGGCTTACAAAGCCCATTTCATCTCTTGTTACCTCTCACTAGGAAACAAAGCATGTTATGGCTCACAAGGCCCATTAACAGTAATAAATGAAACATCATAGCTCATACCTGGCCATGCTCATCATCTCATGATACCTGCATGGTTAGTACACTTGATAACAATTATATCAATTACATTTTAGCACCATGCTATTCAAAGTAACACCACTTATACCCTTCTTAGGGTTAGGGTTTTCCAAATTCATATCAATCACGGTTTCACATTACATCCTTACCTTAAATTAAGGTTTCTTATAACATTTCCCCTAAAATTAGGGTTTCATGTGGCTTTACCCAAAAATTAGGGTTTTCATGAAGCATTCCCTTAAATTAGGGTTTTCATTAAAATACCCTGAATTATGGTTTCTCATATCATTACCCTAAATTAGGGTTACACCATCACCCTAGATTAGGGTTTCACCTAGCTTTACCTTAAATTAGGGTTAGAGCTCATCAACCTTCTCGATTAGGGTTTCATGATCTCATCATCATGGATCAAACCCTAATTACATATTTTATTCATGTTGATAGTGTTGAGGATTAATCACTACATGATTATCACTCATGTATAAGTTCCTCTCTCTCATCTTCTCTAGGAGGTTAATTACTTTAATCTTGATTAGGTTGAATCAACTTGAATGAAGAGTTGTCATAGTGTATTAAGTCATTGCTTCCATAATCATCAAAGGTTAACCATTCTAAAGGTACTAATCACCTAAGTACTTTAGAGGTACAACCACTGGATTTAACTTTGATATATGCCATTAACAATCAAGGGGTTAATTAATCTTTCATAGCTTTGAGACTATTAGATCTCCAAACGGTTTTATTACTTTTGAACCTTCAAACAGTTCTGACCTCGTTGACCTTTAAAAGGTCTTGAAGACCGTTAGACCTTAAACAATCTTGGTTCAGATGTATCTCCAAATGGTCTTGAATCTTTTATAACTCCAAACGGTCTTGCCCTAACTCCTTCAATCGGTTTTGAAACCGTTTGCTCAAATTATCATTAAAACTGAATGGACAACCCATCATTGAAATCAAATGGACATCAAACCATTTGAGACCGTTTGCCCTCCAAACGGTCTGAAGGCTGTTTTATCTCAAATGGTCTCAAGACCGTTTGGACTCAAATGGTCTCAAGATAGTTTTTTCCAAATCATCTTGAAACCAAATGGATCAATTAGGGTTTCCACAATCAATCGATTTAGGGTTTGCACCCATTGGACCATCCAACATTGGGACCATTTAAAGTACATCAAATTACAGCCCTTGAATCTCCAACCATCAACAACAATCAACCATTGACCTCCAAACAGTCTTGAGACCGTTTGACCTCCAAATGGTCTTGAGACCGTTTGGGTCAATCAACCTTGAAATTGATTCCCTCAACTAGGGTTGCAATCAGTTCAATTGATTAGGGCTTACAATTGGTGGATCATACATACATGGAACCTTTTAAAATTCAATTAATTGGAACCATTGGATTATCATCCAACCACATCAACATTTTTCCTTCAAACGGGATGAGTCCTCTTGGCCTCAAATGGTCTTAAGACCGTTTGCCCTCAAACAGTCTTGAGATCGTTTGGTGTCAAACAGTCTTGAGACTGTTTGATCACCAAAAAGCAAAACCGTTTGCACATGTTCTATGTTGAGGTGCATGATTAAGATGATGTCATCATCTTCAAGCTTGAAACCTTCAAAATCCGTTGTGATTCTTGTGGTGAATTCAACAACCAATCAAAAGGAAATCCAAAAGTAAAGGAGGAATCAACATATGATAAATGAATGAAATCAATAACAATGTTTAAGGGTTCAAGTTATATGACCCACCTTCAAAACTGAATCCAAGCTTCAAGCTTCACGTCCTCAATGGTGAATGAAGCTTTCTCAATTGCCCAAGGTCCGTCCTGAAGTCTTTGAGTGAAATGAATGGCTAAGGTTGAAGATTGTATGAAGAAAAGAAGAAATTAAGCATTGAATTTCGATTTACACCATGAAATCAAGGTTGAAGATGACTATGGAGCTTACCTACAGGTTGGGGCACGTCCTACTATTTCTCCTAAGCTCCCTTGTGCATGGAAAAAGCAAGGAAAGAAAGAAGGGTCGAAAAATCCTTTCATGTGGGTTGAAAATGAGATATATATAAGGGAATTTCAATGAGAGAGAAAGTGTTATAAAAATCCTTTAACTCCCAAAATTGGTGCCACATACTCCTCTCCATCCCTTGCATACGAATCCATATCCTGCACCTTGTAATTCCTCATCATTATCCATGAATAAAAGAAAACAAATTAAGCTCCTTAACCATTATAATAATAATATCCAAAATTGAGTGGATATTACTTTTCCTTTTACTAATGTGAGTGGACTCTCCACTCACTTTAGATATTTCATTGCCTTTGCAAGGAACAAGGACGTCCACACTTATAAAAATTCAATCATCTCATTTTTGGTTGAAGGGCAATTCAATTAATATATTTATTTTTGCATTAAATTGAATTAGGGTTTCAATTATGCTTAAATCTTGATTATTTTAATATCAAGATTCTCTCTCCTACAAAGTGATTCAAATGAGATGCCCCTCTCATTTTATTTTATCTACATGATGCCAAGAAACATGAGGGACTCTCTGGATGTGGTATTTTGCATATTGAACCCTAGGTTTTGGGTAAATTGCACATTACACCAAAACTAGGTTTTAATGCACAAACATTACTTAATAAGCTCTTTCTTGGTACTCAGGCTACCACAAGCCATACCTATGCATCATTATCATTCTTATGATGCTTCAATCACTTGAGGAACATTTTACCATGTAACATTTGCAAATCAACCCTCAACTTGGGTATTTTGCAATTTAGTCCAAAACATCACAACATTGTTTTCACATTATTCAAAAAGGACTAAAATTGAAACATAAGATCCTCTTGAGCCTTAATTACTTTTCAAGAGATAAGATCAAGCATATAATTAACTTTATTTAAACAAAACATCTAGGGTTAAAGCATAACCCAGGTCAAGGATGTTACAGAAGGGACCAGAAGAACTCAAACTTTTGAAACCTGCTAGACGCCATACAGTCATCTGGAACATCCAGTTGGCCATATGGTATGCAAGATGACCATCTCACACTACCAAACAGACATTTGACAATTTCTTAATCTTATACAAATTTGGTAATTTCAATTCCAATTAATATCACATATTAATTAACTTGCACTCCCAGTGTGTGTAAGCAAAGCTATTCAGGAAACATATAGAATATTTATTCAGCCCAATTGAGACATTTCACCCAGGAGAGACACCCGTCTCGCTCACCCAGATGCCCATCTGGTGAGTCGAGATGATCTGATCATTTCCATCACATTGAACCGGTCGATTCAACGACATAACTTAGCCAATTTGAACTGTGATTGGCCTGACAGTCCAAACGGTCATCTCAACACTTGAGACACCTATTTGGCTTCCCAAATGTCCATCTCACTCAATGAAATGGTCATTTTGTAGTCCAAGAAGCCAATCATCGATCTATTGTGTGAAGTGAATACCTAAACACTTTAGTAATCAATACAATTGTTATTTAAGATCAAACTCCTCTTCTAGATTAGATCCTATGTGTGTGACCCTATAGGTTCCATATCACTTCAGCGGTGTATGCCCATAACTAGCTTATGACATCATAAGTAGAGAGTGGTGCCTAGTCGCACATCAGTGCTACCCAATGAATGGAAAATTGAAGAACAACTTCATTCTACAATCTATGTAAGGTGTTGCAGTGATTGTATAATTCCTTTGTATCTGATATCCAGAGTGAACTCGAGGCATGGAAGGTCATACTATCAACATTCAATCCATGTTCCTTGAACCAAGAACAAACCATCTGAGATAATTTGACCTTAATATCATATATTGATTCACATGTGCATGCGCAAGCGTTTCTCAGTCTCGCTTATCAAGTGGCCAGGATATCATACTCCAGTAGGAGGGACAAATCCCATATCTATCACTCACAGTCTATCCCCATGTGTTAAAGTCACCCAATCATCACCATTATAACAACCCATGTTTCAAGACTGCGTTTGATGGTGTCATAGCGTACCCAATGACATGTGACGAGTGCAATGATTTTAGGTCGAAGAATCACAATCACCACCTTCATTATGAGAGATGACTGTGACCACCACAACCATGTGTCACTCTCATGCTGGGTCTATCCAATACAATATTCTCTAACATGTATCTATGTGCTTGGTTTGATATTTCCATATCATGACTAATGAGATTTGGTCATAAACCAACTCACACTCTGATCTTATGTGTTATTGTTGTCTATCAACCTTCCACAATAACAACTGATTAGGGACATAATGAGAATATGTATATGTACTCTTAACATCTATATGATCTCATCCACAAGGGCAGTAACTTGAATATAAATGTCATTGAGTAATATTATTATCTAGACATTCATAGTGTTTCTTCATTATCTCATAACTAAATGAAATAGAATGAATTGGAAGCTTGCCTTTATAAGTATTAATCAAATCCTCTAAGGTATATGCCATGTCAATCATCACATGATTGACTCTATGGAAATACCTTAACAATAGACTCCCACTTGCACTTAGAGCCAATAACCAATAGATCTCATCCTTAGTGACCTAAACATGTCCAACATACTTCTGTTGTGCTAGTGCTGATTTTGCGGGTTAGCAACATTTTGCTTATAGTCAGGATATTGCATGTTTCTATCTCTTGACTGTATAATTTCTCATATGAGATGAAACATACGTAATATGGTATCTGATATTCCTTTCCTAACAATTAGCTCCATTATTGTCACAATATTTCTACTGAGTCATCAATGGTTGGAACATCTATAAGTTCATCACATGAACCTTTAGATCCATTTAGTATCTCTCTATTTTCATAACACAAGTATAGTCAGCTTCTATTGTAGAATAGCATTAATGGCTATTAGTTCAGAACCTTTCCAACTAATCAACACTTCTCCTTTTATATCAAACATATTTTATTTTGCAATCACTTTTTTCATTATGGAAGCTTGCATCGATGAAACTCTTTACATCCAACTCTTTCATTTATTGCTATCCTTATTGATTAGCAATTTATCTTTAGTCACTTATTAAGTACTAATGGATATCTTCAATGACTTCCCAATAATCCTTATTGGAGTTTATATGATCTTGTCATGTTTAATACATACAAGATTATATGGGATAAGTACATTCATAGCGTTAATGACAGACCCATTTTTGTACCAACCTATGGAATCTTAATCATGTCGTTTCCATCCTTCACAAGAATTGAAACATAAGGTTCATGAGAGACTAATTTGGATTCTCTCTCACTGTATCCTTCTGTGTCGAACTCTTTCAACATATGCTATTGTATGTGCTAAAACTTCCAATGTGAAACATCTAAGAACTATCTCATAGGTCTTGATCCTTATCTCATAAGATGTTTCACTTTATCCTTCATTGCTGAAAGGGTTTTTCATGCCAGTTCTCAATATTCACAATATTGAGATTCCATTCCTTATCACATGTGGAATATTCATATATGCTCCCACTAAATCTTTTGCAAACACAATTTTCATCTTTTATCTTGATTTAAGTCAAACTCTTTGACTATCTTTTCAAAATCAAAAGATCGCATCTCTGAGATGCTTGTTTCAATTCCAAATTAAACTTTGTAGTTTATAGCCTTTATTTGCATTCTTGAAGTTATAAAACCCTTTAGGTATTATCATGTACACATCCTATGATGTATCCCCTTAACGAATCTGGTTTTTATCTTCATATACCAAATCTCTTAGTCTATTTTAACTACAACAACGAGCTTGACAACTGGTAATGGAATTTCTATCATGTTCAACAACTTGAATTGATTTGAAAATTCTTTTCAACTAATTTGTCCTTTTATGTTGTCCATGTAGGTCTTTGCCATAAGACCAAATTGCACCCTCTAGGTATTACCCCTTTAGACGGTGCTATCAAGGTCCTGCCTTATTATCTTACATGGATCCCATATTACTCAGAAATAGCTTTTTAGTTGACTAATTGGCTCATCCTGCATGACCAACCCATATGAATTGTTGTATTCACAATCTTCAATCTTAGATGTGTTCTACTAGAACTATTTTTTTTTGAATTACATGATGAACCTGAGATTCCACAACAACTTGTAATTCTCATAGCTTTCACTGTATCCATTGTTGACCTTGAACATGTCGAGCTTTACTCCCACTAATTCTTTAGGAATTCAGTTATCCAACTAACAAACACTTTTCAATTAGATTGAGATAAATAGTGTTCAACAATTATGGTTTGTGGATGAACCATTTCAAGAAACTACTTTCTTAATGTTGGTTTCAATCCCTTAGACATACTGGGACACTCCCAAATCATATCATATATGATGTCTCATAAACCACTTTAGTGATATATATACATACACATACATACATACATACATATATATATATATATATATATGTGTGTGTGTGTGTGTGTGTATGAGGATAGAAGAAGACAAGATTGATTGATTTATTATATTATGACTCATCACGATACAATTCCTTTAATCTGATGCATCATCATGTTCAGATAGATTTAACTTGTGATACCTTATCACAGTTCATTCTTGAAGGTACTCAAAGTATTGATGTAACATATTTCAACATTTGATCTCGTTGAAGATTCTTAATACTTTTATCAAAGTCATACTTCATTTATAATCTCTTTGAATATTTCTAGAGATTTCTATTTTACTGAGTACATATCATCGTATTACTAGTAAATGGATACGAGGTATAAGTAATCATCTATACCATTCTTTCATAAGATCTTTATGCATCATATGCGTGAGGTCTAATGAAAGATTTATTTCCCCACTACGTTCACTAAAAGACTTTGTGTCATATTGTGCATGAATAAGACTTCATGTTTCCTTAGGTTGAATAATCAAGGGAGTCGAGATCAACATCAATATGTATTCTAGGCATGCAATTCTCATATTTTCACAAGATGACTAATGCTAATGATAGTCCTGAGTTATCAATTATAATCCTTTGGTATAAAAATTATAAACATTCATCTTTGGATCATTTCACATAAATATTGTAAGATGTTTTTGGGACAATGCCGTAGAAGATCATATCTTTTGAAATAGAAGCACTAACAAATATTTATAATCATCCTTGTCCATAAAAGATACATAAAGAAAATGTATTCAAGTGGCATAATGAAATAGAAGTTATACTAACTCTATTACATGCCCTTGGGCTAAGATAAATTTAAATGTAGACTATGGATTCCACAACACTTGCTCCTCCTTGTCCATCTGTGTCCTTCTATGAGGGCTTTTACTTCTTGTCAGATACTGGACATCAATATGTCAGATCTCTTATCTGGTATCATATACCAAAACTTAAAAAGTAATCAAATTTATCCTATTTTTTAAACCTGAAGTGGTGGCCTCAGTGCCACCCATCTTCTTCTTATTTAGCTCCTTTAACCAGAGTGGACAATTTCTCTTCCAATGTCCAGGTTGGTGACAATGGTGACAATCACTCCTTTTCTTTACTCCACCTTTTGCCTTGAGATTTAAAGACTTGGGCTTTTGGCTAGCTTTAGAGCTCTTCTTAGCTTTCCCTTTCCCTTTAAACTTCCCCTTTGTCTTGCTGATCACCATCATAGACTTGGGCTTGTCTTTCTTCATTTGTGTCTCGATTGTTATCAACATTCCCAACAACTCTTTTAATGGTTTGTCAAAGTCATTCATGTTGTAGTTCATGACAAACACTACATGACTCTAGTAGAAACTGTACAATCACGTCAGAAAAGAACTCTTAACCCAAGGGGAATCCTAGTCTAGCAAGGTTCTGTACATAGCCAATCATCTTGAGCACATAAGGACCTACTGGGTCACCTTTTGCATGTTACATTTGAACAACCCCTTGGAGACGTCGTATCTCTCTTGTCTTTCCTGATCTTGGAACATGTTCTTGAGATGTGTTACCATCTCAGTAACATCCATGTTCTCATGCTACCTATGCAACTCATAGTCATGGAACATAAAATCAAACACTTGACATCCACAACATCTTCAGTATGCTTCTTATAAGCATCCTTGTTAGCCTTTGGTGCATTTTGAGGTGGTTCATCTGGTTCTTGCATTTCCAGGACATAGAGCTTGCACTCATGTGTGAGAACAATTCTCATTGTACTGAACCAGTCGTGGAAGTTGTTCCCTATCAGTTTTTCCTTCTCAAGGACCGATCATAGATAAAAGTGACTGTTGTTTGTTGCCATTTTATTCTACAAAAGAATTCATAATTTTGTCAAAAACTTATTTTTGATTTGATTTGATTTAATTAAAATTTGGGCGGTAATAGTTAGGTATTTAATTAATTATCATTCTCATTATTTTGTTTAAATTGATAACCCTCAAGTATCAATTTGAAAAATTGCAGCGATCAATTTTCTAATGATCTAAGATCCATATTTCATCAAATCATGAGTCCGTTTTTTTGCATCGCCCACAACTTTATTATTTAGGTAGGCCATCATGCCAATTGCATCACATACAACTCTTGAATAGATGATATTCACAACACCTTGCCATGATCATCTGCATGCCTCTGGGCTTAGACTCTCCAAGTCACTAGTTAAGCTTGACCCAATAGCCAATACGATAGATATACACCATGCTTTGTGCAAATCTACATATCTACCATCACTCTTCCATGAGATAGATGACACACCATGCTTTTTGCAAATCTACACTTGGCCGATTAAGATTTTCATGTGTATTGCTATTTGAAAGCAGCTTAGACTTAATATGTTTGATTGAGGGGTTTTATATATATCATATATATATAGATATATTGTATCCAATCACCACATATATTGTACGTATCATATACATGCTATATCCCATAATGTAAACATGCAATATAAAACAAAAGGCGATGATTATGGCCATGTCCACTTGTAATTCCTTAGAGAAACAAGGAATTACTACCACCTAGATCGATCATCACATCATATGTATGAACCTGCTATTGGTATAGAGCTATGATTTCCAATATGGGTAGATCGGTTCAACCCTTGAACCTATCATCTTGCCTCTTGGCTGGTCAGTGGATCTTCCTATCTAACCGATGTCTAGACTCCTTCCAAATGGTCGACTGGGCCCACTGGTATGGTCATCTGCCCTCCTATCCAAATGATGTCTGGACTCCTTCTAGACGGTCGGTTGGGCTTATCAGGTGATCATCTGGTTCCATCATCCAATCCTACATGGTCCTCTAGACGGTCATCTCATCTCACAAACTGGTCGTCTCACCTGACAATGAACATCTTTAATGTTGTTGCAAGAAAAGAAACTATCCTATTGCTACTTTATTACATTGACTAAAAGAAAGCTCAAGTTACATTTGAGGGGAGAAAAAATAGGAAAACATTAACCTTACATTGGGAAAAGGGAGGCAAAGGCTCGGCACAGACTGAGATAAACAAAAACCAAACCATCCAACCACACACAAATATAGGGTTTAGGCCATAACCATGCTACCCATCCACCATCAGAACTGCTTTTAGGATGACACATGTAAATTGCATATATATATTATCATATATATATATATATATATATATATATATATATATATATCAGTTTGCAATTATGTAGTCTTTGATCAGATACACATATGAGAGAAGTTTAAATATTCACATCGTATGTAATAAATAAACGGTAAAATAAAACATCTGATCATATCGATTATCCTAAAACATAGTAAATTGATGTGGCTTTAACACCAATGTTGAGAAGCATGAGTAGAGAGTTTAGAAGCAGAAACAAAAGTTTTGTCTATCCATATTCCCATAATAGCAAGATCACATCAACTACTATGAAATATGAAGGATGGTTTTAGTGAGTTATACCTAATCCTAGAGCAAGTCCAGAGACAAAAATCGCTTCTTTGCAACTGCTGACTAATTGCTCTTAGACGGTAGCTATGCAACTTCTAGTCTTCACCATCAACAACTATCTACATAACCTCAACAATGACTCCAATGGTCTCGCCACAGACTTTAGGTTGACTTTGCTCTCCAAGAAGCAGTCAAAGGACTCATGCCTCTATATTAGTCCACACAGACCAACTAGAACTCATGTCGTTCACCAAGAACGGCCAGGAAGGAGTTGTCCCTACCATTGGAGTACTAGTCACCAACCTGCTCTTCCCTAATGACAACTTCTCAGTTGTTCTCTCCCATTGGCTATCCCTCCCTGTCAGGCATGACTTGCCTGGGCTCTCCCGGTTACCACAACCAGAGAGGACAATAATTTCCAGATGAACTGATTCTCAGTTGTCTGCTTTGTGTCTTGGGAAGCCCCCAATACCTCTCCTTTTATAGGTGAGGTTAGGGTCAGGGTTCCCAATTTGTATGGGATTGTGTGGGAGTGGAAGGGATCGGAAGAACTTGAACTTTCACAATCTGTGAGATGCCAAACGGTCTCCTGGAGCACCCATTCAGTCGTATGGTGTGTGAGACGGTCATCTAGTACTGCCAAACAGTCATTTGGTAGTTTTCTAATTGTATACAAATTTGGCAATTTTGATATCAATTAATATCACATATTCATTTACTTGCACTCCAAGTATGAGCAATCGAAACTATTTGAGAAACATCCATAATATTTATTCGACCCAACTGAGCTGTGATACCCAGGCAAGACGCCCATCTCACTCACCCAGATGCCCATATGGTGAGTCTATATGAGCTAGAAAGTTCAAGGGCAAAACTTAGCGAATTTGACTCTAATTAGCATGACAGCCCAAACGGGCGTCTTAACACTTGAGACACCCATTTGGCTGCCCAAACAACCATCTCACTCAGTGATATGGTCATTTGGCAATCTAGTCAGCCAATCCATCGATCTGTTGTGTGAATTGATTACCTAAATACTTTAATAATCAATCCAATTATCATTCAAGATCAAACTCCTCTTCTAGATGAGTTCCTATGTGTGTGATCATATATGTGATAGACTGGATATTTTTGGCTTAATTTTGAGGAAGAAATTTCTTTTAAGGTGTGTAGGATGTGATAGAGTTCTCTTTTGAAACCTTTAATCTCCAATAACATATTGGAATTCATATGTTGAGTTATTTTCAGAGTTTTAAATGTTTTGACTAAGCAAGGAAGTTAATTGATGTTGGTATTATGGTCCATATGTTCATGCCTTTTTGACGTATTTAATTGACAAATCAAATAGTTGATTTTTGGCACCAAAATGGAATGCAATGTAGGATGATTGATTATAGAGCCATGGTTAAAATTTGGTGGCAATTTGAGGTTCCTAGATGATGTTATTTAAGTTTGAAAAATATGAAATTATGTGCATTATTGAGGAAAATAGAGCTAAGTTTGCTGATCAATGATGAGGGACACACCCATGCTTTTGGATGGGCTGTGTGGCCTATTTCTAGCTTTGGATCCCATATCCAATGGATGTTTACTATGAGGAGGAAATGCCACATATAGGCATAAGTGAAGGAGCATTTCAGACCCTTAGATGGAAGATCGACATCTATGAAGGGTTTCTTCTACCTTGCAGTTAGAGCAAGGCTCCAGCTCAATTGATGCCACGAGTTCACCCACCACCACTCCTCATGATCTTGGTATGAGGGGAGAGACTAAGAAAGCAGTTAAGCTCAACTTGCCAAGACCTACTGCCCGACCCCTCACTTGAGACATATAGAGAACTGACAAGGGGGTTCCAGTTCCCCCTTGCCACTGCCTCTCCACTACCCATCCACACAGGCCAAAGAGGAGGAGATGAAGAAGGGAACCGCAAATAGAGGGTAAAGCAGAGGAAATATAGAAGAGGAAAAGAAAGAGGGTGAGTAGAGGAGTCAAACTAGGGCATTTCCGACCCCCTTCATTGGTAGTTCCATGACAACCAAAGCCGAGGTTGGCTGGAGACGAGCTCAAAAGTAGGGGGCGGTGCTCCAGGCCCTTTCAACACTATTGCTGGGTATTAGTTTGTATCTATGAGTCTTGTGGAGTTAAAAAGACAATAAGGGGTTCAAGAGGGAGATCAAGAGGTGGGATCCCTCTTCTACTCTGCCGCAGAGGACCCTCATGGCAAAGTGCTTGTGGGTAGCAAGATCTGCAGTTGAAGACGAGATACAGAGTGGCCTTCAAGGTCTGGATGAGGCCATAGCATATGAAGGAGGCATCATCACCAGTTGAGGAGGAAAGATTGCAGCCTTTTTCCTTACCGGAGTAACCCTATGTGGCGGCGTGCGTCGAGAACAAAATCCCGATCGGGGACCCTGACTCGCAATTCGTGTGAGTGTGTAAAGAAAGGAGACGAACTGGGTCAGACCAAGAACCGACCAGTCCAAAGAAGCAGATCAAGCTCACAGGACGTGAATCGCCCGCAGTGAGCAAAGGAGTTGTGCCCAACCCTAAATGCCACGTGGAAATGTGTGATTGTCCACAAAAAGGTAAATATTCAGTAAATGTCAGAATCTTATATAATTCATATAAATTAGCTCATTTATCTGAAAATTACAAACAAGGTATCAAAATGTTAAGAAAAATTATTAGAACAACATGGGACCATAATATCAGTCTTTTGAAGCTTAAATATCAGTGATATAATGTAAGTTGTGAAATTATTATTTGATGTATAATAAATAGTAAATGATGACCTAAAATTATGAAAATGCATTAGTATCTCTAAAATAATATATATAATCCATATGATGTCAAAGATGGTGGTGTTTCAACCCAAAATCATGTAATTTTCTTTATATGGATAATTAGGTTTAATAACCCTAATTAATGTGTAATAATTACAAACATGCTCACAAAATCCTAGAAATTATAGAGTAAGCTCATATCAGTATATGTAACCTTAGATTTAATTATGAGATCATGATGATGCATAGAATTCATGTTATATGAAGATGACCCTTAATACTTGGGTTGTAACCCTAATTTGAATAAGGTATATATAAACTAGGGTTAATAAGTGCACAAAAAGGATATGGAACCTAATGTTCAGATAATGAACCATAATCTGGAAAACGAAATTAGTAAGATAATTCTAAGACAAGAATGCAAGTAATGATGCACATATCCTAATGACTAAGCAACCCTAATGGACATATTAGGGTTAATATGAGATGTAAGATGATGAGAACTTGATGGTGATATGTGGCCTTGTCTTTATCAGGGGTTGACCAAGGTGGTAGTTGACATCAAGAATATGTGATGATTAGTATATCTATGATCAAGGTATGCCATTACCTCTTACTTGGCTAATTATACAATATTGTTGTGGTATATGTGTAGTAAAATACTTGGCATATGATATTGGATGAAATGATTGTTCTTTAATAATATGTTGTTTGATTTTCCATACTTATTTTTATGAACACATGGAACATAATATATACACTCCATTATATCTAAGCACTTCAACTCTTTGGTAGTCAAGTGCTGGAAAATAAAGTACTTCAACTCTTTCATAGTCAAGTACTTGAAAGTGATCCAACTCTTTGGCAGTCTAATCACATTATGAAATGATCCAACTCTTTGGTAGTCGATCATAAGGCCTTCAGTGCATTCAAGCTTCGACGATCAATGCATGGATGATATAATGGAAAATGTGTTTAAAATATGTGTTCTCTTTTATTAATAAATATTCTTGTTCAAGTATGCTTTTGTTATATTTGTTTATAACTGCCAAGTATTAGTTTTATCTTATCACCAAGCTTAGTAATGAGAGGTATATAAAAAGACACTACTCAGTACAATATTCTTAAATATTTTGTGCTGACATGTACCACATGTAATCTTTTGTTTAGGTGGCAGCCTTATGGTTTTGGAGACCTGGATAGTTGAGAGTTGTGTGGCAAGCTGGTAGTAGTACATGTATATGTAGAAGTTTGTTGTTCAATATGTAATATCAAATGCTATCACAGTTCATTTTGTAATTATATATTGAATGGTGAACATGTGTTGTATAGTTTTATTGTTGTTCATGTGCATGTGCTACTGTTGTTCCTTCTGACTTCCTCTGATCTTCTTCTTCTTCTTCTTCTTCTTCTTATCTTATTGTGTGGTGCTTCAATTGGAATCTTCACTGAGGTGATGTTTCAATTTGAATGTCACACATTAGATTAAGTTTTAGAAAATCTGGGGACGTCACACTATAGGTCCCATATCACATTGGAAGTGAATATTCAAAACTATCTTATGACATTACAAGAGACAGTGGTGCCGAGTCACTCATCAATGCTACCCAAGTGAATGAAAAGTTGGAGAACAACTTCAACCTACAATCTTTGTAAGGTATTGTAGTGATTGTATAATTCCTTTGTATCTAATATCTAGAGTGAACTCGAGGCATGGAAGGTCATCCTATCAATGTTCAATCCATGTTCCTTGAACCAAGAGCAGATTGTCTGAGATAATGTGACCTCAATATCATATATTAATTCACATGTGCATGCACATGTGTTTCTCAGTCTCACTTATTAAGTGTCCAAGATATCATACTCTAGTAGGAGGAAAAAATCCCATATCTATCACTCACACTCTATCCTCATGTGTCAAATTCATGCAAACATCCCGTTATAACAACCCATGTTTCAAGAATGCATTTGATGATGTCAAAGAGTACTGAATGACATGTGACGAGTGTAGTGATTTCAGGTCTAAGAATCACAATCACCAGCTTCACTATGAGAGATGACTATGACCACCACAACAATGTGTCACTCTCAAGGTGGGTCTATCTGATGCATTGTTCTCTAACATGTATCTATGTCCTTGGTTTGATATTGCCATATCATTACTAATGATATTTAGTCATCAAACAACTCACGCTTTGATCTTATGTGTTATTTTTTGTATCAACCTTCTACAATAACAACTGATTAGGGACATAATGAGGATACAAAGCTGAGAATTCTGAGGTGGGCACTCCTGCTACAGAAGTTCGACCATGGTACTATAGATAAGAATGGGACAAAAAATGTATTCATAGATCACTTGTCTAGAGTCATAGTGACTGATGACAACTCCCTTTCAATAAATGATAATTACCCTGATGAAGCTTTGATGACTAGAAAACACCATAGAACTTGTCATACCATGGTTTGCTGATATCTACAAATACTTGCATGTTAATAACTACCGCCAGATATTACCTATAATGTAAAGAAGAGGTTATTCATTGACCTAAAAGATTATTATTGGGATAACCTCCTTCTATTCAGAAGATGCACTGATAACCTATACAGATGATGTATTCCAGAGGAGGAAGTACCACAAATCCTGTATGAGTGCCATTCTTCATAGTATGGTGGGCACCTGGGAGGTGACATGACTATTTATGAAGTGTTACAGTCTAGGTTTTATTGGCCCACATTGTTCAAAGATGCTCACCCATATGTAAACTCTTGTAAGGAGTGTCAACACACCAGAATCATATTAAGAAGAAATGAGATACCTCCAATTGGATTCATATAGAATTTTTTTACGTCTAGGGAATCAGTTATATGGGGCCTTTTCCGTCATCGTAATGCAATAAGTATATCTTGGTTGTGATTGACTATGTATATAATTGGATAGAGGTAGTGGCTACTCCTACTTGTGACTCAAAAGCCGCGTTAAGGTTGCTCAAGAAGGTTATCTTCCTAAGATATGAGGTCCTATGCATCCTCATTAGCGCGACGAGGGATCTCATTTCATAGAAAGACAATTTGAAGCCATGCTACAAAAATATGGAGTAAAACAAAAGATTTCCACCCCTTATCACCCAAAAGAGTTAGGAAAGTTGAAAGTTTCCAATAGGCATATCAAATAGATTTTTCAAAAGATTGTTGAACGCACAAGAAAAGATCAGGCTATCAAGCTTGATGATGCCCTATGTGCATATCACACAACCTACAAAAATCTTATATGGACCACTCCTTATAGACTGCAAAAATATTATATGGATCACTCCTTATAGACTACTATATGGCAAGGCGTGCCACCTTCCAGTCAATCTCGAGCATAAAGCCTTCGACCCTTCAAGTTTCTCTATATGAACCCAGAGCTAGAAAGCAAGAAGAGAACTTTGCAATTACAAGAATTGGAAGAGCTAAGATTACATGCCTATGAGAACACTAGAATCTATAAGTAGAAAACCAAAGTTTGCCATGATGCCCACCTGAAGAGAAAATATGTCACTGAAGGAGACAAGGTCTATGATAACCTTGATTTTAGGATTTTTGGTACCCATTATAATAATTGAGTATGTAATTTGTTAGTACTAATTGATGAATTGGATCTCAAAATATGGATCATTACCCGTTGATAAGTAGTGATTAGATATACAATTGATGATTGTCGCATTCCTTATTAAGTTCAATTATGATATATATATATATATATATATATAGTTTCTTTATTAATTGGGATGGAGTGTATAAGTGTCCAAATGACTATATTTGAGTGTCTATGTTTGGCATTCAAATCTATATGGTAGTGGGTCACAAGATCAGTTCATGGGTGGACTAGTCATGATCAATGCTTCTTTGGTTGGCATTTACAAGTATAGAATTATTAGTGAAGAAAGAAATCAAGTATATCTTATGTACAGTGAGGTGACTCTTGTGGAAATTCTGATTCATTGGGAACCTTGGGTAGATTGGGAGTGATGCTTATCTTTTTTGGATCACTACTAAGAAATGAGGTATAGGTGACATTCAAACATGTAACCTTTAAACAAAAAGGTTACATAGTTACACATCACTAACTATATGAATGTCACCTATTAATAGTGGTCTTTGTGCTATGTAACATATGTAAAATGCACGTCACCTATTGATGATTATCCAATTCCAAAACCTGACATCAAAAACATCACCCAAGCTCAAAAAATCACATGTATTGATATAACCTATTTCATAAAAAGGTTGTTAAATATGTGATAGACATACACGACATATATACATGTAATGTCTGCCATTTCACAACAAGAAATTCCACATTCTCCACTATCACATCAAACACAAGCACACACTTTTCTACCAAACTACAACACCTTTTAAACAAGGAAGCTTCTGATGATGATCATTAAGACATTGCAAATGTATGAATAAAATTTCTATTTCATAAAAATAAGTAATCTCATACATAATCACCTTGCAAAATTATTCATGTACAATGCTGATGAATCCAAATTCACCACGATTTTTAGTAGCCATTTTGGGCCCAGTTCGACTAAATACATTCAATTTCATCTCCTTAAATCTTACAATGTGCAATTTTTCTTTGTTAATTAGATTATCAAGTTATTAACTAGTTTTATATGAATTTCATGCAAATCATGCAGGTCAAGGTGAGGTTCAACTATCAACTGGAACTCACATTCACTCAAGATCCTCTCAGCCATGGTCTTGACTAAATGGTCTTGATCCATTCGGTCAACTCAATCGATCTTGACCATTCGGTCTCGATCCAAACAGTTTCATTCATTCGGTTTTGATCTCTTGGTCTTAGCCATTCATCCACACGATCTTGATCCAACGATCCACCCTCCTTGCGGTTTTCCTCCAACTGGTTTTGCCCTTCCATACGGTCTCAAGACCATTGGAAGCCTCATGGTCTCAAGACCGTGAGGAGGCAATCAGTTTCCAAACCGATCAAGCACCCTATCTGAAACCGTTTGGCGGCACACGGTTTCAAGACCGTTACACAAGCAGGCCGTGAGACTATTTGGACGCATCAGAGCAAACGATCGTGAAGATTGTTAGGCTAGTTGAGGGCACAAGACTGATGAAAGGCAGAAAACCGCGAGCAACTGAGACCATTTGGAAGTGAAGACCGGTCGGAGTAGAGACCATTTAGAAGCCAAGACCATTTGGATGGAACACAAGATCTTTTGGAGGCCGAAGAACATTTGGACGCATCAAAGCAAACAATCATGAAGACTGTTAGAACCCGAAGACTGTGAAGGCCACAAGACTGATTGCCCAAGACCATTTGGGTGCACACTGAAACCGTTAGAAGCCAAGACCATTTGAAGCAGCGGGGATGCAAGACCGTGATGAGATCTAATATCGTGAGGAACCAGAGGCAACCAAGACCGATTCGAGGCATATTCCAAACCGTTTGGATGAAAGAAGCTGATCAAGAAGACCCTCACGATCTCAAGACCGTGAGGAAGTCTCACGATCCCAAACCATGAGAAGATTAAATGGTTTCCAAAATCGTTAAAGCAAGACCGAGAAGATGAAGACCATTTGGAGGCATTCAACTCCAAACCATTTAAACTCAAAACCGTGTGAAATGGACTCACATCCAAACCATTCAAAACTCGACCCAAGCCTATAAATAGGACCAGCAGGGTCCTCATTTGGGCATCAGACCCAGGACACCGAAAGGCTGCCTGAACACAGGTTTGATCCCGATCATCCACAACATTGCCACTTCACCTGATGCACCTGCTGCGAGTAAGGAGGTCAAGATGAGAAAGAAGGTGGAGAAGAAGATCTGCCTGGTCTGCCTTGGTGGTTCCTCCTCCTCATCCACATCTGCTCCGACACGACTTAGAAGACCGCATCATGTTCATCGAGCTGTGACTACCTTCTGCATCATGCTTTTGGAGGAACCTTCCCTCTCTCTTGTTCTTCTTGTTTCTTGCATCATGAGCGAGTAGTTCCTTTTCACTGGGGTGCGGGGACTAGCCCCTCTACCCATGCAAGCATGTTCTTTTGTTAAACATTCCATTACAATGTATATAACATTTCATTTCATTTTTAATCGTTAATGTTTGTGGATTGATTACCTGCTTGCTTTTATCTTGTTCTTCCCTATGTTGCGAGAACTTTTATATGTAGGGTAGAATGTCGATTAATGAGGTTGACTCCCAAACTAGAAATAGAATGGGATTCCTTGAGGTCGTAAGTGTATGATCCGTGAGGGGACGAACCATCTAGCCCACAATGATGCTTATGTGTGCCTAAACATCCCTCAGGGAGGGCCACAACTTTAGTTGGATATCTATATCTTCATTGTTAATCGTCAATATTTGCTTGTAGATTAATCACTTGCTTGCTTGTTGATTAGCACATTTGACTCTCTGACTAGAAATAGAAAGGGATTCCTTGAGGTCGTACGTGTATGATCCGTGAGGGGATGAGCTATCTATCCCGCGGTGACGCTTCTGTGTGCCTAACGCCTATATAGGGGGCCCACAACTTCAGTTGGATATCTGTATCTATGAAGCCGTAAGTGAGTTATCCTGATGGTGACGAGACATCTGATGCCTAAGGTGATGCTTACGCAAGCCTAACACCCGTATGGGGGGTTTTGCAGCAGCTCCATTTGGATGGTTATATCTTGTATGGATGTTTGATGTTTGGATGTGCTTACATGTGTAGTGGTGGTGAAACCCGATACCATCCCAGTGATTCCATATCATTAATTTAGATTCAGCTATAATTCTGCTATTTACTTTCTTGCACTTAGTTTAATTAAACTCAAATCAACCTTTGTTCTAAATATTAGTCTTACTTGAACTAGACTAGACTAGAAACGATTCTTAAATATGTTGTCTCTTGGGATTCAATCCTCAACTATACTGAGATAAGACCCCTCCGCTTGTGGGTGGTATTATTGCACAAGGTTTTGGTAAAAGCTCAGGGATTTCAACCCTGAGTGAATTTGTTAGTGCGATAATATACCACGTCAAATTTTGGCGCCGTTTCCTGGGACAACAGAATCAATTATCAAATCTAGTTCTTTTGAGGATAATCTAGGATTTTGCTTTTTCTTTTGATACAATTGATCATTCACTTGAATTCAGTTCTAATCTGTCGATCTCACTTCTGAAAAATCTTTCCATCCCAGGTACCAACAAAGACTAGTGCATGCACTGCTCAAATAGTCTCAGTCTCACTACTAGCTTTGATCCTGAGATAGACAAAACTTTTCGTCGACAGAACAGAGAGAACCAAGCAGTCCTTGGCCCATGAAGTAGGTGAATACAGATGGCAGATTTTTGGTGACTTCAACGTTGTTAGGAATACTTTGGAGAAGCGCGGAGGTACCACACCTAATTTTCAAGCCATGTTAGACTTCAATAACCTCATTGCTAACGTTGACCTTCGTGAGGTTGGTTTCAATGGGAGTAGGTTCACGTGGGTGAACAAACAAATGCACACTCCCACAATTTGGGAACATCTCGATAGAGTTCTCATAAATGGCAAATGGGGTCAAGATCTACCCAACACTAGGGTCATCCACCTTAACATGTATAGGGTGTATGACCATTGCCCACTGCTGGTCCGTGTTGGTGATATGCTAATCAACAGGACCCATCCCCCTTTCTCCTTCCTGGTGACATGGCTGGATCACCCAGGCTGCTTGGATGTTATTAGAAATGCATGGAGCTTACCATGTGCTGGCCAACCTTCGTACGTGATGTTTACCAAGCTTAAGCAGGTCAAGTGAGCTTTAAAGACCTCGAGCAGAGCCACGTTTGGGCTTATCTCATAGCGCAAGAAAGATCTTGAGGACATCATTAACATTACTCAGATTGAGTTCGATGAGAACCCTTTGCCACAGAATGAAGCTTCACTTCTCCAAGCAGAGCGTGAGCTACAAGAGATTCTTGATTTGGAGGACGCCTTATGGAAAGAGAGATCCATGGTGTCTTGGCTAGATGATGGTGATAGGAACACCATGTTCTATCATGCCGTGGTGAAGGTTAAGAAAAGGAAAAGAATACCTACGATGATTATTCTCCCGAACAACACGGTGATAGAAGAGCCCCTCAAGATGGTGCGTGCTGCTGCTGATTATTTTGAAGAACTATTCTTACCTCCAAGAGGAATTGACGATGACATTTTATTTGAGTTCCTAAATGATATTCCCACGAAGTTAGATTCAGAAGATAATATCATGCTGTCCTCTATTCCCTCCGAGCAAGAGATTGTATCAACCATGAAGGAGATGAATTCTTCCTATGCACCCGGACCTGATGGGTTCACCGTCAAGTTCTTTCTTGCAGCATGGGACATAGTAAAAGCAGATTTCTTGGAGGTTGCTAGAGCTTTCTTCAAGAACGGATTATCCCACAAGAGTTTGATGAGTTGTCGGATTATCTTGCTACCCAAGGTAGATCAACCAATCAATTTAGCATCTAACTTTAGACCCATCTCTATCGAGAATGTGACTCTTAGGATTCTTGGTAGTGTTATTAGTCCAAGGATGAGATCCTTAATATCCAAGGTTGTCTCTGATGTGCAAGGCACCTATGTCCCTGGAAGGGACATCGTGCATTAAATTAGACTCACCAAAGAACTTGTGCATGACCTCAAGCAAGGGGAACATTTTTACAACGTGATTCTCAAGTATGATATGCAGAAAGCTTACGATCGTGTCAATTGGGAGGTGCTGTGGAAGATACTGAGAAAGTTTGGGTTCTTTCTAGAAGTTATCAACCTGTGCCTCAAACTTTTCGTAGGGACATGGTCAAGTGTCACTTTAGGGGATCATTCAATAGGTTTTTTTAGATACACAAGGGGCTCAAATAGGGAAATCCTCTTTCTCCTTTCCTTTTTATCATATTTGAAGAGATCCTCACCAAGAAGATGCACCGTGCGGTCAGTACGGGTGACATAAGCAGGTTTATCACTAGAGGGCATGGAGCAGCCCCGCCTATTTTGCTTTATGTAGATGATATCATTGTCTTCTTCAATGTTGACCCTGCATCCATCACTTATGTCAATTTTATCATCTGCAATTACGAGCTCGCAACTGGACAATCTGTGAACAGATCAAAATCTTATTGCCTTACTATAGGGGTCTCACAAGCTGTGATGGAGGACACTACCAACTCCCTTAATGTTCAAAACATGGAAGGAGGCATCACTTACCTAGGCATTCGTATCGTATATGGCAGAGCCAGATTGGCGACTTTTGAGTACCTAGTCGAGAAGATAAATCGCAAGATCGCAGGATGGAAAGCGAGGTTTCTTTCTTTTACTGGGCGCAAGCTTCTGATCAAGCATGTCCTGTCATCAATATCCCTATACACAACTGCAACAATAAGTATCCCAACCGGTATAAGTAATCGTATCGAGGTGTTGATGTCGTGGTTTCTTTGGGCTGACCGTACAAACAATCGTCACAAGGCTTGGGTTTCATAGAAAGACGTAGCTTCCCCTACCTCCCTTGGAGGCCTCGACGTTGACTCCATTACAAGCACGAAAAGATATTATGTGTACAAAGCATGTTGGGAAATCATTGATGGAAACTCCATGTGGGAGTTCTTCTGCAGAGATAAATATGCAAGCACATACTGTCATAGATCTGGGTGTTACCCACCCTATCTAAAGCTCGGGGCCGCAGCTTCACCATTTTGGAAACAAGTATGGTGCACATTCCCTTTGTTCTTACCACAATGTAGATGGTTAGTTGGTTTTGGAGACATCTCACTATGGAACTCTAAGTGGTGTAGCTCGCTTCTTGCAAATTTTGCTATCACAACGAATGACAGACTATGGGTGAGACTGGGACGCGCTGTCACACATTCTTCATAATGATGGTATCCGGTGCATTGCAGAATCTCACACTACCATCATTGGTGACGCAGACAAGTTGATATGGTGTCCAACACAAGATGGTTCCTTTTCCATTAAATCCATTAAGAAAGCGATCCTTTATCCTCACATGGAGAGCGACATACCTTGGTTGGAGAAGCTTTGGAAGATGGGAAATCCCAGAGCTAGTGCCATTTTGTGGAAGATAGTGCATCATGCTCTTCCCACCGATGACAACATTCGCAGATGTCAGGTTCCAGTCATCTCCCGATGTTCATGCTGTGATCCACCATTGTGTGAAACCTTGCAACACCTTTTTCTGGATAGTCAGCTTGTTCGATTTTTTTGGGACAAGTTCCGTGTCATTACCAGCTACACAATGCCTGAGTCTTTCGAGCAGATCATGATCATTTATGACAGCTCACATGATTCTACATTGCCGAGAAGATGGATCGCAAGTGAGCTATGCGCCCATATAGTGTGGACTATATGGAGCATCCGATGTGCCACCAAGATGGAAGGCAAGGTGTTAGCATGGACCTTGCAATGGAATTTCATTTCTTCTTGTCTGAACCGGCTGATCTTGAAGAAGTCTTTCATCAAGATAGATGACCCGACCTTTCACAAACAACTCGAGCTTCATAATATTCAGGATCCACAGACCAATCTCAAGCACATTCAAATCATGAGATGGCGATGCCCAGATGTAGACAATCTTAAGCTCAATATGACTATTGGCCGCACAGCTGACTGGATGGGAGTCGTTAGAATATGGGCAACCAGTGTCATTCACAACTCCCACTCTCATGTTAGATTAGCTTTCTGGGTCTGGATTTGAGAAGATGACTACACCATTGCCTACATTCTTGCTTGCGCCATTGCCCTCAAAATTGTCGATGACAAGAACCTCCGCATCGCCATCATTGAGATTGACAATCCTTATGTGCTTGACATTATGTGGGAAAACTCTAAGGAGCCATGGAGAGCCACTCCATTCACAAGGAGATCCGAGCAGTTCTCAATGATAATGCCATTATAGGTTATCTCATACCTAAGCCAGCTAAAGCAGTTGCAAGAGCGTTAGGATCACGGGGGTCCACTCTCAATGACACTTACATTTGTACTGCACATATGCTGCTACCCATGTATGTGTGAGGTTTCGTCATCATGGATAGACGTAGTGTTCCATACATTTTCTTCAGGAGAACAACTGCTGGATGATGTGGTTCTTGGTTCATCTTTTGGTGTCTTGGAGTCTTGTGTATCTCTGAGTTCTTTTTCTAGTTTTTGTATAGAGTCTTTGATGGGCTTGATGGGGGTTTTATCCGTGACTTTATAAGTGTGAAATTATAACCTTTTTTTATGGTTTTCCCACAAAGAGGAGAGTAGGATGAATAGAAGATCTCCTGGCTTTAATTAAAAAAAGAGAGGATGAAATAGCCCGAAGGGTTGCTCAAGCCCTTGCTGCACAAAGAGATAGGCTTATGCAAGAAGCTAGAGCTGTAGTTAAAACAAAGATCCGAACAACTCAAGCAGCAGCATAAGCAACATAACTGCAAAATGGCCTTAGGGAGTTTTCTATCCCTATAGCTGCTGACGTTCATCACCCAGTAAAACCTCCTCCCGTCAACACTCTGAATTTTGAGATCCAGGCACATTGGATCACCTTACTCCAAAACAGCCCATTCTATGGTAAGCAAGGAGAAGATAGTCAAGAACATCTTCTGAGGTTTATAGATCTATGTTCTATGAAAAAGAAAAATGGAGTATTCGACGATGCCAACTAACTCTGTCTCTTCAAGTATTCTCTTGCTGATAGAGCTATAAGTTGGTACAACTCATTGCAATGCAAACCCATCACCACTTGGGAAGAACTGCAAAATGTTTTTCTGGAAAGATTCTACCCTCCTTCTCTCACTTATAAAATTAGGGGTCGAATAACAATGTTCACTCAAGTCCCTGGAGAATCCCTTGCTAAAGCATGGGAAAGATACAAAGAGCTTCTACACAAATGTCCACACCATGGCATACCTAAGAATCAACTCATTGAGATCTTCTATAAGGGTGTGGATGGTGATATCAAGAGGTTCTTAGACTCCTCATCTGGAGGAAACTTCATGCGTCAAAGTTATGACAGCGCATGGGAGGTTGTCACCCTTGGAGCTGAAAATCAAGCTAATTGGGGTAGGTCTGTAGGTAAAGGCGTGTTGAAGGTAGCTATGGCTGAAGTTATTCCTGAATACAAGTCTATCGCTGAGACCCTCAAACTCTTAGTTGCCAAGCAAGACCATATTGAATCATCTCTTGCTGCATTTGGAAGAGGACGTTCACACCCTCAACAACAAGAACAGATCAAGTCAGCTTCACTGTTCTGTGATGCATGCAAAGGTACTGATCATTCCACTTTAGCATGCAATGTTCTCTACGATGTTGTTCTAAGAAATGCATGTGGCCAAGGAGATAATGGTCAAATGGAAAATATTAATGCTATCAACATCATCCCTGGTCAAGGATATTACAATCCGAATCAGAATAGGAACCATCCCAGTTTTCAATATAGAAATCCTTCAGGAGTGGAAAACTCACAACAACTTGGTTCAAATAATCAGAAACAAGGACCACCAGGATTCCAATATAACCAACAACAAAATTTCTAGAATCAAGGGAACTTTAGGGGTAACTTTCCAAATAGGAATTTCAACAATTATCAAAACAATTCTCAGTTCCAGAATCCCAACCAAGTCCCTTACCAGAACCAACAACAAGGGAAACAAGCCGACCCCATCTCATTTGATGACAAGCTAACAACCATTGAAAAGATGCTACAATCACAACAGACTATGATAGCTAACAACCATTGAAAAGATATTGAATCTCAACTAACTCAACTTGCAGCTAGCATGAAGCCACCTGCTGGAGCCTTTGCTGGCCAATCGGAGAACAACCCTAAGCACCCTGAGCAACTGAAGGCTGTCACCACCAGGTTTGGAAAAGATTATTATGATCCTCCCGTCAAGACACTAGTGGTTATTGCAGATGAAGATGACTCGGTGATTGTACAAGACTCTACCACACCTGAGTCTCAACCAAAAGAAACAACAACTGTTGATAAGACAGATGAGAAAAGTTCTGAGAAACCAACTGATGCAGAACTAGAAACACCTGAGTCGAATGTGCCAATATACAAGCCTCGTATACCTTTCCCAACTCATTTGAGACAGACAAAACTTGACACTCGATTCAAAAAGTTCAAAGAAGCTATGAAGAAGCTTTATGTTGATATACCCTTTCTTGATGCGCTGGCTGAAATACCAGAATGGACAAAGTACTTAAAGTCTCTCCTTACAAGGAAGTATATAACTGAAGAATATGATACAGTCAAGTTAGCAACGACCACTTCCGACATTATTCAGAGCAAGATGCCAAAGAAGCAAAAAGATCCATGATCCTTTGGGATTTCATGCCATATCAATGACTCATCATGTAAGCAAGGATTGGTCGATCTTGGTGCTAGCATCTCTATCATGCCACATAGCCTTTGTAAAAGTCTAGGGTTTGCTGAACTGCTCCCGACTGGCATGACAATATAGCTTACAGATAACACCATAACTCTTCCCTTGGGAATCATTGAAGATGTAGCTATCAAGGTAGGTAAGGATTCCTATGTTCCATGTGACTTTGTCATTATGGACATAAAAGAAGATGCCAGATACCCTCTCATATTTGGCTGTCTGTTCCTTGCCACTACAAGAGCTTTGATTGATGTTGAAGTGGGAACCTTGCTTCTCAGACTAGGCCCAGAAACTCTCGAGTTTAAAGTTTTTGAAAGTATGTGAAGACCAAACATGCAAGAAGAAGTCTACTTGATTGAGTGCATAGAGCAGATGTCACTCCTCACACAAGAGGATTATGAATAAGAAGATCCTTTAGGAATGGCCCTTACTAATCTGAATGCAGAAAGTTCAGTTAACGAACAAGTGAAAAGTTGTGTTCCCCACCTCGATACTGCTGAAAAAGACCCTGAAGCCAAAATTGAGGAACTCAAAGCTGTGGATGTTACTGAAGAAACATGTGAGAAACCTCAAGCTCCTGAAATGAAACCCCTACCCGAGGGATTGAAGTATGTGTTTCTAGATGACCTTAAGGTCTGCCCCATTATCATAAATTCAGATCTAACAACTGAACAAGAAGATAAACTCCTGATGGAATTAAAAGAAAGAAGAAAAGCCATTGGATACAAGATGAGTGATCTCACTGGGGTGAGTCAGACGCTTTTCATGCACAAAATCCCCATGATGGAAGATCACAAGACAACCGTGGAACATCAAAGAAAGCTTAATCCAAACATGAAGGAAGTAGTCTGTCGAGAAGTCATTAAACTGCTCACTACTAGAATCATTTATCTGATATCTGACTCACCATGGGTGAGTCCCATGCATGTTGTCCCTAAGAAAGGCGGAACTACTATGATACGAAATGAAGATAATGAACTCATCCCCAATTGGACAGTCACCGGGTGGAGGATGTGTATCGATTACATGAAGCTAAATAAGGTGACATGTAAGGATCATTTCTCGATGTCATTTCTTGATCAAGTCTTAGAAAGGTTGGCCCACCAAGAATATTTCTATTATCTCGATGGTTACTCTGGATTCAATCAAATACCTATACATCTAGATGACAAAGAGAAAACAACTTTTACTTTCCTGTTTAGAACATATGCCTTTAGAAGGATGCCGTTCGATCTCTACAATGTGCCTACAACTTTCCAACGTTGCATGGCGGCTATATTCGCTGGTCTGACTGAAACTATCATGGAAGTTTTTATGGATGATTTTTTCGTATATGGAGATTCATATGACTCGTGCCTGAAGCACCTCTCCCTTATCCTTAAACACTGTGAAGAAGCACATCTCGTGTTGAACTGGGAGAAGTGTCACTTTATGGTAAGGGAAGGAATTGTCCTTGGCCATAGAGTCAGTCATAGAGGTATCGAAGTAGACAGAGAGAAAATCAAAGTGATTTCCAAACTTGCTATTCCGACAAATGTAAGAGAAGTTCGCGCTTTCCTTGGTCATGTAGGATTTTAAATACGGTATATAAAGGATTTCTCCAAGATAACCAAGCCAATGACGAATTTGTTGCTAAAGGACGCTGATTTCCATTTTGACAAAGAGTGTGTCAAGAGTTTCAATAACTTGAAGCATGCCCTTACAACAACACCCATCATCAGAGCTCCTGATTGGGATCACCCATTTAAAATTATGTGTGATGCCAGTGATGACGCTGTGGGTGCTATTTTAGGCCAATGTATAGAGAAGAAACATTATGTAATCTACTATGCATCTAAGACCCTTGATGAAGCTTAGAGGAAATACATGACTACTGAAAAGGAACTCCTTGCAGTTGTGTATGCCTTTGACAAGTTCATATTCTATCTCATTGGTTCTAAAGTCATTGTCTACACAAATCATGCCACTATTCGTTACCTCCTGGTGAAGAAAGATGCAAAATCTAGGTTGATAAGATGGATTCTCCTCTTGCAAGAATTTGATTTAGAGATAAGCAATAAGAAGGGTACAAAGAATGTTGTAGCAGACCACCTAAGTCGCATCCACACCTTGGAAACTGAGAAGATCCCAATTAATGATTCTCTTCCAGATGGCCAACTAATGAAAGTTTCAGAAGCTACCCCTTGGTACTAGAACTATGTGAAGTACCTCTCCGCTGGTGTCATCCATCCTGAATGCACCAGAAATGCACTGAAGAAATTCATGCATATTGTGAAGCAGTATCACTGGGATGAGCCGTACCTCTTCAAGCTCTATGCTGATGGCCTCTACAGATGTTGTATCGCTAAATAAGAAGCTCAACTTATTTTAGAGCAATATCACTCAGGCCCAGTTGTAGGCCATATGAGTTCTAAGAAAACAACTTTGAAGATTTTGCAATGTGGATTCTTTTGGCCAACCATATCCAAAGATTCCTATAACTTTATTTTATCATGTGACAAGTGCCAAAGAATGGGCAAAATAACAAAGAGAGATGAGATGCCATTGAAATTGTGGCAAGAAGTCGAGATATTTGATGTTTGGGGTGTGGACTACATGGGTCCATTCCCATCTTCAAATGGATTTTCCTACATCCTAGTAGTGGTGGGTTACGTCTCAAAATGGGTTGAAGCCATACCGACCGTCACTAGTGATTCCAAACCCATCATCAAGATGTTCAAAGATATTATTTTTCCCCATTTCGGAGTCCCACACACTGTGATATCCGACAGAGGATCTCATTTTATACAAAGAAGTTTTGAAGCCTTGATGAGGAAATATGGTGTAACACACAAGGTAGCCTCACCCTACCATCCCTAGACAAGTGGGTAGGTAGAGGTCCCTAACCGTCAACTCAAGTTAACTTGGAAAAGACAGTAGGTCGCAACCAAAAAGATTGGTCAGTGAAAATCAATGATGCCTTGTGGGCCTACCGAACAAATTTTAAAACTCCCCTTGGTACCACACCATTTCGGTTAATTTATGGGAAGTCTTGCAACTTGCATGTAGAACTGGAACACAAGGCATGGTGGGCAATTAAACAACTAAATTTTGACTTGAGGGAAGCGGGCCAAGCCAGGATTCTACAACTCTAGGAGCTGGAAGAACTCTGGATGACAGCTTATGAAAATGCATGAATCTTTAAAGAACGCACAAAACTTTGGCACGACGGCCATCTAAAAAGAAAGGACATACAAGTAGGATACCAAGTCCTATTGTTCAACTCAAGATTGAAATTATTCCCAGGAAAAATCCATTCTCACTAGTATGGACCTTACATTGTCAACATCAGCTCCTCACATGGTGCTTTCTCTTTATGGAGTGAAAAGTTAGGTGAATTTGTGGCAAATGGTCAACGCTTGAAGAGATACTTCACCTCATCTGACATAGGCACCGAAGCAATGCTGGAACTCACCAATCCAACATATCCACTGTAAAATTGAAGGATTCAGTCGAGCCATCGACATAAAATAAAGGCACTTGTCGGGAGGCAACCCGATCAATAATTTCATTTTTACTTTTAGTTTTGAATTAGAAAATTTCCTAAAATTTGTTTTTACTTTATAGAAATTTTTGCACTAAATAAAAATCACATTGCGAGATGCTATATTAAGTTTTGACTAGTATTTATTTTCGAGATTTTCAGATGGAGGATGCACACTGATTGGAACACAACCACATCTCGTGGTCCAACCGACATGAATTTTCCCCTCCATCTCGGATTTAGAGTTTGTTTGGAATGAGCAAATATCTAAGTTTGGGGTGGAGGGTGGGTGGTACGTATTTCACTTTCCACCTACGCCCATCCATTTCTGACTTAAGATTTCATCGTTATAATTTTGATCAAAATTTTCAAAATTTTAATGTTTTCAAATAAATTGAACAGGAACTGGATGAACTTTTGACACTTTTCGTTTCAATAATAGCCATTACCTAGCTGGCTAGTTTTTCTCTCCTACTTTTCTTTGCATCATTATACCCTCCTTATTTGAAGCAGATCCTCAAAAGGGCCATTTTCTAAAAACTAGCCAATTGATTGAAATCATCTTGTGAAGCTTATGAATCCTAACATCATGATCCTTCCGCAAAAATGGCAAGTGTCTATCGAACATATATGGATCAAACACATCATGCTTGCTAACTGATAAGTGAAATAATAACATGGAATCTCCACTGGATCCTCATCAAGTCATTATTTGAGCAGAGTACGATAAAGAGAATGACCAGGTGCACAAAATTGTAAATCAAGTTGCATTCTGATCGGAACTCTCTTCTACACTTCTTCCATCATCTTCGTACCCCTATGTGCATAAAAAAGAAACAAAAATAGCCAAAATAATGCCAAACCTTAAGTTTAGGGTGGCACACCACCTCCCTCTATATATGCTTCTTCCATACCCCTCGCTGATAAAAAGGGGCGTACCACCAAGAAAAGATGCCAATGTGCACACAAAAAGAAAATGCAATCTTGATTTGAATAGAGGAGAGATTCACACAAAAAATGCAATCATAAAATAAAAATCTCGAGTCGAATAGAGGAGATATTTATTTCTTCCTTCCATACCACCATTCACTCCCTTTTCTACCTAAAGGCACAATGAATGACTCCACTATCCTAAAATACACCAGTGTCAGATCAGGTGCACACTTGTTGTTCTGTGGGTATCTCTGGACTCTTACGAAACTCTTAGAATTGCTTATTGTTGGAAAAAGTGAAGAGGAAGTGATATTGGAAAACAAACTCAGGAACAAAGATATGGTAAGATGTGTTCAATGATCTCAGGAAGTTGAGATGCTCAGTCATGCTAAGTAGAAAGAAAATAATCAAGGTGTGAAGAGGAGGCAATCACATGACTTGAAAGTATTCATTTGGTGATGGTTTCAGATTTTTTTTTACTCGAGGACGAGCAACGTTTAAGTTCAGGGTATTTTGATGAATCCAAATTCATCACAATTTTTAGTTGCCATTTTGTTCCCAATTCAACTAAATACATTCGATTTCATCTCCTTAAATCTTACAATGTGCAATTTTGCTTGGTTGATCAGATTATCAAGTTATTAACTAGTTTTATATGAATTTAATGCAGATCATGCAGGTGAAGGTAGGTTCAACCATCAACTGGAACTCACATTCACTCAAGATCCTCTAAACCACAGTCTTGACCAAACAATCTTGATCCATTCGGTCTGCTCAATCGATCTTGACCATTCGTTCTTGATCCAAATGGTTTCATTCATTCGTTTTTGACCTCTCAGTCTTAGCCATTCATCCACACGATCTTGATCCATCGATCCACCCTCCTTGCAATTTGCCTCCAACCAGTTTTGCCTTTCTATATGGTCTCAAGACCGTTTGAAGCCTCATGGTCTCAAGACCATGAGGATGCAATTGTTCTCCAAACCGATCAAGCACCCTATCCGAAACCATTTGGCGGCGCACGATCTCAAGACCGTTAGACAAGCAGCCCGTGAGACCGTTTGGATGCATCAGAGCTAATGATTGTGAAGACCGTTAGGTTCTCAAGACCGTTAGGCCAGCTGAGGGCACAAGACCGATCAGAGGTAGAAAATCGCGAGAAACCGAGATCGTTTGGAAGTGAAGACTGGTCGAAGTAGAGACTGTATGGAAGCCAAGACCGTTTGGATGGAACGCGAGATAGTTTGGAGGCTAAAGACTATTTGGATGCATCAGAGCAAATGATCGTGAAGACCGTTAGAACCCGAAGACCGTGAAGGATATGAGACTGGTTGGGTACAAGATCGATTGCCCAAGACCGTTTGGGTGCACGCCGAAACCGTTAGAAGCCAAGACAGGTTGAAATAGCGGGGAAGCAAGACCGTGATGAGATCTAAGACCGTGAGGAACCAGAGGCAACCAAGACCGATTGGAGGCATATTCCAAAATGTTTGGATGAAAGAAGCAGACCAAGAAGACCCTCACGGTCTCAAGACCGTGAGGAAGTCTCACAATCCCAAACCGTAAGAAGACTAAATGGTTTCCAAAACTGTTAAAGCAAGACCGAGAAGATGAAGACTGGTTGGAGGCATTCAACTCCAAACAGTTTAAACTCAAAACCGTATGAAATGGACTCACATAAAAACCGTTCAAGACTCGACCCAAGCCTATAAATAGTATCAGCATGGTCCTCATTTGGGAATTAGACCCAGGACACCGATAGGTTGCCTGACCGCAGGTTCGATCACGATCATCCACACCATTGCCACTTCACCTGCTACGCCTACTGTGAGCAAGGAGGTCAAGACAAGAAAGAAGGTGGAGAAGAAGATCTGCCCTATCTGCCTTGGTGGTTCTTCCTCCTTGTCTAGATCTACTCCGACACGATGTAGAAGGCCACATCATCTTCACCGAGTTGTGACTACCTTCTGCATAATGCTCATGGAAGAACCTTCCCTCTCTCTTGTTCTTCTTGTTTCTCACATCATGAGCGAGTAGTTCCTTTTCACAGGGGTACGGGGACTAGCCCCGCTGCCCATGCAAGAATGTTCTCTTATTAAACATTCCATTGCAATGTATATAACTTTTCATTTCTTTGTTAATCATTAATGTTTGTAGATTGATTACTTGCTTGCTTTTATCTTGTTCTTCCCCATGTTGTGAGAACTTCTATATGTAGGGTAGAATGTCGATTAATGAGATTGAATCCCAAACTAGAAATAGAATGGGATTCCTTGAGGTTGTAAGTGTATGATCCGTTAGGGGACAAGCCATCTAGCCCACAGTGATGCTTCTATGTTCCTAAACATCCCTCAAGGAGGGCCAGAACTTCAGTTGGATATCTGTATCTTCGTTGTTAATCGTCGATATTTGCTTGTCGATTAATCACCTACTTGCTTTTCGATTAGCACGGTTGACTCCCTGACTAGAAATAGAAAGGGATTCCTTGAGGTCGTAAGTGTATGATCCATGAGGGGACGAGCCATCTAGCCCATGGTGACACTTCTGTGTGCCTAACGCCTGTATAGGGGGGCCACAGCTTCAGTTGGATATTTGTATCTGCGGAGCCGTAAGTGAATGATCCTGATGGTGACGAGACATCTGATGCCTAAGGTGATGCTTATGCAAGCCTAACGCTCGTATGGGGAGTTTTGCAGCTGCTCCATTTAGATGGTTATATCTTGCATGGATGTTTGATGTTTGAATGTGCTTGCATGTATAGTGGTGGAGAAACCCGGTACCATCCTAGTGATTCCATATCATTACTCTAGATCTAGCTTTAATTCTACTCTTTACTTTCTTGCACTTAGTTTAATTAAACTCAAATCAAACTTTGTTCTAAATATTTGTCTTACTTGAACTAGACTATACTAGCAACAATTCTTAAAAATGTTGTGTCTTGGGATTCGATCCTCATCTATACTGTGATAAGACCCGTCTACTTGCGGATGATATTATTACACAAGGTTTTGGTAAAAGCTCAGGGATTTCAACCCTGAGTGAATTTGTTGTGCGATAATAGACCACATCAAATGCTCATACAAATAATCCAAATGCAACCCAACACACAAATCACATCCTGAACATGACTCAAAACTGAGCTTAACTCAAATGGGCAGACCCAAATAAACACCAAACAGAAAGAATTGAACATTGCACATGAAATGACTCCCGAACTACAAATAATTCAAAGTACCCATTCATGGAACAAAACCTACTACTAGATGGGAAGTTATATTGTCCAAGTCATGACCATCCTCTTAATCCTTGACTTGTTACAACAACAAACATAATATTTGTAAGGATGATCAGCTCGTTTTGTATTTTCCTGAAGTACAACAACATCGTCACTTCGATCCTTCAAATAGCCTCCATGTAAACACACACAAAAAGCTATAGTAGTCAAATAATAGAGAATAATAATATGAATCACAAAAAAATATTATTACACAAAATCATAATTCCAAGGATCAATAAACTCACTTTCCATACAAAGACAATCACATTGTCCATGTAGTGACCATCCTCTTCATCCTTGGCTTGCTACAACAGCAAATATAATCTTTGTAAGGATGATCGATTTGTTTTATAATTTCCTAAAGTACAACAACATCGTCACTCTGACCCTTCGAACAACCTCCATGTAAACACACACGAAAAGCTACAATAGTCAACGAATAGACCAAAATAATATGAATAGAATAGAATAATATTAGATGACAACCAAGTTATAATTCAAAGGATCAATAAACTCCCTTTCCATACAAATACAATTGTATTGTCCATGTAGTGACTAGCCTCTTCATCCTTGACTTGCTACAACAATAAACATAATATGTGTAAGGATGATCGACTTGTTTTATATTTTCCTAATGCACAACAACATCGTCACTTTGACCCTTCGAATAGCCTCCATGTAAATACACACGAAAAGCTACAATAGTCAACGAACAGAGAAGAATAATATGAATAGAATAGAACAATATAAGATGACAACCAAATTATAATTCAAAGGATCAATAAACCCCCTTTCTATACAAAGACAATTGTCACCCATGCCAAACTCCAAGAATGCAATGTGTGTCCCCATCTCTAGAGAAACTTTCATGTCAACATACTTATTTTTAATTTGTTTGAGTAATGAAAAAATACAATTATTTCATTCCTAAGTGCCATAGTATCTATTATAGTATTAAGCCCCCGCTTTGCGGGATAAGCTTCAACATGTTTGTCTTAGAATAACACCAAGTATGCCTCCAAGTTTGGTGCATCTTTCAAAAAATTTGAGTTTTGAAAAGCTTAATTATGATTTTTTGACAAAATGTAGAGCCATGACTGCCCCTTGAACTTAGGCTCCCATGCTTTCAAGTTTATGGAAGTTCCCTCCAGTTCGGGCAAAGAGTTATGTCGAACTATATTCCAAGAAAATAACTCTTGTATCTAAGGTAAAAGATATATGAAAGTTCTACTATTGCATCGGTTCTAAACCTAGTGAGAGATGCATGCTCCCTACGTGTTGTAGGGACATGACCCTTATGCTTTTAAGGATAAATTAGATTATTTTCCATACAAGGCCATTGTTCACCTGGGGTAAATTCTAAGGATACATTAATTCAAGACTTCATAAAGCACTCCTCGAGCAAGGTTGATTCTTTAGAAGTTTTTATTTAGACAACATAAAAATGTATATAATTTGGTCTAGTGTAGCTAAGCAATGGTCAGACTGAAGCAAAAATGAGAAGCACATATTGATATAAGAATAAATACACTATATATTAGTAGTTGACCAACAAGATATGAATATTTTATACACATGTAGAAGGATAGATCTCACAACTCAAAAAGATGAGTGTTCAAGTCTATCACCGCTAAAAGAAAGGGCAGAGAAGTAAAGACAAACTCCAGAATACTGATCACTATTAGTAATTTCATACAATATAGTGTAAATAGCAAGCATGTTTGGTTTCCTTTACCTGCTCAGGTGAATGAAAAAGTAAGGAAAAGAATTAAAAACCACAATAGTCAAATATGGTTGTGTATGAGTTAGTGAAGTAGAGAAACAACATGCCATTGCCAATCAAGTCAATCTCAACATTGCCCGAGGTAGCCTGCACAATACACACATTTGGTGTTGAGTGAAAAATATAGTGATCATACCAAAAAGGCATGATGATTGACAAATGTGTGTTTTACAATGCATGTGGGATAGATAGGACACACTTCAGCTTGTTGCCTACGCGGGTAGAAAAATAAGGATAGAGCATGGAAGCACACCCACAGATGAGGACATGCACTTTGGGTCAGGGAATAGGTACCCATGGAGGCGATGGTGGCTTTGGGTTTAGGAGTAGGCGACATCATAAGGATGATGACCGTGTACCATATGCCCTGGAGATATTTGAATATGCAGCTTGATCCACAATTCAATTAAATTATGCACATGCATCATCTTATCTGTCTCAATTGCCTTTTCAACCAACATCAAAGGAGTTGATCTGTGTGTGTCTCCTTGAAAATATTTACATCTATGTTGTAGAAATAAATGTCTTTAGTAAGTAGAGATTTAGATCATGATAGATAATTCCATTGTTGGATTTTATCAATGATGAAGTATAGTTTTGTTCAGGTATCTATCTTCAGATGTCTAGTCAAGTTTGTAGTTTTTGGACACTTAAAAGTTTCAAGGGAGTTGACGATCCTTAATGTAACCTCCTACTTCTTTCTTACTACAAAAAAAAACTTCAATTAATATTTTGTGGTAGGGCTTGGATTATATGCATGGGTTATGATGTCAAGTTCCTCCAACAATGAGATTGGCTCTTGGAGTTATGCCATATGCATCCAAATTTTTATGCCAAAAGGATTAACGATTTCTGTATCTATTTTTTTTAATCAAACAACAATAATCAATTTAGTAAAGTAGGTAAAAGTAGAAACAAATGAATCTAGGAAAGGTAAGTGATGATCACCAGAAAGCCAATTGTTAACTATTCAATCACTCTTCTAAAACCTATACAAGTCAACAAAAGATCTTCCAACAAAGTAGAGATCTTATAACAAAGTTTCATTGGCAAGTTTGGACATAGTAGCAAATTCTCAAAATAAAATAAACACAATTTATATTTTATCATAAAATATTAAACAAATAATATATAAGAAATCCAATCTATATATAAGCTGACTCTAAATCTATATATAAGTTCTTCTTCTTTCAAGATGTCTAATTGTGTATGAGTGTTATTGTTTGACATCTAAGTAAGGCCCTTAATTTTTATAAGAAAATACTATCCTATTCATATCAAATGTAATCTTGAAGGAAATCAACTTGGTGATCTAAATGTAAGAGTTACAACCAAGAAGTGGTTTCTAGAGAATTAAGAAACTTAAATGAAGCATTTGGTCCTAAATAAAATATTTGGTGTTTGTTAGATTTATATTAGGTCAATAGTATAGACATGTATTGTTTATGTATGATAAAAACTCTAAGACTTACAACTAGACCTTACAAATTTATTAGGGAATGTATTAATTGGTTATTCAATACAAAATATAGGTCATGAGGTTTTTATTACTAGGGTGGGTAAATTATGGGAAAGGTTGTCATAAGTTCAATTATATTAAAGAACTAATAACATGGAGCTCCAGCAATACTGAAATTTAGTGTTACAACAACCTTTTGAGAGAAGAAGTTGGGTACTTAATATGTTGCAGACAAAGTTGGTAGCTGAAGATTTGAAGAAAAATGACAAATTTTGATAAGGTAGAGTGAAACACAACTAAACAACACTTAAAATAGTAAATTAGTTTTAAAAGAAAATTGCAAATAACTTACTCCATTAGGAATTGTATCTTTCACTCATGTATCAACACCTCTCATGAAAGACCTTCATTGATGAAATTACACTAGAAAAAAAAATTGATGTTAAGAAGAATGCCACAAATTCATGAGAAATCATTTTACTTATGTATAGCTCAAACAAAAGTGGAATCATTTACAATCGATCAAGTGAAATCATGTAGTAAGCACCAGAGCACATTGTAGGATGGGAAAAAATTTGAACTCTGTATAGGTACCTTATGGTAGTTGTAAGAATTTACAAAGATTAAAACCAATTGTTAAAATGCATGGAATATAAAATTGGGAACTAACTAATGTTATATATGCTAACAATGTGCAGACACTGAGGCAAACACCTTTAGCATGGTTGGAAATTGTCAGAAATCACCATCATGTTGCTACTCCTGATCAAAACTACTAAGGAGAAGTGTTTGTTTAAAAATTTGTTTACTTGTCATCATGAACGTGATCACAATTTCTTATGATGACCTCTTCTCCTTAACAATTCCCCTCTACTACTTCCAAAAGCCCCTCCTGCACCACTTCATGGACCACTTCTAGAGTGCTCTCCCTATTGTTGAACTTGGCAGACTTGTTCCTCCCATAATACAAGATGCACAACTTCCTCTGTGTCTTGATAACACCAGAAGACATTGGAAAGAAACACACACAATAATCATTGGATAGAGTTTTGAAAAAAGAGGGGCGTCTCGGGTCTACCCAAAAATTGCTGATTTAGTTTGCCACCCTCATCATCTTCTCTCTTCGACTTAACAACGTGATGAATGACGAATCGATCTAATCAAACTCATGCTTGCAGATTCAAATTTCATCGTTGGCGTTCGGGAGGCCGAAACCCCCCTCAGTGGCCCTAAGAGGATGGGGAGCCAGAAGGGAAGGCTAGTAGAGGAAGCGAGTCAGGAGGGTGGGTGATGTAGATCTACAAGTGATGGGGTGGTATGGAGGACACAAAATATATAGCGGAGGGGAAGCGGGGAGGAGGTGGAGGATGTGAAATCTGAAGCAGAGGGGGAGGCGGAGGAAGCCAATTCTGAAGGGGGGCTTTGGCGGAGAAGTAAGCGAGGGTTAGTGGGTCATCATGAGACTAGTCTGAAGTGGGGATAGTAGGTTCGATAACAATTGACGTGTGACTTGAAAATTTGTAGACTCTACCTTTGTTTTATATATATTTGTAGAAGACCATCGTGATCTCAGACCAAGAGGAAAGTTCTAATTTCCTAGGTCTAGGTGTTTTTTTAATTATTGTACAAGTCCCTATAGACCCAAATAACAAAAGCAACATTTTCATTTACCTTAACATGCACTTTAAGATTATATATATATATATATATATATATATATATATATATCGACCATCAGTCTTCCTACCCCTACCATCGATTTCTTCTAATAGTCGCTTGATAGTTGATATGAGTTTATAGGATGATAAGTTAGCTTCCATATGAACTATTATGGCCTTTGGGGAGACACATCCTAATGTAAACACATACACTATATCATAACATATTTGTAGTGACCACATTGTAGCACTATGCATTCTTGAAATTGCATGGATCAGGTTGATGGTTGTTGCAAACTATGCATTGTATGCCAAACTACGACCTAGATGGCCATGTCACCAACATTAGTCGTGACTTTATTTCTCTAAAGAGTGAAAATATCAGACTTTTTCCTTGCTCGATGACCACTGTAATTTTGTTTGACTCCTCGATTATTAAGTTGCCTACCTATGTCGAGGTTGGTGTTGTGGTTTTGAATACCTTACCTTTGTGAAACTACCTATTTGACTATTATAAGGTTGATCCAACTTCATTGGACTCAGTCATGGTGCATAGTCATTGCTCTCTTCATTCTCCTCACTGTCTCCAGAAAGGAAGAAAACAACTCCCTTGTCTCCATCATATATGTCAACTTTTATAACTCAACATTAGCCCTTCTTAAAAATACATAATCCTCTCATCATCATTTGGGAGGAACTAAGAACATAACATAATATCAAACTTCTCTCTCAATTATGACTATGGGAATTACATACTCCCAAACTACTTCCTAATCTTTGCCCATGTCATCACCTCTATGGGCCTCTTCTCCTACTCTGTGGCCCACCAATGGCCATTATTGTCATTTAGGAGATACATCATATGCTTAATATATTCATCTTCTTTGATTTTTAAGATTCAAAAATGCTTCTAGGAGGATCTAGTACACGTATCATGTTAGTGTCGTCTCATAGTTAGTCTATGGAAGTGCTTTGATATGAGAAATGTTCCTCATAACACAAAGGCTCATTAGCCTTAGAATGATTACAAAAATGATGTGTATGATTTTGGGGACGATAATCATGCCAATATCCCATTATTAATCACTCTTAGAATGATGAAGTGTTTCTTATTGGTTGTGTTTGTAGCAACCGGTGTGCCTTATTTTTATCTCATTTGCTGCAGTCAAATGAGTTTTGAGTGTGTGCTTTGGTTGTGGAGGTTGTTTAATCTTTTGTCTTGGTCACTATGTTTGGTTAACATGGTGTCGTGGCTGCTACCATGTTTTTTTGACTGAAGAGTTTTGGGTGATAAGTGGTTGCTACCCTACATTGGTTTTATCACCCTTTGATGCATGCATATATTGAGTGCTTGAATGGCTGACTTTTGGAAGGACAAGTGTCACTAGCGTATTGGCATTGTACCTTCCTCACCTATCTTCTACCTTTGGGTATTTATACCCCTCTCTTCACATGCAAGTAATCTCTTTTACACCCTCTTTCTCTCTCATCCTTGGAGCTCTCCCCTCTTTGGTGCTTGGTGGAGAAAGAGCTCAACCTTGGAGTAAGGAGGCCAAACCCTTGCATGTGGCTATCTAGGGTTAGAACATCTCTCCTTTATTGATCTTTTGGTGATCCTTGACCTTCATAAGTGATCTATCATCTTGGGTTTTATTTTCTTGCCAATATCCCTTTATGAATGACGTTCAGAATGACTTATAAATACTAATAACATTTCTCTCACACATGTATTTATAGATTGTATTGGTATATCCCCATAAAAATGTATTTGGAAGGAGTCATGACCCATATCATGATAGTGTCCTCTCACAGAAAGTCTCTAAAAATTCTTTGAGAGTGTCCTTGCAAGAAAAGAAACTCAAATGTCCATTGTGGTACTCGCTTGTGGGGCTTGCAACACTCTCTAGTTGGACTTGTAGCTCTTATTTGTTGGGATGGTAGCTCTCGCATGTAGTGCTTGCAACGCTTTCTTATGGGGTTTGCAACACTCACTTGCGGGTCTTGTAGTACTCACTTGCAGGGTATGCAAGAGTCTTTCTTGTGGGATGCTTAGGTCTTGCTAGAGGGGCTTTCAAGTCTCACATGTGGGACTTAAAGGTCTCGATTGCTTGGATTTCAATACTTGGTATATCCATATACGATTGTGTCCTCTCACATAAGTTCTTAACGTGGGTTTGCTCGATAACTATTATCTAACATGTACCTGTGTGCTTACTTGATATCACATATCATGACTAATTATGCTTTGTCATCAATCAACACACACTCTAGTCTTATGTATTACTATCTTCTATTTTACTTCCAAAGTAATATCTAACTAGGGACATAACAAGAATGTATATACTCTTATCATACATATGATATTATTATTTAGGTCATCGACCTGAAGACATATGTCATCGAGTATCATCATTCTTTAGAAATCTATTATATATGTTGTTGGCTAAATGGACATCATTTAAATCCCTTTGTTTTGATAATGACAAACATTTCATTCTTGTGGATCTAACGTGCTACTTGAGTGTTGCATGAATAAGGTGGATGAAAAACAATTGGAAGATCTATATGCTAAAATTGCTTTAAGTCATGAATGTAATCAAATGTAAAAACTTGTAAAAGTATATAATGTACAAGTACTTAGAAATCATGTAAATCAAGCGTTAGATCTTCCCTAGACAATCACAACACTTAGATAGGTCATCCCCTACAATAGTGTCACAACTGCACACTCATACACACACTTAGTACTTACTTTAAAACATTGAAACAGGGTTAATCTCGGTCGACAAAATTCTCGACTGGGACATTCTCGGTCGACAAAATCTTCGACCGAGAATGACCCAGGTAGCCGTTAGACACAACAGACAAGGTAGTTGGGAGTTGTATCAGAACGTTGCTACAGACAGTCCCTCAATCGACAAGTCCTCGACCGACTAGGACTCTCGGTCGACAAATCTTCGACTGAGAATGTCTCTGTCTGCAATTTTCAGGATTAATTAACTAGTCGTTGTTAAAGAAACTAATGGATACCTAACGGCTATTTAAGCACTAAGAACCCCCTATAAAGTGTCTAGAACATCCTTAAGCATCCATAGGCCATTCCTATAAATAGGACATGCTATAGGACACCCAAAACAATACTTGAGCTTTCATACTTGCAATTGGCAATCTATTTTGAGAAATTGAGCAACACTAGTACTTTCTACTCATTTCCTTTGCTCCAAATTCATGTCCTATAGGCTAGCATCTCCTATCCACTAAACTTACACTTCCATACTCATTGGTTAGGAGATTAATACGCTTGATATAGGAAATCAAGCCTTGTGCTTCAAGTGGTAATTGTAATTTCTATTTCCTTTCTTGTTCTTTCGTATTGCTTGTACTCTCCTTGCTAATCCTAGGGTTGGAGGCTCCGGATTGGAGAGAGTTTGATATTCTTGGTGAAGAAGGAGATCTTTGGACTACTTCTAGAAGGCTGTCTCAACGGGAAGCTACTTCAAGAGGAAGGCTACTTCAAGGGGGAGCTTGAAGTTACTTCAAGGAAGGCTGCTTCAAGGTTGGTGAGACTACTTCAAGGTGAAGGCTGTCTAAAGGATGTTGAAAGTTTTATAATTTTATGTAATATCCTTACGAGGTAATAAAATTAAATACTTTCAAAATCCCGGTTGGGTAAGCAACCGGGTAGTGGATTGACTGCCTTAGTATTTGCTAAGGTTGGAACCACTCTAAACACCTTGTCTCCTTCTTATTATCTCAATTGTGGTTGTTTGAGTTAAATTATTTTAAAATATCTATAAAACCCTATTCACCCCCCTCTAGTGGTTTTTCAATTGGTATCAGAGCACGGCTTCAAGGAACTCTAACAAAGTCTTGAAGAATGGGTGACGGGGTACTCACCAACCTCAACTTGGAAGGAACACTCGTGGCTAGGCCTCCAGCTTTTGATGGCACTAACTACGCCTACTGGAATAGGAGGATAAAGTTCTACTTCCAAGGAATCAGATGGGACTTATGGAGAATGGTGTCAACTCCATATGAACTTTCTCAAATGGAGTATGGAAATTGGGATGCTAATACGGTAAAATCAGCCCAAATGAATGCAAAAGCTGTAAGTATACTCTATTGTTCAATTTCCGTTGGTGAATTTAATAGAATATCAAATTGTGAAACAACATATGAGATATGGCATATAATTTCTATAACATATGAATGAACTGTTCAAGTTAAGAATTCTAAAATCGGAATGCTTAAACAGAAATTTGAACAATTTTGTATGGATCAAAATGAATCTATTAGTGAAATGTATGCAAAATTTTCTTCTATTGTGAATGGTTTGAATGCTTTAGGCAAAGTGATTAGTGAGTAAGACCAAGTGTCAAAGATTCTTAGATCTCTCCCTCCCAAGTACAAGCCCAAAGTAACTGCCATTGAAGAAGCAAATGATCTAACCCGACTAAGGATGGAGCAACTCATTGGCAACTTAGAAGCACATGAGGCAACCTTGGAGGAGAAATAACGATGAGAGCATGAACTGCAACAAGGAAGAAAGAAAGATATGGCTCGAAAAGCTTCAAAGATAATCACACAAGAAAGTGATGAAACAAGTGAAGGAGAAGGAGAAGAAGCCCTAATTGTTAATGGTAAGAAATATAGAAGATTTAGATCTAACAAAATTGCTAGTTCTTCTTCTTCCCCTCCTAGGTGTTTTGAATGTGGAAAGAAAGGACATCTCAAAAATGAATGTCCTAAAGCAAAGAAAGGAAAGAAAAGCTCACACAAAAAGAAGGGAGAAAAAGCTTATAAAGCTGCATGGGATGAGTCAAGTGAGAGTGAAAGTGGAGAAGAGAATGTGGAGTGTCTCATGGCAAAAGAAGATGATAATGATGACTCTCAAGAGGTAAGCCTCCTTGATTTACCAAAAGAAGATCTAATTATTAGTCTACAAGAAACTCATGATAAGTATGTTGACTGCAAAAAGAAACTAAAGAAGGCTACTAAAACAAATGAGGATCTATATGCTAGATTGAATGATCTTTCTTCTCAAAAGAACAATATTGCTTCTGAAAATTTGACTTTGAAATCATCTTTAGATGATTGCAATATAAAGTTACTTGATTTAGAAATGAATCATGACCTTCTTTCTCAAGAAAAGGTTGATTTGCTTGCTAAACTAAACAATTTTCAGACTCAACCTATTCTATGTAATCATTTTGATTATGATAATGTTGTTAAGGAAAGAGACTCTTTATTATCTAATTTAGATCAAGCAAGGACATATATTAATAAGAAAATGAATGAGATTGCTAAGCTACAAAGAGAAATTAATGGCTTAAGTGGGAATGACGTTATTAATAATATTATGAAATATTCTTCTAGCTACAATGGAAGAAAAGGCTTAGGTTATGTTCCAAAACGAAATCAACCTAAAAGAGCATCCAAGACTAAGATCATTTTTGTACCAAAGAACACAATTCCAAATCCTAGAAAGAGAAATGAAATTGACTCTATTTTTTGTCATTTTTGTTTACGTCTTGGACATTACTCTTTTTCATGCCCTTATAAGAAGAAGGATTCTGAGTTATTTTGGGTCCCCAAACCTCAAACTTAGAAGACTTGAATGTAATTTAGTTGAGATATGATCTAATGCTTAGTTTTGAAAATCAAAATGTCTTATCTCAACTAAACAAATAGCTTCATGTGTTTTTTTTAATTCAGAACTGATATAAACAAATTACTGAGACAAACAAAAACATTTTCGGTCGACAAATAGTTCGACCGAGATACTCTCGGTCAAGAAAAACTTTGACCGAGTGAATGCCTGTGACAAACCAAATTCTACAGTAGAAATCTTAGTGAAACAACAACCATTCCGGTCGAGAAATGATCGATCGAAGCAAAAATCGATCGAAAAATGGTCGACCGAACAGACTTATGTTTCTATTCAGTATTAATATGTGAAACAACAACTTTCTCGATCGACAAATTGGTCGACCGAGACACCAGTCGGTCGAACTTTTATCGACCGAATGAAGTTTTGTTCTGTTTTCTTTGTTAAAACATGTTCAGTTTGTCATTAAATGTACCTAACCATAATGGACCATCACATGGGTACCAAAACCTACATCTTAATGTAGGATTGGGTGGTCGACAGTGGATGTTCCAAACACATGACCGGAAACAAGGAGGCATTTCAAACTTTTGAGGAAAAGAAAAGTGGAACATTTACTTTTGGAGACAATGCTAAAGGTAAAATTGTTGGAATAGGTAATATTGGTACAAACCTTGAAATAAAGAATGTTTTACTTGTTGATGACTTGCACCATAATTTAATAAGTGTTAGTCAATTATGTGATAGTGGATATGATGTTTTATTCCACAAAAATTGCTGCAAGTTACTAATAGAAAATACTACAAATGTTGTTTATGAAGGAAAAAAAGTTGGAAATCTTTATATTCTTAGACCTAACTCTATGAAGTATGTAGTTGGAAAATGCTTACTTGCAAATGAAAATTCTTTACAACTATGGCATAGAAAATTGGGTCATGCTAGTTCACATGTTATCAAAAAGCTAGTTAAATATGATCTTGTTCGTGGTTTGCCTAAATTATCTTTTGATCAAACTGAAAAATATGAACCATGTACTTTGGGTTAACAAACTAAAACCTCTTTTAAACCCAAAAATGTACTGAGCACTTATAGATCAGTAGAACTCATTCATATGGACTTATTTGGACCTATGCGGACACAATCTATTGGCGGCAAACGATATTGTTTTGTTATTGTTGATGATTATAGTAGATATACATGGGTACACTTTCTTGCAAACAAAGATGATACTATTCAAGTTTTTATAAAATTTTGTTCCAAGATTGAAAATATACTACAAAACAAAATATGTACAATTAGGAGTGATCATGGTGGAGAATTTGAGAACCATTTATTTGAAGAATTTTGCACATCTCAAGGCTTCACTCACAAATTTTCTGCTCCACGCACTCCACAACAAAATGGCATAGTTGAAAGGAAAAGCGATCACTATAAGAAATGGATAGGACTATGATGCTCGAACATAATACACCTAAAATATTTTGGGCTGAAGCGGTAAACATAGCTTGCTATGTGCTAAATAGAGTAACTGTTCACTCTTATTTGAAGAAAACACCATATGAAGTCATATATACTAAGAAACCTAGGGTTGACTATTTTCATACTTTCAGATCAACATGCTATATCCTGAACACAAAAGATGATAGAGACAAGTTTGACTCTAAATCACATAAAGCCTTTTTCTTGGGATATTCCACCTCTAGCAAAGCATTTAGAGTTTACAACACTTTTTCTAGCAAAGTTGAGGAATCCATTCACATTACTTTTCATGAAGAGCTACAATCTGAAAATCTTGAAATAGTTGATCTCACTCATCAATTAGAAAATTTATCCATACCAAAAGATAGTGACAAAAATACTACTAATAATCACCAAGTTGAGACACAACAACCTGTTCCTAGACTCAATAAGGATCATCCTCAAAATCTGATCATTGGAAATCCAAATGATAGAGTCAAAACTCGTTCTTCTTTTAAAGATGTTGCAAATATGGAATTTGTTTCTATAATTGAACCTAAGAAGGTGACTGAAGCTCTCAAAGATGACTATTGGATAATGGCAATGCAAGAAGAATTAAACCAATTCATGAAAAATGATGTATGGGACTTAGTTCTAAAACCACAAGATAAAACCATTATTAGAACTAAATGGGTTTTTAGGAATAAGTTAAATGAAGTAGGAGAAGTGGTAAGAAATAAAGCTATGTTAGTAGCACAAGGATATAATCAACAAGAAGGGATAGACTTTGATGAAACTTATGCACCAGTAGCAAGACTTGAAGCCATTAGAATGCTACTAACTATAGCTGCACACAAAAACATCAAACTTTTCCAAATGGATGTAAAAAGTGCATTTCTCAATGGAATAATCCAAGAAGAAGTATATGTCGCCCAGCCACCTGGTTTTGAAATACCAGAAAAAGGTGACTATGTATACAAACTTAAGAAAGCACTTTATGGTTTAAAACAAGCACCTATGAATTGGTATGAAAGGCTCAATAACTATCTATTTGATAACGATTTTTCTATTGGAAATTCAGATTCTACTTTATTTTTTAAAACATATGCATCTGATTTTCTAGTTGTTCAAATATATGTTGATGATATTATCTTTGGTGCCTCAAATGAATCATTGTGCAAACAATTTGGTGATATTATGCAACAAGAATTTGAAATGAGCCTCATGGGTGAACTGACTTTCTTTCTTGATTTTCAAATCAAACAAATGCCCGCCAGGATTTTTATAAGCCAAGAAAAGTATACCAATGAACTTTTAAAATTCTTTGGGATGGACCAATGCAAACATGCTACCACTCCAATGGCTACCTCTACTAAAATTGATAAGGATGAAAATGGGGAACCTATTGATGATTCCTTATATAGAGCCATGATTGGTAGTTTGCTCTACTTAATCACTTCTAGACCGGACATCATGTTTTCAGTTGGTCTTTGTGCTCGATTTCAATCAAAACCTATGCAAACCCATTTTCAAGCCATCAAACGGATTTTACGATATTTAGCCGGCACTACATGTTATGGTATATGGTATCCTAAAGGACAATCCTTGGACTTTAAATCTTATACCGATGCTGATTACGCTGGTTGTCGAATTGATCGCAAGAGCACAAGTGGTAGTTGTTTCTTGTTAGGAAGAGCCTTAGTTTCCTGGTTTAGCAAGAAACAAAACACTGTTGCCCTCTCTACAACTGAAGCTGAATATATGGAAGCCGGATCTTGTTGTGCTCAAGTGCTTTATATGCAACAAGTGTTAAACAATTATGACTTTAGTTTTTCATCCATGCCTATCTTTTGTGACAATACAAGCGCTATAAACTTAGCACATAATCCTATTTTACACAGCCGTGCCAAACATATTGAAATCTGTCATCATTTTTTAAGGGATCATATCTCTAAAAATCATGTATCCCTTCATCATGTTGGTACGGAAGATCAATTGGCTGATATTTTCACAAAACTGCTTCCACTAGACCAATTTAATAAAATCAGGAAGCAACTACTCATCACTCCCTTAGAAGATGTTTTCTTTGATATTTGTGCTTCTTAAGACGGTTTTAATCGTGTCATTCTTGGCTTCCAAATGGACATTTTTTTTTCAACAGATCTACTAGTTAAATTTTAAAGGGGATAATAAATTAAGGGGGAGTTTTTCTACATTCATTTTTAACAGATATCTTTTTGAAATGACAAAGGGGGAGAAATAAATGAAAATCTTAAAATGGTAACTTTGAAAAACTCAATCAATGAGTTTCATAATCTCTTGGCTTTACATTAAAAGTTGCTATATTCCCTAAGAATTGGATTTTATGTTCCATACTTCTTTGGGAATAATAAGCACACATCTCATAAACAAGAGAAGAATTCACAAAGTAAATCTCATGTATGAAACTCAACTCATTTTAAAGACTAGTTGATTTATATTTTGGAAATGTTTGTCATCTTCAAAAAGGGGGAGATTGTTGGCTAAATGGACATCATTTAAATCCCTTTGTTTTGATAATGACAAACATTTCATTCTTATGGATCTAACGTGCTACTTGAGTGTTGCAGGAATAAGGTGGATGACAAACAATTGGAAGATCTATATGCTAAAATTGCTTTAAGTCATGAATGTAATCAAATGTAAAAACTTGTACAAGTATATAATGTACAAGTACTTAGACATCATGTAAATCAAGTGTTAGATCTTCCCTAGCCAATCACAACACTTAGATAGGTCATCCCCGACAATAGTGTCACAACTGCACACTCATACACACACGTAGTACTTAGTTTAAAATATTGAAACATAGTTAATCTCGGTCGATAAAATTCTCGACCGAGACACTCTCAGTCGACAAACTCTTTGACCGAGAATGACCCAGGTAGCCGTTAGACACAACAGACAAGGTAGTTGGGAGTTGGATCAGAACGTTTCTACAGACAGTCCCTCGGTCGACAAGTCCTCGACCGACTAGGACTCTTAGTCGACAAATCTTTGACCGAGAATGTCTCTGTCTGCAATTTTCAGGATTAATTAACTAACCGTTATTAAAGCAACTAATGGATACCTAATGGCTAGTTAAGCACTAAGAACCCCCTAGAAAGTGTCTAGAACATCCTTAAGTATCCATATGCCATTCCTATAAATAGGACAAGCCATAGGACACCCAAAACACACTTGTGCAATACTTGAGCTTTCATACTTGCAATTGGCAATCTATTTTGAGCAATTGAGCAACACTAGTACTTGCTACTCATTTACTTTGCTCCAAATTCATGTCCTATAGGCTAGCATCTCCTATCCACTAAACTTACACTTCCATACTCATTGGTTAGGAGATCAATACGCTTGATATAGGAAATCAAGCCTTGTGCTTCAAGTGGTAATTGTAATTTCTATTTCCTTTCTTGTTCTTTCTTATTGCTTGTACTCTCCTTGCTACTCCTAGGGTTGGAGGCTGCAGATTGGAGAGAGTTTGATATTCTTGGTGAAGAAGGAGATATTTGGACTACTTCTAGAAGGTTGTCTCAATAGGAAGCTACTTCAAGAGGAAGGCTGCTTCAAGGGAGAGCTTGAAGTTACTTCAAGGAAGGCTGCTTCAAGGTTGGTGAGACTACTTCAAGGTGAAGGTTGTCCAAAGGGTGTTGAAAGTGTTGTAACTTTATGTAATATCCTTGTGAGGTAATAAAATTAAATACTTTCAAAATCCCGATTGGGTAAGCAACCGGGTAGTGGATTGACTGCCTTAGTATTTGCTAAGGTTGGAACCACTCTAAACACCTTGTCTCCTTCTTATTATCTCAATTGTGATTGTTTCAGTTAAATTATTTTAAAATATCTATAAAACCCTATTCACCCCCTCTAGTGGTTTTTCATATGTGTCATCATCTCATGAGTGAGACAAACATAATAGATGAAATTATCTTTATTATTATCAAATCAAGTATCTAATGCCACATTGGAATCATCATATGATTATCTCTCTGGGCATACATATGAACACGATGTCTCATATCATGATAGTGTCCTCACACATTAAGTCCCTTGAAATGCATTTGTGAGGATCTAGGGCCCATATTGTGAAAGTTTCCTCTCACAATAATCCCTAAAAATGTATTTGTGAGGACTTGGGGCCCATATCATGAGAATGTCCTCTCACACCATGTCCCCCAAAATGTATTTGTAAGGATTCAAGGCCCATATAATGATAGTGTCTTCTCTCAGAAATGCATTTGAGAGGTGTCGTGGCCCATATCATTACAATATAATCTCATAGAAAGTCCTTGAAAATGTAATTGGAAGGAGCCATGTACCATATCATGATAACGATCTCTCACTAAAACACCCTTGAAATGCACTAGGGAGGAACCATGACCCATCTCTTGCCATTGCCCTCCATAAAAAGTCCTTGAAAATGCTTTTGTGAGGAGTTGGAGGTCCTCTCACGTAAAGTCCCCCCAAAATGCATTTGTTAGGATCCATGGCCCATATCGGGACAGTGTCCTCTTACAAAAAGTTCTTGAAAATGCTTTTTAGAGGAGCTAAGACACATAATATAACATTGTCCTCTGACAACAAGTCCCTGTAAATGCTTTGGACACAATCTTCATGCCAATATCCCTTTATGAATGACTTTTAGAATGACTTAAAATGAATCTCAACAACAATTTCTCTCACACATATATTTTATGAATTGTCAAAGAAATGTAACGATATATCCAAACAAAAATACATTTGCGTGGATCCATTATCCATATCAAGACAATGTTCTCTGACAACAAGTCCCTTGAAATGCATTTTCTGAGGATCTGGGTCCATATCGTGAAAGTGTCCTTTATTAGTAAGTCCCTAAAATGCATTTGTGACGAGTCGGGGCCCATATCATGAGAATGTTGTCTCATAGAAAGTCCCCCAAAATACATTTGTAAGGAGCTAGGGGCCATATCATGACAATGGCCTCTCATAGTAGGTTCGTGAAAATGCTTGTAGGTTGACTTTTGTCCCATATCATGACAATGTCCTCTCATAGAAATGCATTTTGGAGATGTCAAGGCCCATATCATGACAATGTCATCTCATAACAACTCCCTAACACTAAATTTGGGAGGATCTAGGTCCCATATCATGAGAGTGACCTCTCACACCATCTCCCATAAAATGCATTAGGGAGGAGCCAGGGCCCATCTCTTGACATTGTCATCCACAACAGTCCCCAACAATGCAGTTGGGAGGAGTTGGAGCCCATATCATGAGAGTGTCCTCTCACAAAAAGTCCCATGATATGCATTTTCTAAGGAACCGGGTCCATATCGTGAAAGTGTCCTCTCTTGGTTAGTCCCTAAAAATGCATTTGTGATGAGTCAAGGCCCATACCATGAGAATGTTGTCTCATAGAAAGTCCCCAAAAATATATTAGCAAGGAGATAGGGGCCATATCATGATAATAGCATCTCACAACAAGTATGTGAAAATGTTTTTGGGTGAACATTTGTCCCATATCATGACAATATACTCTCATAGAAATGTATTTGGGAGAAGTCAAGGCCCATATCATGGCAATGTCATCTCACAAAAACTCCCTAAAATTGCATCTGGGAGGAGCTAGGGCCCATATCATGAGAGTGACCTCTCACAACATCTCCATTAAAATGCACTAGGGAGGAGCCAGGGCCCATCTCTTGACATTGTCCTCCACAACAGTCCCTTGAAATGCATTTGGGAGGAGTTGGATCCCATATTATGAGAGTTACCTCTCACAAAAAATCCCCTAAAATTCATTAGTAAGGAGACATGATCATATCATAGCAGTGTCTTCTCACAACAAGTCCATGGAAATGCTTATGGGATGATCGAAGACCCATATCATAACAATGCCATCTCACAGAAAGTTCATAAAAATGCTTATTGGGCTTGCATCTCTAACATGCAGTGCTTGCAACACTTGCTTGCGGGGCTCGCAATACGCATTTATGGGTCTTGCAACACTCACTTGTGAGCTCACTAGTTGTGTGAAATACCGGCGTGCCACAAATGAGATTATTCAAAACTAAACACGGGAAACATAACTAAACATGCATATTACCAGAAAACACAAAAAACTAATACCAATTGCACAAAGCACCTCAAACCGGAAACCTTCACATACAAGTCCTAAACATGAACCTTGTATCACATAACATATACCATGGTGCTTACATCAGAATTATGCATCATTCCTGCCATCACCCGGTTACATGAGATATATATATGTTCCACTTATATACATATACATATGCCATATCTTACATACATAGTATCTTGACCTACCAAAACAGATCAAAGGTCTTGATCAAAACAAGAGTAGGGTCATGACCAAAACAACACACCCTGGTCGTGACCTAGACACAACCCACCATGTTTGTGACTGAGACAAAGACATGCACAAGCATATCGACCAAAGCAACACAAAACCAAGCTGTCACGACCAAGACAAGGAACAACAGGTCGTGACCAAAACTCACATCCCACACTAGTGTCTCGACCACAACAAAATAAGGCATCTCGACCCAAGGCCAAAACAAGGGTTTATGTCTCAACCTAACACACCAAGAGGACGCATGACTCGACCCAAAACATCATGGGCACATATGCGTCGACTGTAATAAAGGTCAAACAACAAGAAACCAAATGTCACGAAGATAAAAAAAACTCATGGATTCAAGATCATCAAGCCCTAGAAAAAGCTCTTATGAAGATCATCAAGAAAAACCACTTAGGAGAGAGAAAGCCAACCCACAAAACATGTGAGAAAACATGTGATGGTGAAATAGGTTTTCCTATGGGAACTCCTGGAGGGCATACTGTTGAGTATGTGGGGGTTATGGGTGCGAATATCCTTACGACCTAATGGAGGAATTGATGTGAGATAAACATTAAATCTCTCAATCCTTCATTATATATTCCGGGATGGATGTATCACTAATCTTCCGAATGCCGGGATGGATGTATCATTAATCTCCCGATGATATTAATGCCGGATCGATGTGAGATAAACATGAAATCTCTCGATTGTGAAGAGAGTACAGCTGCCATTGTAACTCTATAGAGAAGTTGCTAGTATACCCTGGAAAGCTATTTAGCAGAGACACAAGATTTCCTGCATTTGGTCCTCATACTGACTGAGGATGATGAGGTCATGGGAATCCAGCTCTTCCTTGACCTATGTATGGTACCGATTTCAATTTCACAATGGTCGGTTGGAGTATGAGCAGCATACCTCATCTCCTCAGGGATTAAGTATGATTGTAAAATATAATCAGCCGTGTAGCATATTTTGCTTAAGGTTGAAACACGAGAATCAATGGCTGATGTTACCTTGCTTATCATATCCTAGATGGATAATGTTATACATATTCTTCAATTCCTTATTAAATAAGTAATATGATGCTTTATCAAGTTATAGGTGAAATGCTTGGAATAAGAATATTGCTCTAATTTGTTTAGATATTGATCTATATGTTGTTGAATAAATATGATTCCTTTTGCTCAATTTTATTCTATTAAATTGCAATAATAATTTTTCTGGAAGAGAGTTATATCTCTCGTTGGGACAATTTCAATTGTCTCACCCCCGTGGGATCCAAACATTTTAGGTGGACGAGGAGGCAGAAACCATACAATAGGGGAAGGACAGTAGCAACAGGGACAATAGTAACATCTCAGGTGGAGATACTGACTGTCGTGTCATGTAGATATGAGTCCTATGAGTCGTCTCTGTACTCTCAGGTCCTAGGAGTTAGTAGTTAGTACTTTTATGATCGATCTAAGATTTTGGCTTGATGCCTCGAGTTTCTTATGTTGTATGTATATAGTTTTTAATAGAGCAGTTGATACTTGTAACCCTCGAGAAGGGATGGTACATGATATGTACTTTGTGAACCAGAATGTATGTGTAAATTAATATTTTTGTTTCTTGCTATAAGAGTTTCCTAGAAATGGATCTCTTAGTTAATGGTTTTAATTTTTAGTGATTTTCAGTAATTCCACTGCTTATGTTTAATTCTGCAATTAATTACAGTGTGACATTCTGATCTGGTGTTGGGTCATCTCACTAACCCTAGTGTCGCAGGTGTGACATGATCTTAGGGTTGTTCGTGCATGGATCATGGTGGGAGGTTGCGACCTATGTGGTTATGTGGTCATTATAGGGTTATGGTAGGTGGGTGAGAAGCACACGTGAACACTTAATTACAATCATATATGAATGATACCTAAACCATATATAATGCTATTTGGAATGTTATCTATTCAACTTTAATGATGTTTCCTACTCCTCATACACACTAAGATATTGGAGGGTGATGTTTCTAGGGTGGATAGTCATACCTAGTCTTGTAATCTCTAATCGGCTAAGAAAAAACCCTAACCCTAATAGTGAACAATGAGCTTGCTTGTTTCTTTATTATGAAAGGATTATGATGTTGTGTGGTTATCTCTCTCTCGCTTGTCAACTTATAACCATGCTTGTAAAATGATATTGATAATCATAGCTAGTGTGTGCTATGATGAATATGATATAATACATATCAAATGTTGAGGCACTTATGATACATGAATGATGTGAATGGCCCTATGACCTGGCCGTGACTTGTGGCCTAATAAGAGATAAGTTGAGGGATTGATATCCCATAGTATGTGGCTTTGTTGATGATGTTGTGAATGGCAATAATACATGCATAATGTGGTGTTAGTCTGACAAGCTCACACCCTATATGTTTATATTTGCTGAAGGTGTTCCATGCCCTTGTCTTTGTAGAATTTGTTATGACTCTATACATTGTAACTTGATTAATGCTAAAAGACACTTAATTGACTTAAATAATCAAGTGGAACCTAATCATGTAATTTTTCCCTATGCCATAGACCCATCTCAGTGTCAGCACTTGCTGGATGGTGAAACGAGCTTTCCCTTAGAGGAAGCTTGGAGTAATATACTGTTGAGTATATACATTCACAATCTTGGCTGCGGGCCATACCCAGGCAGGAGTGTGGTTGTGGGCCATATCTCAATGATATTTTTCTTATGTAGTTTCACAGGACTGGCTGTGTGACATGCCAGTGCGACTTTAGATGTGGGCCATACCATTGCAGGAGTGCGGTTGTGGGCCTTATCTCAGTTTCACTAATGTCGTGACCTGTACCAAGGTGGGATACGACTTTCACTATTAACTATATGTCACATGTTGCAGTTGAGTCTTATGTCTCTACTGTGTACTTGTATACTAACCATGAGGTTTGGTGAGGTCATGAATTCTGACTCTTCCATAGACCTTGTATGGTACCGATTTTGACTTAGCAGTGGTCGGTTGGATTTGGGTGGTACGACTCAAATACTAGGGGCATAATAAAATATGTAATCAACCGCGTAGTATCTTACTTAGGTTCAAATACGAAAAAATTGGATGAGGTCTTGCTTGCTTTTATATAGTATAGTTGGTAGTGCATATACATGTTCGTCATATTCCTTTTATGATGATAATATGTTTCATAATCTAATTGCAATTTACTTATACTGTTAGTGATGATTACCTACTTATCATAGTTGTAGCTTTACTGTTGTTCTTTAATTGCCTTATTTGTCTTAATAACAATGTTAATGGAGAGTTATATCTCCCTTTGACATTTGGAATCTCACCTTGTGGGTTCCCCACATCTTTTTAGGTGGACGTGCTCGAGGAGGTAGAGATCGTACAACAGAGTTGAGTAGCAGCAAGAAGGACAATGTGACACCCCAATTTCCCCCCTCATCCACGTATATGATGTAGAGGCCAAGGCACATGTATGGATGCTTAAAGGACAAGCTTCATCCTATAGAATGTTGAGTTCTCTCTCTTCTTCTAACTACAAGGACAATCATGTTTCTGTGCTACATTAGTTTTAGTGAAAGTTGTAACAAAGAAATTATGTAGTCATGGTAACATTGGTCACTTATATGTTAAAGGTCTTCTCAACTTATATCGATTACTTGGGTAGTGATGACATGCTAGACAACGCTCTTTTCTTTTGAGGTCTTTGACATCACTGCTAATGTAATGTGAAACCTACTGGGTCACACACATAAGGATGCATAAGGAAATTGAGGTTCACAATCATGTACATGATAATTTCATACCCGATCGATCGATTGGGTGTTCCAATCAGTCAATTTGATGGTTTATAACATTTAGTTGAATAATTGTTGGTCCTTCAATTGATTAACATTTAGGAAATTGACCAACCAATTGATAGGATAACCTAATTGGTCAGTTGGACACAAGTCAAAAAACAACAAGGACAAAGGAGACATGTGCAATATGCAATCAAAATGGTCAATTGAATCAGACCATGAAGGGAAAAATATCAATTGGATATACCAATTGGTTGACTAGGTGACCCTTCAGTCATCTGAATAAAGAACCAATCATCTAGGAAGTCTATCTAAATTTTCCTAGTTTGATTAAATTTTAAGTTGCAATTAGGAACATGATTTGATTTTTGGGAAGTAAAATCCCATGCCTCTACTATATAAAGGGGTGGATGTCTAAGGGGAAAGACACACATTGAGACACAAGTCATCTAAGATTTCTTCCTTTGGGAGAGAGAAAAACTCATCCCAAGGATGAAATCCCACAATAGGAGGAGAAGGAGAGTAAGTGACACTACCAAGCTGATGACTCCATTTTTTATTCCTCTTGGTAACTAGGGTGGTGTACCAAGATCTCCCACATCTACGAGGATGACATAGAGTCTAAAGCCCTTGGAAAATGGCTTGATGACTTCTGCAAGAAAGGTAAAGTGATAACGTAAAGATAAGGTGCAAATAACAACAATAACAACATCAACTTTGAATCTGGAAGTGCTAGTCCTACATGGATATAAGACGTGTCTAGTTGTTGGACAAGTAACATGAGTCAAGATATATTATATATCCCTTCTATGTCTTTAATATACCGATACATCTGTTGGCCAAGAGTTTTCTTGGGATTGTTTTTGTATTTCCAATACACTCCTTTCCACAAAACCCTACACTCTCTCCCCTAGGGGTACACTTGTGGAATACCTAAAATACAATGCACATTATAGATATTTCACCTTAGATGCTAACAACGACTTCATTATATTATCTAACAAGAACACTCTGCTAACTACCAACTCTAAACTTATATATTTTCCTTTTATACATTGATATTTAAGAAAATTACTTGATAAATATATGAAGATGTCAAGCCATTACTTTTTTTTTCCGTTGTGGGTTGTGGGGTTGAGACCGTCACTATCATTGATCATTATGTCAACATGTTATTAATTTATCAAGAGCGTGGGCATGCAAAATGAGGTAGCAAAAAGCAACATGAAATTGTACAGAAATAAACTTAGTCAATTCATAAACTTCAATCTAAAAGTGATTTGGTTTCAAGGTGAGAGGAGATACTTATCACGAAACACTTGCACATGTTGGCCTTGCTTATTCAAATGGGATGTGCTATATGGAACACAACCTTGACCCCGTCTTGTAATCAAGGAAGATGAAGATACTATAACAATGCACTGGAGGAAACATAAAGGAGAGCAAAATTCATTGAAGAAAGAAATAGGGGAAGGACTAAATATGGTTTTTTTTTGGGATTTTAGGCAGGACTGTACATCGGTCCGAACTCAGACAAGACTGGACCGGACTGAGACCCGAATAAGAAAAATTCTTGGACCGGAGACCAGACCGAATAAGAATCGGTCTGATCCAGGACCGGACCAGACCGAGACCGGATCAGGACCGGACCAAGACCAGACCAACTAAAATTCATGCTAGTTTAAAAATACGTAGAAATCATGTGTTGATGTGATTAGTAACTTTTTTTACTACCTTAAGTGAAAAAAATCAAAATCACAACTAATATAATTTATTTGGATCCTTTTGTGCTTTCATATGTTTGATGTAACAATCCTTGTTCTCATTTTATATGAGCATACATTTTTTTTAGGAAGTCGGAGGGTATTTTTATTCATCTTGCCCTTCTCTTGCAAGCTGGTTCAACAAATTATTACAAGTTGTTCTACTCAAAACTGAATTAAACTTGGTAGTACTACTACCATTACATTTATTTATAAACATTCTATGGTAGGTTATTGTATTTTCTTGAACAATTATTTTTGTAGAAATATAACTTTTATTAATAGTTATCAAATACAGTGATATGAAACTTAAGCCATATACTTAAATCCATCACTTGTTCTCATGTCATATTCTAACACGTATTTACTTCTAATCTCAAAGTAATAATATTTATCATAAGTTACATATAACTTATTATTTATATATTTTATCGTCATACACTCCATTTCTAACAACTCTACATAAACTTTAGCACGAATATAAATGTTTATTGCCTTAAATTCATAACAAGAAGAGATTGTGTTTTGTTATTTGGTCCAATCGGTCCAGACTAATTTTGGACCGGACTTGACCGAGGACTGAGACTTTGGAAAATAGAAGACCGAGGACCAGACCAAAATTAAATTCGGTCTAGGACCAGACCGGACCAGATCGAATAGTCGGTCTGGTCCGGTCCATCGGTTTGGACTGATATATGTACAACCCTAATTTTAGAAATGTGAATGATAGAGAGAGAGAGAGAAAGAGAGTAAAAATTTGATGAATAGATTAAGAGAATAGATGGAGAGAAGTATATATAACATTTACAGAGAGAAAACTTAAAGAGAAGAAACGTGGGAGATAACTTATCTCAAAAACTAACAAGATAAACATGACAATATTGAAGTGTATTCTTAGAGGTTGTGGTGTATTGCAATTACAAATCTGCATAAAGTTACCAATAAAAACTATTTGTCATTTAATGTGTGTTGTTTATCTAAAAGTTCATTCATATTTACTCTGATGCGTCCATGTTAAAGTGAATTTTCTGTTTTGTATCAATTAAATTTATGTGCTTTTAAATATTTGATGTGTAATTTTGTGATATGTGTGTGTATTGTTATCAAATAAATGTGTACATTCATTGAGCATTTTGGTGTTTAATGGATGATGCATTATACATATATATTTATGTGTATTTTAAAAACAATTTATGTATATTATGCATTTTTATTTGTATATATATTTATATTTACACACGTGGTTGTCTTATTTTTATGTTTATTTAAAATTAATACTCCATTTTATTATATAAAAGTGTATTGTGTAATTTATTTTATTTTTGTGCACACGTTTCAAGTGTGTTGCTATTTGAACATAGTTAAATGAATGTGCTTTTACTTGTTTCATGTGTAACTTTTATAAAAATGAATACTTATTTTCTTCAAATAAAATGGTATACACCCACTGATACATATTGTGTTTCAAATTGATATGTGCTGTATTAAGTATTGTAAGTACATAGTATGTATATTATATGTATTGATTTTATTTGCATATACATGTGCTTTTGTACTGTTAATAGAAATTTATAAATACTGTTCGGTGGTCTGAATATATAAGGTGATCGGTGAGTTGTACTTGTTCAGTGCTCCTTTATTGAGAATGCATGCCTGGGAAGTGAGGTAGCAAAGATTTAAGCAGCGTCAAGTTGTAAGATGATACACATTACCCACGCATGCATTTCAACCCAGTTGATTGTTTGCCGACCGAGAAGAGTAGGTATCAATAATTAAACATTTGTCCGGGCTGGCCTTGGTCATCTTTAAAACCACCATTGATTACAATATTGAAATCATTGCATCCTTCTTTCAGCAAGACAGTTCCATTGTATTTTTGCTTTCGATCATTGATCATTACATACTAGAAGAAAAAAAACATGGCCACAAATGGTGAAGTGATGGCACGTCACATCGATGCCTGTTATGTGTATCCGCGCGTCAAAAGTTTAGATTCGGGTCGCACTAGTGAGGAGGCACAGTTGGTGACGGCCCTGTGGATGTATTTGGAGTCCCTAGGGTATGAAGATCTCCTTAGCACGATCCGTAACGCACCGGAGGACGATGCTATCGAGTACTTGAGAGAGGGCGAGCTCATACTCGAAGTGTTGCGACAGAACGAGTATGTAGACAGTGACCGAGATTCATTCGCCTTGCCTCTAACGTCGGCCAAAGCGTCGACTCCAGAGACGAGTACAAACTGCAACCTCCGATACTTCTTCTTCAACAAGGACGCGCTGATCCAGGGAATTGTGTGGATCCTTTGTGGAGTTGGGGCGGTGGTTTTGGATGATCTTCTCACTGAGCTCATGATCACCGACCCCGCCAATGAAGTGATGTTACACGATTACGTGGGGGAACCGTTGCAGGAACCCAAGTATCGTCGTTCCATATTCTTGAAAATCAGAAAGGATAGCCTCTTAAGCAGGGTTGACATACATGACTATGTCATTAGGTCAGTACACACTTTGTTTGCCATTACCACTCTCACATTGTTTTCTAAAATTTTCTGGCCTTATTGCTCTGGTTCACAGCCGGTGGGGTGAGGACTGCCTCGAGTTTTTGGTGGTAGAGAACTGGGACAACCAAAATTGGCGTGCTATATTGGTTTTTAGGGTTGCGGCATACGTCAATCTCGTGTTTCACAAAGACCAGTCGGCTATCTTCGTGATCAACAATGTGGCGGTTGAGGCGTTCAGGCCCACAAAACAGGAATACAACCAATGCTCGCCGCGCCTGGGGTTCGAGTGACGCTGTTCAACGTTGACGACAGATCGTTGACGAGAGATCACGGAGTGTAGCATAGTCACAGAACTTCAACATTTCCGTAATGACGTCCATGAATCTCTGTCCCATTTGTCTTTTGGTGTGCATGATTGGCCTGCCGAGATAAATGATTATGTTTCCTTATTTGTCCGTTTAGAGTCGAGCAATAATTGTTCAAGCTTAACTAGCTATAAGAATTCTTCTGAATAATATTCAAGCCATTTAGCTCTATTCTTAGAGTACTGAAACTAATTTCTACATTGCTTTAAGAAATGTTTCAAATTTGTTTGTCCCATTCCAGAGATATTCCAATTTGAATTTTGAATTATTGTCTATTGTTACCATTTTGTACTTGAGTTGTGTTGTCAACTGAATGGTTGACGTGAATGTTAGTTGTTGAGTGAAGCTCAATTGAATGGTTGAAGCCGAATTGATACATTTAAATGGTATTTACCATCTTTTACCTTCAGAGGATGTAGAAATTTGAATCATGGACACAATAATAGTGTGTAACATTGCATTACATATTGACAACCTCTCGTTATATTGGAGTATCACTTTTGGATTCAATCAAAGATACTAGATGTGTTACTCCTATTAAAAAAGAAGAGATGATTAGGCAATTAGAAAATTTGTTGAAGTTCATACTGGGATCTTATGGATTTCATATGCAAATAATTAGAGATGACAAGCATGTTTTATACAATTAGATATTGTTCAAGACTACTGGCGATTTATATCTTCTAAGTTAACCATTACATTAACATGGAAGATGTGTTGTGTCTCTTGATCGTTCTCATAGATAATTATACAAATAAGAATGTGTACTTTATATTATTTTATTTTTTAACTAAGCCACGAGGTCATCTTATTCATCCAACCCTCCTCATGTAGACAGAATCATCCAAGGAAATAACAACTGTTTCTTAACCCCCCAGTACTGAAAACTACAAAATTTAAAAGACAAACTCCTCTATACATGTATGCTGACATCATATCGGCCTATGTTTTTGTCCATCGAAAGTTGATATATGGGGTACTCTCGTATCCAAAATGATTATTCCTCTTACTTGAGCTGGCACAAGAATGATTTTGGTACAAATAATACCGTTATCCATATGACATCCCCATCTGCAAGGCTCCCTAGGTGTTGAGTTTAGCATCTTCGGGACCACTTGGTCAATGACCGCGAGATCCTAAAGCAAGGTCTTGATATCTTGAATAAAGGTGTACTTCCTCCATGGACCCTTAGTGGTGCCCCATAAAATGTCATGCACCTGAGGATTATCAACTTCAAATATAGACATGTTCAGGTTTTTCTCGTCTGCAACATTGAAGGCAGTTAAGCAACCTTGGATATAAGCAGGAATACAATCAGGTTCATTCAACCCATGCCTGAAAGCTAGTCTGGTAAAGCCGCTGTAGTTCCTCACGATGCAAACTTCCCATCTCCGCTTAAAGTTGGTGGTGTCTATGTCTCTGCCAATTGTAATGATAAGTTTGAGATTTACTATGTCAGGGGACTCCATTTGATGAGATCGATGACTCTGATTTTCAGTCTCGGTTCCTGTATACCCGACGACCTCATCCTATTATAAAAGTTTAGAATCTTTGAGCAAAAAAAGGCTTTGTTCAAGAGAGTTCTAGTTATGATGAAGCTTATATCCTCCAGAATTTAATCAGGTCTCGTCATCAAGCCTTGGAACTTTATCTTACATCTCGCCCTCCAAATCATCCAACAAACCATGTCACTAGTTCATTATGGGCCCATCCTCTCCACAAACAATGAGAAGCATCATCGCTTTGAAGGGCCTCAATGCTCCTAGGCACCGTGTTCGTATAGTCAAAGAGTTCGTTGAAGAACAACCATAAGGGGGAGGTCGTCTGACTGGAGAAAAAGAGGTGCATATTTGATTCTTCTGTCGGTACCTCACAACATGAGCATGTTGGATCAATGGGCTTTAGAATGGGGGGTTGAGTAGAGCTAAAACACTTAAACAAAATTAAATATTCCTCCAAATTACTTCCAAGATATAAGATTACAACTATAAGATTTGTGTGCAACTAGACATACATGGCAAGAATGAGAGAGATTGAATGAGATCAAGAACAAGCTATGTATTGTGGTTTAAAACTCCAAACTAGAAAAGTGTTCATCCACTACATAGAGAGATCAACCTCTAGGATTTTGCAACCATTGCACCTTTCTTATATTCCATTATAAGATATACAATATGACCTTCCTTTTGCTTCATTTTCCACATTTTATCATTATTTTCAATTTCTTTCTTAATAAAGAAATACTTAATTAATATTTTCTTTTCTTATTGCCTTTTCTTTGCAACTTTGGACTCCTTGGAACCCAAGATGCACGAAATCCTCTTTGGATGTGCCCTTCTCGAGGTTTCCGTATTTTCCTTTTCTCAAATATTCAATTATTCATTTACTAATTGAATTTTCTTATTATTTGGGCCCAATAGCCAATAAAGCCCACAACACAATCATCAAGGCTATTGTAAATAAAATCCATTTATTCAAAACAAATTATATTATTATTTGTTCAATTGTCTTTAATATGAGAAATTACATTTGTCACCAATTGAACCCAAAAAAATTGGGGTTGTAACATCCTTCCCCTCTTATAGGAATTTTGTCCTCAAAATTTTTATCAAGCAAATAAACAATTTAGGATAAGACTTTTCCATGTCCATCATTGGTAAAGATACCTAGCCTTCCTTTTTAAGGATCAAAAGGATTCAATAAACCTTAAAAGGTCTTACCTGTCCTTAGAGTAAGAGTTTTTAACCTCTACAAGGGATTACCACTTTTGCAACGAGCTGGACACATTCATCAAGGAGCTCCCCTCTTGCAACAAATCATCTGCCTTGAAGAAATTACCCACTCTTCTTTAGGATCTTTAACCTTCAATTTCACCTCCACCTTCGTCAAGGAGAATCTTTCGTCAACTTTTCTTGAAAGAAAGGGATTGGGAAAGGGAAGATTGAGATCTTCACAATGAGTACAATGAAGTAGCTCTGTAAAAAATAACCTATCTCTCTCAGATTGATGTTAATATGTAGTAAGCAAGAGAGAGAAAGGGGCTCTTAGTAGATAAATCCACTCAACTATAGCTAGGAGCATAAGAAGCAAACTTTGAATGAAGTCTAAGGGTACCTTGTCTACTATCCAATAGAATCACTTGGAAATGAATTCTAGTCATTTGGGGTGTTGCAACAGATCTATTTTTGAGGTTTGTAACACTCCAAGGACTAAAAATACTTTTTTCTACACATTCTGTACAATGCAGTCGATTGAGTTTTAATAAAGCAAACTCGAATGATAACACTATGTGACAAAGAAAATTTGAAGATATGGGTTGAGATTATCTTGGATCAAACTCAACTAATAGATTAAATTTGATTTGCTTGTGCAAGGGTGTCGGTCGAGTTTATTTTTGGGGAAACTCAGTCGACCCTGGCCGTTCCCAAAATCCATCAAGGGTGTCGATTGAGTTTATCAAAGATGAAACTCGGCCGACAAAAGTCCATATAAATAATTTTAGAAAGTACTGATAGAGTGCTTAAACATTCACTTTACGTGCTCCTAATTTTTACTCATCTTATTTACAAGTCATAGCATCAATACAAATGATTATCAATGATTACCTAATGACTGACCAAAATCACACGTCCAAAATGGAGCGGATCTAGGGTAGTCAAATTCTTAGATTTTATAACCCGACACTCAGCCCCCCACAACTATTATACGGCGTCCAATGCAGTAGATTGGGAACGAACCACCAGGACAAGGTTGGTAAGTGCTAGGAATGTAGATCTTTTGACTCAGATTCACCAATTGAGGAGGTAGATAAAGATGGTGTTCCCTAAGGAACAATGTCACTCTAGACAAAATAATAAAAGTAAAGAAAACAAAACAAAACAAGAGAATAAAATCAATAAATAAACATGTAACCAAAATATGGAAGGAAACTTGGACCGAGTTTCACCTACTAAGATTTCTCACCAATATGCAATACCCACACCCTTTTGTATACTCTTAGCAAGATTTCAAACAATCATCATATATGTCTATTCCCTCCTCTCTCGAGCTTAAGATAGATCTAGATTATAAGTTTGTCTCTCTCTCGAGATGGAAAACAAATGATCCCAAAGCAAACCATATGACTTTAGCTTTAGCATTACAACATTTTCATGCATTCATGCAACTCCATATTACTTAGATAACATTAATACTTCTTTTTTAAGGCATTAACAATCAAACATCACAAGATGGTATTTTATCATGCAAGTGAAGTGTTAAGAATAAGAGTATGGAGATAATCCTGCTAGGGGCACATATATATTCAAAGGGATGCAAGTATATACATGTTGGGAGAGCCTTAGTGGCTACTCCCAACCCAAGTTAGATTTTTATCAACACATGTTAATGGGAAAAATAACAACATTACAAAAGAGTAGATACATCAAGAATAATGAAAATGGAGTTGGTACAATGTGAGGAAGATAATAGATCTAAAGAAAGAAGTAGGTGATACACCAATGATACTTATTTAGATCTAGATCTAGCGCGGGCATAGAAGATGGAACTCCTCTTGAAGAATAGGGTGGTCGACCTTCTCTCTCCTTCAACTTTTGTCTTCAGAGATCCAAGGTCAATGAGTGAGGGTGATTTTAGAATTGGGAAACACTTCATTGCACTTGATGATCCCTCATTGTATGGAATCAACAACCTATTCATAGTCACTTCCCACCGACTTAACACACTATCATGGTTGCAACACATGCCTCAAATGAGACCATTGTCGCGGTCATGAAGTTCATCAACGGTAGAAACATGTGTCTCAGTCGCGGTGATGAGGTATCATTACGACCGTGACTCCATCAGAGGTCGGCATGTGTTAATTGTTGCGATGACATGCTGGATAGTGACTGGGGCCAAAGTCACTTCTTCTATCTGGGTTGAAACCCATTCTTGGTTGTGACGTCTTGCATCACGACCACGATGGATCATCTCGGTCACAACTGGTGTAGCAGTCGCGACTTGCTTCTGGTCTGCATGGATTGGGAAAGGATAGTAAGTCAGATCCAGATATTGTTCCAAGATATTAAAATGGACAGAAATATCCACAAAAGTGATGCTTAAAATGGAATAAAACTAGTACAAAAATGTTCACAAAATGATATATTATCAACTCCCCCAAAAATTAGAGTGTATCCTATCCTCTAGCTAACAAATAAAATCAAATCACTGAATGATGAGCTATGTATGATTTCTCTTTTTATGAACGCACCATTACCAATTTATTCCATCCTTATAGCAAAAAGCTTTGTGTTAGGCTTGGTTCACTTCATGAACTTCTATCCCCCCTTTATTTATATATGCTTTACTTTGCACCCAAGCCACTACCTTTTGTAGTAAAGGACTCTCCTTCTCAATGACCTTCCTGCCCTAAGTTTCTATCTATACTTGTAAATAATTCCAGTAAAGGGTAGTTTTCACACCCTACCTTGATTTTGGTTGTTCTTAAGCTATTGTGTTTGGGTAGGTCAGGCTTTCAATGTTTTCCTGCATCCCTCCGTCTCCCTCAACCATGGGTTGTCGTAAAGTTAGTTTTTCCAAAATGGGCCCTGATGTAATGTCAGGTGGTGTGTGAGGATTTCTTTGGAATGCAGGTGGGTATAACTCGGCTTCAAGATTCCAATTTTGGGCACGACATATCTACACTCATGAGTGTAACGATACACTGACCATGTAGAATCCTTCGACATCTTTTTAGGCACAAATCTCATGATTTTTTTTCTTTTTGGCTTTTCATTATACCCTCAGGCTTGGGAAAGGGGTTGGTAAGATTTTTGGGCAGCCAAGCCTCTTTTCATCCCAAAGCGGGGATAATTAAAAACTAGAAGGGGTAGTTGTTTCCTTCTTGTGGGAGATGTAGACTTTCTAGCTAGTACTATCAGGCTAGAAATATTGGTCTGGAGTGTCGTTGGTAGAGTCCTCCTTATTTCTAGGGGTTTCATAGATTCAGGGGTATTCTTACGCCTTTACACAACATTTTGCTGTAAGAATGGAGTAAAATTGTATTGTTGTGTCCTTCTCTTTTTATGTGAATTAGTAGCTCATTCGCACCACTCTAGTAATGATTATGCTAAAAGGTAGCAAGATGACAAACAAGTCTAAGAAAAGGGATAGAGGAATCACATTAGGAAATATGCTAACTATAGCAAGAGTTTGTTTGAGATTGTTCAAAATTTTCAAAATTGTTTCAAAATTTCCTATACTTGTAGAGGTAAAAGTAAGAATTTCTATAAGTTCAAATAAAACTTAATTGAAAATATTGTACCTATCATGCTCGTTTATAACTCCTCCCCCAAACTTATCATTCACTCCATCTCGGAGTGTCAAAAATGAAGTTGTAGGTATAAACATGCTTATTTTATTGTTGTTGGTTTTCAGTGATTGCCCATTTTTATTACAAGTTCATGTTGGTGTATTATTCCATGAAGTGTGAGATATTTTTCATGCTACATGCTTTCAACCTTCATATTCATCAGGGCATGGGCTGTCATTCAAGACAGGCAGTAAGATCTACATTCATTAGACAAGGACATTTGTTGGAGGCTTCTATGGCAGAATTGTGTCTTTTTGAAGTCTTTGCCCTTTGCATGCTTGTATCCCTTCCCTTCATTGTGGACCATCTCAATGATTGTTTTGGAGTACGTAATTGCTTTTTCTTCTGTAGGTGTGTTTGCATTAGTCATATTGGTGTGTTTGTTCAGTGTGAATGCTAGACTTGAGCTATTATATAGTACTACAATCTTTGCTAATATATTGACTATCAGAAGAGTCCAATGGTTATCATGTAGAATAGACAAGAATATAGAGTCTGGAAGAGAGTCCGTCAGACATTGCTGCAAGCGTTATTTTTTTCCTGACCTTTTATACTTGAGTATATCGTCAACAAGCAAGAAGTATGCTATGTGCACATTATTCATGTTGTCTCCCAGCAAAGATTGATAAGCAGACATAGCACTCACTGAGAGGTATCATCCTATTTCTAGAGTATCTCAGAGGTCATCTTTTGTACACATATGCCCTCTCGTTCAAATATTACCTCTCCTGAGGTATCACCCTCCTTCAAACAATTCATCAACACCTGTAGAGATTCTAATTATAGGCCTTTACAAGCCCATCTATCAAAGTTCTGGAAAGTATGCACTATCTCCCCTGCTGGCCCATCCGACTTGATTTCAGGCATATCATCTTCGTTAATTTCTCCCTCTTTAGGCTCATTAATAGTAGGTTCTTGTTGCTCCTTCTCAGCTACGAGGGTGACTTCTTTCTCGTTTGTAACTTTAGTTTGTTGTTCTTTATTCTGAGTAGAGTCTATACGCTGACTATTTGACGCCCACCCTTCTTTCAGAGTAGCTTCCCTAGCTAGTTCATCAGGATCAATCCACAGGGTCCTCAACTATTATTGCCATGTCTTCTTTTTAGACAAGGGTACTCTGGTGTGAAGCCTACATGGTATCACATATGGGGGCATCACTGGATCATTGAAGAAGAGGCAATCATAGATCATTTCCATGGCGTATACACCACGTAGGCCGTGCAGATCTTTATTGTAGAGGTCTTCTAGTGGAATTCCCTTGTTTACGGATGCCACCATTCTCATTACAATGAAAGCAAAATCTCCTATCCCTGCCTCTTCCTGAGGTACTTTCTTATATATAGAGAATTATTTCCAGAATCCTTGGTAGCAGTCCCCTACTATTTGGATTGCACGTTGTAGACACAGCGGTACCTTCAGGATATCCCTGGCTTCCTTCCTTTTGTAGATCAGGGAAGTGTTGTCCAACTCAGCGGCACAACAATTATACACTGTGGTGTGGCACTCATATATATTCACAACTATTAGAGCCTAGTTCTTGACTGTCCTTATAGGAAGGATTGCAAATCGGGTCTCTACCTTGTTCACAACCCGTTGTATCTCTTTGACATCCTAAGAATTACAGGTTTGATCGAATAGGTACCCTGCCATATGAGTGGTGCCATTAAACACTAGTTTCACCTTGTCAGGATGAATGGACTCTTCAACCAATGTAGCATAGAGGACTTTAAATAATTTCTTGTGAACACATGCTCTCTTCAGAAAGATTCCTATAAAGTGTTCCCTAGATAGAGACCTTCCTTTATTATGATACAAAATATCTATTCCAGGAAGGTTGTCATCTAGCACATCCACCAGGACATGGACATCCCTGCATGTTATTCTACAGAGTGAGGCCATGTCCGTGTCTGACATCTTGCATAGGAGAGGTGGAGCAACATTGAATTCTTCTTTATCAATACGTTGGGATCACTTTCTTGCTAGCTAGTTGATAAATAAGTGAAGTGAGGCCGCCTTTATCATCTTCAGAAGTTCCTTCTCCAGCTACTTCTATTGCTGAGCTTAGGGCAGCATGAGTAGGGGTCAGCTTTTTAGTATTCTTGTTCACCTGGGGCTCTGGTTGTATCACATTTTTGGCGGTAATTGTTGTAATGGACTCCTCTAGGAGTTTGTTTGCCTTTGATGGTGATTTGAACACTGCTTCCTTAGGTGTAGATAAAGTTGTGGACATTTTGCTGTCATCTATGGCATCATTGTGTGATGGATCTTGAAGGTAGGTGCCACATATATCCATGTCGATATTCATTTCATCTAGGATTTTATTTATAGTTGTTATCTCACCAGACGTCAACTTGTCAAAAGTGGCGGTTTCCTCTCTGATGATGCATTAGTTCTGGTGCTCTTCAAAGATCGTCTCGTATTTCATTGGGTGGGAGTTCAAATCAAACTCCTGTACTAATGTGTTTGTTTTGTTTCTATTAACACCTTGTGGTTATTTAGGTTGAGGTGGCACCTCTTTTGCAGTTGGCTCCTCCCTTTAGAGGACTTTACATTCATGCTTTTGTCTTTGGGTGCTGAGAGTGCAACCACTCTGCCTACATCATCATCCTCATGATCCAGGCTTGAAGGGCTTGAAGAAGCGTGGGATGTGGAGGGGTTGGTCATACATCTTGACCTATTTCTATTTTGCCAGTTTTCTAGCTCTTGGCGCTCTACTGCCATTTCTTTTGACTCTTCATCTAAGCACTGGCGTGCATTCCTCAGGTCTTGCAATGCCTCCTCGTACCCTTTTCGCATCATCTCTTTGTCAGCCTGCATGTTGTCCCTCTCTTTTTTGAGGTCCGCCATTTCTTCTGAGATAGACTTTATTGTCCCCATAATCATTGCCTGATTATTTATCACATCTTGCGTGAACTGAGGAAGAAATTTTGTCTTTACATTTAAACTTTGTACCCACATTGTTAGTGTGCAAAGTCTAGAGGTTATATGGAAGTTAACTTTGGAATAATGTTGCATATGTGCCCACATGTCATCAAATCTATGCCCTAATACATCACCAAAAGTTTGTGGGCATTGATGTTGTTTGGCTACATGCATTGATGGTATTGTTGTTGTTGATTTAGGATCTGGTTATGAAAGTTGAGCTGATTTTTCTTGCATTGGTTCCTTTGCTACACGCACTTCTCTTTTAGCATTGTTTGCTTGTGTGGTGGTTGATGATTCAAGTTGTTTGGCATCTCGGGCACTACTTCCATAGTGGGAGGGGTTGGGGAGAGATTAGAGGCCTCAGGGCCATGGCTTGATTCCTTCTCAACCTCTGGAGTTCGTTCTTTTATGGTTGTGGAGGCACTTTGCTTGTTTTTCATCTCCAAGTTTAGCATTTCTTACACCTTGTTTGGCACGGGTGGGGAGCGTGGTGCATTATTGAACCCTTCATCATGGTGAGTTGTTTTTTCATCTACAAATGGCTTCTTTGCTACTTCTACCTTCTTAGGAGTGGTGTTTTAGATCGCCTGTTTCTTCCTTTATGTTGGCTTTAGTTGTTCTATTTTCTGCTCTGATCATGGCTCAACTCTTGTGCTAGTGGGTGAATGTAGATCTGTAGTTCTTCTAATTGCACTTGAGTGCATTTTATTCACCTATTTTTCAGTGGGCCACAACTTATGGGCGTCATAATACGCCATCTCTGGGAAGAGGAGCAACAACTTTGAGTAGGATTGCTTGTAAAAGAACTTTTCCTTCTTTTGTACTATAATGCCAATAGTTGTGAGGTACTTGATATATATCTTCGTGTACCCTTTTGACTCCTCATATCTTCTCAACTACTCCATTGGCAGGAAGTAGGAGGCAATTTGGGTGATTTTCCCTCCCATACAAAGATCCTTTATCTTTCTACCATCCTGTCCTACAACATTCAATAATTTCTCAATCAGGAGCCTTCCTATGTTTACTGGTCTCTTGTTCAACATTGACCAGATGAGGAACATGTCTACTTTGGACACTCCCCCAATATATGATCTTGTAAAGATCACATTTGAAGTTATTTTTTGCATCACAACTTGATAAAGCACACTGAGATTTGTGTTGCCTTTGAATTGTTTGGGCTATGCGGAGGTTCTCATTTGAGCTTCTCCCATGTCTTGTGACTGTTATACACAATAGTTGTCTTGCATCCCTGTGCTGCTGAGCAAGACTTAGCTTCTTCCTCGTTATTTGTGAAGATTCTATTCAATATCTCCTCCATCACATAATACTCCTTTCCTCCCATTCTCACTTGCAGCTTGAAATCTCCTCTTGCTTCCCTCCTTTGTCTGTCATTGACAGCCACTAATTAAAATGAGGATATGAACTCGACAGTGAGTTCTGTCGGAGACATCATCTCTACTGTGGTGATACGGTTCAAGTTTGCTCCCTTGAGGAAATCCATGACTCTGTCATGGATCCCTAGATTCTTGAAATCTTTAGCATCAATGTACCTCGTGGGCTTGAACACTTTAGTCATCCTGATCATCTCATAGTAGGATTTGTGCATCGAATCTCACAGTATGAAAGCTACTGGCTTCCATGCTATTGTATCCTTTGGTTATTCTTTCTCTACTATTCCAGAATCAACCTTCACTGCCTTCTTCAGCTTCTTGGTTTTAGTTTCTACTGCTGTAGTGCCCTTTCCCTTCCCTTCTGCTTAGGCTCTTCCTCTTCAAGCTTGTATTCCAATGTCTCTGTCTCTGTGGTCCCCTGAGATTCCTCAGATTCATCTGGTGTCTTCTGACACAGAATATACTCATATTTCTTTTTTATTAGCTCTAGTCATAATCTCTTTCCTGGCAACAGATTAGGGTGGTTGTTCAGTGCTTTGGTGATTTTCTCGAAGGACTCTTCTGCTCCTTTTAGAGAAGTCACCTTCTTTGTCAAGGTGTCACTTGTCGAGGTCGACATCCTACTATTTTTAGCAACATGGGGTTTTTAGGTACTTTATAGTCAATATTATACATAATATTAATTACTATTCATGTATTCATTTTCTTGTTCCTAGAGTATTGGTCGAGACGGGTATCATAATAAAGCTTTGCGTCTGTGACACCGAGATATATGTCTGTTCCAATCAAGACGGGTCATGATCGAGATAGACCAGAACATAAAAGAGACCAAGTCGCAACTGTGATGATCTAAACGGCCATCATGACTGCAATGTGTGTGCAACTGAAAGCTTTGTACTCTGACTTAAATGAAAAGATCAGGTGTCATGACTGTGAAAACATGTCATGACCAAAATGTATATTGAGAGACAAGGAAACTGGTGTATCATGGAAATGATTAGCGGAAGATGTGGAGGGTAAATAGAAGAGAAAGCATCAAGATTTCACAGACATTTAGATGGAGCAAAGTCAGTCGAGATTTCATAGCTAGTGTGTCATAATTGAGGGATAGGTTTCACTGAAAGGTCACAATCGGGATGATTGTCACGACCGAGGCCAATGTCACAGCCGATACTGGTAAGAAAACATGAAAGAGCACAAGGCACGTCACGATCGAGATGAGTGTCTCAACCAAGGCCCCACCGCGATAGTGATGCCAAGCGGAGAGGTGAAGGAATATGTAGAGAGGGCGGAGGTAACCGTTAGTGCCAAAACCATGATGAATCAAAGTGGTAGATGGAGACCACCGCCATGGCCAAGACCAAGGAATGAGAAGACAAAGAGTAAAATAAGGGTTTTATGAATACAACGAATGAAGACGAAGATAGGAGTGGGGAGGGAAAATTTAATGTGCCGAGAAGAAGAAAGTGCAGAGGTGCAGTTAAATAAACATATGCTTAAGAGAGGGATAAAATAGCATTCTACCTTCCCAATGTAAGAGAGGAAGAGAAAGGAGGAGGAAAGAGGGAACAGTGAAGGTGGTGGCGGTGATGGCATGGAGCTCGTCACTCCAGAGGGCCTCCACAGATGTCTTCCAGTAATCTAGTCTTGATCGCGATCGCTCACGAATCTACAATACTACTTTTCTGGGGTTCTCATGTCACGGCGTGAGAGAAACTTAGAAAGAGTAAAAGGGGAAATCATTGTTGCAAAAACCTTCCCCTTTTATACTCGGTGGGTGTCGCAACCTAAAAGAATGTCGTGATCGTGATGGGTATTGAGGTTGAGACGTGTGTCTCGATCGTGACACTAAACTAACACAACAACTGTCTCGACTGTGATATGTGTCTCGATCGAGACACCTAAAAGAGTTTCAATTGAGCATTCATGTTTTGAACTAAGTAACTTTATTGCATATCGTTAAAGCAATTGATGATAAAATAACAAAAATGGTAATTCAAAATAAACCATCTATTTTAGAAGAATTAAAGGCTACTTAGAGAGTGAAAGTTTCAGAGTTAAACATTTGCATCGGTTAATCTAGATGGAACTAAAGTAAAGTTTGAAATATGAAAGAAAGCAGTAAACTCTTGAGTTGCCTCCCAAGAAATGCTAATTTTAAAGTATTTTAGCTTGACTATCTTTTCATTTCTCATTCTTCTTGGACCTGTGTCAAAAAAGGCTCACGTATCTCATCCATTGCTGGGTTGGATTCCTCGAATCTGAGTTTAGACCTTCTCACGAAGGCTTCATTTTCATAATACCTCTTTACTTTGTGTCTATTCACCTTGAGTGTGTAGTCTTATCACTGGTGATTTTCATTACTCCATATGGATAGATCTTCACCACAGAGAAAGGACCAAACCCTCTAGTTCTGAGCTTTCTGGGAAATAGTCTGATGTTGGGGTTGAATAGAAGGACCTTGTTCCCCTCATGCACATCTTTGTTTTTAGGTGGGTATCATTCCACACCTTAGTTCTTTTCTTATAGAGACGTAAATTCTCATAACCATGCAACCTCAACTCTTAAAGTTCTTGGAGCCAGAGAAATATTTTCTTGCCTACTTTGTCTAGATCTATATTCAGAAATTTGATAGCACAAAGTGCTTTGTGCTCTAGTTCAACAACGGGATGATATGATTTCCTATAAATTAGTTTGTAGGGTGTGGTGCCTATTAGTGTTTTGTATGCTGTGTGGTAAGCCCATAATGCATCAGCGAGGTTCATGTACCAATCCTTCCTTGTATGACTTACTGTCTTCTCCAAGATCTTCTTGATTTTTCTATTATATACTTCTACTTGTCTAGACATTTGTGGATGGTAGGGTGTTTCCACTTATTCTTGAATCCATACTTTTTCAATAGAGCTTCAAACTATTTCCCCCCAAAGTGCAATCCCCCGTCACTTATGATGGTGTGTGGGCCCCAAATCATAGAAAGATAGTTTTCTCAAACAACTTGATCACAACTTTTGAGTCACATATTTGGGTAGCAACAACCTCTACCCATTTTGAGACACAGTCCACAACAACCATAATATATTGGTTTGCTTTTGACGATGAGAATGGTCGCATATAATCAATCCCCCATACATCAAGTATTTCTACTTTGACCCAGTCGGCCACGGAAATCACATTCCTTTTGTTGATATTTCCTATGAGCCATCATTCCTTACATGTCTTTACAAATGACATAGAATCTTTGATGAGTGTCGGCCAATAAAAGCCTGACTGTAGAACCTTAGCAACTGTCCTTTCACCTTCATGGTGACATCCATAAGGTGAGGAATGGCATTCCTTGAGGATTTGAGGCACCTCTTCTTCCAGCACACAACGACGATATAAGTTGTCAGAGCATCTTTTGAACAAATGAGGATCATCTATGTAATAATTTATCAGATTGGAGAACAACAACTTCTTCTAATTATAGTTAATCTCAGGAGGAAGCTGCCCACAGGCTAGATAGTTACAAATGTCAGCAAACTAAGGTAGAATTGGTTCAACTAACTTGGATATTAACAAAGCTTCATCAACATAGTTGGCATTTACAAGCAACTAATTTTATGTAGTGAAAACTATCCTTGACAGGTGGTCTGCGACCACATTTTCAATTCCTTTCTTATCAATAATCTCATTATCAAATTCTTGTAGTAGCAAGGCCCATCACTGCTCTCAGCTTCATGTCCATTTTTTGCATAACGTGCTTTATAGCTTCATGTTCAGTGTATACCTTCACCCTTGATCCTATTAAGTATGATCTAAACATATCAAAAGCAAAGGCAATCACTAGCATCTTTCTCCATGGTGGTGTAATTCACTTGGGCATCATCCAAAGTTCAACTTGCATAACAGATCACATGACACTTTTTGTCTTTCTTTTATTCCAGAACAGCTCTGATGGAAAAATCACTTGCGTGACACATAATTTCAAAGGGTATCTCCCAATTGGCACTTGCAGAATCAGGGTTGTTGTCAAGACCTCTTTGAGGGTGTTGATGGATTCTAAACATTCATTAGTGAACTCAAATTCAGCATCTTAACGAGGAGGTCTGATAGGGGCTTAGTGATTTTCAAAAAATCTTTTATGAATCACCTATAGTATCTTGCATGTCCTAAGAAACTCCTTACTCCCGTAACAGATATAGGTTGTGGGAGCTTAGATATAGCTTTGATCTTACTCAGGTCTACCTCTATCCCTTTCTTGGAAATTTTATGCCCTAATACGATGCCGTCTTGCACCATAGAATGACATTTCTCCCAATTCAGATGTAGGTGTTTATCCTAGCAACATTGCATGACTAGGGAGAGATTTTCCAGACACCAATCAAAGTCTACCCCATATACATAGAAATTGTCTATGAAAACTTCCACTATATCTTCTAGGAAATCAGAGAACATGGAGATCCTGCAATGTTGGAAGGTTGTGGGCACATTACACAGCCCGAACGACATTCTTATAAAAGAATATGTGCCATAGATGCAGGAAAAGGTTATCTTCTCCTAGTTGTCAGGATGAATCAATACTTGATATAATCTAGAATACCCATCCAAAAAATAGAAGTAATCATGATATGATAATCTTTCTAGAACTTGATCAATAAATGGTAGAGGAAAATGATCTTTTCTTGTAGCTGCATTCAAGTTCCGATAGTAAATGCACATACACCAACCGCTTACAATTTGTGTTTCTACCTCATCTCCATCCTCACCTCTTATAACTATCATTACACCTTTCTTTGGTACAACATGAATAGGGCTTACCCAATTGTTGTCACTTATAGGGTATATGGTTCCAGCATCTTGCAGCTTAATCACTTCTTTCTTCATAACTTCCTTTATCATTCGACTCAAATTCCTTTGTGGATGAGAAAGAGGTTTGGCAATTTCTTCAAGGTTGACTCTGTGCATACATAAGGCTGGATTAATGCCTCTTATATCCTCAAAAGAATACTCTATATATTTTCTATGCAATTTGAGTTCCTTCAATAGCTTTTCCATTTTTTCATCTGTCAGATCTGCATTAACTATCACCATATTCCTTTCCTCATCATCGAGGAATTTATATTTCAACCCTTCAAGTAGTGGCTTTAACTCTAGCTTCAATTTTTGTGTTTCCTTCTTTTCAGAGGTTTGCTCGAGTGACACATACTTCACTATTTTGAAGGTTACTTCTTCCTCATCATTGAACTCCTCCTCATCGGGTTGATTCAAGTAATCCCAAATCTCAACCACTTCTGGGTCTTCCAGATTGGGGCCATGGTTGTTTAAGGCTTGCCTAATTGAATCAACAATAGCCTTATACTCTTGCACTTCTTCACAATACTGGTTATAGATATCCATGAAGTAAGCTGACTCCAATAGAGAGGGTCCCCTCATTGCATCTTACACATAGAAATCTATGTGATCATTAACAACACACAGAGTAATAATCCCTTCCTCCATGTCTATTAGACTGCTTCATATGGCGAGGAAGGGTCTCCCAAATATCGTTGGGCACTTTGGGTCCTCAAAAATGTCGATCGCCACTATATCACATGTAAAAAGAATCACCCAACCAGACTTGGGACATCCTCTACTATTCCCATTGGTTTCGTAAAGGTGTGATCGACCAACTCGATTCTCATTTTAGTTTTCACCATATCTATCAACCCAAGCCCTAGAGCTAGAGTTAGGGGCATAAGACTAATGCTCACTCCGAAGTCAGCCAACCCCTTCCTTTCCACATTGTCTCCAACATAAAAGGGGAAATTGAATGCTCCTGGATCTTTCTTCTTTGTTGATAACTCTGCTTGAACAAAGGCACTCGACATTTTATCCAGTTGTACAGTTTCAATGTGGTCCCCTCTCATTATCTTTGTGATTAAGTCCTTGAAGAATTTAGCATATGTTGGCATCTCTTCAATTGCATTTAGAAACGGGATGTCCAGGTGCAATTTATTCACTACCTCCATAAACTTATCGTATCCCTTCTTCAGATGAGCCTTGATCACTTTGTAGGGAAATGGGACCCTCAGGGCAAGGGATTTTTTTGTGTAAAGACCCCTTCTATAGGATATGGTTCCTTGGTCTTTGCGCTTTTCTTCTTTTTATCTATTTCTTCCTTCTTGTCCTTATTTTCTGATTCTTCTCTTTCAGATTCATCTTGCACAAACACTGCTTCTGGTTGTGACTCAATACTATCTTTTCCTTCTGTGGGGTTCTTGGTGCCTAAATCCTCAAATATCCTCCCAGACAGTAGGGTGGCCATATTTGCCTGCTCAGTGTTGGATGGAATCTTTCCCTAAAAATTCTTCATGAGTTTGGAAAGCTATGCAAGTTACTAGTCAATCTACCTCTATTGTGTCAGCATATCCAACATCTGAGTCTGCATAGTACTTAGAACGCTAGTCTTTGTCATGGCACATTGAGTTAGCTTTTCATTAACACTTGCCTTTTTTTCAAATTTGAAGAGCTCCATCACCAAGTAGGGTTTACTACTACTGTTGCCCTTGTTTGGTCCTTGATCTTGGTTCTACCTATTCATGTTCTTGCTCAGATACTGGCCTTGTCCTTGTCCTTGGCTTTGAACATTATTTATGTCCTATTGGTAAGTGGTTGTTTTGGTGAATTGTGTCTGTCTACCTCTCTTCTCAAATCGTGGTGGGGCTTAGATGAACTTCCCAGCTGGTGGGAGTTTTTGGAAGCATCCTTGTGTGTGCATAATTGAATCATGGATGAGCTGGAGGTTTGAAAGTTGCATAAGAGACATTTTCAGTTACTTCTTCACTTTCACTTTCTTCACTCTCCTCTGGTCATGTATAGATACAATTGTTGATTCCATGGCCTCCTTCACCACATGTCACACACTTCATGACTTTATCAATATGTTTCTTGCCCTTGCCTCCAGTATCTTTTAGTAGTTTGACGTCTATGGTAATCTTTTGAATTTTAGATGTGATTGTTTCCAGGGCCTTGCACTCGGTAGAGGTAGTCATAATAGGGATGTGTCCTAGGTTAGGGGAGTCATGATCAACTACTACCCTAAACTAGCACATTACTTACATTAGTCATTATCGACTGAAATTATTCAAATAGGGAGAGTATCAATGATTTGATCATATATATCAAGTTCATAAGATCAAAATTCATGATAATAGGGCAATAATGTCAAGATTTGCATTCCTTTCCTTTCATGATCAAGGTAGTGATATAATTTGGAAATCGAGGATTTAAATTTGGCATTCGAGGAATTAGAGCATAATAGTGCAAAGTCTAAGCCCATAATCATCCTATCAAAATTGAGATTGCAGAAGGCATCAATAGTCAATAGGAAAACTACTTTTCGCATCATAGTCTTACATCATGATTTTGTGAGTCATTATGATTAATAATTTGATGGCATAATCATGATGTGTATCAAATAGGGAAAAAGTTTGCCTAACTATGTTTGAGGTTTAATCAGTAATAGTGCAACATGGATATTATTCAAATAGAGACCTAGCCAACAATGAGGTATAAGGTATAAATCATCCTTATTTCACCAAATCAAGATTTATCTCAACATAGAAAGCATGTAGTCTAGTTTTTATTAAACCGAGTTTGCATGATATTAGGGTCATCATGATTATTTGATTTCAAAATTCATTGATCAAAATTTAGTTGTCAATTAAGGTCAGATCATGGTATCAAATTTCAAAATTTAGTAATATTCATTTTTTTCCATGCATAAGCTACCCATAATCGAGACATCATGTGGTAAAAGGTCATAAGAAAGGATCACATGAGGAGATGAGAAATTATGCCATGACCCCGAGCCTAGCCCTCAATTTTCACCATTATTGACTTTAGGGTTTCTTGGGTGTAAGAGACTTGAGAAATTATTTACTTAAAGTATATGTGAGTGTGTAATCTCTGATACCAACTGTCACGGAACCATTCTTACCCCAATACCAATCCTACTGCCTAGATAGTAGTAAAGAAATTGAAACGCCCGTCTCTGAGTACCCCAATAGGATCTAACACACTGGCATATACAATAAGAAACAATAACTCAAAAACATGATATTGATAGGACAAACTAACCCAATATAAAGAATTTTCCAATATACCATTGTCATCAGAGTATGTGAGTGCAGAAGCGATATAGTCAAGGTTCCAATGTTTTGCCTAAAATCAAGAAAATCAAGACACAAAGTCAATGCAATTGCACGATACGCTATATAAAAACAAGTAAAATGGTTTATAACAAAATTAGTGTACTTGGTAGGACTTATATTTCAAAAGTATAACAAGAAACTTGAAAAGAAAAAAACAAAAGTTATTCGACAAGTTTTTCAAATGATTCGATTTTTATTATGAGTTCCCATTATGCTGTAATCAATAAGAATGCTTATATATTTTGTGTGACTCTATTACCCCAACGTGATAGGGAGGTCACTATGAGAAATACCTTAATATGGAAAAATGAGGGCCGTTGGATGCACAAGGAATGGACTAGATCGATCCACTTGAGCTAGGCGGCTCTCTTTCTTAGAGATCTGGTCCAACCTCAGATTCGTGGTTCAATTCATTGGTTTTGGCCAATTCAATAGATGTTCAACTTGAACTTTGGACTGGTTCAATTTTGAAACTGAGCCGGTGGTTTGGGGACCTGTCTCCGTCGCATAGGCTCTCGTAAGCTAGGAAGTGTGGCTATGAGGTCTCTCCAGAGCAGAGGGGAACTGGTGCATGAAGAAGTGAGAAAGGATGTGAGTAGGCTGGCCGAGCTTGCGTCGGCTCCACAAACTGGATGGGGGCCAGAAAATAGGGAGAGGAGGCGAGGAGAAGGGGTGCCCAATCTGGACTTCGCAGTGGCCCCACATAGTAGTAGGAGGTCAGGCATGCAAAATAGGCCACCTATGGATGAAATGGAGAGCAAGAGAAAAGATCATATCTGGTGTGGAGCTTGCAAGCATGAGGGGGCATTTATATAGTATTGGGGACTAGGGTTTGTCTAGATCAAGATTTGAAGAATGGCCATGGCTACCGGAGTGGGAAAGGAAAGTGAGGAACTCATTTTAGCAGCAAGTCAGAGCAATAAAGGGGGTCAAACTTGGGTTAAATCAGTTCAAAATGGTGAGACGGTCATTTCTATTTGCTTGGAATTTAAAATCTTGGCCAGGAGCGGGAGATCATCCATTATGGTGGCCTTGTCTCCTCCCCACAATTAGTGGGAGGTAGGAGATGACTGCCTGACCACTCGATCAACTCCTTGATATGTGGGATCTTGATCTGAGGGTCAGGGTCCCTCCCTTCAATAAACCCGTGGATCACTGACTTGGAATAACCAACAAAAGGGCAAATAAAGGGCATCTAAAAAGGGGTTTTAGATGCAACACTTCAAAAATTTGTAGATAGCTGTAGAAATGTCCAAATGAGATGAAATTTAGACCATAGGTTCAAAATAATGTAGAGAATATCTAGAAATTTTTTTAGAACTAAATGATGAAATTTAATGGATCAATTTGATTCTTTGGACAAAGTGATGAATAAATCAAATATGTGGTATCACAGAGTGTATAAAATTCACATTCATCATCATATTTTGGATTTGAGTCTCAAAATTGATTATGCATCTAAGAAAAATAAATCAGAACCATGATTGAACATAAAGGGTCCAAAAGAGTAATTGATTCATACTAATGCTAAATTTCACTTTGTCACATCCTTCCCTCCTTAAAAAGGAATTTCGTCCCCAAAATTCAAAACAACCTCAAAATTGGGACTATCCAATCCAAATTGTATCCTAAAATATCGGTACATCCTCCATTATATAATCAAAATTATATCCTCAAAGTTCAAACATTACAATCATCATAATTGGGATTCCATGTTCCATATCATAATTAACTTGGTACTAACACCATTTCATCATCTAGCAATTGACTATCAAGGTCAATGCATATATTGTCCTAAGTCATCATATGAGTAACAAATATGGAAATCATGCTATTGGTCGCAAATATGGAGAGATCAATTTTAGTTCAAACAAATAGAGTTCTTGAATCAAGTGTATAAGGTGACTTTCAATCCCAATATCTCAGGGTCCTAGCTTCTACATTGGCCTAGGTGGGGTTACACATCCATGATTTGATATTCCATATTTCAACATTTCGAGACAACACAATACTTTCAAGATCATGATTTTTGATCTCCAAATTATTGGGAGGTCCCACCCTAGTCCTAATGAGAGCTAAACCCTAAGTCATAAACTGAGAGAGCCAAAATAGTCATCATTTCAAAATATCAAAATTTTGGGATTATGAGAGTCACTATTTATATATCAAGTGTGGTCTCAAGATCCATATCATGTTTCAAGATTTTTTACATCGATATCAAGATTTGAAGTTTAGACATCAAGATCATATGTATAAATATTCCAAAGCTAGGGTATATATTCCTATTTAGACCTTAGGGTATATCACTCATCTATATTCAATTTTGAGCAACAATATTCAAGCAATATTCGAGCAACATATCAATATTTCATTATCATGGTATCTAAGGTTGATGAATAATCTAGACCTAGGTATATCTAAGAATTCAACCACAAGCTATAGTCAATATTATCATATTTCAAGATTGCCATTATTAAATAAATATTCAAGATCGAGTATCAACCATGGGTTTAACCTATTAGGCTTAGCTCAACCAATCCAAATATGGTGAAAGGGGATACCTTTCCAAACTCTAAATAATAAACAAAATGAAAATTTAGGGGTAGTCATAATAGGGATGTGACCTAGGTTAGGGGAGTCATGAGTCAAATACTACCCTAATCTAGCACATTACCTACATTAGTCATTATCCACTAAGCTTATTTAATTACGGAGAGTATCAATGATCCAATCATATATATCAAGTTCATAAGATCAAAATTCACGATAATAGGGCAATCATGCCAAGATTTGCATTCCTTTCCTTTCATGATCAAGGTAGTGATAAAATTTGGAAATCGAGGATTTGAATTTGGCATTCGAGGAATTAGAGCATAATTGTGCAAAGTCTAAGCCCATAATCATCATATCAAAATTGAGATTGCAAAAGGCATCGATAGTCAATAGGAAAACTACTTTTTTGCATCATAGTCTTACATCTTGATTTTGTGAGTAATTAAGATTAATAATTTGATGGCATAATCATGATGCGTATCAAATAGGGAAATTTTTTGCCTAACTATGTTTGAGGTTTAATCAATAATAGTGAAACATGGATATTATTCAAATAGAGACCTTGCCAACAATGAGGTATAAGGTATAAATCATCCTTATTTCACCAAATCAAGATTTACCTCAACATAGAAAGCATGTAGTCTAGTTCTGATTAAATTGAGTTTGCATGCTATTAGGGTCATCATGATTATTTGATTTCAAAATTCATTGATCAAAACCAAGTTTTCAATTAAGGTCAGATCATGGTATGAACTTTCAAAATTTAGTGATATTCATTTTTCCCCATGCATAAGCTACCCATAATTGAGACATCATGTGGTAAAAGGTCATAAGAAAGGAACACATGAGGAGATGAGAGACTAGGCTATGTGATGAAGAATACATGTTTTCATCAACATGAAGGGTGTCTAGACTACCTATACCAATGTGGACTAATAAAATGGCAGGTTGAACCCTTAAGATTGGATGAAGATAATATTAAATAGCATACATCATTCTATAATCAAACTACTACTACTACTACTACTACTACTAATACTACTACTACTACTACTACTACTACTACTACTACTACTACTACTACTACTACTACTACTACCACCACCACGACCACCACTACTACGACTACTACTACTACGACCACGACCACCGCCACCACCACCACCACCACCACCACCAATACTACTACTACTACTACTATTTTAGTTAGATTTATTGCTTCTTATTCTTGTAGATACAATTAACTATATCTGGTACTCTTCTATAGAAATATATATATATATATATATATATATATATATGTTAGTATGCAATGACTTTTTCTTTGCTATGTTGTTGTCCAGAAGTTTTAATTATCTTTTTATAATTTTGCATGAGATGGAATTGTGTAGGTTCTCCCTCATATGAAACCCATAGTTTTAGTAAAGACATTCTAATATTTGCATTGAAACAGATTGCATGAACGCCAAGAAGGCTATTGATGACAAAGGCCCAACTTTCCCAAAGTTATCCAGATGGACTACTACAGTGCGAAGTGGGATGAAACCGGGTTGGTATTGTGCACACACCAAACGTGAAGGGAATAGGATTGCAGACCAACTAGCCAAATTCCATATCAAAAACAACCATGGCTCTTATTACTATAGGAGTCCACCTAATCACATTGTTGACTTAGTCAACATGGATATTTGTAATGGTAGTAATACTACCAAGTTTAATTCTGTCTTGAGTAGTTTGGATTGTAATAGTTTGTTTCAGCTTGCAAGAGAGGGGCGAGATGAATAAAAAGGCCCTCTGACTTCTAAAAAAAAAAAAGAATCTAGACAACCATGTTAGTGCAATATGTTTTTAATAGTAAAGCTTTAAAACCATACAAAAATCCATGTAGAAAATGAAACCTAATGTGGAAAAGTTTCTACCATATATGGAAGTTGTGAATTGGATGATTACACATGTTGAATGCATATCGAAGATATTCACTTCATGAAAATTGATTGCACTATAAATGGATTCGCAGAATATATTACCAAGTACCACCTTAAAACCTCCACAAAAGATCTTTTATATAGGGATCCTCCTCTGGACCCTACGATTCATATCTTCCCTTACCTTATTGTACTTATTTTGAGTCAAATAATGTAGTCAATTTGGACAATATCCCTACTACAAGAATACAAGTTGAGTAAGATGGCCTCCTGACTTCTCTTAAAGAAAAATAAAAAGTTGTGAATAGATTTGTGAAGAAACATCTACTTCATCATCCTAATTAACAATTGACTTAGACAACTTCAAATATGTTGATCCTTATATTGACCTAGGTCTAGGTGAAAGGGATAGATTAATACTTAACAATAGCTTCCACTTCTACAAAATCTAATAGAAGGTCATTAAGGAACTAATGAAGATGCCATGATATATAAAGATGAAGATACTGGGAAGAAATCACTTCCAAAATGAATTAGACTTTCTCCAAGATGTAATTGTATTGTATGAAAATGGGTTTCAAGAAGAGAGTATGGATTGGTGCTTCCATTAATAAGTTTAACAACATACCGGGAAGCTAAAAGCTACAAAAAGCGCATACATTAATTTTATAGTTTTCTCTATTAGTCAAATTCATTTCAAACGTTTACGATCATCATGCTGATTGCTATATGCAAAAGGTGGTATGTAAAATTTATTCAAGAATTGTTCCCTGATGTTGATCACAAGGTGGAGTGTTGCATGGATCATTTGGAATGTTTCATTTGAAACGAACAAGACAATGGTTGGAGTGTAGGCTAGTGAATGCCCTGTATTGGTTTTTAGAAACCAAAAAAGAGATGCAATGAAAGAGATAAATTCATTTTATATATTATTTATTTATAAATGAGAAAAATATGAATTTTCTAATTTTTTTTGATCATATACATCTTATTATGGGTTTGTTTATATATGACATATTGGTCTTTTGAATATTACTATAATATTATTAATGAAACTATTTTTATAAATTGTGATTTAAAAGATGGAAAGCCTACTGAAATAATTTCTATAATAAAATTGATCATAATGGCATTTTATGTTCTTAATCATCAAATTTGTTTTGTAACATCTGTCAATCAATTGTGACATTTTCTCTATTCTACATTGTAATGATCGTGACACAAGTGGGGAACCTTATATTAATTAAGGAACTAAAACATACTTCCATCACCAAACATATTATAATAGGCATTAAGTAAAGGATGCACTTTCAATTATAAAGTATGAAATATAGTTGAAGTGTCACTATAGCAACATAAAATATACTAAATATTACATTAGTACAAAGGTATTATGGTTCCTCACTCACTTGGATACCATAATCGAAATGGTAAAGCATAAAAAAACTAAATAAGAATGCGCTGGGTGTTGACGGTAACATAGACATCTCAAGTTATCCTTGAACCTAAATATTGACTATATATGTTGACAATTTTGGAATGTTTACATAAGGGTGCACTAGAGGCTGATCCAAAATAACATGCACACAACATCTTCTTCTATTAGGATTAGCTAGGTAACTTCTTCATGCACTAGTAAGATGCAATCTATATCCTTGTGGGGACCATGTATTATCACAAGAAACAAAAAACAAGGATGTGGTGTATAGGAGAATGAATGTCGAATCACCCCTAGAATGTTAGGGGTTATATGAGGAGTTTGTGAAGTGATATTGTAGTAGGAGGAATTTTTTATGGAAGTTGTCCTTGAAAATTATTATAAATATAGAATTTTGGGATGGACCAATATTAAATAATTTTGTATATCATTTTTGTGAGAGTGATGAGTTGAGGTTTACAACTGTCATGTTAACAAGGATCTTTAGTTTCTTGTGTATGCTTTTTTTCTTCTCTGAAGTGGTATAAGGGGACTCTGGCTAATATGACAAACTGAAAGATATTATAAAGTGTGAATTTTAGCGAGTACGAATGGTTTCTAATAAAAGGAGAGGGTTTGGAATTTCATTCTTTGAGTATGTCTTCAAGCTTACTAATCCAAACAATTCTGCCAATTAAATGTACTCTAGAACATTGAAAATCAACTTCAAGAGTACACAATATTGACATAAGTATTGTTACCATTTAAGTGAGAGACTATCCTTAACTAAGTTATCAAAATTTTATAAATATGATTACACTTGATAGATTAGGAGAAAATGAAACAAAAAATTAAACAAAAAAAGTAAAGACTAGAATAAATAAGCAAAATGCAAAGATAGCTAAAAAATGTAAGATAAATAGTGATGATCCCATTCCATATCCCCCCAAAGATTGAATTTGAAAATATTCTCAATGTTGAGAAAAAAAACTTAAGGGTGGAACAAGATTACCAAATTTTAATGTCAAGTGGAAAAAAATGTGGATGGCAACATATCTTGGTCTGGTGGATAGTATGTGCTGGTTAAATTTGGTGGGTATCCAAGATAGGTTGGCGGTTTGTGTGCAACTACCAAAATTTGATTAGCTCCATATAATGATAGAAAAGCAGTTGAGAGAAGCACTTCACTCTCTCTAAGTGGGATTGGATGTGCTTCTTATTGTGTAGAAGCAGGCGTATGTTGTGGAACATTGCATGTTGATGAGTGACGATATGTTCTTGGTTTTTGAAGTTGATCTCCTATGCTTGTTGGACGTTGAGCCAAAAAAAAATCTATGGTACTAACTAGGTTGACGGTGCCACTGAGATGTTATTAAGGATATCTTGGTGCCAATTGTTCAGTGTCTTTGTGCCACCGACATGGGTGTCAGTGGTCTAAAATTTTCCTGTGAATTTCATATATTAGTAATCTATGAATTTAAATTATATAAAAAAGTAAATAAAAAATTAATCAAATATTAATAAATTAATTGAAATTGTAATTTGGCTCCCACTAAGAACCCTTTTATGTCCATTACTCGGCATAAAGCTTACCTCCATGCGAAGTTGTCTCGTGTGGCTTATGAAGAATGGTTTGGTAATTATAAATCCACCCTTTCATCATCAAAACCTTGAGTTAAGTATACATGGCCCATAGCAATAAGCATACCACTAGTAGCTTGAAATGGCCTTCCCGACAATAATTCATATCCATGCATTTATCTTATGTCCATAATCACAAAGTCGAGTGGATAAATAAATATATTAGTTTTCACAAAGATATTTTGGCAAATACCAATAGGTCTTACTATAAAATCATCTGTCAACTATATTGTCATGCATGTCTTACATGATTCCTTCAAGTTTAGCTTCTTGGAAGTGGAGAGAGGTATGATGTTAATGCTTGATCCAAAGTCACATAATGATTCGTCAAACTTGTTTTTACCAATACAACATTGGATATTGAAAAATCTTAGATCTCATCTCTTTGGTAGAATCTTCCTTGGGACATTGCACTTATTACCTTATTGACTTCTATGATGTCAAATTTTATGACCTTTCCCTTGATAGTGTTTGAAAATCTCTAGGAATTGTTGTTCTTTTGTTCTGACTTCAAATTATGATAGTGATTGGTGTCGTGATGTGCATTTATGGAGGTATATACAACTTCATCTCCCCTAAGCCTGAACTAAAAACTCTGTCCTTTGTAAAGAAATTTGGGGTGGTTGTGACATCTAGTTTAAAGTTCTCATTTTGAATTGATATAGTTGGTGAGATGGATCATCATTTGGTTTCTCCCTATCCTTCTGAGTAGAATTCCATTTTTCTTGATGGTAACTATGTCTAACATTGGTATTTATTGTAAAACATGTGTTTCTAGATTTGCAATATCAATATTAAACTTTTAAATTTATGTTTTCGAGCTTCTTATTTGAGAACCCTGATTCTATCCATCCCTTCTTGTTTGAGCATGAATTTTCTCATATGTATATAGGATCTTCCCAAACATTCCCTCCAATCTATCAAGTCCTATTGGACCTTTTCTTTCTTATTTTGTTCTTTTTCTATGGAGGTGGCTAAACTTGTGACAAATCTCGCTAAAAATCATAAGGATATTTCCTAGAAAATTGGGGATTTCTTGTTCAAAGATATTGATCATTCCACTTGTTGGGCTGCTACATATACTGCACTACCCTTAATCATCCTTAGATTTACTATAATTAATTATTCCCAATCTTTTGTTAAGTTGGATCACCTATGACTTGAACTCATTTACTTGTCATGCCTCCATGAAACTCTTCACTAAACTTCGGTTCTCATGCTCTTCACCCCAAGATTGATTTATGGACATATTTTTTAGTATCTCCTGACATTTTTGGTGAGGTTATCTAAGAAGAAATGTGCCCATGCACTATTAAGTGTGTTCCTTTCCCCTTTGTGTATACCACAGTAGAAGATTTTACTTTGGTTAAGGAGATCAATGTTGTGGTGAGGAACTTTCCTAAGAATATTTTGGTAATGCTTCCATGCTTCATAATAAGATTCATTAGGTTGTTGCCTAAAATTCTAATTTTCCCTAACAGTTGAGTTGAGTTTTGAGGAGGAAAGTAAAACTCAAATAATGTATCAATCGTCTGGCCCCATGTCACAATAGCCTCTAGCTCTTTACCTTTAAACCATGTATTATCCATATGCATTAGAGACAATGGAAACAAATTTAGATAAATAATTTTTGGAACTAACATGTCAATCTTTAGAGTATCATATCTTTCCAGAAAGATATTGATGTGTTGTATTGGATCTTTCATTGACGTGTACTTGGAATGATTGAGACCACCAAAGAAATCAGGATTATATCAATTTTGTTACTTCCTACATTCACAACCTATTTTTTAATTGGTCCCATCTATGCATTAACAGAGGATGCCTAGATTCTCTCCCATATGGTTCGCTCCTCATCTTCCCATGCTCGATGATCATCTCCATCATTAGACATTTCTTCTTCTTCTTTGACCTCTAGGCCCTTTGGGTTGTCAACCAGTTCCTCTTGATTCTCAAATGGAACTTATTATATTGGGAGTGTTGGGGATGGTTCTTCTTTTCCATACTATGTATAAAGAGTACTAACATAAATGAGTACCTAAAATAAAATGAAGAGATATGAAAAAATATGATATTTTTTTAATTTTTTTGATTTAGTAAATAAAAAATAGTGATCTAGAGTGACCGATCATTGCACTCATAGTTCTAGCATTGCCTACTCCCTGACAAAAACCCCAAAAACTTGATGCACACAAACTCTATGTGTAAAACACATGTGTACATGTCAAAGTAATAACTGATTTTAAGTTCCAAGTGTTGAACTCAAGAAAGAGTAAAAATAGAAACTATTACTAATTAAGATAAAATCATCTAAGGCCAAAAGAAAGAATTGAGTTGGTTTAACTACTTTCTTCAATGTAGTTGCATTACCTTATATGTTTTCAATTAAAATTGATAATTTATTTGTAATTTTTTGGGACAAAGGATGTTATTTGCACAAGACATTGAATTTGATGGTAATTTTTGTAATTATTAGTATACTTGAGGTGATATTTGCAAAATTAAGAAATGTAGGCCACTGATAGGCCAGTCAAAGATTTATTGGTGAGATCATATGGCCAAGATCCATGGCCTTTGCTAAGGGAGAGAGTGTCCTAGTACCGAGGACAATTTGGATCCGAAGTGTGAGTTGAACAACCTCAGATGAGATGAGACATGAACCTCCTCTTTGCCCCAAAGACCATGTGTGAGAGCTTTCACTATGTATAGGCACTTGTCACCTTGGAAGGGGGAAGAGGAGAAGTGAGGGGAGCGAGGACTGGGAACAAGATGGTTGTCCCTAGGCAGACCTCACAAAGTTGATGAAGGCTAAATTTGGGATGAGGTCGACTAGGGATTGGAAATAGAAGGGGGTTGGTTGAGGGAAAGAGAGATATAGTTCTAGGGTTTACATGGTCTTAGAGGACCCTTTGGTGATGGAAATATGAGGGAAGAGTTGGCAGAGTCCATAGGGTGGCAATGATGGTCATTTTATATGATCCATGTGTAGGTGTAGGGTTATGGACGTGCTACTTTCCATGGTGAGAAAGGATAGGGGTTGGTCTTTTGATCTTGGCATCTAGGATTAAAAATGTGATTATATCACTTACCATACTAGTCGAATCAGTAAGATGAACTAAATGGGAGAGGAATTAGGGATAAAGGAAGAGAGATGGGGGGTAAAGAGACAATTGGGGCTACAACCCCATACTTACGTGAGCATTGCAAGGTTGATGGCACTGTCACTTCCATGGGATATCCACCCTATGGTAACTTCCCAACCCTTTGTTAAAGGGGATGTGTACAAAATCAAGAATTTAATTTCATGCATGAAATTTCATGCTCATCATTCATACAAAGTCAAAAAGGCAAAATTAAACAAATAATTACATTTTCATAAGAATCCATATTTTCCCATTTTTTTGGCTTATCTTCCTCATTAGGTGACCTCCATCCTTAATCTTTTTAATGCCAAATGACAAAAATTTTATACTCAAATCCATTCATATATCCAATGTTATTTTGAAAAGACATTTCCCTATAACTAGTTACAATGATTCTACCAAAGAACTTAATTAAGCACATAATTGATACTATATCGTTCTAACTACTTAGTGTTTTAATTTATTATTCCAAATATTAATGAATTGTCCAACATATAATTAAAGGTCCGTCAATCCACAAAACCTCCATATGACAAGGATTTTTATAACTATGTTACTAAAATTCCTTAGGTCACACCAGTATCTATTACTTTTTAAAATGAGAGTAAAAAATATCTAGTATTCATTGAACTAGGAAATGATGCTAGATCATGTAAGATAAGATATAAATAATGTAGAGATGTAATTTGGAAAATTGATTAGTGACAATACACCTCGTCACAGAAACCCTAATCTAATGCATGCCATGCAAATTAGCAAAAGGTAATTGATAACCTATAAAAGAGAAACTGATAGGAAGATAACCTAAATATTGCTTTAGATGAGTGCCCAATGGGTTATATTCTGTCTTTGAGAATGAGAAAATAGTAAATATAACTAAAGTAGTAGTATTTCTATCCCATTTTCTATTAAATTAAAATAAGGCATACTAATAACTTTGATTTGTCTACTAGAGGGGGTGAGATTAATATACAGCCTCCTAAATTAGCCATGGAAAGGATTTTCACATTTTATTATTTACAAACAAGTCAGTATCTACAATGACAACTATATATTTACTTCTAGATCATAATTTTTTTCCTGACTATTTTATTTCTTTTTCTTACATGAAGATGATTTAGATATGGTGTTTAGCCTTTTAAAAAAAAGATATGATGTTTAGTTCAAATATTATTCATGTGAGTTTTTTCTCAAAGTTCTTCAGAATAATCTTATTTGATGTAAAGTTATTACTTGAAGATCTCCCCTTGTAGTATACGAGTATGCCCTTACTAAATATACAATGAATTAATAATATCAATAAGTCTTATACTTGTTTTCCTCTTTGACATTTTTTGGCTGAGCATGGGGGTAATGGTTTTGTGTATATAACTAGGATCTATGATGAAGAATACATGTATTCATCGGTAAGGTGGGTGTTTGGATCACAAATATCAATTTTCTCTAATAGAATGTTGGGAAGAGGCACTAATATTGGATAAAGATAATATAATATAACATACCTTATTTTGCAACAGTTAACCACAAATCAATGTAAAAATAATTGTTGATCACATATGCCATCACAAACCTAATATTACCTGCTAGACCCATTATAAAAAGTGTCACACACGCAACACCCATCCTATCTTGAGGTAAGGGTAAGGAGTAGTTGATATATTGTTGGTTTGTTACACTAACGAGTTTTAATCTTTAGAAAGATCTTTTACTCAACTAACCAATTTCCACAAGTATACAGAAGTAGTTGTTGTCGATATCGAACACAAGGAGCTTGTAATCAATTAAACACAATAGTGCTAAGATTCAACAATCTAGACCATTTTACAGATGTGATTTGGTTGATTAAACTAAAATTTCAAAACTAAACAAAATAGTGAATGGAGTACTAAAATGGTTGATTTCAAATATGGAAAGATATTGGACTTAGGATTTCACCAATATATCATAGTATAAAACAGGAACATGGAATTTAAACATACTAAGTACTTGTTTTAAAGGAGAGTTGTATGTTGCACGTCACCTCCCTGTGCAAGTACAATGATCCTAACTCAATTCAACATTCTCATGTATAAATTTCATTTTGGATCACAAACATACTCCTCAACTCCATCATTTCCACTCTCATGGTAAAGGAGGAGTTTCCAAGAGAGTACCTCCTTACTCTCCTACCTATCTTCTCAGATCAAGAAAGAAAACATAAAACATACACATAAGGTGACCAGTCATACATGCAAGAGGCAAGAAACTGATACTCACACGATAGAAAAATAAGCATCTTAGCATTTAATATGAAATTATCATATTCCTTACATGCTATGACATGGGAGCTACTCTCCCATGCCCAAGAAAAAGACTCTACTCATCCATGATGGTGTACAATAGAAAAGATGCAGAAATTTCAGAACTTAACATGGTTTAGAGAAGGAAAGGCTAAGAGAACTAAAAGTGTAACCCAATAAGAGTAGAATTCTAGCTTGAGGATGAAATTCCAATCCAACAGCTGCTTCAAATCAGACAAACTTCCCTCCCGAGAAGCCTTGTGGAGTGAAGAAGCTCTGCTGCACCTTCGGAGAAGAAAATGGAGAAGAAGAGAAGAAGAATGGAGGTTATTTGGCAAGAAACCACCTTCTTCCACCTAAAATTGCCCTCCTTGGCTCTAAACCTGCTCTTGGATGAAAGACTTTCAAAATATGACCCTTCATAACCGCTCCATAGGGTGGTCTTATCTTTAAAAATGAGAGAAGTCATATTTCAAATTTACTGAAACTGACAGAGACACGGCGTGTCTTCCTTGGGACACGTCGTGTCCTGGTCTCTGACAGTTGTTCCAAGTGTAAAGAACACGACGTGTTTGAAATAAAACACGTTGTGTACATTAATAGGAGTACATGAATCAATAGGTACATTCCGTGTCTATGGTGGATACACCGTGTACTTTTCCTCTTCGTCTGAAGTATATGGCCAACTCGAAATACGCACGCCGTGTCTTAAATAAGACATGTCATGTGCTTTGCTGTTTTAGCAGAAATAGAATATTGAATGTCTGCAAGGTGTGGCAAAGTCCCAATGATGATGAATTTGAGTTGGGATATCTCCAATTTGATGCTTTTGAAGCATATCTAGATTACACATCATGTGATAAGAAAAATAACAAAAAGGTGGCAATAATAATATAAATAGAGGCTAAATGAGAACAAAATGAACTAAATTTGTGTGTGAAATCATGTGAAAAGTTGATGTGGAAAGCACACAACAAATCACCCTAAGCTTGAACCATTGCTTGTCCCCAAGCAAAAAGAGCATAGCCACACAAACTTGAAGGAATATTCAAGCTCATGCATGGATTAAATGAAATGAAGATATGCAATAAACTCAACCAACCATGTACATTAGGTTTATATTCATAGAAATCATCTCAATTTAAACATCATAGATAGAGAAGTTTTCGTTCACCACTGGTGGTCACAAATTAAATGAAGCAATCAACTAAACGTCACTAAATAGGATTTGGATAATCAGGCCAAACAACTAGTGGATGTACAACACAAAATTTTCAGCTATTATGGATGTAAATGATGAAATCTTAGCTAACTTTAACAATCTCAGTTGTTGTCTCTTCTAAAAAAGATATGACAATTGATTTTGTTTGGATTCCAACACTCAACTGCTAATTTAGGCTTACGTGCATGTGGAGTGTCGGTTGGGGTGTTATTTTTACCCTCTTTTGATTTCATACCACCAAACCATCGTTGTCGAATCAAATTCACACTAGGCTAGCATGATATGTGGGCTGTTTGCCATCTTTTATTGGGTAAATGGACAAAAGGATAAAAGAGATTTTTGCATAACATAAGAGAGTCAACTAGAAAGTTAAGTTAACAAGATTCCATTCATTGTTTTGCAAATTTTTGACTGAAAAATCGATTGTATATGCACTAAGGATTTGGCAAGAGTATCCCGTACTCTAAGTAGTGTTGTAGAGTTGATTTATTTGCTAAAATTTTAGACCATTACATGTATTTAGCAATCAAGGATGTGAAAATTGAGAGTTCAGGCTACAATTACAAACCAAGATCATGTACATGGGGAATTTCATTTTCCATTTGATTCATGCATGCTCTTTACTAATTCTTTCATATGGCCAAAGGAAGTGCAAGGGACAAGGTGGTTCAAGCATACAAGGTACAAGAGTTCATTCCATCACAATAGCCTCATTTCATATTAAACTTGCCATGAAGGGAAATACATAACATGAAATAGGATGAAATAAAAGACTGACATGATTAACAAAAGAAAATGACAAAAGTAAATGAAAACTAAAACTACATTACAGGCCGGTTGCATCCCCCTAAGCTTGAAATATGTAGTATCCTCACTGCATCAATCAAACTCATGGTGGTAACAACTGGATACCTGCCATGGATGAAATCAAAAATAGGGGCCATCGCCCCTGTGGTCTGACGGAAAGAACTGGCTGATAAAATTATCTTCAGGAATGTCCATTGTCATGGGTTGCGGGACTGACTCGGGCTACTAAGGTGGTGGCAGTTGATACGGATGCGGGATGGAGTAGTGGCCCTGTGAAATGTGCCACAAATCCATGTGGTGGACCATATCGTGCATCGCAGTATACTGTGTACCCAACTGATCCAGGCGCCGTCAGTGTGATCAAACCATTGTTTCTCATAGTCGTATAGATTCCTGACATTAAGAATTGCCCAGGAATACTCCATCTGTGTGCTGATGGAAGGAGGTGGTAGAGCAGATGGGGGTGCCTCAGTATCATCAGCAGCTCTAGTTGCCTCTACTTCTTCCTTAATGTTCAATATGACCTTCCAATTGTCTTTGTTCTCTAATGTAATACGCTTAGGATCCGGAATGTCGATGTCCTGATCATCATCGAAGAATTGTTGAAACTTGGTGTCCTTGTTGGCAACTCTTGAGATCAACCCTATAGAAATAAGGTACTGAATGTCTACCAGGTTTCTACCTGGTGCAGCCTCAAGCCCTGTCAAATCAATATCAAGCTTCTGTGCTATCAGAATAATCAAACCACCACACATGATGTCACCAACATCCCTCTTCTTCACTTTATTAATGTCTAGGAAACGTGTAAGAATATAATAAGTGGCATTAATTGGATTCTCATACATCATTCCCCACAAAAAGAAAAGATCTTGCTTTCCAACAACCCCTTCGGTTTCTTTCTATGCAAACACTCTGGCATTAAGAAGACGATGTATATACTAGAAAATAGGGTTATGGATAGTAGACGCTCTGGCTTGCTTTGCTTCATGGTGTTCTTCATCTGATATGTCAAACCAAAACTCTTCGCTGTGAAAAATAGGCGGGTAACTAATCACCCTGTCATAATGGCACTCCAACAACTCACAAAAATGCCTAAATGTGAGCTTAAAACCACGACCCAAAAGCCTGGAATGAATAATACCATAGGTCTCCAACTTTCTTTGTGGGTCTTGCTTCGTGGTGAGTGTCATAAAAAATTCATAGACTGAGGCGGGGGTAAGTATTTGATACTGTACAACAGATGTAGCTTAGCCCCAAGTCTTGCAGGTGCATGAGAACTTCATCCTTGAAGCCTAGAGTCATCATAGTCTGCTCACAAGCAAATCGAGTCAGAAGCACCCTCCTTGCAATAAGGAACGGGTATGTCGGGTCTTCCTCAGGAGTGACCCAAAACTAAGTCGTAGAGATGTACGTTGGTGTTTGGGAGTAACTGGAACCATGCTTGCGGTTGGAGGTTTTCTTGATAGGTACCATTTTGCTGCTGACTGACTGAGACGTGTCGTGCGGATATGGACACGGCGTGTGCGCAGGTAGAACTTTGACTGAAACAGTGATGAACACAACGTGTGCAGAAGCAAAAACGGCGTGTGTCTGGAGAATTTCTGCAATCTATAGATGGGGACAGTGGTTGTTGGGGAAGATGAAGAAGGAGATCGACTGCAGTGATTGGTGTCAGAACTTGCGTGGTGGAGGAGATCGGTGGGCCTTCTTCTCAGCATCGAGGATGGTGCTTTTGCTCACATTCTCAGTGACACAGCATTGGTGTGAGCTTGAAGAAGATGATGGCGACTACAAGGTTGCTTGGAAAAGATGATGGCGGCCACAAACACGACCGCGGTTGGAGAATACCTTCTTGAGCTTGAAGAAGACATGCCGTGAGCAAGGGAGCACGACGGCTGTTCGATCTTGAGGAAGACACGCCGAACGAACACAGTGGTGGCTGCTAGGTGTGCTAGGGCACATGGTGGCAAGGGGCCAAGGGAGCAAAGGGCTAGGGTGCACGACGGCTGCTGAGATCTCACGTGGCTCGAATGAAGGCGTGAGTGAGAGGGGCGGCCGTGTGCTAGGTTAAAAACCTACATTTTTGACTAAAGACACAACATGTTCAAATAAAGACACATCGTGTGTCTCGCCAGAACTCCCTTTCTGTGTTATAAGACACGTCATGTTTCAGAAAGTACACGGTGTGTGCCAATCCAGAAATGAAAAATGCCCACTTTTCAATGATAATTACACAACGTGTTCAAATAAAGACATGTCGTGTTCTTTTTCTAGATTACTTATTCTTCCCTTTTCTGCTGCGGTACACATCGTTTCTAAATGAGGACACAGTGTGTGACTTTCCAGATCATGTAATACTTTGTATCTGCTGGACTGTGACATAGTGTGCTTTTTTTTGACACGTCATGTACCTAGAGATATGGCTCCGCTGTTGTATTCCTGGGAGTAGTGACACACCGTGTCAAATAAAGACACATCATGTCTTCTGTAGTTTCTGTAGAAGACAACTTCTCGTCAGCACAAAAATAATAACAGATGTGGCAATAGAATTGTCTAAATTATTACATTCATCCATGATAAGCTTATTTATAAAACTAAAGAGGGTTATGGACTTGAATAACTTGAAAGAAAATCTATCCTAATGTGGGTTCAAATCCCACGAGGTCCTCCATTTCGAGTCTGGAGTGAGACTCTTCAATCTATCCATCATGCATCTTGAAGGGAGTAAGAGGCTCCCTTGTGAACTTCATCTCCAGAGGTATATAGCTTGCAATGTTGCCCATTTACTTTGAAAGCTCCATCCTTGCCTTGTAACTCAACAACTCCATATGGAAATATCTTCAATATAAGACAAGGACCGGACCATTTGGACTTTAGTTTTCTAGGGAATAGCTTGAGTCTAGAGTTAAACAACAACACTTTGTCTCCTTCTTTGAAGTCTTTCCTCCAGATTGTTTTGTCATGCCAAACCTTTGTTCTTTCTTTGTAGATCCTTACATTTTCATATGCATCTAGTTGGAGTTCTTTCAGTTCTTGTAGCTACAATAGATGCTTTTCACCAGTTTTCTTCGTGTCGAAGTTTAATAACGTGATTGCCCAAAGAGCATGGTGTTCTGGATGCAACAAAAGATGACAAGATTGACCTTATACCAACTTAAATGGAGTTGTTCCTATGATGGTTTCATCAGCTATCTGGTATGCCCATAATGCATCATCTATCTTTAATGCCCAATCCTTCGTTGAGCTAGACATTGTCTTTTCTAGAGTACTTTTTAGCGGGCAGTTGGAGAACTCTACTTTCCCAAACATTTGAGGATGGTAGGGCATAGAGACTTTATGAGTGACTCCATACTTAGATATAAGGTTATTAAATTGCTTCTCAACAAAATGCATGCCTCCATCATAAATTACAGCTCTAGGAACTCCAAACCAAGGGAAAATGATTTTCTAAAATAGCTTGACTACATATTTTTCATCCATTGCTTGGGTTGGGATGGCCTCAACCCACTTAGAGACATACTCACAAGCAACTAGGATATATTGGTAGTCACAAGAAGATGGAAATGGTCCCATGTAATCAACTCCTCATACATCAAATACCTCAATCTCTAAGATAGAGTTAAGAGGCATGTCATCACATCTAGATATTCCTCCAGTCCTTTGGCATTTATCACAAGCTTTGACAAATAAAATGACATCTTTAAATAATGTTGGCCAATAGAACCCGGCCTGGAGAATCTTTACTGTAGTCTTCTCTCCTCCAAAGTGACCTCCTTAAGGAGAGGCATGCCATTTAGAAATAATAGTGGCAATCTCTTCTTCAGTAGCACACCTCCGGATGAGTCCATGACTCCCATGTTTGAACAATAAGGGGTCATCCCAATAGTAGAACTTTAAATCATGGAAGAACTTCTTCTTCTACTGGTATGTCAAATCTGGTGGCAGCTGTCTTGTAGCAAGAAAATTCGTGATGTCCACAAACCATGGTGCTTGTATGGACGATAATGAATAAAATCTTCTCAATAGGCAAATGGTCCTCAATAGGCAATAAGTCTTCACCATCTGTAGTCAACCTAGAAAGATGATTGGTAACATTGTTCTTTGTCCCCTTATTATCCCAGATTTCAAGATCAAACTCTTCTAGAAGCAGTATCCAGTAGATGAGATGAGGTTTTGCATCCTTCTTGTTGAGAAAATACTTTACGGCAACATGATCTATATACACGATTACCTTAGATCCTACCAAGTACTATTGGAATTTGTCAAAGGTGTATATTATAGCAAGCATCTCCTTCTCAGTGGTTGTATAATTGATTTGTGCCTCATCTAAGGTCTTGCTTGCATAGTATATGGCATGAATCTTCTTATTTCTCTATTGTCCCAGAACTGCCCCTACTGCATAGTCACTTGCATCACATATCAATTCAAATGGAGCATTCCAGTCCGGTGGTTGAATGATTGGTGCTGAAATAAAAGCTTCCTTGAGTTTGGTGAAAGTTGTACAAAAGTCATCATTGAATATGAATTCAACATCTTTTGCTAGTATAGAACATAATGGCTTTGCAATCTTAGATAAGTCTTTAATGAATCTTCTATAGAACCCTGCATGACTAAGAAAACTATGGATGTCTTTGACTGAAGAAGGAGTAGACGTCTTCTCGATAGCTTCCACCTTAGCCCTGTCAACCTCAATACCCTTGTTAGATACAACATGGCCTAATACTACACCGGGTTGTACCATGAAATGGAACTTCTCCCAATTTAGTAATAGGTTAACCTCTTTGCAGTGGGATAAGACTAATGACAGGTTGCATAAACATTGATCAAATGAATTTCCATGAACGCTAAAATCATCCATGAAAAATTCCATTATGTTTTCAATAAAATCAGAGAAAATAGCCATCATGCATCGCTGAAACGTCGTAGGAGCATTGCAAAGACCAAAGGGCATGTGACTATAAGCATATGGTCCATACGTGCATGTAAAAGTGGTTTTCTCTTGGTCGGGAGGGTAGATAGGAATCTAGAAAAACCCAGAATACCCGTCCAAGTAACAAAAATAAGAATGTTTTGCAAGATGTTCAAGCATCAAGTCGATAAACGACAGTGGAAAATGATCCTTGTGAGTCACTTTGTTCAAATGCAGGTAATCAATACACATATGCTAACCCATGAGTATACATGTTTGTATCAACTCATCATTATATCCCTTGATGACAGTTTCACCCCCCTTCTTAGGTACCACATGAATGGCACTAACCCAAGGGCTGTCACTTATAGGATAAATGATCCCGACATCAACCAACTTAAAGATTTCCTTTTTAACCACCTCAAGCATATTTTGATTTAAACGTCTAGGTGGTTCAATGGTGGGTTTAGCATCATCCTCCATGTTTATTCTATGCATGCAAATGGAGTGATGAATGCCTTTTAAATCATCAATAGAGTAACCAATGACATCTTTATACAAATGCAATTCAGTAAGCAATTTATTCTCTTATTCATTAATTAAATCATCATTTATTATAACAGGATAAGTAGAGTTGGAGTCAAGGAATGCATACCTCAGCCCTAGTGGAAGGGCTTTGATTTCTACCTTTATCCCGGCTGCATTTCTTTGGCTTTGTCATCAACAAGTGGAGTGTCTTTACTAGTTACCTCTGGTTGAGCAACAAAAAATACCCTAGAATTTTTAGATTCATTGTTTTTTTTCTCAGTTGATTCATTGTTTATACCTTCATTATCATTACAGTAGTTCAATATCAAATTATCAACATCATGATCTCTTTCTACAATGGAATCAATAGAGTCCATAAAACAGATTTCCTATACATGTGAAGGTGCCTTCATGGCATCATATATAGAAAACTCCATGGCTTCTTTGCCAACCCAGAGTGTGATTTTTCCTTCTCAGACATGAACAAGGCATCCAACAATTCTCAAAAAGGGCCTCCCAAAGTGAATGGGATTGGAAGGAACTTCTACCATATCTAACACAACTAAATCACAAGGAATGTAGAGATTACCAATTTTCACTAGCGCATCTTCCACGATACCTTTGGGATATTTGATGGAATGATCGACTAGTTCAATGGCCATCTTTGTGGGTTTCATTTCTTCAAGATCTAGCTCTTTCCACAAGGTAGATGGAATGAGACTAATGCTAGCTCAAAGGTCTACAAGACCTTTGTCAAACGTGGTGTTGCTGATGTTGAATGGTAGAGTAAAGGCTCCCAAATCATCTAGCTTCTTAGTAAGTATATTTTGAATGATAGAACTGATTCTTTCAGAAAGCATCATGGTTTCCACTTGGTCTACCTTTCTCCTCTTGGTGAGGATATCTTTTAGAAACTTAGCATATGATGACATCTCTGCTATAACTTTAGCTAACGAAAGGTTGGCATGGAGTTTGTTTAGGATGTCCATAATTTTCCTAAACTTTGAATCCACTTTCTTATTTGCAAGTCTTAGCAGAAATGGTGCATTTGCTTTAATAGAAAGTGGTACCTCAGATGTACCTTTTCCTTTTTCACCCATAGGGGTGTCAAACTTCTCTGCATCAGCGATCTCAACACTCTTCTCCTTGGGTGGAGAAGGTCTTTGGATTTTAACTCCACTCCTTAAGGTGATAGAATTTGCTTGTTGTCTTGGATTCACCTCCGATTGGCTTGGAAGAGAACTGAATTGAGTGTTCTTTTGCTGCGTCAAGGCCTGCTAGACAATTTGATTTTCTAACATCCTTATATGAGTGGAAATACCATCTACTTTTGTAGAGAGTTGGGTAATTGCATCCTTCAAGGGCTTGTCATTGCCCCTGAACTCTTCATTTTGTTGCATTTGTGTGGAGATACATTTCTCCATCATGACCTCCAAGGAAGAATTTTGGGGTTGTTGTTGTTGTTGGTAACCCTTATTGCTGTTGAAGCCTGACAGATTCCCTTTGTTTTTCCAGTTGAAGTGATGTTGTTGCTGCGGTTGTTGTTGTCCATGTTGTATGTTCTGAGCATTGCTTGTGTTCTGATAGGAGAAATTAGGATGATCTCCCCATCCCAGATTGTAGGTGTTGGAATAGGGATTGTATTGCTTGTTCCCCTGCATCCCAACGACATTGACTTGTTCTAAGATCCCTTCATTCACATTAGGAGAAAAGCACGTAGAAGAAGTATGTCTAGAATTCCCACAAGCTTCACATATCACTTGAGCTGACTGGATTTTCAATGTAGTCATCTTCTCAAACTTTTGTGTAAGAACATCGAGTTTAGCAGTAATTAGGTCAACGACATCAATAGTATGCTTCGATCCTTGCTTCCCAATTGAAGAACTAGTTGTAGAATATGATTGTGCTTTCCTATCTGACCCCCATTGACAGTGAGTTCTATGTCCTCAATGATATCATAAGCCTCCCTGTAAGACTTATTCATCAAAGTTCCATTAGCTGGGGCATCCAGTGTCATACATGTATTATAGAACAATCCATTATAGAATGTCTAGAGTAGTAACCAATTGATTAATCCATGATGAGGGCAAATACGTTGAAGGTCCTTAAACCACTCCCATGTGTCATACAAGGTTTCTCCATCGGATTGAGAAGAGTTTGTGAGCTAGTTCTTTAGTTTGACTATTTTTCTTGGTGGGAAATACTTTGCAAGGAAAGCATTTAAAAGTTGATCCCAGCTTTTGATGGACTTCTTAGGAAGAGATAAAAGCCACACCTTGGCTCTATCTCTCAAGGTGAAAGGGAACAATAGTAGCCTTATTCCATCGATAGATACACCATTGATTTTGAAAGTGTTCATATACTCCAAGAATTCAGCTACATGACGATTTTGATCTTCATTAACGGTACCCCCAAAGCGGTTCTGCTGGATCATTTGCATCATTGAAGGAGCAATAGAGAAATGGTTTGCTTCCATTGCAGGCAGATCAATGGCTCCACAAATGTTTGTGTCAACTAGCATGGCGAAATCCTTCAAAGGATGGTCATCCTCCATGGTTGGATCTTCTTGTGCGGCTTCTTTAAAAGATGAAGAATACGGTGATGGTGATGATGGAACACCTCCTAGCAGTGGTTGCTCTACTCTTCTTGATCTTCTTAAGCTTGAAAGAGTGTGCTCAATCTCAAGGTCTAGCAAGGCCGATGTTTGAAGGCCTCTTTGCGAGCGACGCATACAACCTGAAAATAAGTAAGAGAAGATGAGAACACAACTAAAAAGGTGTATGAAAATTTGAAAATGGAAATGATGATATAGTCTCGAATACTAATTATCACTTGTTACTCTAATTAGATTAACCATAGCTCTCCGTAAATGGTGCCAAAAACTTGTTGGTTTGTTACACTAATGAATTTCAATCTTAAGAAAGATCTTTTACTCAACTAACCAATTTCCACAAGTATATGGAAGTAGTTGTAGTCGAGATCAAACACAAGGAGCTTGGTAATCAATTAAATGCAATAGTTCTAAGGTTCAACAATCGAGACCATTTTAAAGATGTGATTTAGTTGATTAAACTAAAATTTTAGAACTAAACAAAATAGTGAATGGATTACTAAAAAGGGTTGATTTCAAATATGGAAAGATTTTGGACTTAGGATTTCACCAACATATCATAGCATAAAATAGGAGCAAAAAATTTAAACATACTAAGCACTTGTTTTAAAGGGGAGTCGTATGTTGCACTTCACCTCTCGGTGCAAGTACAATGATCCTAACTCAATTCTACATTCTCATGTATAAATTTCATTTTGGATCACAAACCTACTCCTCAACTCCATAATTTCCACTCTCATGGTAAAGGAGGAGTTTCCAAGAGAGTACCTCCTTACTCTCCTACCTATCTTCTCAGATCAAGAAAGAAAGCATAAAATATACACATAAGGTGGCCAACTATACATGCAAGAGGCAAGAAACTAGTATTCACAAGTTAGAAAAACAAGCATCTTATCATTTAGTATGAAATTATCATGTTCCTTACATGCTATGACATGGGAGCTACTCTCCCATGCCCAATAAAAAGAGTCTACTCATCCATGATGGTATACAACAGAAAGGATGCAAAATTTTTAGAATTTAACATGGTTTAGAGAAGGAAAGGCTAAGAAAACCAAAATTGTAACCCAAGAAGAGTAAAATTCTGGCTTTTAGACGAAATTCCACTCCTACAGCTGCTCTAAATTGGACAAACTTCCATCCTGAGAAGCCTTGTTTGTATTGAATCAAATTATTTCAATTTGAATCTTTTAGTTGAGACTTAAGTACCCAACACACATAAACCAATTACCTTTATTGGATCAATGATTCAAAATATATTAAACTACTTGTATTCAAAGAAAAGTCTACATAAATCTATTTACTACCCCATCTTGTTGGGGTTCAACAACTAATAAACCTTTGATCCATGAATTTATACAATAAAATTTTAAGGAAAATGACTTCTTACCACAATAATTAGTATGTGATAAGTAATTACACAGGTACCAATTATGTATTATTAGAAGAGTGTTATTAAGGGGCTTGCAACTGAAATCTTGGTATCTATAGTTGTAGATTACTTGGCTGATGACGTGTATTGAGGGACCACACATATCTAGCTAGTATATGTATGTAGTGTCTAAGGGGATTACAAGACAAATGATGCACTTGACTATGAGTTAGGTCTTCATGAGGTTTGTGTTCCCCAAGAGGAAAGATTTGGAGACCATACAGATTAGTCACTATAGTATGTTTGGTTATGGACAAAGTGGGATAAAAAAAAATTACTCAAGTTCTCATGTTCTTGTAAAATCTATACAAAAACTTATTGTTTGATCATCTATTTGAAGATATAATAGTGTGAGAGAAATACAGATCAAGTACGAGAGTGGTCATCACAAATGGTGATTTCGATGCAAGTCACAATTCTTATTTTGAAAAGGCACAAATAATATTTAATTTCAAATGATTCAAATAGTATCTAAACTTTTTTTCTAGTTCTATGTAGAAGTAAATTTCATTAATATAAGAAAATAGCGAAATGACTTGAATAAGAATTAGAAGAATTCCTAGTTTACTTAATTAGTTATAGAAAGACTCGTAACTTACAAATAAGAAACAAATGAATGGAAACTTCTAGTTGAAGATTTAGGAAAGATATATTGATAAGAAACTAACCTAAATATTACTATAGAAGAGTGCCCAATATGAGGAATTCTATCTATGATAATTTTAAAGTAGTAAATCTAACAAAAGTGGTAGCACTACTATCACATTTGTTCATGAAATTAATACTAAGCAATCTAGTATGTTTGATTTGTCTACAAAAGGAGGATGGGATTAATGGATAACATCGTAACTTATCGAAGGAAGGGTACTCGAATATTATCGTATGTGACCTAGTCAATATATGTGATATTGACTACCTATTTGCTTCTGGAACATAATTTTCTATCATTATTTTGTTAAGCTTTATTTTTCTCACATGAAGATAATTTAGATAAGGTGTTTAATTCAAATATTATTTGTAGAATTTCTTTCTAAGTTCTTGAAAACAATCTTTTTAATGTGTACATTTTAATCTGACGATCCTCCCTTGTAGTCGATGACTATGCTCATTCTACATATATATTGAATTGATTTCATTAATTAGAATTATACTTTATTCCTACTTGACACTTTGTAGCTTGACATTGGTGTAACATTTTTGTACAAGATTGGTCTTTGTGATGAAGAATACATGTTTTCATTTATATGAAGGGTGTCTAGATCACATATACCAATATGCACTAATACAATGACAGGTTAAGCCATTAAGATTGGAAGAAGATACTATCAGATAGCATACCTCATTCTATAGCAGTTTACCATTAATCAAGGTAAATTAAACTACATCATGATCTTGCATAATCAAACACACACCTCATGTTACCCTCTAGATCAATATTTAAGTGTTACACATGCACCATGCATCCTCACTTTAGGTAAGGGTAAGAAATTGTTGATCTAGGGATTATGACTTTGATTGAAAAAAGATCTAATTTTCTCTTATTTGCATTAATTTTCTTCCAAGAATGCCTATATGGATCCACTTACTAGCATCGAGTAATACATAATATCATGAGTCCTATAAAATGCATGAATATGGAGTTCTTTAAGTTTTAATCTTTTAGAAAGATGAATTGCGACTTAAGTACCCAATGCACATCAATCAATTCCCTTTGTTGGATCAATGATTCCAGATATCTCAAAGTACTTGTATTAAAACCAAACTCTACATAAATCAAATTACAACCCATATCACTGGGCATGACCAACTAATTCATTGATACATGCATGAATTATCCAATAAAAATGGGATTATTACATAAAATCTTTCCAATATGTTACAAGATAACCTAGACTTCATTTTTAATCGATTTGAAGGTTGGAATATTTGAAGTTTACATATGATGTTATGCATGGAGAACCACAATTGGATTTGATAATATATGTTAAAAGTACAAAGGATCGTAGATTTTTACTTAATAGTGGTCAAATTTGAAGGCGGAAGACTTCCTACCACAATGATTAGTGTGTGATAAAGCGTTAAGCATGTTCCAATGATGTATTGTTAAAAGAGTGTTGTTATGGGATTACCAATAATAACCTTAATATCTATAAAATCTAATATACTTGGTTGATGATGTATATTAAGGGCCCTCACATATCTTGCTAGTATAGGTTTGGAATGACCAAGGGGAGTATAAGAGAAAAGATGCATGTTCATCGTGTTTGTATTTCCCATGAGGAAATGATGTGATTAATTGAGTCTGCAAGATTAAGAGACCATTCAGATGGGTGACTCTAGTATGTTTGGTTATGGACAAAGTGGGATGAAGAAGAAAACTTCTCAAGTTTTAGTTTTCTTTTATAAATCTATACAAAAACAAATTGTTTGATCATTTATATGCAGATAGAATAGTGTGAGGAAAATACTACTCAAGTACGAAATGATCACTACAAACGGTGATTTCACAATGCAATTCGGAATACTTATTTAGAAAGACATATGTGACATTGAATTTGAAATGACTCAACAACTAATTCACCCTTACATGCATGAATTTCCAAATATCTTAAACTACTACTATTCAAACTAAACTTTATATGAATCCAATTACGACCTCATACCAGTGGACGTCAACAACTAATTCACCCTTACATGGATGAATTTAGTACTAAATAACTTGAACATTGATTTGGAAGAATTCCAAATCAACTTGATTAATTATAGCGAGACTCATAACCTACAAATAAGAAAACACAATAAATTGTTTTGGAACGCCAATCATGAACACCCGAAGGGAAATGATCTAGAGATCCATGAACGCATCACTACGTTGCACTGCTCGAGCTATCATCAATCGTTATAGTCCTGTATTGTGGGTCTGGGCGCATGTACCATCCTACTCCTTATCATGAAGGAAATCTCCTGGTCTTTTTGAAACATGAGACTGACGTATGCAATATACTTAAACAGCACTTTGATACGCAAACACGATGGATGGCCCCTATCCTCTACCACCAATTGTTCAATGCAGTCATCACCCCATCGCCTGCAAAAGCATGGAGGTCAATGATTCACATGAAACCAAGGTGTTTGGAAACCAAAAGTGTAAAGGATACAAAGAAAATGTCAACTCACCGGACGAAATAAGCTTCGATGGAAAGTTCATTGATGGGCTTATCCCTGTTGGTTAGTATGCATATGGCACGAAGATACTCGGGTCCCGGCAGTGTTACTGCTGTGAACATGCGCGACAACTGAGTGTTGTTGGGGTCTGTGGTTATGAGCCGGTAGAGATCATAGTCAAAAACCACCGTCCCTTCCCCATGTATCATCTGCACTATTCCCTTGATCAGTAAGTCGCGATTGTCGGAGAAGAATTTGAGGTTGCAGATCGTCCCAGGTGAAGCTTTGCTGGATGTCAAAGGCAACGTCAGCAATTCACCATCTCTGGTTAGCCTTTCGTTCTGTCGCATCACTTTAAGGGCGAGCTCGCCTTCCGACAAGTACTTGACAAAAACGTCCCCCGGCGCGTCACGGATTGCGCTCAGGAGATTTTCGTACCCATTAGGCTCCATCCACGTCCACAAGGCCGTCACCAACTGTGCCTCCACATTGGAACACAGCGTAACAAAACTAATGATGCGCGCATACACATGACAGGCATTGATGTTCTGTGTCAGTACTTCACGGATTGACTTCATGCTTTCTTCCTCTAGAAAACTATTCAATTGATGGAATTGCTATAGGAAGGGTGCAATATTTTCAATGGTGCGATGAAGGGGGTAAGGATGCCATATATATATATATATATATATATATATATATATATATATATATATATATATATATATATATATATATATATACAAGACCAGCATACAAGCAAAGAGAAGAAAAAAAACATAAACAGACGGATGGTCTGATATGGCTCGCATTCACGAGTTTAGCATGTAATTCTATTGTTTGTATAAGACTAAATACAAAAAATAGATAGAATTTTGGAGTGGTACTATTCATAAAAGATATATCATAGTTGAATGGAATGTTCAGATGAGACTCAATTGCACTTGCGAGGTAGTCGTTAATATCTTTGATGGAATATGTGCAAGGGGAATTATTTAAACTACTTGTAGTAATTTTGAATATCTACAATACATGCATTGTTAGACATTACAATATTACTTTATGTACTCGGTCAATTTATAACACGATCACTATTTTGTAAAACATGCATAGTACTTACTTAGTAATAGTTATACCCAAAGAATATATAGAAACAATATAATTAGCATTGTCTACAACATATGTGTTTATTGTTTTATATCAAAATATAAGGCTACTATTTACTATGTATGTTGTCTTACTTCTGTATCGTTTGATTTCTTTCCCTTAAAAAAGGGATAACTATTATTTATCATAATTCTTCTTCTCTATCTTTCTCCATTCCCTCACATTCACCATCAATTCCCTCTCCTCTTTCAATACCTTTCGCGTTTATCGTCCAAGACTCGAGTATAATTTTAGGAATGATGACTAACATCACACTTTATCCTTATTTTTGCACAGTCATATATCATGTATGAGTTTAGCATGTAATTCTATTATTTGTACAAAACAAAATACAAAAAATAGAAGTTTGGAGTGTTACTATTTATTAATGGATATATCAAAGTTGAATAGATTGTTCTGATGAGACACAATCATGAAGTAGTCGTTAATATGTTTGATATAATAAGTACATGGGAAGTCATTTAGACACTACTGATAGAAATTTTGAATATTTAATATGCATGCTTTGTTACACATTATAGAATAACTTTACGTACTCGGTAAATTTATGACAAAATCATTAATACTTTAATACATTCATAGTACTTGGTAATAGTATATATTCAAAGAATATACGAGAATAATTTGATTGACATTGCCTACAAGATGTGTTAACTATTTTACTCCAAATTTCCTATTGTTTAGTATATATAATCCACCTATCTATTATGTGTGTTATGTCCCTTGTATATCATTTCATTTCTCTCCCTTAGAAAGGAGATAAATTGTATTTATTACAATTAAGATTCTCTATGTCTTTCCAGCCGCTCACCTTCACCATCATTCCCCTCTGCTCTCTCTGTAACGTTCTGTTTCACCACCCTAGGCTCGAGTAGAGTTTCCAAATTGATAATCGAAATCAGACTCTGTCCTCGCTCATACATAATCCACATATTATTTCTCATCAGGTCACCAGTCCTAGTTCTAGTCTGAGTTGAGCATGCTTACCTGCAAACTACCTATTGGTGGGCTACCTAAAAAAAGAGATGCATATAATATATATTAGTAATCTAATGATTCTCTTTAATGACATTTGATTAGAGGTCTCAAATCATGAGATTACGATTCATATCTCATTCTAATTTTATTATTCAAGCCATTATGCTATTATTTGAATGATAGGGCCAAACATTCAATACTTTCCCTTTTCATATTGATTATCTTCCTAAAAAAATTTATGACATCAGGATATGAATTAAGACACTTTCTTATAGTTTGGTAATGCAATAAATTGTATTTTAAAAGATGTTATGAAAATGGCTTTTAGATTACAATTTGTTTTAAATCAAACAAATACTTTAAATTATGAGATGTAGGTGGCATAATGCTTCTTTAGGATATTACATAATTGAGGTTTGAATATGGAGTTGCTTGAGGCTATCTGTGTGAATTATATAAATTTTGATAAACTTTTGTTTTAGGTTGATTGTTTAGGATAATAACATAGGATGACAATTTCGTTATATCTTCCCATAAGAGACTCAGAATGAGATGAATTTTATAGGACATGTTCCTTAAGGTGGACTAGAATTTTTAGGAGATTTTAGGGAAGGTTTAAAAGGTATATATAATGCCCCTTTTAATGTAAGTATGGCAAGCACTTTTCTCTATCTTTTAGAAATTTTATTTATTTATTGGTAACAAAATTTGGGTTTATTCCTTGTGTTGGATGGTAGTATAACTCTCTATATTGTATGGAATTAGAGGTTTGTACATAATGCAAATAAATTAGAAATATGCTCCTAAATCATGTTTCCTTAATAAGAATAACACTTGGTTAGGAATGAATGGGGATCATTGGATCAAGATCCAACGACCATCACATGTTTTGCAAGTTCCTTGTATATTAGCACTAAACAACAACGACACCACAAAATGGGGGTGGGGAGAAGAGGAGGGTTCAATCACCTAAATCTTGAAACCCTCATCCTATAAAACCTCAAAATCTAGCTTGGGCACTCTGGGATGATGTCAAAACTAGTAACGCATGTGTCCATTGTCAAAGGCTCTAGTAGAGTTTTAGGAATGATGAATGGCCCCATAGACCACCACTGGCTTTAACTGTATCTTTTTTCCACACTCATACACTAACCATGATGAACGTTCCAATTTCTCACCCATCCAAGTAGTACTCTGGGTTGAGCATGCTTAACCACATAGTTCTTAGTGATTGGTCTCCCTAAAAAGGAAGTACACCTTAGTGATATAGTTAGTCCAATCACTCCTTTTAAGATCATTTTATCATAGGATTTAACTTCCATAATGTTACAATCTCCCCCACTTGGAGTATTGATGTCCTCGTTAAGGCTCAACTATATGACCTCATAATATTTTCCTATTTCAATATCTAGGCCGAGAGTGGCCATGGAAACCGAACTCCCAATCACAACTACTAGTAAAAGAGTGGATACATAACCATGAAAATTCCTTTTCAACATGCCTAAATCACACAACTCAAGATCGACATACCACATACCCACACATGCCCCACCTACTGAAGTAGTTATGGATCTGATACCATTTTCAACACACGGGCCCACTTCTTAAGGCTCTTGTACAGTTTCAGGAATGACGACTGGCCCCACAGACAACCATTGTCCCTAATTGTATGTTGTGTGCTCAGCCGGGATCAACTTCCTGACTGGTCACCCATCCTAGTACTACTCTGGGTATACCACACTTAACCACATAACTTTTAGTGATGGGTTCCCTAAAAAGGAGGTACACCTGGGTGACAGGGGAGTCCAATCATTCATTTCAATAATCATTTGATCTCAAGACTCAAATCTTGGGACATTATAGTCTCCCCCACTTGGACTCTTGGCGTCGTCATTAAGGCTCAACTATCTAACCTCATAATATTTCTAGATTTCAATGTAGACCCAGAGTTTCTAAAATGATGATAGAAATCATACTTTTTCCTCACTCATACACAATCTGCGTATTATTTCTCATCAGGTCACCAAACCTAGTTCTAGTCTAAGTTGAGCATGCTTACCTACAGACTACCTATTGGTGGGCTACCTAAAAATGAGGTGCAAACTATATATATTAGTAATCCAATGATTATTTTTAATGTGATTACATTAGAGGTCTCAAATCTTGAGATTACAATTCACATCCCTTATTTTCTTTTCACGTATCAAAGTCTTCTCATTCTAATTTTCTTTTTCAAGCCATTATGTTATTATTTGAAGCATAGGGTCAAACATTCAATACTTTCCCTTTTCATATTGAGTATCTTCCTCGATTTTTTGTGTGACATCAAAATACAAATTAAGAAACTTTCCTATAGTTTGGTAATACAATAAATTGCATTTTAAAAGATGTGATGGGAATGTCTTTTAGATTAGAATTTGTTTTAGAGCATTTAAATACTTTAAATCATGAAACGTAGGTGGGATAATGCTTAGTTAGGATATTAGATAATCGAGGTTTGAATATGAACTTTCTTTGGGATATGTGTGTGAATTATATAAATTTTATAAACATTTGTTTTTAGGTTGATTGTTTAGGATAATAACATAGGATGACAATTTCACTATAACTTCCCATAAGAGACTCAGAATGAGATGAATATTATAGGACATGTTCCTTATAGTGGACAAGAATTTTTAGGAGATACTTGGGAAAGTTTAGAAGGTATATATAATGATCCTTTAATGTAAGTGTGGCAAGAATTTTTCTCTAACTTTTAGAAATTTTATTTATTTAATGGTATCAAAATTTGAGTTTATTCCTTCTCTAGATGGTAGTATATGTAACATCCCAGGATTTGAGGCCTCGGATAACATGATCTTAAAAGGAATGATTGGACTACCCATATCATCAAGGTGCACCTCCTTTTCCGGGAGCCCATCACTAAGAACTCCATAGTTAAGCATGCTCAGCTTGGAGTAGTACTGGGATGGGTGACCTATCGGGAAGTTGATCCTGGCATGCGCGTGAGTGAGGATAAAGCGTGCAGTTAAGGCTAGTGGTGGTCTGTGGGGATAGTCGTCAGTCCTGAAACTCTACTAGAGCCTTGGGCAGTGGGCACGGGCGTTACAAATGATATCAGAACCATAACCCCTCCAGTAGGTGGGGCCCACATGGGCATGTGGTGGGCTCGGGTGTTACAGTATAACTCTGTATATTATATGGAAAAAATGCATTGATGTTAGAGGTTCGTAGGTGATGCAAATAAATTTGAAATATGGTCCTAAATTCTGGATCTTTAATAAGAATAACACTTGGTTAGGAATGAATGGGGATCATTGGATCGTGATCCTATGGCCATCACATGCACTGCAGGTTCTCTACATATTAACACTGAACAACAAGGACACCACAAAAATGGGGTGTGGAGAAGAGGAGGAACCAATCCCTAAATCTCATATCTCTCATCCTATAAAACCTCAAGATCTGGCTTGGACACCCTTGGATGATGTCAAAACCAGTAATGCCCATGCCCACTGTCAAAGGCTCTAGTAGAGTTTTAAGAATGACGACTAGCCCCACAAACCACCACTGTCTTTAACTGCATGTTTTTTCCTCACTCACACACAAGTCATGATCAACTTCTTGATCACTAGTCAACCATCCTAGTACTACTTTGGGCTGAGTATGCTTAACCACATAGTTTTTAGTGATAGACTCCCTAAAAAGGAGGTACATCTTGGTGATATGGGTAGTTTAGTCATTCCTTTTAAGATCTTTTTATCACATGCCTCAAATTCCAAAATGTTACATTCTTCCCCACTTAGACGGTTGATTTCCTCGTCAAGGCTCAATTATTGGGCTTAATAATATTTTTCCACTTTAGTATAGACCTGGAATTTCCGATGCAAACCCAACTCTCAATCTCATCTACCAGGACAAGGCTGGCTAAATCACCATAAATATCCCTTTCCAACATGCATGAACTACACGAATCAAGATTGACATACCACATGCCCATGAATTCCCCACCTATTAGAGTAGTTATGGCTCTGATACCATTTGTAACACCCCGGCCCACTCCCCAAAGCTCTAGTACAATTTTAGGAATGAAGAATGTCCCCACAAATGACTATTGGCCTTAACTGTATACTTTGTGCTCACTCACACACAACCCATGATCAACTTCCCAACTGGTCACCCATCCTAGTATTACTTTGGAAAGAGCATGCTTAACCACTTAGTTCTTAGTGATGGGCTCCCTGGAAAGTAGTCACACCTTGGTGATATGGGTGCTCCAATCATTCCTTTTACTATCATATTATCTCAGGACCCAAATCCTGGGACGTTACAATCTCACCCACTTAGACCTTGATGTCCTCATCATGGCTCAACTATATGGCCTCATAATATTTCCCAATTTCAATTCACGCCCATAAGACTCCCATCTCCCAATCACATGTACCATGAAAAGGGTGGCTACATCACCATGAACATCCCTAGACCAAATGACTCAAGATTGGCATACCACATGCCCATGTGTGTTCCACTTACTAGAGGGGTTATGGTTGTGTTACGATTTGTAACACTAGGGCCTACTACCCAAGGCTCTAATTGAGTTTCAAGAATGATGAATGGCCCCACAGACCACCATTGGTCTTAACTACATGCTTTGTCCCCACTCACACATAAGCCAGGAGAAACTTACCACTTGGTCACCATCCTAATATTACTTTGGATTGAGCACGCTTAAGCAAAAATTCTTAGTGACGACTTCCCAGAAAGGAAGTACATCTTGGTTCTATGGGTAGTCCAATCATTACCTTTAACATCATTTTATCTGAGGCCTCAAATTGTGGGGCGTTAAAAAAACTACTAATTGGGATGAAGAGGGTAAGAAACAAGAAAGATAAGGGGAAGGAGTTTGATTGTATAAGAATGACTAGTTTTATTGGTTTAATATTTTAATTCCTCTAGTCCTAGTGAAGGCACAATACAAGGAGATAAGGAGGATTAGATTAGGATGGCACTTGTTGGTAGCAAGATTTGACTCAAAGTATAAACAAGTTCACCCAAGTTGGACCTTGTGGAAGTCTTGTGCAACCACACAACTTGTTGAGAGTGAGGATGAAGAAGAGACAACAAGAATCGAATCAAAACTAGGCAACCATCACCTATCTACAACAATAACTATGTCAATATCATATATCAGTGTGGGAATGTCAAAATTAAGAAATAACATATATAGAGAGAGATTGAGGAGTTTCATTTATTAATGAAATACATTTATTAGGTGGTATTTAGTTGTACTAAAATTTATCTTGTTAAGGTTCAAGGCATATGCATTATTGGTTATCCAAATATTAAAATATCAAATAGAGTTAAAAGAAAATGAATTTAATCACATTATTCCTTATCATGTTATTGTCATTTATCTGAAGTCTTCTTTTAAGAAATAGGTTTAAGAATTGATTTTTGTTGTTATATTTATAAGGGTATTATCATATTCACAATGAAAAAATTTATATATAGTTATAAAAATTTACTAACATCATCTAAGGTGTAGTAGTTGCAACCTCATATTTTGATTATCTTATTTTGTTTGGTACTATTCAAAATTTCAAATAACTATGGCTACTAGTATTTTCCCTGAGTTAATTGTGGATATCATTAGCAATAAAAAGATGATAAAGATGGAACTTTATTAATTTGGTGTTTTTGACTATAATTATAATATTTAATGCATAATATATTTAGTTCTTTTTATTCTCATATGATTTTGATTTGACACCTTATATGTATCTATGATTATATTGTATTATCTAGTACATTAATAATTAAGTAATACCTTTATATGAAATTAGGACCATGAATTACATAGGAACAATGTTGAAGCACTTTTGGTCTTCATCTTGTATCATGTTGCTCAATATTCACATATAAATATTTTCTAACTCAAGTATTTCTCAAAATTTGCTATTATCAGTAAATGCACTTATGGATTTTCCTTCTATGTGTTTAGGTACTTTGGAAATTACTTGATGGATGGAGGAGGGAGATATGACCAATAGGACTTCTACATGATTGAAGGAGCACATCAGGAGATTGAAGTGAAGTCCAAACAAGCACAAACCTTAATGGAGTCAAAGAAGTAAGGAACTACATGATTTGAGCAAGAACCAATACAAGTGCAACAATTACCTCAAGCTTGACTGAGTTACAACAAGAACAATAAAGAAACGACAAAACTAACATTTAGATCCCTCAAAACTCCTCCAAGTTATAAGTTCACCTGACTCAGGCCCTAGATTGACTATTTTGGTTGGGGAACAACCATGCTAGAATGACTATATTCAAATCTTGGTATGCTACAAAACAACTAATAATTGGGATGAAGAGGGTAAGAAACAAGAAAGATGAGGGGAAAGAGTTTGATTGCATAAGAATGAATCATTTTGGAGGTTTAATATTTTATTCCCTCTAGTCCTAGTGAAGGCACAATACAAGGTGTTGGATCTAGGGCTCTAGAGGGGGGGTGAATAGAGCTTAAAAAATTCTCACAAGATAGATTAGACCTTCAAATTATATCAAATTAAAACCAATAGCTTAAGTGAAATTTGAAGTCCTAACTAACAAGCATCTCAAGGATGAGAGAAATTGATAGCAAGCACTTGACAAGGTCATGTAGAGTGGTTCCACTCTCCAAACTAGGAGAGAGTCATTCCACTACCTAGAGAGGTCAGCCTCTAGGACTTTACAAGTGCTTTTCTCTATATATTCAACAATTAGAGTTACAAAGCATGACCACCAAAGGACTTACCCATCCAAGTACCAAGATCATTCCACATTACCAAGGACTTACCCACTTTTCTAAGAGTCTTCAGCCTTCTCCAAGGTCTTACCCATTCTAGCACAAGTCTTCCTCCTTCAAGGACTTTTCCACTCTTCTTAGATCTTCAGCCTTTGCCTTCTCCTTCACCTGGAGAAGATCATCACCTCTTCTTCAACCTTGAAGAAGAGCAACATCAGCTCTACCTTCACTTGGAGTAGCTTTCTTCACCTTTGTTTCATGGAGGAAAGGGGTAGGGAAGATGGAGTAGATGAAAGCTTTACAAGCACAAGGAAGTAGTTCTCTTACAACATGTCTATCTCACTCATAATCACAAAATGAAGTGTACACTAGAGTGAAAAAGGGGCTCAAGGAGTTGCAACAAACTCAACTATAGGAAAGAATTAGAATAGCATGAATAAACAATCTTGGAATGAACTCCAAGGGGTCCTATTTATAGCTGGGGGTGTTCCCTTGAGTATGGGATCACTTAGGGTTGAAATATAGCCATTTTCCAAGAATCAACAGATCTATTTTTTCCCAAAACAACTCACCAATGGTTACAATCACTTTTTCTATGTTTTCTATATAGTACATTTGGTCAAGTTTCAATATAGGTAACTCGACGAATCCACTAAAAGACAAAGCCAATTTTCAAACTATCGCTCGAGTTTGTTTTAGGAAACTCGACCGACGAGTTAAAATCAGTTTTCTCAATGAGTCAGTCGGTCGAGTTCTATGAGTGTGCAACTCGACTAATGGGTCATCTTCAGAAAATCCATCATAGGATCGGCCGAGTTTCCAACTCAACCGATGAACAACCTGTGACAAATTTTCTAATTTGACTTTTGAGTGATTAAACCTTGGAATTAAGTGTCCCTAATTTTTTCTCATCTTAGTTACAAGTCATATGATCAATACAAGTGATTAAAAAAATCATCTAAGGTCATTTGGAGTGATTTCCCAAATTGCACACTTGCATTGCATTTGACTTGAACTTGAACAAGCAAGGGCTTATATAATTTGATCCTTGTCATGTACCTAAAGCCTGAAATCAATCTTGAACAAACATATTAGATACATAGGAATGGAATGGTTAAGTCATTATCAAAATATGGGCAATGTATAACTCTCTAGTCAACACAAGGAGGTAAGGAGGAGGAGTAGCTTAGGGTGGTTCTTGTTTGCGGTGAAATTCAACTCAAAGTACACACAAGTTCACCCAATTTGGGCCCTATGGTCACACAACTCATTGTGCATGAGGATGAAGAAGAGACAACAAGAATCAAATCAAAATCAGGCGACCATCACCTATCTACAACAATAACTATGGCAAATTTAAATGTGGGAATATCAAAGTTAAAAAATAAGGCATATATAGAGAGATTGAGGAGTTCCATTTCTTAGTTACATTTATTAGATGGTATTATTTGTGCTAATTTTTATCTTGTTAAGGTTCAAGGTCTATGATTATTGGTTATCCAAATGTTAAAGATATCAAACAGAGTTATAAGATAATGAATTTAATTACATTATTCCTTATCATGAATCATCATATGTCTAAGTCTTATTTTAAGAAATAGGTCTAAGCATTGAATTTTTGTTGATATATTTATACATGTATTATCATATTCACAATTCAAAAATTTATATATAGTTATGAAAATTTACTAACATCATCTAAGGCGTAGTAGTGTATTCTCATATATTGATTATTTGGTTTTGTTTAGTACTACTCAAAATTTTAAACAACTACGTCTACTAGTATTTTCCCTGGGTTAATTGTGGATATCATTAGCAACAACAAGATGGTAAATATGGGACTTTCTTAATTTGGTGTTTTTGACTATAATTATAATATTTAATGCATATATATTTACTTCATTTTATTCTCATATGATTTTGAGTTGACACCTTATATGTATCTCTTATTATATTATATTATCTAGTACATTAACAATTAAGTAATACCTTTATATGAAATTAGGAACATGAATTACATAGGAGTAGTGTTGAAGCACTTTTCATCTTCATGTTGTGTCATTTTTCTCATTATTCACATATAAATGTTTTGTAATGCAAGTATTTCTCAAGATTTTCTATTAATATTAAATGAACCTATGGATGTTCCTTCTATGATTTTAGGTACTCTAGAAGTTATTTGATGGATGGTGGAGGGAGATATGTCCACTAGGGATCCTACATGATTGAAGGATCACATGGAGAGATTGAAGTGAAGTCCAAACTAGAACAAGCCTCAATGGAGCCAAAGAAGTAAGGTACTACATGATTTGAGCAAGAACCAATACATGTGCAACAATTACCCCAAGCTTGACTGAGTTACAACAAGAACACCAAAGAAAAGATAAAACAAACATTTAGATCCCTAAAAAATCCTCCATGTTTTAAGTTCACCTGACCTAGGCCCTAGGATGACTCTTCTAGTTGGGAAACAACCGTGCTAGAATGGACATTTTCAAAAATTCCCTATCCAAACCAATTCCAATACTAATTCCTCCCATTCCCAAAATTGATGATTCTAGGAAGAATGGTTGTGCCACTTCACAACCAGAATAGATGTTTTGTTCAAAACGTCCATGCTATAACATCATAATAGGCATTAACATTGACCATCCATGCATCCACCCATGGTTAGAATGCTCGTTCTTCCCTCAAAATGTGCATTCTACATTGAAACCTTATTGCTTCCTTGACTGATTTTCATAAACTACACCCACTCACTTGTAGCCATCCTAGACCCCTATATATGAATTATAGGAAAACAAGTGGCAGAAGTTACCACCTACTAACATTGATGGTTGTCACCTTCCACCTACCTAACTCATTTTACTTCCATTTTTAACATTTTCCGCCCCAAACACCTATTTTTTGGGTTTTTGTCACTCCACTTCAATTTTCAATGACATTCCACCTTGTAGGAGGTACAAGGACATATTTGTTTCAATTGTACAATGAGGAGGGGTCTCCTACACCGATCTCCATAGCTTCTATTCCCCTTTTGTTATCCATTTTTGTGTTTTCTTTAGTCATGAGTATCTAGCTCTCATAGTAGGTTGTTAGGGGGAATAACATGACTTTAATTCTATGTTGGGAAAATATTTTTATAAACACCATAATTTTGTCTATAGAATGTTATCTCCTTGATTATATTTCATTTTCCATCTCACGCTATGGTGATTTATTCTTCAAACCATTTGAGTATAGGAGAATGATCTATATATGGCAATTTAGGAAAAACACTTAAGTCCAACTAGTAGATGCTTAGCTATCTCCCCCTCCTTCTACATATCGTTCTTCTCTACTGTCCTTAGGTGTGATATCTAAGCATCTAGTAGTGCCTCACTTTTTTTACTTTGCAAAGAGCATGTCTAAAGGTTGGATGGAGGGTAGTAGAAGGTGATATATCCTTCCCCTACAATCCATACCACCCCTTGACACTAAGTACAATGGGAGAATCATGCCAATAGACCTAGAGTAGTGTGGTCTTTATTGAATTATACCTATAGACTAGTTAATTGAACCTCATAATGTTGGATAGGGGGTAATAGAGACTAGTTTATCTATGTGCACCCACGGTCAACTAGTAGAATATGATAATTCACCAACGTCCCACTGTGTTGTTTGGTTTGATAATATGGTTTGATTAAATGTGTTGCATGATATGAACCTAACTAGGTTAAGAATAACATTTGTGTTAATGTCCCACTAAATCAATTCTCTCTTGTGTTAGCTATTGTCTTCTTGCTGACTTGCCTAATTGCTTCCTCATGCTATTTAGTTTTTGATATAAAATTAATCCTTGTCCTAAGTTACTTGTGATACATTTTGATAGTTGATTGATTAGTGTAGTTTTTATTTACCTTCTTAGTGTGATTTATATATTCGTGTTCTAGTTTCTCTCTTTTTCCTTGTTTAGTTAGTTGTTCCCTTGATTTCTAATTCGGATTACTGATTAGTGTAGTGTTCATTTCTAATATAATCTTGTGTAGTTTCTCTTGTTGGTTGGTTGAGTAGCATTAATTGTGTATGGTTAACTTATGTATGGTTAACTTATGTTTGATTCTTTCCCATCCCTTTCTTGTTTAGTTAGTGTAATTCAAACTACAAATTCAAACCATACAAACTGTACACTCTGTAGTAGAAGCCAATTTAAACAAAGCTAGCCCTAGTGTCCCCATCTTTCCCTGCTAATCGACCACTAACTTGCCTTCTCTATGCTATATTTAGAGCCCATGAACTTGCAAAAGGGTTTTGTCTTAGAGCGTGTTAATTAGACCATGTGTGATCCCCATGCGCGCAACCATACTTTTTGGCATTATTGTCGGGGAGTAGAGTTTGGACTAGCTTGTTCATTTTACTTTGACTTTTCATATTTCCCTCACAATTATTCTTTGGGTTTTTCTTTCATTTAAGTATAATAACTCTTCTTGATTGAAAAAACATGCATTTGAAAATGTCGTTAGAGAAAAAAGTGATGGTTGATCTTAATGGAACATCACCTAACTACTGAGAGCCCCACAAGGCCTCTTTAAGACTGTTGTCTTCTAGGATCTTACACATCTCCTATTGTAATAAGTATCCAAGGATAGTTATTCTTCAAATTGGAATTAATAATTTGGGAATACATGAAAATGCTTTCTTAAAAGTTGTATTTTATTGCAAGGTTAACACAAATGTGGTACTGTAGTAGTAAATTTCAAATGATTGGATAATGAAAGGTTTTGTGATTCTTGGGAAGGATTCCAAGAGAGAGTGACCATGCCATGAAATTCCCTTGTGATAGATTTTATAATCTTTTGATTTTGGTATCTCTCAAACGAGTCAAGTATCACTAGACTCTTCTTGTGGAGGTATTTTCCTGGATAAACCCCTTGAAGAGTCACGAAGTTTGTTAGAACACTCAAAAGAGAATTCAAGGCATATAGCTTCTAATGTGGTCAATGATTGTGATTGTGCCATTGGTGTGACACATTTATCCCCAAATTATTCTAGCCCAAAAATGACAAAGATGCTTTTTGAAATGATAAATCTTATGGAGAATTAAGTGGGATCTTCTCATGATAATTATATCAATTATATGGTGACATTTAATAAAATAGGTGAATGCCCTTCACTCTCACAAAAACTCGGAACAACAAGGTCAAAGGTAGAGTTGAAGGTTTGAAGAAGAGGTTTTTACTAACATGCAATGATTTTATGAGGTTAAGAACAAGATGTACACCTAGGACTAGAACATTAGTAGAACTAAGCAAATAATGGAGTAGTTGCCTACAATACTTGCCCTCCATGACGAAGGGAAACTTCATCCTCAACCCATGGGAAATTTGAAAAACTTTAGTGGATTGGAGAGTACTCTTCAACATTCTTACATTCCCACACAAGTGCATGTGCAATTCCTACACTAACACAAATGTTCAATATACCCATATGCACCCATTCCTCCATCACAATCATCATTCAACTACCAAAATCCTCCTATACCTTAACATGGGGCATAACACTATGAGAAGCAGCAGTACCATCAAATCCACTTCACTCCACCATCACATTCTCACCAAGGATATGTCAACCTAAAGGTTCATTCATGACCTCCTCCACAACAATAATTTTATGCCCCCTCCGTATGATTCTTCTACAAAGCATGTGGAGGCTATTACCATGCTAAGAAGTGCCAAGACCATTATGAGGCCAAGGTAGACTATCAACGGTTATACTATGTTGGATGACAAATTTGATACTATAACTCCATTAGTATATGACACTGTGATATCAAGTAGTGATATCGTGATATGAATGACACAATGACACAAGACTTAATTCCTGATGAGACATTATATGACATTGTGATATCAAGTAGTATACATCTAGGGTTGTCATGCAAAAGAATGATACAGTTCCTGTAGTTGATCGTATTGTACAGGAGACTTTATTCCTAGATGCATTGGATGAGCCTTCTCCATTCATGAGAAAGTAAAAGCACACCAAGTAAATCCTTGAGCATTTAATCAAGTAAACATCAACATACTCCTCTTGGATGCAGTGAAGCCAATACCTGCATATGAAAAATTCCTAACGGACACACATACATATAAGAGGAAGTTTGTAGGAAGGATGTACCAAAAAGCTAAACTCATTGAGAAAGTGAGTTCACTTCTACAACATGTGGTTCTAAAGAAAAGAAAGGATCCTAGAGTCCCTATCATTCCATGCACCATTGGGGGACACCACATGAGAAAACCTATTTGGACATAGGATCAAGTGTGAACTTAATTCCATATCATATGTACAGTGAACTCGTTCTGGTCTATTTAGAACTAGAAAATTGTACCCTTCACTTGGCAAATAGATCTCTATATATACCAAGGGGATGGATAGATTATGCAGAAGTGAGCATTGATCATAACCTCTTCTTTCTAGGAAACTTTCTCATCCTTGATATGGAAATGATATAGCAACAAAAATCCATGTAATCATGGGGAGTCCATTCTATAAATGTTGCCATTCTGGTGAGGATAGGTAAAATGGTCATTGCATTCATGCACATAAAGATTAGATTGAATATCTTCAAGTCATCTACTAGGGTTGAAGTTATTGTCACCACTGAGGAGGATTGCTACTTTCTTGATTGTCTTGATGATATTGTTGAAGAATGCTTACCCTCATGGATTGAGACTACCACCAAATACAAAGTGCTTGAACCAATCATTGAATTTAGTTGAGGAAGTTATGGAGGCTATGGTAGTAGTTGCTAATGAAGTATACCTTCTATAGAGGCTATACCCTTAAAGATATCTTTGAAGAGCCTCTCATACTTGAGTTGAATAGACTACCTAGGTGTTTAAAGTATGTTTTCCTTGGTGCAAGTGACACCCTACCACTAATATTTATTGTTTTCTTTCCATGTACCAAGAACAATCTCGCATTGATGTACTGAAGCAAAATATTTAGGCCATCGGATTAACCATTGCCAATATGAGGGGAGATGATCCTTTAATATGAATGCACATGATCTACTTGGAGAATTATGCCCAATTACATAAATGTAAAAGTGGTTGAATCCAAAGTTATAAGATTTTTTGACCCAAGAGGTCATAAAGTTACTTGAAGCCGAGATAATATGTAACATCCCTAACATGGGTTATGCCATAACCCTAGAAGTTTTTCTTAAGTAAGTTATTTATAAACTTTTTTTAATCTTTTGAAAAGTAATTAAGACTAATGGAGAGTTTCATTTTAAAGTTTGAGTTTATTTGCAAACTGTTTGTGCATTATATGATAGTTTGGGTGTAAATTGCAATTTACCCAAGATGAGGGGTTATATTGCAATATGTCACATGTTGAACGTGCCTCAAGTTCTTTAGCATCATAAGAGAGATAATGATGCTAAGAGGTGGCTTGTGGAAAGCCTAAGTTCCAAGTTGGAGCTTGTTTGAATAATGCTTGTGCCTTGTGTACCAATTTTGGTGCAAATTGCAGTTTACCCAAAATGTAGGTTGATATGCAAATTACCACCTCTAGAGTGTCCCTACTATCTCTTAGCATCATCTAGAGGATATAGAAAGAAATAGGCACCATGTTTGAATCATATTTGAGTGATGGTATTCTTGGTGATGAATTGACCAATTAGAGTTGTATAGTTGAAACCCTAAAATGAGTTGTATTGAGTTATAGAGCTTATATGGGAGTGCATATTGGTCAAAAAGCCATAGAAGAGGTCCCATATAGTTTTTTCAACTCTTGGCAAAGTGCATGATGAGTCAATCTTCTCAAGAAGGTGATGGATATTGGTTTACAACTTTCCTTGGAAAAGTTGAATCAGTTTGTGAATATAGTGATGTGGGGTTGAAATATCTTGTTAGATAACTAATGGCTGAAATCTTATCCCTAGATTATCCCCAAGAGTTTTGAATGTCAAGATAAATATGTGTGCATCCATGGACACGTTTCAACCCATGCATGGACATGTGTCACCTAGTAGTATAAGGTGATGACACCTCTTATACACTCTCTCTTATGAGCCCCAATTATATATACCACTCCTTTCACCTACTAGTGAAACTTTTCGAATCCTACAACTTCTTTCTCTTAGATATCATGCATAGTAGTTGAGGGGCAAGGAGGAGCTCGTGCCTTAAGCTTGAGGTGAATCCATGGTCATCTTCAACCTTGGTTGAAGCATGAATCTCGGATTATGATTCTTCCTTTCTTTTCTTCTTCACTAAGTTCTTATCTATGGTAATTCTTTGCATATAGAGGAGTTGTGAACAATTCTTGGATCTTTGATTAGTTCATTTTCAACCTTGATAATGTGAAGCTTTGAATCTTGGAGCTTTGAAGTTTTTCTAGAGGCAGGTTATATAACTTGAACCCAATCATGTTATTATTCACCTTCTTGCTATACTTGTTGATCTACTTTCAATTTCGATTTTTCTTGAATTATTGATGATTCTATGAGTTCTAATAGTTGCATAGGAATGTTTTCCATGAACTAGAACAGTAAGGGACGAAAGTATAGATCTTGATGATGATGACATCATCATGGGACAAACTGATATCGGGTTGAAGCACTTCTAACCCGATATGGTAATGAAACCCAATATGGTGATATGAAATCCGTTATGCCTTAAAACCCCACACCCCTATCATTTTGTACATTTGGGTTGGTTGAAAAAGTGCTAACCAGTTGTCTAAGTTGTCACTCAACACATGGTAGGTTGATACTTTGAAGGTTTGAAAAGGTATGAGTATAAGGGTCTAACCCGATATGCAAAACCCTACACTTGATTAACCCGATATAAGTGACACACATGCCTCTTGGATGATATGGTGATAGGCACACACCTCTTGGATGATATGGTGGTAAGCACACACCTCTTGGAAAATATGTTGGTAAGCACACACCTCTTGTATGATATGGTGATAAGCACACACCTCTTGGACAAATTGGTGATAAGCACACACCTCTTGTACGATATGGTGATAAGCACATAGCTCTTGGACGATATGATGATAAGAACACACCTCTTGGATGATATGGTGGTAAGCACACACCTCTTGGATGATATGGTGATAAGCACACACCTCTTGGATGATATGGTGGTAAGCACACACCTCTAGCCCGATATGGTGGAAGCACCTCAAAACCAATATGGAGGTAAGCACCTGAAATCCAATATACTTGATTAAGTAACACATGAAGTGTGTTATGTCAAATGAAACATTAAGATGTAAAGAGATTAATGCATTTTGATAAGTGTAGGCCAATGTGCCTTGAGAAAAGGGTTGAGCCAACTTAATAAAGTATGATGTAATAAATATCCTAGTGAGGATGAGAGAGAAACTCATACTTTGTGTGATAATCATTTAATGATAAATAATGAGAATAAACAAGTATGATTGAATACTTATGATATCAATGTATGTTCCTAATATGTGTGGAACTATGAATTAGGGTTTTGATTCTTGATTATATGAACTTGAAACCCTAATCGGCTAAAATGAGAAATCCTAACCCTAATAATGGGAAGGTTGTATCTCTCTTGTATTGCATGGTGATCATATGTACTTGATATTATTTTTATCATGAAATACTAACCATGTAGGTATCATGAGATGATGAGCATAGCCATGTATGATCTATGATGTTTCATATGATATAGGTTAAATGGGCCTTGTGAGCCATGTGAAATACTTGTGCAACAAGTATAATGTATGCCCGGGTCTAAGGACCTAGAGGTAATAGTTACCTGATAAGAGGTGACAATGTTCAGTGATGAACTAAGGGTTTGAATATCCAGATCTAGCAATCATGATGATGATAATGTTAAGGGATGAGAATCCCCAGTAACGTGATAAGGGACTGAGATCTCAAGTGTTATGCATTCAATGTGTTCCAAAGATTATGAAAGTACTTGATAAATGTATTACACATTTCTTTGTAGCATCTGTTATAATTCATGCTTGTAACTTGGTTGATGCTAAAAAGATATTATAATGCACCTAATTAATCAAGTGGAACCTTATCATGTAGTTGCCATGGACATAGATCCATTCAGTGCCAGAATTTGCTGAATGGTGAAATGAGTTTAACTCAGAGAGCATATTTTTGAATATGTGGGGGTAATGGGAGAAAATATCCTTACGTCCAAATAGGGATTGTTGTGTGATCTCCCTCATCATCATAAGAGTATGGATATATGCCATGACTCAATATTAATATACCGGGGTTGTTGTGTGATCTCCCTAAAGAGAGTGCATGCTGCGGCTGTAACTCTATAGTGAAGATGCCACTATACCCTGACAAGCTAATTGTAGTTTGACACGTGATGTCACTGCCAGTGGTCTCATACTAACCGAGACAAGTGATGTCTTGGAAGCCAGCTCTTCCTTTGACCTTGTACGGTACCAATGCTTTACGTAGCCGTGGTCGGTTGGAGCATGAGCGGTATACCTCATCTCCTCAGGGCATAAGTGTGATTGTAAATATGTAATCAACCGTGTAGCCTATTTGATTAAGGATTGAATACATAAATATTGGTTGATGTTACACTACTTTTGTACATCTTAAATGGATATATGTTATAGGCGTTCTTCATATTCCTTACAAATTGAATAGATGATTTATTGCTCTATCATAGATAGTTGTATTGCTTTAAAATGTGATATTGCTTTATTCTGCTTATAAACAATGATTAATCTTGAATATTAATATAAAAGATCATCTTCTCAGTTTTATACTATTTACCTATGATAATAATGTTGTTGGCGGAGAGTTATATCTCTCACTGGGACTTTTGTTTCACCCTGTTGGTCCCAACATTTTTAGGTGGACACAGACGAGGAGGTAGAGACCGTACTATATAGGGAGGACAACAGCAACAGGGGCAGGAGTAACAACTTAGGCTGAGTGTACTATCTATCATGTCTTGTAGATAGAAGTCCTATGTGTCGTCTCTGTACTCTCAGGTCCTTGGGAGTTAGTACATAATGGTTTTATAAATGATATGAGATTTTGTCTTGTATGCCTCGAGTTTTTATGTTGCTTATGTATATGTTTGGGCAAAGCAACTGGTATATGATATCCTCGAGATGAGATGGTACAATGTATGTACAATGTGAACCATGATGTATATATTGCTTTGGTTCTTTCTTTAAGAGTTTTCTAGCAATGGATCTCTTTGCAAAATGGTTCTACATTTTAGTGATTTTTTTTAATTCACTACTAATGGTTATTCTGCGTAATTACTGTGCGATTTGGTTGTCGGTTTGATAGAGGTCGTCACATAATCTACACCAATTTTGATAGTTACTGGGTGAGTCCCATCCATGTGGTGTTTAAGAAGGGTGGAATCACCCTTCACCCAATTTAGACGGTGAATTCATTCCTACGAGAAAATAGTCCAAGTAGATGATGTGTGGTGATTACAGAAAACTACTTGCCAAGACCAAGAAAGATCATTTCTATTTACCCTTCATGGACCAAATACTTCAGGTATTAGCACGACAAAGCTCATACTATATTCTTGATGGTTAATTAGGTTACTTTCAAGTGTAAGTTCATCCAACTGATCAATAAAAGATTACTTTCATATGTCCAACTGGGAAATTTGGTTATATAATAAGGCCTTTTAGTCTTTGTAATGCCACACCCACTTTCCCTAAATGTGTGAATCTATCATTCAGATGTGCCTGACTCCTCCACTGAAATATTCATGGAATATTTTTTAGTTTTTGGGAAATATTTTGATGATTACTTGTCACTCCTCATAGGGGTTCTAGAAAGATGTGTAAAAGTTTGCATTTTTCTTTATTGAGAGAAAGATTCCCTTCTTGTTAACTGAGGGTATTGTTCTTGGACACTGAGTTTCAAAAGTTTGGACTGAAGTTGATAGAGAAAACGTTCGTCTCATTTCTACTATGACTATCCCTCTATCATCGACATGCCTATTCTTTCTTGGGGCATGCATGTTTTACCACTTCTTCATCAAAGATTTGAGCAGGAAATCAAAGGCATTGTCCCAATTTCTTCAGAAAGACGCTAACTTTCATTTTGATGGCAAATGCATTGAGACCTCTAATCACTTAAAAGTATAAGCTAAATTTTGCTCCTATTATACACCCCCAACTTTTGTAGGTTGTTTAAGATCACGACCAAGGGCATTTGATATGGAAATGGGGGATGTCCTAGTCCACATGATTGATAGGACTCCACATTCTATTTACTATGTAACAAAACATTAGATGAAGCTCAAATAAACTACAAAACCAATGCAAAAGAGTTTCTTGCAGTAGTATTTTCTTTTGAAAAGTTCCACTAATGTTCTCCAAAACAAATTCATTGTCTACATCAATCATGATTCACTTAATTATCTTTTGTTTAAAAAGGATCCAAAGGTATGGCTAATACAATTGATTCTTTTTTTCTAAGAATTGGTCTCAGAAATTGTTGACAAGAAGGGAATTGAAATTTTCATAGTTGACCACCTTTTACACATTGAGGCACCTTATGAAGAATTAAAAAATCAAATAAACAATGCCTCATGGATAGCTCATGCTAGTTGCCTCTAATAAGAAATTGTGGTTCAAACACATAGACAATTCTTTGGCTAGTGGAATAGTCCTTAACACATCATCTACGAAGGAAAGGAAGATGTTTCTCACTATGATGAAAAATTATGTGTAGGATGACCCACACTTTTTCAAGTACTACCCCAAAAATTACTTTGAGGTGCATTGCTGAAGTTGAGCAACAAGACATACTGTCCATGTGTCATTCTAGCCATGTGTAGGTCATTTTGGAGGGAAAAAGGGCTGAAAAAGTTCTCCAATGTGGTTTTTTTGTCCAACCCAATTCAATGATTCTCATGAGCATTGTAAATCTTGCTTAATGTGCTACAAAGTGGGCACAGTTTCAAGGAGAAACATGATGCCTCTTATCACCTATTCTAGTGGTGAAGGTAGTTGATGTGTGGGGCATTGATTTCTTAGGCCCATTCCCTCCCTTTTATGGATTTGTGCACATCTTTGTGTCCATTTATTGTGTTTCTAAATGGATTAAGGCAACAATTACAAGAAAAATTATCACAAAGTGGTTTGTAATATTTTGAAATTCAAGGTCCTCATCCATTTTGGAGTTCATAGAGCTATGATAAGAGATGGTTGTAGTCATTTCATACATTGAAGCTTTGAGAGTTTGTTGAAAGACATGGGTTGAATCAATGTGTATATTTTTCATGCCATTCTAAAACTAGTGGGCAAGTTAAGCTTGCTAATCAAGAGATAAATTTCATTCTTTAGAAGGTAGTTAGACCATACCAAAAGGAGTTGATACATAAATGTAACAAAAACTTTCATATTTTTAGCAACAATTTATTAATTTAACAATTAATAGATGAAGAATATGATCAACACATCCCTTAAGCATAATAAGTTGTAGAGCATAAATGCATTGGAAAAAATAAATTTAGAAAAAAGTCCAAAATTCTCCACCCATCTAGACATATAAAATTAAGTCCAAGACCCCCCTCTAGAAAAATAAAAACAAGTTCATGATTCCTCCCCACATTTGAACATATAAACACAAGTTGAAGATCCTCCCCCTATGGACCGATAAATAGAAGTCCAAGACCCCCCTGGATCAATAAACACAAGCACATGATTTCCCTACTCTGGACCAATGAGCACATGTGAGGACCCAATTTCAACATACATTCAATGGTGTCATTCCATTGATATGTGTACACTCATATTAATAAGATGTCAGGAGGGAAAATATGAGGAATAGTGGTTATCATCTAGAATAATCTGAAGCAAGATCATGCTCACAACACCATATAATTGCCACAAAAAACCATAGTTTAATAAGAGAGAGGGAGAATATCTCACTCATTAGCTACAACCCATCTCTTTATTTATGTTCTTGATGTTATGTGAAGAGTATAATATAGGTAATTTACATCCAAGAACCATAAACAAGTAAGGCATGTAATATTTCATAATTATTTCATATAGGAAAACTAGTCATATACTTACAAGTCCCACATGCCTGATCTAACCAGATATTTATCCCAAGATAGTCTACCAATATGATGTGAATGGATCATCCAGAAAAGACATTAATGGCCTAATGTCATTATGTGCCCATAACATTTCAGTCTTAGGGTTTGTCTTGGTCAAGGTTGTTAATATCATCTTGTAATTAGATCAAATATTATTTGTTAAGGTGATTTCATTTTAAGGTAATGTGGTCAGATCTAGGGTTAGGGTTAAGTGTGGAACATGACTATAATTTAGAGGAAAGCATTAAAATTAGGGTTAGTCAATGTTTACTTCTTTAAGATACATATGATTTATCTAAAATAGAGATAGATCTAGGGTTTCTGAACCAAAAATGGTTGAAATCATATCATGAATATCATTTTCATTATGTCTAGACAAAGAAAAGATAACTAGATATTCTAGTAAGCTTTATGCTACCATTTTTGAAGTAGGGCTCAGATCTATATCATTATAATATTTTTATTGGGTTCGTTGCATTTTTATGATAAAAATGCTATATAATTTCATTATTATCTAATATTCCTATTATTTATTATGATTTTTATAAGATAATTAGGTATTACATATTAAGAAAAGGATAAGGTAATTTACCTGTTGACATGGAGGGCTATGATTGGTCCAAGTTAGGGTTACAGGGTGGATATCTCCCTTGCTTTCCCAAGCTGACCGATGACCCTTTTGCTGAGATATAGCTCACCAATTCACTCCCTTAGGCTGAGTTGGCTCGACATGGACTACTTCTCTCCCCATCCCCTTCTTTCTCATGACCAACAACTTGCCTCACAACTCTGACAAGAATATGCTTGCTTTGTGGTCCTATTCTCAATCGAACGGGATGACTTCACCTTCAGTGAGGCAAATCGAAGCAAGGCGGTCCTCTTGTATGGTGCAGCTCCCTCTGGAGCTCTAGTGCCACTGAGGGGAGGTGAAAAGGTTTCTGGGGCAACTGGGGCCTCAATAACTCCCACCTCTCTGTGGCCTATCTAGGTGCCAGTGAGATGTTTGGACCCTCATACGACTTTATGATGGGGCATAATTGAAATGGGGATGTGGCCTGCATGTCGCCTGTGACCGGGTAGAGGCAGAGAAGGGTGAAGGTTGGAAGGAGGCCTTGAAGGAGGAAGGAAGCGATTGGAGGACTAAAGGGGATGTAGAAGAGCTCTTGGGAGTGGTTATATATGTGTATGGGGGTGGGGCCAACAATTCCTAAATTGGGTGCGCTGCTAGGTGACACTGATGTGGATGCAGGAGTTCGTTCTCCCTAATCTGAGGATGGGGGGACTTGGCAAATGTTTTTGTCTTTGAAAAATTGAGGGGAGAGTAAATATCCCAGGGGCTTTGCTAGATACCTTCTAGGGTGGGCACGTGAGGTCGAGATTAGGTGATAGGCTTGTTGGGAGAGATGGTCGGGTCTATCAAAAGGTTGAAGACAAAGTCGTGACCCTTGCATCTGAGATGGATGATTGAAATTAACTAATCCAAGGAAGGTGTGTGTGTCTAGGTGGATAAGTTGTTGGGTGGTATTTTATGTGTCACATTTGGTCAAATTAATCGACAAAATTAGGTCCTAGGGTCAATATTGAATGAAATAAAACTCATAAAGTTAAATGTCCATAACTCTTAATTGGTTCATGCAATTATAATGAAATTTTGTAAGAGATTTTAGGTGAATCTCTATGATGAAGTTATCCAATTATGGTAGAAATTTGAGATTTAAATTCGAATCTTTACCATTATAATTGACTAGGTTCTTAACATACCCAAACCGTCTTAGCATGAAATTAGGGTTTGCATTAAAAATTGAAATTTTGTGTATTGACATGGTTAAGAAATGTAGAGGGGTGATTGGGGATATTTTATGTAATCAATTTGAGAACTTTTTTATATCATTCAATTTACAAAATAAAGAACATAAAAACTCACTTTATCACATTCTCGCCTCCTTTTAAGAACTTTGTCCTCAAAATTCGAGCAAATTGAAAGAGATGTGGGTATTTCTGCTCAATTTCGGACTTGAGCTCTCTGATAATGTTAGTCTAATCATGGTGGCTCTAAAAAACTTTCACCATATCAATACATCAATTACTGCAAAGGTCCTTTGTCTTGGAATCAAGAATTTTGACTGGGGACTCAACATAAGATAGATCATCATTCAGATCTAAAGGCTCATGATTCAGGATGTGACTGGGATCTTTGAAATAAGGCTTCAGATTAGAAACATGAAACACACTTATGCATTGCAATGTATTGAGGCAGAAGAGCAAAATGGTACACACATTTTCGATCCTTTTCTAAGATCTCAAAGGGTCCAATGAAATGAGGATCGAGCCTCCCTTTGTTCTTGGCCAAGGCTTGGATGGGCTTGATCTTTAGGAAAACATTTTCCCCCTCCTTGAACTTATACTCCTATCGATGAGCATCTTCATAAGACTTCTGCCTGTCATGTGCCTGCTTCATCCTCTGCCTTATTAGTGCAACCTTATTTTTGTAGAGATGCATATTCACAGACATCATCATTGTGCGTTCCCTGATGTCATCCCAGTGTAGCAGAGATCTGCATGGTCTGCCATAAAAGCTTCATATGGAGGAATCCCAATACTCACCTAATAGTTATTATTATAAGAAAACTCATATAAGAGAAAATAATGGTACCATGAGTCTTCCCAATAAAGCACACAAATTCATAGAAGATCCTCGAGAATCTGCTTTGTACGCTCTGACTACCCATCGGCCTGTGAAAGATATGTTGTGCTGAAGTTTAGTTTTATACCCAATTCTTCTTGAACCTGTTTCCACACCTTAGAAGTGAACTTTGAATCCCTATCCAAAATAATGGATGTTGGAACTCCATGTAGACACAATCTCATGTATATAGAGGTCAGCAAGCTCAGACACATTGGCTATTGTCTTCACAAGTAGGAAGTGTGCTGATTTGGTGATACGATCCACTATAACCCATGCGACATTGTGTCCTTTCTTGGTCCTGGGTAAACCCACCACAAAATTCATGGTGACGTGTTCCCATTTCCATTCCAGGATTTCAAGGGGTTGAAGTAGGCCACCTGGTCTTTGGTGCTCTGCCTTGATTCTCTGGCACGTTAGAGATCTAGTCACAAATTCAGCAATATCAGGTTTCATACTTCTCCCCCAGAAGACTCATTGTAGGTCTTTGTACATTTTAGTTGTGTTGGGATGAACTATGTACTTAGACCCATGTGCTTCACTGAGAATCTTTATCTTCACAACTGACTGCTCAGAAACTCACATATAATTCTTGTATCAAAGACCACCATCGAGACCCATAGACAAGTGTGTTTGAGGTTTATACAAGATAGAAGAGAGCTCTTCAAGATCAGTACTAGCCTTTTGTGCCTCAACAAGTTCAAACTATAACCCAGGAATGATGGAGATATTGTTGAAATGGATACGATCATGCATAAAATGTGGCTTTGAGTCCACCAGATCCTCCATGATTTTCCATTAAAAAACTAAAAAGAAGCACATACTTCCCTCTTTCTACTAAGGGTGTAATAAAATGCTTAATTGGATGGTAGGCAATGGTGAAGTTTTAGTCTTTTAGATACTTGATCCATCGATGCTGATATAGGATCAGGTCTTTCTGGGTGAGGATATACTTCAAGATTTTGTGGCCATTGAAGATATCAAATGTTGACCCATACATGTAGTGCGTCCAGATTTTGAGAGCATGTATTATTGTGGCCAATTCCAAATATGGGTGGGATAATTAAGTTCATTGGGTTTTATATGCCTAGATGCAAAAGCTACTACCTTCTTATCCTACTCCAAAACATAGACTAATCCATTCCTTGAAGCATTAATGAAGATCACAAGCCCTTCATTTCTATAGGGTAAGGTCAGAATTGGTGATGATGTCAATTTCTGCTTTAGCTCTTGGAAACCGGACTCACAATCAGCTAGCCATATAAGATGCTCATCCTTCTGAGTAAGATTAAAAAGAGGAAGTGCAACTTGGGAGAAATAGGGATGAAGCAACGTTAATATCTGACCAGGCCCAAGAAACTCTAAATTTTAGAATGATTTCAGGGAGGTTGCCAGTTGAAAACAACTCACACTTTTGAAGGATCAAGAGATATACTACCCCCAAAAATGACATGACCAAGGAACATGACTTTATCTATCAAGAACTCACATTTTTACAATTTCCCTTAAAAATATAAGCTGAAAGGACTTCTAGAACTGCCTTCAAGTGCTCATGTGCTTCTCCATAGAATCAAAATAGATCAAAATATTATTGATAAATTCATCAAGATAGAGTTGGAAGACTTTGTACATAAGATTCATGAATATGTTATGTGTGTTGGTTAACCTAATGGCATCACTAGAAATTCATAAGCCCATAAAAGGTTAGGAAGAAGTTTTAGGAACATCAGAGTCTTTGACCATAAGTTGGTGATATCCAAAATGAAGATTCAATTTTTGAGAAGACTTTAGTAGTGTGGAGTTGATGAAAGAGGTCAATAATTGGGGAAGAGGGTACTTATTTTTAATAATGGCTTGGTTCAACATGCGGTAGTCAATACACATACACATAGAACTATCTTTCTTATTTACAAAAAGAACATGCACACCCCAAGGGGAAACACTAGGATGAATGAAGTCTTTATCGAGAAGTTCTTGCAATTTTTTCTTCATCTCCAAAAGCTCACACGATCCATCCTATACGAGGCCCTAGAAATCGGAGTGGTTATCGGAATAATATCTATAGAGAACTCAATTTATCGGCCATGAGGCAACCTAAGATACTCCATCGGGAATATGTCAAGAAAATCATGTACCACCTCTAGTCTTTCTACATATCTGGTACTAGGACTGGACTTTGAGACTAATATGAGGAAGACTTTACAACATTTAGAAATGAGATTTTTATATTTAAGAGAGGATATTATGACATTATTACTGAATCTACTTCCCCTAGGGATCACCATAGGATTAGAATTGGATGGAGAGATGACTACCCTCTTCTCCCTTTAGTTAATATGTGCATAATACTTGTACATCCAATCCATACCAAGTATAATATCAAAATCTTCCATAGACTAGAGGATGAATTTGAAAGGTGTGTCATGATTTTCAAAATTTATAGGCAGGATATCAATTTTTTGTAAAGTAGTAAATATTTTTTCACTAGGAGTTGACACATCAAGAATATATCCCAGATCTTTTATATGCAAATATAATGTAGATGCCAAATTCATGATATGAATGTATGTGGAGATCCAGAATCAAAGAAAGCTTTGACATGATGATCATTAAGAAATAAAATGCCTACAAAGAATAATTTGTCATGAATATTTAAAGGCATCGAACATGATATTTAGATAAATGAAAAGGAAGATTACCTTCAATAAGCTCGTTTGGGTTTCCTTACCATCTTATGTAGTCACTACAAACACTCTAGCATTGCGGTGCCCCTGAGGAGGTAAAGCACCCACTAGAGGGTTGCCAAAGATAGACAGAGTAGAGCACTTGATAATGAAATGGTTCTCCTTTTTATAGTTGAAGAAAAATGGCTTGGTGTAGCAACTGGGTCCATCATTTCCTCATCCACAAGTCATACATTTTCCCTATAAGTCTTCAACTAATTTTGATTATTTCTTTGACCTTCTTTACCTAAATTCCCTTTACTTGATCCCTTGTTATGGCTAGGGGTGAACTTTCTAGACTTATCTTTCTCAGTGGTGGTTAACCCTATGTTATACCTAGATACCTTTCCATCTTAAGGGCCATATCAAGGCTTCATCAATGTTTTTGGGATGAGAAGTGATAACTACGGTGTTTAGGTTGGCATCTAGGCAATCAATATAGTGCTCCATGAGGCGTTCTTCAGTTTTAATGGGTGCATAACACTCCATAAGTGTAAACTTTTGAGTGTAGTCAGCCACCGAGGGGATTCTCTAACATCCCAAAAATTTAAATAGAACAAGGTAGGGTCTTATTTGCAAATTTCCATTTATAAAATTCAAAACTTGGACTTTAATTCAAGTTACCCAAATATTGAACCCTTTTCTTTTTTCATATTGTTTGGCATAAAAAGAAAATGAAATATGCTTCCTTAAATTCCTTTATGATTAAATGAACCCTTTATACATTAAAGGAAAAATAGCATTTATCCTATCACTTTCTCTCTCCTATTCTTAAAAAATGCTTAAAAGGGATTAAAAGAGAAAGAGAAAATGCTATGAAATAAAAAATGTAATTATGGAGTAGATGCCATGGTCAAGAAGTTTTCCTTTGTACCTTTTTATGAGTTTAATATAAGAGGAAAGTATATGTGAGTTCTCATTTTCTCTATCCTCCGTAAAAGTTTCTCAAAAAGGCATAAAACATATGTGATGTGAATATATAGGAGAAAATTATTGTTCATCTCAAATTTGGACTCAAAGTCTCACAAAAGAAGGTGTTTTCCTCTTATTTAATCCATTAAATGCATTAAAATCAAGTTTTATGACTTATATGGAAACTATGAAGATAACTTGTGTAAAACCTGAATCAAACCATATGGGAATGATCTAGACCCTTATATTAGCCTCTGCTTCAATTTGGAAGTCAATATGACTTCGTTTGACTCCTCAAATATTTTTTGGAAAGTTTTAGTAATGTTTAAACCCTATTTGTAGTGATATTCGAATTTATTTCATTGATTTACTGTAGTTTCCTAGCTATGAATGTCACGCTGGCCTTTTTTCGATTTTTGGCTAAGTTTTGTTGTCACAATTTCTCTCTTAACATGAACTCCTCTTCTGTTGTTGGATTGCCATCTGATGGCTTTGAACTCGTCTCCTACCTTGAGTAGGAGACCAAGAATGGGAAGTCAGGTCCCATTTTTATTCTCTGACAGTGATCTCCCTCCATAGTTTCTCTCTTTCCAAACTCTCTCCACCGATGAAATTGCCTCATCCAGACGAATCTTATAAACTTGAGTTTTGATGTATTTTGTGCCCTTTGGCAGAAACCCCCTTTAGGGATGTGTTTCTCCTCATCATCATAGTTTTACAGAGGACCCTCCCTTCTTCCATACCTATATATAAGGTACCAGAAAGCACCATCGGTAGCCACTCAACACTCCTCCATCTACAATTTCTTTCCCCGTGCCTCTAAGCCTTGTGACCTCCTCCTCCTCCACCTCCAGCGGCTTCAGCTTTGTCTAGTCTCCTCTGGCCATTATAACCCAATTGTAGTGACAGTACACACCATGAAATCCCTTGCTTCATGTTTGCAATGTTGGTTTTCCCTAGATCCTCCCCAATCACAGTACCCTATAGCTCAGTTTGAGGTCTCATCGGCGTTTCATCACTTGGCCACCGTAGAGCCTCTTCGATCCCGGTATTGGTAACCCCACCTCCGACTTATCTCAAGGAACGTGCTACGATGATTACATGGTCACTTTTTGGTTTTCCTCTTGGCTTTCAAACCTTCAACCTTCTCTTCTATTCTTGATGCTCCGACAACCTACTCTAGGGCCATGATGGTCCTTTCACAGTAGCGATTGTTGCTTTAGGATCGACGACTCCTCACAATTATTTTTGTCTATTTTCACTGACTATTTCCTCGTCATCCCATTTTGTCGAGTGAAGGTTGAACCCTGGAGATGTGCCTCATGCCATGACTGAGGGAGTGGAAAACCAGGCCAGTCAATGACCGTGGTACTCCCACCCGCTTAATTGAACGATTATTCTTGAAAGGGAGTTTTGGGATTTTGCCTATTTTTTATTGACTGCTGGTCCACCCCAATGAGGCCCCTTTGCTTGTGCGGCTAGCCTTGATTGGGCCAGCTAGATATGGGTCCCATGCCTACAGGATAATTTTAAACTACATGTATTTATACAAATTTTTGATTGGTTGGTTATTAAGAAATTCATAGTAAATCAATGGCTTACCAAAAAATTAGTAAAAATAGGTTTTGCAAAGGTTTTTCAACGAGGAACACGATTTTTAGGGTTTCAAACCCTAATTTGAGAGTGTATGACTATGTTTCTCCTAGAAGACTCAAATTAGGGTTTAGGATGTATTAATGATGATAATTAATTTAAATCATGTAATTTCAGGAACATAGGATTCGATCAAGTTCAGGGATATTAAGTTAGGATCTACCTTGCTCCAGGTAAGCGGGTCATGACACTATGCATAAGTACTTTGGATGAATTACATGTTAAGTATTATTTAAGATTTATTCTTTGAATTATAAGTTAATGAATTAAATTAAGATAAAGATTTTAGTATTGAATGTTGTTTGCTATAATCATAAAGTCCTATGCTTATCACTGATGATCATTAGTTTAATGCTATGACCATGTAATGATTAAGACATTGGAGAAAGAATCATGTAAATAGTGTAATGTTAATTGAAAGAATAAGAGGGAGAAATCCCATGACGACTAAGATAATGTACTTAAGTTGTGATTTGTTCCTCTTTATGGCATTAATGAGCACTTTGGTGCAACTACGATGAGCCTTAACCAGCCTGATGATCACTTTGGTGCAATTATTGGATGAGGACAATTTATATTGATGGAAAGATAAGAATAATGATGTTAATGATGAATATAAGAGAATTAAGTAACTTATTATATGTTTCTTGCAATGATGGATCGATCTTTATGGTCGTTATGGGTTTCCTAGCAATGATGGGCTTTCCGAGCATAATGTGCCCCATGTGGGTAGTGATGGAGAGAATGCATATAGTAATGTTCTTAATTCATTGATGAAGTCAAAGATAAAGTGTAATGGTAATTCATAATGTTAAGCCATGTCATGTTTAATTCAGTTTAAGTATATATGCTTACTTTTCAGTTCTTATAACATGCATAGTACCACTTACTTATGTTGTTGTTTTGTTTCGCATGGTCGTGGGATGAGATGTTCCTAGATCAAGGAGCAAGGGAGAGTTTAAGTGAGCCCTTAAAGGGTAGCTGACATCAAGGAGACTTTAGATTGGTGGGGTGCCATCTACCACTCAATAGTTTATTTAGTCTATTTTATCTTTGCATGTTTTAAATTTGCTTAGTCTACATGTATTAGCCTGAGATAAAGATGACCATTTATGTTTTCCCTTTCAAAGAACAATTTATAAATCTATATTTTAAGTTAATGCAAGGTGTTTCATTTCTCTTATTGCTATTGAATATCATGTTGCACGACGTTCCTTTAAGACAAGTGACCCATGGTATGGACAACATAGGGTTTGCTTTCGTTGACATATATATGCTTGGAGGGTCGTTATAATATGGTATCAGAGCGATGAGTAGATGGCCACTAAGCTAAAGATTCACATGTTCTAAGCCCTAGGCATAGAAGACTAAGTTAAAGATATGGGAAACCAAAGTAGAGGTCTAAATAGGAGACAAAGGTTTAGATAAGGATTAGAGTTATGTGCCTATAAGTTTTAGACTTTTATGTGAACTCTAGAGTTGTATGTAGCATGCTCTCTCTTTTTCCCATGTGTTTATGGTATGGGACACATATTGTGGGGTTTTGTAGAGAGAATGTTATATGCATAATCATACTTGTCTCGTCCTTTCAAGTGCATGTGGTATGGGACATGTGCATGAGGGAGGTTCTAAAATAAGTTTGATAAGATAAGTCACCTATGAATATATGATTGGTCAGCATGTATCCAAAGATGACAGACGATAAGAGTTGGCACTGAATGTAACATACCAAAACCTAAAACCTAATCTTATTCCAGGGTTAAGAGGTTAGAGGCCTTAGTCGTTGGGCTTAGCTAAACAAGGATAAAAGATACACCCATTGGTGGATAATTGAAACCTTAATATGTTAATGCCTAAATAAATCATCCTAACATGTAGACATATAAACAAAGATGACATGATACTTTCATATTAATCATAAGATCAAGGAAGGGTACACAAATATGTCACATGAGGTAATAATGTGCATAATAGGACAAGGTGTCCATAATTGAGAATAATGATATAAAATTCAACAAAATATGAAATAAATAAAGTTACATGAGATAATGATAGAAGAGATTCATTCTAGATCTTTCCTTATCCTTTTATAACAAGAAAGAGATAAAAAGATAAATAATAACTCTTAAAGCAAGGTAATGTGATATTGAATATTAAATAAGAAAAATAATGGATAATGGGCTAAAATTAATAAAAGAGGAAGTAATTGGTTATAAATAACCTCATATTCGTTTTCCTTGGATATGGTTTGGCTTAGAGGCCAAGTTTCTCAAATTTAGGATAATAATGATCACATCTAATTTATTTAAAAAAGAAAAGGTATTTTTCCTTTAAAATATTAAATAAAATACTTAATGACTCAAAAGGTGGAAAACAATCTTAAATTCTTAATCTATACATTAAAATATTCCTTTGGGTGAATTTTCACTCAATTTGGAGAATATTTGCTTAAAAGATGAAATCAGGAGAGAGAAAGTGTGTAGAACATTCAAAATATAAAATAAAGGTACAAACAACTCCAACTTGTAAAATTGATGGAAAATTTGTATCCAAGGAACTTAATGTGACTTGGGGTGAAGTTTCATTAAATTTGGAGAATCTTAAAGTCATTAATGCATGAGGAAAGAGAAAGTAGTATTTGATTTATTTGACATATCAAAGTGCTCAAAAGGAAAATATAATTTCATAATCAAAATCTACATGCCTTTATTAACCTTTCTGCAAAATTTCATCCAGTTTGCAGTTTATTTGAACCCTTAAAAGATGAAAGAGAAAAAGAGGAATAAATGCATTCACACTTTATTCCAATTCAATTTAGGATTCCATTTATTATCATGTGGCCAATTTCATTTTTGTTTTTATGCACGATCCTTGTGGATTGATAGATTCTTTGTCCATCGGCTCCTGGGTCATTTTCCTCAGGTGGTCGGGCTGCTACAATACAACCGTGGTTTTTGATTTTTTGGATCCGCTTTTCTCGGTCATTACTCAACGAAATCGAGTGATTTCATCGCCAATAGAATCCAAAAAGGAATCCATACCATTTGATACCTTACTTGACTCTTTTAGTTGAGAAATTAGGAAATCCCTAATTCTTGTGTCTCAAGGCCTTCGTCTGACCCATCCACTCTCTGATTCTCGCCTCCCCACCTATAAATAGGGGTATGTATTTTGTCTTTGTCTTTCGTGCACTTGTTTCCTTGTCAAAATTTGCTCGAAGACCCCTCACGTTGGCATCGCAATCGAATCCTTTACTCTGACCTTGCAGCAATAGGTCCTTCTTCACTACGTCGCCTCTGAATAAATTGATCACCTCGGTGAGTTTGTCAAACCCTTTTCATCCTTTCTACACTTTCGCTTCGCCAAATTAGCAAGTGTTGTGGTTTTCCCCACTCTTGCTCATGAGAGTAGATCCGTCGTTTGCTATGATGACATACGAGATGAAGGGGATGGATCCCCCATGGTTTTGGTTGGTTTTGCCCCTCAGTTTTACTTCTTCCTTTCGTTTTTTACCTAGGAGTACTTTGGTCATTTTGCCCCATTTTGTTTTCTTTTTCACACTGAGCGGCTCACTAGCTGGTTGTAGGGTCGGCTGAGTTGGCTGCCCTTGATTGGGCCAACTCAATGCGAGTGCACTCTCCCTCTCTCTCCTCCTCTCTCGCAACATGTCTGCTTATTTGACTTTTTGGATTTTTCTATTTGGTCGAGCTTTAAAATTCATAACTAATTCTCTACTTATCCAAATATTACAAATAAATAGTTGATGGATTAAAAAAAGAGCTATCTAATGGTAATGGTTTTATAGCCTAAATCCAATGTTTTATAAAGAGTGTTTTTCAATGGATTAATCTAAGTAGATAATAAGTTGCAAAATTTATAACTAATAATTCATATGTAAAAAAAAATAATAAAAGATGTTTTGAACTCAGAAAAAGATAATCTAACACATGGTATGGTTTTGATAACCTAATTCACTAATATTGAAAAGGTGATTTTTAGGATTTTGAATAATCAATGTAATTCTAACCCTAATTTCACATACATGATAATATGTGCTTTGGAAACCTAGATTTGGATCTAGAAGTGACCTTTTAATATTAGACTCTCAAGAGAGGTATGTTTGCATCTCCTATTATCCCTTTGAGAAATTAGCCTATGTTTCTTCTTTCTCTTGGTCCTATGGACATTAGCCTTTACAATATCTTGTTCTTTGGAAAATATGCTTCATGTGAAGTATCTTATTTGTTACAGATCTTATGATCATATTATCATATTTGGATATTCTTTTGATCTTTTCTCATGCTTTGTTCATGATGGAACTCAATTTGTTGTTATATGCCCACTTTGAGGTGGATGATTATTATGGTCACTTTTGTGGTGACAAATTTGTAAAATCTGACTGTACTTTTTACTTGCCTCACTATTAAGCATGTTGTGTGACTCAATAGCCCTAGAGTAATATAACTGCATTGGTTTTTGGGTTATGTTCCCTTATATTTTGGGATGGAGGTTGTCCCCATACTCGGGTTTCAAATTTATGAGGTTTGTCCCACACACTTTATATTGGGGAGTTTGGTTATGTTCAAATCTCTACCCGATTTCAAGTTTATGTGGCTTGGTCGCCTTTGTTATTTATGTTGTGCTAGTAATATGTTTATCTCACATACATGCAGGTTGTTATGGGTTTTGTATACAAAAAAATTTATGTGTGCTTTCGTGGCACCAATTTTATTATTGATTTTATGGCAAGTATTTCCTTTATCATATTATGGTGATTCATTCCTATTATTCCCCTTTTGGGTAGTCCTTACCTCTTTTATGGGAAGCCTTTATACTTGATTCCCTCATTCTTAGTATATTGCTCAAGTTCTATTTAGCATGCACATACCATCCTTTTGTTGATATTCTCTTTCTTTTCTTTTTGTGGGGTATGCTTCCAACCCCAGGTGTTGGATAAGGAGATGGAAATCAAGGAGGACATGGACTACAACAAGTGTAGCTGACCTCGTGGGAGACTTTGCTTGAAGTTGTCAGGTCATTCTCAGCTAGTCCTTTATGTAGTTTGTTTTCCTTTATATCACCATGCGTGGTGAAAAACTAGTTATGATAAGAGACTTTGTAATGGTTAGATACATCTTTAGTTCCATTACTACTTTGTGTGATGAAACAATCATGTTGAATAAATTAGTTTCATCCCTTTCGAGTAAAAGTTTTTCTTGGTGTGTTGTTTGGGGTGTTGCCTTTATATTTTAGTAGGGAGTGGTTCCCCTCTGGGTCCCACTCCTTACAGCATGGCATCAGATCCAATGGTTGTCAGTTATCTAACTATTTCAATCTTGTCTCCCTTGGGATGTTTACCTTTTTCCATAGGTTGCTTATACCTAGTACCCTTGCCCTGTGCAGGCAAAACCCTCATGGCAGGAGATAACTCAACTGTTGACAACTAGTACGGTTACGAGACACCCCAGAACCCTAGGTTTGGTATGCCAAGGATGGATCCACCCTTTACCCCTCCAGTTACTCAAGGTACTCCTCCGACAGGAAGTGGACCATCAATAGGTCAGGAAACCCCGACTTCTACTAGTACGAGTGTAGTCATCTCTATAGAGTAAGAGTTGGCCATGTTTCGACAACTATTTGCTACAACTATGGCAGGGAAGATGAAAAACTTGTCAGTGCCTAAAAAATCCTAAGGAGTATTCCATAATGTAATTCATGAAGATGCAACCACCCTCCTTCAAGGGTGAAGGTGAAATAGAGATGGTCGACAAAGCTGATGATTGTGTATTAGCTATATAGGGGACTTTTGATGGTATGGCATGTCCTCCCCACCAGAAGGTTAGATTTGCTTCGTATGTTTTGGATGGACCCGATCGAGTTTGGTGGAACGGGATAAGTAGGACACGTGATATCTCTACCATGATCTGGGAACAATTTTTGGTGCTTTCTCGTGAGAAGCACATTTGCACTGCTGTCCTAAAGAAGAAGGAAGAAGCATAGTTCTACAACTTGAAGCAAGGTTCTTTATCCGTTTCTATGTTTGTACAAAAGTTTCTGCTGTTGGAACGTTATGCAGTAGGATTGGGTGAGGAACGTAGGGCTGACCTATTCCTTCAAGGACTCAGGTACAACTTGGGTCGTGCTCTTATCCTAAAACTTCCATTGACCTTTCAGCAGATGGTTGATAAAGCTTTGGGTGTGGAGTCTTACCCAGGGTTTCAACCTAGGGAGTTTGACAAGAAGAGGAAGTCCTCAGGAGATGAGAAGAAAAGAGACAAGTGTGCTATGTGCAATGGTTACGATCCTCCAGGAAAGTGCTCTCAAGATAAGAACCAAGTAAAGTATCAACCCGACTTCTGAGTTGTGTGTCATCATTGCAATGAACCTGGACATATTCTCCCTAGGTGCCCTCAGCTTCATAATGGACCACACCAGCTCAACAAGAACAACAACCTCAAGTGCCTCATCAGAATAATGGTAACAATAAGGGTAGAAGACACGTGGAAAGGCAAGTTGGAAGAGTTTTTTTTCTTTGGATGGTCAAGAAGTCTATGATGGCGATCACGTTGAAGGCAACCCTTAGTCCTATAGTTAGACTTACAAGTTTTGTTTTCTTTTTGTATGGTACCTTGTGGATATATGTAAGGAAGTTACCTTGTACCTATAGATCTGCTTGACTTATTAGGATGTAACTTTTTAAGGGGTGGTAAATAGTTATTTGTTAGATTTGGATGTTTATATTTCGAGGATGAAATCCCTTTAAGGGGTGGTATGTTGTAACATAACGAAACCTAGAACCTAATCTTATTCCAGGATTAAGAGGTTAGAGGCCTTAATCTTTAGACTTTGCCAAACAAGGATAAAAGATACACCCATTGGTGGATAATTGAAACCTTAATATGTTAATGCATAAAAAGATCATCCTAACATGTAGACATATAAACAAAGATGACATGATACTTTCATATTAATCATAAGATCAAAGAAGGGTACAAAAAATATTTCACATGAGGTAATAATGTGCGTAATAGGACAAGGTGTCTATAATTGAGAATAATGATATATAATTAAAAAAATATGTAATAAATAAACTTATGTGAGACTATGATAAAATAGATTCGTTTTAGATCTTTTGTTAGCCTTTTATAACAAGGAAGAGATAAAAAGATAAATAATAACTCTTTAAGCAAGGTAATGTGATATTAAATTATTTAATAAGAAAAATAATGGAAATAATGGATAATGGGCTAAAATTAATAAAAGAGGGAGTAATTGGTTAGAAATAACCTTAGATTCATTTTCTTTGGATATGCTTTGGCTTGGAGGCCAAGTTTTACACATTTAGGATAATAATGATCACATCTAATTTATTTAGAAAAAATGTGTTTTTCCTTTAAAATATGAAATGGTATACAGGTGGAAAATAATCTTAGATTGGTAATCTACACATTTGGAATGTTGTTTTGTCAATATGGGGAGCACAATAGGGAGTGGGGGTGGTGATGGTGGCGACGACCAAACCCTAGCGAGAGGGGGCCTCGACCCGGGGGAAACTGTAATGAATGGAATGGATGCAGACACAGGAGGAACTGAAACGAAGGGTGTGGATAAGGGGAGTCCCTGCAAAGGGGGACAGGTAGGTACCTTTGTCACGGGGGAAGGTGGAGTCCGTCTGTAGGTACAAGACATATGCCTTAGGGGTGGCAATCAGGTTGAGTGGGTTTTATTTCAGGTCATTTTGGGTCAACACTCTTTTTGGCTAGACCCAAAACTTACAAAAGATGGATTTTCGGGTCGAAACCCTTGACCCTAACCCGACCCGCAAATAATTTCGGGTCTATCGGGTCTGACCCGTAAATCCAACACCAAGACAATAGTTTAAAAAAAATGCTATGATTTGTCTAGTCATTGATAATTCCCAAGCGTAATTAACAAATTTTATTGTGATAAACTTACAATGTGATTGAGAAACACATATAAAACCTATTGTAGTTTGTTTGAGACTTTTAAACACAAATTCCTAATATAATTAGTATAATTAATCATACAAATCAATACAAAACTATGTAGAATTGCCAAAATAAACTTCATGATTGATGGATTAGTAAATTAATGGGTCATCGAGTGTCTTAAAGTATAGTATCTGTAACTTTATTTGAAAATATAATTCTGAATTTCGGATCTAAAGTCCAAACCCAGATCCGACCCTAAATTAATTTCGAGTTCGGGTCAATTTTAGGTCGGGTCAAAAAACTTTATACCCCAATCTTATTTAAAATTTCGGGTTCGGATCGGGTTGGGTCTTGCTTTGCCATCCCTATTATGCTACAGCTCGTCTACAGCGGAATGAAGGGGACACCACCACAAAGTGTTCAGGAGTCTGGAGGAGACAGCCGGGCAGTCAACAACAACAACGACTATATGATGGACACAGTGGACAAGTTCCCCGACCTTACAACAACAGCCGGGTGGTCGCATCCTTGCCGACGCGCCACAACAGGTCCTTCTACGAAGTGATGGCAGGAAAGCCTAGAGACACATTGGAAGAATACTTCATCGGAGTGGATGAGCTTAACGAATGGCTAAGACCGGAGGATATAGAGCTCACGGCGGAGAGAGGATACCCTGAAATCGAAGGATATAGAGCTCACGGCGGAGAGAGGATGCCCTGAAATCTTCATAGGACCAGAGGGGAACCAGGTGCTTGAGAAAGCCTGGCAATACACGGTTATTGTCAAGCTAGTAGGAAAGGAGCTTGGCTACCTAACCATGATGGAGAGGCTCAAGCTAATGTGGGGATTGGTGCAAGGAGGATTATGAGAAAGTGTTGACCGGGGGCCCTGGGCCATATTCAACAGGTGTATGACGGTTTGTCCATGGTTCCCGGAGTTCCAACCCACTGCGGGAATACCGAAGCGGATAGTTACGTGAGCGAGAGTGGTGAATCTCCCCCTGCAAATGTACAAAAACCTAATATTCGAAACAATAGGTGAAGGTGGATAAACATACTGAGAAAAGGATCAGGAGCAGATTTGCACGATTGGCAATAGAGATCAACACAGAGAAATCGATACACTCGACCATACTCATCAACGGGTACGAATACAAGGTGGAGTACGAGGCACTGCTGGACATGTGCCTCACATGCGGGAAGCTAGATCACACACAAGATGAATGTTAATTTGAAACCTCCAAGACAGAACACTAGCGAGATGGTGGAAGGCCAGGATGGAGCAGGAATACGATGACAAGAGGGAGAAGAGAAGTGGAAGGTATACTACGGGAAGGGAGTCCATTCGAGGAGGATGACAAGACAACAGAACGAACGTCAAAAGAAGGACAACAATGGGAAAACCCAGGGGAACAAGTATGTCATACTTGAAGATGTCGAGGGCGTGTTGGAGAACGCCATGGAGGAAGGGGACGGAAACATCCAGAAGGAAGGAGATACTAGTGAGAAGAGGGACCCAAAGATTTGGAAGAAGAAGCAAGAGCGTAATGAAAGCGCTGAGATGGATCGTCAGATACTTGAAGAAATCACACAAGGTGCTGAAAGGAGAGGGCAGACTGGTACACAGCGCCACAGCACTAGGGATGAGCATCGGGCCGGGTTATATCGGGTCTTTCCTGTCTCAAATCCAAACCCACATTTTAAAGCGGACCATGGGTCGGGTTCGGGCCCGGATAAAATATCAGTCCATACCCGGCTCATATAAGAATGCTGGGTTTCGGGCCGGATTCGAATTTGCCCATATAACATCGAATGAGCATATCAAATTTTACTAGATCTAACTTGCTAACACAAACTGAATTAGTATGATATATATTTTGTGATAAACCTTCAAAAGAATGCATATACACTTTGTGATATGTAGTCAGAATATGTATACCTTAGTTGTGTGTTCTCGTATAGCAACGAAAAGGATATTCAACGAGTAACAAATCATTTTCTCGTATATGTGAATGTATGAGACTTAAAAAATCAATGGAGTTCACAATGTTATGCCTTTTTGCTTCCTCATCCTATATGTATATACAATGAAATGGGTTTTGGAAGGGCAAAAGATCATTTGTCTCCTACATGTGGGCATATGACAAAAAGATGAGCATAGTCTACTATGCACTGAGCAAAAGATCATTTGTCTACTACATGTGGACACAATGAGATCAAAACAAAGAAATCAAGTACGTCTATTCATGTCAATGATGGTTATCTTACTAGTATGAATTCACTAATCATGTTGATTGATTACATAGTATCCATGTTGCCATTGGTTAGGTACATACTACATATACATATTGCATCAAGAAATTTGTATATGTTTTTCTTTCTGGACAAAGATAGATGTATACTTATATAATGTACATAAAATTTAATCTGGACATTCGGGTTTTCGGGCTTGGGTTTACCTCCACCCGTACCCGGCCCAAATAAAATATGAGTTTAAATTTTAAGCCCGGTCCACCCATATTAAAAATCGGGTTCGGGTCTGGATCGGGTTATGCGGGCTGGGTCGTGGGTCGGATCGGACCGGCCCAACCCGATGCTCATCCCAACACAGCACTGCTCAGGTAACTCAAGAAGTGCACTCTGTAGCAAATCCAACTGCAGGAGATAATGTCATTGAAGGCAGGGTGGATGTAGAAATGTCAAACCAGACGACCACCCAGTGGACGCGAGGGAACTATCAACAGAGAACATAGACCAGCACATAACATCAGCTGGAGGAACGAAGTCTAAGGCCAGTGGCACAAAGATGAAGCAGGCACCTTACTACACGAGGAGTCACGCCAGGAAGACAACATAGGGAAGACAAGGGGAAGTTGGTGGTGGTACTTAGGCTCTGCAATGCAAGCCTATACAACTAATCTTGTTTTCTTTGTGATTAATATCATCTGTTGGAACGCCTGTGGCATGGGCAACACTAAAACGTGTAATGTTCTTAAGGAGTATGTGCGTCAACACAAACCAAAGGTTGTTGTGATTCTGGATCCTCACATCTCTGGTGATTTTGCAACTCAGACTATCAGGAACCTTGGCTTCAGCTGCTCCCATAGAGTAGAAGCGAGAGGTTTCTCAGGTGGGATATGGGTTTTATGGAAGGAGGACGAGTGTGAAGTAGAGATCCTGTTGAATCACCGACAGTTTATCCACTGTCAAATTAACATAAGCAGCCAATTCACCTTTGTCTATGCCAGCCCAAACATCTCTCTACGGAAACACCTATGGCAACATATAATCAACATAAGCAAGAATGTAGCAGGTGCGTGGACTGTCATGGGCGATTTTAACACGTTACTCACGCCAGCTGAAAAGATCGGAGGGAAGACCTTCAATTTCAGCGAAAATCGAGTTTTCTTCAGCGAGTGTCTGGTGGAAGCCGGACGGTTTGACCTGGGGTATAGTGGCCTCCCTTTCACTTATAAACACGACATTCTATATGAGAGGCTCAATAGAGTCCTAGCTAATGCGGAGTGGATCAACAAGTATCCTAGCTACTCAGTTACACATTTTCCTCGCGTTAAGTCTGTCCATAATCTCCTTCTCCTGAAAGTTTTGAGGAGGAGGAATTCCTACGAACATGTTTTTAAGGTCAAAGCATCCTGGAATGGAAACAAGGAATTCTTGGATTTCATGGAAAAGAACTGGAAAAGAGACTGGAACTTCTCTGAAGCTCTAGAAAGGATCACCCAGTTCAGTAGTAGAAGCTCTGTCTGTAAGGAAGCTACCGACTGGTTACTGCAATTCAGCGATAGCACTCATCCCAAATGTACATGCACCCGAGAATTGTGGACAACTACGACCCATCTCCTTAAACAATGTCATTCAGAAGTTGGCGTCTAAGATAGTTGCAACAAGATTAAAAAGATACATGCCAATGTGGATCTCGAGCTGCCAATCAAGCTTCGTCCCTGGGCGTAAAATATCATATAACATCATCTTGGCACAAAAACTAATTCCCAATATGTGGAGATCAAAGGTGGCACCTTACATGGCAACCAAAATTGATTTGTTTAAAGCATACGACCGTATAGACTGGTGCTTTGTGAGGGACACAATCCAGCGGGCCAATTGGCCACCAAATATAGTGAGCTACGTCATGAACTCAATTGAGGAAGGCACAACCAATCTCATCTGGAATGCATAAAAACTCCCGAGCTTCAAACCAAGCAGGGGTCTGCGACAAGGCGACCCCTTGTCCCCATACCCTGTTTGTCATGTGTCTTAAGAGACTAACACAACTAATCCAACAACAAGTGGATGCTAAACAATGGAAACCAATCAGAACAGGTCGCGGAGGGCCAACAATATCACATATCTATTTTGCAGATGATGTGATCGTGTTCGCTAAAGGAACTTCAAACCAAGCAAGAGTAGTGTTTTGATAGCTTTGCAAGGGCCTCCGGTCAGGTCATAGCTGGCGACAAGACAAGATCTTCTTCTCTAAATCTGTAGATGCTGATACGAAGGCCGATATACGAGGTATCACAGGGTTCGTGCGAGAAGCCACAGAGGATTAAAAGTATCTAGGCGTTCCGATTCTACACGGTCATGCGAGAAAGGAGACCTATATTGACCTTGTCAGGAAGGTAGAGGGTGCAGTGAATGGCTAGCTGGGCGGCGAGAACACTGTCTCTAGTAGGGAGAATTTAGCCTGGTCAGATCAAACTTTATTGTGAGGAAGTTTATATGGGGAGGGACCCATAAGTCAAACTTTATGGTCCTTTTTGGCAATGGACTGAGATTATTAGGATTATGAAATCCGGACTGAGATTAGTCCAGTCATCGTCTGGATTGGGATTGGGGTTCCCCACTTGATCTTGTTTGACAAATCAATCCGGATGGACTCGTAACTTGTGTTTTTTAGTCTGCTATATTAAACAAAATACACAAAAGACAGAGCCTAATTCAGACTGAGATTCCTAATCCGGACTGAGATTCCTAATCCTGCTGCTGACAGGACTGAGATAGTCTAACTTTTGGAATTACAAAATTTTAAAAAGGGGATTCTAACCAAACGCACAAGTACAGAACCGGACTGGATCGGAACTGAATTGTTGATCCGGCGAAGACGTGGCCTAATAAAACAAACTTCAATCCCATACTGGTCCGTTTCCAAACAGGCCCTATATCACTCGTGGCCTGGGATCAAGTCACGGCACAGGTAGATGACAGTGGTTTGGGCATAAAATCCATGGTCTGAGTGTGTTAGCATATGCCTCAGCAAAAGATCAACAGAGAAACACTACAAAGCATAACTGATGCTCCGAGAGACTCGCTAGCACGTGGACTACCCAGCAGCAGCAACGCAACGGGATGAGAAGTTCAAAACCAGAGTTGAATCAGTAAATGCCTTGTGCCGCAAATATGTAATGACGTGTAATTTCAGATCTTATTTAAGCGCTGCACTTTCCTTGATTTTTTTTCTCTTTTCACAATTTTTCTCAATTTTTTTATATTTATTTAATTTTATATTTTTTCTTTCTTTCATGATAAAAGAACAAAAGGATTATCATTATCTTTTTGAACAGTTATAAGAATTATCATTATCTTTTTAGAAAATTTTATTTTTCAAATATTTAATGTAAGATAAACATGTTCAACAGGGTAACATTACCATTATCATTTTAGAAAATTTTATTTTTTTAAACATGTTCGTGCGTATGTGTTGCTAGTACAATTATAAATACCAATATCGCTAGCAGATGTGGCGAGCCAAACTATTCTTATCCTAACAGAGTGGAACAAAGCGTGGATGATGAAAAACGGCTGGGAAGTAAAGAGCAATAGAGATGTCATATGGTGTAAAGGGGTCCTAGCCAAGTAGCAAAGGTTTGACCTCACGAGGGGAGGGAATGCTTCCCCCTGTGGAGAGCAGTGTGCAGGCTGAAGGAACCAATTCAACAAAACAGTAGGAAGGTAGTGGTTGGAGGTCAGGAAACCTTGTTGTGGATCGACAGATGGGAACCTAGGGGACGGAAGTTGTTGGACGAGGTCATCCACCCGATACCTGACATGATGGTGGATGCATCGTCACAGCTGATGGTGAATGGGATGCAGATTTCCTCAATATATATCTACCGTCCATAGTAGTTACGGATATCGTCCGCTCAAATCCACCTCTGCAGAACGGGGAAAGGACCAATGGGCGTGGAGCTTGTGTACTGAAGGAAGTTTCACTACCAGCTCCGCCTACCGTCTTCTGAGACAAAACGTGAGCTGCACGAAAAGACTTTTGGGTGGCTGATTGCCCACGAAGCAATTCTAACCAACATGAGGAGGTACGGGAGGAAGATGACGGATAGTAAGACAATCAATTTACTACCGTCCTTTGAGTATTTTCTACCAGCCTCATAATCAATTTACTACCGTCCTAACTTAGTACTTAATATCCACCGGCCTTTTCAGTTTTTTTGGCCCAGTGGCGCCCAAAAGTAGTGGGCGGGCTATTCCTCCCCCGCCACTACCCAAAATCCGATTTCGTTAGGTCTCAGGTTTATACCCCTGCCCCCCTCTTTCTGCCGCTATTCCCTTTCCCATTCTCTCGCTCGGCGAATCCGTCATGAGCGGTCCCTCTGTTATGCTTCCAAGTCGTGCCTACCTCCTTTACCTGATGCTACGTCAGGTAGACTGGGAAGAACCGGAGACCCCTCCACATCTCGATCGGTACAGAGATGCATCCCTGTTCTATGTCTTCAGGATATACCGGTAAGCAAGCGTGACACGCCTCACTCTCTTTCTGTAAGGTGAATTATATGTCGTATACTTCTACGAGTAAAATGATGATAGTCTCTTTCCAATATGCAGCTCCGGAAACACGGGTATTCTGCAACATGCTCTGTAACATATTTGGGTTGGTACTGCTCCTACTGGCTGGTATGGAGTTGGGGAAAATTATATTACTTTATTCAGTGTACATGTATTATGATAATTAGCATGTTTGGGCCTTTTAGACTTAATAATAATATTTCTTCACGTTAATCTCAGAACTGTCAACATAAAATATCATGTTCTTTGATTAATAACAAGTTTTCAACCTCCGAAATCATTGTATCTGTACGGTTCTTTACTGTGGTGGCTTTACTTTCTTCTAGTATAGAATTATTTATTGCATCCATTCGTTGTTTTGCTTCTTACAGGATTAAAAATCTGCATTAGCCCTATATAGGCATTCTCAACGTCGAGAAAGATGTATTTGATCTGGGAACTACAATGCAACAAGGTACATTGTGTCAAAATATTTTAAGGTATGCTATATCTAAGAGAAAGAACATAAAGTTAGAGAAATAAGTTATTGAATTAGAAATTCAAGTGCTATTTTTTCTCTTTTTCTCTCATGTACATATATTGTTGTTCTAAAACTATAGCCTTTTAGACTTAATGCCTCACCCATTTTAGAGTTATCACTCTGACACTATATATAGAGCCGTTGTTTCATAAACTAATAAGTTTTTAAAATTCTAGGTGAATGCCATGACTATCTCTCACCCTTTCTTACAATTTATATGGACACCCATTTTTCCTAATTGCCTCTCTTCTCTCCCCCCTTCTAATTTGAATACTGATTTGGCCGATGACAATGCCAGGGACGGATGCAACTGCAGTTTAATGGTGATAGGAGAACCGTCACCGCCAAAGGTTAGTTTTCTAGATTGCTTGTTTTGCTTCTTATTTATAAAGATTGTCCTGATCTCTTGTTATATGTTGCATATCACATGTTTTTGTTGAGATCTATGGCTTTACATACTATTTTGATAAATCAAACTGGTACATTCAAACAATGGGGAAAATTTTGATGCTTTTATAATCCAATTTGACATTTATCATGTAGCCCATGTGGAAGAACGGGTACCCTTTATGAAAAGTTGTAAACAGGACATTGTATTTACTTGCAACTTTAATTTATGTGATGCTTGAACTATGTGGTTTGTGCACCCTAATTTATATGATCCAAATGTTCTAGGATATTGTAAGAATGGCTAGTTGGACTAGTTCTTTTGTTATACAAGATAGTAATTATGTATTATCATGCAAATGAACAACACCGTTTGTTAGACTATTGGGTTGGTTACATTTGCTTTGATTATGATGATGGTAATTTTTTTCGCTCATGCAATTCATTTTGTCTACCTGCTTTACCATTTTCATGTGCCCTAAGTTACCGAGATTGATGGATGAAGCTCTTTCTATATTTCTAGCATAGTTGTGATCTATAAATCATGTCATTTTATGCTTGAACTTAGCTCTAGGAAGGAATACTAATCAATTGGAAATGTTGTAATCTCGATCAAGTGTAATATATGTCACAATGATGTGAAATTATGATAACTTGGTTTTTTTTCTCATTCCATATATGTAGATCTTGACTCATTAGATGCTCTATTGAACCCAATATCCTCCCTAACCCTCAATTTTATTACTTTGAGCCTTTTTATGCTCGGTCGATGAGTTGGATTTGATTAAACAATACTTTGTGCGTATGTATGCCTTCAATTTGAGTTTTGAACTAAGTACCATGCTTATTATGTGTAATCAACTTGTAATCAAAATTGAACCCATTCAATAAGCTCTTTTTTCTATCAAACATATATCATGTTGTAGATAATTCAATTATCTTTCTAATGGCGCAATTGAAGGGAGGCGCCCCTGGCTGCCAAGTTAGTGATCCAGATGACTCATGATATAACTAGTTTTGACCCTTGATTCGATCGCATGGATCTCCCTTTGTGATCCAACAACCCGAGACTCATCCCCTACCCTGGCTCGTACACTGTGCAAATGGACATGATGTTAGTCGCTTTGCGACTACCAATCCCCCCTCATGCCTCTTTGGCCACGATTGCTGCCATTTTTTGTTTCGTCTTGAGACCCTCTTAGTTTCCCCTCTATTTTTCATTTCATTTCGTGCCCTATCGCTCCTCTCCTTTTGCTTCGTCTTCATCCTGCTCTCATGGTGTCGCCGTCGAGGCCTCCTTCAACGAGCGAGTTGTGAGCTCCCTCAGGCGCAACTGAGGGTACCCCCAACCTCACAACGGCTAGCTAAGACTAGTCGGCCCTCTCCCATGTCGTGTGGATGTCTTCTTCGCAAACTGCTTGGAGCTCCGACGAGCTCCCTGCCATAGCACCGCCGCGCCTAAAGGCTGAGTCTTGAACGGACAACAAAATGGAGAGTGTTGGCTAAATTGGACATTATTATAATCTCTTTGTTTTGATGATGACAAACATTTTATTCTTGAGGATCTAACGTGCTACTTGAGTGTTGCAGGATCTAGGTGGATGATGACACAACTTTGAAAGATCTATATGCTTCAAAATGCTTTAATTTCATGATTGTAATCAAATGTAAAAACTTGTACAAGTATATAGTGTACAAGTACTTAGATATCATGTAAATCAAGCGTTTAGATACTCCCTAGCCAATCACAACACTTAGATAGGTCATCTCCTACAATAGTGTCACAAACTACACATTGATACACACACTTAGTACATAGTTTAAAATATTAAAACAAAGTCATTCTCGATCGACAAACTTCTCAACCGAGACACTCTCAGTCGACAATCTCCTCGACCGAGATTGACCCAAGTAGCCGTAGACACAACAAACAAGGTAGTTGAGAGTTGGAATCAAACGTTATACACACTTTCTCCAGACTGTCACTCGGTCGACAAAATCTTCGACTGACATGACTCTCGGTCGACAATTCCTCGACCGAGAAGAGCTCTCTCTGCACTTTTCAAAATAAATCAACTAGCCGTTGCTAAAGCAATTAGTTGATACTTAATAGCTAGTTAAGCACTAAGAACCCCCTAGAAAGTGTCTAGAACGTCCTTAAGCACTCATAGGCCATTCTTATAAATATGACATACCTTAGGACACCCAATACACACTTGTGCAATACTTGAGCATACTACTTGCAATTGGCAATCATCTATTATGAGCAATTGAGCAACTCTAGCATTTTCAAATCTTTCCCATTGCTACAATTTTGTGTCTTATAGGCTAGCATCTCCTACCCACATCACTTATACTTCCATACACATTGGTTAGGAGATCAAAACGCTTGATATAGGAATCAAGCCTTGTGCTACAAGTGGTAATTATAATTTCTATTTCCCTTCTTGTTCTTTCTTATTGCTTGTACTCTCCTTGCTACTCCTAAGGTTGGAGGGTGGGGATTGGAGAGGGCTTGATCTTCTCAGTGGAGAAGGAGGACTTTGGACTACTTCAAAAAGGCTGTCTCAACGGGAAGCTACTTTAAGAGGAAGGCTACTTCAAGGGGAGTTTGAAGTTACTTTAAGAAAGACAACTTCGAGGTTGGTGAGACTACTTCAAGGGGAGTTTGAAGTTACTTTAAGAAAGACAACTTCGAGGTTGGTGAGACTACTTCAAGGTGAAGGCTGTCCAAAGAGTGGTGAAAGTGTTGTAATTTGATGTAACATCTTTGCGAGTTAATAAAATTAAATACTTTCAAAATCTCAATTGGAAACAATTATGTAGTGGATTGACTCCTTTAGTTTTTGCTAAAGGTGGAACCACTCTAAACACCTTGCCTTTTCTTATTATGTCATTTGTGGTTGTATGGGTTGAATTATTATTAAAATTTTTATAAAATCCTATTCACCCCCCTCTAGTGGTGTTTTCATTCGGTATTAGAGCGAGGTTTTAAGGAACTCTAACAAAGTCTTGAAGATTGGGTGATGGAGTACTCAACAACCTCAACTTGGAAAGGACACTCGTGGCTAGACCTCCACCTTTTGATGGCAACAACTACACCTATTGGAAGAAGAGGATGAAATTCTATTTTCAAGGAATTAGCTGGGATCTATGGAGGATGGTATCAAATCCATATGACTTTCCTCAAACAAAATATGTAACTTGGGATGCTAATACGGTAAAATCAATCCAAATGAATGCAAAAGCTGTAAGTATACTCTATTGTTCAATCTCCGTTGATGAATTTAATAGAATATAAAATTGCGAGACAACATATGAGATATGGCATAGACTATCTATAACCTATGAAGGAACTGTTCAAGTTAAGAATTCTAAAATCGGAATGATTAAACAAAAGTTTGAACAGTTTCGAATGGATCAAAATGAGTCTATTAGTGAAATGTATGCAATGTTTTCTTCTATTATTAATGGTTTGAATGCTTTAGGTAAATCAATTAGTGAAGAGGATCAAGTGTCAAAAATCCTTAGGTGTTTGCCTCCAAAGTACAAACCAAAAGTAACTACAATCGAAGAAGCCAATGACCTCACTCAACTAAGGATGGAGCAACTCATTGGTAACCTAGAAGCAAATGAGGCAACCTTGGAGGAAGAAAAAAGATTGGTAGCTGAACACAAGGAGAAAAGAAATGACATTGCATTCAAAGCAACAACCAAAAATAGTCATGACACAAGTGAAGAAGACAGTGAAGAAAAAATACTCATTATAAATGGTAAGCAGTATAGAAGTTTTAAAACTAACAAAATTTCTAGTGTTTCTTCCTCCAGTTGCTTTGAATGTGAAAAAAAGGGACACATGAAAGGTGATTGTCCAAAACTCAAGAAGGGGAAGAAATAATCTCACAAGAAGAAAGAAAGAGCATATAAAGTTGCATGGGATGATTCAAGTGATGATTGTGAAGATGGAAAACAAGAAGTAGAATGTCTTATTGCTACAACCAATGAAGAAGAAGAAGAAGAGGTAAGTCTTTTTGATCTACCAAAAGAAGATCTAATTGCTAGTCTTCAAGATACACATGAGAAATATATTGATTGCAAAAAGAAACTAAAGAAAGCTACTAAAACTAATGAAGACTTGTATGTTAGATTAAATAATCTTTCTTTTGAAAAGGATAGTATTGATTATGAAAATCTTACCTTGAAATCATCTTTAAATGATTGTAATATGAAGTTACTTACTTTAGAAACAAATCATTATCTTCTTTCTCAAGAAAATGTTGATTTGCTTGCAAAACTGCATAATTCTCAGACTCAACCTATCCTATGCAATCATCTACATTATGATGTTGTTGTTAAAGAAAAAGATGCTTTATCATCCAATCTAGATCAAACAAAGCTAGATATCAAAAAGAAAATGGATGAGATTACCAAGTTACAAAGAGAGATTAATAGCTTGAGAAACAATGATGTTCTTGATAAAATTCTGAATAATTCTTATAGTTATAATGGAAGGAGAGGTTTATGATATGTTTCAAAATGGAAATACTATCAACCTAAACCTAGAAGAACACAAGCACCCAAGGCCAAGATTATGTATGTACCCAAGAACGACTCAATCACTAGAAATGAGATTGACTCTATTAGTTATCATTATTGCTTACGTCTTGGACACTACTCTTTTTTATGCCCATATAAGAAAAGGAATGATGATCTAGTTTGGGTTCCTAAAACTTTGAGATTTGAATTTGATTAGTTCAAATTTGACCTAAAACGCTACTTCAATATACAAATGTCATATCTCAACAAAATTAAGCTTTAACTTTCATATTCTTGTACCTTGCTTGCAAATAATTACTGAAAAACAATACAAAAACATTTTCGGTCGAGAAAATGTTCGACCAAGAACACTTTCGGTCGAGAATTAGTCGACCGAGCAGGTTACTGTCTTTAAGCTTGCAACAATCTGATAAAACATTTACAAACAACAACATACTCGGTCGAAAAAACTTCGACCGAGATAGATTCGATCGAAGAATAGTTCGACCGAATCAAGTTCTGCTGGACCTGTTTAATTGATCCATCTTGCTATCAATTTGCTATAAATGATTGATTTAATTTGCAAATCAAGAATGAATCTTGGAGACAAATCTTTAAACATTTTGATAAGCTTGCATTATGACTTACTAATATACTTTGATTAAACTTGTTACAAAACATGGTGAGTTAATTACTATTTTATAATAATCCACATAGTTTGTCCTAAGTATTCCTTGGTCTATCTATATAAAAACCATGTGCCTTGAAATTTACTTTTAAATGATCATAACCATTGCATTATGGATATGCTTCTATTGTTCTATCATAATCATGGATATGCCTTTACTATTTCACCATGATCATTGTGTCTTCATCTTTTACTTTGTTTGCCTAAAATAATGCTTGATCTATTTATACAAACCATGAATGGATATTGCTTTCAAAATGATCATTGTGATTCAACTCATTACATATTAAGATGAATCTCTATGGCACAAATGCATCTTGACATACTAGCTAAATGATTATCTTGTGCTTAGCTTATGAAAAATGATATTCTTGTTATACATGATTAATACTCTATAAGCTATAAAAATGCTTAAATTGGAAATTTGCAGAAATTGCCTCTTGGTTGAAATCAAATTTGACTAAGGGGTGCCATGGTCGAAGTCAAGGTCGACCTAAAATAAGCTTGACAAAATGCTTAATTGTAAATCATTTCCTTGCACTTTATCTTAATATATTAAAAACAAGATTTTAGTGCATAGCTCTCATAAAAGGTTAACTTATTATACTTATTGTAACCTTAGAATCCTTAAATTATCTTGATTAAGGGGGACCTCACAAAAACTATCTTGACTATAAGAAGGAGCCTACAAAACTTTGTAAACATCATAAAGAAAATTTGAGGCTAGTTATGACTTTAGTATCTTTAAAGTAATTTTGGAGCCTACAATATCTATGAATATAATGGAATTTTCTAAACAAATCAGGGCTTAACATCCCGTGTATTTGGTTAGAGATACATTCATGTACTCTACTATAAGCTTAAAGGATTCTCATATCATTTTACGGGCTTAACATCTCTTATAAAATGGATGAGAAATCAAAACACATATGCCATGAATCTAAAAGAATCTCATATCATTTCAAGGCTTAACATCCTTTGCAAATGATTGAGAAATAAATTGTATCTAAATTTGACAATAAGTGGTTTGCATCCCTTGCTTTTAAAATTGAATATCTTATTAAGGGGGAGCATCTAATTATCAAATTAAGGGGGAGTAATAAAAGTCATACTTAATGATTATCATGGTTATCTTTTTGAAATGACAAAGGGGGATAAATAATATAAAATCAAAAATATTAATGAGTTTCATAATCATTCAGCCAACACACACTTGCAAATAAGAGAATGGCTACAAAAGGTAAACTTCAGGTATGAAACTCACATGATTTATATTTCCTTATTTTATATTTTGGAAATGTTTGTTATCTTCAAAAAGGGGGAGATTGTTTTTTATATTGAACATTATTATAATCCTTTTATTTTGATGATGACAAACATTTCATTCTTGAGGATCTAACGTGCTACTTGAGTGTTGCAGGAACTAGGTGGATACACAACTTTGGAAGATCTATATGCTTCAAAATGCTTTAATTTCATGATTGTAATCAAATGTAAAAACTTGTACAAGTATATAATGTACAAGTATTTAGACATAATATAAATCAAGCGTTTAAATCTTCCCTAGCCAATCACAATACTTAGATAGGTCATCCCCTACAATAGTGTCACAAACTGCACACCGATACACACACTTAGTACATAGTTTAAAACATTAAAACAGAGTCATTCTCGATCGACAAACTTCTCGACTGAGACACTCTCGGTCGACAATCTCCTCGACCGATAATGATCCAAATAGCCGTTAGACACACTTGCTCCAAACTGTCCTTCGGTCGACAAAAACTTTGACCGACATGACTCTCGGTCGACAATACCTCGACCGAGAAGAGCTCTGTCTGCACTTTTCAGAATAAATTAACAAGCCGTTGCTAAAGCAATTAGTTGATACCTAACGGCTAGTTAAGCTAAGAACCCCTTAGAAAATGGCTAGAACGTCCTTAAGCACTTATAGGCCATTCCTATAAATAAGACATGCATTAGGACACCCAATACACATTTGTGCAATACTTGAGCATGCAATTGTCAATCATCTCTTGTGAGCAATTGAACAATTATAGCATTTAAAAATCCTTCCCATTGCTACAATTTCGTGTCCTATAGGCTAACATCTCCTACCCACAAAACTTACACTTTCATACACATTGGTTAGGAGATCAAAATGTTGGTATAAGAAATCAAGCCTTGTGCTACAAACGGTAATTGTAATTTCTATTTTCCCTTCTTGTTCTTTTTATTGCTTGTACTCTCCTTGCTACTCCTAGGGTTGGAGGCTGCGGATTGGAGAGAGTTTGATCTTCTCGATGGAGAAGGAGGACATTGGACTACTTCAAGAAGGCTGTCTCAACATGAAGCTACTTTAAGAGGAAGGTTACTTCAAGGGGGAGCTTGAAGTTATTTCAAGGAAGGCTGCTTCGAGGTCGGTGACACTACTTCAAGGTGAAGGTTGTCCAAAGGGTGGTGAGAGTGTTGTAATTTTATGTAACATCCTTGCGAGGTAATAAAAGTAAATACTTTCAAAATTCCAATTGGAAATAATTGGGTAGTGGACCGACTCATTTAGTTTTTGCTAAAGGTGGAACCACTCTAAACACCTTGCCTCTTTATTATCTCATTTGTGGTTGCTTGAGTTGAATTATTATTAAATTTTTTATAAAACCCTATTCACCCCCTCTAGTGGTTTTTTCATTTGGTATCAGAGTGAGGCTTCAAGGAACTCTAACAATGTCTTGAAGAATGGGTCGCGGGGTACTCAACAACCTCAATTTGGAAGAGACACTCGTCCACCTTTTGATGGCACCAACTACACCTACTGGAAGAGGAGGATGTAATTCTATTTTCAAGGATTTAGTTGGGTCTATGGAGGATGGTTTCAAATCCATATGACTTTCCTCAAACAGAGTATACAACTTGGGATGCTAATATGGTAAGATCAGCCCAAATGAATGCAAAAGTTGTAAGTATACTCTATTGTTCAATCTCCGTTGGTGAATTTAATAGAATATCAAATTATGAGACAACATTGGAGATATGGCATAGACTATCTATAACCTATGAAGGAACCGTTCAAGTTAAAAATTCTGGAATCAGAATGCTTAAACAAAAGTTTGAATAATTTCGTATGGATTAAAATGAGTCTATTAGTGAAATGTATGCAAACTTTTCTACTATTGTTAATGGTTTGAATGCTTTAGGTAAAATAATTAGTGAAGAGGATTCAGTGTCAAAAATCCTTAGGTGTTTGCCTCCAAAGTACAAACCAAAAGTGACTGCAATCGAAGAAACCAATGACCTCACTCGACTAAGGATGGAGCAACTCATTGGTAACCTAGAAACAAATGAGGCAACCTTAGAGGAAGAAGAAAGATTGGTAGCTGAACACAAGATGGAGAAAAGAAATGACATTGCATTCAAAATATCAACTAAGAATAGTAATGACACAAGTGAATAAGATAGTGAAGAAGAAACACTCATTATAAATGGTAAGCAGTATAGAAGTTTTAAAACTAACAAAATTTCTAGTGTTTCTTCCTCCAGTTGCTTTGAATGTGGCAAAAAGGGACACATGAAAGGTGATTGTCTAAAACTCAAGAAGGGGAAAAAATCATCTCACAAGAAGAAAGAAAGAACATATAAGGCTGCATGGGATGATTCAAGTGATGATAGTGAAGATGGAAAAGAAGAAGTAGAATGTCTTATTGCTACAACGAATGAAGAAGAAGAAGAAGAAGTAAGTCTTTTTGATCTACCAAAAGAAGATCTAATAGCTAGTCTTCAAGATACACATGAGAAATATATTGTTTGCAAAAAGAAACTAAAGAAAGCTACTAAAACTAATGAAGACTTGTATGTTAGATTAAATCATCTTTCTTTTGAAAAGGATAGTATTTCTTCTGAAAATCTTACCTTGAAATCATCTTTAAATGATTGTAATATGAAATTACTTACTTTAGAAACAAATCATGATCTTCTTTCTCAAGAAAAAGTTGATTTGCTTGCAAAACTGCATGATTCTCAGACTCAACCTATCCTACACAATCATCTAGATTATGATGCTGTTGTTAAAGAAAAAGATGTGTTATCATCCAATCTAGATCAAGCAAAACTAGATATCAAAAAGAAAATGGATGAGATTACCAAGTTACAAAGAGAGATTAATAGCTTGAGAAACAATGATGTTCTTGGTAAAATTTTGAATAATTCTTCTAGTTATAATGGAAGGAGAGGTTTAGGATATTTTTCAAAAAGGAAATACTATCAACCTAAACCTAGAAGAACACAAGCACCCAAGGCCAAGATTATGTATGTACCCAAGAATGACTAAATCTCTAGAAATGAGATTGACTCTATTAGTTATCATTATTGCTTGCGTCTTGGACACTACTCTTTTTTATGCCCATACAAAAAAAGGAATGATGATCTAGTTTGGGTTCCTAAAACTTAGAGATTTGAATTTGATTAGTTGAGATTTGACCTAAAACGTTACTTTGATATGCAAATGTCATATCTCAACAAAATTGAGCTTTAACTTTCATATTCTTGTACCTTGCTTGCAAATAATTACTAAAAAACAATACAGAAACATTCTCAGTCGAGAAAATGTTTGACCGAGAACACTGTCGGTCGAGAATTAGTCGACCGAGAAAGTTACTGTCTTTAATCTCGCAACAATCTGATAAAACCTATACAAATAACAACATACTCGGTCGAGAAAAATTTCGACCGAGATAAATTTGATTGAAGAATAGTTCAACCGAATCAAGTTTTGTTGAACCTGTTTAATTGATCCAATTTGCTATCAATTTGCTATAAATGATTGATTTAATTTGCAAATCAAGAATGAATCTTGGAGACAAATCTTTAAACATTTTTATATTCTTGCATTATGACTTACTAATATACTTTGATTAAACTTGTTACAAAACATGGTGATTTAATTACTATTTTATAATAATCCACATGATTTGTCCTAAGTATTCCTTGGTCTATCTATATAAAAACCATGTGCCTTGAAATTTACTTTTAAATGATCATAATCATTTCATTATAGATATGCTTCTATTGTTAATCATGGATATGCATTTACTATTTCACCATGATCATTGTGTCTTCATCATTTACTTGGTTTGCCTAAAATAATCATTGATCTATATATACAAACCATGAATGGATATTGCTTTCAAAATGATCATTGTGATTCAGCTCATTACATATTAAGATGAATCTCTATGGCACAAATGCATCTTGACATACTAGTTAAATGATTATCTTGTGTTTAGCTTATGGAAAATGATATTCTTGTTATACACGATTAATACTCTGTAAGCTATAAAAATGCTTAAATTGGAAATCTGCAGAAATTACCTCTTGGTTGAAATCAAATTTGACTAAAGGGCGCCATGGTCGAAGTCAAGGTCAACCTAAAATAAGCTTGAAAAAATTCTTAATTGTAAATCATTTCCTTGCACTTAATCTTAATATATTGAAAACAAGATTTTAGTGCATAACTCTCATAAACGATTTACTTATTATACTTATTGTGACCTTAGAATCCTTAAATTATCTTGATTAAGGGGGAGCTTAGAAAAACTATCTTGACTATAAGAAGGAGCCTACAAAACTTTATAAACATCATAAAGAAAATTTGAGGCTAGTTATGACCTTAGTATCTTTAAAGTAATTTTGGAGCCTACAATATGTATGAATATAATGGAATTCTCTAAACAAATCATGGCTTAAAATCTTGTATATTTGGTTAGAGATACATTCATGTACTCTACTATAAGTTTGAAGGATTCTCATATCATTTTCAGGGCTTAACATCCCTTATAAAATGGATGAGAAATCAAAACACATATGCCATGAATCTAAAAGAATCTCATATCATTTCAAGTCTTAACATCCTTTGCAATTGATTGAGAAATAAATTATGGCTAAATTTGACAATAAGTGGTTTGCATCCCTTACTTTTAAAACTGAATATCTTATTAAGGGGAGCATCTAATTATCAAATTAAAGGGGAGTAATAAAAGTCATACTTAATGATTATCATGGTTATCTTTTTGAAATTACAAAGGGGGAGAAATAATATAAAATCAAAAATATTAATGAGTTTCGTAATCATTCGGCCAGCACACACTTGCAAACAAGAGAATGGCTATAAAAGGTAAACTTCAGGTATGAAACTCACATGATTTACATTTCCTTATTTTATATTTTAGAAATGCTTGTCATCTTCAAAAAGGGGGAGATTGTTGGCTAAATTGGACATTATTATAATCCCTTTGTTTTGATGATAACAAACATTTTATTGTTGAGGATCTAACGTGCTACTTGAGTGTTGCAGGAACTAGGTGGATGACACAACTTTGGAAGATCTATATGCTTCAAAATACTTTAATTTCATGATTGTAATCAAATGTACAAACTTGTACAAGTATATAATGTACAAGTACTTAGATATCATGTAAATCAAGTGTTTAGATGTTCCCTAGCCAATCACAACACTTAGATAGGTCATCCCCTACAATAGTGTCACAAACTGCACATTGATACACACACTTAGTACATAGTTTAAAACATTAAAACAGAGTCATTCTCGGTCGACAAACTTCTCGACCGAGACACTCTCGGTCTATAATCGCCTCGACCGAAATGACCCAAGTAACTGTTAGACACAACAGACAAGGTAGTTGGGAGTTGGAATTGAACGTTATACACACTTGCTCCAAACTGTCCCTCGGTCGAGAAAAACTTCGACCGACATGACTCTCGGTCGATAATTCCTCGACTGAGAAGAGCTATGTCTGCACTTTTCAGAATAAATTAACTAGCCGTTGCTGAAGCAATTAGTTGATACCTAACAGCTAGTTAAGCACTAAGAATCCCCTAGAAAGTGTCTATAACGTCCTTAAGAACTCATAGGCCATTCCTATAAATAGGACATGCCTTAGGACACCCAATACACACTTGTGCAATACTTGAGCATACTACTTGCAATTGGCAATCATCTCTTGTGAGCAATTGATCAACTTTAGCATTTGCAAATCCTTCCCATTGCTACAATTTCGTGTCCTATAGACTAACATCTCCGACCTACATCACTTACACTTCCATACACATTGGTTAGGAGATCAAAACGCTTCATATAGGAAATCAAGGCTTGTTCTATAAGCGGTAATTATAATTTGTATTTTTCCTTCTTATTCTTTCTTATTGCTTGTACTCTCCTTGCTACTCCTAGGGTTGGAGGCTGCGGATTGGAGAGGGTTTGATCTTCTCGGTGGAGAAAGAGGACTTTGGACTACTTCAAGAAGGCTGTCTCAACGGGAAGCTGCTTCAAGGGGGAGCTTGAAGTTACTTCAAAGAAGGCTGCTTCGAGGTTGGTGAGACTACTTCAAGGTGAAGTCTGTCCAAATGGTGGTGAAAATGTTGTAATTTTATGTAACATCCTTGCGAGGTATTAAAATTAAATACTTTCAAAAATCTCAATTGGAAACAATTGGGTAGTGGACTGACTCCTTTAGTTTTTGCTAAAGGTGAAACCACTCTAAACACCTTGCCTCCTTCTTATTATCTCATTTGTGGTTGCTTGAGTTGAATTATTATTAATTTTTTTATAAAACCCTATTCACCCCCCTCTAGTGGTTTTTTCATTTGGTATCAGAGCGAGGCTTCAAAGAACTCTAACAAAGTTTTGAAGAATGGGTGACGGGGTACTCAACAACCTCAACTTAGAAGGGACACTCGTGGCTAGACCTTCACCTTTTGATGGGACCAACTACACCTACTGGAAGAGGTGGATGCAATTCTATTTCTAAGGAATTATCTGGGATCTATGGAGGATGGTGTCAAATCCATATGACTTTCCTCAAATAGAGTATGCAACTTAGGATGCTAATACGGTAAGATCAGCCCAAATGAATGCAAAATCTATAAGTATACTCTATTTTTCAATCCCCGTTGGTAAATTTAATAAAATATCAAATTGTGAGACAACAAATGAGATATGGCATAGACTATCTATAACGTATGAAAGAACTGTTCAAGTTAAGAATTCTAAAATCAGAATGCTTAAACAAAAGTTTGAACAGTTTTGTATGGATCAAAATGAGTCTATTAGTGCAATGTATGCAAAATTTTCTTCTATTGTTAATGGTTTTAATGCTTTAGGTAAAGCAATTAGTGAAGATGATCAAATGTCAAAAATCCTTAGGTGTTTGCCTCCAAAGTACAAACCAAAAGTGACTGCAATCGAAGAAGCCAATGACCTCACTCGACTAAGGATGGAGCAACTCATTGGTAACCTAGAAGCACATGAGGCAACCTTGGAGGAAGAAGAAAGATTGGTAGCTGAACACAAGAAGGAGAAAATAAAGGACATTGCATTCAAAGCATCAACCAAGAATAGTCATGACACAAGTGAAGAAGATACACTCATTGTAAATGGTAAGCAATATAGAAGTTTTAAAACTAACAAAATTTCTAGTGTTTCTTCCTCCAGATGCTTTGAATGTGGCAAAAAGGGACACATGAAAGGTGATTGTCCAAAACTCAAGAAGGGGAAGAAATCATCTCACAAGAAGAAAGAAAGAGCATATAAAGCTGCATGGGATGATTCAAGTGATGATAGTGATGATGGAAAAGAAGAAGTAGAATGTCTTATTGCTACAACCAATGAAGAAGTAGAAGAGGTAAGTCTTTTTGATCTACCAAAAGAAGATCTAATTGCTAGTTTTCAAGATACACATGAGAAATATATTGATTGCAAAAAGAAACTAATGAAAACTACTAAAACTAATGAAGACTTGTATGTTAGATTAAATAATCTTTCTTTTGAAAAGGATAGTATTGCTTCTGAAAATCTTACCTTGAAATCATCTTTAAATGATTGTAATATGAAGTTACTTACTTTAGAAACAAATCATGATCTTCTTTATCAAGAAAAGGTTGATTTGCTTGCAAAACTGCATAATTCTCACATTCAACCTATTATATGCAATCATCTAGATTATGATGTTGTTGTTAAATAAAAAGATGTTTTATCATCAAATCTAGATCAAGCAAAGCTAGATATCAAAAAGAAAATGGATGAGATTACCAAGTTACAAAGAGAGATTAATAGCTTGAGAAATAATGATGTTCTTGATAAAATTCTGAATAATTCTTCTAGTTATAATGGAAGGAGAGGTTTAGGATATGTTTCAAAAGGGAAATACTATCTACCTAAACCAAAAAGAACACAAGCACCCAAGGCCAAGATTATGTATGTACCCAAGAATGACTCAATCCCTAGAAATGAGATTGACTCTATTAGTTGTCATTATTGCTTGCGTCTTGGACACTACTCTTTTTCATGCCCATACAAGAAAAGGAATGATGATCTAGTTTGGGTTCCTAAAACTTAGAGATTTGAATTTGATTAGTTGAGATTTGACCTAAAATGTTACTTTGATATACAAATGTCATATCTCAACAAAATTGAGCTTTAACTTTCATATTCTTGTACCTTGCTTGCAAATAATTACTGAAAAACAATACAGAAACATTCTCGGTCGAAAAATGTTCGACCAAGAACACTTTCAGTTGAGAATTAGTCGACCGAGAAGGTTATTGTCTTTAAGCTTGCAATAATCTGATAAAACCTGTACAAACAGCAGCATAATCGGTCGAGAAAATCTTCGACCGAGATAAATTTGATCGAAGAATAGTTCGACCGAATCAAGTTCTGCTGAACCTGTTTAATTGATCCAGTTTGCTATCAATTTGCTATAAATGATTGATTTAATTTGCAAATCAAGAATGAATCTTGGAGACAAATCTTTAAATTTTTTGATAAGCTTGCATTATGACTTACTAATATACTTTGATTAAGCTTGTTACAAAACATAGTGATTTAATTACTATTTTATAATAATCCACATGGTTTGTCCTAAGTATTCCTTGGTCTATCTGTATAAAAACCATGTGCCTTGAAATTTGCTTTTAAATGATCATAATCATTGCGTTATGTATATGCTTCTATTGTTCTATCATAATCATGGATATGCCTGTACTATTTCACCATGATCATTGTGTCGTCATCTTTTACTTGGTTTGCCTAAAATAATCCTTGATCTATATATACAAACCATGAATGGATATTGCTTTCAAAATGATCATTGTGATTCAGCTCATTACATATTAGGATGAATCTCTATGGAACAAATGCATCTTGACATACTAGTTAAATGATTATCTTGTGCTTAGCTTATGGAAAATGATATTCTTATTATACATGATTAACACTCTGTAAGCTATAAAAATGCTTAAATTGGAAATTTGCAGAAATTGCCTCTTGGTTGAAATCAAATTTGACCAAGGGGCACCATGGTCGAAGTCAAGGTCGACCTAAAATAAGCTTGACAAAATGCTTAATTGTAAATCATTTCCTTGCACTTAATCTTAATATATTGAAAATAAGATTTTAGTGCATAACTTTCATAAAAGGTTAACTTATTATACTTATTGTGACGTTAGAATCCTTAAATTATCTTGATTAAGGGGGAGCTCACAAAAACTATCTTGACTATAAGAAGGAGCCTACAAAACTTTGTAAACATCATTAAGAAAATTTGAGGCTAGTTATGACCTTAATATCTTTAAAGTAATTTTGGAGCCTACAAAATGTATGAATATAATGGAATTTTCTAAACAAATCAAAGCTTAACATCCATTGTATTTGGTTAGAGATACATTCATGTACTCTACTATAAGCTTAAAGGATTCTCATATTATTTTCAGGGCTTAACATCCCTTGTAAAATGGATGAGAAATTAAAACACATATGCCATGAATCTAAAAGAATCTCATATCATTTCAAGGCTTAACATCCTTTGCAAATGATTGAGAAATAAATTGTGGCTAAATTTGACAATAAGTGGTTTGCATCCCTTGCTTTTAAAATTGAATATCTTATTAAGGGGGAGCATCTAATTATCAAATTAAGGGAGAGTAATAAAATTCATACTTAATGATTATCATGGTTATCTTTTTGAAATGACAAAGGGGGAGAAATAATATAAAATAAAAAATATTAATGAGTTTCATAATCATTCAGCCAACACATGATTGCAAACAAGAGAATGGTTACAAAAGGTAATCTTCAGGTATGAAACTCGCATGATTTACATTTCCTTATTTTATATTTTGGAAATGTTTGTCATCTTCAAAAATGGGGAGATTGTTGGCTAAATTGGACATTATTATAATCTCTTTGTTTTGATGATGACAAACATTTCATTTTTGAGGATCTAACGTGCTACTTGAGTGTTGCAGGAACTAAGTGGATGACATAACTTTGGAAGATCTATATGCTTCAAAATGATTTAATTTCATGATTGTAATCAAATGTAAAAATTTGTACAAGTATATAATGTACAAGTTCTTAGATATCATTTAAATCAAGCGTTTAGATTTTCCCTAGCCAATCACAACACTTAGATAGGTCATCCCCTACAATAGTGTCACAAACTGCACACTGATACACACTTAGTACATAGTTTAAAATATTAAAATAGAGTCGTTCTCGGTCGACAAACTTCTCGACCGAGACTCTCTCGGTCGACAATCTCCTCGAACGAGAATGACCCAAGTAGCCGTTATACACATAAAACAAGATAGTTGGGAGTTGGAATCGAACGTTATACACACTTGCTCCAGACTGTCCCTCGGTCGACATAAACTTCGACCGACATGACTCTCGGTTGACAATTCCTCGATAGAGAAGAGCTCTGTCTGCATTTTTTAGAATAAATTAACTAGTCGTTGCTAAAGCAATTAGTTGATACCTAACGAGTAGTTAAGCACTAAGAACCCCCTAGAAAGTATCTAGAATGTCCTTAAGCACTCATAGGCCATTCCTATAAATAGGACATGCCTTAGGACACCTAATACACACTTGCGCAATACTTGAGCATACTACTTGCAATTGGCAATCATCTCTTGTGAGCAATTGAGCAATTCTAGCATTTGCAAATCCTTCCCATTGCTACAATTTCGTGTCCTATAGACTAGAATCTCCTACCCACAACACTTATACTTCCATACACATTGGTTAGGAGATCAAAATGCTTGATATAGGAAATCAAGCCTTGTGCTACAAGTGGTAATTGTAATTTCTATTTTCCCTTCTTGTTCTTTCTTATTGCTAATACTCTCCTTGCTACTCCTAGGGTTGGAGGCTGCGGATTGGAGAGGGTTTGATCTTCTCGGTGGAGAAGGAGGATTTTGGACTACTTCAAGAAGGTTGTCTCAACGGAAAGCTACTTCAAGAGGAAGGATACTTCAAGGGGGAGCTTGAAGTTACTTCAAGGAAGGCTGCTTCGAGGTTGGTGAGACTACTTCAAGGTGAAGGCTATCCAAAGGGTGGTGAAAGTGTTGTAATTTCATGTAACATCCTTGTGAGGTAATAAAATTAAATACTTTCAAAATCCCAATTAGAAACAATTGGGTAGTAGACTGAATCCTTTAGTTTTTGCTAAAGGTGGAACCACTCTAAACACTTTGCCTCCTTATTATCTCATTTTTGGTTGCTTGAGTTGAATTATTATTAAATTTTTTATAAAATCCTATTCACCCCCCTCTAGTGGTTTTTTTAGAGAGGACAGTTGTGAGTTGTCGATCCCCGTCGTGTCCTATGCTAGACCAACTTTGCACGGCTGGATCGAACCCTTCTTCCGTGCGTTTGTCTCGGCCCCCAACAAGGTAGAAAGTGGTGCCTAGCGATGGGTGATGGTTGCGTGCCGTGAGCCACCGCTTTGTATTAAGTGCTATCGTTAAGTTTTCTAGAGTTGTTTCCATGTCTTGTTCGTTATCATGTTTCTTAGGCAAGCAAGTTTTGTATTGCTCTTAAATTGTTTACATGTCTTTTCATAGCGTACTTAATGTTTTAGCATTATTATGTTTTGTTTATCAAATTTTGAGTCGTCAGTTAAAGATCCACTGTGCTCAAGGCTCTACTCTATGAATTGAAACACCAATGAGATGCTAGAATTGGAATGGATACATATCTCTTATCTCTATGCTTAGTATCTTGTTATCTCTTGTTGTTACTGCTTTTACATATATATTGCTTGTGTGGAAGATTTGCGCCATTCTACGGACGGACGCCCAAGTCACTTGCCTTTGGCTAAGTAGACAAAGGAGTGTGGACCTAGGGTAACAAACGGTTCTGTGACAGAAATCATATTCTTATACCATCTAAAGATGACTATAATGCCATGCTCTGGTTATATAAAAACAAGCTTCTTGTTATTTTAGTCAAGAAATCCGGATTTAAGAAATATTAGTTTTGAAAGTATAGGGAGTCATTGAAAGATCCCTATGACTGGACTACCAACCATGAAAGATAGAAGTATAAGAAGTCATTACTTTGATAGGCTTACCAGTTATATACTTGTATACTATATCCTATGTTATACTTTTAATGTCCAGAATTGAACCCGGTTTTATAATATGTAACCCGGAACCAAGCCTGAATTGTAAATTTGTGTTAATTGCACATGATATGTAGTAATTTATACATGATTAGAACTTGTATTCTTTAAATTTTTCAAACCAAATTTAATCCGGATGATCAAATCACCACCCCAAACCGACCCAGTTTTAATTCAGACATCAATATCCAAACAGAAAACCAACCCGGATTGGTAAAATCCAAAACCGCAACTAAATTTTTTCGGGTCGGACAAGATCCCTAAGTTTAACAACAAATTATGTTCTAAATTTTGGTGTAGCTTAGGGATGAGGAAATATAATGTTCTAGTCACATGGTTGGCGGCCAATGTAGACACGATCAATTCTAGCCTACCGAACCATGGATAAAAGATGGGTTTTCCAAGAGCCCATTAGCCTTCATCTTATTAATAAGGGATTGACAAAACCTATCCACAAACACTGGTACACCAAACAAAATTGAACCCATTCAATAAACTCTTTTTTCTATCAAACATCTATCATGTTGTAGATAATTCAATTATCTTTCTAATGGCGCAATTGAAGGGAGGCACCCCTGCCAAGTCAGTGATCCGGATGACTCATGATATAACTAGTTTCGACCCTTGATCTGATTGCATAGATCACCCTTCGCGATCCAGCAGCCCGAGACTTATCCCCTACCCTCGATCGTACACTATGCAAATGGACATGATGTTAGTCTCTTTGCGACTACCAATCCCCCCCTTCATGCCTCTTTGGCCACGATTGCCGCCATCTTTTGTTTCATCTTGAGCCCCTCTTGGTTTCCCCTCTATTTTTCATTTCATTTCGTGCCCTATCGCTCCTCTCCTTTTGGTTCGTCTTCATCCTGCTCTCATGGTGCCGCCGTCGAGGCCTCCTTCAATGAGCGAGCTGTGAGCTCCCTCAGGAATAGCTGAGGGTACCCCCGAACTCACAACAGCTAGTTGAGACTAGTCGACCCTCTCCCATGCCGTGTGGATGCCTTCTTCACGAACTGCTCGGAGCTCTGGTGAGGGTCCCCACCATAGCACCGTTGCGCCTAAAGGCTGAGTCTTGAATGAACATCAAAATGGAGAGGACAATTCTGAGTTGTCGATCCCCTTCGTGTCCTATGCTGGACCAACTTTGCACGGCCAGATCGAGCCCTTCCTCCGTGCGTTTGTCTCGGGGCCCAACAAGGTAGAAAGTGGTGCCTAGCGGTGGGTGAAGGTTGCGTGTCGCGAGCCACCACTTTGTATTAAGTGCTATCATTAAGTTTGCTAGAGTTGTTTCCATGTCTTGTTCGTTATCGTGTTTCTTAGGCAAGCAAGTTTTGTATTGCTCTTAAATTGTTTATATGTCTTTTTTGTAGCGTACTTAATATTTTAGCATTATTATGTTTTGTTTATCAAATTTTTAGTCGCCAGTTAAAGATCCACTGCGCTTAAGGCTCTACTCTATGAATTGAAACAACCAATGGGATGCTAGAATTGTAATGGATACATATCTCTTATCTCCATGTTTAGTATCTTGTTATCTCTTGTTGTTACTGCTTTTATATATATACCGCTTGTGTGGAAGATTTGCGCCATCCTACGGACGGACGCCCAAGTCACTCGCCTTTGGCTATGTAGACAATAGGAGTGTGGACCTAGGGTAACAAACGGTTTCGTGACAGAAATCATATTCTTATATCATCTAAAGATGACTATAATGCCATGCTCTGGTTATATAAAGACAAGCTTGTTGTTATTTAAGTCAAGAAATCCAGATTTAAGAAATATTAGTTTTGAAAGTATAGGGAGTCATTGCAAGATCCCTATGACTTGACTACCAACCATGAAAGATAGAAGTATAAGAAGTCATTACTTTGATAGGCTTACCAGTTGTATACTTATATACTATATCCTATGTTATACTTTTAATGTCCGGAATCGAACCCGATTTTATAATATGTAACCCGAAACCAAACCCGAATTGTAAATTTTTGTTAACTGCACATGATATGTAGTAATTTATACATGATTAGAACTTGTATTCTTTAAAATTTTCAAGCCAAATTTAATCTGGATGATCAAATCACCACCCCAAACCGACCCGGTTTTAATTCGGACATCAATATCCAAACCAAAAACCAACCCGGATTGGTAAAATCCAAAACCGAAACCAAATTTTTCCGGGTCGGACAAGATCCCTAAGTTTAACATAAAATTATGTTCTAAATTTTGGTGTAGCTTAGGGATGAGGAAATATAATGTTCCTGTCACATGGTTGGCGGCCAATGTAGACACAATCAATTCTAGCTTACCGAACCATGGATAAAAGATGGGTTTTCCACGAGCCCATTAGCCTTCATCTTATTAACAAGGGATTGACAAAACCTGTCAACAAACACTGGTACACCAAGGTACCTTGACTGGAAAGTCACCTTCTTTAACTCTAAGTAGATCTTAAACACTGGAGGGGGCCTTGGTGCTCAGGGACAACTGGCTTGAGCCATCACTTGAACTCGTTAAAACAATCTTAATATCTATCACACATTGTTTGCTGCCTTCTATGTAATTTAGAAGGCATCAACAAATAGAAGATGCTAATTGAGTTTCGCTTATCCAGTCAGAAGTCAGCTGTTTATTAAATTACTTTTAAATGTTATGAATTTGTTTTCACTGGGTTGATTGATGTATGTTGTTTCTTGTTACATGTTTTCTAAATATCTCCAAGTTTCTATGTTAGTATTTGTTATATATTTTTGAACAAATAAACTATTAGATTGTTGTGGATCTGAATCATCTTTGTTTGGTATGCAAATGCAGGTATCTTATTGTGGAAACTCGTAATGTCAAGAAGATGAATTTATCTAATAGAAAAAGGGGGTCAAGTAGCTGCAGTCAGCAATAACGGACGTCTTCAGAGATTTTGTACGTTTTGTATTTTGTGTGTCATCATAAGGCATTCTAAAATTCTGAACCGATTGACGATATGAATGCTAATGTATTTGAACCGTGGGATATCTAGCTTCTTGTTGTTGTATGGCTTATGGCTTGGCAATGTCTTGTATCAAATTTTGATTGAAAAAAATGATAAAAAATTACTTTTACACCAGCGTAATCATGTTAGTAAATGTGGCCCCACATTGGAGATAAGTTAGCATTCATATGTAGCTTTGACGGTATAAATATACGTTTTGATTGTTGTATATATATACTGCATACATTGTTTTACCTTGCATACATTGTTTTACCTACCAGTAGAATGGTAGTCCGTATTAGTACGTGTGTTCAAATGTATGTTAATTAAATTGACTACCGATGTGCTTTCATCTACCATATAATGGTAGTCAAAACATTTGCCTACCAAGCCAGTGGCTACCAAGTTTTTGCTACCGTTTTTTATTTATCTACCAGCGAGCTGGTAGTTTTATCTCTATTACCTACCATTTAAATGGTAGTCAGCGGCATGAATTTCTGTAGTGCCCAATATGTGAGAGAGAGGATGAAACCACTTTGCACGCCATCCGCGACTATGGGAAATCAAAAACAGTGTGGAGGGCCTTGCGGAGTCCAGAGAAGCCGGATTGGTTCTTCAACAACAGCTGGGAGGGCTGGCTCTCAAGAAATATGAAGGGGAGTGAGGAACACAGGACGCTATTCTTAATCTTCTGTTAGAGAAATTTGGAAGGATCAGAACGGTGAGGTTTTCAACAACAAGAAGACCAGCGAGGACCATCTGGCGCAGGCGATACTTTTTGAGCTGAAATCATGGTTAAATACATCTCAACACAAAATCCAACCGACTGAGAATGTATGGAAGCTACTAGAAGAGGGATGGGTTAAGGTCAATACTGATGCGGCAGGTCAGAGATACAATTGGGTTGTTGTCTGGGTCGCTAGAGACCATACAGGGAATTGGAAAGCTCAGGACTAGACATTTTAGAGGCGCCAAGATAAAGATAAAAAATGGACCCTTTGTATACTCTTATTTAACAAATTTAAATAAATATAAGTTTAGTCATCATTGTCATAAAAAATAGAATATGTTCTTACAAATGAAACTAAAAAGAACGTAAAAATTAAATATAGATATCTCCTTATCAAGCTTCACTCATCATATAAAACGACTTCTTCGAGCCTTTCTAGATGTAAAATCTTGAATAACGGTGTCAACATCAATATTTCTCAACATATCCTTCTCAATGCATATTGCCAAAATGTTCAATCTTTCTTGAGACATTGATGATCTAAGGTAGTTTTTCAGCAACTTTAGCTTCAAAAAACTCCTTTAAGCTACTGTCACTGGCATTGTCAACAAAATACGATAAGCAATTGAAATATGAGGGAAACAGTCTGTATCTTTCACAAATTCAAGAACTTCAATAATTGACTTTTGCTCTTCTGGCAAACTCAACTGCAATACTTTCAACTCGGAAAAAATCATCCAAGTTTATGTCTGATGAACTTTCATGAGAAAAAGTAGCATGAAACTTAGTGCAACATGCCTTTAGAGTAGCTTCATCCAATGATTTTAAAATCTCCGAGTTATATAGGAATCCAAAAGTATCTTCAAATATCTTCACTTGCTCAAATCTCTCCTTCAAAGAAGAGATTGCCATATCCACAACCACTAGAAAGTAATTAACTTGAAAAGACTCTTTCTCCATTTGAATAATATCATCATCATCATCATTCTCATCAAATTTTCTTTTCCTAACAATGCAACGCCTAACTTAAAAAGTTGTCTCAACATTCATCTCATAGACAATCTCAGTAGCAACAACAATACTAGAAGCAAACCCTTCATCTTTGAATTTCTCAAGAAAAGATACCATATATTTCAATAACTTAACAGTAGCATCAATGCAAACAAAATTGGATTATAACTTCTTACTTATTGTATTAACAATATATAAAATATCAGAGGCATGTTGAGTAAACCACACTGCCAAACACAGAAGACAACCAAAGTAAAAGACAGTGATGAGTTTATTGTGCCATTTTAAAAATTCATGTAGTATCGTTGTAACATCATTGTTTAAAAAAGCAAACACGTGACAAGAATAACAACTAAAATATTTTTTTTGTTAATTTGGACGTTTCCAAACACAAAATAGAAATACGTTGAAGCGAATATGAGAACAAAATCTTTATTTTCTAACAGTAGCATGTTCTGATTAATTAATTCCAATACACACGACGACAAGAGAATTACTAGTAGAATGTGATATTTAAAACCAAATCACAACCTAGTAACCGAGTACGTTGCAATCATTAGTCAATAATTTTGTATATTGTTCCACCGAATGTGAACAAACAGAACAAACTAGAGCGGGGAGCATATTGGTTTGTTGAAACTAGAGTTTCAGGGGAACCTATTTTCAGAAATTCAAGTTCAATTCCCAAAAATTGAGTTTGGATGATTGGTTTAGAAGTTCAATTTTTTAAAAGTCCATGGGATTGGTACTTTAAAATTCTAACAACATTTGATTTGAGTGTGCCCAATTGTACGAAATCATTTTCCTTTCATTATGTCATTTAAACTTCTTGATGTAAAGTATCTAAAACTGTATTTTATCAATGTGGAACTATACACGCCATGTAAGATAGTATATATATGGCGTGGATGATATCTAAAATGTATGAAACAAAAATTAAATGTATAATAATAAATTATAGCATCGCTATGAGAATGGTGCCCAAATTCATATACATATCTAATGTTTAGTAGCATAGATATATGTATAAGGGGTAAACAATAATGAAGCCGTCATTCATTCACATAGCATAAAACAATACATTCTGTGTCTTTATTCAGACTAACAATTTGTCAAATTGTGAGATCGATACAATTAGGTGACTGAAAGGAGTCGTCTTCTGTAGAAATATTAATAGCTGAACAATGATTTTGGTCGGCAGAACAAGAACAAGAGAAGAGGCCTATGCCAACAAAAAGATAGTAGCTTCATGCCGGCTGCAAAAGGCAGTCTGGTATTAGCCGATCGTTCACCGCCAGAGCCGAGGGAAAAGTTGCCGATTTGTTTCTAGGACAGAGCCGCCGAGAGAGAGGTTACCAGATTGCTATTAGGGCAGAGCCGCAAAATGAGCAAGACGGGAGCGAACGGAATTTGTTTTTACTTGTTTTCTTTCGGACTTCAGGGAACTCAGCCTATTTATACTTTGTGAAACTCAAGAAAGTTCTACGGAAGTAGTTTTCCAAATTATGAGCCCCCTTTTTTGTTGGGCTCCTCGGCGTCGGCCACATTGCATCCCCCCCCCCCCCCCCCCCCCCCCACAAAAGGATCCATACCTTATACAATAGGAGTTTGAAAGTAGATATCTGCCATGTTGGGCGAGCTTCCAACCCTGTCGCAGATGGCCTAGCCAAGCTGCACTTGAAAAACAATGTGGAAGTAATCCACCATCATGCATATCACACATAGTAGAGGCTGACAAAAAGCAATGTAGTTATAGAACACATAGCATGAATGATGTAGTTACTTCATTTTTGCTCCCAAGAGGAGGGCAGGATGAATAGATAGCCTCCCGACTTACTTAAAAAAAATACGCCTTTGGGTGAATCTTCACTCAACTTAAAGACTATTTGCTTACAAGATGAAATCAGGAGAGAGAAAGTGTGTAGAACCTTCAAAATATTAAATAAAGGTACAAACAACTCCAACATGTAAAATTACTGGCAAGTTCGTATCCAAAGAACTTAATGTGACTTGTGGGTGAAATTTCATTAAATTTAGAGAATCTTAAAGTCATTAATGCATGAACAAATAGAAAGTAATATTTCATTTATTTAAAACATAAAAATGTTCTCAAAAGGAAAATATAATTTCATAATCAAAATCTACATACCTTAATATCCTCTGTACAAAATATCATTCAATTTGGAGTTTATTTGCACCCTCAAAAGATGAAAGAGAAAAAGAAGAATAAATGCATTCACACTTTATTCCAATTCGATTTAGAATTCCACTTATTGTTACACGGATGATTTTATTTTTATTTTTATGCACACACCTTGTGTATCGTCAAATTATTGATCCAACGACCCTCATGTCGCCTTCCTCATGCGGTCGGGCTGCTACAGTGCCGCCGTGATTTTTGGTTTTTCTAATCCGCTTTTCTCGGTCATTACTCAGCGAAATCGAGTGATTTCTTTTCCAATAGATTCCAATCCACACCGCTTGATACCTTACTTGCCTCTTTTGATTGAGGAATTAGGAAATTCATAATTCTTGTGTCTCAAGGCATTCGGCCGACCTATCCACTCTCTGATTCTCGCCTCCCCACCTATAAATAGGGGTATGCATTTTGTCTTCGTCTCCTGTGCACTTGTTTCCTTGTCACAGTTTGTTCGAAGACCCCTCACGTTGCTATCATGATCAAATCCTTTACTTTGACCTTGCGGCGACATGTCCTTCTTCACCACGTCACCTCTGAACAAATTGATCACCTCAGTGAGTTAGTCAGACCCTATTCATCCTTTCTTCACTTTCGCTTCGCCAAATTAGCAAGTGTTGTGGTTTTGCCCAATCTTGCTCATGTGAGCAAATCTTTCATTTGTTGTGATGATAGACGAGACGAAGGGGGTAAAACCCCCATGGTTTTGGTTGATTTTTCCCCTCAGTTTTACTTCTTCCTTTCATTTTTTGCTTGGGGGTACTTTGGTCATTTCACCCCATTTTGTTTTCTTTTTCACGTTGATCGACTAGCTTGCTGGCTGTGGGGCTGGATGAGTTGGCTGCCCATGATTCAACAAACTTAGTGCGAGTGCCCTCTCCCTCTCTCTCCTCCTCTCTTGCTGCCTGTCTGTTTATTTGGCTTTTTGGATTTTTCTGATTGGTCGAGCTTTAAAAATTCATAATTAATTTTGTACTTATCCAAAAATTACAAATAAATAGTTATTGGATTATAAAAATAAGGGCTATCTAATGGTACTAGTTTCATTACCTAAATCTAATGTTTTATAAAGAGTATTTTTCAATGGATTTATCTAAGTAGATAATACCTTGCATAATTTATAACTAATAAATCATAAGTAAATAATAATAATAAAATATGTTATAAACTTAGAAAAAATAATCTAACACATGGCATGATTTTGATATCCTAATTTACTAATTTCAAAAAGGTGATTTTTAGGGTTTTGAATAATCAATTCAATTCTAACCCTAATTTCACATACATGATAATAGGTGCTTTGGAGACCTAGATTTAGATCTTGTAAGACCCTCCCTAAGAACACACATGTGCATAGTAGAAGCAACACAAAGTTATCCATAATTCGTGCACTCAAGGGGGTATTACATAAGACTGGCATTCATAACAACAATATAATCAATCACACAAACTGAAAATATGAAACGTTCTCATAATCGTTCTTATAAAAGGAACATGATAGATATCACATGGAAAACTAACTCAACATCTCGAGATATAGTCTCTACTCTAAATTTCTAAACATTAAAACATATAGTTGAGTATATAAACTTTAGGATCATCTTATAATTGGCACCCCACCAGATCTTATCATGCTCTGTTCTTGTACTCTAAATCTCTAAAATCTACTCTGCTTCTGCTCTCACATGTGGACATCTCACCCCCAACCATGCATTGGAAAAATAGTTGTTAGCATAAGTGACATGAGTATACATATTACGGAAGAGATAAAATGCTATAAAATATCTTTGAACACTATAAAAATGAATCTAACATTAAACTTTGTATAAGATTTGAAATATAAATCTATCTTCTTTCTTAGCTTATCTGTTATCTTTTTACTTTATCTTATCTTTCTCTAGAGACCTGTACTCTGGTACATGAGTCTCATGACTTGCACTAAAGTGCGTGGGTCACATAATCTGTACTTTGGGCATGGGTTATGTCTCTCTTATCTTATTCTCTTCCATTATACTTATAAATGAGATTATGTACATTCTCTGAACTAATGCATCTTTTATTTACAACTTTTATCTGACTGTGGCCACCATTATACAATAAGTCCTCTTGAATTGGCGTATCTACGCCCTGAATTGTTACCAAGGTAGCTCTGAATTGGCACTACATGCCTCTGAATGACACTGAGGTGTCACTGAATTGGCGTAACTACGCCTTGAATTGGTGCCGCAACACCTATGAATTGGAGTAAACACTCCTCTGAATTGGTAACATATGCCTCTGAATCGTCCTGGGACTACTGAATGAGGACTTATCATATAATGTCTTATGTGAAGGTTTCAACTTAATTATCTTAAGTCTAAACTTACTTAATTCTTAATCTGAACTGAAGCTGAATACTGATTGCTTTACTAAATTTTGAATCTGAACTTATCTTATATTAAAACTGAACACTAATAACTGAACTTATCTGAAACTGATTACTGAGTACTAAGCAGGAACTAAATTCTAAATTTGAATCTGAATCTTTTATTCTTAAGTGATAAACTGAATCCACAACTGAATGTGAATATGAATCTCAATTACTTTATAATTGAGATTTGGTTTAAAACCCTTATCATGTACCTTTATTCAAAATTTGTCTACTCACACAATGAGTAGTCTAAGTCTGAATCTAAATCTAATATCCTTATTATTTGGATAATCCTTAATATAATGCTCTAATATGATAGAAATGACTTAACTACTTTTGATACTAAATATATGACAACTAAGCCTAAAGTCTTAGGGAAAGGATCTGAACTAAATATGGAAATATGAAGTATATGATAGTTCTCAAGTATCAAATATCTCAACTAATGTGATTTCTGACAAGGTAACTCAATTTCTATAAAATCTCAATAAGTCTGATCTCAACACATTCATATGAACTTAAATCTTAAATCATAAAGTAGAAATCATATAGAGTCTCAACATTCAACTTAATCATGACTTAATGTCTCATACTTTGGTATTATCATCACAAACTCATGTTACAATATATTCTAATCCCAATAGTACACTTATCTTGGAAATTGGGTCATGGTCTACCATGTGCGACACCCATATTCTCACACAATACTTAACTTTTAAACACCAACCTTATTAAGGAATCTATTTTACTTTTTAATTTCTTAGATCATTACATATATAAGAAACCTTGATGACATGTTTCTCCTTGAAATCTCAATACATGATTACATCTATATTTAAGGGATATGATAGAAATGTATTTTCTTATCCTTCTTATGAACTTAACTCATGATCTAGAATCATTCCATGACACACCACTACTTAAGGTATTGAGCATATACAATTCCACAATCATAAGCACATAAAATCTTTCTTACATATTTAACCTAGAATGTAGGACATGAAGGTCTTATCTAAGAAGCATGTAAATATACTTGGTTTGATAAACATAAATACTCATGGGCATGAACCACTTACCTGTGTCAGAAAGGATGAAAATCTTCATCTTGGATTCCTCTAGTCGGTTATAAATCCTTTAAAACTTATGGTGTAACACTTTCTTGAAGTTCAATGGTGAGGTTCACACCTATCACATTGATTTAACAAAGCATCAACACATACAATCATATACATTTGTCCATAAACATAATTACCTTACCCATATATTTTCATATTCTAGAAAATCCCTCAAGGTGTTCTTTGTATCTCAAGCTTTCCAACGAGCCCTTAAGCACCCTATTGTGACAACCAGATCAATCTCTATGAATCCCCAAAGTTTATAACAAATCAAATTCAAATCAAACTTATTACCTTGTTTTCCTATTCATTTCAGCCTAATTGGGCCTCAGACTGGAGACCAAGGAAGGAGGTACTCAGACCCTCTCCCTCTCCTTCGCACGGGCGGGCATGAATCAGGGATCGCGTCCCCTAATTTTCTACAGAAATAGAGTGCCGCCTACCAGCCTCCTCTCCAACGATCTCTGGCCAACTAGGGCCAATCCGGCCACCATCTTTGGGTCACGCCACTGCCGCAACTCCCCTTGACGATCAGGTGCGCACAAACACAAAACCCAGGCGGTTGGGTTCTCACCCACACGACGTGACTGGAGGTGCTGCCTCCCCAATTTCCACGGCAGGAACAGGGCAGACCGCCCATGTCTTTGTTGATCTATGTTGTTCATAGAAGGTACAGGTTGATCGTAGAATGAAGGCTGGTCTCACCTCGGAGCATCCTCTCCCTCGCGTGTATTGGCTGATGTGCTAGCGGCAAGAGGCGACCCTTTATGGTTTGGTCCTCCTGAAGCCACCATAGATAAGTTCCATGGCTGCCATCCTTCTCGCCTCTTCTACTTTTATTATCTCTTCTCATCAAATCACTTTCTAAAAAGGCCAAAGAAGGCGTTATTCTAACCCTAATCTTCTATAAACCCAAGCTTTTATAGCCCTCTACTTCCTTGGTCTGGGTTCGATGGTTTGTACCCTATTTTATCTAGGTGGGGTGCTCCGCAACCCTATATGGATTGGGAGTCACCAACCCGACAACCCCTTTCTCTTCCTATATGCTATTTTCTTGTTAAGTTGATTCAACTATCGCAATGACCTATAGAAACTCGAATTTAATATATTTGCATTTGGGTACATACTTCAATCATATTCTACATTGAGTCCAATCATCATTATTCTACTTATACCAAAGCTGCATGACATTTCTTTCTTTTACACGAATAGTGATGTTTTACTCATAAAGTTCATTATATCCATGAACTAGATATGGACTTATATAAAACACACTAGTTATCTTTACTCATATTAAACCTATCCTTTTTCATTGCACTATATGTATTAGTCAAATCATTGTTTGTATGAAACAATCATTCATACTTATACATAACAAGATTATCAGTTATGCATATTAAGCCATTACGTGGGTATCACTGACATATAGTATACCTTTTATGACTTTATTTACTTATTATACCATAGTTAGATTTATTTGATCCCTTAATGGAATCTTATTAGGAAAAACCACATTAAGCTTTTTAAAAAAAATTAGCTATAAAATTTGGGATGTTACAATTCTACCCTCCTTAAATAAATTTCGTCCTCAAAATTTTATGAGCTACCCACCCTAGGATGTTTCTTATTCTTTGTAACCAACTTTCTAACATTTCCTCAATATCTCATTTGGATACTCATGGTGTGAAATAATCATCATACTTAGGATATGACCTTCTCATGGTTAAATATTCAAAACAGAGTTAACATGGGTACATAAACATAATGAAGCTCAAATTTTACCTCATAACATCATCATCATCATCTAACATGGAAATGAGTGTAGCTTGTTTCTCCCTAAAGGGAGCTAAATTAGGGTTTTGGTTACACTTTGGATCCAACTCACTTATTTATGTCAAAGTATCTACCCTTTGTATGCATGCTCGGTCTTACTAGGGTATGATTAGGTTTAGGTGACTACATGTTTCAAACTTTTAATGACAACACTTATTTTCTTTATCACCTTTGGATACATGCCAGCCGGTTGTATATTCAGAGGTGACATGTCAGGTCACACTTATCTTGGCACTTCCTCATGCACATATCCCATACAACATGCACTTGAAAGGACAAGACAAGCCTGATTATGCACATAACATTCTCTCTACAAAACCCCATAAGCATGTGTCCCATACCACAAACATGTGGGAAAAAGAGAGAGAATGCTATATACAACTATCATGTTAACATAAAAAGTGTAAAGCATCTAAGCACATAACCCTAATCCTTATCTAAACTTTTGTCTCCTATTTCAAGATCTACTTAGATTTCTAATATCTTTCACTTACCTCTGCTATACATAGGGCTACTGGTTATGTTTCTAAATTGGTACTCCACCTTAACTTAAGTTTTTATAGGGTGATCTTAAGTAAGAACATGAGAACTCATCTTGTGGCCAACTATAATGTTTCTCTGATACCATATTGTAAGACCATCCCTAAGAACACACATGCACATAGTAGAAGCAACACAAAGTTATCCATAATTCGTGTAGTCAAGGGGTTATTACGTAAGACTGGCATTTATAACAACAATATAATCAATCACACAAACTGAAAATATGAAACGTTCTCATAATCGTTCTTATAAACGAAACATGATGGATATCACATGGAAAACTAACTCAACATCTAGAGATATAGTCTCTACTCTAAATTTCTAAACATTGAAACATGTAGTTGAGTATATAAACCAGAGGATCATCTTATAGTTGGCACCCCACCGGATCTTATCCTGCTCTGTTCTTGTACTCTAAATCTCTGAGATCTACTCTGCTCCTGCTCTCACCTGCGGACATCTCATCCCCAACCATGCATTGGAAAAATGGTTGTTAGCATAAGTGGCATGAGTATACATATTACAAAAGAGATAAAATGCTACAAAATATCTTTGAACATTATAACTATGAATATAACATTAAACTTTGTATAAGATTTGAAATATAAATCTATCTTCTTTCTTTAGCTTATCTTTTATCTTTTTACTTTATCTTATCTTTCTCTAGAGACCTGTACTATGGTACCTGGGTCTCATGACCTGCACTAAGGTGCATGGGTCACTTAACCTGCACTTTGGGACTAGGTTATGTCTCTCTTATCTTATTCTCTTCCATTATACTTATAAATGAGATTATGTACATTCTCTGAATTAAGACATCTTTTATTTACAGCTTTTATTTGACTGTGGCCACCATTATACAATAAGTCCTCCTGAATTGGCATATCTATGCCCTGAATTGGTACCAAGGTACCTATGAATTGGCACTACATGCCTCTGAATGACAGTGAGGTGTCTCTAAATTGGCATAACTATGCCCTGAATTGATGTCGCAACACCTCTGAATTGGAGTAAACACTCCTCCGAATTGGCAACAGATACCTTTGAATCGTCCTGGGACTACTGAATGAGGACCTATCATATAATCTCTTATGTGAAGGTTTCAACTTAATTATCTTAAGTCTAAACTTACTTAATTCTTAATCTGAACTGAAGCTGAATACTGATTGCTTTACTAAATTTTGAATCTGAACTATCTTATATTAAAACTGAACACTGATAACTAAACTTATCTGAAACTGATTACTGAGTACTGAGCAGGTACTAAATTCTAAATTTGAATTTGAATTTGAATCTAAATCTTTTATTCTTAAGTGATAAATTGAATCCACAACTGAATGTGAATATGAATCTCAATTACTTTATAATTGAGATTTGGTCTAAAACCCTTATCATGTACCTTTATTCAAAATTTGGCTACTCACACAATGAGTAGTCTAAGTCTGAATCTAAATCTAATATCCTTATTATTTGGATAATCCTTAATCTAATGCTCCAATATGATATAAATGACTTAACTACTTTTGATACTAAATATATGACAACTAAGCCTAAAGGCTTAGGGAAAGGATCTGAACTAAATATGAAAATATGAAGTATATGAGAGTTCTCAAGTATCAAATATCTGAACTAATGTGATTTCTGACAAGGTAACTCAATTTCTATAAAATCTCAATAATTATAATCTCAACACATTCATATGAACTTAAATCTTAAATCTTAAAGTAGAAATCATATAGAGTCTCAACATTCAACTTAATCATGACTTAATGTCTCATACTTTGGTATTATCATCACAAACTCATGTTACAATATATTCTAATCCCAATAGTACACTTATCTTGGAAATTGGGTCATGGTCTACCATGTGCGACACCCATATTCTCACATAATACTTAACTTTTAAACACCAACCTTATTAAGGAATCTATTTTACTTTTTAATTTCTTAGATCGTTACATATATAAGAAACCTTGATGACATGTTCCTACTTGAAATCTCAATACATGATTACATCTATATTTAAGGGATATGATAGAAATGTATTTTCTTATCCTTCTTATGAACTTAACTCATGATCTAGAATCATTCCATGACACACCACTACTTAAGGTATTGAGCATATACAATTCCACAATCATAAGCACATAAAATCTTTCTTACATATTTAACCTAGAATGTAGGACATGAAGGTCTTATCTAAGAAGCGTGTAAATATACTTGGTTTGATAAACATAAATACTCATGGGCATGAACCACTTACCTGTGTCAGAAAGGATGAAAATCTTCATCTTGGATTCCTCTAGTCAGTTCTAAATTCTTTAAAACTTATGGTGTAACACTTTCTTGAAGTTCAATGGTGAGGTTCACACCTATCACATTGATTTAACAAAGCATCAACACATACAATCATATACATCTTTCCATAAACATAATTACCTTACCCATATATTTTCAGATTCTAGAAAATCCCTCAAGGTGTTCTTTGTATCTCAAGATTTCCAACGAGCCCTTAAGCACCCTATTGTGACAATCAGATCAATCTCTACGAATCCCCAAAGTTTATAACAAATCAAATTCAAATCAAACTTATTACCTTGTTTTCCTATTCATTCCAGCCTAATTGGGCCTAAGACTGGAGGCCCAGGAAGGAGGTACTCAGACCCCCTCCCTCTCCTTCGCATGGGCGGGCGTGAATCAGGGATTACGTCCCCTATTTTTCTGTAGAAACAGAGCGCCGCCTATCAACATCCTCTCCAGCGATCTCCGGCCAACCAGGGCCGACCCAGCCACCATCTTTGGGTCACGCCACTATAGCAACTCCCCTTGATGATCAAGTGTGCACAAACACGAATCCCAGGCAGTTGGGTTCTCACCCGCACGATGTGACTGGAGGCGCTGCCTCCCCTGTTTCCGCAGAAGGAACATGGCAGACCGCCTAGGTCTTTGTCGATCTATGTTGTTCATAGAAGGTACATGTTGATCGGAGAACGACGGCTGGTCTCACCTCGGAGCATCCTCTCCCTCGCGTGTATTAGTTGTTGTGCTAGCGGCAAGAGGCAACCCTTTATGGTTTGGTCCTCCTGAAGCCACCGTGGATAAGTTCCATGTCCGCCATCCTTCTCAGCTCTTCTACTTTTATTATCTCTTCTCGTCGAATCGCTTTCTAAAAAGGACAAAGAAGGCGTTATTCTAACCCTAATCTTCTATAAACCCAGGCTTTTATAGCCCTCTACTTGCTTTGTGACAACATATCTCGGGAAAACAAGATCAACGAATACAGAAGCGATTAACTAGCAGCAGAATTATTGAAAATCACTAAAAAGTAAATTTTTATAAAGAGATCTATAAATGATAAAACCCTTTCATAAAGAAACATGATAAGTTGTTTACAAACTGATCTATCATTACATCTCTGTAATATTACATATCGAGTATTACAAATATCAACTACCTTCTTAGTTGTACAAGGCAAGATACAAAATTCTCGAGGCATTAAGCCAAAAGTCTCAGATCTACTTTTAAACATCTATTGACTCCTAGGACCTAAGAGTACAGAGACGATACATAGGACAATCTATCTACAAGACTTGACAGACAGTGTGTCCACTTGAGGATCACTATTGTCCCTGATGTTGCTATTGCTCACCCACTGATGGGTTCCTTCGTCCTTGGCGTCTACCTAAAAAGTCGAATCCCACGGGGATGAGACAATTGAATAATTGTCCCAGCGAGAGTTATAACTCTTCGGCAGAAGCATTGTTATTTCAAGATTTAAGATAACAAAGAGCAGCAAAACTATAATTATTCAACAACAAGTAAAACATTGTATGAGCTAAGTAAAGCAACATTCTTTTAGCAATCATTTCAATTATAACTTAATTGAATGACAAGACATATATCAATAAGGAATATGAAGAACATGTATACTAGTTATTTAACTAGAGCACTATAAACACTGCATTATCAATCATTGTTTCTTGTAGTTCAACCTAAGCAATTATGCTATACGACTGATTACATTTTTCAAACATATTTATGCCCTGAGGAGATGAGTTACACCTCTCATACTCCAACTGACCATTATGAAATCGCAATCGGTACCATACATAGGTCATTAGAAGAGCCGGATTCCTATGACCTCATCATCCTCAGTCAGTGTGAGGAACAACATGCAGGACATCTTGTGTCTCTGCTCAAATAGCTTTCCAGGGTATTCTGGCAACTTCACTATTAGTGTTATTGTGGCATGTTGTACTCTCTTCACCATCGAGGGATTTCTTGTTTATCTCACATCGATGCGGCATTAACAACATCATCGGGAGATTAGTGATACATCATCCCGGCATAAACATATAATGAAGGATTGGGAGGTTACAGGTACATCTCACATCAAATCCTACATTAGGACGTAAGGATATTCACGTCCATAACCCCCACATACTCAAAAGTATGCTCTCCAGGAGTTCACTTAGGAAAACTTATTTCACCATCATTAAACTTCTGACAATGATGGATCTATGGTCAGGGCTCTACATGATATCATTATACTTGATTATTTAAGTACATTATAGCATTCTTTTAACATCAGGCATGTTTTCAAACATAAACGAATAAGACAGTTGCTATAAAGAAAGAGTACTGATTGTATCAATTTCAATTTACAATTAGTTATCATTAGGATATCAATACCTAACCATTTCATCATTATGATTCAAGAACATGGGTATTCAAACCCTTAGATCATTAAAACACTTGTTACCAAGTAACATATTGTCATCAAGTTATTTATCAGCATGACCTTGATTGTAACACTGCAGATATTTCTCATGTCTCATACAACCTATCAAATCTCATATGTTACCTCATACTAGGCAACATAACATATCTTTACTTTCAAAGCTTATAAAGTGCTTTCAATGAATATGGCATCATAACCCTTACCTGGCTATACTCAATTCTTTATAAAAACCTGCATGGTTAACACAATTGATAACATGCACATTGTATCTATATTAGCATAATACAAGTTCTTTTCAAATTAAATATAAAATACCACGGCCGTGCTATCTTGCACGGTCATGCTATATAAGTTCACCGCGATCGTGTCACATTACCACAACTAGTTTCTAGGGTTAGGGTTTCTCTATTCAATTTTATTAGGGTTATTTAACCCCAATAGCTTTCAAAGGCATAATGATAACTCATTTCTTACTTAAGCATAAAGTATCATGCTTAAAAGCATAACCCAAATTTAGGGTTTATTGTTCACATCATCACATTACCCTAGATTAGGGTTCACTATTCACATTTCAATGAATTAAGATTATACTGTCATCATGTTTGGGAATTACTTCTCTTAGTGCTCCAAAATAGGTTAAGATTCATTAACCATCATAATTAGGGTTTCCATGATCTCACTATGAAGGATCATACCCTAATTAGATGTATTCATACATATTGGAAGTATATTACTTGATTCTCATTCTTATAAAGAGTCTTCTCTCTCCTCTTTCTATAAGATGATATTTACATCTCATATGATTAGGCTAAGTCAAATCAACACTGATATCATGGATTGTGTCCTTACTATTGTGGCCATTAAGATTCACTTGATCAAGGGTATTAGTTACTCTATCCCATCAAGGGTACTTTTGTAATGTTCACTATTGATCATAATATGCATTAGTCAACTAATTACTTGGTCCCTTAATCACTTTAGGTATCTATTAAGTTTAGGTTAATCAACTACTAAACCATCTTGACCACTAAGGCATCAAACGATCTTGACCTTTTTAGACCTCAAACGGTCTTGCACACAAACTCCCCAAACGGTCTTGAACTAACCTTGAAACCGTTTGGTGGTGTTCACCGTTTGGTCTAGTTTGACTTTTGAAACTGTTTGATAAAGTGCACACTTAAAACCGTTTGCCCAAGATGGGGTGAAGACCGTTTGGCCAACTTTGACTTTGAAATCGCATGGGCAAAATTGATCTTGAAACCGCATGAGCACCAAACGGTTTGGGATCGTTTGGTCCCAAAAGGTCTTGAGACCGTTTGGTCCCAATCAGTCTTCAGACCGTTTGGACAAGACCATTTGGTCCCAAACAGTCTTGAGACCGTTTGGTCCAAACCACTTCAAAACCGCATGGACCAAAAAGTGTCTCAACCACTTCAATTAAGTTAGGGTTTTCAAGGTTGAACCCCTCGATCGTTCATGCACTTGTTAGCCACTTATTAATTGAGTTAATTAGGTCAACCCTCAACTGATTTGACCCTCAATTGATCACCAATTAGGGCTTGGATCAATTGAATTAGGGTTTAGAATCGATCACCCTTCAACATGTATCAACATGAGTCTAATTGACATTGAAACCATTGAACCATCATTCAATTTGGTCATGACTTGACCCCAAACGGTCTTGGGATCGTTTGGATGACCTCCAAACGGTCTTGAGACCGTTTGATCAAGTCAACATCAAAACTAACTCAACCTATTAAGGTTTGGCTCATAGATTTGATCATTAGGTCACTAATCGATTATACTTCAACTTGTTACCTTTCAATCTTCAACCACTTAACCATGGTCAACCCTAGACCTCCAAATGGTCTTGGGTGACCCCCAACCGGTCTTGGGATCATTTAGACATTCTCCAAACGGTCTTGAGACCGTTTTCCCATTATTTCATCAAAAACCAAGTCATTCTCTTAAGGGTTGAACCCTAGATTTGGTCACCAAAGCAGCACTTAATTGTTCAACAACTTGATATCATTGGACCCTCAATTGGTCAACCCCACTTAACCCTAGATCTCCAAATGGTCTTGGGCGATCACCAAACGGTATTGAGACCATTTGGGTGATCCCCAAATGGTTTTGAAACCGTTTGGGCGACTCAACCCAAACTTCAACATGATTGTATTATTGAAAACAGCAATAGACCCGATTAGGGTTTAGGTGACTAATGTGCCTTCAATTGGTGATTCTCTTGGAATTACTTGACGATTTTTGGTGGGTGATAGTCCATATTGTTTACAAAAGACCTCCAAATGGTCAACGCCTGGTCAACGCATCCAAACGGTCTTGGACCATTTGCTTCCATGCGTTCTTGGTTGAAACCGTTTGCTTTCAAACGGTTTGAAACCGTTTGCTTTCAAACAGTTTGGGAAACCGTTTGAGTAAGAGGTGGAGGACCGTTTGCTAAAGAAAATTTGTGGATAAAATTTGGAATTAACGTAATCATATTCTACCTCAAGAACAGGGGCTGTTCTGCACGGAAACACTAGCAAGAACACTCAAAGGTGTCTAAAGGATAAGAATAAGTAACGATTCTAGGAGAAGAAGATGCATTAACAAAACTTAAGGGTTAGAGTTATAAAAACCACCTCTAGGACTGATCCAGAGCTCCAAGCTTTGTAGCTTTAATGGTGGATTGAGCTCCAAAGGTTGTCCAAGGTCCGTTCTTCAAGATTTGGATGGAGAAGATGGCTAGAACGAAGATTTGTATAAGGAAAACTAACAAACCAACCTTGTATTAGGGTTTCCTCCAAGAAATCGAGCTAGGTGATGATCAAAGCTTACCCAAACCAGCTTGGTCGTACCCCCCTGTTCCATAGCTCCCCCTTGGTCGGTCCAAAGCAAGAAGATGAGGAGAAATAACTAAAGGAACAATCCTTTTCTTTGAGGAAAAATGGTGCTTATATATTTTTGGGTATTATCAAGGCAAAGAAAAAAGATAGTTATTTCTTTTAATTCTTAAACCCATCCACTCATGCTTGCTCCACCCTTGGCCACGTTTCTTCCTCCTTTTCACATGCAAAACCTCTCTCTTATCCAAGGTTAAAGGAAAAGAAACCATATGTCTTAATAAGTTATATATATGAAAGGCCAATTTGCTTAAAACTTGGTTATTCAGATATTAAGGTTATCTTTCTTACTTCATCATTCAAATGAGGCACCCTTATCATTTTATTTGCTCTTCTTGATGCCAAGAGTCATGAAAGATACTCTAGAGGGTATATTTTACATGTTGCACCCTAAGTTTTGGGTAAATTCCACTTTACACCAAAACTAGGTTTTAAAGCACAAGGATTGCTCTACAAGCTATATCTTGGTGCTCAAGCTTGGAGAATCCATACCACTACATCATATTCATTCTTATGATATCTCATTATCATAGGAACATCTTAACATGTGAAATTTGCAAGTTAACCCCTCTAATTGGGTAATTTGCACTTTAGTCCAAAATTATCAAAACAAAGTTGCAACATTGTTCAAAAAGGACTGAAATAAAATTATATGTTCCTCAGAAGCTTTAATTACATATCAAAAGATAACCACAAGCATTTAATCACATATTTAAGCAAAACACCTAGGGTCAGTACATAACCTAGGTCAAGGATGTTACATCCTTGGTCTGTGTTCGATGGTTTGTACCCTGTTTTATCTAGGTGGGGCACTCCACAACCATGTATGGATTGGGAGTCACCATCCCAACAACCCCTTTCTCTTCCTATATGCCATTTTCTTGTTAAGTTGATTCAACTATCATAATGACCTATAGAAACTCGTATTTAATATATTTGCATTTGGTTACATACTTCAATCATATTCTACATTGAGTCCAATCATCATCATTCTACTTATACCAAAGCTACATGACATTTCTTTCTTTTACACGAATAGTGATGTTTTATTCATAAAGTTCATTATATCCATGAACTAGATATGGACTTATATAAAACACACTAGTTATCTTTACTCATATTAAACCTCTCCTTTTTCATTGCACTATATGTATTAGTCAAATCATTGTTTGTATGAAACAATCATTCATACTAATACATAGCAAGATTATCAGTTATGCATATTAAGCCATTACATGGGTATCACTAACATATAGTATATCTTTTATGAATTTATTTACTTATTAAACCATAGTTAGGTTTATTTGATCCCTTAATAGAATCTTATTAGGAAAAACCACATTAAGCTTTTTTTTAAATTAGCTATAAAATTTGGGATGTTACAGATCTAGAAGTGACCTTTTACTATTAGACTCTCATGAGAGGTATGTTTGCATATCCTATTTTCCCTTTGAGAAATTAGCCTATGTTTCTTCTTTATCTTAGTCCTATGGACATCAGTCTTTATAATACCTTGTTCTTTGGAAAATATGTTTCATGCAAAGTATCTTGTTTGTTTACGATCTTGTGGTCATATTGTCATCTTTGGATATTCTTTTGATCTTTTCTCATGCTTTATTCATGATGGAACTCAATTTGTTGTTATATGCCGACTTTGAGGTGGATAATTATGATGGCCACTTTTGTGGTGACTAATTTATAAAATCCAACTATACTTTTACTTGCCTCACTATTAAGCATGTTGTGTGGCTCAGTAGCCCTAGAGTAATATAATTTCATCAGTTTTTGGGTTATGTTCCCTTATTATATTTTGGGATGGAGGTTATGTGCTCCATACCCGGGTTTCAAATTTATGAGGTTTGACCCACATACTTTATATTGGGTAGTTTGGTTATGTGCCAATCTATATCAAGTTTCAAGTTTATGAGGCTTGGCTGCCTTTTTTGTTTATGTTGTTCTAGTGCTATGTTTATCTCACATATATGCAGGTTGTTATGGGTTTTGTGTCCAAAAAGATTTATGTATGCTTTTGTTGCACCACTTTTATTATTGATTTTATGGCAAGTATTTCCTTTATCATATGATGGTGATTCTTTCCTCTTATGCCCCTTTTGGGTAGTCCTTACCTCTATTATGGGAAGCCTTTATACTTGATGCCCTCGTTCTTAGTATATTGCTCAACTTCTATTTAGCATGCACATACCAACTTTTTGCTGATATTCTCATTTCATTTTTTATGGGGTACAGTTCTAACCCCAGGTGCTGGACAAGGAGAGCATAATCAAGCATCACCCGGACCACAACAAGTGTAGCTGACTGATGTATGCACAAATTTTAATTATTTTGATATCTAATTTGGTTATTTTCTTTGACATTTGTGCTTAGTTGAATATATTTTTAATATATATTTTACCAAATTAGTAAAAATAACTTGTGCATCATTTCTTATATTTTTACATATATTTTACATGTTTTCATTATTATAGTAATTATTTGATTTTATTCATTGACTATTTTATTGCAGATAATTATTATTTACTGGAGAAAAGTCGATACCATTGACTTGCAACTCGATGGTAGCGACATGGCATCAGAGTACAAATATTTTTTGCTCCAAATTGAAAAGAAAAAGGACGTTTTACTGTGAAGAAGTCGATACAATCGACTTCCTACTCGATACCATTGACTTAGACGTTGCAGACCAAATTTTAATGTGTTAAATCTAACACATATTGTATTAAAAATTACATTTTAGGTTTCCTTTTGACCTAAACATGTACGACGACTATAAAAGATACCATTAGAACCGTAATTGAAAGATCTATCACGGGGGGACGATACGGCAGTCGAACGGAGAGAGAAAAGTAGAGGAACCCTACACAGAAGACCTCGGAGGCGTTTTGGCGGCGGAAACGACGACAAATTCTCTCCATCTTCTCCAGATCCACTCTTTAACCCTTTCTCCAATTTACTGTATCTCGAAATTCATGTTTTACATCTTTTCGACTTACTGTGATACCATGTCGTCTATTTTCGACTAAAACCCGTAATTCCTTAGGACCCGGAAGTAGCCCGAGTAATCGTTTTATGATACGTTTTACATAGTTTATCATAATTTGTCTCTCAAATGCGTGGTATGATGTTATTTTCTCCATTATATCATCATGATTGATCACCCTAATGATAATCTAATACATTTAATTACTTTGAAAGAAGAATTAACGGTTGAAAAGAGACGATAATCACATTAACTAATAAATCCTTTGAATAAGGCGATATACAATTAATGGTGGAAACCCAGAGTATGATCTTCAATCACCTAGTTTAGGGTATAAGTTACTACTACCGTGGAACCGACCTAGATTTAGGTAGTGAATTGTATCGTGAAAGCGAGCAATTCTGACTACATGCCACTACCCAGAATAGGAGATGAATTATGATAATTGTGTAGGAATTAGTACAACGAGAACCTGCGGTGAAACCGCAATCCTAAGGATTCCATTTTTAATTGATTAAACCAACCATTTAATTGATTGTTTTGTTTTCTTTTATTTTTATTTTCTTTTTCAATCAACTCTTGTTTTCGGCTTAGCTGATCAATCCTAATTAGTAATAGTCTTTAAACTCACAACTCTCCGTGTTCGATAACTCAGGACTCATAATCCCATATTACTTCGACACGTACACTTGCATATTACACACACGTTATACGCGTGTCACTGACCTTGTGGGAGACTTTGCTTGAAGTTGTTAGGTGATCCACAACTAGTCCTTTATGTAGTTAGTTTTCCTTTATATCACCCTACGTGGTGAAGGACTAGTTATGATAAGAAGCTTTGTAATGGTTAGATACATCTTTAATTCCGATGATACTTTAGGTTATGATACAATCATGTTGAATAAATTGGTTTCATCCCTTTCGAGAAAAAGTTTTTGATGGTGTCTTGTGTGGGATGTTGCCTTTTTAATGTTAGTAGGAAGTGGTTCCCCTCTGGGATAACACTCCTTACACTGAAAGTTTGAGACCTATAGCCATCTAAACCTAATCAGGCAAATAGTAAGACCAAGCATGCATACAAAGAGTAGATGTTTGACATTGGTCCATGGTAGAATTAAAATCCCTAGAGAAGAGGTAAGAGAGGTCATTTGTCATGACAATGATAATGTGAAATAGGTTCAATAGTAGTACACCCACATGTTGATAGTGTTTTACCATGAGGGTGAGACCTTGAAATGATATTAGAAATTAGTGTACATAAAGTATGTAAAACCCTATGGTGGGTAGTATGAGAAAATTTTGAGGATGACATTTATTTAAGGTGGGTAGAATTGTAACATCCCAAAAATTTGAATAGAACAAGGTATGGTCTTGTTTGCAAATTTCCAACTATAAAATTTTAAAATTGGACTTTAATGAAAGTTACGCAAATATTGAACCCTTTTCTTTTTGCATAATGTTTGGCAGAAAAAGAAAATGAAATATGCTTCCTTAAATTCCTTTATGATTAAATGAGCCCTTTATACATAAAAGGAAAACTAGCATTTATCCTCTCACTTTCTCTCTCCCCTATTCTTAAAGAATGCTTAAAAGGGATTAAAAGGGAAAGAGATAAGGCTTTGAAATAAAAAATGTAATTATGGATTATATGCCTTGGTCAAGAAGTTTTCCTATGTACCTTTTTATGACTTTAATATCAGAGGAAAGTATATGCGAGTTCTCTTTTTCTCTCTCCTTCAATTTTTTTCTCCAAAAAAAGACATTAAATATATGTGATATGAATTTATATGAGATAAATATTGTTCATCTTGAATTTGGACTCAAAGTCTCACAAAGGAAGGTGTTTGCCACTTATTTAATCAATTAAATGCATTAAACTCAAGTTTAATGACTTATATGGAAAGTATGAAAAAACTTGTGTGAAGCGTGAATATAACTATATAGAAATGATCTAGACCCTTATATTAGCCTATGGTTCAATTTTGAAATCAATAGGACTTCGTTTGACCCCTCAAATATTTTTTTGGAAAATTTTAGTAAAGTTTAAACCTAATTCTCGTGATATTCAAATTTATTTCATTGATTTACTATAATTTCCTAGTTGTGAATGTCACGCTGGATTTTTTTTTCAATTTTCGACTAAGTTTTGGTGTTAATGTGGAATCCTCTTCCGTCGTTGGAATGCCATCTGGCGGCTTTGGACTTGTCTCCTACCTCGAGTAGGAGACCGAGAATGGGAAGCCAGTCCCATTTTTCTTCTCTGACCATGATCTCCGTCCATAGTTTCGCTCTTTACAAATTCTCCCTACCGATGAAATTGCCTCTTTCAGACAAATATGATAATCTTGAGTTTTGAGGGATTTCATGCCCTTTGGTGGAAACACCCTTTAGGGTTGTGTTTCACCTCATTACCATAGTTTTACAGAGGACCCTCCCTTCTTCCATGCCTATATATAAGGTACCAGGAAGCACCTTTGGTAGCCATCGAACACTCCTCCATCTTCAATTTCTTTCCTTGTGCCTTCAAGACCTGGGACCTCCTCCTCCTCCACCTCCAACGGCTGTGGCTTCGTCCAGTCTCCTCCGGCCATACCAATCCAATTGTAGTGACTGTAAGCATTATGAACCCCCTTGGTTTGTGTTTGCAATGTTGGTTTGCCCTGGATCCTCCCCTATAATCGTACTCTATAGCTCAGTTTGAGGTCTTGACGACGTTTCATCACTTAGCCACCACAAAGCCTCTCCGACCATGATATTGGACCCCCCTCTCACTTGGGCACATTTTGGTTTTTCTCTTAGCTTTCAAACCTTCAACTTTCTCTTTTGTTCTTGATGCTCCGAAGACCTTTTCTGGGGCCATGATGGTCCTTTCATAGTAGATATTGTTGCTTTAGGACCGATGACTCCTCACAATTCTATTCGGCTGTTTTCACTAACTTTTGCCTTGTCGTCCCAATTTTTCGAGCGAATGTTGAATGCCTAGAGGAGTGTCTCCCGCCATGGCCGAGGGAGGGGCAAACCAGGCTAGTCAATTGCCTTGGTTCCTCCGCCCCCATAATTGAATGAGTATTCTCACAAGGGTGTTTTGGGGTTTTCATCTATTTTTTTATTAACAGTTGATCTGCCCCAGCGAGGCCCCTTTTCTTGTATGGCCGACCCTGATTTGGCCAACTAGATATGGGTCCCATGCCTACTTGATAATTTTAAACTGTATTTATGCTGATTTTTATTGGTTGGTTATTAAGAAATGCACAATAAATAATTGGCTTATCAAAAAAATTAGTAAAAAGAGGTTTTGGAAAGGTGTTTTTAATGAGGAACATGATTTTTAGGTTTTCAAACCCTAATTTGAGAGTGTCTGGCCATGTTTTTCCTAGAAGACTCAAATCAGGGTTTAGTATGTATTAATGATGATAATTAATTGAAATCACATAATTTCAGGAAGATAGAATTCGATCAAGATTAGGGATACTAAGTTAGGATCTACATTGCTCCAGGTAAGTGGGTCATGCCACTATGCATAAGTACTATGGATGAATTGCATGTTAAGTATGAGTTAAGATTTATGCTTTGAATTCCAAGTTCATGAATGAAATTAAGATAAATATTTTAGTATTTCACATTGTTTGCTATAATAATAAAGCCCTATGCTTATCACTAATGCTCATTAGTTTAATTCTATGACCATGTAACGATTATGACATTGGAGAAAGAATGTACATCATGTAATGTTAATTTCAAGAATAAGAGGGAGAAATCTCATGATGACTAAGATAATGTACTTAAGTTGTGAATTGTTCCTCCTTATGTTGTTTTGTCTTTATGGCATTGATGAGCACTTTGGTGCAACTAAGATCAGCCTTAATCGGGCTGAAGAGCACTTTGGTGTAATTATTGGATGAGGACAACTTACATTGATGGCAAGATTAGAGCAATGATTTTAATGATTAAGATAAGAGAATTAAGCAACTTATTATATGTTTCTCACAATGATGAAACTTTATGGTCATTATGGTCTTCCTAGCAATGATGGGCTTTTCGAGCATGATGTGCCCCATGTGGGAAGTGATGGAGAGAATACATATAGTAATGTTCTTAATTCATTGATGCAATGGAAGCTAAAGTGTAATGGTAATTCATGATGTTAAGCCATGTCATCTTTACTTCAGTTCAAGTATATATGCTTACTTTTTAGTTCTTATAACAACATAGTGCTACTTACTTATGTTGTTGTTTTGTTTCACATGGCCGTGGGATAAGATGTCCCTAGATCAAGGAGCAAGAGAGAGTTGAAGTGAGCCCTTAAAGAGTAGCTGACATCAAGGAGACTTTAGCTTGGTGGGGTGCCATATACCACTCAGTAGATTCATTAGTCTAGTTTATATTTCCATATTTTAGATTTGCTTAGTCTACATGTATTAGGCTTGAGATCAAGATGAGACAATTAATGTTTTCCCTTTCAAGGAACAATGTATGGATCTATATTTTGAGTTAATGCAAGGTGTTTCATTTCTCTTATTGCTATTGAATATCATGTTGTGTGACGTTCCTTCAAGCCAAGTGACCCATGTTATGGACAACATAGTATTTGCTTCCGGTGACATATATGTGCTTGGAGGGGCGTTACAGTTTCCTTGCTTGAGCTCAGTGTATAGCCTCTCCTTCCTTGTCCTCTCAGCTATGGGAATGAAATGATCGATAAAGATTGTTTTGGAGGCTTCCCACTTCATGGTATCAACCTCTACTTCCTGATTCCCACAGAAATTTTCTCACAAGATTGTTTTCTCCTTCCTTAGGTAGGTATGTGACAAACTTAACTTTATTCTCAAGGGTTCTTCTAGGATACAAAAGACATTCTCTACTAATAAGATCCATGCCTCAACTTGTCCATAACCTCAGGTTGGTCTCCCCCCCAAAAGGTATTAGGTTTTAGTTTGACAAAGTCAAGAACGGTTACCCCCTTCTTAGAAGAACTAGTCTCAATGGTTTCTTTTAGGGAAACATACTCCATAAAGTCTAAAAGGATTTTCTTCTATTCTTCTCACCTACTCTTAGCCACTTTCTCAGGATCAGGTTCTCTAAAAGTTTCATGTTCTTTCTCTTATGAGAGGACGACTCTTCTGAGGAGTTAGAACCAAATGTTTTGGGAGGAATCCTGAAAATTAGGTGAAGTAGATTATAAACTTTTGTTCCTTTTTTTTGAAATATATTTTATAACTATTTCTTTATTGATTATTCATAATCTTAGTGTTATGCTTTGTCAAGCATACCCTAATATTCCTTAGTCAAGAACCAATCATCCTTAGGACTCTAAATAGAGTGACTCATTCCAAATGTATATAGAAGAGAGAGATAAGAGGGAATATCTATTGATGAGAAGGATCCTTAATTAAGGTATGCCCAAAAGTAGGGGACACTAAGGGTGTTGGTTAGGTAGACTTAAACTTCCATAAGGCAAGTGTTGGGAAATAGTGGCACAGAATAGGTAGAGGAAATGAAAATTTATATATTTGTATTCCCCAGAACAGTAAGATCACGTCAAATACTATGAAATAAGAAAGATGGTTTAACGAGTTTATACCTGATCCTAGAGCTTGTTGAAGTAGTGAACACTCCTAGTTGCACTTGGACGACATTTTTGCAACTCTTGGTCTTCACCATAGACAGCAAACTCGAACAACGTCTGCAACAACTCCACCAAGGACTAGAGGCTGACGTTGTCTTCCTAGCGACAAATAAAAACCTCCTCACCTCTAGAGAAGTCCATAAAGACCAACTAGAACTCGTGTTGGAAGGAGTTGTCCCTCCCATTGGTGTACTAGTCACCAACTTGCTCTCCCACAATTATTTCTCCCTTCCTATCCTTCCCTTTAGCAACTAGGACTTGCTCAAGCTCTCTAGTAGTTACCACAACCAGAGAGGAAAACAATTGTTAGAGGAAATTGAGTTGTGTTCTGAGAAGCCCCCAGCACCCCTCTATTAATAGAAGGGGTTAGGGCTTGGGTTCCCAATTTGTGTGGGAGTGGAAGGGACCGGAAGATAATGAATTTTCATAACCTACGAGTGCTGACTCGCTCGGTTTGTAAGCGAACTATTTGATTCACACACGAGCCAATCAGTTCGCAGCCCAAACTGATCATTTTGCCATGTTTTCTGATCACATATGAATTGACAATTCATTTCCAATTTGTTGGGTTTTAGGGGAGGCAGATAAGGCAGCGGAAACAAAAAAAATTTCTCCCCAAACCCAACACGAGGAAACGCGTCAACGTATATATAATTGGAAAGGATGGTTTGTGGAATCATACCTTGTCCCGAGGCTTGCTCGGCGACAATATCTCGCGTAATGCGCGGTCTTCAACTCCGGTCTTGGACGGTGTCTGTGCAGCTCCTGGTCGTACCGGGACTGACGACTCCTCCTCCTACCAGACTGTCGGATGACAGTTGTCCTCCTGAGTGGCAGTGACCTCCCGCCTCTGTAGTAGTCCACACAGACCACATGGAACTCCACTCTCCTTGTCCCATAAGGAAGTGGAAGGAGTCACACCCTCCTGTTGACGTACTAGTCGCCAACACACTCTCCTGCCTCTAGTTGCAACCGCAGTTGTCCTTCCCTTGCCGCACCTCCCTTTTGTGGGAAGCACTTGCTCGGGCTCTCTCTTGGTTACCAAAACCAGAGAGAACGACAACTTTGCAGAGAAACTGGTTGCACTGAGTTGTACTTTGAGAAGCCCCCAATACCCCTATATATAGGCGGGTCATGGGACAGGGTTCTCTGTCCCCGGCTATATGGGACTAAAACAGGAGTAGAAGGGTTCGAGATTTTCCACAAAAAGCAACCGGTTCGCAACTTGAAATGATCGGTTCACATCTGAACTGATCGGTTCGGCCATTGAGATGATCGGTTGGACCTGAGCCGTCCGTTTGGGGCACTCCAACCGATCGGTTGGTGCCCTGAACTGATCGGTTCATGGTCCTAATCCGGCTCAAAAAGACTTTCCTTGTTTCTTTCCCAATTGGTATCGAATACCAATATTATTCCCAATCATATTGGGCAATTTGAAACCAAAGGAAAATTCTTGCCGACATGACTTTCCCAACTGGGCGGTTGCACCAGTTGAGCCGATCGGTTCAACCCTTGAACCGGTCGTTTCAACCTGGTCATGAGCCGATCGTTTGGACACTCCAGCCGACCGGTTCAGCAACCTCAGCCGACCGGTTCAACACTTGAGCCGATCGGTTGGGAGCACAAGTTGGGCAAAATCAGTCAATTGTGATTTCAATCAATTTGATACTCCAATCAATGCGTCCAACACCTTGAACCATATGATATTGAGCCATCGACTTATTGAGTGTTTAATTGAACTACTAAACTCCTTTAGTAATCAATCTAAACAATGCTTTGTGGACAAAACTCCTCTTCTAGGTTAAATCCTATGTGTGTGACCCTGCAGGTCCATTTCACGTTGGCAGTGAAAGTCCATAACACTTATGACTTCACAAGCAAAGAGCGGTGCCTAGTCACACATCATTGCTACCCAAGTGAAAGTAGAAAGTTGGAGAACAACTTTCATCCTACAATCCGTGAATGGTGTTACAGTGAATGTATAATTCCTTTGTCACTGATATCCTGAATGAACTCGAGGCATGGAGCAGTCATCCTGTCAACGTTCATTCACTTTCTTGATCTCAGAGTAGATTGAACGAGATATGTATGACATCAATATCACATACTGATTCACACATGCATGCGCACACCTATCTCAATCCTACTCATAAAGTGGCCATGGATATCAAACTCCCTCAGGAGGGACAAATCCCATATCTATCACTCACCCCTCAAAATCCCCATGTGTCAAAGCCACCCAATCATCACCTTTATAACAACCCATGTTTCAGGACTACGTTTGATGATGTCAAAGTATGCCCAACGACATGTGTTGAGTGTAGTGATTTCAGGTCTAAGAATCACACTCACCACCATCACTGTGAGTACTGACTGTGACTACCATGTCATGGTTCCAAGTGTCAAACTCACGGTGGGTTTGTCTGGTACACTTGTTCTCTAAAAAGTACCTATGTGTTTGGTTTGATATCTCTATATCATGACTAATGAGATTCTGTCATCAACCAACACCACAATCTAGTCTTGTGTGTCATTGCTATCTATCTGCCTTCCACAATGACATCCGACTAGGGACAAAATAAGAATGTACAAACTCTTAGCATTCGTATGATCTCATCGTTCAGGTCCTTAACCTGAAAGCATACGTCATTGAGTACTATCATTCTCTAGACATTCAATCTGTTCTATCACTATCTCATATGACTGAACCAGAATGAATTGGAAGCTTGCCTTTGATTTTTATCAAATCAATCTTAATGTATCCCACCAATCATCCCATGATTGTCTCTCAGGGCATACATATCAACAGACTCCCACTTGCACTGCGAGCCAATCACCTTGAATCATATTCATAGTGATTTTGAAACATGTCCCACATGTTACTGTGCTCTAATGCCAACATAGTGAGTAATGGCAACACCTTGCCAAAGTCTGTATAAATTGCATGTCTCTCATCTCTTCGCTGTACGTCACACATATGAGATGGAGTTTCCGTAATATGCGATCTAGTATTCCTTTGCTAACCTTTAGCCACATTGCATGATCAAGGATTCCATACTTGTCATCAATAAGTGGAATATAAGTTCATCTCATGAACTTCCAGATCCATATAGTATCTACTGCTGTTCTTTAACACATAGATACTCGACATTTCCCTTTTAAATGGTTTTATTGGAACACTTCCAATTATCAACAAACTTTCACTTTTATACATCCTATGTATATTTTGCGATTAATTTTCTGTCCTTTCAGAAGTTTGCATCAATGTAACTCTTTACATTGAACTCTTCCTTATCTCCATAGAACTAGTAATTCCCAAGTACTTATCAAGTTCTCATGGTATTCCAGTAACCCTTACTGGAAGTAGACAGACATCCACTCGTCATGTCCCACATATGAGTTATCAGGATGAGCACATCATATTGCCATGTCCTACATGCAAAATGATGAATGCACGTTATTCTTGCCATGTCATACATGCAAAATAATGGGATGATTACATACATGATAGATCATATCTATTCTTAGTGTTCATATTCTTCATAAGAATTGGACACTTTGGCCTTGGGATACTAACTCCATGAAACATGGACAAGTTTTCTCCCACTGAATCTGTGTATACTGAACCCTTTAGTACAGATTTCCAATGTATGCTTTTTAGGTCAAGAGGTTTTCGAGAACTATCTCTATATATCTCTATTCCTATCACATAGGAAACATCTCTATCTTCCTTAAAATAATTTCCACTTTAGGATTTCCAATCTAGAACATTTCCATTTCACATCAATATGTGGAATGTGAACACGCTCCCACTAAATCACAGATCCCTTCTTTATCTTTGACATATCAATCAAACCTTTTGACTATATTATCAAAGTAAAGATCCAATTCTGAGTTGCTTGTACTCAATCAATCACATTGATTAGTCCATTGTAACTTATAGACTTCATTTGCATTAGTGGATTCATAAACCTTATAGGTTGTGTCACGTACACATCCTTGTTTTATTCCTCATAGGAATGCGGTTTTAGTATCCATATGACAAATGTCTTAGTCATTAAGTTGCAATCAAAAAGCACCATCCTTCTAAAAATGTTATCCATGTGTCTTAACATTTAAGACTTACTTGCACTTATGGATTTGATCCAATGAGTGCTACCATCAAGGTCATACCTTATGGTTCACATGGATGTCATTTAGGATGTAATGGTCATAAACCATAACTCAAAATTTTAGTTCCTCATATTCATCTAGATAGTTGACTCATCACATGAACAACGCACCATATAGATAATTGAGGTGTATTTGTTAAGGATATAAGAACTCACAACCCTTGTGATTCTTAATTTCCTTTATTAGTGTGGGGTATTCTTTTATTAAGAAGAATTCAGTTATTCGATAATCATTCTCTAACTCCTTAGAGTATGATTCCTTCTTGATTTAGACATCACCATGCCTTAATCATGAGTTCACTATGATACATTATCATAATCACTCGTGAGGATCTCAAACATTTGGTTCAAGTGTTTCATTCATTGATCTCATCAAGAATTAACACTTTACCAAATTTGCACTTCATCTATGATGATCTTGAACACTTCAAGATATTCATATTGGTATTTCTCTAAACACCATTTGAAGTATTAGCATTTATTCCAATAGGTATGTAAATACATCACATGTATTGTACCTAATAGGATAATCATTCTCCCACTACATTAGTGAAGATTGATTAATCATGTCCAAGATATTCATGTCTCTTACTGGTTCTCTAACCAAAAGAGTCTAGATTTATCCATCATATGGAAACTAGAAATGAATTTCTCATGATTGATGCTAATTTGATTGTTTGAGTTATCTATGACTTCAAGGTATCATTTTATCTTATGCATACCATGTATCACAAGATAAACAAGGCATTGCCACAAAGATCATATCTTTAAGATTGAAACATCAACTTTATTAATTGCCATCATTGTCATACAATATGCAACAATAAAGTGTTTCTATCTATTGGCAATATATGAAATAGTAGTTCTCAACTCTATTTCGTGCCCTTTAGGCTAAAATAAACTGAAAGATACTCCTATCTATGGCAACAACACTTTCTCCAATGATGGGTACTTCTTTCTTGGTCCTTTCACAAAGGCCATCACTTCTTTACGGATATTGCATATCATATATGACATATCCATATCTTGGTATCATATACCTCGGATAAAGAAGCGATTCATTTCATGATACCTTAGGTGGAGATCTCCATCCCCTCCTTCATCTTCTTTTGTTCTTCCAGATATAGAGGGCAATCCCTCATACACCCTTTCCCCATGTGCCTTGAGGCTGAAGACGGCTTGGATTGCTGGCTAGCATCAGAACACTTCTTTGCTTTGCTCTTATCCTTGCCCTTAAGAATTACCTTTCTCTTTGATCACATCAAAGATTATGGTTTGTCTTTCTTCATCTTCGCCTTTACTATCCTCAACATGTCCAACAACTCTGTCAACGCTTGTCAAATTTGTTCATGTTGTAGCTTATCATGAATTGTATGATCCTCACAACATTTGTAGTATCATACCAATAGCCAACTCTTGGCTCAGAGGGAATCCTTCTTAGTCAGGTTTTTCACATGTCCAATCACATTGAGTGTGTGAATACCTTACTGGATCTCCTTCTGTCATGACATACTAGGACAGTATCTTGGAGACATCATATGTCTCATGTTGTCTCTGCAACTCATAGTTCAGAGAACACAACATCAAGCACTCCTCATCAATGTCATCCTCGGTATGCTTCCATAAGCATACCGATGTGGTGGGATTGATTTTATCTGGTCTTGGTAGGACTTGGAGTTTTCGCTCTTTGAGAACACTTCTCATCATCCTAACCAGTCGTGGAATTATTCCCATTTAATTTGTTGGTCTCAAAGACCGATCGCAAATAAAGTGATTATTGTTGATTAACCATTTATTTTAACAAAAGGAAATATATGCAATTTTAGTCCAAAACTCTTTTGACTTGTTTGATTGATTTGAAAAGTTGGCGATAAAATTAGGCCTTTAATTAATTATCGCTCCCACTATTTTACTTCAAATTGATAGCCCTCACCATCAATTCATAAGATTGCAGCGTACAACCTTCTAGTGGGCAAGATCCTGAAATCCTCTAAGTCATGAGTCAGCTTGGGCTGATCGCCCACAACTTAGATCTCTCAGGTAGGAAACTTTTGCCAATTGCATCATATGAAACTCTTGATAAGATATCATATACAACTCCTTGCAATGATCATCTCCATGCCTCAAGGCACTAGATCCTATCTAGGTCACCTTGTTAAGTCCGACCCAAAGCAAACACGATGAATATGCACCCTGCTTGGGCAGACCCACACATTCATCCTTCACGCTTCCATGAGATAGACGGTGCACCACGCTTTGGCGTGCCCACACTTGGTCGATCAAGCTTTTCACGTGTGTCGCATTTGGAAGGCATCTCAAACTTAATATTTTAATGAGGGATTTGGTTATATACATATACATATCCAATCACCACAATACATAGTATGTATCATATACATACTATATCCCACAGAAAACATGCACAAACGATAAAAAGTGATGATTATGGCCATCCTAATGTGATTCCTTGAGCCAAGAGGAATCACGGTCATCTAGGTCAACATCACATGCAACCTGTACAAGATGAACATCTGTTCCTTGCCATCTGAGTTGATCAACTCATCACATGAATGATCTGTACTCTCCATCTGGTCGTCTGGGTGCCACCAGCCGATCGGTTGGCTCCTCCAACCGATCGGTTCGCCTGGTCATCATGCATCTCGTCATGCCTGCCACCCGCTCATCTCGCTCCTCGAACCGGTCATCAATCGATCGGTTCACTCCTTGAACTGACCGTCTGGAACGTCAACCGATCGGTTCACGCCTTGAACCGATCGTTTCAGCTGGAAATAAAAATCTATCCTATTTATTACATTGCTTTAAAAAGGGAAACCCCGAGTTACATTCGGGGGGAGCAAAGTTAGGAAAGAATCTCGAATTATTTTGAGTTACATTAGGAATAAGAGAGGGAAGATCGATGCACAGACCGAGATGCAAGAAACCACAAACAACCACACACAGATTGGGGTTTATAGGACATAATCATGCTTCACACATCCACCACAAAACTCGTTTAAGGGCGACGTGTATCGAGTGCATTAATAATACATATCATATATGTAATTTGGGATTTGTGGATTTAGGATTGGACACGCATAAAGCCGATATTATTTGCATCGTATGCAATAAATAAAGGTGACAAACCAAAATCGATCATATCGATATTCCTAAAATATAGAACAGTTGACCTGGCTCTGATACCACTGTTGGGTTTTAGGGGAGGCAGAGAAGGCAGCGGAAACAAAAAAAATTTCTCCCCAAACCCAACACGAGGAAACACGTCAACGTATATATAATAGGAAAGGATGGTTTGTGGAATCATACTTTGTCCCGAGGCTTGCTCGGCGACAATACCTCACGCAATGCGCGGTCTTCAACTCCGTTCTTGGACGGTGTCTGTGCAGCTCCTGGTCGTACCGGGACTGACTCCTCCTCCTCCTACCAGACTGTCGGATGACAGTTGTCCTCCTGAGCAGCAGTGACCTCCCGCCTCTGTAGTAGTCCACACGGACCACCTGGAACTCCACTCTCCTTGTCCCACAAGGAAGTGGAAGGAGTCGCACCCTCCTATTGACGTACTAGTCGCCAACACACTCTCCTGCCTCCAGTTGAAACTGCAGTTGTCCTTCCCTTGCTGCACCTCCCTTTTGCGGGAAGGACTTGCTCGGGCTCTCTCTCGGTTACCAAAACCAGAGAGAACGACAACTTTGCAGAGCAACTGGTTGCACTGAGTTGTACTTTGAGAAGCCCCCAATACCCCTATATATAGGCAGGTCATGGGACAGGGTTCTCTGTCCCCGACAATATGGGACTAAAGCAGGAGTAGAAGGGTTTGAGATTTTCCACAAAAAGCAACCGGTTCGCAACTTGAAACGATTGGTTCACAGCTGAACCGATCGGTTTGGCCATTGAGCCGATCGGTTGGACCTGAGCCAACCATTTGGGGCACTCCAACCGATCGGTTGGTGCCCTGAACCGATCGGTTCATGGTCCTAATTCGGCTCAAAAAGACTTTCCTTGTTTCTTTCCCAATTGGTATCGAATACCAATATTATTCCCAATCGTATTGGGCAATTTGAAACCAAAGGAAAATTCTTGCCGACATGACTTTCCCAACTGGTGGGTTGCACCAGTTGAGCCGATCAGTTCAACCCTTGAACTGGTCATTTCAACTTGGTCATGAGCCGATCGGTTGGACACTCCAGCCGACCGGTTCAACAACCTCAGCCGACAAAACTCCTCTTCCAGGTTAAATCCTATGTGTGTGACCCTACAGGTCCATTTCACGTTGGCAGTGAAAGTCCATAACACTTATGACTTCACAAGCAAAGAGCGGTGCCTCGTCACACATCATTGCTACCCAAGTGAAAGTAGAAAGTTGGAGAACAACTTTCATCCTACAATCCGTGAATGGTGTTACAGTGAATGTATAATTCCTTTGTCACTGATATCCCGAATGAACTCGAGGCATGGAACAGTCATCCTGTCAACGTTCATTCACTTTCTTGATCTCAGAGTAGATTGAATGAGATATGTATGACATCAATATCACATACTGATTCACACATGCGTGCGCACGCCTATCTCAATCCTACTCATCAAGTGGCCATGGATATCAAACTCCCTCAGGAGGGACAAATCCCATATCTATCACTCACCCCTCAAAAGCCCCATGTGTCAAAGCCACCCAATCATCACCTTTATAACAACCCATGTTTCAGGACTGCGTTTGATGATGTCAAAGTGTGCCCAATGACATGTGTTGAGTGTAGTGATTTTAGGTATAAGAATCACACTCACCACCATCACTGTGAGTACTGACTGTGACTACCATGTCATGGTTCCATGTGTCAAACTTACGGTGGGTCTGTCCGGTACACTTGTTCTCTAACAAGTACCTATGTGTTTGGTTTGATATCTCTATATCATGACTAATGAGATTCTGTCATCGACTAACACCACAATCTAGTCTTGTGTGTCATTGCTGTCTATCTGCCTTCCATAATGACATCTGACTAGGGACAAAACAAGAATGTACAAACTCTTAGCATCCATATGATCTCATCGTTTAGGTCCTTAACTTGAAAGCATACGTCATTGAGTACTGTCATTCTCTAGACATTCATTATGTTCTATCACTATCTCATATGACTGAAGCAGAATGAATTGGAAGCTTGCCTTTGATGTTTATCAAATCAATCTTAATGTATCCCACCAATCATCCTATGATTGGCTCTCAGGGCATACATACCAACACAATTAATGTTCAACATTAATTCCTTGCACCAATCAAATTGAGTAAGTGAAACGATCAACTATTCTCACAAATTGGGTAAATCACCAGAAGCTTTAGTTGGCATGACCGGACTGATCAGTTCACTACATGAACCGGTCATCTCACCAAACTTGAGTCGACCGATCCACTCGGTGAGCCGATCGATTCGTGCCTTGACTCATGTAGAATTTAGCCAATTCAATTTCTTATCAACTGGACACTCCAAATGGTCATCTCATCACGTGCGTGATCGGTTGGGAGATCAGTCAACTGATTTGTTTCTTGAATTGAGTACGCAAACACTTTGACAATCAATTGGATCATGATTCACAATTAAACTCATCTTCTAGATGAGTTCCTAAGTGTGTGACCCTATAGGTCCCGTATGACATTGGTAGTGAGTGTCCATAACTAACTTATGACATACCAAGCAATGAGTGGTGCCTAGTCGCACATCAGTGCTATCCAAGTGAATGGAAAGTTGGATAACAACTTCAACCTACAATCACCACCTCAATACCATATATTGATTTACATGTGCATTTGAATGCATTTCTCAGTCTCGCTTATCAAGTGGCAAGGATATCAAACTCCAATAGGAGGGAAACATCCCATCTACATCACTTACAATCAATCCCCATGTGTCAAAGGTACTCAATCATCATCTTTATGGCAATCCTTATAGAGGTTTAAGTTTGATGATATTCAATTATACCGATTGACATGTGATGAGTGTAATGACTTCAGGTCTAAGAATTATAATCACCACCTTCACTATGAGAGATGGTTAGGGTTTCCATGCGTCACTCTAAAGGTGGTTATATCTGATACACTATTCTCTAATAAGTATCTATGTGCTTTGTTTGATATACCATATCATAACTGATGAGATTCTGTTATCAACCAACACACACTCCAGTCTTATGTGTTACTACTGTCTATTTGCCTTCCTCAGTAACAACCTACTAGGGATATGATAAGAATGTACATACTCATAACATTTGTATGATCTCATTATTCAAGTCACATACTTGAAGACATACGTTATTCGGTAATGTCATTCTGTATACATTCATTAAGTTTCCTCATTATCTCATAAGTGAGTGAATACAAAATGAATTGGAAGCTTGCCTTTATCATTATTAGTCAAATACTTTATGTTATATACCATCACAATCATCATATGATTGGCTCTCTGGGCATACCATACCAACAAACTCCCACTTGCACTTAGAGCCAATCACCCACGAATCTCATTTGAGTGACTTCAACATGTCCATCATGTTTCTAATGCACAAGTGCTAATCTAGCAGGTTAGAAACACTTTTCTATAGTCTGTATATTTCATTTTTCTCATCTCTTCTCCATGAGATGAAATTGTCATAATATCATATATGATATTCCTTGCCTAACCAATAGCTCCATTATTTTCATAGTATCTTTACTATGTCATCAATGGTTGGAAATCTTTAAGTTTATCCACATGAACTTCTAGATCCATATACTACCTTCCTGTGTTCACAACATCAAGATGATTGGCTTTAATTGTAGAATTGAATCAATGGCCTATAATTCAGAACCCTTCCAACTTACAACTCTGTTCCTTAAAATTAAACATATTTTACATTGCGATCACTATCTATCATTTCAGAATCTTGCTTCAGTGTAACCCTTTACACACAACTCTTCCTTGTTGCTTGTATTTAGAAACTAATCCTTTAGCGCTTCCCAAGTACTGTTGGATTTCTTTAGTGACATTCAGATGACCCTTATTGGAACCTAATATCATTTTGTCATGTCTAATACATACAAGATTATGGGATGAGTACATCTATAGCATACATGATAGATCCAATTGTTGATGCATATGTCATCTCCCTCATGTGTTTCCATTCTTCATAAGAATCAGAACAATGGGTTCTTGAGAGGATCCATTTCTCTCTCATTGAATCCTTCATGTTGAACTATTTCAACATCTTTCTATTGTATGTGTTCAATTTAGGTTATGATACTTCCAAATCTATCTCTATATACCCCAATTACTATCACATAGGATGCTTCACCTAATCTTTCATTTCAGAAGGTGTTTTCCATGCCAGATCTCAAAGTTTATAGTTATTGAGATGTTATTCCCTGACAACATGTGGAATATTTCTATATTCTCCCACTAAATCTTTTGTAATCACATAATTAATCTTTTATCTTTGCTCAAGTCAAACTCTTTGACTATCTTGTCAAGTTAAAATATCCCTTCTCTAAGATTCTTGTTTCAATCTCAAAATTGAACTTTGTATCTTATAGACTTTATTTGAATTCACGAAGTTATAAATCCTTTAGGTTGTGTCACATACACTTCCTCTCTAATATTCATTTTAAGGAATCTAGTTTTAATCTTCATATGCCAAATCTCATTGTCTATACTAGCTGCAATAATAAGCATGACATTGGTGATGGAATTTCTTCATGTTCAACAACTTGAACTGATTTGAAAACCTTTTCAACCAATTTGTTCTTTTTGGTTATCCATGTAGATCTTCCAATGAAATTTGAACTTCCCCTTGTGGGTTTTACCCCTTTAGGTGGTACTACCAAAGTCATACCTTGCTAGTATACATGGATTCCACAATGGCCTTAAGCCACTACTCATATTTTGGTTCTCAATAGCTTTTAGTTGATTTGTTGCTTCATCATCTTATGACCAACCTCTCTGAGTTGTTGGATTCACAATATTTCAATCTCATAATCAAACCTTTCGAGTTCTACTTTTACTCCCACTGATTATTTTGGAACTCAGTTGTCCTAGTAACAAAACAATTTTGTTTTCAACATGGGATTTAAGGTAGTATTCAACAATTATGGTTTGTAGATAAACCTTTTCCAAGAAACTACTTTCTTTATATATGTTTCAATCCTTAAGACATATCAAGATATTCCCATATCATATCACATATGATGTCTTCTAAACCATTTAGATGGTACATTGTTTTAGTGTTAAGTGTATATTCATGAGGAGATTAGAATATTAGATTAAATGATAATTACATCATGACCAATCAGGATGTAATTGCTTGTTTATGATACATCATTATATTTCAGATGGAGTTGACTTGTGATAAGATATAACTGTCTCCCAGAAGGACCTCAAACTATTGACGTAAAGTATTTCAACATTTGATCATATCAATGTTTTTTAATACTTTTATCAAAGTTATAATTCATTTACGATCCCCTTGAACTCTTTAAGAGGTTCATGTTTGTTTTGCACCGAGTACATATCACCATATTTCTAGTAAATGAAATGAAGTATAAATAACTATTTATAGTATTCATTCCATAAGATCTTTTTTTTGGTCGGTAAAAACTTTGTTGCTATACTATTGCCAAAAAACCTTGGGTACAAAGTCTTGCACCCCATATTACAAACCAGGGTGAAAAAATCACCAACCAGGAAAACAAAAAAACAAAGCACAATCAATCTAGGTATCTGGGTCTACGAAAAGGAAGGGAAAAGAAACTACATAACGAATAGGTTCCCAGGAAACCAAAAGAGATAGACCTAACTAGCCGAAGCAGCACTAGCATAAAACCAACTCTCTGAAAGTGTGTAGCCATGGCAGAAAGGCTAAAACACCAGTTGCCTGAGCCTCCAGTATGCCAAGAAGATCCAAGCCCGACTAAATCAAGGAACCAAAATAGAGGCTGCCAGCTCGTAAGATATAAAACACCAGGTTATCGAATCCTGAATCATGAATCAGGTCCAAGCCCTACAAGCAGCCAATCAAACACTGCAATAAATCCATATCTCTGAAAGTGTGCTGATTAACCACCAGAGGAAGCTCAAATTGACCATGGCAAAGAAAGGATTGCCTGAAGAAGATATGATACAAGCATGAGACCTTGCCAACTAGGGAGAGACAAAGGAGAGAATTAACCATCCTCTCTTTTTTTCCTAGTTGTTTTCTGATTTCTCTTAGACCATGATTCCTCATACTCTAGAGAAACATCTCTCAGGTGATCCAAACCAACATCAGAGTTGGACTCTCCAACAGATTCTTCATCATCCATGAACATCTTTTCTTTGCTCTGCTGGTAATCAACCGAGAACCCACAACTCTCCCAAATCTTTTTTATCTTCCAAGAGTCAGATACACTTCTATTAAGCTCGAGCTCCCAATCCAAATTGATGTTGCTCACATTGCAAATTGGAGAAGAGCCAAACATATCTGGCTCAACCAATGAGATATGGGCCACATTGGTCTGAACTTGAGGATCTAAGCCAATCCCTGTGAGGACTATCTCTTCAACCTGCTGCTCGATGACCTTCAACATATTATCTTCAGCAATGGTATGGGAGACAACATCCCCAACTTTCAATTGAGTAGCCTTGTCCTGATCGGAATCAGCTACATTGCTGCTCTTTGTGGCATTCTTACGAACACCTATGCTCTTGCCGAACCTCACCTGCAGATCCTTGTCTGGGGGAGGCTTCCTTGCTTTTTGACGGCAATATGGTAGATAATGACCGAACCTCTTGCAACACGGGCAGACCAGAGGCTTCGAGATGACTTCGACCTTCAGCTGCTTGACAACGGAATCCACCATTGCCTTCGTGAATCTGGGCAGGATGGACTCGCACCTGACCTCAACACAGACGAGGGCAGGGTCAAGGCATCCCACCGAGACAGAGGCGTCATCGATATCAACAGGTCTCCCGAGAGTGCTGACGACTCTGGTGATGTGGTCACGTGACCAAGGGATCCCCGAATTTTCGATCTTCACCCAGATGGGAGCCTGCGAGAAAGATAGAGGTAGAATAGAAGCTCCCGGCCTCCATGAATGTGCCACCATTAGTGAACCATCCATAAACCAATGTGCCTTGTCTAAAACTCGATCCTGCTCACTAGATGATGGGAGCTTGACGATGTAACCTTCTCTTTCCTTCGAGAAGATCTCAACAGGTCCACTCGGCCGCCACTGTCTCCGGATCCAACCACCAAGCTGCTCACAGAAGGGCTTTCTTCCCACAAACCTGATCGAGACGAACTCGCCCCAATCAGGGATGGAGGAGTCTTAGCTAGAAATCGAGGCACACTTCTCTCCATCTACCTCGATGGGCTCGATGAAGTCGATGGTTGTGACTCCCTCAACGCCTCGACCTAGTCTACTGGATAAGAGCCAGTCGGCAATCGTTGAAGGCGAAGAGGCTGTGTCGCCATCAAACTGATTCCTTGGGGGAGCTTTCGGAGATCCCAGACCATCGCTTGGGGAGGCATTAGACGAAGCCACTGGTTCCTTCCCTTCGCGATGTGCTACCTTTTCTAGACCAGGGGGTTGGGCAGGGATACCTCCATCTCCAGTCCTCGCCAACTGAGAAGTAGGAGGAGTCAAAGACGACTCTGCGACACCACAATCCTTCTCCTCGCCAGCACTAGGGTTGCGCCCACGTCCGCGCCCTCTTCCGCCCTTCCCTCAAGCATTCCATAAGATCTTCATACATCAATATGTATAAGTTCTAATAGAATGCTTATCTTTCAATACATCTAGTGAAGGGCATTTAGTTATATTCCTCATAATTAAGACTTGCATGTCTCTTGTTGGTTCAGTAACCAAAAGAATTTAGATAAACATCAATATGTATTCTAGATATGCATGTCTTATATATGTGCTATATATGACAATGCTAAAGATTATTTGAGTTATCAATTATAATCATTGGTATTTACATTATAAACATTCATCTTTAGATTCTTTCATATAAAGATCATTAGATGTTTGGGCATTTCCATTCAAGATCATATCATTGAAATAGAAACATTAACACCTCTTTATTCATTATTATCCTAGTCATAAAATATGTATAAATATAAATCTATTTATTAGAATAATGAAATAGTAGTTCAACTAACTCTATTACATGCCCAATGGGCTAAGATATATTCTAAATGAAGAATATAGTTGCAACAACTATTGCTCCACATAGTCCATCTTTGTCCTTTCATTAAGGCTTTACTTCTTGTCGGATCCTGCACATCAACGTATGTGAGATTCACTTCTGGTATCACATACCAAGATGAAGAAGTAATTAGAATTATCTTATAATGTTTATACCTAAAGTAGAGGCCTCAACCCCTTCCTTCTTCTTCTTCTTCAATTCCTTCAAAAAGAGAGGGCAATTCCTTTTCCAATGTCCAGACTAGTGACAATTGCCTCTTTGCTTTACTCATCCCTCTACCTTGAGATGTGTAGACTTGGGATTTTGGCCATCTTTAGCTCTTCTTAGCTTTGCCTTTGCCTTTAGACTTTCCCTTTGTCTTGCTGATCATCATCACATACTTGGGGTTGTCTTTCTTCATTTGTACTTCAACTATTCTCAACACACTCAATAACTTTGTCAATGGCTTGTCAAAGTCATTCATGTTGTAGTTCATGATAAACTGATTGTATGATTCTGGCAGGGACTGTACAATCACATTAGTGGCTAACTCTTAACCCAAGGAGAATCTCGGTCTAGCTAGGTTCTTACCCAATGAGATTGAGTACATGAGGATCTATCGGATCTCCTTCTATCATGTTACATTTGAACAATGCCTTGGAGACATCATAGGTCTCTTGTCTTGCCTGATCTTGGAACATGTTCTTGAAATGTGTGACCATCTCAATAACATCCATGTTCTCATGCTACCTCTTCAAATCATAGTTTATGGAGCGTATCATCAGACACTTGACATCAATGAATTCTTTAGTATGCTTCTTGTATGCATCCCTGTCATCCTTAGGTGCATTGGGAAGGGGTTCTTCTTGCTTTGGTGTCACTAGGATATAGAGCTTGCACTCTTGTGTGAGAACAATTCTCAACATCTTGAACTAGTCATGGAAGTTGTTCCCATTTAGCTTGTCCTTCTCAAGGATGGATCACAAAAAGAAAAGTGGTTGTTGTTTTTTGCCATTTGATTCTACAAAAGAATTTCTAATTTTTTTTGTCAAAAACTCATTTTTGATTTGATTGAAAATTTGATGATGTTGATTAGGTCTTTGATTAACTCTCACTCTCATTATTCTGATCAAATTGATAACCCTCACTTATCAATTTGGAAGATTGCAACGAATAATATTCTAATGAGCAAAGATCCAAAATGATTTAATTATTACCCGGATAATGCCAGCGTCCATAATCAATCATTAAGGTTGGCAATGTTTGCCAATTGCATCTTATGCAATTCTGAGATAGATAATATGCACAACTCTTTGCCATAATTATATGTATGCTTTTGGTGCTTGGTCTCATTAAGATCACACAATTATGCCTGAACCAAAAGCCAACACGATAATAATGCACCCCGCTTGGGTGGAACCTACATTATCACCATCACACAACCACGAGATGGACGACACACCATGCTTGGGCATAACCTATGCTTGATCAAGATTTTTATGTGTGCCACTAGTGGAAAGCTTTTTGGACTTAATATGTTCAATTTGAGGGATTTTATATATATCATATATATAGGTACATATACATGTCCAATCACCACATACTAGTACATATCATATGCATGCTATATCTCACAATGTAAACATGCAATATAAAATAAAAAGTGATGGTTGTGGCCATGTCTATTTTAATTCCTTGAAGTCACAAGGAATTACCAGAACCTAGGTCAATATCACATCATATGCATGAACCTACACTTGACGTAGATCTGTGCTTGCCAATCTGGGTTGGTTGGGTCAACCATTGAATCGATCGTCTCGCCTCTTGGCCTATTGGTTGGTCACATGAAATGATCAGTTGGACTCCTATCCAACCGATGTCTGGACACTTCTAGACGGTAGGTTGGGTATACCATCTGATCAGTTTGTGTCTCCTATGGTCTGCCCTCCTCAGTCCTCTAGCCAATCGACTCATCATGTGAAATGGTCAGCTTGCCTGACGTTGATCGTCATTTTCATTGTTGTAAGAATGGAAACTATCCTATTGCTATTAAACTTATCACATGGTAATGAAAAACCTCATCTTACATTTGATGGGAGAAAAGGTAGGAAACAATTAATTTTATATTTGGAAGAAGAAGGTAGTGGCTCAATATGCAAACCAAGATAAAATAGGAATAAAACCAAACCATCTAACTACACACAAATGTTTGATTTATTGGCCATAACTACGCGACATCCACCCTCAAAACTCACTTTTAAGGCGATGTGTGTAAATTGCATATATATCATATCTTGTATGTATATGTATGTATATATATACATATATATATATATATATATATATATATATATTATACACACACACACACACACACACACACACACACACACATATATATATATATATATATATATATATATATATATATATATATATATATATATATATATGGGCGTTCATTTGTTGCCCGTACGGGTAGCCTAGATTTTCTCTACCCGACAGTCAAAAAAGTAACTCTCCTGGCCAAAAAAGTAACTCTACTATCAAAAAAGTAACTATGGTGAACAGAAAGTAACTACACGAATAAAAGAGTAACTCTGTACAAAATATACAACAGATATATATAAGGATGGGTTTTTGATTTTAGAGGGGCAAATGATATTATTTTTTGCTAAAATATTTTGGAGAGCTAGAAAAAATAGTCCTCTACAATTGCAAATTTTTTTTTTGAAAAAAAGAGGTCGGAAGGGTGGGCGGGTAGCTACCCGCGCGGGCAATAAAGATGGGCCCTATATATATATATACACACACATACATACATATGTGTGTGTACACACACTAGTTTGGGATCATGTGATCTTTGATCGGATATGCATATGAAATAGTTTATGAATTCACATTGTATGGAATAAATAAATGATGTAAATCAAAATCTGATCATATCGATTATCCCAAACTATAGTAAATTAACCACTCTGATAGGTAGTAGAAACAATTCTTATTCCCCAGAACAACAAGATTGCATCAAATATGATGACTACAATGCGTTGCAGTAGTGCAACACTCCTAGTTGAACTTGGATGACATCTATGTAGCTCCTAGTCTTCACCACGGATAGCAGTCTCAAACGATGTTTGTTGCAACTCCACCTCAGACTGCAGGTTGACGTTGTCCTCTTAGCAACAAACAACATCCTCCTCGCCTATAGAGAGTCCACACAGACCAACTAGAACTCATGTCGTTCTATTATAATAGATGGGAAGGAGTTGTCCCTCCTGTTATTATACTAGTCACCATATTACTCTCCCAAAACTGTTTGTCCCTTGCTATACCTTCCTTTAGCGAGAAAAGACTTGCTCAGGATCTCTATTGGTTACCACAACCAATTTTCAGAGTCAATTGAGTTGTGTTTTGAGAAGCCCCCAATACCCCTCTATTTTTAAGAGGGGTTAGGGTTTGGGTTCCCAATCTGTGTGGGAGTGGAAGGGACCAAAAGATCATGAATTTTCACAACCTATGAGTGCCCAATGGGTCGGTTCATAACTAAACCGGTCAGTTCACACGTGAGTTGATCGGTTCACAACCCAATCTGGTCATTTCACCATGTTTCCCAATAAACATGATTTGCAAATTTGTTTCCATTTAATGTTCAACATTAATTTCTTGTACCAATCAAATTGAGAAAGTGAAACGTTCAACTATTCTTATGAATTGGGAAAATCACCAGAATCTTCATTGGGCATGACCGAGCCAATCAGTTCACTAGGTGAACCGGTCATCTCACCAAACCTTAGCCAATCAGTTCGCTTAGTGAGTTGATTAGTTGGTGCCCTGACTCATTCATAATTCAACCAATTTCAATTTCTAATCAACCTGACACTCTAAATGGTCTTCTCATCACATGAGATGATCAATTGGGAGACCAGTCAATTGATTTATTGTTTGAATTGAGTACCCAAACACTCTGGCAATCAATTCAATCATCATTCAAGGTTAAAATCCTCTTCTAGATGAGTTCGAATGTGTGTGACCCTATAGATCCCATATCACATTGGTAGTGACTGTCCATAACTAGTTGATGACATCACAAGCAAAGAGTGGTGCATAGTCAAACATAAATTCTACCCAAGTGAATAGAAAGTTCGAGAATAACTTCAACTTACAGTCTGTGTAAGGTGTTGTAGTGATTGTGTAATTCATTTGTCTATGATATTCAGAATGAACTCAAGCCATATAATCATCATCCTCTCAATGTCAATCCATGTTCCTTGAACTAGAGAAGACTGTATGAGATATATGTGACTTCAATATCATATATTGATTCACATGTGCATGTACATGCGTTTCTCAATCTTGCTTATAAGTGTCCAGGATATCAAACTCTAGTAGGAGGAACAAATCCCATCCACATCACTCACAGTCAATCCCCATGTGTCACAACTACCCAATCATCACCTTTATGGAAATCCTTATTCAAGGTTATGTTTGATGATATCCAAGTATATCGAATGACATGTGATGAGTGTAATGACTTCAGATCTAAGAACCATAATCACCACCTTCACTATGAGAGATGATTATGATCACCAAACACGGTTTCCATCTGTCACTCTAAAAGTGGGTCTATCTGATACACTATTATCTAACAAGTATCTATGTGCTTGGTTTGATATGCCATATCATTACTGATGAGATTATGTCATCAACCAACACACACTCTAGCCTTATGTGTTACTACTATATATCTACCTTCCTAAGTAACAATTGACTAGGGATATGACAAGAATGTACATACTCTTAACATCCACATGATCTCATTGTTCAATTCACATACTTGAAGACATACTACATTGAGTATTGTCATTGTTTAGACATTCATTAAGTTTCCTCATTGTCTCATAACTGAGTGAATGCATAATGAATTGGAAGCTTGCCTTTATTATTATTAATCAAATCCTTTGCGTTATATTCCATTAAAACATATATGATTGGCTCTTTGGGCATACCATACCAATAGTATCCTCGTGTGCTATGCAAAGTAGCTTAGAGACTTTCACCAGACCCAAGAAGATGCTATCCTAGACACCTCCACCATTTATATCTCTAACTCAAGGACTACCCTAGAGTCATAATAAGGAGAATGAAGTTTCATGCAACCATGATGTGTGAACTCTGACTCTGATACCAACTATGACCACCCTAATTCCAACACACTTTCCGTGATGACATTCCATTAATATGCGTGCACTCATATCAATAAGATGTCAGGAGGGAAAATATGAGGAATTGTGGTTATCTTCTAGAATAAATAGTATATGGATCATGTCCAAAACACCATATAATTGCCTCACAAAATTAAATTCATAAATGATAATAATAGTAGTGTTTACATTTATTCTAATGGAAGAAAAGTTTTACTAAAAGAAGAAAGTAAGGTACATAGGATAGACTGAATCCTATACATCAACTAGGAAAATGAAATGTGAACTAGATAAAAGAAATAGAAATACGTATCAAACAACTCTAGATCCTCCAATGAGATTTATTATTGTCTTTTGTCACTTTTAAGGATTCCTTGCACCTAGAAAATACAGGAAACAATAGGATCAAAATAAAATATTGTGTCTGTGGGTGGAATACACATACATACTAAGCTTTCATACTTGAAAATTTTGAGAAAAAAGAAAATGAAAAATAAAATATTATTAGAGAGAGAATCAAGTAAACCACTTCTCTTAGATGAGTCTTGCATGTGATTGTACTATTAAGTGTGTCAGCTCCTATTATACTTTTATGCTAGGCCCTCCCCGCCCCTTGGGCTATGGGGATCCCCACCCCTAGGGCTATGGGGATGTGCTAACCTTAGTTCAAGAAGAGAGAGGGAGAATATCACACATTGTAGCTGCAACCCACCTCTCGATTTATGTTCTTGTTGTTATAGCAAAGAGTATGATATAGATAATTTAATCCAAGAACCATACACAAGTAAGACATGAAATATTTCTTACTTATTCATACAAGAAAACAAGTCATATACTTATAATTCCCACTCACCTGATCTAATCAGATATTTATCCCAAGAGAGTGTACTGAGACGATGTGAGTGGGTCACCCTGAAAAGACATTAATGGACTAATGACATTATGTGCACATAACATTTTAGTTTTAGGGTTTGTTTTAGTCAAGGTTGTTACTATCATCATGTAATTAGATCAAATATTATTTGTTAAGGTCATTTCATTTTAAGGTCATGAGGTTAGATCTAGGGTTATGGTTAAGTGTGGCACATGATTTTCATGCAGAGGAAATAATTAAAATAAGGGTTTCAAATAAATGATTACCTTTTTAAGGTACACATGATTTATTTGAAATAGAGATAGATCTAGGGCTTCTGAATCGAAAATTGTTGAAATCAGATCATGAATATCATTTTCATCATTTCTAGACAAAAAAATGTAACTAGATAATCTAGTAGTCTTTATGCTATCAAGTTTTAAAGATCTAGGTTTGGATAGTATTTTTGTTGGGTTCCTTTCATTTTTCTAATAAAAATGGTATATAATTTCAATATTATCTGGCATTTTTATCATTTACTGTCATTTTTCTAAGATAATTTGGTTTTCAATATTAAGAAAAGGATAAGGCAATTTACCTGCTGATGTGGACGTCTATGTTTACTCCAAGACAGGGTTGTGGGGTGGATATCTCCCTTACTTTCCATCATTGACCGACAACCCTTATTCTAAGATGGAGCTTGGAAATTGGGCCCCACATGCTGAGTTGGCTCCATGGGGACAACTTCTCTCCTAGTTCCCTTCTTCCCTGTGAGAAACAACTTGCCTCACAATGTTAGCAAGGATTCTCTTGCTTTGTGGTCCTCTTCTCAACTGAATAGGGATGACTCCACCTTCATTGAGGCGAACCAAAGCAGGGAGACACTCTCGCGTGGTGTGGCTCCCTCTGGAACTCGAGCGTCATGTAGGGCCAGTGAAAAGGTTGCCAGGAAAATTTGGTTCTTGGTGACTCTCACCTCTTAGTGTCCTATCTAGGTGCCGCTGATATGTTAGGACCCTCGCACGACCTCATGATGGGGTAGAATTGAAATTGGGATGTTGCCTGGATGCCATCGGTGATCGAGTAGAGGCATAGAAGGTTGAAGGTTAGAAGGAGGTGTAGAAGGAGGAAGGAAGTGATTAGAGGTGTTGGAGGACTAAAGAGGATGTTGCAGAGCTTGTGGGGTGGGTATCTAGGTGTACGTGGGTGACAATGAGGAAGCCCTAAATTGGGCGTGCCGGTAGGTGAGATAGACGCAGATGTGGGAGTTTATTCTCCCTGATATGAGGATGGGGGAAGATGTGGTGGAGGTCATTAGCTTCAGAACGATGAGGAGAGCATAAATATCTAAAGGGCTTTGCAAGATACCTATCAGGGTGGGCACGTGAGGTCGAGGTTAGGTGGCAGGCTTGTTGGAAGAGAGAGTCGAGTCTATAGAAGGTTGAAGATGAAGTCCCGCCCCTTGGATCCGAGGTGGACGGTTGAAATTTACCAATCTAAGGAAGGTGATCATGCCTAAGTGGCTAAGTTTCCTTGTGAAATTTAACGTGTCACATTTGATCAAATTAATTGACAAACTTAGGTCCTAGGGTCATCATTGAATGACATAAAACTCATAAAATCAAATTTCCATAATTCTCAATTGGTGCATCCAATTGTAATGCAATTTTAGGTGTGTCTCTATGATGAAGTTGTCTAATAACGGTAGAAAATTGAGATTCAAATTAGAATGTTCACCATTATAATTGACTAGGTTCTTAATATGCCTAAATCACCTTAGTATGAAATTAGGGTTTGCACTACCTTGAAACTTTGTGTATCCACATGGTCAAAAGAAGTAGAGTGGCTGTTTGGGGGTATTTAGTCAATCAATTTGAAAAATTATTTATATCATTAAATTTGTAAGAGAGAAAATAAAAACTCACTAAATCACAACACAAGTCCAAGATCACACCCTTTGGAATAATAAAAACAAGTCCATGTTTTCCCCCTCTTAGACATTTCTTCTTTCCTTCCTTTGCACATCCTTCCTTCATTATCATCTATTCCAAGTTTTCAGACACAAAACATAGTATCATAATAAATAAAGAATAGTTCCAAAGAAACATTTCAGTAGCATTCAAGTACATTTAAGCCTTACAGGGAGAAACAATTATCACAAAACTATTCAACCTTCTTCTAAGGATTCAAGTACCAATTTAGCCCTTATTTCTCAAAGCTCTCCCTGAAACTATTACTCCAACAATTGTCAATTAAATAAATATTAAATTTAGAAAAACTAAAAATTCGTTTAAGGCTTTCCTAGGCTTTCTTTCAGTCATAACTTTTGAAGAACAAGAGATTAATATCATAAATATTAGTGGTTCACTTATAATAGCAAATGATAATCATCCTTGTCATATTCTTATGAATTTTATAAATTGGATAATCTTCTAAAAGTATAATTTAGAATATATATGGAAGATAAATTCATGCTATGATCTTTTAAGCAAAATCTCAGCAACAGAATGTATATATAGTCAATGCTCTCATATTTTGTTCAACTTTTATAATTTTAGAACTTATATTAAGCACAAACAAAATGGTATAGACTATGTCATGTCTTCTTTCATACTTCCGATATGATCCTTTTCACATATGTTTCAACAGTCAGTGGTTTTGGGAAAACATGGAAGAAGAAGAAAGGTGGAGCACAGATAGTACAAATACATATCTACTCACCTTTCTTTAGAAGAGACAAATTTGAAATAGATCAAGAAAGCATGATCAAACTTTCTCCCAACACATTTTGTTCTCAAATCATCTTTCTTTCTTTTAGAATATAGCCATGGAGAAAAAAAGAAAGAAGAGTAAAAACAAATCAATGTTTTGCTAAAAAAAATTGAATAGAAGGAAGGTGAAGTGAAATTGGTAGGTATTTGAAGATCTAGAAAAAACCAACACTAAACCGAGACAATTGAAGAAGATCCAAAGTCTTCAGCTAGAAATCAACAAGAAAATAGGTATGCTCATCTTTCTTTACCAAGGTTCTCCCTTAGTCGCCATGGAAGTCAACATATGGACCTCTAAAGTTTTTGCCTTTAGTTTAATTGGATAGAGAATCGTGAAAAAATGCATAAAACTAATTCTTATAGAAATCCATCATGTATATCAAAACTTATATCATTTTGTGATTGGTCCCGAACAACAGCGCCGCTCACCACCTGTAGTTTGAGTGTGCACTGTTGGCTGTTCTGTGCATGCATACAAAAAAAGAAATAACTTTCTCACTTGAACTTGGATTTCATCCATTTTTATCTAGATTCATAATTGAATTATCTATGATCACAAACTACAAGTTTAACAAAATATTAAATACTTCTTTTTCAATGAATAAATTACTCATGTTTTTGAGTATGGAAGGTTTTCCAATATGTGTTTTTTCATGTTTTCCTCTATTAAGGTTTTAACTTTTGAGGTTAGACTTAGTACACATTCATTCTAGTAAATGTTTAGTGTTTACTCAGTCACATCATGTGAATATAACTCTTAAATTAATAAGATGATATGAGACTTAGACTAATCATGGTGACTAATCTAAGATCTAAAATACTCTAAGTTTGGATCATTACACATTCCCCTCTCCTAAAAAGTTTTGTCCTCAAAACTTAGGATAGTTCACGATGAGTTCTCCTTATCCCACTCTCAAGATCCCAAGTTGCTTCTTTTGTATTGTGGTGTTTCCAAAGCACTTTAATCATATGTATTTGATGGTACCTCTATTTCTGAATGTTTATATTCATAATTTGTTCCAGTATCTCTTTATAGTTGACATAATCTACTAAGTATATATCTGTAGCCTGTAGAATATGAGTTGTTTCTTAGTGACATTACATTGGCATTGAAACATGAAACACATAGTGCAACTATTGTAACTCAAGTAGTAACTTCAATCTATAGACAACCTTGCCTATTTTCTTTATAATAGGATAATGACCTATATATATAGGTATCAACTTATCTTTCTTTTTGAATCTAAGAACACCTTTCATCAGAGACACTTTGAGGAAAACTTTATCCCCAATTTTAAGTTCCAAAGGCCTACAACTTTTATCAACATAACTAGTATGCCTATATTGTGCAACCTATATCTACTTCTTGATCACCAAAATCTTTTATATAGTTTTTTGAATTATTTTAGGGTCCATAAATTGTTTTCTCACCTACTTCATACCAACATATTGGCGATCTACACCTCCTACCATATAATGCTTCATATGATGTCATCCCTGTATTGGATTGGAAACTGTTGTTGTAGGAAAACTAAGCTTACATGTACATACCAACTGTCTGGAAACTATAAAACACATGCTCTTAACATGTATTCTAATATCTCTATTTTTCTTCCGACTGTTCATCAGTCTATGGGTGAATAGTTGTATGAAAGTTAAGTTTCGTATTCAGAGTAACTTGCAGTTTATCCCAAAATCTATATGTAAGTTGTGGTTCTTGATATGATACTATTCACAAAGAAATTCCACACGGTATGACTATTTCAACTATGTAAATATGTACCAGGTGATCCCCTGCATAGGTTGGTTTCATTGGTAGAAAATGACCCAACTTGCTCGATCTGTCCATAATATCCCATAAAGAGTCAAAACCCTTTGGTGTATGTGGTAGTCTTACCATGACATCCATTTTGACATGGTCCCATTTCCATTTTGGAATAGGTAAGGAGTTGTTTGGATACAGTAATTCAAAGTGGCATTATAATTAGCTACGGTGTTCTAAGTGTCATATTTGAACTGAGGTCGTTTGGATGCTAATATAAACTTTATCAAATACGGAAGTCAAAATATGGTATTTTCCACCCGTTCATTTGACGACCATCTCAAAAGATGCTAAAAATGGCAATCTTTGAAATCCCACCAATGGCAATGATGGCCCACACCCCATTCATACCTCTGTTTTTCTAGTCTCTCTCTTCTCCACTACATTCACCTCCTCCCTCATTCTCCTTCTCCTCTGGTGATTATCTCCTCCCTCGTCCTCCTTCCTCCGCAATTACCTTTCTTCCACATCTGACTCTCCTACGACATGTTTCTTCTCCTTCTCCACCACGAACGACGCTGCAACAACAACCTCCTTGACTTGGATGTTCTCCATACTGAAGTGTTTGACCTTCATGAGTAGGTTGAAGTCAAACCTCTTCCTTTTATGCTCTACAACGCTGCCAGTGAGGAGTAGGCTTACCCCCCTCATCCAGTGTTGCTTCCACAGATGGTGCGGTGGGAGGATGCAGAAAGGAGGCTGCCAACGGTGTGAAAGGATAAAAACATCTCCGACATTCTACCGAACGATGTAGATCTGGAGCAGTTGGTGCTTCCAACTAGATGACCGAACAACAGCTGGATGCAAGGTCATAGTCGTGAAGCAACAACCACAATAGCACAACACTTGATGCCCAAACGATATTATTAAGCAATGCCGACTTTGATATTTCGATAGTCCAAATCTCATAATTCACTGACTACTACAACAATGTGAATGGGGTCACACAAACAACCCCTAAGAGTTGTTACATCTCTTCTAGTTTCCAGTGTACTATTTTGACTTGTTGACACACCCTTTGTGTGATACAAACTCAGACACATCCTTTTTCATCCTTGACCACCAATACAATTGCTTTAAATTTTAGTACATCTTAGTACTTCCTGGATGTATATCATACTTAGAATTAAGTGCCTCCTCTAGAACTTACTACTTAGTTCTACTTGGTTTGGTACACACAACCATGCTTTAAATCACAAAAGGTTGTTATTTCAGAAGCGAAATCTTCACCATTTCCTTCCTGCATCTCATGCTAGATCCTTTGAATTTTTAAATTCATACGCTATTAGTGTAGAATCTATTGTTCTAGAGTTCCTTTAATATGTAACTGTAGTAAAAGGTTCTCCCTCATGTGCAATACTCAACCGAGTATTCATCCCTATAACATTTAACAACATATCTCTTCTTTTACAAACTAGATGATACGCCCCAATCGTTGATGAAGAATATGATTTATGACTCAATGTGTCTGCAACCAAATTAGACTTACCAGGGTGATAATCAATAGTGGACTCATAATCTTTAGGGATAATGTCACCAAATTCAGATTCTTCTGAGTTGTAATGTACTTAAGGCTCTTATGATATGTAAATACTTGGCATTGTTCCCCGTAGGGATAATGCCACCAATTCTTTAGGGATAATACCATTACATCTAAATCTAAGTTGTGAGTTGGGTAATTCTACTCATGCATTTTCATCTATCTTGTATCATAGACAATTACCTCTCCATCTTGCATAAGCACACATCCTAAACCCTCTCTTGAAGTGTCACAAAAACTGTGCAGCCTTTACCATCCTTAGGCAGTGACATATATGGTGTGGTACTCAACCTTTCCTTCAAAACATGGAAACTATTCTCATGTTCTTTTTTACACAAAAAAGTTGTCTTTTTCCTCATCAACCTTGTTAACAACATGGTAATAACACTAAAGTCCTATATAAAGCGTTCATAATATCCTGCCAGTTTAGGAAAACTATGGATTTTAGTTGGAGTATTAGGTTGTTCCCATTGTAACACTGAATTAGCCTTCTTAGGATCTATATGATTCCATTGTCTATGTATTTCATGGCCTAAATAGGAAAATTCTAAATCCAAAACTCACATTTAATAAACTTTGCATACAGAGAATGTCATTGTAGTAGTTGCAAGGAAATTCATAAATAATATTCATGTTGCTCAACTTAAAGAATATATCATAATATAATCTATGAATAAAAAAAGTTGATCCAAGTAATGTCTTAACATTATGTTCATTAAATATATAAATTCTATTGGATCATTGCTTAGTCTAAATGACGTAACTAAAAACTCATAGTGTCCATATCTTGTGCAAAAAGCTGTCTTTGGCACATCCTCTAGCTTAATCCTTAACTGATGATAACCTCATTTTAAGTTTATCTAAGAAAAGGTAGTAGCTCCACTTAGCTGATCAAATAGTTCATAAATCCTAGGTAAGGGGTACCTATTCTTGATTGTGATCTTATTCAACTATCTATAGTCAATGCATAATTTCATTGTTCCATCTTTCTTTTTCACATATAGAACCAATGCTCCCCAAGGTAAAGTACTTGGTTGTACAAAACCTTTATCTAAGAACTCTTGGAGCTGTGTTTTAAGCTCTACAAGTTCTATTGGTGTCATACCATAAGGTGGTAAAGATATTGTTAAAGTACCATTCTCTAGGTTGATCTCAAAATCAACTTTCTTAGATGGTGGTAATCCTAGAAATGTTTCAAAAAAAAATGTTAGCAAACTCTTGTACTATAGGTATATATGATAAACTAGGATTCTCAACACGTGTATCTATCACATGTGCAAGATATCCCTAACATCCCTTTCTCAATATCTTTTGATAAACAATTACTAAAATCATACATGTTGGTAGACTCTTCTATCACCAATGAAAATCCATGTTCTATCCTTGCCACAAAACTCCACCTCTCTTGTGAAGCAATTTTATCTTGCTTTTCAATTCTCCAAATAGTTCATACCCAGGATTATATCAAACCCATGCATTTAAGTGTCAATAGATTCACTAGGATGCTATGGGTCTTGTTAGACAAAGAATACTTTGGGCATATTTCCACAAAATACATAGGTTCTACTATAGGGATATCCAGAATAAAATCATAAGATAAAAGGCTTCTCTAACATATTACTTTTATATTCAACAACTCTCGTCACAAAAGAATCAGTGGACCTAGATCAACTGGAACATATACATGAGTAATGACATCAACAAACATACCATGTGGCCAGATACTAGTTGTGGAGACACCACTCCTTGTTGATTCATATCATAAGACTGACTAGTCGTGGGTGCCTTTCCTTTTCCTCTACCAGTACCTCTCTATGGTGCATATCCTTGTTCTTTAGATCCTACCTGAGATATCATACCTCTATACAACTATGTTGTGTCTATTGATATTGACCCCTTGATCCCTATCCTGATTGTTTTTGTTTCCTCCTTGTGGGTAATTTCTGGCAAGATGTCCAAGCCGCCCACACTTGGAACATGCGGGTGGAAACCCAAACACTGACCCGTATCAACAGGTCCACAAGTTATACACATTTGTGGTATTGAAGCATAGCTAGGTTGTCTAAACTCTTCAGGACTCATTACTATCAAATATTCTACGCTACTGATGTTCTTCACTGCTCACTTTCTGAGGTTGGTATCCTCTAACATAACCTATATTGCATCTACCTCTACCTTTACCTTGTTGTTGCCTAGGTGGTGCACTAAATGTATATGGTTCCCTTCTGTATGGTGGTGGTCTACCATTTCTTGGTTTCCAACTAGAACTTGATTGAACATTTCAGTGCCCACTCTCTTTCACCCCTCTATTTCTCTTCTAACATTTCTAGCTCTTTCCACTCTCCTGGAGGCATATACAAAGGCATGGAAATCTGAGCATCCATGATAGCCACCTTTTCTTGCATCCAAGGATTCAACCCACTTCCAAAACTTCTAATCTTGACCTCATCTATTACAGAGAGATATGGACAAAACCTTAGTAGGTCTAAGAACAAGAACTCATATTCAGTCATTGGCAAATTTCCTTGCCTCATTGTTTCAACCTTCCTAATCTTATCACATAGATATGTCTCAAAATAATATCCTCAATTAAAATGTCTCCTAAATTCATTCCACATCATGTTGTTTCTAGATCCTTGCATCTTCTTTGGCCCCTACCAATAGTTAGCACTACCTTTTAATAGTTACATAACATGTTCCACCTTCTTCTCCTCTGGTACATGTTTTAACTAAAAGATATTTTCTTTCTCAAATATACACACGTCAACATCATTAGGCTCCAAACTACTTGTTAAGTCATAATCCCCTATCTTCTTAGCTAATCATATGATCTACTGAATTATCTACCATGATTTGGTTGTGTGTAGGCACCCTAGAATGCCTTGTTGCATGATTAATTGCAACCATTAAAGCTTGTGTCATTTCTAGCATTTCAGGTGAAAATAGTGGACTAGGAGAATGAGAATGTTGTTGAGGCCTCGCTACTTCTTCCACATCAAGTACATATTGACACCGTGAACTGACTATGTCCTAAATGACAAAGAAGGTGATGAACAAGGCTCATTTTCTTCATGTCTTTCTAGAGCTTCTTGGGCTCCACTTACACCCACATTAAGTTGAAGGCCTACTCTCCTCTTCTTGCATCCATAGCTTTAATGGAAATACATATTACCGATAATGATAAAAGAAATGGCTCAATACGTCCCGTGTTCTTATACTAACTTGGAACCTTAGGCTCTTATACCAAGTTATTGGGACCTGATCCCAACAAAAAATGAAACATCGATCATTTGAACCAAACCCCAAAGGTTTATGACACATTAACATCCAATTGAAAACATAAACGATAATATATAATCAACTATTTCTTTGAGAGATAAACTTACTAAAAACTTGTTATATATCATTTCTCATTCATAAACAAAGTACAACTAGCATGACTTCATTTAGCTCTTTGTAATTGTATTTACAACATTCATATAAAGATTAATTGTTCAGTTTATATACAACATTGTGCATTCAAAATGTCATTCTAAGATACAAACACAAGGAAAAACCATAGTTTCGTCCCATGACCCCACTAAAGGAATAATCTATACATCAGGCATCAGATAAGAACTTCACCAATTTTGAGTATGCTACTCTATGGGAGAAGATAGTTTTCTAGATGGTGCCTTGCCTTCAAGACCTAAATTTTATTTTTATTGACTGATTAGACAATGTTTAAGTGAGAAGATACATAAACATAATATATTAATGCAACTTTCTCATTATTAACAACATTTTAACAATTTAATAATTAATAGATAAATAGTGTGAAGAACACATTGTTGGCTAAATGGACATCTATAAATCTCTTTGTTTTGATTATGACAAACATTTCATTCTTGTTGATCTAACGAGCTACTCGAGTGTGCAGGAACAAGGTGGATGACAAAAGCAATTAGGGAAATCCATATGCTTATATGTTTGTATTTTCATGAAATGTAATCGCCTTGTAAAAACTTGTACAAATATATAATGTACAAGTACTTAGATTTCAGGTAAATCAAGCGTTAGATTCTCCCTAGCTAAACACCATATTTAGATAGGTCATCCCCTTCAAATAGGAACACATATGCACACTCATACATATAATTAGTGCCTAAATTGAAACATTGAAACAGGATCAATCTCGGTCGACAAACTCTTCGACCGAGACACTCTTGGTCGACAATCTTCTCGACCGAGAAAGATCCAAAGTAGCTGTTAGACACAACTGACAAGGTAGTTGGCAGTTGGAGATAGACGTTGCAAATCACTTGTTCTAGAGAGCCTGTCGGTCGACAAAAGTTCGACCGAGTAGGTGTCTCGGTCGACCATTCCTCGACCGAGATGGTCTCTGACAGCAACTGTAGAATTAATTAATTAGCTGTTGTTAAATCAACAAACTTGTACCTAACGGCTAGTTAAGCACTTAGAAACCCCTAGAAGTTGTCTAGAATGTCCTTAAGCATCCTTAGGCCATTCCTATAAATAGGATAAGCTATAGGACACTCAAACACACTTGTTACACTTGAGAAATCCTTGAGCATACTTTGAGCAATCTGTTTGTAATTTGAGCATTGTGAAAATTGGCCATTTCCTTCCTTAGCTCAAAATTCGTGTCCTATAGGCTAGTATCTCCTACCCACTGCAATCACAAGTTCATACACTTGGTTAGGAGATCTATACGCTTGATCTAGGCAAATCAAGCCTTGGGCTACAAAGGATAAGTTTGTAATTTCCTTTTTCCTTTCTTGTTCTCTATTACCGTTTGTACTCTCCTTGCTACTCCTAGGTTGGAGGCTGCAGATTGGAGAGGGTGGAGATCTTCTTGGTGAAGAAGGTGACTTTGAGCTACTTCAGAAGGCTGGTGCAACGAGAGGTTACTTCTAGAGAGGAAGGCTACTTCAAGGGGGAGCTTGGAGTTACTTCAAGAAGGCTACCTCAAAGTTGGTGCACCTACTTCAAGTGAAGGCTGTTCAAAGGGTGTAAAGGAAAGTATTGTATTTTGTATAAATCCTTGAGAAGGTAATAAAATAAATACTTTCAAAATCCCGGTTGGGTAAGCAACTGGGTAGTGGACTGACAACTTTAGTATTTGCTAAAGTTGGAACCACTCTAAACACCTGTCTCCTTCTTCCAATTTTCAATTGTGGTTGTTTGAGTTTAATAAATTGTTAAAATTATTTTAAAACTCTATTCACCCCCCTCTAGTGTTTTTCAATTGGTATCAGAGCAGGCTTCAAGGAACCCTAATAAGGTCTTCAAGAAATGGGTGACGGAGTGCTCAACAACCTTAATCTTGAAGGGACACTTGTTGCTAGGCCTCCAGCATTCGACGGAACAAACTACCAATATTGGAAGAGAAGGATGCAGTTCTACTTCCAAGGCATCAATTGGGACTTATGGAGAATGGTGTCAACCCCATATGAGCTCCCTCAAACTCAATTTGCAGAATGGGATGCAAATACGGTAAAGCTGGCTCAAATGAATGCAAAAGCTGTAAGCATTTTATATTGTTCTATTTCGGTAGGAGAATTTAATAGAATATCCAATTGTGACACAGCCTATGATATTTGGCATAGACTATCCATAACCTATGAAGGTACAGTCCAAGTCAAAAATTCCAAAATTAGCATGTTTAAACAAAAGTTTGAACACTTTCGTATGGATCCTGATGAATCTATTAGTGAAATGTTTGCAAAATTCTCTACTATTGTTAATGGTTTAAGTGCCCTAGGAAAACTTGTCCTTGAAGAAGATCAGGTATCAAAAATCCTTCGATCACTCCCTCCAAAATATAAGCCAAAGGTGACAACCATTGAAGAAGAAAACGACCTCACTCGACTGAAAATGGAGCAACTTATTGACAACCTAGAAGCTCATGAAGCAACCCTAGAAGAGGAGGAAAGAAGAGCACGTGAACTTCAGCAAGGAAAGAAGAAGGATGTGGCTCTAAAAGCTTCAAAATTCATCACACAAGAAAGTGAGGAGTCAAGTGAAGAAGAAGGAGAAGAAGCCTTGATCGTCAACGGTAAGAAATACAAAAGATTTAAATCTAACAAAATTTCCAGTTCTTCTTCTACCCCTCCTAGGTGCTTTGAATGTGGGAAGAAAGGGCATTTCAAAAATGAATGTCCTAAAGCAAAGAAAGGAAAGAAAAGCTCACACAAGAAGAAGGGAGAAAAAGCCTATAAAGCTGCATGGGACGAGTCAAGTGACAGTGAAAGTGGAGAAGAAACGGTGGATTGTCTAATGGCAAGAGAAGATAATGAAGACTCTCAAGAGGTAAGTCTACTTGATCTTCCTAAAGAAGAGTTAGTTACTAGTCTACAAGAAATTCATGATAAGTATGTTGATGTCAAGAAGAAACTAAAAAAGGTTATCAAATCAAATGATGAGCTGATTGCTAAATTAGATAATCTTTCTTCTGAAAAGAACAACATTGATCTTGAGAATTTATCTTTAAAAACATCTTTAGATGATTGCACTAGTACGCTACTCACTTTAGAAACAAATGTTGATCTTCTTTCTAAAGAAAAGACTGAATTGTTAGCTAAACTAAAAGATTCTCAGACTCAACCTATATTGTGTAACCATCTAGACTATGATAATGTTGTAAAAGAAAGAGATTCATTGTTATCTGATTTAGATCAAGCAAGAAATGATCTACACAAGAAGATGAATGACATTGCTCAGCTGCAAAGAGAACTTTATGAGTTAAGAAGAAAAGATATACTTGATAACATTCTAAGCATTGGTACTGTTTTCAACGGAAGAAAAGGTTTGGGATATGCTCCAAAGAATCAACCCAAAAGAACTCAAACTATGTTTGTACCCAAGAACACAATGGCTAGAAAGAGAAATGAAGTTGATTCTATTACTTGCCATTTTTGTTTACGTCTTGGACACTATTCCTTTTCATGCCCTTATAAGACTAAGGATTCCGAATTAGTTTGGGTCTCAAAACCTCAAACTTAATAGAGTCAAAAGGAATTTAGTTGAGATATGGCCAAACGCTCCATCTTGCTATTTATATTGTCTTATCTCAACTAAACAAAAGATTTCATGCATACTGTTAATCTTCTGCACTGTTTTACTAAAACAAAAACTTAGTCGGTCGAAGTATTGTCGACTGAACCATTAATCGGTCGAAGTATTGTCGACCGACCGGATGTCTGTAACATATCAAAATTTACAGCAATTATTTCGGTCGAAAATTGGTCAACCGAGCTAAATTTATGTGTTCCTTTGTTTGTAATACAATAATCTTCTCGATCGACAATTAGTCGACCGAAACAGATGTCGGTCGAAAAATTGTCGACCGACTGGATTTCTGATTCAGAACTCTTATACAAGTCTGTACTTAAATGATTCTAACCACATCGGACCATCACATGGGTACCAAAATCTACATTTTAATGCAGGAATGGGTGGTTGACAGTGGATATTCCAAACATATGACCGGGAACAAGGATGCATTTCAAACCTTTGAAGAAAAGAAAAGTGGAACGGTCACCTTTGGAGACAATGGTAAGTGCAAAATCGTTGGAATAGGTAATGTTGGTACAAACCTCGAAATAAAGAATGTTCTACTCGTGGATGGTTTGCACCATAATTTGATAAGTGTTAGTCAATTATGTGATAGTGGTTATGATGTGTTATTTAACAAAACTTGCTGCAAGTTATTGATAGAAAACACTACAAATGTTGTTTATGAAGGAAATAGAGTTGGAAATCTTTATATCCTTAAACCTAACTCTATAAAATCAGTAGTGGGAAAATGCTTGCTTGCAAATGAAAATACCTTACAACTATGGCATAAAAAGCTAGGACATGCTAGTTCACATGTTATTAAAAAGTTAGTAAATTATGATCTTGTTCGTGGATTGCCTACTTTATCTTTTGATCAAGTTGAAAACTGTGAACCATGCACAATGGGAAAGCAAACCAAAACCTCTTTTAAACCAAAACATGTACTTAGCACCAGTAGGTCCTTAGAATTAATTCATATGGATTTATTTGGACCTATGAAGACACAATCTATTGGTGGTAAAAGATACTATTTTGTTATTGTTGATGATTATAGTAAATACACATGGGTGCACTTTATTGCAACTAAAGATGATACTACTCATGTTTTTATACAATTTTGTTCCAAGATTGAAAATCTATTACAAAGCAAAATATGTACCATTAGAAGTGATCATGGTGGAGAATTTGAAAATCATACATTTGAAGAATTTTGCACATCTCAAGGATACACTCATAATTTTTCTGCTCCACGCACCCCACAACAAAATGGTATAGTTGAAAGGAAAAATCGATCACTACAAGAAATGGCTAGAACTATGATGCTCGAACACAACACACCCAAAACCTTTTGGGCTGAAGCTGTAAACACTGCATGCTATGTGTTAAATAGAGTAACTGTTCACTCTCATTTAAAGAAAACTCCATATGAAATAATACATTCTAAGAAACCTAGAGTTGACTATTTTCATACTTTTGGCTCCACATGCTATATTTTAAATACCAAAAATGATAGAGATAAGTTTGACTCTAAATCACACAAAGCATTCTTTTTGGGATATTCCACTTCTAGCAAAACTTTTAGAGTATATAACACTATCTCTAGCAAAGTTGAGGAATCTATTCATGTTTCTTTTCATGAAGAGACCAAATCTGAAAATCTAGAAATCATAGATCTCACTAATCAATTCGAAAATTTAAACATACCAAATGATAGTGAGAAAGTTACTACAAATAATCCCCAAGCTGAACCACAACCTACACCTAGGCTTATTAAGGATCATCCTCAAGAACTTATTATTGGAAATCCTAATGATAAAGTCAAAACTCGGTCTTCCTTCAAAGATGTTGCAAACATGGCTTTTGTTTCTATCATTGAACCTAAAAAGATATCTGAAGCTCTTAAAGATGATTACTGGATAATAGCCATGCAAGAAGAATTGAATCAATTCACTAAAAATGATGTATGGGATTTAGTTCCTAAACCACAAGATAAAACCATCATAGGAACTAAATGGGTTTTTAGGAATAAGCTAAATGAGGCAGGAGAAGTAATAAGGAATAAAGCTCGGTTAGTAGCACAAGGATATAATCAACAAGAAGGAATAGATTTTGATGAAACATATGCACCGGTATCTAGACTTGAAGCTATTAGAATGTTACTAGCTATTGCTGCACATAAAAACATCAAACTCTACCAAATGGATGTAAAAAGTGCATTTCTAAATGGCATTATTCAAGAAGAAGTATATGTTGCCCAACCACCTGGTTTTGAAATATCGGAAAAAGGTGACTATGTTTATAAACTTAAGAAAGCACTTTATGGTTTAAAACAAGCACCTAGGAATTGGTATGAAAGGCTCAAGACATATCTCTTTGATAATAATTTTTCTATTGGAAATTCATATTCTACTTTATTTTTCAAAACATATACATCTGATTTCCTAGTTGTGCAAATATATGTTGATGACATTATTTTTGGAGCTTCTAATGATTCATTGTGCACACAATTCAGTGACATTATGCAAAAAGAATTTGAAATGAGCCTGATGGGTGAACTAACTTTCTTTCTTGGTTTTCAAATTAAGCAAACACCTGCCGGAATATTCATAAGCCAAGAAAAATATACTAAGGAACTCTTAAAGCATTTCGGGATGGATCAGTGCAAACATGCTACTACTCCTATGGCTACTTCTATTAAAATTGATAAGGATGAAAATGGGGAACCTATTGATGATTCCTTATATAGAGCCATGATTGGTAGTTTGCTTTACTTAACTGCTTCTAGACCGGACATTATGTTTTCCGTTGGTCTTTGTTCTCGATTTCAATCACAACCTATGCACTCTCATTTTCTAGCAGTTAAACGAATTCTTCGTTACCTAGCCGACACTACTTTTTTTGGTTTATGGTATCCAAAAGGACAATCCTTGGATTTTAAAGCTTATACTGATGCAGATTATGCTGGTTGTCGCCTTGATCGCAAGAGTACTAGTGGTGGCTGTTTCTTGTTAGGAAGAGCTTTAGTATCGTGGTTTAGCAAGAAACAAAATACGGTTGCCCTATCTACAACTGAAGCTGAATATATGGCAGCCAGGTCTTGTTGTGCTCAAGTGCTTTATATGCAACAAGTATTAAACGATTATGGTTTTACTCTTTCATCTACGCCTATTTTTTTTGACAATACAAGCGCTATAAACTTAGCACACAATCCTATTTTACACAGCCGAGCTAAACATATTGAAATCCGTCATCACTTTTTAAGGGATCATATCTCCAAGAATCATGTTTCCCTTCATCATGTTGATACAGAAGATCAATTGGCTGATATTTTTACAAAACTGCTTCCACTAGATCAATTTAACAAAATTAGGAAGCAACTGCTTATCACTCCTTTGGAAGATGTTTTCTTTGATATTTGTGCTACTTAAATGGACATCTTTTTCATTAGATTTGATGGGACATCTAATTAAGGGGGAGTTTTTATTTCTAACGGATATCTTTTTGAAATGACAAAGGGGGAGAAATAAATATAAAACTAAAACTTAGTAATTAGGAAACACTCAATCAATGAGTTTCATAAATAAACTCTTGGCTTTACATTGAAAAGATTGCTAAATTCTCTAGTGAATTGGATTTCATGTTCCATAATTCAAGGGGAATAATAAGCACACATTTTATAAACAAGAGGAAAAGCTACAAAAGGTAATCTAAAGGTATGAAACTCATATGGTTTATATTTCCTTTATTTATATTTTTGGAAATGTTTGTCATCTTCAAAAAGGGGGAGATTGTTGGCTAAATGGACATCTATAAATCTCTTTGTTTTGATTATGACAAACATTTCATTCTTGTTGATCTAACGAGCTACTCGAGTGTGCAGGAACAAGGTGGATGACAAAAGCAATTAGGGAAATCCATATGCTTATATGTTTGTATTTTCATGAAATGTAATCGCCTTGTAAAAACTTGTACAAATATATAATGTACAAGTACTTAGATTTCATGTAAATCAAGCGTTAGATTCTCCCTAGCTAAACACCATATTTAGATAGGTCATCCCCTTCAAATAGGAACACATATGCACACTCATACATATAATTAGTGCCTAAATTGAAACATTGAAACAGGATCAATCTCGGTCGACAAACTCTTCGACCGAGACACTCTCGGTCGACAATCTTCTCGACCGAGAAAGATCCAAAGTAGCCGTTAGACACAACTGACAAGGTAGTTGGCAGTTGGAGATAGACGTTGCAAATCACTTGTTCCAGAGAGCCTGTCGGTCGACAAAAGTTCGACCGAGTAGGTGTCTCAGTCGACCATTCCTCGACCGAGATGGTCTCTGACAGAAACTGCAGAATTAATTAATTAGCCGTTGTTAAATCAACAAACTTGTACCTAACGGCTAGTTAAGCACTTAGAAACCCCTAGAAGTTGTCTAGAACGTCCTTAAGCATCCTTAGGCCATTCCTATAAATAGGACAAGCCATAGGACACTCAAACACACTTGTTACACTTGAGAAATCCTTGAGCATACTTTGAGCAATCTGTTTGTAATTTGAGCATTGTGAAAATTGGCCATTTCCTTCCTTAGCTCAAAATTCGTGTCCTATAGGCTAGTATCTCCTACCCACTGCAATCACAAGTTCATACACTTGGTTAGGAGATCTATACGCTTGATCTAGGCAAATCAAGCCTTGGGCTACAAAGGATAAGTTTGTAATTTCCTTTTTCCTTTCTTGTTCTCTATTACCGTTTGTACTCTCCTTGCTACTCCTAGGTTGGATGCTGCAGATTGGAGAGGGTGGAGATCTTCTTGGTGAAGAAGGTGACTTTGAGCTACTTCAGAAGGCTGGTGCAACGGGAGGTTACTTCTAGAGAGGAAGGCTACTTCAAGGGGGAGCTTGGAGTTACTTCAAGAAGGCTACCTCAAAGTTGGTGCACCTACTTCAAGTGAAGGCTGTTCAAAGGGTGTAAAGGAAAGTATTGTATTTTGTATAAATCCTTGAGAAGGTAATAAAATAAATACTTTCAAAATCTCAGTTGGGTAAGCAACCGGGTAGTGGACTGACAACTTTAGTATTTTCTAAAGTTGGAACCACTATAAATACCTGTCTCCTTCTTCCAATTTTCAATTATGGTTGTTTGAGTTTAATAAATTGTTAAAATTATTTTAAAACTCTATTCACCCCCCCTCTAGTGTTTTTCACACATCACTTAGGCGTAATAGAAAGTACAATAGAAATTCATAGGAAACATTATATTTAAAGACAAGTCCATGATCTCCCCTCTATAAAAAAAAAATAAGTCCAGGATCACTCCCGCGGACAAATGAAAACAAGTCCATGATTCCTCCCCTATGGGCAAATAAACACAAGTCCATGATTCCACTCCCCTCTGGACAAATAAACACATGTCTAGGATCCCCCTCATTGGACCAATAAAGACAAATATAGGATCTCCCCCTCCTGACCAATCCATATAAGTCTAGGATCCTCCTCTCTGTACCAATAAAAATAAATCCAAGATCCCCCACCCCCTCTGGACATTTCTTCCTTCCTTCAAAAGCCTTTCCTCCATCTTCTTCATCAAACACAAATAATAGCATCATAACAAATAAATAACAGTTCAATATAATCAGTCAGCACCATTCAGTTGAATTTAATCCTTAATAGGCCACAAAATTATTATAAAAGTATTCAACCTTCTTAGAAGGCATCAAGTACTAATTTAGCTCTTTTTTCTCTACGCTCTCTCTCAAACTGTTACTACCACCATTGTAAAGATCAAATTCAACCAAAAATATAAATTCGTTAGTGACCTTCCTAGGTTTCCTTTCATCCATAACTACTCAAGAACAAGATATGACTATTAGAATATTAGTGATTCACTTATAAGAGTAAATAATAATCATCCCTGTCATATTTTTATGCATTCATAAATTGTATACTCTTTTAAAAGTATGATTTAGAAGATAGATGGAAGATATATTCATGCTATGACCTTATAACCAAACTCAACAACAATGAAATGTATACATAATCAAAGTTTGCATATCTTGTTTATATTTCATAATTAATAACTTATATTAAGTATAAAAAAAATATAAAGACTATTCTAAGTCTCCTTTCACACTTCCCTTAAGATCCTTTTATATATTCTAGAAGTAAGTTGATTTGAGAAAATAAAGAAGAAGAAGAGAAAGGCATAGTATAGGTAGTACGAATACATATCCGCTCACCTCTATTTAGAGGAGACAAGTTTCAAATCTATCAAGAAAGCACGATCACATTTCCTTCCAACATGTTTTTTTCCCTCAAATCAGCCCCCTTTCATTAAAAAAAATGGTCATGGAGAAAAGAAAAAAGAAGGGGAGAAACAAGTCAATGTTTAGCTCCAAAAACAAATTGAATAGAGGGAAGGTGAGGTGAAATTAGTAGACATTTGAATATCCGGGAAAACAATACTTAAACCAAGTAAATGAAAGAATATTTGCAATCCTTAGCTTGAAATCCATGATAAAACAACTATTCTCAGCTTTTTTTACCAAGGATCTCCCTTGGTCCTCCTATGGACCTCTAAAGTTTCTATTTTTGTTTTTCTTAAATACATGATCAAAATACAAACACACATAACTAAATTTCATTGAAATATATCTAGTATATCAAAAGTAATAGCATTTTTCATGATTGGTTCTGAACAATGGTGCCGCTCACCATCTATCATTTGTGTCTCAACTTCTAGATGTTATGTACATGCATATTACAAATACAATAACTTTCTCATTTTAATTGTGATCTCATATTTTATTTTTTTGTTGGTTTCATAATTCAAATTTTCTACAAGGATGAAGTACATGTTAACATAATACTAAGCATTAACTAAATGCTAGTTGATCATTGTTAAGTCAGTATCGACAGATCATCCATGACACGATATGGTTTGAGAAGTACATTCATGTGTGTGAGGTGAGTTTGAAGAGAAAAGGGTAGTTTTTGGTGCTCTAACTAGTTTTGATCATGAGAATTGCAATGGAGAGTAGAGAGATAGATTTTCAAATTTGAGTGAAACTGTAGGTGATAAATAGCCTACACAATCTAGGCCTAACACAAGGTCCATCAATGGCGATAAATACATTCTCCATAGTTCCAGAATTATGACAACCTAGTATTAAATGTATAGTATATTTGGGCACTTTAGCAAAAATGAATCCTATTTAAGCCCTGGTTTACTTAAATACATGGGGCTAGCTTTGTCTTTGGAAATATGAGATGATGGCTTCAGGGTCTGTCTCGCTCTACTTATGTTTTGTATCAATTCGCAAGGTGGTGGATTTTGTAGTTTATTTGTCTCAACCTATTGATTGAGTGATCTAGAGAAAAATGTCTGACAAGTGTAGGACTCTATCTAATAGAGACAATATGCATTACTCAAGTATTTGAGTATGGAAAACTTTTCTAGTATGCGTTGTTCTACATTTGACTCTACTAAGGTTCCAATTTTCCAGGTTAGGCTTAATACACATTCATTCTTGTAAATGTCTAGTGTTTATTCATTTACATCATAACAATATAACTCTAAAATTAATAATATGAAATGAGATTTAGACTAATCATGGATACTAATTTATGATTTAAAAATAACCTGAGTTTGGATCATTACTTTAATATAGTTGTAATTTTATAGTAAAATCGCAATAGAAGGCTTTTTGGAAGTTGAAATATATGGAAATGGATTTATACATGAAAACTATTAGAAGGAAAGTTCAATTGAAATAACTTGGAGAACTGAGGCTTGAATAATATGAGTTGTCCAAAAACTACAATGAAAGAATGAAATTTTTACATGAAAAGTTGGCAAGGAAGAAGACATTTGAGCCTGATATATGGATTTGGATGTACAAATTCATGAATGAAATTATTTCCCATGAAGATAATATTGAGGTGGGAAGGAACCTATCAAGTGAAACATGGCTATCCATCTAGGGTGATTGTGATTCAAGGAAAGGAAGGTTCTACAACATTTTGTGTCAATGGTCAAAGACTTAAGTTGATTGTTGAGATTGGGCCTAATAAGGCCAACCAAAGCTGTGGTATTGTGATGTTGATTGATTAAATACCACAAGATGAGAAATGTTTGCTTGAATACACATGAAAAACAAATTTACGATGGATGTGATACCTCAACAATCTCAAGTGGATGACTGATGCAATTAACACCAAGTCCTGTTGAAGGCAATAAACTTAGCAGTCATGGGAGGCAACCTACATTGCTTTAAAATATTTTCCCTAAAACCCCAATTTTTATCATATAATTTTTGTTTATACTTTTCCAATAAAACACACCCCCATACTTTGATAGGTTTTGTTCATTTTAGCTGTATAGTAGAAAAAAGTGATGAGAGTGAAGGGAAAACCATCAAATGTACTAAAGTGTTAATGTTTCAAGTTTGAGAGTGAATTTAGAAGTGATTGATCAATTGTGCTAAAGAAATGCACGGAACAAACGTTTTAGAAGTAGGATAGCCGTGTTATTTTTGGAAAATTTGAGAATAAAATGTGATATTTTGAGTTTCAATACAACTAGTGTGGAACAACCATTCCAAGTAGAAGGATTGTATCGATGACCAACCAGAATAGTCATTTTATTCAGAACATCTATTCTATTTAGAAGGACCATGTCAAATTATTTGAGAAAAATGGAAAAAGTAGTTAGTGAATGTGCAAAAAAGGGGAAATCAAAACGGCCATTCTACGCTTGAAATAGTCGTGTTTACCCAAAGGTAGAATGACTGTTCCTATAAGATTTTCCATGCAACATTGAGAAAGAAGCAAAAAAGGACTATTTGGGTTGTGCCAGAATATTGTTCAGACTAGAACGATGGTTCCATACTGGGCCCATTGTGACATAAAGGGGTAAAGTGAGGGTGTATTTCAAGAAATAATCCCTCAACCCTGACTTAGAAGAGCCTCTATATGGTCTATTTGTGAAAGACAATGATGAACGTACCATGCCCTAGATCAGACCTCAATGTCCATATTCAAGCTCCTTTAACATTCTCCAACCTTACTTGAATCTTCCTTGTATTCTGGTAGCCTCCATTCTCCTTATCAACATACAATATTCCCTATCCATTCCTAAAACTAAACATCCTATAGTGAATTCCTAGGACAAGTTTACTATATCAGAACAATTGGAAGGCATTAAGAAGACCCAAAATGACATGTGGGTATACCACCAACATATGCATTATCAAATAAACCGCATGTATGATTACTAGAATATGAAGGTGTAGAGGAACCCCTAGTGGAAAAAGGACTACTGGAATGCTCATTAGGTATACCTCAAGATGAATCCACATCCATAGGAGTATTATTGGGGTAGCCACTACCAGTACCCTCCACCATAGGTAGGAGCACCTGATCTACCACCACCATAGTGAAATACCCCATCACCCTAGGTTTTTGTTTTCATGTTGAGGGAAATATGATTCAAAATATTTGGTATGGCCTCTTTATCTCAGATATCTATTCCACCACACAATTTTTGATAGTGACATTGACTGAGCCTTACATTTACCTAGACCTTTTTTATTCCTCATTGCATACTATGTAGTTTTAACTCTTGCAATACTTATGTGATTTCTCATTTTTTTGTTTTTCATGTCATGCCATCCATTTCATTGTAGTGCTTGTAGATTTGAATAGTTTACTATGTATTCTTAGTTAGGATTTACTTTCATGCAATTTATCTTGATGTCAATATGGGCATTTGGCACCATCTTTGGCATTTTGTTTTGCAAACATGAAATTTCTATCCCTAAATGATGCTTTAAACCAATCTATACATATTTGAACCTTTGACAAATGCATGCCATATTCCCATGATCTTTTTTCTCGATTGTCTTAATTTTTGAGTTTGTACATGTTAATCCCCTATTTCGTGCTTGTTAAAATGTTTACCTGAATCGTAACCTAAGAAATGCATAAATGCTAAGGGTTTGTTGACTTTCTTGATAAAAATATGGTTTTTGTATTTTCTCATTCATGTTGTTTTTGTTTTATGCAGTGTTGAAGTAACATCCATGAAGAAGATCTTGTATTAAGATCTACACCAAATACCCCTCTCTTGATTTACTTGTATTTCATCATTTATATCCCCCGCCTCATGAAAGGATGCTAAAAGGCACACAAAAAGTAAGCCTTGGCAATCCTATAAAACCTTGTGGTGTCCAACACTTCCTCCACTATGATTCACTCCTACCACCACTTTGCCCTAGATATAAAAATGGGAATGGAAAAGAAATGAAAAGGAAAATAAAATTTTATCGCATGTAATAGCATCTAAGAAAATCAAAGATGAGTCTTCGTACAAAATAGTAGTCCAATTTTTGCACTCCTACTTTGGTAGGGAAAAATCAACCATACCTTTTCTATCATGTTCACATAGCAACTTGGATCACTCAAAGTGGATTGAAATATGGAATTGAATGTATGAAGGTGAAACAACACTTCTAGTCACTTTGGTCATTAACATGATGAAATGGCTTACTCGTAGCTATATGAAAACCATTTGGAGAGATTGTGCATTTAATGCCCTATATTCAATATTTGCAGGATTAATGCTATGCTTACAATTGGCATGTGAAAGAGGAGAGGAAAGAGGTGGAAAACATGCATTAGTCATTATTGAGCCCATCTAGTTAATGTACATTTACTTGAATGCATTTGTCATTTCCTATTTGTTTAAAACTGAAAATAGATAATGTTACAAAATACTTGATGACAATTATGTTTTAAGCTTGTGGTGGTGATGAATCCACTAATTTGATCTTCATCTTGTGTCATATTTCTTATTATTCATATATAATATTTCATAATGCAAGTATTTTCCAATAATTGTTGTTATAATCAAATGCATTTATGGATGTTCCTTATGTGCTTTTTAGGTGCTTTGGAGGATACTTGATGCATGGAGGAAGGAGAGATTACCACTAGGTCTTCTACATTCTTATAGAAACCTAAGGGCCCATTGAAGCCAAATCCCACCTACCCCAAGCCTCCATGGAGTCAACAAAGAAAGGAACTTCATGATTTGAGCAAGAAACCTTCCAAGTGAAACATTTACCTAAATATTTGACTAAGTTTCAACAAGAGAAGCAAAGAAATAACAAAACAAACATTATAATTCCTATAAATGCCTCCAACTTCAAAGTTCACTTGACTTAGGCCTTTGAACAACCATTCTAGTCATGAAACAACCATGCTAGAATGGTCATTTTCACAAATTCCATGCCCACTCAAATCAATTCCAAAAATAATTCCTCCCTGACTAGAATGGGCGTTCCTAGAAGAACGATCATTCCATGTTATATCCAAAACTATTGTTTTGCTCAAAATAGTCCCGCCACATCCATGAAAATGGCCATTCTACATTGGAAAGGTCGTTCGATATTGACCATCCATGCATCCAACTAGGTCCATAACTATTATTCTACCCTCAAAACAGTTGTTCTACCCTTAAACTACACTACTTCCTACACTAATTTTCCTTAACTACTAACCACCCTAGCCCCTATATATAGATTATTTATGTCTAATAGGAAAAGGTTACCACCTCATAGTCTTGATTTCCTCCACGTACTACCTACCACCTACCACCTACCTGCCTTATTTCACTTCCATTTTCATCATTTTCCATCCCAAAACCCTATTTGTTTTAGGGTTTTGACCACTCCACTTCTATTTTTGATGCAATTCCTCCTTGGAGGATGGAAGACACCATATTGGATGCTATTGGAGAAGGAAGGGTTTCCTATACTGAGTTTCATGGATTATCTTCCCCTTTTCTTCTCCATTATGGTATTTTCTTTGTCCATGAGTAGCAAGACCTTATGGTCAGTTGTGTGAGGGAATAAATGTGACATTGATACCATGTTAGGAAATTTTTCAATATAATTTCGTTTGGAAATGTTATCTTCTTTCTTATATCTCGTTTTCCATCTCTTTCTATGAAGATTGATGATTTAAACCACAAATTATATAAGAATGGTGTATGTGTGGAAATTTGGGAAAAGATCCTAAATCCAACTAGTGGATCCTTATCTACCTACATAGATTTCTACTCTTGCATCCTTAGGTGTGAGATCAAAGTGGATAGCAATGCCTCACTTGATGTACTTAGAAAAGAGTATGTTTAGAGGTTGAATGGAGGGTATTGGAGGTGAAATACCCTTCTCTTACACACCATACCACCCCCTTCCACTAAGTACATTAGGACAATCATTCCTTGAGGCCTTGACTAGTTTTGTCTTGATTCAATTATACTTGTACCCTAGTCAGTTGAACCTAGTAAGGTTTCATAGGATATAATAGAGACTTTTTCCTATATGTGCACCTTATACCACCCACTGTCAACTAGTAGTATAGGAAAATTCACTAACATCCCACTGATTTGTTTGGTTTCATAACATGGTTTGATTGAATGTGTTTCATGATGTGACCCTAATTAGGTTAATAGATGGATTCACCCCCAAATGGTCCACCACCCTTAATAAATTGTTTAAACCCTAATTCTCTTGATTCTTATCTAGTTATTCTTGTTTAATTGTCTAATTGTTGTCTCATAGTAGTTAGCATTTGATAGATAATTGATTCTTGTCCTTAGCTACTTGTTCAAAATTTTGATAGTTGATTGTTTAGTGTAGTCTTTGTTTTCCATCATATTGTGGTTGCTATATTTTCTCAATTTGTGTGTGTCATCCTTACGTAGTGTGGTTTCTATCATAGTGTAACTAGTCTCTCTATTTTTCCCTTTTTAGTTAGTTGTTCCCTTGATTTCTAATTTGGATTTCTATTGATTAGTGACATGTTGATTGCTAGTCTAATCAAGTGTATGTGCTCTTTTTGCTTAGTTAGATATCATTTAGTTAGGTTTTATTCTTTTTCATATCTCTTGCTTGTTCATATATTGTACTTTAAACTCCAAAAACAAGCCTTAAAAATCTACACTCTGAAATATGATCCTAGTATAAAAAACTACATTTAGTGCTCACCTTGCGGATTGACCCCTAACATTCCTAATCTATACTATGTTCTGAGCCTGTGCTCTTGTAATTAATTGTATATTGTAGCATGTTGATAAAGGGCCTACAATCTTTTTAGCCCAAGTGTGAAACCCATTTACATACTAAAATAGTAATAAAACCTCATACATATAATTAAATCAAAATCTATACACATGAATACATGAACACAAATGCCTTTCACTTAACCTAATAATGATACCAAATCCTAAGAATGGTTTGATTAAGCGATTAGGATTTCAAATGGGGAGATACATATACATATAAATTGATTTTCAAGATTTTTAGGAGATACTTAGGAGGAGTAATAAGGCATTACTTTTCTATTGAATATTCTCAGGTAAGTGGTCCATGTCCATTAAATATCAATATTGTTATGACAAAGATATTTTATACATACATGCACAAGTTACCTAGATTTAGGTTATGACATACTTTTTTGATATGTAATGTATATTCACTCATGGTAAAAGTAGAGTTGGATGATAAAGTTATTAGATTTTTAGTTCATTTATTCAAGAATCAAATTATTCTTAGAAATCATGAATTCAATACATGAAATTTTCTCTAATTATTTTAAGTCATGTTTTTTGAGTTTCATATCAAGAAATGAGATTTCAATGAAAGACTTTCTTCTCATTATTATGCATGATTAAGTATTATTCTAGAATACCAAAAACTAGAATTTCAATTTTCTTAGTTGTTTACTAATTGAGAAGTACAATTTAGAATTAGGTGTAGAATAGAAAAGGACATGAGAATAACTAGATATGGTATGATAATTCTACACAATATACAATTACTTCGGTACACAGAAGGCACAACACACCAACATACGACATTTAATAGATGGCAATTTGTTGCACTGAAGACACTTTGATGTCATTAGAAGACATTTCATGCCACAAAAGATACTTTGTCCCAAAGAATACACGTAGGTGTTTCTAGAAGGCACTTCATACTGTCAGAAGATGACTTGTTGTATAGTGGTAGCTAAAATCACATAAAAGACTTAAGTTAAACATATTATATTCAGTTGAAGTCTCTTGTTTCAATCAAAGTTCAAATATTTAAATCTTAGGTGTAGTTTCAGCTATAATATAGAAATGTTTCTTTATTAGAAGTCAATTTCACATGCTCTTACACATATCCTATTTGTACATGTTTGGTGAGAAGACATTCATGAATACTGAGTTCCAGGAGGTTCAAGACATTGTGCATCTATAACTTTGAGGAGGTTTTCTTGGTCGGGTGTCATCTACATAACCCAAAATATTAATATATATTTGCAGGCTTTTACATCATGTATTTAACTTTCTTATAAATATTTTCCTCGAAAATTCTTTTCTAGTACATTATCAGAATATTACTTTCACTACTTTGTGACAATTTAGTTATATTATTATTGTGAGGAGTACCAATTTTGTGACTCTTCCAAGAGAAAAATGATTGGTTGTTTATCTCTCCTTGGGCCAAAAGTAAGAAACCATTTGAACTTGTCACAAAATACCATAAGCTTAGTGTGAGAGACAAGCTTTATATTACAGATTGACTTTGCATGGACACTAGGTATCAATTTATAAAGGTGTGTCACAAGTGCTTTTTGTATCAATACCTATTTAAAGTGGGTTGTCTAATTTAGGATGTTATAAGTTAATCTCTTAGCACAAAGAGATTCTCCTTGTTATATCTACACCATAATAGGGTCATTAGAAATATCCTGGTTTTTTAGTGTAGTAGTGAGTCCTAAAGCAAGTTGAAAGTTTAGTTCCACATTGATAATGTTTGAGTTGGGCCCATCCCTTATATGAGAAGTCTAGTGGACATTTTTGTATAAGGAATAGAGCAAGTAGATCAAACAAACACTGATACACCAATCTATTTCGGTCCTAAAACTCAAGGAATGGTCATTGGTTTACTTTCACATTACAAAGTCATCTGAGAACTTTTGTTTTAGGTGGAAGCACATTTGGTCAAATACATTATGTGTCTAATTGAATATGATTGTTCAATCAACTGAATAAATGTCCTATTCTTATTAGTCATCACACAATCATATATGATGGGTGCTTAGTCAAATATGTTGTAAGATAGGTCCAGTTATTAATCATATATGACAAACATATATGATAAATGTAGGCCAAGAACATGAATTTAAAAAATTAAAAAAAGTTGTATATAAGAATTTATGGTCAAATATTATTCGTACTAATTTCTGATTAATTCCTTTGATGCTTTTTATTTAAAATGTTGGATAATGTAATAGAGAAAAAAGTGTATACAGAACAATTAACTAGTCCTACATAGGTATTAGGAAATAACACTTGCCAATCTTATCTGGTAAACAATGGCTTCATCGAATAGGCATCCTCTCTTATTTTCTTTTCATTAAGACATTATGGTGTGCTATTTTTTCTCTTTCCTTGTGGATTCACTTCAAGATATTGTTTATGTTCAAATTTCATTCTTGACAATGTGTATGTCTTTCTAATAGTGAACATTAGAAAGCATACACACATTCTTTGAACTATTGAGGGGTTCCATATACTCTAAATAATTTCTTATAGATGTACTTTTTAAGAAAAGTCGCTGACATTTTTTGTCTTTTTTTTCATACATTTAAAACATTAACTATCTAAGAGTTGTCCCACTACAATGTGATCATTAGCTCTCATGCCATGGAGATGACTGCATGTCCAGTCCCATGATTTTAAGCCAGTTGGTCATCTTGTCCGCAAGTTTGTTAGCCTCTCGCCTTAGTTTGACACCTCTATCTAAGTGATATAATCTATTGCACAATGAGATAGTACTTACGAGGACAATGAAGGGGCTTGTCCAAGTAACATTTAGAGAGTTCAAAATATGTGCAAAGTATACACCATCATCATCATCCTATTTTGGCTGCTGAGTACCCCTCAAAATAGCCAAGATTTCACCTTCAAGAGGGTCATGACCTGAGTGTTTCATAGCCCCTCCATCAACCCTTCTCCATCCAATTTTCTTAATATGTAACATGTACTTTGCATGTTGTAAACCTTTGAAGCTGTTATATCTACACATATTTATATAATATCTCGCATATGTGCCTCCCATTTATTAGATTCCCTCTAGGCATGAGCATTACCTTGTATAGAAACTTTACATTAAGCGTTGAGTATGTCTAAATTGGCTATTCGAATATCCTAGACGATATCCCTTTTAGTAGATGTAACATTTTGGAATAAGGTTTGTTTCTATGTTTCCATACTTTCTAGAAGGTAATAGCAAATGTGACATTCCATTTATGACCAAGTTTTTACTTGAGATTACTATTCATCCTACTAACAATGGTTGATGAGAAGAAATACCCATTCAACCCTAGTTTTACCATCCTCCATTAATGTTTGATCTTTGGACAATCTCTTAGGTCATGTACAACTTTCAACTTCCATATTACAGATTTTACAAGACATGTTATACATCATGTTTCTTTGTGTACGCAAAGAATTGGTGAGAAGTCTATCATGCTATAGAAGCCATAAGAAATTCTTCATTCACGGGGGTACTTGTAAGTCGACATAGTTCCCCATTCTCCTTAAGAATCCTTCACCTTCTACTTGACAAGGTCATGGTACATTCTCTTAACCTCAAAACATCTGTGCACATGATTAGTCCAATACACAACATCCTTAGCAAGATCTGGTGAAGGTGTGGGCTTAGAGGTGATGGTGTGTGTGGATTCCTCCTCCATGTAGATCCCTAAAAACTCAACTTCCCGTATACCAGCCACAATAACCAAACTGGCCACTTTGAGATCAGAAAGCTCCTCAACAATGCTAGCATTATTTTTCAATCTAGGTTTTTGGCCCCGTCTTAACTGACGATCATCAAATATTTCTTTAGATGAGGGATCCACCTGTGTGATTGTAATCCACTGACATATACATCGAAAGGAGAAAGGGTTTCCAAATCATCTATTCCTTGCTGAGGGATTTTGACATTGTCTTCATCAACAATGCTTAATTGAATTCTCTCATGGATCTGATTCCCAACCCACCCTTAGAAGTTTGAGCTATAAGCTTCATCCATGCCACCAAATGTACACTTTTAGATCTAGGACAACCTCTCCAAATGAACTATTAGGTACTTTTATCTAATCTATCACAAATTGAAATGGGTATTATATTGAATTATGAGTGAGGTTGTGATAGTGAGTGCAGACTTGGCCAATGTCATTCTTCCAGCCCATGACAAATTTCTAGAAGTCCAACTATTAAATTTCTCTTGGAATCTATTAACGAGTTCCATGCATTTGTCTTTTGAGTTTCTCTTATGAATGATTGGTATGCCTAGGTGTTTACCAAAATATTCCACTTGAATCATGTTCAATTTCTTATAGATGGCCCTTCAGACAGTAACTGGGGTAAAACTTTGAGAAAAATACTAATGACTTCTCTTGGGCAATCTCTTGAGCAGATGCAATTCAAAATTGATGAAAGCACTTCAGCACACAAGAATCTTGAGCAATGGTAGCTTCTTCAAAGAGAACTAGTACAAAACAAAGATAGGAGAATTTCACTTTCTTATTAGTGAACACCACTATATGCCACCGACCTTGGTCCACTTCACTTTATATTGCCTGATGAAGGTTCTCTGATCACATGACAAAAATGTACAGAGATAAAGGTTTCCCTTGATTCACACCCCTAGATGGCTGAAAGGGGTTCAACTATTGCTCATTTCAAATGATAGTTGATTCAACAAAATTAATAATCTGCGTGATGATATTGATGATATTCTGAGGCAGGTGAGTCCTTTTGAGAGAGTTGAGAATATAATTCCAACTGAGTTTATCATAAGCTTTTTCTATGTCCACCTTAATTTCCATTGTCAGATGCTTTGTACTTTTCATCTCCATAGAATGTATAATATCCTACATAAACAACACATTATCATGTGCTTCGTACTGGTAAGAAGCTTGTTTGGGTTGACGGGATCCAATCCTAAATATATAACTTGATCTTGTTAAAAGTGGTTTTGGAAATAACTTTAACATCAACATTATTTAAAGAAATAGGCCTAAGATGACTACACTTGCTAGAAATTTTTTTGGAATAAGAATAATAATGAAATTAGTATCATACGGTTCAATTGGTTCTCCTTTGAAGGGGTCTTACAAAAAATGAATAAGTTCACACTAGATGAGATACCAATTTGATTGGAGAAAGCCAAAATCTATGCCATATGGTCTAGGTGTCTTTAGAGGAGACATTACAAATAGATTCACCTTAATTTCATATTCTTTAGGTATACACACAAGATATGTATATTGATGAACATGTAGCCTTGGGAAACTACCAACATAATCTTCTGGTTTCTAAACATTAGACCTTGGCGATGGGTCAATGAGGAAACTCCTAAAAAAACCCAAAACCATCATAGCAAGTTCATCTTTGTCATCAATCCATTCATTGTTCTCATTTTTGCGTCTTGTGATTTTGCTATGCCACCTTCTTGTTTTGACCAAAGTGTGAAAGAAATTATTTTTGTCATCCCCAATCTCAAGCCATTCAAAATGTGTTTTCTTTCTCCATTGGATTTCCTCTAATCTCATCAGGCCCATAACCTCAGATTGAATGTATATAATAACCTCTGAGCTATACCATTAAGACAAGTGTTTTCAGCAAGAAGTAGCCTTACCATTAGGGACGTCTTCCTCTTCCATTTGTCTTTTCTTTTAATTTCATATCATCTCATAGCTTCCTACATGAAATTTTTAGCCTTGTTTGAGAAGCCCAGTCTATTGCTCTATGTGTCATGACTATGGATTTGAAATCCTTATGCTCCTGTCAATGGTCCAAAGTACGAGGGCCTCCAGGTGAATTTGGTGGACACATGTGTCATAGTAATGAGAATTGGTGAGTGCTCTGATCAAATACGTTGAATGACCTCCAATGTAGCTTGATTGGATTTGTCCAACCACAATTGACTCCCTATAGCTCTATCCAATTTCATTTGCAGTAGGCCACTCTTGAATGTCATCTTCAGTCCATGGGCTCCCAGATCCACCAAATCACATTCAAATGAGGTGTCAAAAAAGTTCTTACAACTTAAAGAATCCAATGTTTTGCCTCATGTCTTCTCCTTTGGGAGTAGATGGACATTAATGTCACCCATCGAAACCCAAGGTTTAATAATAGTAGCACTAATCTGTAAGATTCATCCCCACAACAGCCACCTCACATAATGTAACGTGCTACCATACACAAGGTAAACATGGCTTTCCCATCAATTCTAGAGTGGATGAATTGCTTGTGTAAAATAGGATTTCCATCAAGTTTACCTCTTCATTCCACAAACCCAGATCCCCCTAGTGAAATCTTGAGTTTCAACTATGTGGGATCTATTTAAACTGATGTTTTGATGACACTCAATGCATTCTCACCACTTGCGTGAGGTTCCAAGATTGCCAACACAAACACTCGATATTTATAAATTAGATTTTCAATGATATCTGGGTATCGTTGTGAACAAATACCCTGTAGATTCCTAGACACCCAATATTGTTTGTATTTTATTTTATCTTATGGAAGTTTCATTGTAAATTATCTACGATATACGCTCTACACATACATCTTCATATTAACTACAATGGTGTAAATAATTTTTGTTTGCATTTTACATGGTATGTTATTCCCACAATCTTAGAGAAAATAATCGTGTCCTCTATAAACATGGTTATTTTTTTATTCATCCTAAGATCAACATGCCCACTATTTTGGACTTTTTTTATTTGAAATTCAAATGTTAGAAAGAAAGGGGTGATAATTTCTTATCTATTATGGAAAATCCTTCAATAAATTTAGTTTGACCTAAACCAAAAGAGTTATATTCTACAAGTTATGAAAAGATCATCAAGTGGAAGAGAGGGTATATGTTGTTGTGTATTGTTGATATTGTCTAAGATTCCATTTCTCATATATAGTTCCCCCTCCTCTAACATGTGTAAGGAATATTAATAGTATTTTGATCATATGTATAACACCAAAGGACTTGGTATTTGGAATACTCTTTTTCCAAATCAAGAAGAGTTCATATGTTTAATTGGAAAGAAGTTGCAGAACAAGTGCTTGAGATTTAGTTTATTATTCATGGTTTCTAATAGACTAACATGCAACTATATAATAAGTTTTATTATTATGGATATCATAAAAAAATTCATTAAATGGAGAGGAATTTGGTCAAATATCAAGAAGAATACAGAAGACACTTATCAAAATAACTAATGACATCCACACCAATAGTGCAAAACATAGAATTCATCATATGAATGTGCTGGAAAAATGCCACTCTTAGGATCAATTTATATATGGTAATAAGTGAAACCATGACCATTAGTAAGAAAAAAACGTTAAACCCATAATCCAAAGCTAAGATCCTAAAGAGAACCAAAATGAAACCATATTGGACTTGTGGTCATGTTGGTATCTAGGATAAGGATTGTCACTACAAGAAGCCCAAGAAACCAATGACCATTAAGTTTTTCTTTGGCCAACATGATGACTATTAATTTCTCTAAAACTATGATTATATGTCTATAAATTTGAAAATTATTATTAAATTTTAATTGATTGACTGGATTCTTGATGTTGTTGGTATTGTGTATATTTTTTCTTACAAATCCGTATTTATATCTAAATGGTCCATCTGAGGTAGGTATGTGATCTTGGGATATCACTGTACTCCACTACATTGAAAGGCAAAGGTCACATGGATTTGACTTTTCTTCAATAATGGTTCTAACCCACATAGGTTGAGATACATCCATGCAATCAGGTACAAATCCCTAATAGTTCTATGATGATTATGAAAGGTTTGAAATCATAATTTAAATGTAATAAAGTTATAGTGACTCATATTTGTGATGGTATATTTCAAGGGGAGGACTTTTTGTGTTGTGTAGAATATCTCCTTTACATTCAAGTTAAACATGTTTCTATTTTCTGATTTAATAGGATAATTCTTGGTCTCTGGATGTTCAATCTCCCATATTTAGTAAAAATGATCAGGACATTTTAATTATGAAATCATGTAAAGTAAATGCAACGTTAATCTTATTACCTATATACCACTGATAGAGATATAAAATGTATTGTTTATTTGTAGGCTAGACAACCTAGAAAACCTTTCCACTTGGTGAATGAAATTCTATATGTCAGATCTGGTTCACGATAACATTTTGGAGTATAATGTTGTAACTAGTAGGAATAAGTAAATATACTATGTAACCTTAATTGATGATTCTAGAAGATACTAGTACACCTTCTTAGTCAAAGTAAGTGTAAGGCAATACATAAATCTCATCATTTTAAGAGTGAAGTGGAATCCCAAAATAAGTACTAGAAAGAAATAGGTCTAACATGTTAATAGAGTTCATCTCAGAAAATTTTTACGAATACTACCAACATAATTAGATTGTACATGTTTTAAGCTCTTTGTACTGACCACAAATTGAATGAGAATAAAAAAAAGAATGGATTCCTAATACTTATTATCAATACTCTACTACAAAGTTCTAGGTCACTTACCTTTAAGTAGGGGGAATGCTCTTAATATAATTTACCATATTTCAAAAGAGTTATCCAAACATAGGTCAAGTACTACATTTGAACATTATGATGGTACGAAGAGTAGTGTAAAATATCTCAATGCTTGGTGTATATTGAAAAATTATTGATCATAGAATACTAGATAAGGAAGCTAAGGCCTAAAATTGTTGAATGGAGTGTGACCATGAGGGGATCCATACATCTATAAATAAAAAAGAGTCATCACCCACAACAAACACCCACCAGTTTTTTTACAATGGATCAATAACTAATATTTAATTTTTCATAAATAGATATCACAAAGACCAAAGTATAGAAACACAATATAGTGATTCTTTACAATAATAGATGTCCCACTTGGAGTTTACGCGAAGGAAAAAAATTCAACATCTAAGTAGAGGGAAGTTCGATCTATCTCACCTCTATCTCCTGAAAGTCAAATCTAATCAACAAGGCACTAGTATACATGTGAATTGCTCCATGTCATTCTCCTAAGAGGTTGAAAGAAAACCCCACAAAAGAAGACAAAGTGGAAGTTGTCAACAAAAATGTTGATATGTGCATATAAATATAGATTAATCAACATTACGAATAAAGGACAACAACATAATTATCAAGGTTACAAAAAATAGGAAAGTAGACATATATTACATAAACCATAAAAGTGGACAAAATAGGGTTCCATATCACAAAAAGAAATAATCTACTTCAAGATCACAAATTAGGGTTACATTATGAAACTTGATGATAAATATACATCCTCAAATTCCAACATACACATCCAACACTTAAATAAGATCAAATGATCAATTTTAGAATGTAGACACTCAAATGACTCAACGTATTAGAAGAAAGAGAAATTGTATGGGGTAGTTTGTATCAAAGGAACAAGAGACATAAAATATTGGTAATTGCCAATATAGAGTTGAGGGCATGTAATACACATCAATAGAAAGAGAAACTAGATCAATTTCTCAACATGACTAAGGAGACGTGACATACATCCAAGATGCATGTAAATTGTCAAGGTCCAAACCCTATATCCAAACATGGTACTTCTTCACCTAGTATTGAATTTTATATACCACTACTAATTTGTATGCCTATTATAAATACTAAATTACCAACTTGAATTATAATTGGGATTGGGTTATAAATTATGTTTAATTAGGTCGAGTATATTTTCTTTATTCTAACCAATATTTATTTGTAATTTTCTAATAATTATATATTTATTTATGAATATATATAGATTAAGAATGAAAATTGAAATCTCTGAACAATCACCATATACCCCCCATGTAACTTCATAATCATATTTATGATAGGCCATATTGGTTCAATGCTAATGATCAACTGAAGGCATGGAATACGTCGAATAGTAAATTCAATAAGATGGGAAAACCATTGTAAGTGTAACAAAATTATATGATCTCAATGGCAGAATATAACTAAAAAGGAAGCCTTGTTATTCCCCGTGACTTCTCCATTGTAGCGACAAGGTAGGGAAAAAGCTTTTGTTATGTTTGGGAAAATTTGTGAGAAAGAATTTGAAATTAGAAAAACACAAAGAAGTGAATCCAATGAAACTTACTCCATAAGGAATACCACCGCAGTGTAGCAAACAAGTCATGGAAAATCCGGAAGAAAAGGGTAAAAAATATTGTTGGTGGCAGTAAAGGGTGTGGCTTAGGATGCAATTGGTGCTAGATAATCATTCCTAGAGAGCCAGATGTCGTTTTGGATTAGGTACTTACATATGGGATTTAGTCTTGTGGTTTCTCATAGTACGAGCTTCAAGAAGTAAGGAGAGGAAATTGGGAAAATCATAATAATATGGAAATAGGGATTAAGTAGGGCTGGCTGGATGCAGAACCGAACAAGGAGCATAGAAAAAAAATCCTGATATTTAATGAATTGTGGAGAGAGAACCATGGGATAGAAGATCGGAGAGGGAAATAGGGTACTATGCTCGAACAATGGTCTCCTACATGAGGTAGGAGACAAGATGTGAGCCACCTGATATGGACTTGTTGATCCATATGGAAGCCACACCTAACCTCAAAACACTGATGAATTTAGAAAATTTATTGATATCAATTTTTTTTTGAAAACTCTGTCTTTACCTATTGATATCGACTTAATAATAAGAACATTAAGGTATTTAGAGATGTATATTTTCCTATTTTATTTGGGGGATCAAACAAGTTCCAATTAATATGATATTTGACATCTAGACCATTTATGGCATATAGAATCCAAATTCACCATTAGATTTCTCTTTTGAGGTCTTTAATATAATATTTATTATTTTATAGTTAATTTTTTTTATTTCCTTTATATAAATAAGGCATCTAAAACTATTTGTTTATTGTGAAACCTATTCCCTAAGTATATTAAACTTATAAAGTCTAAATTTAGGCTTAATTTCTTCTTTTGAGGCTATTTAATAGGTGATCTCTTGGTTTGGGAGAGAAAAGGTGTTCTCTCCATATTAATTTACGAAATGAGTATATTTATGGATAATGTGTTGACACTAGATTTGTTTTCGGGTTATATTCTCATGAATAACTTTACTTAACACTTATATGCAATATACATCCATTATCTAAGTCAAGTTTATTTTCAAAGATATTTTTAATCATGAACAACTTCATTCTTCAATAATCTATATATCTCTTATTCCATAAAGGGTGCTTCCCACAATAGTCATTGATATATAGACGTTTCATTAGGATAAAAACATATATTTATGTATTATCCATTATATGAAGCTTGTAACCTTCTAACATGCACTATATTGTTATAAGGACCAAATTACATTTGTCTCTTTAAAAGTTCAAATTATTATCAATTTTATTATAAGAGTTATGAATTTTAATGCAAAACTCCAATTATTTATTATTTAATAGGATTAACCATCAAGGAACTATCTATAGGTTATGTTCATCATGTTGAGGTCAATATACACATATATGCCTTCTAAAATATATTTTAAGCATGTTTCAACTGTGTAAATTATCTGTCCACACAAAAGACTTACATACTAAACCAAAAGAGTATAAATCATGAAATTTTTGAGGGATTATACCTAAACTAAACCCGAAGGCATCCAATCCTCAAGATTAATGTTTTGAGATCTAGGAGGTTAGGTTTTGGTATGATAACACTCCACCCATTAAAGGGGATTTCATCTCGAAGTCTAACCATGCTTCAACTACCAACAAACTACTCTCCACTCATTAAAACAGTTTAACCGAATAAATCCAACTAAACAACTCTTGAAGGTATTAATATTTTAGATCAAACATAGGGGTGTGTTTAGGATATACATAGATCATGCCTTCAACTAAATTATCTTTTCTTGGGGTTCTAACCTAAGAACCCTATGGTTAAAATAAGCATCCAAAAAGTAATTGGTTACAACTCTCTACAAGTTAAGGGAGACAAAAGTATAGCTTCAAAACCTTGAGTAAAAGACACATCTTCCTAGTCATCAATCCGGGCTTAAGATTTCTATGCTATAAGTTCTGGGGTTTCCCTTCCAAATTGCTTACATATCTTCATTGTGACTTGTTTCACGAAAACCTATATAAAAACCCAAAAACCTTTTTTTAATGTATAGTATTATAAGACAAATAATTTGATGAAAAAACTTTGTGATATAAAACTGAAGATAGGGCCCAAAATAAATGTGATAATCGAGTCACAAGTTTTCCATATTTAGATCTTCTTATAAACTAGTTTCTTATTCTCATTACCTAATTTCACCCTAATGTAAAATATCATAACATATAAAGAGACTTGTCTCAACTAATATGCATGTTAGTGTAAAGGGGTCCCACAAATTTAGGTTTTTCTCATCAAAATCCTTATATGTGCCACATATAATTCTACATCTTCCATGCAATATATCATCATAAGCTTAGGCAAGTTCTTGGGTAAAACATATCATCTACTCTTTTCACATACAATAAGGGTTTTATGCATGGGAGATAAACATGAAATAGTCAAAATTCAACTCCCTTTTCTATGAAACCATCTTGAAAGGAGTGGGACCCAAGAGGGGAACCACTCCTCATGAAATAAAATAAGATTCATCACCCATAACAAACACCCACCAATATTTTTCAATGAATGGATAACAATTATTTAATCATTCAAAAATGGATATCATAAAAACCAAAAGTATAACAAGGGAATATAATGCCTTTTACAATGATAGATATCCCACTTGGGGTTTACATGAAGGAAACAATATCAACATATAAGCAGAGGGAATTATGAGATACCTCAAGTTTATCTCCCAAAAGTCACCTCCACTATGCAAGATATTGGTTCAAATGTCAAGTCCTCCATGTACCTCACCTAACAGGTTGGAAGCATAATTGACAAAAGAAGACAAAGTGGAAGTTGTGAGCAAAAAATGTCATTATGTGCATACAAATAGAAATTTAATAGGATTGGGAAAAAGGGCAACAATATACTTAGTAAGGATTCCAACAACAAGGGAACTAGAACATGTAAATGTATATCTAATAGAAACTATTTAAAGTGTACAAATATACATTCGTCATTTTTCAAACATATGAACATGTGCCTCATAAGCACAATCAAATAAATTAGGACACATAAGTCATCAAATTAGTCAACAATTTAGTATGGAAGTGAAATAAACACAACACTATAAAATTATACCAAAAAAAGGCAATTACCTAAAACATGATAGAGAATGAAACATAAAAAAACTCTCAAATATATAATGTTGTGCACATAACCCTAGTATGGTGCATGTAACCTCATCTCTAAAATATAACATGGGTACATAACCAAAAATTCCAAAGCATTTTATTCAACTATAGGGCTATTGAATCAACAATTATGCAATAATGTAGAGACAAGTGAAAGTTTAGGCATAAAATAGGTTCAATTACCAAACAAAAACATATAATACATCCACCACAAAAGCAGACAAAATATGGTTTCATCTCACAAAAGAAACAATATAGTTTAAACTTAAATTAGAGTCACATCACTACATATGATGAACAAGATACATATTTGGACTCCAACATACACATCCAACATTCAATAAAGCCAAAAGATAAAGTTCAGAATATAGACACTCATATGAGTCAACATCTTAGAAGAAAGAGAAAATCTATGAGATAGTATGTCTCATAGGACCAAGAGAGAGAAAATATTTGTAATTTCCCAATATAAAATTGATGGGAGGCAACATAGATAGAGAGAGAGGGAAAGTAGATTGATTTATCAGTATGATTAAGAGGAAGCAACATACCTCCTAGCTACATATCAACTGTCAAGGTCCAAACATATGATCCAAATTGGGTACTTCTTGATCTGGTATCGAATTGTACATACAAGAACTAATTAGTATGTATATTATACACCTTAAATTACCAACTCTACTATAATTGGATTTTGGTTATTAATTATTTTTATTTGGGTATATGATATCTTTCTGATTCCTATGAGTATTTATTTGTAATTTTTTGATGAGTAGATATTTAGTTATCAATTTAGCAAGTCAAATCAATCTACTAAATTTCAAAATTTAAAATCTTTGAAAAGTTACCAATATACCCCCTTATGATTTTATATTGCATGTGTGGTAGGGAATACTTGTTCATTGCCAATCATCAATGAGTAGTGCAAAATAAATCAAATTGTAAGTGAAATAAAATAGGAAAACCCATAGTCAATGTGATAAAATAAAATAAAGCCAAGGGAAAAAGAGTAATTGCAGAAGAAGCCTCTTCTTCTTGCAACTACACCATGGTCCACACAACATGTGGATCAATCTTAGGTTAGACTTGGGGAAACTTGTTAGGTGAAAATATTTGGTTTTAACTATCCAAACAATTAGAAGTGAGCCCAAAGAAACTTATCCCAAACGGAAGTTGATTGAGGTGCTAAATATAAAAAATTTAGTTGTTGGAAATAAATGGTGCATCACAATATCCAACTTGATAGATATAGTCATTATAGAGTGCTAGTGGTGATTGGGGTTTCAATATTTATATATGGGTTCTAGTCTAAGTGTTTCTACGACTGGGATCTTCGAGAAGCTAAGAGAGGAAACTGGGCAAATAACTGAAATAGGGAATAAGGCTTGAGTTGGGGGCAGTTCAATGGAAATTTGAACAAGGAAATCATAGAAGAAGAAATTGAAAAATTAGTCAATTTTGGAGAGAGAACCATGTAAAATAAGATTGGAGAGGGAAATAAGGTACAAATCCCAAATAATGGTCTTGTACCAAGGTAGGATATGGGTTGTGAGATGCCTGGTCTAGTTCTAACAATCCTGATGGTATCATACATCTATGACATAGAAAAACGTGAAGTTTTAGAAATCTACCTGATATCAACCTAATAATTAGGAAATTAAGGTACTAAAATATATATTTTGTTTACTACTTCATTTAGGGGATGAAACAAGTTCAAATCATTATGATATTTGATAGCTAAGCCAGACAAGGCATGTAGAATATGAGTTTTCCATTACATTTCTCTTTTGTGGTTATTCAATGAGTTGTTTAATTATTTAGATTATAACTTATGTTTTCTTTCCTTATTTAAATTAAGGCATCTAAGATTGTTCATTTAATGTGAAACTTGGTCACTAAGCAAACTTAAACATGAGAAGTATTAATATAGGTTTAGTTTCTTTTTTGAGGCTATTTGTTAGTTGATCTCATGATTTAGGGGTTAAAAGGTGTTCTCTCCATCTTTATTTACCATAAGAATGTACTTCTCATCATGTGTTGGCACTAGATTTTTTTTAGGTTTATGTTCTCATTAATGACTTACCTTAAGTATTATATGTAACCACATCCATTACTTAATTTAAGTTTCATTTCATTCAATATTTCTAATCATGAACTGGTGCATTCTCCACAAATCTCTTTATCCATTTTGTTCCCAAAAGAGTGTATCCCACCATTTATTGGTATATAAAAGTTTGATATTATTTTAAACACTCATTAAGATAATAAATATATTTATGTATTATCCATTATATGAAAGGTGCAACCAAACAACATGCCATATATTATTATAAGGAAAACTAAATTATATTTCTCACTTTATAAAGTTTTGAGTATTATTGATATGAATGAAGTGGTAGCCTAGTGCTGAAGTTAATGTTGTATGACCGAGAGGTAACAATTCTAAAACCCTCTAGAAAAGGGATGAATGGATTGCCAATTTTTTTTATAAAAAGTGTTATTGATTTATATCAAAAGAGTTATGACTTATTATGCAAAAGTAAAATTATTTATTATTTAACAATGTTAACATCTAGGTCACTATCTAGAGCTTGTGTTCATGATGTTGAGTTCAATAGTGAAAATGTTATATTATTCACGTATATCATTCCTAATCAATATTTTGATCATGGTTAAAATGTCTTAACTATTTGTCCAAACAATCTACCTAATTATTTAACAAAAAGGGTATAACTTATATCATATTTTGGGGGTTTATACCTAACTAAACCCAAAGGAATCCAAACCTTAAGATTAGGGTTTCCGGTCTAGGTGGTCAGGTTTTGGTATGTTACAATTGTGGACACCATATTTTTGAATTTTCTAGAGACAAGTTATGCATATAGTGTTTTGATCATCACATTTGAGATTTCTAGCATATATTTCAACATTAAAGTTAATCTATTATGAAACCTTATTTGATAGTATATTCCCTATGAAAATAAGGTACCTCAAAGTGATTCTATGGGAGATCCTATCCTGACTAGTAACACTTCCAATCATATGTAAAGATGGTACCAAGTGTTTTGTTACCAAATAAGATGATTTTGAAGAAATAATCAAATTGAGGATGAGTATATTTGCATGAACATTCATGGAGTTTGGAAATGATTTTTTTCACTTCAATTTTGAGGATAATCCTACTTATTACAAGCAATCCATGGCCTCTTATAAAGCAAGGTTTTGGATCTAAGCACTTCAATATGATATCCAATAAATTATTTCAAACTGAACTTGAGTTGGATGGATTTACATGCTAGTTGCATTACAATTCAAACAAAATGAAATGAATTTATAGGGTTTTATTAATAGATATAAACCAAATTATTTTCAAGGTATTCATATAAAAGGAGGGAATGCTTCACTTTGATACATATTATCATGCCGTATGACCACAATTTCAATTCTTATTGCACTAATTTCCCTACCTAGCCTCAATATCCATCATATGAATGTTAATATTGCATTTCCACATGTTGATCTTCAAGAGGAAATATTTTTGGACCATCTAGTCGGTTATGTTTCATGTGTAAATGAATCCATGGGTATATACTTGAAAAATCATCATGTGATTAAATATTTCAATATACAATGTATAAAAAGTTAAATCATTTATCTCATCCTATTATTAATTCATTTGTTTTATAAATGTGTCTATAGAAAATTATTCAATGATGGTTTTTCATTTTTGCCTATATGTATATGATGTCGTGATTTATTTCTCCAATATAATAGTTACTAAAGTGATGAATTGATTATTACATGAAGGACACTAGTCAAAGAAGTGTCATCTAGTATTGAAGTGAGTGGCATTGTAACTGAAAAGTCTCTACTTCGAATTGCAATGGGGACATGATGATATAAAGGACAGTAGAGTTGCAAAGTTGAATATAGGAAATAAGAATCATGAAACATACATATGACATAGTGTTCCATCAATATCACTATATGGAGAAAGTACTTATGAATTTGTCTGCACAACTTGTACACCAAATTAAATTCATATGATCCTTCTATATAATTTCTCAAGTATAGAATTTTGTATTCTTGTTTCTCTTTTAAGATGCTCTCTTATTATTCTAATTATAATGCATTTTATGAGTTAAATGCCAACCTTGTGTTTTGTATGTGCAGTTAAAGTGGCTACACAATCTAAACACATATAATTCATTATGAAGCTATAGGAAAAGCAATTGTATATATAAAGGGAAGTACTTCCCTTATGTTGCATTATGAAAAAATACCTTCATTTCTACAAGAATTTGTGTTGCAAGATATATATCTAAGAACTATAGGAGTAACTCGGTACCAAGATATGTGTTTCTTTTGGCTAGTGGTAATGTCACCTATAATTACATGTAAAAATCCATGATGTCTATATTCACCTTTGAGTTAGGTTTGTGTTATATCAATGTAACTAGAACAGAAGAGGAATGAATCAAAAGATTTATACCCACATTACTAATAGTACCACAACCCCTTCTTATAATATTTAATATTATGATAGAATGTTAACAACATATCAAATAAGATGTTACAAGTGAAACAAGAAAAAAGGTACATTGCCCTATCAAACTAAAGTCTAAAAGGGAGATTGAATCCCGTGGGTTGTGGTTATTGATTATGTTGGCATTAAAATATACAATTGATATTTTTACTAGGAGTCTTACTATAGTCCCAATTGAAAAAAATCTTATTTGGGATGGTGCATAAACCCATTAATTGTTTCATATGGTTGAAATAAAATATAATTGAGTGGGGAACCCACAAATTAGGTTCATGCAATTATATTATATTTTTGTTGAATTATTGCAAATAGAGTAATGTTTATTTCTTTTGAATTTATATCTATATTTTATTAACTTGAAAGTGTCATGGACTACAAGTTAGATAAAGAATCATGATCAAAATAGGATCAAGTCTTCAGATCATATTTTCCTAGTACATCCTTAAGGATTCCCAACTAAGTAACTAATGTTTGCCAGGAACAATACAAGAAATGGGTTATTTCTCAAACTCAATCATGGTACAAGATAAGGATGCATGGACATTAAGGAATCACCAAGATGGTATACAAGCATATCCATTTGTTAAGTTGTTACCAATAGACACCTTTACACCAAGGTTATCATTTATGACATATGTTCACTTACCTTATCTTAGAATAATATTAGACATATTAGGTATTGGTTCAAATCTAGAAGATCACATAATTGAATAATATAATTTTGTAGTACTTTCTATGATCTGATTAGATCTCAACTTTGTGGTAGTTTCTAATATATAGACTCTAAACAGTCTAGTTATGTAAGACAACTTTTTATACTGTAGTGGAGCATAGTGTATTGGGGTGGACTTTTAGTCCAACATTACCTACATATAATTTGGCTATATACCTTCTAAATGAGAAGGATAGTTAACATTTGTTTACAAGTACAAGAGGATGACATGAGAACAACATAACTTCTAGAAAATTAGGTACAACATAATTTTTAGAGACATGGTAATGACATACCAAGGTATAAATCATGACCCACACCCAGTTTAAGTGCAACATCAAAAATATTTTTTTCAAAGCCCCAAGATAAATGATTGGCTATAGTACAAGTGGGATATTGATGGATGTATTCCCTGAGAGCTACCATGCAACTATTGTTAAGGGATGATTTTTATACGTTGATATTATTAATAAAAGAAAATTCAAATTATGATGTTTGTTTTCAGTATTGAGATAAAAATCAAATATAATATGATTGTAACAATGTTTTGGCTCGATCACACAGGGTCTAGGTTGAGATCATGAAGACGAGATGATATGTATGCTTATAGTAATCATTATGATATATCCCTATTAAGATAATGGGTATTGTATAGGACAACAAGAATGCATAATGCAAGTATGTGTAGTGATTGATGACTACGTCTCTTTAGTCATGATATTGGATATTAATTCATACATATATGCACTTATTAGAGAACAAATTGTACAAGACATGCCAACCTTGATAATGACACATGCAAGCAATTTTATGGCGTCTCGAGTCATGTCTTAATGTGTAGGTGCACATTGTAATCCTAGGACTTGAAGCCACTACATTAATCAAAAGTTGTTATCTATATGTTAACACTACCCAATGTGATTTTGAATAAGACTTTTGAACAAGTAGTGATTGGGTGAAGTCTGACATTTGAGTATTATTATGAGTGATAGATGGAATTTGTCCCTCATATTCAACAAATAACCTAGCCACTTTATAAGTGATATTATTAAATGCATGTCCATTCTTAGGCGAGTCCAAATATGATATGAAGCTCACACGATATCAATAGTCTACTTCAGTTGAAAAAACATAAATTAAATGTTAAGAGGATGACTACTCCATAGACATATTCAATCTAGATATCAGTAACAAAGGGATGATAGTGTCATGGAAAAACTGATCACTTATTGGTCAAAATTATTCACAACTTATTCCAATTACTTGGGTAGAAAATATATGTTTCTTGATATTGGTTTTGTTTGTGAAGTCTTTGATATCATTGTCAATGAAATTTGAAGAACACAGGGTCAAAAACATAACGATTCTTGAGGTGGAAGATGTTTTAAATTGCATACATAATTATAACGGTTCTAAATTATTTATTGGCTGATTTTTATTCTAGTTCATTGGTTGAATAGTTAGGAAATTCTTTGAATGGTCGAATCAACTACTCAACTTAGTATCCACTGATCTACTAATCAACATTGAGGGAAGTGACTAGCTGATCCACTAATCCAATCAACATGCCAAATAGACACTCTGAGTTGGAAAAAGGAAAGAATATGAAGCTAATCTAACTAAAAGCCCCAGTCATTTACTAATTATATTTTGGCTTGCTAGAACAATCAACATAGTGAGATGGATGGATATCTCAGTTACCCTATTTTGTGTGTGTGTTTGAAATGAAAACAAGAAAATGATTGGGTTTTTGTGAAACCCTACCCCTTGAATCCCCTATATAAAGGGTGCATGATCATGGGTTCCAACACACAAGCTTCCCATAAATTTTTTTCCTCTAGGAGAGAGAAAAATCAATCACAAGGACAACACCTACAATAAGAGGAAGAGAGGGGAAGGTGACACTAGTACTTAAAAAAATATTGTCCCACTTATTCTTGGAGACCAAGGTGGTGTATGAAAAATTCTTGCATCTATAAGGAGTTGTACAAGCATTGTTGTAGTAAGGAGAACAATTGAGTGGCTTCATGAAGACAAAATACTTTGAATCTTGAACCAGAAGTTCACGTTGGACATTAATATAAGATGTGTCTAAGTGCTGTATAACTTGTGTGATCTAAGGTATATTCAATATTCCTTTCTACATCATGAGTATATCGACATTTGATGACTACGAAAAATTCATTGGCTAAGGTTTTTTTGTTAAGAATTGGTTTTCTTATTCTATTTCAACCCCCTCCAAAATAACATACGCAATTGGGATGAACCAACCCTATCAATGACACATGATCTCAGAAAATCTTATAACATATGAACCATTTTTTCATACTTCCCAAAAACTGGTGGGTGGTATGCCATAATGAAGTTATGTTGTATCCGTATTTCCTCTTATACTTGGAACCATGGATGAGAAGTGAATTATGATTCTTATTTAGACATAATAAATATTTGAATTCCATGAGGAAAAACAATTATTATCACGGGTTAACAACCTAAATCCACTCTACTCCTCAGGCACCAACATAAGGTGTACAATAGAGTTAAAGTTGCCCGTCCCTGAGTGGATCAAACACATGAATATATAAATGCACTGAATAAAGAGCTTCCATACATAAACCAAATTGTTCATTACATAGGGGCCCGAAGGCATAGGAGTTCTATAGAAGAAAACTTAATACATGAGAAACTAATTACAGAAGAAAAGAACATAATCTAAGAGTCCCATTCAGCTTTAGCATCCCCATGATAGATCTAATTTTTGTGAGCCAACATATGAAGTAGTAACATCATCTTCCATTCATCATGAGCCTCATAAGCAGAAGGTACCTATAAAACTGTTACAAAGGGTACACGTCAACACAATATATAAATATATTGTACTGAGTACGCCTACGTGTCATTCAATTTACCTCCTTTATACTTGGCAATAAGGATAAAAGTAAACTTGGCAGTAATAAGCAAACTACAACAATATATTCATATTAAACAAGAGTTTATTAACAAAAGCAAACATGTATCTTTTAAGCATATTTCTCCATTATGTCTTCCATGCATTTTCCACCTAAGGGAATAATGCATCATCTCAGTTGCCAAAGAGTATGAGATGTAAGGCCTTATGATCTACTACTCAAGAGTTAGATCATTGTACAAATGTGATCTGCTACCAAAGAGAATGATAACTTTCCAAGCACTATGCTACCAAAGAGAATTAGTGCTTTCACATAATGGAACATGTATATTATGTTTGCAGGTATTATAAGATTACATATATAAAATTTAGACAATTCATCAAAACCATACATATTGCAATTCATTCAAGCATCATACAAGTTACATTCATTTCATTCAATATCTTATGCCAAGTGTTCTACTACTCATAGTTCTCAAGCATTAAATATAGTAAGCCAACAAGAGGTAATGGTGTACCTTCTACTTAGAAGTGGGGAGTCTAGAGATGCTCCTCACTGGTACCTCTGATTTCCTGAAATTATTGGAGATTTGGTATTTATTAGTTATTTTGTTCAAATCACCATTATTCTAAAGAGTATATAAAAGGACCTTTTATATTTTTGGAGTCATGAGAGTTGAGTACAAGTCTTAGAGTATGGATTTGAGTCCAAGATTAGTAATGTCACATCAGAGTAGGTCTATAAGGTCAAAGTCGTGGTCTTTAGATCATGTTGACTAATTATGCACATATTGATAAGTGAAAATAGGGAAAACAGTGATAATTAGGTTTTATTGATAATTGAGTCACAATAATTGGATTTGATCATTCCATAATTATTTGGATGCAAAAAGATGATGATCGCAGATTTTTGGTGATTTAGAGAGGTTCGAGTATTTTCTAAATAATTAAAAAAGATATAAAAATATTTAAACATGAGCATTTACTCGAGTCATGTTTAGGGTCAACAAATGTCAAAATCATGATCCTCATATTTTTTTGATCAAAATCAAGTACTTTTTTGTATTTTTCTGACACTCCTATGATTTATAACGAATTTCCTAAAACTGGGTTATTTACTGAATTTTGAGTTAGTAAAATGAAATCTAGATACAGGAAGGATTGTTTGATGCTCAAATCCAATGGTCGAGATCTCACTCGTGTAAAAATAGAAAAGATATATGTTTCTGAGGTGGATTTACCTCACTGGTCGACTAGACTCGGTGGGTCCCGCTCTCCCTTGTCTTTAGCTAGATCGAGTTTGCTCTGCCTTCAGCTCCGGCGAGCTCGGGCAAAGGTTGTGATCCTCCTCGTGCACGGGTGGTGATAGGATTAGCTTCACGAGGTCCTTCCATAGTTGTATGGCCAAGCCTCGGGTCGTGGCTCCCCTGGGATCGTCGTATCGACTAGTTGATCGGAGAGCAACACGACTTGCGGCAGAGGGAGGAGATAGTGGGAGCAGCATGCGATGGAGCTTGGCCTTGAGGTGCCATTGAGGTGACTTGAGGTCCCTCGGGGCTCGGTGGAGGATCAATTGGGGATGAGTAGGCTGGTAGGAGCCTAGTCAAGTAGCTCAGCAGCGACGGACATGCTGAGAGGAAGTGCTCAGGCTCGGGGGTGAGTAGCGTCTCTTCTAGGTAAGAGAATATCGAGGAACGTCAAAGGGAGGTCAAGGAAGGTATTGGTGTGCCCAAATAGAATTGGGGGTGAGTGAATCGCAAATGCCCAATCGGGCTCAAAGATGGTTGGAGAAGAGGTCTCGCGATGAGGTCATGGAGGGAGTTGTGGTCTCTTTTGGAGGTCGTGTGAGGGGTCGTCAGGTTCGTGGAGGTGAGGGGAGTTGTTTTCCTCGGTTGGATCCTTACGAGGTGGACTGGAGAGAGGAAATGTGGTCTGACTTCGAAGAGAGTGGTTGTAGCCATGACTCACGAGTCATCTGGAGGTAGGGGATGACTCGATGGCCATCCGATCCATCCTGGATCCACAGACACGCCATCTGACGATCCAAAACGATCAAGAAGGAGAGTCTACAGATTGCTGACGTCAGCACCGTGTACTAAGAAAGGAAATCCAAAACTATAGCTTAAATTGATGAAATCATGACATATATTGATCAAACTATAGACAAAACAATATATCCATATTAAACAAGTGTTTATTAACAAAAGCGAACATGTATCTTTTAAGCATATTTCTCCATTATGTCTTCCATGCATGTGCCACATTAGGGAATAATGCATCATCTCAGCTGCCAAAGAGTATGAGATGTAAGGCCTTATGATCTACTACTCAAGAGTTAGATCGTTGTAAAAATGTGATCTGCTACCAAAGAGAATGATAACTTTCCAAGCACTATGCTACCAAAGAGAATTAATGCTTTCACATAATGGAACATATATATTATGTTTGCATGTATTATAAGATTACATATATAAAATTCAGACAATTCATCAAAACCATACATATAGCAATTCATTCAAGCATCATACAAATTACATTCATTTCATTCAATATCTTATGCCAAGTGTTCTACTACTCATAGTTATCAAGCATTAAATATAGTAAGCCAATAAGAGGTAATGGCGTACCTTCTACTCAGAAGTGGGGAGTCCAGAGATGCTCCTCACTGGTACCTCTGATTTCCTGAAATTATTGGAGATTTGGTATTTATTAGTTATTTTGTTCAAATCACCATTATTCTAAAGAGTATATAAAAGACCCTTTTATAGTTTTGGAGTTATGAGAGTCGAGTACAAGTCTCAAAGTATGGATTTGAGTCCAAGATTAGTAATGTCACATCAGAGTAGGTCTATAAGGTCAAATTCGTGGTCTTTAGATCATGTTGACTAATTATGCACATATTGATAAGTCAAAATAGGGAAAAGAGTGATAATTAGGTTTTATTCCATAATTATTTGGATGCAAAAATATGATGATTGCAGATTTTTGGTGATTTAGACAGGTTTGAGTATTTTCTAAATAATTAAACAAGATATAAACATATTTAAACATGAGCATTTACTCGAGTCAGATTTAGGGTCAAAAAATGTCAAAATCATGATCCTCGTATTTTTCTAATCAAAATTGAGTACTTGTTTGTATTTTTCTGACACTCCTACGATTTATAATGAATTTCCTAAAATTAGGTTATTTACTTAATTTCGAGTTAATAAAACAAAATCAAGATACAAGAGGGACCGTTGGATGCTCAGATCCAACGGTCGAGATTAGACAAAACTTGTAAAAGCCATAGAGGGATCTAGAAATGTCCAAAAGACATGAAATTTGGACCATAGCTTCGCCATAGCATACCCCACATGTTAGTAAAGTGTGGGCTCGAGATCTCGATCTTGGAGTGGTCAATTAATCTTTATGTGAATTAGGGTTTTGAAATAGATTAAAGATTAAAGGAAAAAAGTATAAAAGAAATTAGAAAACCCACTTTATCACATCCTACTCACCTTAAAATAAATTTTGTCCTCAAAATTAAACTGGTTGCAAGAGGTGAGGAAAACGTTGCTCCATATCTGCTCGTAGTTCCCAGGTTGCATCTTCTGCACCATGATGGTTCCACTACACCTTTACCATCAGGATCTTCTTGTTCCTGAGCTCTTTGACTTTGGAATCTAGAATCTTGGTAGGCTGTTCTGGATAAGAGAAATTCTCCCGCAACTCAAGAGGCTCATGATTCAGCACATGAGTATCATCCTTCACATACTGCTTCAAGTTGGATACATGAAAGACATTGTGCATCATGTTGTACTGTGGAGGAAGAGCAAGCCGATAAGCACATTCACCAATGCGCTCCAGAACTTCAAAAGGACCCACATATCTCAGACTAAGCTTCCCTTTGTTCTTTTCTATGGAACGGACGGGTCTAATGTTCAAGAATACATAGTCACCATCATTAAACTGTTTGTCAGACCTGTGTGCATCTGTATATGACTTCTGACAATCCTGGGCCCGTTTCAACCTCTGCTTGATTAAGGACACCTTATCTACGGGTGTAAACGGTACGGGTACGGTGTGGGTCTGGCCATACCCATACCCATACCCATCTAATTTAGCAGGTCCGGTTCCGGTTCTAGACCCGCATAATACAAAACCTAGACCCGTATCATACCCGTACCCGCAATAATAGTGGGTATGCGGTGCAGGTATGCGGGTAAGCGGTTCTATAAAACATCATATTGTTTATATAAGAGAAATGACTATGTTATATATATTTAACACAATAAGATATTGTTATCATATAGTATATTAACATGTAATAGTTATATTAGAAAATGTTATATTCTATACAATAAAATTAATTGAGTAATTGTTTACATATTTGTAGTCATGATCATAACATTTAATTTATGTAGAAAGTAATGTAGATTAGTAGACATTTTGATTTTAAGTTTACATATGATGTCCGTTATTGTAACTAGAATAGCTAATTCTTAGTTATATGACTAGTCTCAACCTTAGAGTAGGATATAATCTCAATAATTATATTAATTAGACTAGTAAAGTATGATATATAACATATTATTTTAGTAGTTACTTATGTATAGCGGGTACACGGGTCTAGTGGGTCTGGGTCCAAGCATACCCATTATTGGACCCGCTTATATGCGGGTCCAAGGGTATACGGGTCCAAGGGTATGCGGGTATGAAAAATTAGACCCGTGACGGGTTTTTTAAGGGTCCAGATTTGCGGGTCCGCGGGTCTACCCGTACCCATTTACATCCCTAACCTTATCAGCATATAATTGTAACTCCTCAGACTTTAGCATCTTCCTTTCTCCGACTTCATCCCAATGGAGAGGGGATCTACATGGCCTACCATAGAGAGCTTCATAGGGTGGCATATCAATACTAGATTGATAGCTATTATTGTAAGCGAACTCTGCTAATGGTAGGTAGTAATCCTAAGATCCTCCCCAATCTAAAACACATGCTCTGAGAAGATCCTCCAAGATTTGGATAGTGCGTTCTGACTGGCCATCAGTTTGGGGATGATATGTTGTACTGTAATTCAACTGTGTACCCAACTCATTCTGCACCTACTTCCATAGGTGTGATGTGAACTTTGGATCCCGATATGAAAAATAGATACTGGTACTCCGTGCAGCCGTACAATCTCCTTAATATACAACTTAGCAAGCTCAAGAACCTTGGTTGTAGTCCGCATAGGTAAGAAATGTGCAGACTTGGTCAACCGGTCTACTATGACCCAAACCACATCATAACCCTTCCTGGTCCTGGGTAGTCCCACCATGAAATCCATGGTGATATTTTCCCATTTCCATTCGGGAATTGGTAAGGGTTGCAATAGACCACCGGGACGTTGATGCTCAGCCTTAATCTGCTGGAAAGTGAGACACTTAGAGATAAATTCTTCTATATCATTCTTCATACCTCTCCACCAAAAGTGTCTCTGCAGATCCTTATACATCTTAGTAGATCCAGGATGTATGGAATACTTGGACCCGTGTGCCTCTTATAGAATACGCTTCTTAATCTCTGACTCTTCAGGTACCCACATCCTATGCTTATACCTTAGTCCACCGTCCATACCAACAGATAGATGTGTCTGGGGTTTAGCCACAAGGACTATCATCTTCTCCAAGATAGGGCTGTTCTTTTGAGATATCAGGAGTTCGGAAAGAAGACCAGGAATAATATTGATGTTTGCCAGAATAATAGAGCCAGATTCCACTGGAGATGACCCAGGAGATGAAGGTTATAGATGCATTGATGCAGGCACATGAATCAATATAGGTGTACCAAATAATTAGTAACCTTACCTAGACCTGGGGTAACCCACATTTAGCAGTAAAATTGTCGAGGTGACTAGAAGGGTACCTTACGGAAGGTTCTGACATAATCTCTCTCCCCATCTGTTTTCACGATGCGAGGGTTCCCGCCACAAGCTATCTTCCTGGCTAACACAATTATTATTAAAGTGGACACCCTTACCTTAGAAAAATCTTTCCTCTCATATTTTCTCAATTAAGGACTACCCCGAACCAACCTATCTAGTAAATGATACACACTAGGCTTCTCATCTACTTTCTCTCTCATGACCATGATCAATGATATACTCTCCCTATTATGTGGGTAGATTAGGAGAAATGGGGACAACTAAAAGACATGATATTTTTTTTTGGAAAAATATATGCCATGATTGCTAAATACTTATTGGTTGCATTATGACCTATCTCAAATAAATCTCTAAACTATCTTTTATACAAAACTTGTAAAAGCCATATCGGGAACTAGAAATGTCCAAAAGACATGAAATTTGGACCATAGATTCACCATAGCATACCCCACATGTTAGTAAAGTTTGGGATCGAGATCTCAAACTTGGAGTGGTCAATTAATCTTTATGTGAATTAGGGTTTTTAAATAGATTAAAGATTAAAGGAACAAAGTATAAAAGAAATTAGAAAACCCACTTTATCACAATTATGTTAGTGTACAATTTCATAATTCATACACTTTTGTGGTTATCTTTATTGGTTTGAATTGGAATGACTTGGACACACGATCATTGATAAAAATAATTGTGTCACTCCTTTTTTGGTCCTACATAAACCCAACAAAAAATATATGGTGATGTTCTACTATTCCCATTTGGGTATAAGCTTGGGTTTTATAAGATATGCAACCATTTTATTATTTGACCTTACATTCTAGTAAGTCAATCACTTGAATAGAATGATATCTATAATTTTATTCATATTTGTCCACTACAAAATTCGTTGTAGGTCTTATCAGTTATATACACCATAATATTACTGTAAAATTTGACATCGGAGCTTCCTACAACACCTTATCCTTCAAATAAGAGTATTTTGGAACCCAAAAACATTATGTATATTGGATGCCACCATCAGCTACAATGGAAGATGATCTTCTCAAATAGTTTAGTCGTCTCCTACTTACTAAAACTATTTTATTATGAAATTTGTAATTTGGAAAGGTGACCTTGCATCACATTGATACTAGCTAATCTAATTTTGACAGCCAGGAACCTAGGGCTCATGGAGATAGCACTTCATATTCCTCCATTTTTTAGTAAACCATGACAAAGTGTATTTTCTCTCTATTCAAATTATGCATATCAACACTTATAAGATGTTCAATTTAACTCAAGAACCATTCTCATCATCAATTTCTATGGATCTGAATCCCATGTTTTTTAATTATCAATTTGTAGTTGAGAAATGTCAAATTGAACTCCTTCGAATAGGTGTTGAGTGCATTAATGTACATTGGATTGTATTTGAATTATTAAAACCCCTTAAAATTACAATCTTGAGCCCAAATTTTTATATTATAATAAGAGAGAATTAATGGATCAATGATGAAAATTTTATCCCAAAAGGAGATATTGTTCGAAAGTCATGTATTTTGCAAGTTAATGCTTAAAAATCAAATTTTAATCATTTTTACCCTCCTTTTAACATCACCATCCACTAATATATCTCTCAGCCGATGGTGGGTTGTAGATCGATCGACTATAGTTTGGCCTTTGATCTAATGAACACAAGTATTCTTGTTTTCTCCCCTCCCATTGTGCACAATAGGGGCATGACATCCATGTTCGATCTCCCATGATGAGTCTGACTCTCAATTTCTCATCCCCTTTTAGTCCCTTTAGCTTTGTAAAATCCTTTCCTCTTGATTCCAATATTTTCCCATATTCATACCCTCTCCTTCTTCTCACTCCACAAATCCCTCTATTCTCCTTTGTTGAATATTTTTCAGCAAGGCGTTTCTCCCTTCCTGGTCGCTCTCACCTACGTTTAAAGGTGCCATCAATTTTGTGGGGATGGATTCGACCTCACCCATCTACTTCAATCTTCCACTAGACCCACCTTACCTCGTGGCATATTCGCACAACCACTTGCCAAATCACCTAGTTCTCCCTCACCAAATGGGTGCACCTTAGCAAGGCCATTGGATTGCATGTCCATTCAATGGTTAACCAAGGATCCTACGGCCAATTATTTTTTGGAAGAGGTAATACCAATCCTTCTCTTTGCTCAATATTCTTGGAAATTATAAAGTCTTATAAAAATCACAATAAGTGATCCATTGAGGCTTGGGCCAAATATAGGAATATTATATACCATTTTAACATGTAAATATGAAATGTTTGAAGGCCTAGATTTACTTATATCTTCATTGTTTTCCCAAAAATGCATGTTCCTTAATCTTTTGAGTTAAAGAATGCCATATAATGATCAACGTTGATCTTTCATATTTAAAATCTTGATGATGACCTCAAATCAGTAACTTATTCCATCTAGTTGACCCATATCCAACCTTGACCCTACTATTGTGCCTACTGATGATTTAATAACATGAATCTTACAATTGTGCACTTTTAAATGTTGGATTGTAAATATTATGCAAAATATGACTTCATATTAACTCAAACGAAGATGAAACTCTATATTAATATCTTCTATTACTTTAAGAGCCACATAGATTACTCGAACATACCTAATCATGATCTCAGGACACTTAATGCGTCTTAATATGGATTGTGTGTTTCAATATCTCTAGTTTTGTACAAATATTAATCAATGATTTCCAAAACTTCATATATTACTTCAAATCAGTAACTTTGATGCATTGTATCATGAAAAACCAACTTGATCTCTTGGACACTTTATTGTGACAATATGTATTGAAATATGAATTAATATGTACATGTTAATAACCAAGTCATTAATCTTGTTCAAATCCTATGATTTACCAATTAAAATCCAAAAAAAGCTAACCTTGAAATTCATGATCTGGGCAAGATGTTTCACCATAAGTCCTTAATGATCTAAATTGTGATAATGGAATTTGATAATGACCTTGCATGCACTATTTGAAATGTTGAAATCAATATAGAAAGAAATGACCCCTAGATTAGGTTAAACACTCAATCATCATGACCATAATACAAATGACTAAAATCTGTTGATTTTAATTAAAGCATGCTTTCTTATATGACAAGATCTTTTTATGGGCCCTTTTTAAGGCACTCTTTACCTCTTATTGACTTAATATAGTAAAATCATTTCAAGGTACACTTTACCTATTCTTGACTTAATTTTGATATTGATGTCTGTGATCTTATGTATTCATATAATGCTGATAGATATGTACTTGTTGGAGCTACTTGTTCCCTATGACTACTATGTTTATTTTTAATATGTTACATTAACAAACATGAAAACATAATCATATATGTCCATTATACAAAACCCATGTTGTACCTTTCTCTTTATGCACAACATAACTTATAATATGTTCAATTTCACTCAATCTCCTCCAATTATGTACATCATCACTTACAAGACGTTCAATTTCACTCAATAACCTCTTTTTGTTTCAATTGGATGGTTTTGTTTCACATGTTATTCAAATATTACTTTGAAGGTTAGAAACATCAACTTGAACACATTTTGAATAATGATGAATGCATTAATGTACATTGGAATTATTTGTCTCATCAATGTACATACAAATGTATTTGGCTTATTGAGGCCCCTATGCTTAATTATCTTGGTTACATTGTAATTATAAAACAAAAGAGAAATTTGGATAAACAAGTAAGTTTCATTCCAAACATATTTATGATTTGAAATTTATGGATTTAGTAAGCTAATGCCTAAAAAATCAATTTTAATCCTTTTCTACCCTCTTTTTGATGTCATCTATACAACCATGTCCTTCACAGTCAGTGGTGTGCCTTGGATCGGTCCTTCATCCAATGACCATAGAAATCATCCTTTCTCACCTCCCATGGAGCAAAAAAGTGGAATGGAAACCATATTTGTCTACCCATGCCACCCATGTTGAGCCTTATCATCGTCCTCTTTTAGTCCCATTAGCTTCAAAACATCCTTTCCTCTTGATTCCACTCTTGTCCCCCTTGTTTCACGCTCACTCCAAGAAGGCAATTATCTTCCTTGCTTAGAGAGTCTATAGAAAAGTTATGCTCCCTTCCAATCATGCTCAACCACATATAAAGTTAGCCATGAGCTTCATGGAATAGATCTAAGCTAGCCCAACTACTTGTCTCTTTTTCTAGATCCCCCTTCCCTTCCACCTTCTTGTCACTGACGAGCACAGCTGTTGTGGAGGCTTTTAACTCACCCATGATGGATCCAGGCAAAGAAGATGAACCAATGATCCTGAGATCAAATCCAATGTCCATGGGTCCCATGTCCCACTTTCTCTCTCACCCTCCCCTCTCTCTCCATCTAAGATGGTGGGTTGTCCCAAGTTAGTGGGTCAGTTCTCTATCACAAGATAGTGCACCACACTTTGGCCACTGGATCGCTTTCCAGATCAATGGTTGACCAAGGATCATATATCCAATGGTTTTTGGAAAATGTAAATTCAATTCCTCGTTCTAGACAATATTCACAGAAATCATCAAATATTGCAAAAATATCAATAAAGAATCCCTTGGGCCGAACATAGGCATATTATGTATCTTTTTAATTAGAAAATGTGATATTTCCTATAAAATGGTTTCAAGACCTATATCTATTTTGGTATATTTTCCTGTAGAGTGAGTCATTTGATGATTGCATGGGGCATCATGTACTTGATTTGATAATATTAATAAAGGTAACTCAGTTTGTAGTATCTATCTCAATTATGAGATAGTAAAACATGTGTAATAGATGTCTAAAGAAAGATTTTACTCAATGACATATGTATTCAAGTTAAGGACATGAATAATGAGATCATATGTATAATAAGAGTACTTACAGTTTTGTTATTTCCCTGGTAGGATGTTGGTGTGGAAGAAAAATTAATGAAAACAATACATAAGCCTGGAATGTGTGTTGATTGATGACTGAGTCTCATTAGTCATGATATTGGATATCAAGTCAAACACATAGGTACCTATTAGAGAACAATGTGCCAGATGGACCCACCTTGAGAGTGTATATGGAAACCGTGAAGTGGTAGTCAGAATCAACTCTCATAGTGATAGTTGTGATTGTGGTTCTTAGACTTGAAGTCACTCTACTCATTACAAGTCATTCGATGAACTTTGACACCACCCAATGTGATCCTGAATAATGGTTGCCAAAAAGGTGGTGATTGGGTATGTTGTGACACACGAGGATTGACAATGAGTGATGTAGATGGGATTTGCCCCTCCTATTGAGAGTTTGATATCCCGGGCCTTGATAAACAAGACTGAGAAATACATGGAAATGTTCATGTTAGTCAATATGTGATATGTGAACCTATTGTATCTCAATAGTCTACTCTAGTTTTGAAAAACATAAATTGAGAATTAAGAGAATGATGATTCCATGCTTCAAATTCAATCTAGATATCAGAGACAAAGGAACTATATGATCATGTTAACATTGATCACAGATTGTATGTTGAAGTTGTTCTCGAACTTCCTAATTACTTGGATATCAATGTTGCGTTTGTAGATACCTCTCAGTGTCTCTATAGTCATACCGGTTATGGACTTCATTGATAACATAATATGGGACCTATAGGGTCACACACATAAGATGCACTTAGAATAGGATCTTACTCATGGATAATATTTTACATGGTTACTAAATGAGTTTAAGTGACCAAACTAAACAACATTGTCTGTGCCAACCGATCATTTGGATATGCACTTGAAATAGAATCTTACACATGGATAAGATTTAACATGGTTACTAAAATATTTTAAATAACCAAATTAAACAACATTGGATATGCATGTCTATCGACTCAAGTGCCCAATTGATTGACTGGTGTGTCAGTCAATCAAATGGAGTCTCCAGTTAGCAAACTGGTCCTTACTGGCCCTAGACAATAGAAACAACAATTTGACCAGTTGGAATGTCCAATCAATCGAATGAACTGAGTTCCCAGTGGATGGTCAAAATATCAAGTCGACTGACTACAATATCTAGTCGATCGTATGGATGTGAAATGACCAATTTTCCTGGCTCAGAGATCTAGTTTGATGGGTTAAAAGATTAATGGTATGTGCAACGATTTCAATCAGTCATCACCTTAAAAGAAAGTGTTATTACGTTGATGACCACAAGTCTATTCGACCAAATTGATAGTCTAGTTGATCGAATGGATGGTCCAGTCAACTGACTGGTTGTCCGTAATAACTATCAAGCCATGAGATTTCACCCTTTGTATCTCCTGGGTTTTAGAAACCATATCCCATTCACTCCTATACAAGGAGGGGTGGCCAAGTCTCAAGACATAACACAATAGACACACAGTCTAAAGAAGAAGTCAAGAGTTTTTCTCAAGACTCCTCATCTTACAGTTCTGTTTATGTGTGAGAGAGCTTAGAAGTCCTACTAAAAGGGAGAGATAGCACAGTGAAAGGAAGTTCACACTGGAACATCGACAAACATAAGGACAACTCCTTTGTATTGTCTCTAGAAGAGAAATGTGGAGTTGTTGGTAGTCATTGTGGACTATGTAGAGGTGTGGAAGCTATTGTTGCCATGCAAGGAGGACACCATCAACCATCGTCCGTATGTGCTACACTAGAAGGATGAACGTCATTGTCATTTGTGTGCTACTTGAGAAGGAATCACATCTCTATGCAAGAATAGTCACTAGAGTTGCTCCAGAGGACAAGGTATGTCTTGGACCCTCTTTCCTAGAGACATTATTATTGACACGATCTTTTGGTTAGGAAATATGGATAGTAATCTTTGTTTTCGCTGCCTACTCTATTTCCATATTTCTTTATAGTGGTATCAAAGCCAAGTCAATTTACAGTGTATTGGGAATCTAATATATATGATCAAATTTAGCTTTATATATCTATCTATATATATATATATATATATATATATATATATATATATATATATATATATATATATATATATATATATATATATATATATATATATATATATCGGAATCTGGTAAGTATATTCCGAGGATCCCCCTAAAAAATATTAGGGGGTCAAGAGTACATGTAGGCCCAATGCCATACACCCAAAACAACAATACAACTCACACATCTATTTAATACGTAGTCTACGTCTAATGCATTTACAAATTTTTACAGCAATGCTAATGACATTATTGGACTTTTCGTGGTGCTTCCATGCATTCCTCTCTTCCCAAACATGGTATTAAAGGCCTGCCAATATCAGATTTTTCTTTGCATTAGTTCCACATCTTGCTATCATCCTCTGCGGCTCCGCACAGAGTTGGATTTGTAGGCTGAAATTGCTGCATATATGATCCCAAATCTCCTTCGTGAACTTACATTCCCCTGCTAGATGTCTGTGATTTTTCTCCTCTTCCCCACAAAGTAAGCATACAGTAGATATATCATAGTTCCAGCTCTTAATTTTATCCAAGGTAGCAAGGATGTTGTGTAGAAATTTATACACACATATGCTCCATTTCGGTTCATGCTTCTCACTCCAAATCTGGTCACCCACTGGATCCTTTGCGCCTCTCATGCGGGACACCTCCCACATGTTAATCTTTTTATCTTTGAGCTGCCATCACCCAGTGACTTTAGCTACAAACAAATGTTTGATTTGTGGCCAAACTTCTCTCATGACATTGATGGATCTAGAATATCCTTCTCTTGTTTTTGGAATGAAATCCAGTCCCCTAGGATATCTATCTCTCATCCACTTCCCCCACGTAGATGTGCCTTTCTGGTAAGTAACAATCCATCTCATGGATCCCCATTTAGCGATGTCTCTTGGGGTCTTCAGATCAAGCCCACCTTCATCTTTGGGAAATGCCAGCCTGGAATACTTCATAGGATGATGCTCATTCCCCCATAGGAAGTTAGCCATCTTCATCTCCATTCTATCAAGACCCGAAATGGGGATTTCTCCTTGTTGTGTCCCGCCATGGAAGTTTTTTGTGTAGGCCATCTGTTAATCATCTCCTCCACTTTGTCTATGCATTCAACAAAATCCTTGACCTGTAAATTGCCGCCTGCAAGGGGAAACCCCAAGTATTTTGTAGGGAATTCACTTCTCTCAACACCCATAGCCTGAATGAGTATGTCCTCCATCTAGAGGCAATTTTTAGACAAGAAGATATGTGTTTTATTAACATTAACAAACAGCCGCATTTGCTTCCTGAAAATTCCTAGAAGACTTTTTAGATTCTCCATACATTACTGCTTGGCTTCAACAAAAACCAAAACATCATCCGCGAAAATCAAGTGTGTCATTACATTTGTACCGTGAACTGTGTAAGGTTTTATTTCCTTCTGTTCTTCAGCTCACTGCATTTTCCTCGAGAAGTACTCCATAACAATCACAAACAGAAGAGGGGAAAGCGGATCACCTTGGCATAGCCCGTTGCCACCCCAGAAGAGACTTGCAGACCTGCCATTAACCAATACAGAATAGCTAGTTGTCCCAACACACTGTTTCATCCAGCGAATCCATTTTTCATTAAAGCCCATTTGCTCCATGATCCACCATAATTTTTCCCATCTCACACTATCATTGACTTTGGAAATATCAAGTTTTAGGCAAGCTTTCCTGCTTCCTCTCATGACATTAAAATCCAAAAGAAATTCTCTCACTAACAGGGCACAATCACTAATGCTTCTACCAGTGACAAATGCACCTTGGTTTACAGAAATAAGGTAGGGAAGGACCATTTCCAGCCGGGCAATAAGTATCTTTGCAATGATTTTGTATTGAACCGAGCAACAAGCAATGGGTTGGAAATCCGCAAGAGACGAAGTAACTTTCTTTTTTGGAATCAAAACCAGAAAGGAGTGATTAACCTGTCTAACCATATTTCCACCTTCCAGAAACCAGTCGACATAGGTGAGAAAATTGTCTTTAATGATGTCCCAAGTTCTTTTATAGAAAAAAAATATTAAAACCATTTGATCCGGGAGACTTATTACTTCCAATGCTCCACAAAGCATCCTTGACCTCTTGTTCATTGGTCTTCCTTATGAGAATGTTGTTGTGAGTGCTAGTGATCTTGAACTTCCAATCCACCTTTTCATTAACATCAACATCCTCCTCAAAAACTTTATTGTAGAGAGAAGAGTAGAAGTGAGTAGCCTGTTCCTCAAGGTCCTCCAGCTTATTAACCACTTGCCCATCTGCATTTATAAGTTCAGAAATAATATTACCTGCCTCTCTCCTTCTAACAGCTGCATGGTAGAGCTTTGTATTCCTGTCACCATCTTCCATCCATTTCTCTTTGCTTCTTTGGCAGTAGAATTTCTCCTTAGCCTTTTTTAGATCCTCAAGCATCCTCTTTACCTCCCTTTCTTTTTCTATAAGATTTGGGTTTAAGGGGTCAGCTAGCAATTTTTCTCTAATCTCCTTGCATTCCCTTTTTGCGTCCTTCAGCATGTTTGGGATTTTTACCTCTTCTTTTGCCCATTTCTTCAGTGCCGCCTTAGTGTTCTTCAATTTCATAGCAAACACATACATGGGATTTCCCGTCACCTGAGTCTTCCAACTTTTCTTGACGACGTCTGTAAAATCTCTCCAGTCCGCCCAATAGTTTAAGAATCTGAAAGGCCTTATTTTCTGTTCCTTCTCTGCTATCTGGACTAAGATAGGTGTGTGATCACTAATGTCAGATCCTTCAGCTTTAACCTGCACATTTGGGAGAGTTTTTAACCATTCATCATTCACTAGTACCCTGTCAAGTTTGCTAGCTATCCCGTCTTGTGGTCCTCTTTCATTGTTCCAAGTGAAGATGTCACCTCCTACCATAGGTAGTTCAAACAAGCATGCTTTGTCAATGGCCCAGTTGAAAGCATTCATCTTAGCATTCATAGCTAATCTTCTGCCTCTTTTTTCTACCTGTAGCCGTACAGTATTGAAGTCACCAATAACCATCCACGGTAGCTGAACCTGCCTTGAAAGAGAAACCACATCATCCCACAGATTCAATCTCGCCTTTCCATCATTATGGCCATACACAGCCGTCAACCATATATGCAATCCTCCATTATTAACACAATCCATTGTCACCTGCTGATCCGACATCCGAACCACAGAAACTTGCCAAGCATTGGGATTCCAAGATACACAAACACGAGCAACCTCAGTACAATCAACATTGGACACATGCTCCCAACCTTGGGGAAAGAGATATTTAATGCTATTTTTATTTTGTTCCTTTATCTTCGTTTCCACTAAAGCAACCATTGAATGACCGCTGGCAATGATCCATTCTCTGATTTCTTTCTTCTTGTTCCTGTCGCACCCTCCCTTGATATTCCATAAGAGCATGGACATATCAAAGATGTTTATTTGACCTGGTATGCCTAGAAGGCCCCTTCCTCGCATTCTTGCCTTTCTCTATCTACTCTTTTTGCTTGGTGGCGTTCTCCTCCTCAGGATCTGACTCGGATAAAGCCTCAAAGCTATTTGTAGTATCGAGGATGGAACTCACTCCTTGGGTTTTCGGAATCCCTGTCTTCTTAACCCCTTTCCTTCTTGCACTAGACACGAACTGCCCTTCTTCTCTGTCACCTTGGTCCGTGGAAACAGTATGATTCTCTCCATTCGTGCTGCTTCTCATGTTCACCGTAGTAGGATCAACTACTAGCTTCTCATGTTGCTGTATGGCATCTCCTTTAGCTGCATTTACTGCTGCCAATGACGTTGTCGGTTGCTCCTCACCGTTCAAGGATGGGTTCTCATTTTGATGTGCGTCATCAGCACTCATCTTATCATTTATTCCCGCATCAGTGGCCTGCTGGTTCCCTCCCTTCCTTCTTGTCTTCCTGACCCACATAGTCTTATTCCCTGGCTTCATTTTGTTTCTCTCTTCTGTTCTTTCTTTCTCTTCCTCCCGTATGTCCTCCTCACAGTGTTGTGTGCCATGCCCAAAGGCACGACACTTGCTACAGCTGATCAGAATATGGTCGTATTCAATCGTTACTGGGATCGGTTGCTGACCCTTCACATTTAGCCACACACGCGAGGGCTTTTGCTCCTTCAACCTCTAATTCGACTAGCACCCTTGGGTCATCACGTTCAAGAGATCTATCATCAATGTGTAGAACACATCCTGCCCCCGCCGCAATCGTGCCGGCGACCATCTTCGTCCAAGAACGACCAAAAGACTTCAACGTGACCCAAGTTGGGATTGTCGTGAACGAATCCTTCTTCAATTCATCACCGTGGTTGTAGTGCTTAGCGATCACAAGTTTATGATCAAACCAGCGAGGTCCCATCGCCAACATATCCTTCTTGTCTGCCGCCATCGAGAAGCAAACCAAGAAGATGCCATTATCGCGGGAGAGCAGTTCGAAAGACCCCTTCGGTCGCCATGTCCTTTTAATCCAAGCCATAAGGTGCAGATAAAAAGGTCATTTTCCCAGTGTATACACCATCACGGTATGCTCCCAGATGTTTACGAGCCTTTCAAATTCGGATTCCTCCACATCAACGTGCATCTCACCATCCTCGACCCTTGGCTTCGGGAACAATAGCTCCTTCTCCTTGCTCGATGGTTGTTTGAGTATCTGGTTCCATGCAATTCCACGTTGTTCAGGCCCTACTATCTTTCCCGTTCCTACCGCTGGGAACTCCTCCGCTCTAGGTGGCCGTTCACCGTGACTATTAGCTTTATCATTATGGCTCCGTTCTTTCCCGATTATGCTTTCCAGCGTTCCATCAGCATTGGCTAAAAGCAGCTCCGGTGCTCCTTTTAATGGCTCATCCCCATTATTTAATCTGTCGTTATCATCTTTCTCGCTAGGGATCTGGGCATCTGCGTTCCTTTCTTTCTCCTTTATATGGTTCGATTGTGAGCGGGTGGGTTGAGTGGTGGTTGCAGGATTACGAGATGATGGAGGGTGGACGCTGGCGGTCGGAGTGGCCACCAACGTGGGCACCATGCCCAAGGGTAGTTGATTGCCGGAACGGACGCCCCACTCGTACCCTAGGAGATGGACGCTCGGCTGTATTGTATATATATATATATATATATATATATATATATATGTATGTATGTATACATGATATATGTACAATTCATACATGTGGCCGTAGAATGTTTTTTATGGTAGATGTGTGTGTGGTTATGGCCAATACACCTTGGATTCTTGTATGGTAGGATGGTTTATTTCCTTTCTTATAAATTTAATTTGAATGTTGAAGCCTTCCTCTTTCTTATTAAAATGTAATTAATACTTAACCCCCTATGCCCCCTCAAATGTATCTCGAGGTATTCTCCTTACACAATATAATATGTGGATATGATTAGAATTAGTTTCCTTTTTGGAAAGAAGAAGGTGTCCTTACTAGGTGAATCAACTGAATAGAAGTTGAGTTGATTGAATGAAGGACTGTAAGAGCCAACCAGTTGACTGGAGGCCCAAGTGACTGACTTGAAGAGTCCAACCAGTTTCTTGAGCCAGGAACCAGTCGACGGACTGAAAAAGACCAACCAAACAACCAGAGGATGAACCAATTGACTAGATGCTCCAATCGATCGATCGACATGTTCCCAACACAAGAAGTTAAATACAGGTGGATACATATGATGTATGAACTTAGGTGGACATTAGTTCATTGTGGCTATAAAAAATTACATTAGTATGACCATAATCATCGCTCATATGTTTGTCATTACATATTTTATTTGTAGATATAGTATGTATTTGATACAAATTATAAGTATGTGATAATTGGATATATATATGTATTTATAAATAAAGTTCCTCAATAATATTAAGTATTACATGATTTCCATAAGAAGCAAACATGAAATGCTCAATTGACTAAGCATAGGCACGCCTTAGCATGATGCACTGTCTATCTCATAGAACTGTGATGGTAGTTATGTGGGTCTACCATCATAGGGTGCATTTTTATCATATTGGCTTTTGGGTCAAGCTTAACTAGGTGACCTTAATGGGATTAAGTGCCTAGAAGGATACAGATGAGGTATGACAAAGAATTCTACATATGATCTATCCAATAATTGTATAGGATGCAATTGGCAAATGTTGCCTACCTTAGTAATTGGTTATGGATGCCTACGTTGGTTGGGTAATAATTCAGTTATTTTGGATCTTGACTCACTAGAGGATTGTATGCTACAATATTCTAAATTGCTAGTGAGGGTTATCAATTTGGACAAAATAGTGGGAAAATAATTATTTAAAAGTCAATTTAACATTTTCAATATTTTAAATAAAATCAAAAGTGTTTGTTAGAATGCAAATTTTCTATTATAGAAACAAATGGAAAACATCAACACCTTTTCACCGCGATCGGTCCTTGAGAAAGATAGATTGAATGGAAACAACTTTTATGACTATTCAGGGCTTTAAGAACCATTCTCACTCAAGAGAGAAAGATCTATGTCCTGAAGATACTAGAGCTTGAGGAACCTACTCCCATCACGCCCAAGGCTGAAAGGGATGCTTACAAGAAGTATTTAGAGGATGTTGTAGATGTCAATACTTGATTCTATGCTCAATGAATTATGAGTTATAGAGACAACATGAGAACATGAAAGTTATTGAGATGCTAACACATCTCAAGAATATGTTCCAACTTCAGGTAAGATAAGAGAGATATGATATCTCAAAGGTGTTGTTTACGTACAATATGGCAGAGCGAGATCCAGTAGGACTCCACATGCTCAAATTGACTGGGTACATGGAGAACCTAGAGAGACTGGGATTTCTTTTAGCCTAAGAGTTGGCCACATATGTGATTTTGTAATAATTTCCTCAATTATATAGCCAATTTGTCATGAACAACAACATGAACAATTTTACAAAATCATTGTTTGAGTTTCTTGGCATGTCGAGAACTATCAAGACAAAAATTAAGATGGACAATGCTAGCTATATGATGATGATTAGCAGAGGAAAGGGAAAGTCTAAGGGAAAAGGAAAGGCTAAGTAGAGTACTAAGGCTAGATAGAAACCCAAGTCTTCTGTACTTAATGGAAAGGGAGAGGTGATTAAAGAAGGGAATTGCCACCTCTATCACCAAGTTGGACATTAGAAATGGAATTTCCCTCTTTACATAGAGGAACTCAGGAAGAGAAAGTAAGGGATGGAGACATCCACATTAGGTATATAGATTATTGGGATAGATACATGTACTTCATCATATTAGGTATTGGTGCCATATGATGATCTCACATATGTTATTAGGTACATGATCTGAGAAGAAGTAAGCAAGATAAGGTGGAACTACATGGAGCAAGAGTTGCTACCACTACAATTGTCACTTATTTCATCCTAGTGGGATTTTAATAGCCTTAGTGAATTGTTATTATGATTCTTCTTTTAATAGAAACATCATTGTATCTTGTTTGGACATGAGTGGATTCAAATTTCATATAATGAAATATTTATGTTTTACTTTAAAGATAAGGGCTTTTATGGAATTTCCCTAATGTGTCATAGTCTATACTCGATATTTCTAGACACAAGTATATATGACATAAATACTGAAAGACTTTATGACTCAAATAGAATATACTTATGGCATCATTGTCTAAGTCACTTAAATGAGAAACACATATCTAGATTCCATTAAGATGGTTATCTAGACTCTTTTAATTTTGAACCAAGAGAGACATGCGAGTCTTGTTTATTGGGAAAAAGATAAAAGTAACTTTCACTGGAAACAGTGGGAGAACAAGTGGTATATTGGGACTCGTACATACTGATGTATGTATAACTTTTAGAACAAATGCTAAAGGTTGTTACTAGTATTAAAACACTTTGATATAATTGATGTGGAGAATACTTGAGCCAATATTTTGAGGACCTTTTGCAAGACCTTAGTATTGTATCACAATGGAGTTCACCTGAAACATAATAATGTATCAAACATAAGGAATCATACTATGTTGGACATGGTGCCATCAACGATAAGTCTTGTTGTTGTTCCAATTTTCTTCTATGGGATATGCTTTAGAAACCATGATGTTTACACTAAACAATGTACCATCTACACAGGTTCAAAAGATACCATATGATATATGGCATGGGAAACATCTTGATGTGTCTTTTATAAATATTTGGGGATGTGAAGCTTATGAGAGAAAATATTTTCTTGAAAAACTTGGTCCCAAATCGAATAAATGATATTTGTTGGATATCCCAAGGGGATAATACTTTTACACTCCATCTGACAACAAAGTGCTTATTTCCAAGACTGGTGTGTTCCTCTAAAGGAACTTTATTCCAAAGGAAATAGTAGGAGATAAGTAGAACTCAAAACGTTCGAGACCAACAAGAAAACATTGAACTTGTAGAGGTACAGAAGAAACAAGTAGAGTCACAAAATGTTGTCAAATTTCAAGTTCCTCATGTAACACAAGAGCCTTGTAGATCTAGTAGGACACACCTTGAGCCTAGAATACTTGGATATCGTGTAACTCACGAAGGAAATGAGTTAGTCATATATGATGAGTCAACAACCTACCTAGATGCTATTGAGGGACTAGAGTCTGAGAAACGGCTTGAGTCCATGAGAGCTATCATGGATTTTGTGTAAAACCAACAAGGTATGGACCTTAGTGGATCCACCTGAAGGGGTAAAACCATAGGGTGCAAGTGGGTCTTGAAGATCGACATGGATGACATCCACTAGGATCATGCTTGCCATTGCATCTTAGCTACAAAGGTCAATTTTTGGATTCAAGAAAACATCTTGGAGTTGGGATCTTGGATTTGACTAGGTAGTCAAATAGTTTGGCTTGAGTCAAAATGAAGATGGAACCCATGTTTACAAGAAAGTTAGTGGGAGCATAATAGTATTCCTCATATTGTATGAAGGAATGAAATGTCCACCCTACAAATAAAAGTAACTAGATAGCATGTACCTTTTATATGAAGGATTTAATCAAAGCATCCTATGGGATAGGAATCAAGATCTATGGAGAAAGATCTAGAAGGCTTCTTAGCCTAAGTAAGAGTACATACATAGACAAAGTGCTAAAGGGGTTTAGCATGCAGGTCCCAAAGAGAGGATTTTTCCCATGTCCCATGGAATTAGTTTCTTTAGATCTTAGTGTCCTAGTTCTTGTGAAGAACAAGAGCACATGAGTAAGATACCATATGCATCCACAATTGGATGTATCACATATACAATGTTATGAACTTATCACACAGTCTCATATGCTTGAGCATGATGAGAAGGTGTCAATCAGATCCAAGAGAAAGTCACTAGATTTTCATAAAGAACATCCCTAAGTAGCACTAAGGATTAGTCCTTGATTATGGTGACAGTGAAGAGTTGGATTTAAAGGGTTACACCAATGCAAGCTTCTAAAATGACAAAGATCTTGATCACAATTTGTTACAATAGAAGCTGAGTACATTGCTATTTTTGATACAACAAGGCTATTTTATGGATCATAAAGTTCATTGGTGAAATTGGGGTGGTTCCAACTATTGACTATGCAGTGGAGATGATGGGAGAACAATGAAGATATTGGATAGGGTAAGTAACCCTGATTTCATACTATGGCACTTCCATCTCATACAAAAAATTGTAAAATGAGTAAATGTAAAGATTTTCACCAACTTGAGGAAAATATGTTTGATCCCCTAACAAGAACGCTTAAGAAGAAGAAATATGATCATCATGGTGAATCACTTTGAATTGGATTCTTTGATCATTGGATATTAGTGCAAGTGGGAGTTTGTTGGTATATATGCTCGTAGAGCGATTAGTTTTATATTTGTATGGGGTATCATGTACCTGATTTAATAATATTAACAAAGGTAATTCCGTTTGTTATGCCTATCTAAATTATGATATAATGACACAAGTGTAATATATGTCTAAAGAATGATGTTACTCAATGATATATGTCTTTAGGTTAAGGACCTTAAGAATGATATCATATGTATTATAAGATCACATACATTCTTTTTATGTCTATGGAAGAAAATTAGATAACAGTAATAATTAAGACTAGAATGTGTCTTGGATGGTGATAGAGTCTCATTAGTCATGATATTGGACATCAAATCAAACACATAGGTACCTATTACGAAACAATATACCAGTTCGACCCATCTTGAGAGTGATACATAGAAACCATGAAATTGTAGTTAGAATCATCTCTCAAAGTGATAGTGGTGATTGTGGTTCTTAGACCTAAAGTCATTGCACTCATCACATGTCATCTAATGAACTTGGACACCATCCAATGTGATCATTAATAAGGGTTGCCATAAATATAATGATTGGGTACGTTGTGATACATGTGTATTGATTGTGAGTGATGTCGATGGCATTTGTCCCTCTTATTAAGAGTTTGATACCTTGATCCCTTAATAAGTGAGATAGAGAAATGCATGGCCATGCTCATTTGAGTCAATATGTGATATATGAACTCATTGTATCTCAATAGTCTGCTCTAGTTCAAGAAACATAGATTGAGTATTAATAGGATAATGACTTCATGCCTTAGATTCAAAGACAAAGGAATTATACACTCATGTTAACATTGATCACATACTGTAGGTTGAAGTTGTTCTCCAACTTATCAATTGCTTGGGTATCAATGATGTGTTGCTAGATAGAGCTCATTTCTTGTGTAGTCATAATGGACATGGACTTCACTACCAATGTAATATGAGACATATAGGGTCACACTCATAAGAGTCACTTGGAATAGGAGGTTATATATGGATAACATTTAACTTCGTTACTAAAAGAGTTTAGGTTATCAAATTAAACAACACAAGCTATGCCATTCGACCTACTAGAGTTTCCAATCAATTGACTGGTGTACCAATCGATTGAGTGGAATGTCCTATCAACTACATGTAGCTTACTGACCCTAGACGATGGAACCAACAAGTTGATTGGTTGGAGTGTCCAACCAATCAACTGAACTAGGTTCCTGACAGATGGTCAAAAATACTAAGTTGATTGATTGGAATATCTGGTCAACTGAATGAATGTGGAACGACCAGTTCTAGAAGGTTAAAGGACTAGTTTGACTGGTTCAAATGATTAATGCTATACATATTGGAGTGAATTAATCATTGCATTTAAATATAGTGTTATTATGTCACTGGCCCCAAGCCAGTCGACTGACTGGATAGTCTAGTAAATCGATTGGTGTGCTAGTCTATTGACTAGTGGCCCAATCAATTGAGTGGTTGTCCGCAACAACCGTCAAGCCATCAGATCAAGCCTTTCGTATCTCTTAGGTTTTGGAAACCCTAGACCATATACTCCTATAAATGAGGGGGTGGCCAAGGCTCAAGACACAAAAGAGGCACAAAGTCTAAAGAGGAAGTCAAGAGATTGTCTCAAGACTCCTCAACTCATAGTTATGGTAATGGGTGAGAGATCCTGGTGGTCTTAACCCAAAAGGGAGAGATAACCAATGAAAAGGAAGTTGAATCTAGCACGTTGACAAACAAAAGGACAAATCATTCCCCTTGGATCTGCAATTGCAATGTGGACTTTCGTATTGTCCGTGTGAACTACGTAGAGGTGTGGAAGCTTTTTTTGCCTTACTAAGAGGACCGTGTAAACCAACGTCTAAGTGTACTACACCAGAAGGATGCCAATAGTTTCTGTTTGTGTGCTTCTTGAGAAGGAAACAATCTCTATGCAAGAATTGTCGTTGGACTTGCTCTAGAAAAAGGTGTGTGTTGCACCCTATTTCCTAGATACATTGTTTTAGATGCAAGCTACTAGTTAGGAAATTTGGACATAGATTTTTCATTTTTCCTACCTATTCTAATTTCATATATCCCTACAATCTAGTGCCTCCACTTTTTTCCAAAAATGAATGGTTCTTAATCTTTTTGAATGAGTAATGCCATATAATCCTCAACCTTGATCTTTTATGCTTCAAATATCTGTGATGACCTCATATTAGTAACTTTTGAAGTATAGTGACCTTGATCCCACTGTTGTTCTTAATGATTATTTAATACAACATGTGTCATATTTGGAATTTTAAATCATGGATCATCTATATTTTGAAAATTCTTACTCAATGATCACTCAATACTATGTAGAAACTCTAGATCTGTAACATATGCTACTTTATGAGTCAATATTCAAACACGATCCCTCTAATGTACCTAAATATGATCTTGTGACACTTAATGTGTCTTAAATTGGACTTTCTGTTGCTAGATTTAATGTTGTACACATTGATCAATGATTTCTAAAACTTTAGATTATGACTCCAGATCAATAACTTTTATGCCTTGTACCACGTAATACCAACTTGATCTCTTTTATACTCTATTACAACAATAGGACTATAAATATTAATTAATATCTACATATTGATGATTATATCATTAATATTTTTCAAATCTTATGATATCCCCAATAAGATCATGAAATACTAATGTTGAAAGCACTTATCTAGTTGAGATGTTTCAATCCAAGTCCTTAATGATCTACGATGTAATAATCAGATATGATAGTGACCTTGCATGCACTAGTTGAATCGTTGGTATCATCATTGAGTGAAATGACACCTTGTTTAGGTTAAATACCCAACTATATTGATAGTAATTAAGATTATTAAATCTTTCTGGCTTCAATCAAACCATGGTTCCTTCTATGCTAGTATCTCATTCTCGACCTTATCAAAGATCAAATCATATTGTTAATTATTTAACTCATTTTAAGTTACGTTCTACCTCTTTATGCTTTTAATGTACATGCGTGAGTCTTATTAATATTTATATGTACTTGTTTGAGATATTGGTCTGATACTAATGCTAAATTTTTCCTTGATTATATGATGTTGAGAAAAATGAAAACATAATTATATATGTCTACTATATGAAACTATTGTTGTACCTACCTAAATTCTCAGGGTAAGGGGACATGGCCTGGTACACCTACTTGGTTTCAATCAAGAAAGGGCACAATACTATAAACACAGTTAAGCCCTTTTCTTCAGTATCATGGCCCTTCACATAGAAAAAAGGTTAACTCTTATCTTTTCTTCGAATGTCCCTCATGGACTGTTCCTTTTGAAAGTTAGTCAAAGGCCTTATGATGATGTTGTACGATGTTATGGATAGGTAATTAAAATACACTCGATTTCAATAATAAATTCTTTGATGTTTTCACTTTCCTTGTTTTAGATCTTGTTTTAAATAAGTTAAGCCAAGACAATAATTTTCATAAACCTACAAGTTTTTATATCTTTTACAACATAACAATGTGTTTGCATTGATTATCTCTTAATTTAATGATTTTAGGTAAAACGGTACAATATGACTATGTCCATGATTGTTCTTTTACTATACTCTTTAAAAATTAGTTGATGATTCAGATCATGCAACTTTTTTCAAGTAAATTGTATGGTTCATACCAAATACAAATGGTGATTGTTGTTTTATTCATATATATGTTGTCTGGCTTGATCCATTCAATGGAAGGGCTCTCACATCCTTTCTTTTTTGACTTTCTAGTCATTTAGGGTTGGGATTTTGGTAATCGATGGTTCCTTGACACAAATATTAAAGCACTTTGACCTAGTTCCTACCAAGTACATTATCTAAGACATTCACCTTACTAGGATCATAGGAAATTATCAAATTATAAACATTTTTGTACACCTATATATTGTTTATCTAATGTTTAGGTCTTTCTAAGTTTAGACATACTTGTTTCTATTGTAATCGATAAGGATACCTAAATAATCAACATACAAATAGTGATTCCAAATCATCAAGGGATACAAGAAGTGAACGCAACCTATTCGAGGTCATGGATTGGATCATCAACTTCATTATGCACCAAATAACTATGGGTGTATACAACAATCTTTCCTTGTTGAATTAATGCACTTCCTAACCCAATATACAAGGTATCAATGAAGATAAAAATCATCATTTCCTCTAAGAAGAGTACAGATAATAGAAATAGTTGACCTAGTCTTGATTCTTGAAAACTAGATTCACATGCATCTAATTGGATAAAACTTTCTCCTTTACGTTTGAGCTTAGCAAGGGAAACACTGTCTTGATGAAGTTTGGGATGAAACTTATTATAATAGAAAGTCTAAGGAAACTACATAACTTCAAGACATTTTTGGGGATTGCCACTCAAAAATAGCAACATATGTGGATAGGGTAATGGAAACTTTTATATTAGAGACAATATGACCTACGAACATGACTTTGTTGACTATAAAGAACCTTAGGATTATTAGGATTAAATTTTATAATTTTGATAGATATGGAAACCATGTAACTGATTACATTTGGAGTTTATTAGGATGACATCAACCAATGCTACCACAAAGTCCTCAAGGGATATTTGAAGAACTCCATTGATGAAGTTCATGTAGACGCCTGGGGCACTAGTCAACTCAATGAGATGACCAAATATTTATATTACACGTGTCTCATTCTAATTTGTATTTTAAATATATAATCATCCTTAACCTTGAGTTGATGGTTTCCAGATTGATAGGTATTTTAGAAAACAGATGAGAACAAAATGGTTGGTAAAAATGGTTGTCAATTATATACCGTAGATAGTTATTTCATTGTGGCTTGATTGATTATATGATAATCGATAGACATTCTTTAGGATTCATCTTCATTATTGTGAAAAAGGATATGTGATACCTATGGGACTTCTAGGTCATATAACACCCTTGTCGAGAAATTCCTAAAACTATATCCTGATCTTAGTCTTCTTAGTAGGTGCCATCCTATATGATACTTGGGAAGTGGTTGTAAATTCCAATGCCAACTCGATTGAGAATGTAACAAAGGAAGCCTCAAAATGTCCTCATGAAATGAACCAATATGCTCCTGCACCACATCAATATTCTCTAGGGAGGTTAAACTAGGATTGGCTATTGTCAAAATTATTAGATACAATCTACATCCCTTGATTGCCATGGATTAAGCTTTACATAAGATGCCAAAAACATTACAGTTTTTAGGTTGAAAATAGTAGGAAACTTTAGCATGGAGATAATAATCTATTTGTGTCAATAATGTATGATGTCATGGTTTTTATACAACTAACCCATCCCAAGATTAGCTCAAAGTCTTCAATGTCTAGAAATATAAAGTCTAACTCCAATTCGTGGTTTTTATAATAAATGGGAACCTTTTCAACAACTTTATATGATGAGTATATTTTATTACTGGGAGTAGTAACATTAAGAATGTACCCTATGTCCCTTAGTTTCAAATTGATTGAGGAGGCTAGAATTCTATACATGAATGTGTGGGTAGATCCAAAATCAAATAGGGAAATCATTGAATGATCATACTATGTATACCATATTAGTCCATGTATCGACTAGGTGTATGAATTTCAAGTTTAGACATTCATTTTTCATTATGAAAGTATACCTAATCAAAAGTTACCTTGTATCAAATGATTCCCATTTTCATATGCATCTTTGGTACAATGATCAGTTTGGCAATGAGGGTAGTTGCACTCCCTTATAAAGTGACCTCCTTCTGTGCATAATTAGCACATTGGTTTCCTGAAATAGCATGACCAGTAGTGACTAGATTCCCATTACTGACATTTTTTATGTAGCCTTGATTATTGACATTCTTCTATTCTATCCTTGATTGTTCCTTGAGCTGGTCCTTTGCTTTCAGTAGGGGGTTAATTTAGCCATTACTTCTATTCATGATCTGATTCCCATGGTTGTGGGATTTCCCTTTATGTTTGATTTTGATTGTAAGAACATGAGTAAGACATAAGTATACTAGAGTTGTCATATTCCCTTGGACAAGTTCTATGGTGCTTTCCACATAAGATTTGTGGTTATGGTTTACTTTGAAGGTGTCAGGTTTGTTTGATGTGTTGAAGACATGACTAGTGATGTGAAACCCCATTCAAGAATCCATATAATTCCATATACCTCAGTGAGTCTGATGTTCAAGGAGATGAAAGTTTTTACAATATTTAGATACATGTAGGTTTCCTCAGATGAGGCTAATTAAATATTTTTTCTAGTTTTCTCTCAAAAATACTCATGAAATGGTTGGTGAGAATGGGTTCTTAATATTCGTATATGAGGAGGGTGTGTTGTTGCAGTTGAATATACTTCTCCCACCACAATTTTGTTGATCCCTTGAACTGGTAGGTGCCAAATGTTACTTTATCAAGAACATGCATACTCTAAATGTACATATTCATGAAAATAAATTAGGGATCAACTTTTTCAATGAGATATCCATCACCCTCACCTAAAATACTCTCAAGGTTCAACTTCAAAACGTTAGATATGGCAAAGTTCTTAGGTTTTGGATTACTAAGTATTGAAGGCTTAGGTAACACTTGTGTGGAAGGTGTGTCTAGGTTATGCAATGAATCTGTGAGGAGACACCTATGTTCTTCTCAATCTCCCACAACAATGGACTTATTAAAATGGGTGTAACTTCAGCCACATGTCTATCCCTCTTACACTTTCCTTTACTAGGTTCCTTAGTTCTAGAGATACTAGAACCCTTGTTGTTTTCAAATGCCTTAGGAGACATCTCTAAGAATCTTATGGCATATGTTCTTTTAAAAAATAATTGGAGTCAAAACATAAATATGATAGTATATCATTTATCTTTTTGGATTAATTTCATATATTTATTCACATTTTATTTGTATCCCAACTCAAGATATATCATGTAGTCATTGAAGAAAATAGATGAGAGTACTTGTCTAAGTTTAAGTAAATAGATGGTTTGGGTTAGCCCTTAATGATAAGAGATGATAAAACAAAGGAATCACTAAGTTATTTCAACAATTGGTCTGCTTCATCTCTGTAGGTTACAAGTGGAAGCCTAACCACTACTAGATAATTTGGATAGTATGTGATTTGTCAAAACTACTGTCTCATGTACCGATCCTAGAAACCTTCAAAGTATCATTGAAAATTAGGATTTCCTTGGCTCATTTAATGTTTTGAAATTTATACATATACAATGCATATGGTGTAACATCCCATAATTTGAGGCCTCAGTAAAAATGATCTTAAAAGGAATGATTGGACTACTCATATCACCAAGGTTTAACACTTTTTGAGGGCACCCATCACTAAGAACTCCAAAGTTAAGCGTACTTATCTTTGAGTAGTATTAGGATGGGTGATAGGTTGGGAAGTTGATTCTAGCTTGTGTGTGAGTGGGGATAAAGTGTGCAGTAAAGGCTAGTGGTGGTCTATGGATCCAATAGTCATTCTTGAAACTCTACTAGAGTCTTGGGAAGTGGGCCCAAGTGTTATAAATTATATTAGAGCTATTAGTGTCCATGCATGTGGAAAGGCTACTCGAGTTGATGGAGACACCCTTATGCTATAGTTCTCAGACATCTTGGAAAAGGCTATTTGAGTTGATGGAGCCACCTTTGCACTGGTAGATGTGATTGAGGGTTGGGTGTACATGGGAAATTTGGGTCTACACGAAAATGGGGAAAGTTACACATACATATAGTTGAGCCTTGATGACGATGTCCAGAGTCCAAATAGTGGAGATTATAACGTCTTAAGATTTGAGGCCTTGGATAAAATGATCTTAAAAGGAATTCTTAGACTACCAACAAGATCAAGCTATACCTCCTTTTTAGGGAGCCCATCACTAAGAACTCCAAAGTTAAGTGTGCTCTGGTTGAAGTGGTACTAGGATGGGTGACCAATCAAGTAGTTGATGCTAGCTTGTGTGTGAGTGGGAACAAATTGTGTAGTTAACGCCATCGATGATTTGTGGGGACAATCATCATTCTTGAAACTCTACTGAAGACTTAGGATGTAGGACCAAGCGTTACATAGGTTCCATATATTTAGTTGTGATACAATATGTCATGAGTTAGCATACTAGTCTCCATTCTAAGTATAACACCCATAATAGGATTTAGTGTGATGGATGGATGTTCATGTCCCTGAGTCACTTGAAGACACAAAGATATATGTAACACAATAAATAAAAATTCCAATTTTATAATATAAACAAAAGGTATTACATAAAAACCAAAGGGAAACATAAAATAAAGTTAATGACTATTTGGAAAGAAAAAATAATTAAAAAGAGAATAACTATATTCCATCAAAATATGGTAATCCCTTGTGGAGAAATATTAAGATCCATCATGCCCATGTGTCAAGATATATACGTTCATCATTTGACATGATCTAAAATTTTGAACAACTATAACATTCAATGAAATCCACTAGTATGAATGGATAGACCTTATCATCCATCGTATAGTTGGTCCTAAATTAAAGACATTGTACTACGTTGGTTGTTGGTCCATCTAGCAAGCACACAATGACTTCTTGAACAACAAGGTAACTATTTCATACTCGGTCACCGCCACTTCCATCAGTGAAAGGTCAAGGTCAATACTTCAACTCTCAAAACACATGCCCTCATCCCATCTAAAAAAATGGATCATATCTACTATGCCTTCCTCTGAGTATCACACAATCATCTTTGGGATGCCACTTTATAGGGGCATAACCTCAAAATGGGTATTGGAATGCACGTTTTTGATGGGACTGGCTCATGCATTTGTGGTATCGGGCTCACTGGGTAGGCCTCCTCTTCCCTAGAGGTGGAGATCAAGGGCATACTACATGCATTGAAGCTATGAAAACAGAGAGGCCAACCATCACTTGTTATTCTTTCAGACTCAATGATGGCAATCAACATTCTGAGAAACAATTGTATCCAAGTTATCCAACTGCAACCCTTCTTAATAGAGTTTTCCTCTCTAATGTCAATTGTTCCCACTCTAAAGACTCTATTTATACCTCACAACTACAACATGGAGATGACAATATTGCATAACACACCATGTACTATGTAACAATCTTAATTTTTGGCAACCCCCAATTAAGGAAAGCATTAAAGTGAAGAGCCATTACCTAAATTTCTCAAGGATCCATATTTAGAAAATAACAAAGTAAATAATTTCCATTAATTCAAATATTATTTACAACATGCTCCTCTTAAGGTGTTTCATGAATTTCTGTCATCAAAATTGAACATATGAGAAGAAGTATCTATCTAATCCTCCTTACAAATTAACTTTAATGTCTTCAAGTTATTTCATCTTTCCATCATATCTTGATATATTCATAGTTAAGCATGCACATAAAATGTCATGAAACCAAAAGCCCATATCAACATATCGAAATATACTATGTATGTATGTGATGCAACCCTATTTTAGGGCTCCATCTTGTGCCGTTTTGTATATAAGTTGCATCTAAACATGTTAGATTACAAGTATTTTCCCCCAATTTGATTATCATTGCAAATACGCTTATGGATGTTCGTTGCACTATTTTCAGGTGTTTGGACCACAATGGATGGACGAGTGTGATGGAGAGGCCCAAAGAAGGCCCCAAAGCTCCCCCAACCTACCTTAGTGGCCAAAGAGTCATCACCAAGCAAGGACATCCGAATTTGACAAAGTTTGAAGCTCATCAGCCTGCTCAAGCCCTCACCACGGCCGTGGCCACTGCCCACGGCCGTAATGTATATTGCCAAGGAGCAGCAGTTCCAACAGGAGAAATGGCCAGAATCATCACGGGCATGGCCCTCGGCCACGACCATGACAAACCAGATTCACCACGGCCGTGGCCACTGCCCACGGCCGTAATGTTTATTGCCAAGGAATCAATAGGGGAAAGTTCGCCAGCTGCCACGCCCGTGGCCGCACACCACGCCCGTGGCCCAGCCACTTCACCACGGCCGTGGCCCCTCGCCACGGTCGTATTGAGCCACTCCTTTCATTTCCAGTTCCCCTTCACCATAGCCGTACCACCTGACCACGACCATGTTTTATCCTCTTCACCACGGCCGTGGCCCTTCATCACGGTCGTGGTGGCCTTCATTCCAGCAGACTTTTCCACTATTTTTCCTTTTTTACCCCCACTTAACCCTAGCTCCTATATAAGCAGTAGTGGCTCCCAGGGCTCGAAAACAGCACCCCTAAAGCACTCCCAGCCGACCCTAGCTGATGCCATTGCATCCTTTGCTCCAATCCACCCATTTCCTTGCAATCTACCCCATTTCCATCCATTTCCCACTCATTTCCACCATATAAACCTAGTTTCTCTAGCTTTCTATCCATCCATTCCACCATTTTCATGCACCCCTGCACCTTTGGAGGAGGGAGGTCGTTTGCAGCTGCTTGGAGGTGAAGAAGGAGGCCACTACATCGAGCTTCATGGCGTTCTCCCTTCTTCTATCCCCTTCTTTTCCTAGTTTGATCATGTATAGCTAAGCCCCCTTGGGTGGGCTGTTTGGGGGAAAAAATGTGACTTTGATACCATGTTGGGGGAATATAATTTGTAATGAACATATTTCATTTATATGATGATTTCCTTTGCTTATATCTCATTTCCCATTACTTGTGCATGTGGTTGTTGTTTAATTACATTAATTGCTTGCCTTGTGGTGTTTGAAGACATTTGTCCCTAGGATGTTTTGGTTTCTATGTAGCTATCATAGGATTGGCTCCTAGGTCCTTAATTCGGATCCCTAGATAGCCCCCTATCTTCCTACATAATCACCTTCTTCCTACATGCAAATGTGAGTTCTAAGTGACTAGTATAAGTGTGATTAGTGCAATTGCCTAGGATTTCCTAAAGGCTGAGGTGGCTAGTGGCATGAGGTCAAATACCCTCATCTCTACTCCCATCCTTACCCTTGGTCCTCAATTGACTAATACCACTTATCCTAGAGACCTAGACTTGGTACGTCCTATGAGAATTACACCTAGCCCTAGTTCTCCAATTAGTAGCTTAGGGTAAATTCTCATAGCACCCACCTTGTTGTTTGGTTTGGTAATCTAGAATGAGATATGTTAATTGCTTATTATGGTGACATCCCCCAACTAATGTCAAGGTCACATTCCCAAATGGCCCACCTCCTTCATCTAATTGCTTAAAACCCTAATTGCCTAATTTTCTTGTTAATGCTAGCTTAGTTCATTTGCTTTAGTCTAACTTAGTCAATTGCCTAGTTTTGGTAGCTAGTGTTAATTTAGGTCTTTCATGTTGCTTAGTGATTAACTTAGGGTCTAAATTGCTAGTTGCTTGCTTAGTCTAGCGTAGTTCGCTCTTGCTCTTATTTAGATAGCTTGTTAACTTAGATTGCTAATTAAGCCTTTTGATAACTTAGTTTCACATTGCATTTCCTACTTGCTCGTCTAGCTTAATCAATCAACAATCAACCTTAAAACCCTAAAAACCCTACTCTCCGCACTAGGAACGTAGCTCACGCTTTCTAACTCTAGCGCCCCCTCTATCTCCGCGGTTCGACCCCGTACTTGCCGCCTCACCTATACTACGACACGACCCCGTGCGCTTGCGGGCGTAGTGTCTTAGTAGACGTAGGTAGTTAGTCTGGGACCTTAAAAATTTCGAAAGCTAAAGATCCCATCTCATCCCGTGCCTCCCGACCTCGTGGATTGCACTCGTTGCAAGCCTCTAGTGGGAGCGCACCAAGCTTTCTGGCTCAAACTCTTTCTTCTTTATGATCTTGTCATGTAGAAACTTGGTTCTTTCCTTGTAGTTCTTTGACATTTCATAGGCTTCATGTCGCATCTCTTCTAGCTCATGCAATTGAAACTTTCTTCTCATTCCGACACTCTCTTCATCAAAGTCCATCCTCTTCAAGGCCCACAGTGCCTTGTGTTGCATCTCAATCGGCAAATGGCAACTCTTACCATAGACAAGCTTGAACGGTGTAGTGCCAATCGGGGATTTATATGCAGTCCTATATGCCCATAAAGCTTCATTGAGTCGAAGTGACCAATCCTTACGGTCCGGTCGCACCGTCTTCTCCAAAATGAGCTTTATCTCCCGATTTGCCAACTCAACTTGACCACTCGTTTGAGGGTGGTAAGGAGTAGCTACACGATGGTTCACCCCATGTCTCTTTAGCAGTCCTTCAAAAGTGCGGTGAATGAAATGACTCCCGCCATCACTAATCACAGCCCTTGGAACACCAAAACGGCTAAAGATGTTGGATCTCACAAAATCACACACCACTTTATGATCATTTGTCCTTGTTGCCACAGCCTCAATCCATTTTGATACATAGTCTACGGCGACCAAGATGTAGACATACCCGAAAGAAGGGGGGAAGGACCCATAAAGTCGATCCCCCAAACATCAAACACTTCTACCACCAAGATAGGTGACAAAGGCATCATGTCCCTCTTGGAGATAGTGCCCACTTTTTGGCACTTGATGCAACTCTTACAAAAGTCATGAGCATCTTTGAACAATGTTGGCCAGTAGAATCCACATTGAAGAACTTTGGCGGCCGTGCGTTTCCCTCCAAAATGGCCTCCACACACTCCGGAATGGCACATAGATAAGACTTCTTGCTGCTCCATCTCCGGAATGCACCTCCTAATGAGTTTGTCCGGGCAATATTTAAAGAGGTGAGGGTCATCCCAAATGTAGTTCTTTACCATAGCAAACAATTTCTTGCTTTCCTCTCTTGTCCACATGCTCGATATCCTTCCACTAGCCAAGAAATTCGCTATGTGCTTGTACCATGGCTTTTGGACAGATGAGACTAAGAGGAGTTGTTCGTGTGGCATTGTCTCTTTGATTGGACTTGTCACATCAAAAGGTCCATCAAGACGGGAGAGATGATCTGCAGCACCATTTTCTATTCCTTTCTTATCCACAATTTCTATGTCAAATTCTTGGAGCAACAAAATCCATCGGATCAACCTTGGCTTTGAGTCTTTCTTGGACATGAGATACTTCAGCGCAACATGGTCCGTGTAGTTTGTCACTTTGTTTTGCAAGAGATACGGCCGGAACTTGTCAAGAGCGAAGATCACCGCAAGTAACTCTTTCTCGGTAGTCGTATAGTTTCTTTGAGCATCGTCTAACGTTTTACTTGCATAATAGATAGCATGAGGAATTCGGCCAATGCGTTGACCCAGCACAGCCCCCACCACCATATCGGATGCATCCGTCATGATCTCGAACGGCAAGGAGAAATCCGTGGCCTGCATGATAGGAGCAAAAATAAGCCTCTCTTTTAGATGATTGAAGGCTTCAACACATTTGTCATCAAACTGAAATTCAACATCTTTCTCAAGTAATCGACAAAGTGGTCTTGAGATTTTGCTAAAGTCCTTGATGAAATGCCGGTAGAATCCTGCATGTCCCAAGAAAGATCGAACATGTCTTACGGTCGAAGGAATGTCGAGTGTAGAAATAAGGCCCACTTTGGCCTTGTCAACTTCAATCCCGTCTTTAGAGACTCGGTGGCCTAGGATGATGCCCTCAGGCACCATGAAGTGGCTTTTCTCCCAAGAAAGAACCAGCCAAACTTTCACGCATCTCTCAAGGACGGCAGCCAAGTGTAGCAAACATTCATCAAAAGTTTTCCCGAAAACTGAAAAATCATCCATGAAGACTTCAAGTGATGAATCGAGCATGTCAGCGAAGATTGAGGTTACACACCTCTGGAAAGTGGAAGGGGCATTACACAGTCCAAATGGCATTCTCCGATAGGCAAATGTACCACTTGGACAAGTGAATGTCGTTTTTTCCTGGTCCGCCGGATGCACAGCAATCTGAAAATATCCCGAGTACCCATCAAGAAAACAGTAGAAGCTCTGCCCAGCCAATCTCTCTAGAATCTGATCAAGAAAAGGAAGTGGGTAGTGATCTTTCTTTGTCTTTTCATTGATCTTCCGGTAATCCACGCACATTCTCCACTTTGATTGCTCTCTCACCGGCATAAGCTCACCATCGACATTTTCTGCAACTGTAATCCCGCCCTTCTTGGGCACAACTTGGATGGGACTCACCCACGTACTGTCAGAAATGGGATAGATGATCCCTGCATCGAGCAACTTTACAACCTCTTGAGTTACAACGTCCCTCAACTTTGGATTTAGCCTTCTTTGCATTTGACGGGTCGGTCTCGCATCTTCTTCTAAGTATATCCGATGCACACAAATGGAGGGGTCAATCCCTCTCAAGTCAGCAATAGACCATCCAATGGCTTGGATGTTCTTCCTCAAGACTTCCATCAAGGCATCTTCTTGTTCACGAGAAAGAATGGAGGAAATGATCACCGGGAGGGTGCCATTTGAGCCAAGGAAAGCGTACTTCAATCCTTCAGGAAGTTTCTTCAGCTCAAGAACTGGAGGTGCTTCAAGGGAGTTCTTCAAAGGTGCAGAAATAGAGGGGAGGTCTTGGCTCGCAGCCACTAAGGCTAGCTCGCACTCTTCATCATCCTCATCATCGTCGTCAGGGAACTCAACAATTGGTTCAAGACCTCTACCTTGAGTAGCAGTTTCAATCCACGCAGGTAGGAACTCTTCAACAATCTCATCTAGGCATTCCACCAAATAACAATCTTCTTCAGTGGCCCCTATCACTTCGGCTGTCGTAGAAGACTTGAAAATGTTCAACCTGATCTTCATGTGCATGAATGTAACATACATGGTCCCCGTCCTCACATGGATCACGGCATCAGCTGTGGCTAAGAAAGGTCTCCCCAAGATGATTGGCACCTTTCTAGCTTCCCTTTCCATATCAAGAATGATAAAGTCGGCTGGGAAGAAGGAAGAAGTATCCTCATCAAGACGGACCAGCACATCATCCACACGCCCTCTAGGCGTCTTCACAGATCGGTCGGCCAGCTGTAGAGTGCAATGGGCCGGCCTCAACTCTCCCATTTGGAGCTCAGCAAACATATCATAAGGTATCAAGTTTATGCTAGACCCCAAGTCAAGAAGAGCCTGGTCTATGCGATGCGCCCCAATGTAGCATGAGATGATGGGGGCACCTGGGCCTTTTCTTTTCCGGGGGATGGTGTGTTGGAGAATGGAACTCACTTGCTCAGTGAGTTTGATCTTCTTAGGCGTCCTCCCTGTTGTCTTTCTCTTGAAGGTGCACATTTCTTTAAGGAACTTTGCATAGGACGTAATTTTCTTGACTGCATCCGGAAGAGGTACATTGATTTTCACTTGCTTGAAGATCTCCAAGATATCATCTGCATGCTTCTTCTTTTTCTTTGCAGCAGAAGGTTCCTCAAGTGCATCAGGATATGGCGGGAGTTGGGATCCCAAGCGGTCCAAATCAACAGTATCATCTACCGGTATCACTGGAATCACAGTGTCATTGCTCGGCGTCACGGTATCAACACTGCCTCTCATCACAGTATCATCCATCCGCATCTCAGTATCAACCTGCTCTGCCTCGGTGTCATCTCTGCCAACAACTATACCATGGGGTCTCTCCAAAGTCCTACCACTCCTCAATGTAGTCACAGCCTTCACATGCTCATGGGTGGTAGAAGGGGGAGCTTGTGGAGGTGGTTGTGGCTGTTGGGGTGGTGGAGGCCTTTGGTGAGGGGAATTGGGATTTTGGAGGATGAATTGGGGTTGTGGTTGTTGTTGTGGTGGAGGAGGGTGATATTGCGGGGGTGTTTGTTGGTAAGTGTGAGGTGGAGGTGGAGCATATTGATAATTGAGCGGCGCTTGAGGAGGCAGAGGAGCATATTGAAAAGTCCCATCATTGTTTGGATTCGGCATAGGTTGAGAGGGGAGTCTTCCTTCTTCTCTTCTAGCCAAAGAGAGGGAGATCTGATCCAGCCTCTGCTCAAGACGGCTTATAGATTGGCCATGTGCATTAACATCCTTTTTGACTTCATCAAGGCTTCTTAGCCTTCCAAGAACCTCGTCCTCAAATTTGGAGCTGTATCGTGGCTTCTGCTGCCCCTGTCCTTGTCCATCCTCATTTGATTGTTTCCACGAGAAATTTGGGTGGTTCCTCCACTCGGGAGTGTAGGATTGGGACATCGGGCCCTGGTTGTTGTGGCCACCAAAGGAATGTAAGGCGTTAACTTCCTCATCTACAGTCTCCACAGCCATTGCAGGTTGACTAGAAGAGCCACCCACTTGATTCTTCATCATTTGCATCATATCTGCCATCATTTTCATCATATCGTGGTTGGCGGTGTTGCGTGCGGGAGCTAAGGAGGAGGGTGGGGAGGTGTAGTCCCGGCCGCAATGCCCCCCTTTTGTGGAAGCTCGGTGGCGAGAGTTCTCGGCTAGATGCTCAAACAGCGGCCATGAGTCTTCGGGTGGCTTTGCCATGAACGTGCCCCCACAAGAAGAATCTACATTGTTTTGACTCTGCTCCTCAAGCCCAGTGTAAAAGGCCTGAACTAGCTACCAAAGAGGGACCTCGTGGTGAGGGCAGTCACAAAGCAACTTCTGGAACCGCTCCCATGCCTCATGGAAGGGTTCGTTCTCTTTTTGGGCGAAGGACGTGATGCACCTTCTCATGTAGGATAACTTGGCTATCGGAAAGAACTTCTTCAGAAACTCATTCTTTACTTCATTCCATGTGACGAGCTCGGGCCTCGAAACGTACCACTCCTTGGCCTTCTCTTTGAGAGAGAAGGGAAAAAGCGTCCACCTAATCGAGTCGTCTGTGGCGGTGGGCGTACGGAATGTGGAGCACGTTTCCAAGAATGCATCTATATGGTGATAAGGATTTTCGTTCTCCATTCCATAGTACGTGGGAAGAAGCCCCAAGAGTGCCGGTGGGATGGAAAAATGCTGCCCGGGCATTTGATCAACTAGCGTGGCGATGGGGGAATTGTAGTTTCCCGGCGTGAAATATTCATGAAGCGGGCGATGCGGCTGAGGTGGAACTAATGGTGGTGGGTCGTTATCGGCCATCTCGGCTCCTCAGTGTAGATTGCGGCGCGCTTGACGTCTTCTTCTCCCAATCTCGGGGTCGTAAACCACCAAGTCGGTGCAAGTCGAACGCGTGTTGCGCATGCACAGCTGTCACTTGCGCAAATCACAAACAAACAACAAAGACCCAAGTTAGTGAACCAATATACAAGAGTAACACAAAAAATAAAGAATAGCAATGGTGAGGGAAAAAGGAAAGGCTAAGCTACACTATCTAACTAGGCAGAGCGCCTCTACTCCCCGATACATCTACTAAGACACTACGCCCGCAAGCGTACGGGGTCGTGTCATAGTATAGGGGAGGCGGCAAGTCCGGAGGAAGCCAAGGAACTTGATGATGGCTTGTTGGAAAAAGATTCGAAGTATGATTACGTACTTTTCTGGAAACAAATGACAGGCAGAGATGGGTATTATGCAGGGAGGGTGAAGACTTCAGCTCTAAGCAACCCTCTCATCCGCTACACGCAAAAAGTCCTTGCTAATACCATCGTGGGAAGATATGACAATCAGGGCACGATCTCACAAAAAGAAATGTTCGTCCTGAAAGACATGACAGAAAAGTAGCATGTCAACCTAGGAGTGCTACTTATCGACCATATGAAGTCCATACCCTATAAGAGCAAAACCCCATTTGTCATGGGAGGGTTGGTCACTTCAATTGCACTCGGTTTGGGCCATGATCTCTCTGGGCTCGAAGATATGTCATCTTCGATAGATTATGTTGATATGGATTATCTCATCCACTCACTCACCATCAAGAAGGATGGCAATAGGCTGATTTATCTCACTACTAGTCTATCGGATCTCGAGCTGGAGCTCCCATACCACGCGGTGCCTCTTCTATCCGTGTTGGGAATCTACTACAAGCTGAGAGACAAAATAGCAAAATGGGAGAAAGATCACCCCAGAGAGACCTACGTCAGGGGAGCCGCTGCCGCACATGAAGAAATGGCAGAGTCAAATGTGCAGGGGCAGGAACAGCCAGTTGAAGAACAAGAGCGACCCCGGCGAAGACGAAGGAGGGATGAGGGAACATCCCAGCTGCAGCAGCCCTAAAGCAACGCCTATGACATGTCACACATCCAGGAACAACTTGAGGAAATTTATCAGATACAGCAGCAGGTGCAGCTCACCCAGCAGTGCATGTGGCAAGACCAACAACAATTACACTACCAGGTCAACCACATGTACCACTACAACCATGCCCAGGCAGCAAGGAACCCCAAATGGGGTGAAGATTTTTGGGGTGGTGTAGCGGAATATCCAGCAGCCTACCCTCCACCTCAGGACGCATACTAAGGACAATACTATCAGTACCAGCATCCTCCGACAGGCACCGTCCCTCCTCCAAATCACCCCCAGGGGCCGGACCAGCCCTCGCAACAGCACTGACACTTCCCCTATCTACCCTGAGCTATAGTTTCATGCTGAGGACAGCATGATTCTAAAGTTTGGGGTGGGTAGGGCGATACGCACCTCCCCTCTCTCTATCTAGTGATTTTTGTTCCACATCTCTCCATTCAGTTTAGTTTTCATTTTATTGCTTTTTCTGTCATATCCATGCATGTCATGTAATTTTCATTCTCGTCATTTTTGCGTAATTTTTCAAAATTTCAGCCATGCATTGCATCTCATGTAGGTTTTTGCTAATTTTTGCATGTTTTAGCTAGGATTTTCTTACTTTTTCCCTAAAGTAGGTTTAGATGTGATTTTGTGCAAAGTGGCACCATTTTGGCCAATTTTTCCCAGACTTGAATATTCTTGCTCCAATAGGATGCTTTGACTTAATCTCCAAGGTTTGAAATGAAAAAGTTTAATCTTGTGACAAATGCATGCTACATTCTTAGATTTTATTGATATATGGTCTTGGTTGTGACTTTTTACATGTGAACCACATCTCTTAAGTCTGTGAATGTGTTGGTTGAATCATGAATTGAGCAAGAAACAAACGCTTAAAGCCAATGGAATCACTTGGTAGAAATATGAATTTTGTGTTAATTCTATCATGTGATGTGATATTACTTGGTGAAGTGTTGAAGTAGCTTTCATGCAGGGAATCGTATGTTGAAAACTACACTGATGAACCCTCTTTGATCCGACTATTCTTCCACCATCTTCACACCCCTCCGCCTCATAAAAGATGCCAAAGTGCACATATTAGCCGTGGCCACCTCCAAAAGTTTGGGGTGGCCACATCTTTATCTCCCCGCTTCACTCTATCTTCCATATGCCCTATCTACACCAAGGGCAGAGAAAAAGAAAAATAAAATAAAAGGATGCTCCTGTTTAAGAGCATTCAAATAAAGAACAGAAGAGTGTGTAAAAGCACTCCAAATCTTACCGCAACCCTTTCTTCTTCTTTTATACCCATTGAGCTAGAAAACATCAAATCTAGCTCACTTTACCCTTTCTACAGCCAAGTGGATCATCTAGTGTGGTTTGAAGCATAAGACCGAATGCATGAAAGTGAAACAACACTCCTAGTCTCCTGTGATTAACATCAACATGAAACGGTTTACCCGGAATGACATAAAGGACATATGGACAACTTGTGTTTCTATGCTTTATATTTGAAGTTTGTATGCTCAGTGCTCAATTCATGATTGGGTTGTGAAAGAAGGAGAGGAGATATGTGAGACACATGCACTTAGTCATTTCCAAGACCATATATATTCAATAACCTTCTGCTGCTTTGCATTTGTCATTTGTTTTTGTTGAAAAGAACGGAAAAGAGAGATCAAGTTGGAGCATACTTGAGGACAAGTATGTTTTAAGTTTGGGGTGGTGATGCAGCCCTATTTTAGGGCTCCATCTTGTGCCATTTTGTATATAAGTTGCATCTAAACATGTTAGATTACAAGTATTTTCCCCCAATTTGATTATCATTGCAAATACACTTATGGATGTTCGTTGCACTATTTTCAGGTGTTTGGACCACAATGGATGGACGAGTGTGATGGAGAGGCCCAAAGAAGGCCCCAAAGCTCCCCCAACCTACCTTAGTGGCCAAAGAGTCATCACCAAGCAAGGACATCCGAATTTGACAAAGTTTGAAGCTCATCAGCCTGCTCAAGCCCTCACCACGGTCGTGGCCACTGCCCACGGCCGTAATGTTTATTGCCAAGGAGCAGCAGTTCCAACAGGAGAAATGGCTAGAATCATCACGGGCATGGCCCTCGGCCACGACCATGACAAACCAGATTCACCACGGACGTGGCCACTGCCCACGGATGTAATGTTTATTGCCAAGGAATCAACAGGGGAAAGTTCGCCAGCTGCCACGCCCGTGGCCACACACCACGCCCGTGGCCCAGCCACTTCACCACGGCCGTGGCCCCTCGCCACGGTCGTATTGAGCCACTCCTTTCATTTCCAGTTCCCCTTCACCATAGCCGTACCACCTGACCACGGCCATGTTTTACCCTCTTCACCACGGCCGTGGCCCTTCATCACGGTCGTGGTGGCCTTCATTCCAGCAGACTTTTCCACTGTTTTTCCTTTCTTACCCCCACTTAACCCTAGCTCCTATATAAGCACTAGTGGCTCCTAGGGCTCAAAAACAGAACCCCTAAAGCACTCCCAGCCGACCCTAGCTACTGCCATTGCATCCTTTGCTCCATTCCACCCATTTCCTTGCAATCTACCCCATTTCCATCCATTTCCCACTCATTTCCACCATAGAAACCTAGTTTCTCTAGGTTTCTATCCATCCATTCCACCATTTTCATGCACCCCTGCACCGTTGGAGGAGGGAGGTCATTTGCAGCTTCTTGGAGGTGAAGAAGGAGGCCACTACATCGAGCTTCATGGCGTTCTCCCTTCTTCTATCCCCTTCTTTTCCTAGTTTGATCATGTATAGCTAAGCCCCCTTGGGTGGGCTGTTTGGGGCCAAAAATGTGACTTTGATACCATGTTGGGGGAATATAATTTGTAATGAACATATTTCATTTCTATGATGATTGCCTTTGCTTATATCTCATTTCCCATTACTTGTGCATGTGGTTGTTGTTTAATTACATTAATTGCTTGCCTTGTGGTGTTTGAAGACATTTGTCCCTAGGATGTTTTGGTTTCTATGTAGCTATCATAGGACTGGCTCCTAGGTCCTTAATTCGGATCCCTAGCTAGCCCCCTATCTTCCTACATAATCACCTTCTTCCTACATGCAAATGTGAGTTCTAAGTGACTAGTATAAGTGTGATTAGTGCAATTGCCTAGGATTTCCTAAAGGCTGAGGTGGCTAGTGGCATGAGGTCAAATACCCTCATCTCTACTCCCATCCTTACCCTTGGTCCTCAATTGACTAATACCACTTATCCTAGAGACCTAGACTTGGTACGTCCTATGAGAATTACACCTAGCCCTAGTTCTCCAATTAGTAGCTTAGGGTAAATTCTCATAGCACCCACCTTGTTGTTTGGTTTGGTAATCTAGAATGAGATATGTTAATTGCTTATTATGGTGACATCCCCCAACTAATGTCAAGGTCACATTCCCAAACGACCCACCTCCTTCATCTAATTGCTTAAAACCCTAATTGCCTAATTTGCTTGTTAATGCTAGCTTAGTTCATTTGCTTTAGTCTAACTTAGTCAGTTGCCTGGTTTTGGTAGCTAGTGTTAATTTAGGTCTTTCATGTTGCTTAGTGATTAACTTAGGTTCTAAATTGCTAGTTGCTTGCTTAGTCTAGCGTAGTTCGCTCTTGCTCTTGTTTAGATAGCTTGTTAACTTAGATTGCTAATTAAGCCTTTTGATAACTTAGTTTCACATTGCGTTTCCTACTTGCTCGTCTAGCTTAATCAATCAACAATCAACCTTAAAACCCTAAAAACCCTACTCTCCGCACTAGGAACGTAGCTCACGCTTTCTAACTCTAGCGCCCCCTCTATCTCCGCGGTTCGACCCCGTACTTGTCGCCTCACCTATACTACGACACGACCCCGTGCGCTTGTGGGTGTAGTGTCTTAGTAGATGTAGGTAGTTAGTCTGGGACCTTACAAATTTCGAAAGCTAAAGATCCCATCTCATCCCATGCCTCCCGACCTCGTGGATTGCACTCGTTGCAAGCCTCTAGCGGGAGCGCACCAGTATGGTGCATACAAAAGTGTGCAAGTCAACTAACAACATATATTCCATCAAATCCTTGCAAATAATAACTATCATTTTCTTCACTTAATCTCATCTTTATGCAATACTCACAGTGACAATATAATTGAACAGAATGTGAATAAACATCCAACAATTTAGTTGTTTAATCTTTGAGAAACACTTGGAAAACACAAACTAATGTGGTTGGCCATATCTGTGACAACGTACCTTTTGTAGAACCATGCAAATTATCATGTAGTATATACTAGAAGTATATTCAATCAATACAATAAAAAAATCCAAGCAATTCAATAGTTAATCTGCATGTATGTGAATCCTAAAGTATTACTTATTAGATTAAACCCTACTCGATTCTATTCTATGGTTTAGGTTTCTTTATTATCAGGTTATCATTAGCGTCACACTTCAAAACCCATATTCATATTAAGTGTAGCCATGATTACCAAATCCATCACGTTATTATATTACTAACACTAGATTATGTCCTTGAAAGACGTATCAAGTTATGATCCTTAACCCTAAATCTTCATGTGCACGATTATCCACATTCAGCAACTCATATTACCATCATCATGATCATGATCATGTTAAGTTATCATTATATTCATCATTGTTAGGTTATATCTCAAGAAACATATTTAACATGATTAATATACAAATGTACGGTTTATGTGCATTAATCACCACTATAACACATATTACTAATTACCGAATTTAGAAATGTTAGTTTTAGCAACATATGAACTTTTAACCCAGAATAGGTTTGAGATGATCTTTTGATAAAAAAGGTTAAGCTTTATCCATTAATATCATTTAAACAAGTGATGATCATTAAAATCATGAAACTAGGCTTTCTATGCTTATTTTACACTATAGATTGCATCTTTATGCACTTTTAGAAAAGGAAGCATTGTCAAGTATCAACTATATTTTATTTGTGTTCCTCTTATTTTTATGATCAACTTTCATACAGAAGTTGTTTACATCCACACTACCAAGTTATTTCTAAAATTATTTCAAAAAGAAAAGTATTTAGGCCAATCAAAGGCCGCCAAGTCATCTTTATATCCTATTATTAAATTATAAAAAAATGGCTTAGAATTAAGTGAAGGTACATATTTTTTCCTAGGTTTTGAACATCCAGGAGAGGGGCATATGCACCTTTTGACACTAACCCTTCTTCCACCTTGCGCATCACCCTACCAACAATTTGTTATCTACGCAGGCCACTCCTACAGACAGACTACTGCTAGGTGTTGAGGGTGGACAGACCCATACATGGGCTGCATTTTGATTCCTTCCACCTTGTTTGCCACCCTTGACTTTCCACATGCCAGGTGATCATCCCTTCCCCCAACTCGTCACGCCCGTACAACCCCTTCCCGCTATTTGCAATGCTGTCGTAGAAGGTACATGGATGAAGCCTGGGTGGTGCTCCCAGATTGGTGAGAGGTCCACACTATCTCGGGATTTTCCCCTTGACTCATCACTACTCCAACACTCACAATAGAGGTTCTTGATGGCAATGGTTGGCAGGAGGAAGAGGAAAGTGATGAGGGATGGAGAACTTACTTACCATCAACCATGAAATCAAATGTTGGAGTCCTCTATATTGTTGATGATCATGGATACTCCAAAGAGGGGGAATTTCAACTAGTTTAGGGGTGTTGGATTTTTCTATTTAATTTTGGTTATGTATGAGGAAGATAGAGGAGGGCGCCTCCATTTCTGACTAGGAATTAGAGCATTGATGACTCTTCAACATGTTACAGGTTGATAGAAAAATAAGAGCAATGAGAATAGGGAGGTTTCTGGGAATGAAGTCAATAGAGAATATAGGAGTATTGTATCCTAGAGAGGATCATGGAGAAGGATTATAGAGTAAATAGGTATAACCCTATATATATCACTCTTTCTTTTTGTATTTTCTTCTCTAGATTTTTTTCTATTTCAATCCTAAAACTTGCAAATAACAAGTTGGCTTGCTATATATATCCTTTCCCATCTTCCTTTCTTGGTTCCCTCTTCCTTTTCCTTGTTTGCATAAATAGTAGGAAAACATCCAATAGATTGCCAAAGTGGTTACACACATATCCATATTTATCATCCAACTATTTCTCTAATTAGATTACCATATTTGATTTGTTGACACACAAAAAACCATAAAGGAAAGTATATAAATGCATGGCACTTCATTGACTAATTTGATCATAGATTCTAGATCATTCCTTTGTCTCTCTTTGGTACGTTCCTCCAACCAATTATTCTTATTTCATGGAAATTGATTAATATCCTTTCCAAGTTATATTTAGTAATTGGGATTTATTAGGATGACTTTTTTACACAAACCTTGCTCCTTTTAAACATTATTTAAAACACTGCCATCATCTCATGGAATATCCTTTTTCTCCCAATTTCTAGAATTCTCCTCTTTTCCTTATTATTTTCAACAATACAACAAGATAAATTGAAATATTTTTTTTGATGCCTCAAACATGGTGTTGCCAATTTGGCTAGATAATTGCTCCTTTAACTATCTAAAACATCATGTCTCTTATTTTTTTTTGAAAACTTGCATACTATCTTATATTTTAGTTGTCCAATAATTCATAAAGCCATTAATATTTATTTGTACACAAAGTCTCTTATTCCTCTGTCTTGTGCCCCAAGGACATATTTGCAGTGCCAATAATCTCAAAAGCAAGATTATCATTCCATCAATAACATTATTGGGAATTATTAATCATGGTTTATATGTATACAATTCAATTTTACCAAAATTGAGGATATTAGGTTCAACCCTCCATAAAAGGAATTGTGTCCCCAAAATTCAAACCTAATAAGATTAGGTGAATGATAAATCAACTTAGTTTGAAACCTTAGGGTTATAAACCCTTCTTTGATATCTTTCACATCTTTTATTGATAATAAAATTCCTCCCATTATTACTAATATTGGTACTTGAATTCAATTCAAGGTACATCCACATTATTTGTATTTACATGATACCATCTTTTGGTGATTAAGTTTTGATTTGTACTTTCAATTTCACTTGGTGACTATCTTTTCACCCGAGTATCCAACCTATCATTCCTTTATTTTCACATAAGGGTGAGGTAACACCTCAGACCCTAGGTCATGTCATTAAGTTCAACTTAAGGTATTTATTCTCACAAGTCAATTTGAAGTATAACATATGTCTACCCCATCTCTCCTATGTATTATAAAATGAACTAAGTGTTTGACTATAGTCCAAACGCAAAGTTCTTTCCATTACAATTACACACACCTTATCCAAAAATTGCATAGTTTAGGTTGAATCATTCTCAACATGACTCTAAACCATACATACTTTTTAATTCCAAATATTCTTATATTTCATGAAGTCAAAAGACTTTTCCACTCTTGATTTTGTGCACAAAGCCTCTATAAGATTCCATTATTACATGACTTCTTATATCTTTTATATTTACACCTCATGTATTATGAGCCTTAGCCACTTCCTTGAGGTCTCTAGGTTTACATGTATGTTTGGAGTGATCTCATCCTTATGCATCTAGGGAGTTCCTCTCACATTCCCTACTTGGGCCACATGAGCATCATGAAGGTGGTCAATCTCCCTGAGTCATGGACCTTGACAAAACATAGTTGTTACCTCCCAGCCAAATGTCCTTATGCGTTCAGAGCACAATCTATCCCGATCTCATTAGCCTCATGTACCATAACACTCCCCACTTGACCTTAGCATTTACTTAGGGCTCTACTATTTCGAAGAATTTATTGATATATTATAACCTTAACCATTCTCAAGCACATTATTTTCATATGTAATTCTTTAGCCCAGATTTCCTCCATCTCTTATGGTGCTCATTTTTCACTTCATGTCCCCTCATTGGGCTCATGGTGACCTACCCTTCCAGGTCAGGTCCGTTACATTAGCCACTTCCATCGTGAGTTTTTCTCATGTTCCTAAGAGATGTCATACTTAGGATTATAGTTATACTCAATACATGTGCTCTCATATTTTGTATTCTTAATTCTCCATTAGGTGACATTTAAGGTTGCCACAATCTTTAAAATTGATTCATCATCTCACCGTTCTAGGAAAGGTCCTATCCTAGGGTGCCCTCTTGGCTCGTAGGAGGAGGTTAGGCTCTCTAGCCACAACCTGAACCAAGGGTTTTAGGGTTTTGCCTCCCTCATAGGTCCTTCCCACTCTTGAGTTGACCCACCCCAGGTCATGACACCAACCCTAAAAGTTGAATTTCCATTTTCATGTAACAATAATATGTTGAATATATACATTTTTATAATTTAACTTCTCAATATGTACTTGCTGAATTTTCAGAGTATATCCTCTCAAGGGAGGTCTGCATACTCACTCACTGGGGGTATTTTAATGTTCTACCCACTCTCTAGGGTGATCTCCATCTGTATCCACTCACTAGGGGGTACTCACACTGCCATACTCACCCGTTGGGAGTATTTCAATGGTGTACCCACTCACACTCACTCATTGAGAGTATTTCAATGATGTATACACACGTTGGGGGTAATATGTAATCATACCCATTGACTGGGGTGTCCGCAATATCATACTCACTAGCTGGGAGCATGTCAATGGAATACCCACTCGATGGGGATATCATACACACTCTTTGGGGGTTTATACTCAATCTCAAGAGGTAATTTCAATAACATACCCACTCGTTGGGGGTACTTTCAATTGCGTACCCACTCCCTGGGTGTACAACCAATGACATACCCACTCTCTGGGGTAGTCTCAATAGCCCCACTTGTTCGGGGTAGCATAACCATTCACTGGGGATATTCTTTATCCATGCATTCCTCCAGAGATAGTGTTAGGGTGATGAGAAAGTTATATTCCTATTTTTCATTTTCATGTATAACCATTAGTTGTTTATCTCTCTCATGTATATTCTAATCGTTTCACATGCATCATGCATACATTTTCTCCACATTCAGTCATGGAAGACTAGGTCACTTAGACTTGTTTACATTTTTATTAATTCCAATTACTCTTACCCTAGTTAGAGTTCATATGGGTAGGGCTTCCATTTTACCCATTCAACTTCCATTTTGTACGTCTAGGGTTCAGAGTTCGGGTTATATAGACTATACCCTAGCTGTTGGGGTTTCTATGTACCTTCACCCACTAAGGTTAAGAGTTTGGGTTATAGAGACTATACCCTAGTTCTATCCAGGTCTACCCTCATAAGGAAAACCCCATATTACATTTTTCCTTTTTTATCATTATTTCCACATTACATGTACATTACTGTTACCACACTACATGTACATTATGATTTCCACACTACATGTACATTATTATTTCCACATTACATGTACATTATTCGGCAGAGGATGCCTTAACCCTACTTCTTCCTAACTTTAGATGAGGAAGGAAGTTCCATTTTAGGGTTTATTAAGAAAGAGGATGAGAAATGGATGAATCAAGATGATAAGAAAACCTAAAGGTATTTTACTTTGGGAAAAATCTTTTCGACTTTGGCCAGAAAGGATGCATGGGCTCGGGAGACCTCGTAAGCCAACTAGAAGATTTGAGGAAAGTTCTTCCATCCCCTAGGTCATGATCCCTTCTAGACACCATCATCGTTAGAAAATTCCCTAATAATTAGTTCATATTTCTAAATGTTACTTGGAATTATAAAATATTAAATATTATCTAAAAAATCTTGCACTCTAATACTAAATGCAACGACCTCACTTTTCGGAATCCCCCAATTAAGGAACTCCTTAAAGTTGATATCCATTACATATAATTTCCAAAGGATCCAAATTTGCAAATAACAAATAATAGTAAATAATTTTCATTAATTCAAATATTGTTTACAAGATGCTCCTCTTTAGGAGTTACATGAATTCTATCATCGGAATTGTACATATGATAACTATATGATAAGAAGTGTATATGTAATCCTCCTTACAAGTTAACTTTAATGTCTTCAAATAATTTCATCTGTCCATCATATCTTGATATCTTCATAGTTAAGCATGTACGTAAAACATTATGAAACCAGAAGTAGAAATCAACATATCAAAATATAGGGATGCATGCAAAAGTGTTCAAGTCAACTAACAACATATATTCCAGCAAATACTTGCAAATAAGATCTTTCTCCACTTAATCTCCAACTTTATGTGATGCTTATAGTTGCACTATAATTGAACATAATGTAAATAAACATCCAACAATATAGTTTTTTATCTTCAAGAAACACTCGGCAAACACCGACAAACTAATTTGGGTAATCATAGGAGTAATCACGTACCTTTTGTAGAACCATGCAAATTATCATGCAGTATATACTTCAAGTATATTCAATCAATCCAGAATCAATAGATCCAAGCAAGTCAACATTTAATCTACATGTATGTAAATCCTTAAGTGTTACCATCACATTAATTTGATTAAACCTAGTTGGTCCTATTCTAGGGTTTAGGCTACCTTGTTATCAAGTTATTATTATAGTCACACTTCAAAAGCCTCAATCACATTAAGTGTATCTACGATAACCGAATCCATCACATTATTAAATTATTAACACTAGATTCAATTATGTCCTTGAATGACACATCAAGTATGATAACCCTAAATCGTAATGTGCATGATTATCAACATTTAGCAACTCAAACTATCATCATTATGATCATGATCATGATCATGTTAAATTATCATTATGTTCAATGTTGTCAGATTGTATCTCAAGAAATATATTTAACATTATTAGTATACAAATCTAAGGTTTATGTGCATTAATCACCACTTTAACACATATTACTGATTATTCACTTTAGAAACATTAATTTTAGCAACATATGAACTTTTAGCCCAAAATATGTTTAAAATGATCTTTTTATTTAGAAAGGTTAAGAATCATCCATTAATATCATTTAAACAAGTGATGAGAACTAAAATCATGAAACTAGGGATTCTATGCATATTTTACATTAAAGATTGCATCTTTATGTGTTTTTAGAAAATGAAGCATTATGAAGTTTCAATTATATTTGATTTTTGTTGCTCACATTTTTTTATCAACTTTCACATAAAACTTGTTTTCAACCGAGTTACTAGTTTATTTCTAGAATTATTTAGAGATAAAAGTACTTAGGCCAATCAAATATTGCCACGTCATCTTTATATCCTATTATTACCTTACTAGAAAAATGACTTAGGATTAGGCGAAAGGACATACTTGTACCTATGGTTTTGAACATGAAGGCGAGGGGAATATGATTTTTTTTACTCTAACCTTTATCCCACCTCACTCATCGCCCAAAAAGAAAACGGTCATCCGTATAGGGAACTCCTACAGACTGCCGCCAAGGGATAATGGTGGATAGCCTCACTTATGGGATGCACCTCAATTCATTTTACCTCATTCGCCACCCTTGTCTTTCCTTGTGACATGTGCTCATACCTTCCTCAGTTCGTTTCTCGTGTACATCACATCGTCGTTGTTGTTCGTGATGTTGTCGCAGGAGGTGCATGGATGAAGCTTGGGTGGCGCTCCCAGATCAACAAGGGGTCCACACTGTACTGGAACTTTCTCCTTCACTCCTCATAGCTATAGAACTCCCAATGTAGGTTCTCAATGGTTGTGGTGGTAGGAGGAAGAGGAAAGTGACGAGGTATGGAGAAGTTACTTGCCATCAACGACGAAATCAAAGGTTGACATCCTCCAAACATCGGTGTTGGTGGATACTCCAAAGAGGGGGCGTTGCAACTCGTCTAGGATGTTGGATGTTATTATTTGACTATGGTGAAGTATGTGGAAGATGGAGAAGTGCACCTCTATGTCCGAGGAATCAGAGCATTATCGGCTCTTCAGCGTGTTATAGGTTGATAGAGAAAGCAGAGTAGTGAGAATAGGGGTTTTGGGAACGAAGTCCATAGAGAATATAGTATTGTATCCTAGAGAGGATATGGAGAAGGATTGTCAAGTACATAGGTAGAAACCTATATATATAGCACTATGTTTTGTTTCTATTTCTTCTCTAGATTTATTTCTATTTAAATCTTAAAACTTGCCAATAACAAGTTGTCTTGCCATATATATATATATATATAAATATATATATATATATAAGTGTGTGTTTCTATATATATATATATATATATATATATATATATAGAGAGAGAGAGAGAGAGAGAGAGAGAGATAGAGTCAGGCTAGAATACACTCGAGTGTATAGATCGCACGAATACACTCAAGTGTGTTTGAATATCAAGACTATTTTTTTGCAAAATGTAAACCATTGATCTTCATTGCCATAATATAACTAGGCTACATACAAATTTTGAGCCCATTTGGATGAGTGTAAGTCACTCACCCGAGGGCAAAAAAATCGATGCGTAAAACTAATCTGAAATGCATAATTTTTGTGATCTTTATAACATGACCTATAAATGTCCAAATGTGTTCAAATTTTATATATGAGATATTCACAAGATGTTTAAGAAGACCATTGGATTAGATTTTTGATAAAAATATTACATCATGAAAAACTACTTGAGTGTATTCTGCTCCGAATACACTCGAGTGTATTCTAGCCTAACTCTCTCTCTCTCTCTCTCTTTCTATATATATATATATATATATATATATATATATATATATATATATATATATATATATATATATATATATATATATATATATATATATATATATATATATATATATATATGGGCTCATCTTTAATACCCGCGCGGGTAGCCGGATTTTTCGCTACCCGCCCATCCAAAAGAGTAACTATATGGCACACAAGAGTAACTATGAGATCAACAGAGTAACTATGTGGTATACAAGAGTAACTCTAAGACCAAAAAAGTAACTGCATAGAAAATATACAATCAATAAATATATGGACGTGTTTTTTTATTTGGGGGGGGGGCAAATGATATTATTTTTGGATGATTTTTTTGGGGAGCTAGATAAAATGCTCCTCTACAATTGCAAATTTTTTTTTAAAAAAATATCAGGAAGGGTGCATGGGTAGCTACCCCTGCGGGTATTAAATAAATCCCCTATATAAATATAAATATAATTTTATATATATATATATATATATATATATAAATATATATACACACATATATATATATACATACATATATATACATATATATACATATATATATATATATACATATATATACATACATACATACATACATACATACATATATATGGGATTTTATTCAATTCCCGCGCATGTAGGTTGGTTATGTTACCTGACGACAAAGATGCAGTGGCATTAGTTGTAAAAAAAGCAACTAAATACTTTCTGATACTTTGTTCAGTCCGCCGTCCTCACTCCGTCTAACCCCAAAATCTAAACACCCCGACTCTGCTGTGGCGGGATACCTGGAGAGCTTATTACTGGAGGTGAGATGTACATGACAGACCAGAAACACTTCCTCCATTCCCCAGATCGGCAGAGGTTGAAGTTTGGACCTCTCCTGGCACCAAGATGCCTTCCGCAACAATGGGAGTCTCATTGAGATGGACCCGCTCTTTGAAACAAACAACCATTTCTTGATGTTGTGGTGTAGGTAAGGTCGGTGACCTTCAGCCGACTGCTGTCGCTGGAAAGCTATAGAAGAATGGGATCTACTAGAATGCTTGCCGCTAGGCGCCAGCAAGGCAGTACGAGTGCCTTTAGCACCAGAACATCATCATCCACTCTTCTCTCCTTGGAAATGTGCCACCACCGCCCTTTGAAGAGACGACGATGCCAAAAACCTCCAAGTAACAGACGTCGTGGATGACGAGGATCCATCCAGACCATCCTAGTTATAGAACAGAGATGAGAGTGGCGGGCTGGAGGAGACTTGAATGAGGAGGACGACCGAGCACTGACATGGTCCTCACCAAAATCCAGGGCAGATCTAGACCGCAATAGCCTCTGCTTCCTCACCCATCCTTTACAAAAATCGTGTCTGGAGGCAGCGCCCAGATCTGGAAGCAACACGATGTGGAAGCCTCCCACCAAAATCCAGACAGTGGTCTTGATCTCAGCTCTGCCGTCGTTGTTGCCTTGTAGGTGTAGGGGGGGGGGGGTCATCGAGAGCCCTCGGTTGGGTGGTGGACACCTCCGCCCGTCGTTCTCGTCCCTTGTGCTTCTCGAGTTCAGACTTGAGAAGGGAGAGAGATGTGGCAGGCTGGTCGTGGTGGTGGGGATTTTCCCGTTCAGTTCCCCTCACATATTCCTTTCACCAGCCTTCTCTTGCACAGTCTTGAGCAAAGTGTTTGTGTAATCTGAGATGCTTGCCTATGTCTTTGTGAGCTGTAGGTGTTTGTGTTTTGTTCTCGGTCGTCTGTTGTTGTTTTTCTCCATCTCCCTAGTTATGGAAGAAGCTTATCTTCATACATATAGTTGTTATTTCCTTGGTGTGGCGGGTGGTCTCTTCTTGCTATGCTGTGTGGGGAAGGAGTACATTGTGCATTTGTAGAGGCATGTGTCCAGGAAGTGATGGCCATTATGTTTTCAACTCCCAAAAATAAAGCATGGAGCCAACAATTTGATGCAAAAGTGCTCAGGTGAAAGCATGTACTTTGCCACCCTACACGAAGGAATTATAAAACTGTCAGATGAATTGCTTGTTGCAATTACTGTCCAAATTGATGGCCAAGTACTTACACATCCATAATTTAAAATTGACTTTTGTTTGGAATCTATTGTTATGTTACCTTGAGCTCTAGAAGTTGCATGTATACATTGATTATGTTACAAAAAATCTTTTCTGATCAGATGTTACTCTTTGAAGAATATTTGTCTCTCTTTGTGTCCAATGATTACTCTTTCTTCTAAAATACTTACATTTTTGGATTAGAACAGTTAATTTCATGTTTGTACAATTACTTACAAAATGTGAGTTTGTTACTACGTGATTCACATACACTGGTTTCGTCTATTTGACTTACCTTCCTCCACAAGAGTTACTTTACAAAGTATAACAATTACTTTTTGAATGCACAGAGTTACTTTTATGTTGTCATAGTTACTCGTAGTGCTCTTACAGTTACTCTAGGTGTTCTTATAATTACTTTATCAATGACGAGTTCATCTCTTTTATTTGTCAGTGAGTTCTGATATAGATACTTTTTTTTTGGAATAGAACACTTGCTTTCGGGTTCGTACAGTTACTTACAAGATGTCCATGTTACTCTGTGTTCCATTCACATTGTTTCTGTGATATGTGTTTTACCTTCCTCTGTTAGAGTTACTTATACAAAGTATAAGAGTTACTTTTTGAATTACAGTGTTACTTTTCTCTGTTGTCACAATTACTCTTAGTATTCTTACAGTTACTCTTAGTGTACTTACAGTTACTCTTAGTGTTCTTATAGTTACTATTTGTGTCCTAGTGTTACTTTCTATGTCGTATGGGTATTGTCATACCATACAATTACTTTTGTGTTATGGTGTTACTTGGAGTGTCGGATAGGTACTTTGTTGCATATAAAATTTAGGACATACAACACATGCATTTGTTACATACTTATAATAAGATTCTTTTCTTTTACTTATCATATCAATCACAACCTATAATCTTTAAAGTTTCGACCGATCGATTTCATACTGCGGAAGGTTGGTGCACTTTTGACCTAAAAAATACATTTTGAATAAAAAACATAAAGTATGTCCTCCATCCGCTGATCCACTCCTTCTGCTTCCAGAACCATCTACGTGCCTACGCAGAAGAACTTTTGTAATTGGTTCGTCCGTGACCAACACAACTTACCAAAATAAAGTAACTTTTTGTGTCTTTGTGTGTTGGATACTTTTTATGTGTGATAGTTACTTTTTAGGGTAGACGCATAGAAGAGATTACTACTTCTATATGTAGTTCATATCTACGATCGGGGCATAAGAAAAGTTGGTCAACATTCCAACAAACAGTCAGCGAAAGGCCAGGAATTGATGTTGCTGTTTCTACCAAGAGTTGGGCTCTGCAAGAACCAGCGACGCCATCGTAGAGGCACCAACACAAACAATAGTCTCACCAACAATAGGTCAATTGTTATAGGTACTATCAACACTCCAAATAAGTGCTTCATCGATAGCAGCTATGCTGGCATGATATGCCTTCCTGCTACTGCTAGAGGGCTACCGCAAGCAACCTCAAAAACACCTACTCTAAGATCGCTACCTTCTTGTAAGAAAAATATTTCACATGTCATCAGTATGGGAAAGATCTCAAATCGTAAACACATGTGTGTAGCTCCCCTTCATGACCTCACTTCAACCTAGGAGGTGTGACCCCACTTCCCAGAGAGACGAGCAGAAGGGGAGCATCGATATCAGTAAGGGAGTACTCCTGTCGGACAATCATGCACGACCGTGAGAATCTGTGTTCCCATTGAGGAGAAGCACACGACGACTAGCAAGATGCCTGGGCAGGATGACCAAAAGAACACATCATCCACCACCCGCGACATCCCGGTGCATATGGAGGGGAAGGGTACAGAAGCCACCGGCACGAAGACAACCTGGTCTACAGAGCAGATGGGCACACTATTAAGGTAGAGCATCTTGGAGATCAATAGAAGCAGAATGTTGTATAGTTGCTTGTGTTTCATAGTAGAGTCCTACATGTCATCCTTGTACTCTCATGTCCAGGAGGGGTTGTGTTTTGTAGATGATATGTATATCGATACACATTTTGGAAGTATGCCTTTCTTTTATATCAGTTGTTTGTACATGTGAACATGATCTTTTGCAATAGGTGTGTTGCCAATGACCACTACTCATATGTATATACCTCATATGGTATGTGGTATGTTATAGGTTACATACCTTATTGTAATATGTTTCCACACAAACCATACCTACTGAGCAGGGTGTGTTGTTTCCCCTCTAAATGTGTTCTTATTTCTATAATTCCAAATATGCTAAAAGGATGTGAGGAGCATAATCTTTGCTTCATCATTATTGTTCAATTGATCCTAAACCCATCCTTTAATGTTGGTACTATTAAAAAAGGAAGTGGTGTTAGTATCTTATAGGAACTCCGTCCAAACTTCCTTGGCATAGTTGTAGTGATGTATCACATGCAACCTGGTTTTGTCTTTAGTTCTACACCTTGGGCATATCCTATGAGTAGCCATTCTCCTTGCACCCTCCTATTGTTTGTGAGTAGTTCCTTATGCATAAGGAGCCAAGCAAAGGTTTTCATGCAGTCCAAGATCTTCAACTTCCATAGGGTCTCCATCTACCTGCTGTCAGGACACCTCTCCCATCCCTCAATAGGTGGTATGTTGATTTTGTGGTATAACATCCATTGTTTGTATGAACCCAAATTCTTATATCTTCACCATCGTCCACCGTTGGAACTTTGACCTTGACAATATCCCAAACAATGTGTTGAGAAACCAATACTTGAGGAATCCTTCATCTCACCCTACTTGGAGGTTGACCAGACAAGCTACTTTTAAATTCTAATAATTTGGATGGAATGGGTTATAACACGTTCTCTCACATAAAGGGTCCTTTCTACCAACAGAGTGTGTAAACACAGATGCTTTCCCCATTCATGGGGATTGTGTAGGAATTTGCTTTAATGAATGATCTTCTTTCCACTACTTCCTTGCAAAGCCTGAATAGGTTGCATGTATTCCCCTGCTATGTTTTCCTCTATCAATATCTCATCCCAGAACACCAAAGAGAGTTATAATTCATATTGAGCTCTCATGCACACTTATATAGCAATGCTAGATTCCAATCCCACATCATCTTCAACCCCAAACTTCCTTCATGTTCCTAACAACTCACTTTGTCCCAAGAAACGAGAGCCAGTGGGTGGGACTTATATAAGAAATCCCAGATAAACCTCCTTATAGAGTCGTCAATCTTATCACATAGTTGAATAGGTAGAACTGAAGTCTGCATGATGTAAGTTGTTAATGCTAACAAACTAGATTTTGTGAGGCTAATCATGTCCATGAGGGACATGCTTCTAGCTAACCAAGCATTCAACTTGTTGTTAACCCTTTTAAGAAATTCACATTATGTTCACTTGTTCTCACAGTTATGAAGAATGGGTACCACAAGTACCTTCCCAAGCCCTTAGTAACTTAGTACATGCAAAACCTCTTGATCCTTCTTCTCAGGTCCCTATCCACACTCTTGAAGAAGAACGTTCTAGTTTTAGTGAGTGATATTGTCTATCCAGATGCCTTTTCAATGGTTTCAAAACATTTCGTGATAGTTCTTATCTGGGTGGTAATCACTTAAGAAAATAAGATCAAGTCATATAAAAAACACACGTGAGAGATCCTAGGGCCATTTAGTCTCAACTTCACTTGTTTCTAGTTTCCTCTTGTAACCTCACTCTCAATGATTTGACTCAATCTTTCTAAACATAGCACAAAGATGTATGATGATAGGGGTCACCTTGTCTAAGCCCTCTACTGGCTTTGAAGGGTCTGGGTGTTTTTCCATTCCAAGCAATAGATGTTTCACCTTTGGATATGGATGTCATAATATACCCTTTTATGTTTTGTGGTAGTCTAAGATAGGTAATAATGTCCTTGATGAAGTCCCACAATGTTTGGTAGTAAGGTTTTGTCAGGTTCAGTTTTATAGCCATAGTTTTATCTCCTCATCTTCTCTTCATCATATGAATGAGCTCTTGAACTAGGGCGATATTGCCAGTGAAGTGACGTCCCGACATGAAGCTTCTTTGGGCTCTCAAAATCCATTCAGGCATCACTAGTTTCATCCTCTCCACCACTATCTTTGAGGCTATCTTAATGGCCACATTGTTCAACAAAATGGATCTCATGTTCTCAGATCTCTCAAGTTCCACAACCTCTAGTATGAGAACACACCCGTAGAGATTGCTTCTTTCACATTCCTCACCAAGTCGGGCAAACTAGCTCCCAATTCTTTTGGATGAAATATCCACTCACCCCATCGAGAGCAAGTGTTTTCACTGGTTCTAGGGTGATGGAAATCTTTCATCTAGAAGAATTGGGAGGATGACATCATATAAATTAATCTTAAATTCATGAATTTAAGGCGATAAATAAGTAAAATATGGAAATTAATGTGATACAATACACTATAACCCTTTTGATAAGTAGATGACGACTCAACTAATGAATGATGATGAGAATGATGTGATATTATAATAAATATTAAGACAATGATTCAAAACCATAATAGTATTAGTGCTCATAAAAGGAAGTTCCCAAACTAAAATATAACTCCAGTCTAACAAATAACAAATAACAAAATGTTTATATCATACCTCTAACAAGAAATCATCAAAAGAAAGAGACAATAATGTCTTTACGTTATAAAATATTTTCACTCAAAATAATTTTCTAGATCAAACCCAATAGTTAACCATCAGGCTAGCAGTTAGCTTAACTAATAAACCCTCACCCTTTTGAATTAAAATAGTATCTAAAATTTGCATACTCCACAAAATCCATTCAACTGCTTAAAAACACCACAACAAGTATACGGTTGTATAATTTTTGATATCCAAATTATCAAGGTCGTTATACACATATAAATACCACATGTGGGCATAGTTGCATGCTACATATTTTACACATGATCGGTAGGTTCTATAACATTGTCTTACTTATGGTTTTATTCAGATGCTATACACTTAAAAAGAGAGTTGAAACACTAAGCTTATATGTTGTAAACATATTTAAGACAATTAATTATTATAGGTTATTGGATCCTAAGTACGGATCATGAAAGTATATATATACATATGTATGTATGTATATATGTGTGTGTGTGTGTGGGTATTAACATGTATAGACACTAATTGTAGTATATTATTTAGTTCTAGTATATACAATAATTTCTTCATATAGAAATTGATTAGGAATGATTATTAGAAGTTAGATGCATGTTTGTATGTGCATAACTTATGTATACTAATTGGGATAACCTATTGATCATGTGTGCATGCAACCGAACTCTGATCTAATCTACTGTGTCATAGTATCTGTCTATTGTGCCTCTTTGATTTGTTGTCTTAGTAGAGGATTTACTTGTAATTGTGCTAATAAACTGACTAAACTTGACATTCAACTGATATAAGGAGACCAACATGTCTCTCTTGTGACACATCAAAGAACTCAACTGACCTTTATCCATGGATGAGGGGGAAGATTTCCTACTCAATGTGTGAGTTATGACATTCACCCTTCCCGGATGATAATCAATCGTGCAGTCATAATATTTGATCAACTCCATCCAACGACACTACCTCATGTTCAACTCTTGCTATGAAAATATGTACTTCATGTTCTTGTGATCTTTGAAGATCTGACACTTCTCCCAATACATGTAGTGCCTCCAAATCTTCAAAGCACGAACCACTACAGCTAACTCCAATTCACAAAGTCGGGTAATTCTCCTCTTGTTTCTTAAGCTGTCAAGAGGCAAAAGAAACTACTTATTTGTCTTGCATCAATAGGCATCCCAAACCATTCCTGGATGCATCACAAAAGATAACGTATCCTTTTCCTTGCTCAGGAAAAACTAGAATTGGTGCACTTGTCAAGTTATCCTTCAAAATCTGAAAAGCACATTGAAACCTATCTTCTCAAATGAACAACACATCCTTCCTCATCAACTTTGTTTGGGGGTAGGGCTATAGCACTGAAGTCCTTGATGAACCTCTTGTAATATCTTGCCAAATCTAGAAAACCACACACTTCTTTCAGCATCTTCAGTTGTTCCCACTCTATCACAAACTCTACCTTCTTCTTCACATACAACAATGGAGCACCCTACAGTGACATACTTGGCCTGAGGAATCCTTCATCAAGCAGTTCTTGCAACTGTCTCTTCAACTTTGCCATATCTATCAATGCCATCCTATATAGTGTCTAAGCTATGGGTTGCATACCAAGAACCAGCTTGATCTCAAAATCAATCTCACGGGGTGGGGGAACACTTGGAAACACTTTAGGAAATACATCCTCAAACTCCCTAACCACTGAAACTTCTTGGATACTAAGACTCATCACCTCTGTATCCACCATGTGTGCCAAAAATGCCTTGCAACCTTGTCTCAGAAGCCTCCTTGCTATCATAGCTGATACAAGACATGTCGGAAGAATCTTCCTATCTCCTTGGAAGATCCATGTCTCACTAACATCCAAAAATGTTGTTTGCTTGGATCTACAATCCAAGACCACTCTATATTTCTCTAGGGAATCCATTCTGAGGATCACATTGAATCCATGAATGTCATGTGGTATGAGGTCCACTTGAATGTTGTGTCCCAAAAAAGAAAGAACACAGGAAGGACACACATCCTACAACACTACAGAACCAACCAACGGGGTTCCTAAAAACAAGCTATTCTTCTTATGACTAACGGGTAAAGAATAACTACTAAGCACTTCACGTGTGATAAAAGAGTGTGTAGTACCCAGGTAAATGAAAATAGATATAAAGAAAGAAGAAGACAAATCAGAATGAAATACCTTCATCTAACCTATCACCACTTGTGGGTTGACCATTGCCTCTGGCTAACTAATAGCGTAGAATCTAGCCATTGCTTGTTGTTTCCCCGGTCCTCTGCTTCCCTGAGCAGACAACCTATCCAATGACACTTGTCCACATCCTCATCCTCGTACAACACCATTCTTCTATCTCTGTGAGCCATGTTGACTCTTCCTCAGTTGCTGGTTCACTTTGCCATCCTTCACCGGGCATAACAGTTTAGTATGGCCAACTTGTCCACACTTATAACATGTCTTGTCCTCGTATCAAGGCCTAGGTGGTCCTTTCAGTGATGCTGACGCAACACTCTGGGCTCCTGAGGGTTGAAAATTATGACCTCTTCCCTTACCTGGTGACCACTATGTCGAAGCACTAAACCTTTGTGAAGCTGGTGGTGTAGAAAACATCAGCTTCTTGAAGCCACCTAACGACTGCCCTTGAAACTGTACAAACCGCTTCTTGATACTTGTCTCTCTCTTCTCCTTCACAGATCGTCTATCCTATGAATAGACTCCACAAACGTAGCAAACCTCCATCGATTCTCCAAAGTAGCAACTTGAGTAAGCAACTCAGCATTCAACCCCTTCTCAAAATGACAAATCCTCTCATCCTCCGTCACTTCCATGTGAGGACAAAACCTCAATAGATCCATTAACCTTGCTTCATACTCATTGATCGTCATAATTCCCTATCGAATACTCTCAAACTGATTGATCTTCTCATCAAGATACCTCTGAGGGAAGTACTAACTAACGAACTCTCGTCAAAACTCCTCTGAACAAACCACAACACTGGGTCTCTTCTCCTCCTCTGTGACCCCCCAATGTCCAGAATTCCCTCTTAGGAGGTATACATCATGTTTCACTTTATCCTCTTCAGGGATACTCAAGATCTTAAAAGCCTTCTCAAGATCATTCAGCCACAAATCTGCATCTACCGTATTAGTTGTTCCTACATACTCAACTGCTCCAATACGACGAAGACACTCAAAAGTCTTCCCAGTACCTAAAGATTCAGTATGGGGAATGGGTGCCCTAGGATGAGGTGCAAGAATCATGTCCTCCATATGAGTCATTGTTTCCATAAACTGCCCAAAAAGTGATTGAAAGATAGGATTTTCTATCATGGTTGGGTCGAACTGGGGAACTTCAGGCACCTGATCTTCTCGTGCCTGGTACCTAGCACCATCACCTAGTACAACAACACTACTCTTGGTAACATGTTCTTTGTGTTCTCTAAACATCTTTAAGATTTCTCTTCTTCTTTTGCATTAGCATAAGAGACTATAAGATAGACTGAAGGACACTAGAATAGACACAAACCCTAGTCCTAGGTCCTTATAGACTCAGCCAACCAAAAGCTTTAATACCACCAAATGTGTGACGCCCCGTGCCACACAAAGTGAGATTGCTCAAAACATAACTATAGAGGTTATCACTTTCATCATGATTATGAGATATGTTATGAGACATAGAATCATTTTTCTCATTATCATTATAAAACATGTTATGTGGTAAGGAAGCATGACTCAACACTCTTCATGCAACTATTCCATAGGATATCACATCATCACTATGAGACCCTAACATCAACATGGTATTTCTCAACCACCACCATAAGGTATCGATTAGGGTTTACACCTATGGTATCGGCTAACCCTAAGTGTATCGAGCAACCACACTAAGATTCGATATCAGACCACCATACCAAGATAGAGTATTGACCAACCTACCCAAGGTATGTGTAGGTTTAGGTATCACCATGGTTGCATCGGGAATAACACCTCATGAAGAGAGGGTGTTGGGTACAAGGGGTATGAGGTAACGCCTCCAAGGAAAAATGACGTCAAAAGGATAACATGAATCACACAAGCTGCGTCAGCTGCGAGGGTTATTGGGCTACAACGCTCCCAAGGGTATATACTAGCAACACCTCCATCGTGATGGTTCAACAATGCAAAGATATCAGACAACAAGTGTATTAGCTAACCTCTCCTATTAGCAATGTCCTACGATATCGACATAGCAAAGTGAGGATCCCCTTGAGGTTCATCAATGCTTCAAGCAATGCATCTATATTCGTGATGCCAAGTCGTGACGACCTAGGGCACATCGGTCAGCAACCCTTCACATCACGATCAATTCCTCATCAATTCAACAACCACAAACAAACTATAATCCTCATATAACATTGGACCACTCCTTCCTAAAGGCATGACATTATAACAACATTAAATTGTGTCGACCTAATCCTCTCAAGGATCCTGATGACCTACCACCAGGGTAACGACCAGGGCATCACAAGTCATGATGGCCACTCAAACGTACCGGCCTACCCTACTTATCAGCCTCACATCATGTCAACCTCTCAAGCATGTCGTCCACTTCATCTTCAACCTCAAGAAAACATTATAAACAAGGTAAAAGAAGGTGCAACACAAGCAGCAGCTAAACAAGTTTGTTTTCCCAAAATGGAACACAAAGCTATCGAGGAAAAGTTACTAACATGCAAACAATAATGAGCCATAGATCAAGAGAAAGATAACAAGTAGAAGGTGATAATAACATAGTGGGTTTAGAGTTATATAACTAGCCTCAAGGATCACCACCAAGCTCCAAGCTTCATGAGCTCAAGGTAGAAGAAGATCCTCCTATCTCAATCTCCACAACACCTCCAAGAAGAAAGATAGAACCAAGGTTAAGAGAGAGGAAGAGAGGGAAAGAGAAGCAAACAAGGTCCATGGCCAAGAAGAAGAAATAAAGAGAAAGAAGCTAAGGATCATGGCTTACAAAGGAAGAAGATGAAAAGAGCACACCACAAGCTTAGGCTTTTCCACCAAGCTCCAAGGGAGAGCACTCCTTAAATTCAAGGTTGTCCACCAAGGAAGAGGAAAGAAAAGACGGCCAAAGGATTCTCTTGCATGGAGAGAAAGAGGTATATATACAAGCCAGATGAAAGAGAGAACAAAGGAAAGGTGTCACCACCAAAGAACCGTAGATGACACATGTCCACGAAGAAAGAGCCACATGCAACACCATGCAACAAGGTGATAAGATCTATGCCTCACCCACTAAGTCTCCTTCCTAGGTCAAGGCCGATACACATCTCCACCTCCCTTCACAAACCGGTAGGGATGAAACTCGAGAGCCAAAAACATATAGGATGCATCTAGAGACACCCCAAAATCAATACAAGGCCTCTCTGAGGCTCTCAAGCCTGAGACAACACTCCTAGGTGTAAGATACACCTCAAATATGAGTGTAAAACATCACGAAGGATGTCAGCACTCAACCAAGGCTCAACCAAGGTGCCCAACTCTTTCTCTTACCTATAGATGATGTCAAGAGAGAGATAGAACACACTAGATGTGGCAAACTTGCACATCAACCCCAATCTTGGGTAAATTGCAATTTTGCACCAAACCTCTCCACAAAACACAAGCATGAAGCTCAAACAAGGAACTCAAGCCTCCAAATGCCCTAATTACATCTTAGATGATTAGAGCAAGGAGATAAGCAACATACTTAAGCAAAACAAACATGGTTATCCCAAAATGGAGGTCACGGTCCTTACAGATCTGTACTGAATCTTTTCGAATTGAGAGATCTTCTCATCCAGATAGGTCTCCAGGAAGTATCGACTAATGAACTCCCACCAAAACTCCTTCCAATTGATCAAAAAACTAGGCCTCTTCTCCTCCTTGATGGCCCACCAATGGCTAGCACTTGCCTTCAACAAGTACACTGCATGCTTCACCTTATTCTCCTTGGGAATACTAAGGATCTTGAAGACCTTCTCCAACTCGGTAAACCACCTGTCTGCATCTACTGGATCTGCTATACTAACATACTCCAACGCCGCCACATGAATCAACCTTTCAAAGGTCTTCCCAGAACTTTGGGATTCCACATTGGGGATTGTCGCCCTTGCTTGGGGTACATGCATCCTATCTGCCATATGCATCATCATGGCCATGAACTGTTTAAACATGGAATGAAAAGAGGGATTATCCATAGTCGATGGGTTGAACCGAGGCTCCTCAGACACTCCATTATCTCAGACCTACCACATGGCACCACCTCCTGGTACAGAAACACTGCTCTCAGCATGTACTTTGTGTTCTCCAAACATATCTTTTCTTCTCTTCTTCTTCTTCTGCATAAGCAGAAGTTACCAGTAAATATGTCAAAGGATACTAGAGCAGACACAAACCCTAGTCATATGTCCCTATAGACTCAGCAAACCTAAAGCTCTGATACCAACCAAACTATAACGCCCATCGTCACACCAAAGTGAGATAACTCAAAACAAAATGCATAACTAACATTAAACATCCAGATAACCAGAAAATTGGGTAATTTAAAACCAATCATATCAAAACATCACAAGATGAAACACATCATATAATTAGAAGTTATGAACTTGTGCTACATATATTAATACATGCCAAGAGATATTACATATCATTGTTCAATGGTCATCGATCGACAATCATGTTACTTATGATAACTTGTTCATATACATAAGCCATGTTTGTACAACCATGGCCTACTGCTAAAACTCGTAATATACAACATCTACAAAACACCCCCAAGGACCTAAGTGTACAAGGACAACAAATATGACTCTATTACAAAATGCTAGAAACATATCCAACCTTCAATGACCACTGCTCCTCATGATGCTTAGCCTCAACCACACAATCTCTACCTCATCGTGCAAAACCACCTAAAAGATGTGGAAACCCATGGGGTGAGACCAGCATACCAACAAGAGATACAAATATTCATTGCAGCTGTTATTAACATAGATAAACTAAAGTAGAAAAGTAGAATTATTATCAGGTTGAGAAGATTCAACTAAATGATATGAATAAAGCAATTAACAGTGTTCAAACAATTCATGCATCTACAACTGAGCAATAGAACATCTTATACTTTTAGAAGGAATATGAAGAACATGTATAGTAGTTGATTCTCTTGCCACATTATAAATCAACTAATCAATACAAGAGATAAGGCAAAGGGTCATCCAATGTGAGTCGTGTTTAACCCTAACAAAATATACTACATAGTTGTATTACGTCTTGTATTATGCCTTGAGGAGATGAGGTATGCCACTCATACTCCAACTGACAGTTGTTGAGTTGAAATAAGTGTCATACAAGATTTAAGATGAGCCACACTCCTATGATCTCTCACACCCTCAGTCAGTCTGTCGTAGTGACATATACAGTCGAAAAGAAAAACAACCTAGTCTGCCATGGTATATAGGCACAACACTAGTGAAACTGAGTTACGACCACAGTTGCACTCATGCCAATGTCTGACTACAGACATACTCAAAAGATATCATAAACATATTGAATCACATCACTAAGATACAACCTCGACCATTCTCCTGCTAGTGTATGACTGCAACCAATCATGTGAAATGCATATACTCAACAATATATGACTCTGAGCTTCACTAAGGGAGAACTCATTTCACCATCCAGCATGTACTGACACTGTAGATGGATATATATATGGCAATGGCAACTATATGATTAGGGTTTTACTGGATTAATTAAGCTAATTAGTTATCTTTTAGCATCAATCAAGTTTCAACGTATAAACCCTAAAAAAATTCTACAAAGATAAGGATATTTTACTCTACAATATGAAATTGTTTTGCATAAGTCAATCAAATTAAGTACACAATACTCTCTTATATAGGAGTTTAGAGAGTATGAATAGTCTAGAACATTATTATTCTAGAAGAAGGAGAAAGGCTAATGGGCTAATAAATAACATCCCATAACATAATAATAAGAGAAAAATAAGACAAATAAGGCCAGGAAAATATATATACTAATACTCCCCTCAAGTTGGAGCATAGATTTCAATTATTCCCAACTTGGATGTTAGAGTAGTGAATCTTGCCTTTGGAAGATTTTGGTGAAAATATCTGCAACCCAATATGCAGTAGGTGTCTAAGGAGATAGAAATCTGACTACATAAGACAACTTCCTGAATAAATTACAATCAAACCCATTATGTTTGGTGAGTTCATAGAAGGTGGGGTTTCTAGAAATAAAGATAGCAGCTTTGTTGTCACAATGCATTGGAATAGATGGAGGGAAAAAAATGCCAAAATCTCGCAGGAGACTCCGTACCCAGAATAGTTCACAGGTGGTGTGAGCCATAGCTCTACATTCCGCTTCAACACTGGAGTGAGCAACTAGAGTTACCTTCTTGCTCCAGAAAGTGACCAAATTACCACCTACAAAGATGATGTATCCAGAGGTAGATCTATGATCTATCCTTCTTCCACCATAATCAGAATCAAAATATCCAATAATGCTACAGTGCCCATGTTTTTTGTAAAGAAGACCTTTGCCAGGAGAATATTTCAAATACTTTAGTATACGGTAGACATCATCCTGATGGCATTGATGGGGCTTATCTAGATATCTACTAACCAAGCCAATACCAGAAGTAATGTCATCTCTAGTTACAGTAAGGTAGATGAGTTTCCCAACCATTCTACTATATATACTGGTGATGGTCAGGATAAGGAGGAGAAATATTTTCATCCCAGTTAGTGTTGGGATCCAAGGGTGTACTAGTTGGTTTAGCCCCAAGCATTCATGTCTCAGATATTATATCTAAAAAATACTTGCGTTGTGACAAATAGAGACCAGAAGAGGAATGATATACTTCAATGTCCAAAAAGTATCTTAGTTCTAGAATATGAAATTGATTTGTATTAGTTGATCAAACTTAGTACACGAGACTCTCTTATATAGGAGTTCAGAGAGTAGGAATAGTCTAGGACAAGATTATTCTAGAAGAAGGAGAAAGGATAATGAGCTAATAAACAAATGCCCTAAACATAATAATAAGAGAAAAATAATGCTAAGAAAAAATATATGTTAATAGTTACAACTCTAAAATATATAAAACATATGGAGAACAAATTTGTCACATCATCATCATCACTTGATACCTCTTCCATACAAGGCCATCACAATTCATATCACTAGGGAATATTGGTCCCTCATATCATCACTGGAGGATATCACCTCACACTAGGCATTGAGCCTATACCATGTCAGAAGACCCAAGCCACATCATTCCTACACATCATCATTATCTCACTATGCCTTATAAAGCTCATAAATATCACCTTGTATGACATCAACACACCATAGAATTCAATAGCTATGATATTTATTCAACATGTAGCATTTAAGTTATACAAGTAGGAGAGAGAAAGAATACTTCATTATATGCTAGATACTTCAAACAATGTAAGCATTACAAAATGTGTTCATAATCAGGGTTAGGGTTTCTTGTAAGTATCTTATTAGGGTTTTCAGGACAGCGATATAACACTTCAAGCCTCACACCACTACTTCCCATACACTTGGAGCATATAGGTCAACCATCATCATTGTTATTCCATAACTCAAAGGAACAACATGTCCAAGCACTACTATCGACCAAAGAAGCTAGGAGGTGATAGGATTAGGTGATCTAAGAAGACAACTCATCATGGTCGAAGACGCCACCCAAGACCAGTGACCAAGACCATCAGTATCATACCAATGGTCAAAGAGATTCCATAGATTGAGGTCCACATCAATGATCAAAAACACCACCAGACTCCATTAATTGTAGGGAACCAAACAACTCATGTGACCGAAGATCATTGAACCATCTTCAACGAAAAAAACAAAGACAAGATCAATGACTAAAAGCTTCAACAAATCAATCAACTAAAAGCACCACAAGTCCATCGACCCAATCATCCTCAACGGACACTCAAGGAACACCTTCATCACTTAGCAAAGTATGATCAATGCAGGTGGTTAACATCAAGGAGTTCAAGAAACACCAAGGGGAAACATCATGCAACTCAACCTTGGTTTTGTTGATTACCATCAGTCAAAGGAAGTCATGGCCACAAAGGCTCATGGTCAAGAGAAACCATCCGACCAAACACATATGAAACCCTAGGTCATCTTCGACCCAAAAGGGAGTCTCAACCCTCTTAGACCAAAGGGAACTCCTCCATACTCACCAAACACCTTCGACTGTAGAGAACACACCAGGAAACATCAAGGATGGTTGCTAAAAGACCAATATCATCAACAGTCAACACAAACTCAACACCAACATGTGTCATCTAAGTAAACCCTAAGAACAACACCCAACATGTCACCTTCTTTCTCATCCTCTAGCCAAGGCACCACAAGGTGTCCCAAAGAACCACCTTCTCTCTAATGATACCAAGGCACAAAGGGCACAACCTACATGTTACAAACTGCAAGATAACCCCTCAACATGAGTAAATTGAAACTTGGTCCAAAATAAGCATAAATAGCTCAAACATCAGCCAAACAAGACCAAACTAAAAACATAAACATGTCACATGTTATTAATGTAATCTTAAGAGATTATATTAAGGTTCAAGCATCTTATTAAGCAAAGAAAACACAATTAATCACTAATATAGGTCAGGGGTCTTACAGTCAACAACTAACCCCACAATGCTCACATCATCCCTAGCCTTGAGTCGGGGTTCCTTGGCACGACATCCAATTATAGTGAGTGAGAAGGGGGAGGAGTGAGTGCAACAATGCTTCTGTGAGTTGGAGAGGGCCAAGGAAAAGTGAAGGGGATATTCAGGAGCTTTAAATATTAGAGGGAGGAAGCGTGGAGGTGATCTAGGGTAAGAAGGGAAAGTTAGGGTGTCGAGGGGTGAAATGGTGGTGGCCATCTACGTCTCAACCCGCGTGTGAGTCAGGTACACAGACACGGAGGGGCTTGCATTGGTGACACTCCCTATTTTGACCACTTACTACAGGATGATGTTAGAAGGTGGGTGGAAATCCGACCACCATTGGATTGGTCCTTGATCTGTGGCCTGGGGAGATCCAACGGTGGGGGTTATGCATGGTCAGATTAGAAGAGGATAAGAAATATCAGGAGAAGGGAAAGGTGGGGTGTGGTCATGTGGGCCGGCTCAAACTAGGCCAAAGGAAGGCCTACCCAAGACCATAGAAAAAGAAGAAAAGGTTAGGAAAATATAGGTGTATTCAAAAGGTCATAAAAACCTAATATGAACTTTGATTTGTCAAGAAAATATTCATTCAAACCATGAGGAAAAGCTCCACAATATGACCATGATGTCTATGTGTTCATGTGTTTTAAAATAAGATCAAAATAAGATGAAATGAGGGTGACGAGTGTTAGAGTTGTGAACTAGATTAGAATGAAAGTGAGTATCATATGTGGATTAATTAAATCGAAGGTTCATCAATTATACATCTAAATATCTCCAAATTAAAAAATTGAAGTCAAGATAAGTATGTAGATTAAGGTAGGACTTTGAAGGTACCTAAAAGAAGAAACAAAAGATTCAGTCCATCACATGTCCTCACCTATGAAACAGATCACATTCAAGAGGTTCTTGTATCCATGTACTTCAGCCACATCCACAAGGTTGTGACCAACTAAACTTCCTCACAAGAACAATCCAATTGATTACGTTATCAAACACATAACAAGAACTGTGGTTGTTTGTCAGCACTTCATGAACTGATGCTATGGTATCTTTCTAGTCTGCCTTGATCAAGGATCGAATGCAATTCCAATTGATCTGATTGCTTGACAAATGATAGAATAATTTCAACAGTAATCAGTGATGGGGGTAAAGATGACAATACATATAATCGCAGATAGTGTTTATTGATGGCAATATATTTCTTCGATAAAATTTGTAGCTATACATTCATGTCTAAGAATTTGTATATTATGAAATTCCTATAGCTTTCACTACATGTCAAATGAAAATGTACTTTTGTGAAATATGGCAATATTTCAATGTTGTAAAGTGAATCATCTTTAGCTTTTGGGGTTCAATCAAACCATTTCCTATCTCTATAGTATGTATATATTTAAATAGACTCTATATTTAGACCTTCTATAATGTCCCCAGATTCTGCCATCTCGAGACTTAGAAGGCCCGAGAGGACAAACCCAAAAATGTTAATGAATTATTTCAGAGTGTGTTGCGAAAGCAAGTTGTGCATAAGTGAACATACAACTATAGGCATACACCATAAAATCTCAACATTCAACATTTGTATAATACAAAATGAATTATTACAATAGGATTTACAATGACATATTAAAAGGAGATATTTACATAGATTTGAACATGTATGCTAGGATCTTAGCACAATAGGTAACTTGTACAACTGCTCACTCACATCTTTACTCCCATGCTAGCTCTGAACCTAGAAAATATATGAAATGGGAGAATCAACAAAGTTGTGTATGTGGTAAAATACTTGTATAGTAACTTGCATAATGAAAGATTTGAGGAAAGAAAGTAAAATAAAACGTTGTTTAATGCAAAAATTAGGTAAACACATATTTTAGGCATATCTTTAGATGTAGTTACACTACTATTTATATCAGCACTTTATCATACATCCAACATGGAAAATTTATCATACATCCATACTAGGAAATTTATCATACATTCATAATGGGAAATTTATCATACATCCATATTGGGCCATTCCCCACCTCGTAGGCTATGGGGTTGTGCTGAATTCAATAGCTACAACTCATCAAAATTCTTTTATGTTCCTTTAAGTTTTGGCATAGCATACGATACTGGTAAGCATCCAATAATTTATAAACAAATAGATTCATCCTAGGTACATTATATCATTATTCAACCATGGAAAACTAGTCTTATACTTAATAAAACCGATAGACCTAAGTTCAGAGATTCCTATTTGTATTATGGATCATCTACATCTCTGGTCATCACCTGATTAATAGCAATTAATCATCATTAATGCAACGTTCACCATTATCACTAATATTTAGGTCCAAATTAGGGTTTTGACCAAACTAGGTTTTATTGATCTAGAAAATGTTTATGATAATTTTCCACTGATCAGGTGGTTATTATATGGGTCTGGTCAAAATTTCATATTTTTTATGATTGGTCTATTTTATAGAATTAATATGAGGTTTAAAGCATTTAATTATGCATTAATGGGAAAAGAGATAATATTCTAAAATTGTAACTTGATCAAAGTTCATATTTGGTCTCTAAGTGACATTAGGGTTCACAAATAATCTTCTCATATTTATTTTCCATGATATGCGAACCGTACCAATAATATAATCTCAAAAAGAAGCATTATCATCTAAATTAATATCATCAGTAGTTATGCTTCAAAGTCTTGAGCTAAGGGTCCAGTAATGTAGACAACATTTTTTAAGTCAAAGGGTATTTTTGAAGAATTTATTGGATAAGGGATCTATTTATTAGGCATTTTCTAAGAATACTGATATTTCTAAGATATAAAATTGATTTACCCTGAGCATGTGATCATTCACGCATGTGATCCCCCTTGTCTTGCACACGATACTCCTTGGATGCATCATCACCGTCATTGGACACTCCTCCATAGAGAAAAAGTGAGCACTAGGGATCATCTCAATGATCAAAAAGAGCACCAAGAGCCTCCTCAACACACCTCATTCTCCCCCAACACACCCCTCAGCACTGAGATGGCTAGCATCAAATTGGGGGTCACATTGGAGCTTCCATGATGGAGTTGACTGTTGATTTGGGGTTTTGCTATCTATGCATCTCCTCGCTCAAGAAAAGGTTGAGGGAGTGTCACACCCCTTCCAGGAACAAGAGAGATGTGTTGGTTCGGCATGGAAAAGGCTCCAGGTTGTCTTCTATACATCTAACTTTCCCTTTAAAAATAGGGCCAGATAGGCTGCTTGGGGCCATCACTAGAAATTCTAGGGATTTGGGAGGAAGTCTCAAGTTTTAGTGTTTCTCTCACCCCTCTTAGAACCTCAGAGTATGATCTTATCCTCACCTCCACACTCTAGGACTGCTATTGATGTTTTGGGTGGAAAAAGAGTGAGGAGCAGGTGGTCGTTCTTCTCTTTCAGGCCACCTCATCTTGCTAATACAAAACTCATAGATTAGATCACGCCATACCACTACAATTTATTCACTTAGAAATATCTAGAAGTTCCCCAGATATCAATGAGGACGAGAGGAGTCGAGCTATGCTACCTCACCCGTGGAATTTGAAGGTAGGAGATGAAGTCTCCACCATTGGATTCGACGAGGATGGCCCCGACTGGGCCACAATGCCAGGCATCACACAATAGAAATGATTTGTGATATTTAATTGTCACATATCTAAGTAATAAATGATTAAATGAGCAAAGTCCAATCAAATTGATATCATTCATGTCCTCATCTTCAAATTGCTATATCTCTTTGTAGGAACAACCAAACATCTTGAAATTTGTAGCATAGGCTCACGCTATCCTAATGTATCTCCCAACAATGTTTGAGACTCAAAGTACATTATTTGGCCATGCAAATAATTATTCAAACAACCCTAGAAATATGTGTATAAACCTTGAATTCAACTTAAATAGTCATCAAATCTTGATTGTACAAGTCCAAAAACACTTGTAATATTCCTAATATACCTCAAGGCTCATCAATTGACCACTTGATTACATTACGACTACTAAATGGATCTCTTGCGATAATAAATTCCCAAGTTGGTTATTAAGAAGCTATCCATTGTACTTGAAGTCAATTAGATCTAATAATCATCCATCGCATCTATGCTTACCCTTTTTAAGTGAAAAGAGTCCAAAATTGAATAATTAACTCGTCAATTTTGTACTAAACATCTACATAACATTCATGGTCATCATCTTCTATAAGGGGTATCTAAACCCTGAAATTCGGGTTATCACATTCTCCTCACCTTAAAAGGAATATCGTCCTTCAAATTTTCCTTAGCCATAATTAAGTGGTAATCATACGGTCCAACTTCATATAGGTCACCACTTCTAGGTTCCAAAGTTCTCATATTTATATATGCATCCCAAGTCGACATCTTAGGATCTAGAGCATCTAGGGTGCAACCACCCCACCTTATATAGGTTGAAGCATAACATTTTTTTAAGGAATTGAAGAGTCGTTTCATGACTTAGTCATATCATGACATCCTATTATTATAGGATTTACATCTGTTATTAAACTAATAGTTAGAGATTGTTTACACATATAGAGTTTAGAAGGTATTACTAGGGGTTTCACCTTTTCACTCCATTGAACCATGCAAGGTGACATCAAGTGTTCCTTAAATTGTTACAAAATAATCACATTTGACATTATTAGTATGGATTTATGATCAAAATCTTACTTATATTTCATCATTATATAAGATTTTACTTTACATGTTTGAGTATAGAGTTTCACCCTATGGTGTGAGATTTATCATCAAACTAGAAGCTTAGAGTTGTAAGATTGAGTTTAGGAACTATATTTCGAGATCATGTATCTATGATCCAAATATATCTTTATTTCAAGCTCATTATTTCAGACTTACATCCTTCATGTATGATATAGAGGGAAAGAGAACATACTAAATCAAGGATATCATGATTTCAAACTTGGATATTATATGTATGATATAGGAAAGGAATATAGAATAGTTCAAGCTTCTGTGAGTGACTCCTCATCTATAATCATATATGTAGCACAAGTGAGGTTCCTAGCATCATATAATAAGAAAGAGAAGTGGGAGGAACAATATTTATGAGTAATTATGCACAAAGTATTTTACTCTCATAACCAAAGTTTCATATATGACCTCACTTGCAGATAATGATGACATTCACAAACATATGTCACCCAACATAGGATCTAACTCAATCAAAAGTATTGACTCTCTCATTATGAGTCTTCTACCCATCATTTCTTTTACCCAACTCTCACATCTAGAATTTAGATCAAATTTTTGAATCATAGATAAGGACTCAACTCATCTACTCAAGTGTAACCCAGCTTAGGACACATCATTTCACATATATCTCATAATTTTCATATATTACAGGGTAGGTCCTATGACCCTCTCCTTGTGGGTCTAGCTCTCTCTAGAGTTCACCATGTATCTTGTCCTAACACTGGAGGTCCTCCTTTGTAAAAGAGCTTGAGGCTCATGCATATTCAACTTATCTTAACATTGGTCACCTTATGTAAGGAAAACCTACATACTTTCATTACCTAGACTTAGATCATATTTTTAAAATGGGATCATAACTCATATACAATTTAAATATTTATAAGAAAGTTTATACAATTAGAGATCAAACTTATATAAGATTACACATGCCTATTTCATATATAAATCAATCATCTACTCTAATTGTCAGATATCTAATAAGTCTCTAGACATCTAATCTAGATGTACTCTCTCTTCTAGACTGATGTCACTCCCTTTCCCTTAGGTTGCATGAACACCTACTACTCTCCAATGTGAGGGACACATTTTAATATTTACATTTTTATAATAAAATATTATATAGTTATTCTCTAAGAAAGAAGACGTCAGAGAAAACTACTGAGGCTCAAGCTGATTGGAAAGCAAAATCAAATTAGCAAAATGAGCATCCCACACACGGTAGATAGTCCACTACCATGTTACCTAGTGAAATGGTGAGAAAAAAGGTGTATACTAGTTGTGACACCTCGTCATGCTAATGAGTTTACTCAAAAACACAAAACACCATCAACTATTAATTTATCACATAGTCAAAAATGCGGAATAATTAAAACCAATTCCAACAATGTAAATAAACTCTAGAACATTTATAAAAAGTCCATCATTCCATTCTCATATATTGTAACAAGTATTTACATATGGGTCCAAAGACCTCAGTCACATCCTGCATACAAAAGCTATTTCACATGTACATGACATATATTTACAAACATTAGCATACTACCAAAATCTCGTGTCGATACAAGTATATCATCTAGAAAACACATCCCATACCCGGACCTGAGAGTACAGGGATGACACTAGGACTCTACTACTAACATCTACAACTAACCAACCTTCTGAATCTATTGATCACCAGGTTAGTTCTCTTCCATAGTGTGACCTCAACCTCGTTGCCTGTGACCACCTAAAAAAATGTGGTGACCCACAGGTGAGACCCAGTCCCGGTGAGAGATATAACTCTCTCCAACATATATTGATTATAACATATTGATTGACAATAAATAAATTGAGCAGCTATAGTAATGGATAAGCAATTTAAGCAGATTGAATAGGTTAAGCATACTAAGACATTAAGCAAATTAACTTGACAAGAAGTATAATTACTCAAAGGTCATATTATATCATCTTATAAACACTGAATAGTATAAAGACAAGTTAAAGACTAATCAAACAATATGAGGTGTATTTAACCATAGTCAGTATACTACATGGCTTATATCACTTCTTTTATTACATTGCCCTGAGGGATTTGAGAAATACCACTCAAGTCCCAACTGACCACTACTAAGTCGAAATCCGTGCCATATAAGATCTAGGAAGAGTCAGACTCCTAAGATCTTCTTTGCCCCCAGTCAGTATGGGTTCGCCACAATGACACATTAGGTCAAGATGCTAACAGCCTAGTCCGTCCTTGGTACAGGCCATGGCACTAGTGAAAGGAGGTAGGTACGCATACCCTACCATCTGAGGTACAACCACAGTTGTCCTCAAATCTCATCATCATATATATAATCACTGACACACGACCGCAGTTGTGATGTCCCCAGATTTTGTAAAACTTAATCTGATGTGAGACATCCAAATTGAAACCTCACCTCAACAAGAATCCCAATTTAAACACCCCACACTAGGCTAAGAAGTAGAAAATCAAGGGAGTCAGAAGGAAATAATCAATATCACATGTACATGAACAATAATAAAACCATACACACATGTTCACCATTCAACATATAATTACAACATGAATTGTTCCAACATTTGATATTACATATTGAACAACAAACTATACATATACATGTACTACATTAAACAATAGGTACTTAAGACAACAGGTCCACCTGTACATCAGCTCGCCACACAACTCTCAACTATACTGGATCTTCAAGAGCACATGTCCACAACCTAAAAAAAGATTACGTATGGTACACGTCAGCACAATATTCAAGAATATTGTATTGAGTATGCCTACATGTCTTTTATATACCTATCATCATATCTTGGCAATAAGATAAAACTAATACTTGGCAGTAACAAAAGAATATAAGAAAAGTGTATACTTGCACAAAGATATTCATTAGCAAAAGAGAAAACATATTTTAAGAACATTTTCCATTATATATCCATGCATTTGCCACCTGAGGGAATAATGCATCATCTCAGCTACCAAAGAGTATGAGATGTAAGGCCTTATGATCTACTACCAAAGAGTTAGATCATTGTACAATGTAATCTTCTACCAAAGAGAATTATCACTTTCCAGCACTATGCTACCAAAGAGAATTAGTGCTTTCATATAATGGAACAGATATATTATGTTTGATGTGTTCATAACAATAAGTATGGAAAGCTCAAGCAACATAGCATACAAGAACAATCATTTCAACCAATACCATATGCCAAGTATTTACTACCATATAACACAAGCATATTGTATAATAAGCCAAGTAAGAGGTAATGGTGTACCTTCAATGGAGATAATCTAATCATCATATTCCTTATGTCAACTCTAACCTCTTGGTCAAACCCTGATTAAGGCAAGATCATAAACTATCATCAGGTTCTCATCATCATACATCTCTTCTTAATCCTAATCGTGTTCATTTTAGGGTTTACTTAGATCATTAGGATATGTGATTCATTACTTGCATTCTTATCTTAGATTTGTCTTACTAATGTCATTTTCCAGATTATGATACATAATCTGAATATCATGTTCCATATTCCTTTTTGTGCACATATTAACCCTAGTTACATGTATTACTCGAATTAAGGGTTTCATCACATGTATTACGGGTCAACTTCACATAACATGGATTTTGTGTATAAAATTGATCACATAATTAAAACTGAGGTTCCATATACTGATATGAGCTTACTCTGTAATTTCTATCATTTTTTGAGCATGTATGTATTTATTGCATTATCTTTAGTGTTATTAGCCCTAAATAGCCCGATTATCAGAAAATCACAAATGATATATAGAAATTCTTAGAAAAATGCGTAGAACAATATGGAAGCATAATATAACCCTTTCAATGCTTTAATATCAGTGATATCTCAGGACTCAGATGCGAGAGGAAGCGAGAAAGGGAGAAGAGAGGACCGGGTCCAAGGCATGTACCGGACAACCCAAGTGCAGAGCAACACCCAACCCTAATGCTACGTGGTGACAAGTGAATAGCCGAGAAAAGGTAAAAACCCAGAAAATATGCATATCTTCAATAAATTGTAGTAAATAGCCCGATTATCAAAAAATCACAAATGATATATAGAAATTCTTGGAAAAATGCGTAGAACAATATGGAAGCATAATATCACCCTTTTATTGCTTTAATATCAGTGATATCATGTAAGATGTATAATGCTTATTTAATGAGTAATAAATATCAAATGATGATATAAAATTATGGGAAATGTTAGTAAGTCTATAATCATGTTTATAATGCATATGATGTCAGATATGGTCATGTGGATGCACGAAAGCATATAATTTGATTAATATGGCTAATTAGGGCTAATAACACTAAAGATAATGCAATAAATACATACATGCTCAATAAATGATAAAAATTACAGAGTAAGCTCATATCAGTATATTGAACCTCAGTTTTAATTATGTGATCAATTTTATATACAAAATCCATGTTATGTGAAGTTGACCCGTAATACATGTGATGAAACCTTAATTCGAGTAATACATGTAACTAGGGTTAATATGTGCACAAAAAGGAATATGGAACCTGATATTCAGATTATGTATCATAATTTGGAAAATGACATCAGTAAGACAAATCTAAGATAAGAATGCAAGTAATGATGCACATATCCTAATGATCTAAGTAAACCCTAAAATGAACACGATTAGGATTAAGAAGAGATGTATGATGATGAGAACCTGATGATAGTTTATGATCTTGCCTTAATCAGGATTTGACCAAGAGGTTAGAGTTGACATGAGGAATATGATGATTAGATTATCTCCGTTGAAGGTATGCCATTACCTCTTACTTGGATTATTATACAATATGTTTGTGTTATATGGTAGTAAATACTTGGCATATGGTATTAGTTGAAATGATTGTTCTTGTATGCTATGTTGCTTGAGCTTTCCATACTTATTGTTATGAACACATCAAACATAATATTCCATTATATGAAAGCACTAATTCTCTTTGGTAGCATAGTGTTGGAAAGTGATCATTCTCTTTGGTAGCAGATCACATTGTACAAAGATTTAACTCTTTGGTAGTAGATCATAAATCCTTACATCTCATACTCTTCGGTAGCTGAGATGATGCATTATTCCCTCAGGTGGCAAATGCATGGATATATAATGGAAAATGTGCTTAAAATATGTGTTCTCTTTTGCTAATGAATATCTTTGTGCAAGTATACACTTTTCTTATATTCTTCTATTACTGCCAAGTATTAGTTTTATCTTATTGCCAAGATATGATGAGAGGTATATAAAAGACACATAGGTGTACTCAATACAATATTCTTGAATATTGTGCTGACGTGTACCACATGTAATCGATTTTTAGGTTGTGGTCATGTGCTCTTGAAGATCTAGTATAGTTGAGAGTTGTGTGGCGAGCTGATGTACAGGTGGACCTGTTGTCTTAAGATCATGTTGTTTAATGTAGTACATGTATATGTATAGTGTGTTGTTCAATATGTAATATCAAATGCTGTAACAATTCATGTTGTAATTATATGTTGAATGGTGAACATGTGTGTATGGTTTTATTATTGTTCATGTACATGTGCTACTGATTGTTTCCTTCTGACTCCCTTGATTTTCTACTTCTTAGCCTAGTGTGGGGTGTTTAAATTGGGATTCTCACTGAGGTGAGGTTTCAATTTGGACGTCTCACATCAGATTAAGTTTTAGAAAATCCAAGGACGTCACAACAGTCGTTCTCAAAATGTGGGCAAGGTATGACCAATGTCATCCTCCCTAACACTTGAATTCAGGATGACAAGCACCCCACATACTCATCAGTATGGCTTTGAGTATCCCTTATGAATACTCATTTCACTATCTGGTAATTTTTGACACTCAGATAGATCTATGGCACATGGCACTACATGATTAGAGTTTCACTTAATTAGTTATGCCAATTGGGTGAATTAAGGCTAAATCATACAAATGTACATTCAAACCCTAATTCTTTTCTAACAAGAGTATATGTATAACAGCTTCAAAAGATATAAAACATTTGAGATATAAATCTTAATCACATTACCACATGCTATCATTCATTGCAAATTAATGGACCACACTTATCATCATATTTTTACAAGATACCAATATCTTATCACATGTTCCAGGGTTTTAACCCTTATTGGAACATGAAGAGGATTTCACCCCAATCATGGCTTCAAAAATACCCAAAGGTCATTAAGACCATCACATTATTCATCATAAGGTTATCATCATCATTCCATGCCTTAAACAAGGCTCAAAAGATAATTAGCACATATGTGTCCATAGATACTAACATGGCAAGGCACTATGATATTCAAATAGTTCTACAATGTGGTTTCAACACAAGAATAGTGTAATTTGTTATCACATTAATCATTCAAGAGGTCTGATTATAACCAATGAACATCATATAATTGCACTACGGTTAGGTATAACTAGCTAGATCACATGGGAGTTACACATTCACTTATTATAGCGATTTATCAAATATAACTATATGATGGCAAAGGTAAGACTACAAATTAATGGTATTGAACCATCGAAATATCATCACTAGGACCCACAAATAATACCATGTGATTTATTCTAATCCATTGGATGTTGAAGCATCCAATATTATTCATTGGATCAGGTTCATTGTTCAAGGTTATCAATCGAAGCATAGGTCTAACCATTATATCAATTGAACCAAGGAACCATTGGTTCAAGGTTTAGTCAAATCTACAATGACATTCTTAACTCATCATATATGGTGATGACCTAATCCACCATTAATTGTGATCATTAGGTCACCATTAGTTGTTAGATCAATAATACATTCAGTTAATGCCATCAAATATTAAGCTAATGTCATCATCGATTGATAACATCATTAGAATACTTAGTAAATGATAATTAAACGTCTAATTGAGCCAAAACCTTACCTATGGGGGTGACCATAGGTTGTCATCATAAATTTGACACCCTTGTTCATGAACATCAGTCGCCAAGATAGCAACACCATTGGTTGTTGAATGGTATGACCATCGATTGTGTGATAGGGAAGGAAATAGCTTGACAACCCTAATTTGAACCACCAACTGTTTTGTGTTTAGCACCATAGGTTGTTGATATCAACTTGTCCCATATCATGTTACACCTTAGAAAGGTCGTAGAATGTTTACCAGTTCATATAGAACTGGAACAAAATAGGGAACACCACAAAAAATCATATTTATAAATAAGCATGGTTTCTCTATGCTTAATTCAACACATTAAGGCATAAACATGAACTAACAAGCTTCTAGTAAGAAATATAAGTGAATAATGTTATATAACTCACCTCTATAGAGTAGGTCAGATCCCAAAAAGAAAGAATCTCAAGCAAATAGGATAAGAAAACCTTGGATTTAGATCTGAACTTGGCCAAATAAGTACTTCTCTCCACAAGGAAGAAAAACCCTAGAAAAAGAAACAAGAAGGATATATTTTTGAGTTCTAGAGCCACTTTCACCATGGAACAGAAGGGTTCCAGCCTGGAGGAAGGTCTAAGGAAGAAGAAGAGAAAGAAAAATGGAGAATGAAGGAAGAAAAAAACTTGCCTTGGTCAAAATCCCTAAAAGATTACCTTAGAAACCCTAGGTAGGGCTAGATGGAGCTCTAAGAAACCTTCTTCTCCAAAAAGAGGTTGTCTTCTACCTTAGAGAAGTTGGTTCCATAGAAAAATAGAGTGGATTCGTTGCTCCAGGTTAGAGGAAAGAGAAAGCAAGCATAGCTTCGAATTTGGGCAAAGAAGATGTAAATATAGCCCATGGATAAGGATAGAAGCAAGCATGAGGTGTAAAAGTAGCTTCCCCATGTGTCTATGGACTTAAATTATTAAGAATATACAAGCACACACACAAGTAGCTCCCCCACCGTCCCTATTGACCTTCTTAGATTTCCTTTGTCAAATTTCCTAGCCAATCAGATAATTCATTAGTTGATAGCTACTAAAGGTAGTTCATCCATGACAGGGTAAACCCTAAAATACCCTTGAGGAAAACACCTTCCAATCAAGGCTCAACGAGGAGCCCCATGGCTCAAAAATCTCAAGAATGATAATATAACATATAAATAACACTATGTATGTGAGAAATTGCAAAGAAAACCCCTCAACTATGTTGCATCCAACTCACAAAAACAAGATTAACTAAAGCGGAAGCGATCATTAGCAGCAGAATTACTAAAAATTCACTAAAAATTTAAAACTTTTTGCACAGAGATCTAATTCCAGAAAACTCTTATAACAAGAACCAAAGTATTACATAAATATTCTGGTTCAAAAGTACATTCCATGTACCATCTCTTCTCGAGATTACATACAACAGTTGTTTTGCCAAACTATAAATAAGAAACAAAAAATCTCGAGGCGTTCACGCCAAAATATCAAATAGAAGATAAAAGCAATATCTACTGACTCTGAGGACCTGAGAGTATAGACACGACACATAGGAATACTATCTATATGACTTGACAGACAGTATCTCCACCTGAGAACTCATTGCTGTCCCTGTTGTTGCTATCCTTTCTCTGCTGTGGGGATTCTATTTCCTTGTCCGTGTCCACCTAAAAACATTGGATCCCACGGGGGTGAGACAATTGTAAATTGTCCCAGCGAGAGATATAACTCTCCGCCAGAAACATTATTATTGCAGTTTATTAAAATAAAACTAAGCAGGAAATCTTTTATATTAACAGTAGTATTAATCATTGTATGAACAAAATAGGAAATCTCCTTTCTCAAGAAGAGCATTATATCTACCCATGGTAGAATCATATGTCATCTATCCAATTTTGCAAGGAATGCAAGGAATCATAAATATATCATCTCCCAACTAAAGATGCATAACGGAAATGTAACATCAACCAATGATTTTTCTATTCAATCCTTAAGCAAACATGATATACGGCTGATTACATTTTACAACCACACTTATGCCCTGCGGAGATGAGGTATACTGCTCATATTCCAAACGACCACTGTGAAGTCAAAATCGATGCCATACAAGGTCAAGGGTAGAGCCAGCTACCATGACCTCCCACATCTCGGTCAGTACGAGATTCCATGCAGGACATCTTGTGTCTCTGCTAAATAGATTTCCAAGGTATACTGGAAACTTCACTATAGAGTTACAGTGGCATGATGTACTCTCTTCGCAATCGAGAGATTATGATAATCTCAATTGTTTCGGCATTACTATCATTGGGAGATTCATGATACATCCATCCCAGTATCAGGGGATTAGTGATACATCCACCCTGATATATACATAATGAAGGAAGAGAGATTTAATGTTTATCTCGCATCAATTCCTCCGTTAGGGCATAAGGTATACGTGCCCATCACCCCCACATATTCAAAATATGTGTTCCGGGTTATGCCGCGGAGCTACCCGTTTCACCATTCAGCAAGTTCTGACGCTGATGGATCTATGGCCAGGGCACTACATGATAAGATTTCACTTGGTTAATTATGTGCATTATTGTGCTCTTTTAGCATAAATCAAGTTCTCAAACATTATCATGACAAATGTTACAAAGAAGAGTATAATTTATCTCTCAAGTACTTTTCAACACTTTATAGAACATTGGGATCTTAATCCCTTGTCACATCATGGACATTCTCATTCCTCAACATCTCACCATCATGATTATAGAATATGGGTATTTAAACCCTCAGTTCATCAAAGAACACTTGTTACCACTTATCTTGGTAACTAATACCTTCAGGTCATCTGACCAAGGTAAACATGATACATGCTACACTGGCATTTCACATGGCTGTCAAAGCCCATTAATCTCTTGTTACCTTTTACTAAGTAACAATACATATAATGGCTCACAAAGTCCATAAGGCATTTAAATAATTAATACATCATAGCTCATACCTAGCTATGCTCATCATCTCATGACCACCTATATGATCTTTACATAGTAACAATTATATCAAGTACATATCAGCACTTAAGAAAAGTAAGAGTAGCATCACCATTCCCTTATTTAGGATTAGGATTTCTCTTACATATCATCACCCTCCATTAGGGTTTTCCATAGGTAACCATTTAGGTTCTCAGGATCATATCATTAATGATCAATCCCTAAGTCATTGCTCCATACAGCTAGGAGCCAACATTGATAACATGAGTATTTGATCATACTTATTTATCCTCATCAATTATGATTAAATGAATTATCATCACCAGATATAAGTTTCTCTCTCAACTTTGTCAAAATATGATTACATCATGCTTTATTGATTTGGCTTAACCTTTTCATAGGGCATATTAGCCCATGCTTATCAAAGTGCATTACTTCATAATGTAACAATTGACATGACACACTTCATGTGCTACTTCCCAAGTATATGGGATTTAGAACACATCAAGGTGTATCTATCTTGAGGTGTTGGACGTGATATCTATCATACGTTGATGTATCACTTCCCTCATCATCATTATCTTACTTGAGTTCATCAACTTATTTGGTATTAGGGTATTTCCCATCCTAATACTTTATACACCAGTTCATCATATTATCATGTAATGTATTAGGCATAAGTCACTTATTTGGGAATATGCAACCATTACCAATGATATGGACTCACCTTTGAGTTGAGGCATTATTGATATACGATTGTCTATTAACAAACCCTTTAAGTATTTCACTTATCAATATTTAGTCACTATTCCATTATTAGGAATAGGGTCTCCCATCCTTATCAATTAGGGTTTACATATAATATCACCCTTCATCAGGGTTTCTCATAACTTCATCCTTATACTAAGGTTTCACATAGCATTATCTGAGATTAGGGTTTCTCAACTCATAGCCCCAAAATTAGAGTTATGGTTTACCATCATGTTGCACAAGATTAGGGTTCATGCACTATAACCCAACATTTGAGTTTCACATACCTTCACCCTATATTAGGTTAGGATTTTATGCTAAGGTTTCATATAACATTACATAGCATCACCCTAGGTTAGAATTTCACATCACACACGCTTACTTTAGGGTTACACATAACATCACCCTTGATTAGAGTTTCACCTTTCATAACTGCATTAGGATTTCACATGACATCACCCTTGATTAGGGTTTCACCTTTCATAACTCTGTTAGGATTTCACATGACATCACCCTTGATTAGGGTTTCACATTTCATAATTGCATTAGGGTTTCTCATGACATCACCCTTGATTAGGGTTTCTCATGACATCACCCTTGATTAGGGTTTCTCATGACATCACCCTTGATTAGGGTATCTCATGACATCACCCTTGATTAGGGTTTCTCATGTCATTACCCTAAAGTAGGGTCATACCTTTACCATAAATTAGGGTTTCACCTATCATTGCCCTCAATTATGGTTAGGTACATTATCCTCCCTAATCAGGGTTCATGATCTCTTTATCGAGGATCATACCCTAATTACACATTCATTCATGTTGGAAGTGTTGATACTTAACCACTACATAATTATTATTCATGTAGGAAGTCCTCTCTCTCTTATCCTTTATAAGAAGATACATACCTCAGACTTGATTGGATTAGGCCAACTCATCTTAAATGAAGAGTTGACACCATATATTGTGGCATTACTTCTATAAGCATTAAAGCTTAATCATTCAAAAGGTACGAATGATCCTATCTTATTAAGGGTACAATTAATGTAATCACCCTTGATTACTTCATTTAATGATCAATTAAACAATTGACCTTTAATCACCTTAAGTATTCAAACGGTTTTGGTTCATTATTTTCCAAACGGTTTTGGTCAACTAGACCCCAAACGGTCTTGACCCTCTAGACCCCAAACTATCTTGATAGATTGACCCTCAAATGGTCTGAGATCGTTTACACCTCCAAATGGTCTTGGTCTAACGGTTTGAAACCATTTAGCAAAGTTGGTGCTTAAAACCATTTAATACATATGTACTTGGGATCATTTGAGTCTCAATTCGTTTGGGATCATTTGGTCCCAAACGAGCTTGAGACTGTTTGGACTCAAACGGTCTTGAGACTGTTTGGTCCAAACCTCCTCAAAACCAATTGGACCAAAAATGGTCTCAACCACTCATATTGATTTAGGGTTTCCAAGATCAATTCCCTCATCAATTGAATCCATGTAATTACTCATCAATTAAACCTAAGAATATTCCCTCAATTGAGCATAATAAATCATCCTTCAACTGATTAAACCTTCAATTGATCATCAATTAGGTTTTTGAAATCGATGAACTTTCAATATTAGACATTGTGGAACTAATTACTTTGAAATCATTGGACCATCATTCAAATTGGGCATGACCTGACCTCAAACGGTCTTGAGGTCATTTGGATGAGATCCAAACGGTCTTGGGACCGTTTTCCCCATCCCATCACTAAAAATTGTGAAATTCAATTAGAGTTTGGATCATTAGATTGATCAACAATTGAACTATTAACTGCATTACCATTTGCTATCATTAGATCTTGAAATACTCAACCATACTCAACCCTAGACATCCAAACAGTCTTGGTTGACCTCCAAACGGTCTTGAGACTTTTTGGGTAATCTCCAAATGGTGTTGAGACCGTTTGGGTTAATCAACCCAAAGATTTAATTCATTTAATTGCAAAATCAGCACTTAACCCGATTAGGGTTTCTAATTGGATGATTGTCCATATCTTAATTCAATCAATTCGAACCATTGGATCCTCATACAACATGTACTAGGGTCCTGACCTCAAATGTTCAACCCATCCAAATGGTCAACTCATCTAAATGGTTTGGGGTTCAAGACTCTAAACGGTTTGCAAACTGTTTAGCCTCCAAACGGTTTGGTGAAACCGTTTGGACCAAGATCTTCAAAACCGTTTGCAAGGGAAACTTGTTGGATTGTGTGCCCAAAATGATGTCATCATCATCTACCTTCATTCATTCAAAAGCTACTTCCATTTTCATGGTAATTACAGCAATTGATCAAGGGAATTTCAAATAGAACAAAACGTTCAACAAATAATGGAGAATTGAATACAATAACAATATTTAAGGGTTTGAGTTATATAACCTGCCTCCAATTTGAGCTTCAAAGCTTCAATCTCATGTCAAAAATGGTGGATGAAACTCCCTTCACTTTCCCAAGTCTCGTCCTCAAGCTTTGAGTGAAAAAGATTGGCTAGAAAGGAAGATTGATGGAGGAAAAGAAGAATTCCATCATTTATTTTCGATTTCCACCATGAAATCATGGTTGAAAGTGATCAAGAAGCTTACCTACAGGTTGGGGATCGTCCTCCTTCTGCTCCTCAGTTTCCTTGGTCGTTTTGCAAGCAAGGGGAGAAAGAAGGATCGAAAAAGCCTTTGAATTGAGTTGGGAGTGGTGTTTTTATAAGAGAATCAATGAGAGAGAAAATGCTTTATAAAATCTTTTAATTCCAAAATTGGTGCCGCCTCTCCCCCCTCCTCAATTAGTTTCATGCAAATATATCTTCCTCACCTCCGAATTGCTTTTCATTATCCATGAATTAAGGAAAAGAAATTTAAGCACCTTAATCATATAATAGTAATATCCATAAGTTAGTGGATATTACTTTTTCTTTTAATAATGTGAGTGAGTTATCCATTCCTTTGGATATTTTCGTTGCCTTTGCAAGGAATAATAACTTTCACACTTGAGCAAACTCAAACATCTCGTTTTTGGCTGGAGGCCCTTCAATTATTTTTATTTATCTTGCATTAAATTGAATTAGGGTTTCAATTATGCTTAAATCTTGATTATTTTAATATCAAGATTCTCTCTCCTCCAAAATGATACAAATGAGACGCCCCTCTCATTTTCTTTGCTCTACATGATTCCAAGAAATATTAGAGACTATTCTGAAGTGGTAATTTGCATATTGAACCCTAGATTTTGGGTAAATTGCATATTATATCAAAACTAGGTTTTGATGCACAACATTGCTTTATCAGCTCTTTCTTGATATTCAGGCTTTTTCCCAAGCCATACATCTGCATCATCTTCATTCTCATGATGCTTCAACATATGAGGAACATCTTATCTTGTAACATTTGCAATTTAACCCCTCAACTTGGGTTATTTGCACTTTAGTCCAAAATAAGCAAAATATTGTTTCAACATTATTCAAAAAGGACTAAAGTTGAAATATAAGTTCCTCTTAAGCCTTAATTACTTTTCACAAGATAAAATTAAGGATCTAATTATAAACCCCTAACAAGGGTTAACGCATAACCCAGGCCAGGGATGTTACAAATTATAAACCCCTAACAAGGATTTCGTCCCCAAAATCTCAGATAAAGGAAAACATATGTTATTCATTCATCATATCATCATGTCTCCTCATAACATTTCATTGTTATGGAGACACCATAGAGTTTTTTTAGTTAACTCAAATTCTTCTACACAAGGTTATCATGAAATCGATCACACAAGACACATACCCTACTGCCTTTTCATTATTGAATGTGGAATTAATTCTGTGTCAGGTAACACTTTTTCTTAATTCACAGTTTCATGTGACAGATTCTTGTTCCTGAGGAGTCTCCCATACTCCTTATTTAATTCAGAATTTCACTTTCATGATCACAATTATGTTATGTCACCCATTTGGGACTATAAGTCTTTCCATACCTTGATTGTGCCATTTCTCTTGGTGACACAATACTAGATTTCCTTATTACTTGTACTAACTATCTTATTAGTTGTACATTCTCTTATCATAAGAAGAGGTTACTTTATCAATTAAGAACTTATCTTTAAGATATCTTCGATTGTTATGTTTATGCAAAGAATAAACCCCTAACACGTTATGTTCATATTATTTTATATATAATTAAACTGATTTCATGGTTGACCAATCCAGGTAGCCAATATAAACAATTTGATATTTTCCAGATACCAGAATATCTTACCTTGGTATCTATCACATGTGTTTAAAAAAACACATCACATATTTATCTTTCTTTCATCTTAGGACATCACTTGTTACACATATCTTTATCTTGGAACCAAAGTCCAAGATAAACTGATACTTTTCCAAGTATCCATCACATGAACATTTTTATCTTATATACAACAAGTATCTTAAGACTTACTTGATTGCCATGTCCCTGAAAGGAAAGAAATCAAGGAATCATATTCTTTTTATTATTTCATGAGTTTACAACTATTCATAAAACATTTACTCTTTGTCTCATCCTAGGTTCTTTGTCCTCTGCACAGAAATTTTTAAGGATGATTACATGACATTATTCCTTTCTTTATTATTATGTTCATGAGCATCTTATGATCTCATCACATTTCCTATTTCATCATTATGGGAAAAGATCTTTATTATACACAAACTTTATCAAATAGGGATCACCTCCCTTATTCTCATTCTTGTCTTATGAGGAGTATACTCTTTACTTCCTCATACACACATATTGATCTGGGATTATCTCAGATTTCTCTTTCTTATTCTTAGGATATAACACCTTTTTCCATTCTATATTTCTAATTTCATGATACTCATTAGATTGTCTCATAATGACTGCTTGATCAGATCAATCAAAAAGATAACAATCTAACAGTTTCCATACTTACTTTATCATCAATAGTTGTATACCTGGCCAGGGTATATAAATACTGAGATTAAGTAGTATGCGCTTTATATACTATCACATTCCTTACTTTTCATATTATTATAGACATAAAATGTAACACTCCTGGATTTCATCTAGGTATCTCTTCTATGCCTCATCCTCTTTCATAGAGGTAAGACCAATATGAAATGTCTATAACATTACTGTACAAAATGTAAGTCCTCGTAGGACTATTCAAAGAAAGATCAATTAATTACTTTCTTAATTTAACTCAGGAAACCATAAAAAGACATATTTAAAATGACATTATTTTGTCTAACCTGTCATAATTCGTGGATAGTTCACTGCCTCAGGTTGATTCTGCCTCAGTGGTTGATTCATCATAACATTGCTAGCTGAGCAATCTCTTACTAGATGTCCTACCTGTCTACATTGGTAGCAAATTCTGGGCTTTAGATGTGGTCTAGAGGGTTCTTTACCCTTTCCAGGTAGCCATTGCCTTGGTGTACTAGGCCCTGGTTGTATTGGTGTACTAGGCCTCTGTTCCTGAGTTTGGATAGGCCTTTTCTCAATTCTCACATTATCTTTCTTCTCTGGATAATACCTTCTGATATGTCCAGGTTTCCTACACTTGTGACAGACCCTAACTTCAAGTTGTATCCTATTCCTTTTAGTAATATTCATTGCTTCAACATGATGATGTTGAGCAAGAATCCTGTTGGAATCCAAAACTTCTTCATTAGGGGCTAGTAATCTAGGTTGCATTGCTAATGTCTGGTCCACTATATGCATCATAGTTGCCCTAAATTTCCCAATAGTGATACATAAAGAAGGATTTAGTATTATAATTGGATCAGCTTCAGGGTTCTTAGCCAACTGTTCCTCTCATGCCTGATCCGATGCACCTCTTCTTGGTGCAACATTGCTGCTTTCTGCAGCATATTCCTCATGTGACCCAGCCATCTTCAAGTTCTTCTTCTCCTATATGAGCAGAAGACACTATCAAATAGACTGGAAGACACTAGAATAGACTTTACTACCTTAGTCCTATGTCTCTGTAGACTCAGTGAACCTAGAGCTCTGATACCACTAAATGGTTGCATCCAACTCACAAAAACAAGATTAACAAAAGCGGAAGCGATCATTAGTAGTGGAATTACTGAAAATTCACTAAACATTTAAAACTTTTTGCACAGAGATCTAATTCTAGAAAACTCTTATAATAAGAACCAAAGTATTACATAAACATTCTGGTTCAAAAGTACATTCCATGTACCATCTCTTCTTGAGGATTACATACAACAGTTGCTTTGCCAAACTATACATAAGCAACAAAAAATCTCGAGGCGTTCAAGCCAAAATCTCATATCGAAGATAAAAGCAATGTCTACTGACTATGAGGACCTAAGAGTACAAAGACGACACATAGGACTACTATCTATATGACTTGACAGACAATATCTCCACCTGAGATCTCATTGTTGTCCCTGTTGTTTCTGTCCTTTCTCTGCTATGGGGATTCTATTTCCTTGTCTGTCTCCACCTAAAAACATTGGATCCCACGGGGGTGAGACAATTGTAAATTGTCCCAGCGAGAGATATAACTCTCCACCAGAAACATTATTATTGCAGTTTATTAAAATAAAAATTAGCAAGAAATCTTTTATATTAACAGTAGTATTAATCATTGTATGAACAAAATAAGAAATCTCATTTCTCAAGAAGAGCATTGTATCTACCCATGGTAGAATCATATGTCATCTATCTACTTTTGCAAGGAATGCAAGGAATCATAAATATATAATCTCTCAACTAAAGATGTATAAAAGAAATGTAACATCAGCCAATGATTTTCGTATTAAATCCTTAAGCAAACATGCTATACGGCTGATTACATTTTACAACCACACTTATGCCCTGCGGAGATGAGGTATACCGCTCATACTCCAAACGACCACTGCGAAGTCAAAATCAGTGCCATACAAGGTCAAGGGTAGAGCCGGCTACCATGACCTCCCACATCTCGGTCAGTACAAGATTCCATGCAGGACATCTTGTGTCTCTGCTAAATAGATTTCTAGGGTATACTGGCAACTTCGCTATAGAGTTACAGTGGTGTGTTGTACTCTCTTCACAATCGATAGATTATGATAATCTCAATCGATCTGGCATTACTATCATTGGGAGATTCGTGATACATCCATCCCAGTATCAGGGGATTAGTGATACATCCACCCTGATATATACATAATGAAGGAAGAGAGATTTAATGTTTATCTCACATCAATTCCTCCATTAGGGCATAAGGTATTCACGCCCATCACCCCCACATATTCAAAATATGTGTTCCAGGTTATGCCGCGGAGCTACCCGTTTTACCATTCAACAAGTTCTGACGTTGATGGATATATGGCCAGGGCACTACATGATAAGATTTCACTTGGTTAATTATGTGCATTATTGTGCTCTTTTAGCACCAGTCAAGTTCTCAAACATTATCATGACAAATGTTACAAAGAAGAGTATAATTTATCTATCAAGTACTTTTCAACACTTTATAGAACATTGGGATCTTAATCCCTTGTCACGTCATGGACATTCTCATTCCTCAACATATCACCATCATGATTATGGAATATGGGTATTTAAACCCTCAGTTCATCAAAGAACACTTGTTACCACTTATCTTGGTAACTAATACCTTCAGGTCATCTAACCAAGGTAAACATGATACATGCTACACTAGCATTTCACATGGCTGTCAAAGCCCATTAATCTCTTGTTACCTTTTACTAAGTAACAATACATATAATGGCTCACAAAGCCCATAAGGCATTTAAATAATTAATACATCATAGCTCATACCTGGCTATGCTCATCATCTCATGAAAACCTGTATGATCTTTACATAGTAACAATTATATCAAGTACATATCAGCACTTAAGCAAAGTAAGAGTAGCATCACCATTCCCTTATTTAGGATTAGGATTTCTCTTACATATCATCACCCTCTATTAGGGTTTTCCATAGGTAACCATTTAGGTTCTCAGGATCATATCATTAATGATCACGCCCTAAGTCATTGCTCCATACAGCTAGGAGCCAACATTTATAACATGAGTATTTGATCATACTTATTTATCCTCATCAGTTATCATTAAATGAATTACCATCACCAGATATAAGTTTCTCTCTCAACTTTGTCAGAATATGATTACATCATGCTTTATTGATTTGGCTTAACCTTTTCATAGGGCATATTAGCCCATGCTTATCAAAGTGCATTACTTCATAATGTAACAATTGACATGGCACACTTCATGTGCTACTTCCCAAGTATATGGGATTTAGAACACATCAAGGTGTATCTATCTTGAGGTGATGGATGTGATATCTATCATATGTTGATGTATCACTTCTCTCATCATCATTATCTTACTTGAGTTCATCAACTTATTTGGTATTAGGGTATTTCCCATCCTAATACTTTATACACCAGTTCATCATATTATCATGTAATGTATTAGGCATAAGTCACTTATTTGGAATATGCAACCATTACCAATGATATGAACTTACATTTGAGTTGAGGCATTATTGATATAAGATTATCTATTAACAAACCCTTTAAGTATTTCACTTATCAATATTTATTCACTATTCCATTATTAGGAATAGGGTCTCCCATCCTTATCAATTAGGGTTTATATATAATATCACCCTTCATCAGGATTTCTCATAACTTCATCCTTATATTAAGGTTTTACATAATATTATCTGAGATTAGGGTTTCTCAACTCATAGCCCCAAAATTAGAGTTATGGTTTACCATCATATTGCACAAGATTAGGGTTCATGCACTATAACCCAACATTTGAGTTTCACATACCTTCACCCTATATTAGGTTAGGATTTTATGCTAAGGTTTCATATAACATTACATAGCATCCCCCTGGGTTAGAATTTCACAATCACACACCCTTACTTTAGGGTTACACATAACATCACCCTTGATTAGAGTTTCACCTTTCATAACTGCATTAGGATTTCACATGACATCACCCTTGATTAGGGTTACACCTTTCATAACTGTGTTAGTATTTCACATGACATCACCCTTGATTAGGGTTTCACCTTTCACAACTACATTAGGATTTCACATGACATCACCCTTGATTAGGGTTTCTCATGACATCACCCTTGATTGGGGTTTCTCATGACATCACCCTTGACTAGGGTTTCTCATGACATCACCCTTGACTAGGGTTTCTCATGACATCACCCTTGATTAGGGTTTCTCATGTCATTACCCTAAAGTAGGGTCATACCATTACCATAGATTAGGGTTTCACCTATCATTTCCCTCAATTAGGGTTAGGGCACATTATCCTCCCTAATTAGGGTTCATGATCTCTTTATCAAGGATCATACCCTAATTACACATTCATTCATGTTGGAAGTGTTGATACTTAACCACTACATAATTATTATTCATGTAGGAAGTCCTCTCTCTCTTATCCTTTATAAGAAGATACCTACCTCAGACTTGATTGGATTAGGTCAATTCATCTTGAATGAAGAGTTGATACCATATATTGTGTCATTACTTCTATAAGCATTAAGGCTTAATCGTTCAAAAGGTACTAATCACCCTATCTTATTAAGGGTACAATTAATGTAATCACCCTTGATTACTTCATTTAATGATCAATTAAACAATTGACTTTTAATCACCTTAAGTATTCAAACAGTTTTGGTTAATTATTTTCCAAATGGTTTTGGTCAACTAGACCCCAAACGGTCTTGACCTCCTAGACCTCAAACAGTCTTGATAGATTCACCCTCAAACGGTCTAAGACCGTTTAGACCTCCAAACGGTCTTGGTATAATGGTTTGAAACCATTTAGCAAAATTTGTGCTTGAAACCGTTTAAGACATATGTACTTGGGATCGTTTGAGTCTCAATTGGTTTGGGATCGTTTGGTCCCAAACCTCCTCAAAACCGATTGGACCAAAAATGGTCTCAACCACTCATATTGATTTAGGGTTTCCAAGATTAATTATCTCATCAATTGAATCCATGTAATTACTCATCAATTAAACCTAAGCACCTTCCCTCAATTGAGCTTAATAAATCATCCTTCAATTGATTAAACCTTCAATTGATCATCAATTAGGGTTTTGAAATCGATGAACGTTCAATATTAGACATTATGGAACTAATTTCTTTGAAATCATTGGACCATCATTCAAATTGGGCATGACCTGACCTCAAACAGTCTTGAGGTCGTTTAGATGACCTCCAAACTGTCTTGAGACCATTTTCCCCGTCCCATAACTAAAAATTGTAAAATTCAATTAGAGTTTGGATCATTAGATTGATCAACAATTGAACTATTGATTGCATTACCATTTTCTATCTTTGGATCTTCAAATACTCAACCATACTAAACCCTAGACCTCCAAATGGTCTTGGTTGACCTCCAAACGGTCTCAAGACCATTTGGGTGATCTCCAAACGGTCTTGAGACCATTTGGGTTAATCAACCCAAAGCTTTAATTCATTTAATTGCAAAATGAGCACCTAACCCGATTAGGGTTTCTAATTGGATGATTGTCCATATCTTGATTCATCAATTGGAACCATTGGATCCTCATCCAAAATGTACTAGGGTCCTGACCTCAAATGGTCAACCCATCCAAATGGTCAACTCATCTAAATGGTTTGGGGTTCAAGACTCTAAACAGTTTGCAAACCGTTTAGCCTCCAAACGGTTTGGTGAAACCGTTTGGACCAAGATCTTCAAAATAGTTTGCAAGGGAAACTTGTTGGTTTGCATGCCCAAGATGATGTCATCATCATCTACCTTCATTCATTCAAAAGCTACTGCCATTTTCATGGTAATTACAACAATTGATCAAGGGAATTTCAAATAGAACAAAAGGTTCAACAAATAATGGAGAATTGAATGCAATAACAATATTTAAGGGTTTGAGTTATATAACCCACCTCCAATTTGAGCTTCAAAGCTTCAATCTCAAATAAACAATGGTGGATTCAACTCCCTTCGCTTTCCCAAGGCTCGTCCTCAAGCTTTTAGTGAAAAAGATTGGCTAGAAAGGAAGATTGATGGAGGCAAAGAAGAAAACCATCATTTATTTTCAATTTCCACCATGAAATCATGGTTGAAAGTGATCAAGAAGCTTACCTACAGGTTGGGGGTCGTCCTCCTGCTGCTCCTAAGCTTCCTTGGTCGTTTTTCAAGCAAGGGGAGAAAGAAGGATTGAAAAAGCCTTTGAATTGAGTTGGGAGTGGTGTTTTTATTAGAGAATCAATGAGAAAGAAAATGCTTTATAAAATCTTTTAATTCCAAAATTGGTGCCGCCTCTCCCCCCCTCAATTCCTTGCATGAAAAGATATATTCCTCACCTCCGAATATCTCTTCATTATCCATGAATTAAGGAAAAGCAATTTAAGCACCTTAATCATATAATAGTAATATCCATAAATTAGTGGATATTACTTTTTCTTTTAATAATGTGAGTGAGTTATCCATTCATTTGGATATTTTCGTTGCCTTTGAAAGGCATAAGAACGTTCACACTTGAGAAAACTCAACCATCTCGTGTTTGGCTGAAGGCCCTTCAATTATTTTTATTTATTCTTGCATTAAATTGAATTAGGGTTGCAATTATGCTTAAATCTTGATTATTTTAATATCAAGATTCTCTCTCCTCAAAAATGATACAAATGAGACGCCCCTCTCATTTTATTTTCTCTACATGATTCCAAGAAACATTACAGACTATTATGAAGTGGTAATTTGCATATTTAACCCTAGGGTTTGGGTAAATGACATATTATATCAAAACTAGGTTTTGATGCACAACATTGCTTTATCAGCTCTTTCTTGATATTCAGGCTTTTTCCCAAGCCATACCTCTGCATCATCTTCATTCTCATGATGTTTCAACATATGAGGAACATCTTATTTTGTAACATTTGCAATTTAAGCCCTCAACTTGGGTAATTTTCACTTTAGTCTAAAACAAGCAAAATATTGTTTCAACATTATTCAAAAAGGACTAAAGTTGAAATATAAGTTCCTCTTGAGCCTTAATTACTTTCCATAAGATTAAATTAAGGATCTAATTAACTTGCTTAAGCAAAACTCTCAGGGTTAAGGCATAACCCATGTCAGGGATGTTACAAATTGGGTAAACTATAGAAAAGTCCAAAATGTACAGAAAATTGCATAACTTGCTTAAACAGTGTCCAAATTGGACCAAATTTGAAACTTAAGCTTGTATTATGATTTCAAAACATATAAAAAGGTTATATTAGGGTTATAAGTATTCAATTATGGTAATTAAGCTCATTCAACTCATTAAGCAAGTTCAGGGGCCTTACAACTATAAACCCCTAACAAGGATTTTGCCCCGAAATCCTACGCAAAAAGAGATGGGTATTTTCTATGCATCTCATTATCTAGTTCTCATGTGGCTTCCTCTATGCCACGATGATTCCACAAAACTTTTACTAGTATTATATATTTTCTCTTCAGCTTTTTCACCCTTCTATCTAGGATCAACAAAGGACCCTCAACATAGGAGATATCCTCATCTAACTCAACCTCTACTAGTTGGATTGTCTGGTCAGTATCTAGATTGCATTTCCTCAACATAGAGATGTGAAAGACATTGTGCAATCTATGTAGCTCTGGTGGTAGCTCCAACTTATATGCTACCTTTCCAACACGAGCTAGGATAGGGTATGGTCCCATAAATCTAGGAGCCAACTTACCCTTCTTTCCAAACCTCAACACACCTTTCCAAGGAGAAACCTTCAGATATACTCTATCTCCCCCTTGGAACTCAAGTGGTCTGCGTCGGTTATCTGCATAAGATTTCTCCCTATCCAGGGCAGCTTTCAATTGTTGTTGTATCACTTTAATCTTTTATGTAGTTTGTTGTACTAGCTCAGGACCCAAAAGTTGATATTCACCTATCTCATACCAGCAACGAGGAGACTAACATCATCTCCCATACAAAGCCTCATAAGGACCCATATCTATGATTCTTTGATAGTTTTTGTTATATGCAAACTCTATCAGAGTCATATGTACATCCCAACTACCAAGAAATTGCAGCACACATGCCCTCAAGAGATCCTCTAAAGTCTGAATAATCCTTTCAGGCTGGCCATCGGTCTACGGATGAAAAGTTGTGTTGAATCTCAATTGTGTTCTCATTGTAGAGTGCAGACTCTCCCAAAAATGACTTGTAAAATGTGGACCTCTATCAGAAACCATAGTCACTGGAATGCCATTTAGATGGACTATCTCATCAACATATATTCGTGCCAATTTCTCTGTTGTAAACATCATCTTAACTGGAAAAAAATGAGCTGACTTAGTCAATTTGTCTACTATCACCCATATGGAATCATGACCATTTACTATCCTGGAAAGACCAACCACAAAGTCCATAGTAATATGATCTCGTTTCCACTGTGGTATTGGCAAGGGTTGTAATGTCCCTGCAGACTTCTGGTGCTCAGCCTTCACCTGCTGACAAACTAGACATTTGGCAATGAACTCTGCCACATCACGCTTTAGACCTGGCCACCAATACATGTCTTTCAGTTTTGGTACATCTTGGTACTTCCAGGATGCATTGCATTCATGGAGGAGTGAGCCTCCTCAAGTACCATCTTCCTCAACCCATTAAAATCAGGAACTACTATCCTATTATGGTAACAAATTGTACCATCATCTGCCTCATGAAATCCATCATAATTTTCACTGTCAATCCCTGATCGAATATTCTATATCATAGTATCATTTTGTTGTGCATCATGAATTTGTTGTCTCAAGGTAGGTTTCACTTGTAACTTTGCCAATGATCCTGCCAGTAAAGAAACTTCTAGCTGTACATTCATTTGGCAAAGAGACACTAGCATATATCTCTTATGGCACATCAAGGAATTTAATTGTGCATTATCTACCATTGATAATGAAGATGACTTTCTACTCAATGCATCAGCTACCCCATTTAGTTTCCTTGGATGGTAGTCTATTGTGCAATCATAATCCTTAAGCAGCACCATCCATCTCCTTTGCCTCATATTCAGCTCCTATTTTGAGAAGATATACTGTAGATTCTTGTGGTTAGTGAAGATGTGACACTTTTCTCCATAAAGATAGTGTCTCCAGATCTTTAAGGCATGGACCACCATTACAAGCTCTAGATCATGTGTTGGGTAATTCTCCTCATGTTTCTTAAGCTGTCATGAAGAAAAAGAAATCAAATTTTTATCCAGCATCAACACGCATCCCAACCCATTCTTTGAAGCATCACAAAAGACAATATAGCCTTTTCCTTGCTCTGGCAGTACTAACATTGGTGAACTAGTCAACTTTTCTTTCAAAAGTTAGAAAGAACGTTGACACTTGTCATTCCAAGAAAAAGGAACATCCTTCCTAGTTAACCTAGTTAGGGGTAACGCTATAGAACTGAAGTCTTTGATGAACCTCATGTAGTAACCTGCCAGACCTAGGAAACTATAGATCTCTGTCGGTGTCTTTGGTTGTTCCCATTCTAGTACAGATTCCACTTTCTTGGGATCAACACAAACACCTTTTGTAGATATAACATGGCCCAGAAAAGACACTTCAGATAACCAGAATTCACACTTGTTGAACTTAGCATATAGTTGATGTTTCCTCAACAAAGTCAATGCCTAGCGAAGATGTTGCTCATGATGTTGACTATTCTTGGAGGATATCATGATATCATCTATGAACACGACCACACACTGATCAATACAAGGTTTAAACACCTTATACATTAGATCCATAAAAGTTGTAGGTGCATTGGTTAGCCCAAACGACATAACCACAAACTCATAATGACCATACCTAGTCCTAAAAGATGACTTGGGTATGTCATCAGCATTAATTCTCAACTGATGGTAACCTGACCTCAGGTCTATCTTTGAAAACATAGTGGCACCACTCAACTGATCAAAAAGATCATCAATCCTTGGCAAAGGATACTTATTATTTATTGTCACCTTGTTCAACTATTTGTAGTCTATACACAGCCTCATTGAACCATCCTTCTTTTTAACAAACAACATGGGAGCACCCCAAGGGGAAGTGCTCGGCCTGATAAAACCCTTCTCTAACAGTTCTTGAAACTGTTTCTTTAACTCCTGCATCTCTACTGGTGCCATTTTGTATGATGACGGTGCTATGGGCTGTGTTTCAGGAACAAGATTGATCTCAAACTCAATCTCTCTAGGAGGGGGAATGCTAGGAAATTCCTTAGGAAAGACAACCTCAAATTCTTGCACCACTGGTACCTCCTGGATACTAGGACCTACCACCTTGGTATCCATAACATGAGCTAAGAAAGCCTTACATCCTTGTCTCATAAACTGCTCAACTGTCATAGCTAACATCAAACATGTAGGAAGAATCTTCCTATCACCTTGAAAAATCCACTGTATATCTCCATCATGGAACGCTACCACTTTAGTACTACAGTCTGAGACTACCTTGTATTTTTCCAAGGTATCCATTCCTAGGATTACATCAAAACCATGCATGCCAAGTGGCAAAAGATCCTCTTGAATGTTGTGTCCGGAGAAAGAAAGAACACAAGAAGGGCACACTTCCCGCAACTCAGCGGAATCAACCAAAGGAGTCTCTGTCCACAGGCTATCAAATCTAAGACTAATAGGTAGATAACAACTATCTATCACCTCTCTGGTAATAAAAGAGCATGTTGCACCCGGGTCTACTAACACATATACAAAACAAGAAGCAAACATATCAGAATGAAATAGCTCCATCTGACCTGTCATGACTCATGGATTGACCACTGCTTCTGACTGGGTCATGGCATAGAACCTAACTGTCACCTATTACCGTCCACGTCCTCTACTCGCCTATCCTGAGGATCTTACATGGGACGCCTGACCACGTCCTCTGCCACTACCAGTATCAAACTATCATTGTTGTGATCCATGTTGATTATGCCTTGGTTGTTGAGTCACCTCCTCAACCTTGATAGGGAAATTCCATCTAATATGCCTTGTCTGTCCACATTGATGACACACTTGGTTATCAATATGTGGTCTAAACGGCCCTGTAACTAAGACTGATGATGAACTGCAAGCTCCTGTTGGTGGAAAACTGTGACCTCTACCCTTACTCGGGGTCCACTGTGACGGTGCATGTAATCTTGGTTCGGTGAAGGTTGACCTTGGTTGCGATGGTAGTGGGAAAAACCTTAGCTTCTTAAAGCATTCAGATGATTGCCCTTGAAATTGCATAGGTCACATCTTAGCATTAGCTTCACGCTTCTCTATGGAAGACCTCTCAATCCTCTTGACAGATTCCACAAAGTTGGAAAACCATTCCCTATTCTCCAAGGCCGTTGTTGTAGTAGTCAACTCCATACTCAGACCCTTCTCAAATCTCAGATCCTTTCCTTGTCTGTTGCTTCCATGTGCGGGCAGAACCTCAGAAGTTCCATAAACTTTGATTCATACTCATTGATAGTCATATCTCCCTGATGAATCTTCTCAAACTGAGAAATTTTCTCATCTAGGTAGGTTTCTGGAAAATATCGACTAACAAATTCCCTCTGAAACTCCTCCCATACTATCACAACTCCTGGTCTTTTCTCCTCTTCTATGGCCCACCAGTGGCCAACACTACCCTTCAACAAGTATACTTCATGCTTAACTTTGTCTTCTTCAGTGATGTTTAGGATTTTGAGCGCCTTTTCCAGCTCAGTCAAGCACATGTCAGCGTCTGCTGGATCAGAAGTACTTGCATATTCAATCGCCCCAACACATCTAAGACGTTCAAATGTCTTCCCAACACCTTGGGACTCCACATTAGAGGTGGATGCCCTAGCTTGAGGTGTTGGCGCTCTATCAGCAATATGTGTAATTGTGGCCATCATATGTCTAAACATTAACTGAAACTTAGGATTGACCATCATTGTTGGGTCTAGATGAGGCATTGCGGGCTGCTTTGACCCTTCTTCTGGCACTCTCTCATCACATGCCTGCCTCCTATCACCTCCTCCTGGTGCTACATAGCTACTTTCAACATGTTCTTCATGTCCTCCGGACATATCTACATAAGAATAAACTATGATCAGATATGTTGGATACATAAGAATAGACTCAAACCTAATTCCTATGTCCCTATACACTCAGCAAACATAGAACTCTGATACCAACTTAACTGTGACACCTCGTCACGCTAATGAGATTACTCAAAAACACAAAACACGATCAACTACTAATTTGTCACATAGTCAAAAATGTGGAATAATTAAAACCAATTCCAACAATGTTAATAAACTCTAGAGCATTTATAAAAAGTCCATCATTCCATTCTCATATACTGTAACAAGTATTTACATATGGGTCCAAAGACCTCAGTCACATCCTACATACAAAAGATATTTCACATGTACATGACATATATTTACAAACATTAGCATACTACCAAAATTTCGTGTTGATACAAGTATATCATCTAGAAAACGCATCCCATACCCGGACTTGAGAGTACAGGGACAACACTAAGACTCTACTACTAACATCCACAACCAACCAACCTTTTGAATCTATTGATCACCGGGTTAGTTCTCTTCCAAAGTGAAACCTCGACCTCGTTGCCCGCGACCACCTAAAAAAATGTGGTGACCCACGGGTGAGACCCAGTCCCAATGAGAGATATAACTATCTCAAACATATATTGATTATAACATATTGATTCACAGTAAATAAACTGAGAAGATACAATAATGAATAAGCAATTTAAGCAGATTGAATAGGTTATGCATACTAAGCCATTAAACAAAATAACTTGACAAGAAGTATAATTACTCAAAGGTCATATGATATCATCTTGTAAACATGGAATAGCATAAAGACAAGTTAAAGACTAATCAAACAATGTGAGATGTATTTAACCATAGTCAGTATACTACAAAGCTTATATCACTTCTTTTATTACATTGCCCTAAGGGATTTGAGAAATACCACTCAAGTCCCAACTGACCACTACTAAGTCGAAATCAATGCCATATAAGATCTAGGAAGAATCAAACTCCTAAGATCTTCTCTGCCCCCGGTCAGTATGGGTCCGCCAAAACGACACATAAGGTCAAGCTGCTAATAGCCTAGTCTGTCCTTGGTATAGGCCACGTCACTAGTGAAAGGAGGAATGTACGCATACCCTACCATCCAAGGTACAACAATAGTTTTCCTCAAATCTCATCATCATATATATATAATCACCGAAACACGACTGCAGCCGTTCTAAAACTGAGGAATAGATATGACCACTGTCATCCTCCCTAATACTTGAATTCAGGATGACAATCACCCCACATACTCATCAGTATGTGCTCCAAGTATCCCTTAGGAATACTCATTTCACTATCTGGCAATTCTGACACTCAGATAGATCTATGGCACATGGCACTACATGATTAGAGTTTCACTTAATTAGTTATGCCAATTGGGTCAATTAAGGCTAAATCATACAGATGGACATTCAAACCCTAATTCTTTTCTAACAAGAGTATATGTATAACAAATTCAAAAGATATAAAATATTTGAGATATAAATCTTAATCACATTACCACATGCTATCATTCATTGCAAATTAATGGACCACACTTATCATCATACTTTTACAAGATATTAATATCTTATCCCAAGTTCCAGGGTTTTAACCCTTATTAGAACATGAAGAGGATTTCACCTCAATCATGGCTTCAAACATTCCCAAAGGTCATTAAGACCATCACATTATTCATCATAAGGTTATCATCATCATTCCATGCCTTAAACAAGGCTCAAAAGATCATTAGCACATATGTGTCCATAGATACTAACATGCCAAGGCACTATGATATTCAAATAGTACTACAATGTGGTTTCAACACAAGAAGATTGTAATTCATTATCACATTAATCATTCAAGACTGATTATATCCAATCAACATCATATAATTACACTACGGTTAGGTATAACAAGCTAGATCACATGGGAGTTACACATCCACTTATTATAGCTATTTATCAAATATAACTATATGATGGCAAAGGTAAGACTAAATTAATGGTATTGAACCATCGAAATATCATCACTAGGACCCAAAAATAATACCATGTGATTTATTCTAATCCATTGGATGTTGAAGCATCCAGTATTATTCATTGGATCAAGTTCATTGTTCAAGGTTATCAATTGAAGTATAGGTCTAAGCCTTATATCAATTGAACCAAGGAACCATTGGTTCAAGGTTTAGTCAAATCGACAATTACATTCGTAACTCATCATATACAGTGATGACCTGATCCACCATTAATTGTGATAATTAGGTAACCATTACTTGTTAGATCAGTAATACATTTAGTTAACGCCATCAAATATTAAGCTAATGTCATCATCGATTGATAACATCATTAGAATACTTAGTAAATGATAATTAAACGTCTAATTGATACAAAACTTGACTTATGGGGGTGACCATAGGTTTTAACCATTAATTTGACACCCTTGTTCATGAACATCAGTCACCAAGATAGAAACACCATTTGTTTTTTAATGGTATGACCACCGATTGTGTGATAGGGAAGAAAATAGCTTGGCAACCCTAATTTGAACCATCAATTGTTTTGTGCTTAGCACCATAGGTTGTTGCTATCAACTTGTCCCAGATCATGTTACACCTTAGAAAGGTCGTAGATATGTTTACCAATTCATATAGAACTGGAACAAAGTAGGGAACACCATAAAAATTCTTAATTCTAAATAAGCATGGTTTCTCTATGCTTAATTCAACACATTAAGGCATAAGCATGAACTAACAAGCTTCTAGTATGCAAAATAAGTGAAGAATGTTATATAACTCACCTCTATAGAGTAGGTAAGATCCCAAATAGAAAGAATCTCGAGCAAATAGGGCAAGAAAACCTTGGATTCAGATCTGAACTTGACCAAATAAGTACTTCTCTCCACAAGGAAGCAAAACCCTAGAAAAAGAAACAAGAAGGATAGAGTTTTGTGTTCTAGAGCCAATTTCACCATGGAACAGCAGGGTTCTGACCTGGAGGAAGGTCTAAGGTAGGAGAAGAGCAAGCAAAATGGAGAATGAAGGAAGAAAACAACTTGCCTTGGTCGAAATCCCTAAATGATGACCTTGGAAACCCTAGGTAGGGCTAGATGGAGCTCTAGGAGACCTTCTTATCCAAAAAGAGGTTGTCTTCTACCTTAGACCAGTTGGTTCCACATATAAACAGACTGTATTCGTTGCTTTAGGTTAGAGGAAAGAGAAAGCAAGCATATTTTCAAATTTGGGCAAAGAAGAGGTAATTATAGCCCATGGATAAGGATAGAAGCAAGCATGAGGTGTAAAAGTAGCTTCCCCATGTTTCTATGTCCTTAAATTATTAAGAATATACAAGCACACACACAAGAAGCTCCCCCACCATCCCTATTTACCTTCTTAGCTTTCCTTTGTCGAATTTCCCAGCCAATCACATAATTCATTAGTTGATAACTACTAAAGGTAGCTCATCCATGAAGGGGTAAACCCTAAAATGCCCTTGAGGAAAACACCTTCAGACCATGGCTAAACGAGGAGCCCCACGGCTAAAAAATATCAATAATGATAATATAACATCTAAGGAACATAATGTATGTGAGAAATTGCAAAGCAAACCCCTCAATTTGGTCAATTGTATAAAATTCCAAAATGTACAGAAAATTGCATAACTTGCTCAAACAGTGTCCAAATTGGACCAAATTTGAAATTTAAGCTTGTCTTATGATTTTGAAACATATCAAAAGGTTATATTATGGTTATAAGTATTCATTTATGTTAATTAAGCTCATTCAACTCATTAAGCAAGTTCAGGGGCCTTACACTAGTGTAGCTACCCAATACATATGAGCTCTATATGGAAAGGGTTACACACACTTATCTGAACCTAGTTATCAAACATCTAGGTTATAACATAGATGCTGAGTCAAACCTTATTCCTATAGAATAACTTTCTAAGTTTATAGGGTTTAAAGTGAAAGGTGAGATTTAGTTTTTATGTTTCACAGTGAGAAATTATTAGGCGTAGCTACTCTTCATGCTCTGATACCAACTGTAACGTCCCCAGATTCTGCCATCTTGGGACATAGAAGGCCTGAGAGGACAAAATAGAAAACATTAATGAATTGTTTTAGAGTGTGTTGCCAAAGTAATTTGCACATATGTGAACATACAATTATAGGCATGCACCATAAATTATCAACATTCAACATGTGTATATTACAAATTGAATTATTACAACATGATTTACAATGACATATTGAAAGGAGATTTTTACATAGGTCTCAACATGTATGCTAGGATCTTAGCATAATAGGTATCATGTTTATGTTCCTTTAAGTTTTGCAGAAGCATACAATACTGTTAAGCATCCAATAATTTATAAACAAATAGATTCATCCTAGGTACATTATATCATTATACAACCATGAAAAACTAGTCTTATACTTAATAAAATCTATGTACCTGAGTCCAGATATTTATATTTATATTCTGGATCATCTACATCTCTGGTCATCACCTGATTAATAGCAATTAATCATCATTAATACAATGTTCAACATTATTACTGATATTTAGATCTAAATTAGGGTTTTGATCAAACCTAGGTTTTACTGACCTAGAACATATTTATGATATTTTTATATTGATCATGAGATCATTATAGGGGTCTGATCCAAATGTCATATTTTTCTGGTGATTGGACTATTTTCTAGAATTAATATGAGGTTTAAAGTATTTAATTATGAATGAATAGGACAAGAGCTAATATTTTAAAATTGTAACTTAATCGGAGTTCATATTTGGTCTCTAAACAACATTAGGGTTCATAAAGAATCTCCTCATATTTAATTTCCAATATATGCTAACTATACCAATAATATAATCTCAAAAAGAAGCATTATCGTCTAAATTAAATATCATCAGTATTTGTGCTTCAACAGCCTTATTAAGGGTACAATAATATAAAGAGCATTTTTCTGAGTCTAGGGGTATTTTTTTTGGAATTTATTGGATAAGGGAGATATTTATTAGGAATTTTTTAAGAATACTGATATTTCTGAGATATAAAATCTATTTACCCTAAGCTGCGGGTCCCACTGCCTGGGTGGCAGTCCTTGGTTGGTCACTGATGGCCAGTCCACATCTTCTGATCGCACTGTACGCCTGCGGTCGGACCGGCCGGTCTGTGATTTACCCGAGGGTGAAGACCCGGTCAATGCCAGGTGACCCTTCACGCACACGATCCCCATTGTCCCGCACACGATACTCCTTCGATGCATTAGCGAGCAAAAGTGAGCACCAGGGATCACCTCAACGATAGAAAAGAGCACCAAGAGCCTTCTTGACACACCCCGTTCTCCCCCAACACACCCTATCTCAGTGCTGAGATCGATAGCATCAAATTGGGGGTCACAGTGGAGCTTACATGCCAGAGTTGGCTTCTGATTTGCGGTTTTGCTATCCGTGCATCTCCTCACTCAAGAAAAGGTTGAGGGAGTGTCGCACCCCTTCCAGGAACAAGAGAGATGTGTTGGTTTGGCAAGGAAAAGGCTCCAGGTCATCTTCTATACATCCGTCTTACCCTACAGAAAACAGGATTAGATAGGCTGCTCGAGGCCATCGCCAGAAAACCCAGGGATTTGGGAGGAAGTCTCGGGTTTAAGGGTTTCTCTCTCCCCTCTTAGAACCTCACACTATGACCTTATCCTCTCCTCCACACTCTAGGACTGGTATTGATGTTTCGTGTGGAGAAAGTGTGAGGAGCGGGTGGTCGTTCTTCTCCTTCAGGACACCTCATCCTGCTAATCCATGACTCATTCATTAGATCACAACAAACCGTGGTTGTTTATTCACTTATAAATATCTAGAAGTGTCACAGAGATCGACGAGGAAGAGAGGAGCCGAGCTATGCCAGCTCACCTGTGCAATCGGGAGATAGGCGATGAAGTCTCCACCATTGGATCCGACGAGGACAGACCAGATTGGGCCACAAGGCCAGGCTACAGGCACCACACAACAGAAACGATGTGTGATATCTGATTGACGCATAGTTAGGTAATAAATGATTAAAAGAGCAAAGTCCAATCAAATTGATATCATTAATGTCCCCATCTTCAAATAGCTATATCTCTTTGTAGGAACAACCAAACATCTTGAAATTTGTAGCATAGGCTCACATTATCCTAAAGTGTCTTCCAACAAAGTTTGAGACTCAAAGTTCATTATTTGGTCTTGCAAATAATTATTCAACCAACCTTAGAAATATGTGTATAAACCTTGAATTCAACTTAAACAATGATCAAATTTTTTTCTACAAGTCCAAAAACACTTGTAATAATCTTGAACAAAAAAAAACACTTGTAATAATCCTAATATACCTCAAGGCTCATCAATTAACCACTCGATTTCATTACGACTACTAAATGGGCCTCTTGCACTCATAAGTACCCAAGTCAATGATTAAGAAGGTATCCATTGTACTTGGAGTCGATTATATCTAATAATCATTCATCACATCAATGCTTACCCTTTTTAAGTGAAGAGTCCAAAGTTGAATAATTAACGCATCAATTTGGTACTAAACATCTACATAACATTCATGGTCTTCAACTTCTATATGGGGCATCTAAACCTAAAATCTGGGGTATCACACCATCATAGTTTTTGTTATCTCCCTAAAGTATATTCCTTATTTCCCATTTACATTTCTTCTCTCCAAATGTTTGCTCCATTTCCTAAAAGTCTTATTATACTTGATGATCAATCAAGTATACACATGTGAAATTTAATTATCTCAGAAATATTCAATTGTTATGAAAAATTCTTTGAATACATCAATCACTTTCTTATTTTGAAAACATTCATAGACACATTTCCTAACATTTAAATAAATGTTGTCACTTAAAAAAATTATGTACGGGATAAGATTCAAAATAATAATTTGAAAATTGAGTATACTTACCATATATATCATGCACATTGCATAAATAAAGTTATATATCCATATTCATATAGTACTCAATATTATGCACACTATAAACTAATTAAATCTAGACCAAGGAACATACAATTTCAAATAATTATTACTTCTTCTTGAGTTTCCGTATGATTGTTCCAAAAAAATATCCATATTTAGATGTGGGTTTTATTATGTATAGTGGAAAGATCCGATTCAAAAATGGTAGTTGGGGCGTTGGAATCATTTCAATAAAAATCTACCTTTTTAGGATTCAAATATATGGATTGTAATTTTACCATGGTATCAAATATATTAATTGTAATTTTACCATTGATTTTATTTTAGCTGTAGTGTGTCTATGAAATGGATAACCTTTGAACATTCCAAATCCACTTTCTAGATAACCCATAGAAGAGAATAAATAAATTTATAGATGAACATAAAAAAGATTTCTAAGCATACATTTTTATGAAAGAAAAATAAAGTCACTATTTATCTTTCCATTATATAATCAGGTTCTGGAAAAAATCTAAACATGTACTTACTTAGAAACCATCACTAAATGTGCTTTTTTTATTGTAAACATTACTTAATATATGATTTTTGACATGTAATATCTAGATACAACACTAAACTATGAAAACACATGGGTAGTAATTCTGGAACTCCCTAGGAGATCTCAATGTATGAGGGGAAAAAGGTGTATGGAGTACAATAGAATAAATCAACACCATAGAGCCCACAACATAAGCATTATATATACAAGAAAAAGAGTTTTCTTGTGATTCGGTTCCCATAAAGAGTACCATTCTATAAGATAAGGAATAGGAAATCATAAATATATATCAATCTATTCAAAAGGAATGAACTAGCTAATTAAAAAAAGACCCAAGTGTCAAATACACCCCATAACTAGTTCTTAGTGGTCGTAGTCATATATTCCTCCTTTAGAGTTCATACATACACCTAAGAGAAATTCAAACAAAGTGGGTATGATTTCCAAATTACAAACTTGATGTGGTGTGTGATATAGCATGGGTAACATAGTTTGTATTAGATAGAATATGACTTGTTTCTCTAGATAGTAAGGCATGATGTTTTAAATCTATAGCTAGTAACATGATGTTTGTTAATTGCATGTGTGTTGGATCATTTGTAAAGCAGTCTGGACCATTATTTTGATCTCATATTTGAACAACAATATTACACCTACTTTGTCTAAGCTACATCCATTTTGGGGTATAAAAGAGTTTTGGTGATTTTGAAGTAGTTCTAAGACAAATAAAGCAATAATTGTTGATCTAGATAAAAGGTAATGATATCAAAGTGTGAATCTATTTTCACATATAAACATCCATATTGGGTCCATCCATCACTCAATCTAACCACTTTAGCCACCTACAACTATCACAATCATGTCTATTGACTAAATTATTAAGATTTATATACCTAACCTTCCTTCCAACTGTCATGCAGACTTACCAACAACTCCTCTCTAGGCTAACTATAAATAGATGTATATTATGGCATGACAATATCAAGACTTGACATGGACCTCCTCTTTAGTGTTAGAATGGATGTTCTCACCAATAGGCTTGACTAATATGACCATTGTAAAAAACCTAATGATATATTCAATATAGAATAAAAATTGGTAAGAGAAACTAGTTTATAAACATATTATGTAGTAACTAGAAAGAATAAGAAGTAGGAACAACACCCCATCTTTTTTTGGGAAGTTCAAGAGGTTATAATTCATCTCACCTTCCTCTTGCAAGCAAACTCATTGAATTGTTACATCCTACATCATATAACTGAAACTAAACTTAGTAGCAATATGACCTTATAATAATCTGGCCTTAGGGCCTCTAAGAACACCCCATCTTTTTCAAACACACACATTATTTAGTGGAAGTCTCATTTCCATTTATTTTCAAGTGGGATCCAAATATTTAAAATCATTTCATAAAATTAAAGTTTTATTCAACCGAAATAAGATGCAAATGCAAGTATCATGCTTCATGTTCTCTAACACAAATACTTAAATTTCTAAGTAAACAATACATGACCCTCATAAAATAAATGATCATCTAAACTACACTTTAGACAATAGTTGGCACCCCACGAGGGGTACAACTCCTAGCTTTTACTTGAGATATAAGTTTCTAGTCTACGCTTCCTAATTATCCTCTTATAGAACATCATGTACTCATCCATATGAAGCTAAATGGTATAGATATAATTGGCATTGAGTAACTTTATATGAAAAAAACATAAAATATACTTTTGGAGAAATAAGAAGTTTTAACATCGCCATTTTTAAGAAATTTTATATAATTTCCTAAGTACATATTATATATGGTCAATTAGATAACAAACATGTCATTTAATTTAATTTGGATTATTATCATGCATTGAGAAATTTTCCAATATGACATAACATGTAAATGAGTTAACACCCAAAATTGAAACATCTAATTATATCGAGATAATTAGTTATTGAAATTTAAATCTTTATCTTGTGCTAATAATATTATTTATTTTAGTCATGTAATTGGAAAAGTACTTCATTAGAATATTCTAGAAACTTTGATCAAAAGGTGGTCAAGATTGGAGATTATTTGGATGACGTTTGATTTGGTAAATAAAATTATAAATATAATGGCAAGGAAATGGCCTTTTTTCCTATTTTTTCTTAGATTTTCACATATTTCCTTGAATTTTGATTTGTTCAAACCCTGAGATCTGGGAATCACCTAACTGACTTGATCCCAGTCGTCACCCCTCTTCTTCAACCTCCATCTAGATGCAGGACTCTTGTTCCTGGTGCGGTCAGGAATGTCCACTCGATAATAATATGTTTCTTAAACAGATTTCCCCATTGAGTTTGGGATAGGGGAAAGATCCATCAAGCCCCTACTTGAGCCCTAGGGATCATCCTACCCTAGATGCCTAAATGTTTTATGTGTCGCCTACCTCTACCATCGTTCTCAGATCTGTATTATCTCTGACCAATTTTGGCGGCTTTACCTTCTCCAAATCACTGTGAACATGACCCCAATCTCCTCTTTAGGTGTGACACCCTAGTATGTCCCTTGGGCAATATCCTTTCCATCTTGTTTAAATCTTCCCTGGAAGAAGCCTCTTATCGTGCTTGGATCACATGAAGTGGCTGGAAAGACTCTTTAGGAGTTGTTGGAGCTTCCCCTACCCCTGGTTGATTGTTTTTAAGGTAATTCTTGAGGACCCATTTTCTTTTGTGTAACTGTTGTCTGAGTGTCGTTGACCATGTCATGTGCTCTATTTTCCCATGCGACTCTTTTGTTGATTTTTTCTTCACCCCACAAAGGTTTTAGTCTCTTTGGAGGGAACAAGTTCCCTTTCTTATCCTCTCCCTTTTCTAGATGCCCTACCTCTATTTGTTTTCTAGCGAGATGAACACACCACCCCTCTTTCACCTAGTTTCGTGCAAGAGGCCCATGACTCTATCATCTCACAAGGAAGCTAATGCTCATCTGGGTTTTCCTCAATCTTAGACCCTTTGCAAGTCACAATATATGATATTGCTCATCCAAAGGATCGAAGGAGAGGACCACCAACATAGATCTTTTCCTTGGCTATGATGTGTTTTTTTTAATCAATCATAGGTACTTGAGTCATGCGGGCTTCTCTCATATCCCTCTCACTGGGTTATTTTTTCATTAAATAGGTTATCTTGCCAGGCCAAATAATCACCAAAACTCTAGAAAATTCTAGAAATAACTCCATTGGCAAGAAAAGCACCAAACGTCAACCACTTCCTCATCAAAATTCATTGATGCTGATGAAACCATAATATTATCCTAGTGTTGGTACTATAATCATTTATTCAAGAAAATGTATATTGGTTACTTCCTTATTAATGAGAATGAAAAACTACTATTGCATATCTTAGGGTTTAGGAAATAATGATCTGAGTTAATACATAAAATAGAAATATCAATCACCAAGATTGAAGATATGTAATTTCCAATACTCATGTCAAGACAATATAAGGTTACCTTATGTCTAAGTATGGATAATGTATGTAATAAGAATACAGAGGTAAAGAATATGTATGTATAACAATGAGATTTCAATCAGAACACTCCCATCTCTTTTGAGAACTCTAACATGAATCCTAATATCTCTGTGGCTACATACAAGGGTTAGTATATGTAAACCATTAATCGAGGCTAAGGAAGGGTCAATGATGTATGAAAAGAAAAAGTGAATATGACAGAATCCCTAATCCTGTCTCATATTATTCATGTATTGAAGAGGGTAAGATAATACATCCTACTAATCACTAGAACAATATTCATGTGTATGATCCTAGTATTTCCTCAAGAGTCAAATACATGAACATAGAAACCCTAATTGAGAACACTAATGACCCTATATGACTTGACCCCAAGAAAAGACATGAAAATTAATATACAATTTGATTTTTTAGGACAAGGTTAGAAGAACAACTTGAAGCGGTATTTTCTTGATAAGACTTGCCTTGTGACAGATAGTGGACCTTGTCCTTGAATTCATATTATATTTGTTAGACTAGTAGTCTAGTTATCCTATTCAGAACAAATCATTAGACATGTAGTCTAATTTTCATAAGTAGAGTACTCCTTATATCACAATAGAATTATTGCCTCAGATAGCTCGTGCTTAGATCTTGTAAATTATCACTTTCAAGATATTATTCTTTTGTACAAGTTCAGAAGTTATCATGCAATTATTAAAATTCAGAATTTAATGATGAGGATTTTTTTTGGTATGTTAATTTTTCTTATCATATAGAATTCAGAGTTTAGTGTACTTTTAGAACATCATAATCAAATAGAGAAACTAGAATTTAGATTTGTCATAATTATATACTAACGGAGATCAATAATTCATAATTCATAATAGAATTATTAGAACCTATGAGGAAAATATCAAAATTTAGCTCCATTTTTAGGTCCTTATTATTATACCAATATATAGAGTTATCTTACAAGTCAATATAGAATTTAGAATATAGAACGCAACAAAAGAATACATACTCCAAAATTTATCTCAGTTACTTGAGATAAATGATTAGATTAGAATTAGAATCAAAATCAGAAATAGAAAGAGAATAGGAAATAATAGAGAATGACACCAGAACATAATTTGATATCCTATAATATATCCTCATAGAATAGAAGTATTGTGGCACACAAAATAGAATGCATGTATGCCATAGGAGGTGCAACACACCAAATAAGGCATTTTGTACCTTACAAGACACCACAATGTCTGTAGAAGGCATTTCATAGCATAGAGGATGAGTTGCACCATAGATGATACTTTGGTGTCAATAGAGGGAACATTGTACAAACAAAGGGTGTGTTGCACCATAGAAGGCACAAAGTATCATAGAAGAGGAATTATTGTATGATTGTCGCCATAGAAAGATAAAAGTCTTGACCTAATAGTTATACATTGTCCATATTTCGATGATGAGTTAACCATTTCATTCATATGTATCTAATATGTCTATTTCATATTGATTTTAGATATTACCTACACAAAAAGGATGAATTCTATCAAGACCTAGTTTGACCAAATAAAAGTCCAAATCAATGCAAATGCATTTTTGTGGAAAATGCCCTAAATCACTTAGGGAAATTTAATAAATCATTTGTATTGATGCTATGACTTGTAATTAAGATGAGAAAAATATAACTAAAAGTGAGTATTTAAGCACTTTTATAGAAATTTCCAAAATTAATCACATGAACTTTTGTCATCCAAGTTTCACTCACATGAAGATCGACCAATGCCTAGGATGGATCCTGGAAATGCCAGGATCAAACAAGTTTCCCAAGACTAACTCAACCAACACCCCTGCACAATAAAATAAATTTAAGTCCTCAGTTGAGTTTCATCCAGGATAAACTTGACCGACAACTCAAATTTGCTTTGTCGCATAGTGATATCGGTCAAATTACCTTTATTGAAACTCGACCGACCGCACTATACAAAATGTGCAAAAAAAGTATATCTAGTCATTGGAGTGTTGCAAAACTCAAAAGTAGAACTGTTATAACACCCATAACGATTAGAATTCATTCCAAATTGCATGTACAGGATAGTAGACACCACCAAATATAAATAGGTTCCCTTAGACTTCATTCCAAGTTTGCTTCTTATGCTCCTATGCTATATTTAGTAGTTTAGTCTTCTAAGAACCCCTTTCTCTCTCTTTCTTACTACAAATTAGCATCAATCCGAGAGATATATATTATTTATGAGAGATCTACTTCATTTTACTCATTGTGAATCTCTCAAACTTCCCTTTCCCAATCCCTTTCTCTCAAGTTATGATGGTGAAAGCTTCTCCTTGGTGATGATGAAGTTTAAGGCTGAAAATCCAAGAGAAGAGGGGGTGATTCCTTCAAGGCAGAAGACTTGCTGCAAGAGGAGATGTCCTTGGTGAAGGTTATTAGCTCATTTCAAATGTGGGTAAGCCCTTGTGGAGGTATAAGACTCTTTGTCTAGGATTGTTAAGTCCTTGTAAGGTGATTGGCTCCTTTGATTCTTAAAAGGAAAGCTAGGTATCCTTGCCCTAGAAAAGTAAGGTCATATTGTATTTCTTATAGTGGAATATAAGAAGTGTATAATGGTTGAAAATCCTAGAGGTTGAACTCTATATGTAGTGTATGTAAACTCTCCTAGTTTGGAGTTTTTAACCACTATACATATCTTGTTTTCTTGATCTTATCAATCTCTCTCATCATTTCTATGTATGTTTCGTTGCACTCAAATTCCATATAAGAAACCTTATCTCTTGATATAATTTAAAAGTCTAATCAATTTGGTTTATGTATTATAGCTTTATTCAACCAACCTATAGCCCACTGATCCAACAAAAACATGTAAATAAAATATGTTCGATTCAGTACAGATTCATAGTTTTCATAATGCAATTTTTTTTTCCATTTCTTAGAATTTAATGCCGCTTAATCTCACCTAGGTTTCCTTTGTGTATGGTTGGGGACAAGATGTATGTAGGTACTAATATTCAAGAATATTGTTCAATATAGAGGACACATCTATATTTATAAAGATGTTTTCTTTGTGGGGACCATCAACACAATCCTAGATATTAAGATAGGGTACATGCTTTTGCATCATGTATTTAAAATTACTTATAAATTTTGATGTAATTGAATTTCTTTTTTAACAATTTATGAGAATATTTTCTATACACTAGTCTTTTTTGGTTTCTTTCTATTCTTTTTGTGGTTATATCAAGTTAGTAACATCCCAAGTTGAAGTAAAATTAGCTTCCATGCATGTGATATGAAAATTGGGGTGTTAAAATATGGTCACAGATCAATAATGTAGATTGCTGCCAGGTAAATTTTCATATATGTTGGTATATGTTTCCCATTAGTAGCCAAGTATAAATAGAGTATATATTTACTAACCCCAATTACCAATGAAGTGAGTGAAAGATAATAGAATCCAAGGTAGAGGTTTGGTTAGAATATAGAAGCGGAGATATGAATTACGGATATGTGTGTCGATGCCATAGACTTTTCTTTTAACTCTATATATGACCATAGCCTTACTTCTCTTTTCCTACATGTTTGTGGTATGGGACACAAGGTTATGGGGTTTTTTGGAGGGGATGTTATGTGTATAATGTTGGTTGTTTATTACACTAAAGAGTTTCAATCTTAAGAAAGATCTTTTACTCAACTAACCAATTCCTGCAAGTATATGGAAGTAGTTGTAGTTGAGATTGAACACAAGGAGCTTGGTAATCAATCAAATGCAATAGCAATAAGGTTCAACAATCTATACCATTTTAAAGAAGTGATTTGGTTGGTTAAGATAAAATTTAAGAATTAAGTAAAATAATAAATGGGTTACTAAAGGAGGTTAAATTCAGATATGGAAGTATCTTGGATTTTGGATTTTACCCACATATCATAGCATAAAATAGGAGCTTGAAATTTAAACATACTAAGCACTTGTTTTAAAGGAGAGTTGTATGTTGCACTTCACCTCTTGGTGCAAGTACAACGATCCTAACTCAAAACAACATTCTCATGTATGAATTTCATTTTGGATCACAAACCTACTCCTCAACTCCATAATTTCCACTCTCATGGTAAAGAAGGAGTTGCCAAGAGAGTACCTCCTTACTCTCCTACCTATCTTATCAGATCAAGCAAGAAAGCATTTAGTACGAAATTATCATGTTCCATACATGCTATGACATGGGATCTACTCTCCCATGTCCAAGAAAAGGAATCTACTCGTCCATGATGATGTACAATAGAAAATATACAAAAATTTCAGAGTTCAACATGATTTATAGAAGGAAAAGCTAAGAGAACCAAATCTGTAACCCAAGAAGAGTAGAATTCCATCTTGGGGACGGAATTCCACTCCTACAGCTGCTGAAAACTGGACAAACTTCCCTCCCGAGAAGTCTTGTGGAGTGAAGAAGCTCTACTACGCCTCCATAGAAGAAAATGGAGAAGAAGAAAAGAATAGAAGAAGAATGGGGGTTCTTTGGCAAAAAACCCACCTTCTTCCACCCCAAAATCTCCCTCCTTGCTCTAGCCTTGATCTTGGTGGAAAGACTTTCAAATTATGACCAACGATAACCGCTCCATAGGGTGGTCTTGTCTTTAAAATGAGCAGAGTCATATTTTAAAAATTGTTGAGAGTGACAGACACACGACATGTCTTTCTTGGGACACGTCGTGTCTGGTCTCTAATAGTTGTTCTGAGTGTAAAGCACACGACGTGTCTGAATTAATACACACCGTTTACGTTACCAGAAAGGAAAGATTCGGTTCTAAATTCCCAAGTACACATTGTGTCTATAGCGAACACGCCGTGTAATTTCCTCAGCGTCTGAAGTATATGGCCAACTGGAAATGCACACGCCATTTCTTAAATAAGACACGTCGTGTGCTTGTTGTTTCAGCAAAATTAGAAATAATAACGTATGCAAGGCTTGGAGAAGTCCTGATGATGATGAATTTGAGTTGGGCTATCTCCAATTTTATCCTTTTGAAGCATATCTACAATACACATCATGTGATAAGCAAAACAACAAAAGATGGAAAGAATAATATGAATAGAGGCTAAATGAGAACAAAATGAACTGAATATGTGTGTGTAATCATGTGAAAAGATGATGTGGAAATCACCCAAAAAATCTCCCTAAGTTTGAACCATTGCTTGTCCTCAAGCAAAAAGAGCATGACCACACAAATGAAAGAATATTCAAGCTCATGCATGGATTAAATGAAATGAAGATATGCAATAAACTCAACCAACCATGTCAATTAGGTTTATTTTCATAGCCATCATCTCAATTTAAACATCCAAGATAGAGAAGCTTTAGTTCAGAAATGGTGGTTACAAATAAAGCAAAACAATCAACTAAACAACCCTAAACATGATTTGGATAATCAAGCCAAACAACTAGTGAATGTACAATACAAATTTTTCAGCTATTATGGATGTAAATGATGAAATCTTAGCTAACTTTAACAATCACAATTGAGCTCTCTTCTAAAAAAGATATGACAATTGATTTTTGGGATTCCGACACTCAGAAACTAATTTAGGCTTACGCGCACGTGGAGTGCCAGTTGGGGTGTTATTTTTACCCTCTTTAGATTTCATACCACCTAACCATCATTACCAAATCAGACTCACACTAGGCTAGCATGATATGTGGGTTGTTTGCCATCTTTTATTGGGTAAAGTGAGAAAATGATAAAATAGATTTTTGCACGACACAAGAGAGTCAAATAGAAAGTTAACATAACAAGATTACATTCATTATTTTGCAAAATTTTCATTGGAAAATTAATTGTAGATGTACTAAGGGTTTGGCAAGAGTATCCCGTATTCTAAATACTATTATAGAGTTGATTTATTTGTTAAAACTTGAGACTGTTACATGTATTTAACAATCAAAGATGTAAAAATTGAGAGTTCAAGCTACAATTACAAACCAAGATCATGTACATGGGGAATTTCATTTTCCATTTGATTCATGCATTCTCTTTACTAATTCTTTCATATGGCAAAAAGAAGTACAAAGGACGAGATGGTTCAAGCATACAAGGTACAAGAGTTCATTCCATCACAATGGCCTCATTTCATATTAAACTTGCCATGAAGGGAAATACAGAACATGAAACAAGATGAAATAAAAGACTAAAATAGAAAATTGACATGATTAACAAAAGCAAATGACAAAAGCAAATGAAAACAAAACCACATTACGGGCCAGTTGCACCCCTCCTAAGCTTGAAATCTGCACTATCCTCACTGCATCAATCAAACTCATGGAGGTAACAACTGAATACTTGTCATGGGTAGAATAAAAAAGAGGGGCCAGTGCCCCCATGGTCTGGTAGAAAGAACTGGCTGACAAAATCATCTTCCGAAACATCCATCGGTGTGGGTTGTGAGACATATTGGGGATGCTGAGGTGGCGGAGGCTGATACGGCTGTGGGATGTTGTAGTGGCCCTGTGAAATGTGCCATGAATCCATGTGGTGAACCATGTCATGCATTGCAGTATACTACGTACGCAACTGATCTATGCGTCCGTCGATGTGATCAAACTGCTGCTCCACATAGGCATACACATGACTGACATCAAGCATCGCCCAGGAGTACTCCGTCTGAGTGCTAGTGGAGAAGAAGTGGGTGTTGCAGTATCATCAGTAGCTCTAGTTGCATCAACTTCTTCATCGGTGTTCAACACAACCTTCCAGTTATCATTGTTCTCCAAAGTGATGTGCTCAAGATCTGGAATGTCAATGTATTGATCATCATTGAAGAATTGTCGAAACTTGGTGTCACTGTTGGCAACTCTTGAGAGTAACCCTACAGAAAGAAGGTACTAGATGTCTACTAGGTTTCTACCTGGTGCAGCCTCAAGCCCTGTCAGATCAACATCAAGCTTCTGTGCAATCAGAGTAATCAAACCACCACACATGATGTCACCAGCATCCCTTTTCTTCACCTTCTTAATGTCTAGGAAATGTGTAAGAATATAATAAGTGGCATTAATCAGTTTCTCATACATCATTCCCCATAAGAAGAAAAGATCTTGCTTTCCAACAACCCCCTAGGTTTCTTTCTTGGCAAACACTTTGGTACTAAGAAGGCGGTGTATGTACCAAAAAATAGGGTTATGGATAGAGAATGCACTGGCTTGCTTTTCCTCATGGTGTTCCTCATTAGATATGTCAAACCAAAACTCGTCGCTATGAAAAATAGGCGGGTAACTAATCACGCCGTTATAATGGCACTCCAACAACTCACAAAAATGCCTAAAAGTGAGCTTAAAAGCATGACCCAAAATCCTAAAATGAATGATACCATAGGGCTCCGACTTCTTTTTTGGGTCTTCCTCTATGATAAGCATTGTCAATAATTCATAGACTAGGCGGGGGTAAGTATTTGATTCCATACGATAGATATAGCTTATCCCTAAGTCTTGTAGGAGCATGTGAAATTCATCATTGAAGCCCAGAGTCATCAATGTCTACTCACAAGCAAATCGAGTTGAAAGTACCCTCCTTGCAATAAGGAACTGGTACGTCGGGTCTTCTTCAGGGGTGACCCAAAACTGAGTGGTAGAGATGTACGTCGGTGCTTGGGAGGAGCCATGCTTACAGTTGCTGGTTTGCTTGAAAGGTGTCATTTTTCTGCTAACTGACTAACACACGTCATGTGCTGGGACGGACACGTCGTGTGGCTGAGGCAGAACTTCGACTGAAGCAGCGATGCACACGACATGTGCAAAGGCACACACGGCGTGTGTCTGGAGATCTACTGCAATCTACAGATGGGGACAACAATTGTTTGGAGAAGATTAGAAGGAGATCGACGATGGTGCTTGGATGTCTTTCTTGGTGTCAGACCTTGTGTGGTCTAGGATATCCATGACACTTCTTCTTAGCATCGATGAAGGTGCTTGGAGAGGAGGATGGTGGGGCCTTTGCTCACGTTCACGGTGGGAAATTGGTGGCATGAGCACGGAGAAGATGATGGTGGTGGATCTTGAAGAAGATAATGGGTTCCGACTACTGCTTGGAGAGGATGATGGAAACCGCAAGGTTTTTGGTGAGAGCACCACCTTCGTGCTAGGACACATGGACGAGGTTGAAGAAGATCCGCTTGAGCTCGAAGAAGACACACCGTGAGCAAGGGAACACGGCGGCGGCTCAAGGTTGAGGAAGATGCACCCAAAAAACTTGGCGGTGGCTGCTATGTGTGCTAGGGCACATGACGACAAGGAGACAGAGGGCTAGGGCACATGGCAACTTCTGAGGTCTCACACGGCTCGAATGAAGGCGTGAGTGAGAGGGGTGACCATGTGCTAGGTTAAGAACCCACATTTTCGACAAAAGACACGATGTGTACAAATAAAGACACGTCGTGTGTCTCATCTAAACTCCCTTTCTGTGATAAAAGACACATCGTGTTTCAGAAATTACATGACGTGTACTAATCCAAAAATTCAAAATGCCCATTTTCATTGATACACGACGTGTTCAAATAAAGACACGTCGTGCTCTTTTTCCAGATAACTTATTCTTTTCTTTTTATTGTGGTACACGTCGTGTCTATATAAAAACATGTCATGTTTGTATTCTAGACTTATTATTCCTCCCTTTCTTCTTTGGGGCACATTGTGTCTAAATTAGGACACGACGTATACCTTTCTAGGTCGAGGAAAACTTTGTATCTTCTAGATAGTGACACGACGTGTATTTTTCAGACATGTCATGTACCTGGAGATATAACTTGTCTATTGTATTTCTGGATGTAGTGACACACCGTATCTTCTATAGTTTCTACAGAAAATAGCTTCTCGTCAGCATAGAACTAATAATTGATATGGCAATAGAATTATCTAAATTATTACATTCATCCATGACAAACTTATTTATGAAACTAAAGAGTGTTCTTGACTCAAATAACTTGAAAAGAAATCTATCCTAATGTAGGTTCAACTCCCATGAGGTCCTCCATTTAGAGTCCAGAGTGAGACTCTTCAATTTGTCCATCATGCATCCTGAAGGGAGCAAGAGGCTCCCTTGTGAACTTTATCTCCCGAGGTATATAGCTTGCAACGTTGACCATTTACTTTGAAAGCACCATCCTTGCCTTATAACTCAACAGCTCCATATGGAAATATTTTTAATACAAGGAAAGGGTCGGACCACTTGGACTTTAGTTTTCTAAGGAATAGCTTGAGTCTTGAGTTGAACAACAACACTTTGTCTCCTTATTTGAAGTCTTTCCTCCTAATTCTTTTGTCATGCCAAACCTTTGTTCTTTCTTTGTAGAGCTGTGCATTTTCATATGCAACAAGCCCGAGTTCTTCCAGTTCTTGTAGCTACAATAGATGCTTTTCACCAGCCTTCTTCATGTTGAAATTTAAGAACTTGATAGCCCAAAGAGCACGATGTTCTAGCTCCAACAGAAGATGACAAAATTTACCATATATCCACTTAAATGGAGTTGTGCCTATGATGGTTTTATAACCTGTCTGGTATGCCCATAAGGCATTGTCTATCTTCAATGCCCAATCCTTCCTTGAGCTAGACATTGTCTTTTTAGAATGTTTTTCATCTGCCAGTTGGAGACCTCTACTTGCCCAAAAGTTTGAGGATGGTAGGTCGTAGATACTTTATGAGTAACTCCATACTTAGAAGGTTATTGAATTTCTTCTCAACAAAATGTGTTCCTTCATCGGATATTACAACTCTAGGAACTCCAAACTGAGGGAAAATGGTTTTTTGAAATAGCTTGACTACAGATTTTGCATCCAGTGCTTGGGTTGGGATGGCCTCAACCCACTTAGAGATGTACTCACAAGAAACAATGTAATGATCACATTTGTGCTTAATTGGTAAACTAGGGTTTACCTAAATGATTACATGCTTGATTAGACTGAACATCATTTAGACTTGATTAATGATAGTAGATCAATTGTGATGTTTCAAACCTAAGAAGAAACTCTAACTATGATTTTAGTTTGAAGAATTAGCGTTTGAGAAATGTAAACCCTAATTGGGTGAAATTAGGGTTTTCACCAAATATGCCCATGTTGGAGAGGAATGAGAGAGGTATGCAAAGGAGAATGCAAATGGTAGTTGAAGGCTAGGATAGCACGGTCGTGGTGGGTCTTTAGTGGCACGGGCATTCTAGGCCACACGACCATTTTGAAAGAATTGAACTATGATCAACTTTTTTTAGGAAGTCAGAGGGTATTTTATTCACCTCGCCCCTCTCATGCAAGCTAAACCAACAAGAACATTACAAACAGAGTTTCTAGAAATAGAAATAAACTTAGTAGTACAACTACCATTACATGAATCTGTGTTGATAATATCAACAAGATAACTAGGTGGACTCCTATAGTAATAAGAGCCACAATTTTTCTTAATATGAAACTTTGCCAACTGGTCTGCAACCTTATTCCCCTCTCTTTTAATGTGCGAGCAGACCCACCCCAGTTTGAACCTCTTTCTTGTAGCTGTTACCCATCTGGTCAGCTTCGGGTAGCCTGAGACTTTGCCTACCATAGCCTCCATGGCGATCAAAGAGTCAGTTTCAAAGAAGATCTTATCGCAGTTCAGACCCTGCCCAACTTCAATAGCTAGTATCACACTCACTGATGTTTGCAGATAACCTCGAGCTACGCCTGCGTATGTTTGGTGGATCTGGTGGTTTACTTTTTCCCTTCCTCTTCGTGTTTAGATTATTACTAGTACCAGTTCTCTGAGGAAGGAGAGCTTTCTCCTTTTCACGTGTTCCTTTCCTTGGCTTATCTTTCTTCAGTCTTGTCGAAATGGTGATCTTTTCTGCCTCCTCGCCCACTCTAGCATCCCCCATATCCATCTCCTTCTCCATGAATATGTCCTCATCCTCGACAATAACCACTTCATCTACCTCAAGATTAACTGCGACGTGGTTCTCTTTTCCTTGAGTTGCATCAGTGACCTTTGACGGTGTATCACTCACTGCAGTGTCCTGGTAAGTTGTGTCCCCAAACACCGTTATGCTGCTCTCCTGTGTGGTTCTTTTCTCTTGCACTTTCTTTTTCCTCCACACCTTCGTTTGCCTACCCTGCTCCACTTTAGCATAGCCATGCTAAAATCTGATGAAAACAATGCACCACGGCCATGGTACTTTAGCACAGCCATGCTGGATCCATTTTAGCACGATCGTGGCAGCTAGCACGACCGTTCTGGGGCATTTTCTCTTCAACTGACTTTTTTTGTAGAATTATGGATAGCATTGCACTGTTCTATTTTTATTTATTTATTGGTAACTCTGAATGATCTAGAATTTGAACTAAAGATGTATATGTCAATTACACACTAAATTCTAAATTATCATAATTTTTGGAAAAGTTTTGATCTCTGAAATATATGAATTACAAAAACCTTTTTATGATAGAAAAATCTACTGAAATAAGAAAAGTTTAGTGAGGGGTCAAAGTGCAATTGACCCAAGTAGATCAATTGCTCTATATTGTCAACCTAACACACTATCAGATCTCATAATTCATAATCCATTCCAGAGAAACAAAATCCTAGAGAGAGAGGGAGAGTTAGGGTTTGATAGGAGAAATCGATGGAGATGTTGATCTAGGGTTTTGCAGTCCGAGGAATGATGAAATCATGTAAGTTTATTTTCTTTGGATATAGTTTCATGGTGAATCTTCTCTCACATGTCAATATTCCGTCCCTCCTCTAATTTGATCCAAAATGGCATCAAAACTTCCCCTTTTCTCACTCTTTCTTCATAATCCCTCATTTTAGGGTTTCCGAGTTGAAAGGAAGAAGAATCAGGTGAATTGATAGGGATTTGATATGGATTTGAGATTTTCAGATATTAGCTACGCTTTAAGGTGTTTTCACACCTTAGGGTGAGTGGAAACTTCCTTCAAACTGTATATTGCATGAAAATTGATTAATTCATCCATAATCTTTAATTGCTAGTATGCGACTACAAATCTTGAATTGTCTATTTGTTGTAAGTTGTTGTAAAATGATATAAAATGGATTCTTCCCCTATTTGGATGAATTTTAGATGATAAAATCATATTAGAAATGTATACAATACATCCTAATGAGAATTCCCTAAGTATTCACAGAGGTTATAAGAATAAACTAAAATATAGAGAAGTTGTCTATGACTAAAATTTGTTGTATAAGTAAGTAGAGAAAGTTACTTATCTAGACCCCCTTGGTTTTAAATGATTGTTTATCTGAATGTGTAGTACATATATGTCAAACACTATCTTGGATTTTATGTGATGTGAATAGTGTTTGCTTGATATCTTCGTAAAGAGGGTGAAGCCCTATATGAGTGGAAAGTTAGACATTTGTGAATAAATATGGTGAAATCTATTTGAAGTGTTTTTCTTGGCATCATAGACTCTATTTATGCAATGTTATTCTTGATTCATAATATCTCAATGAATGGCATGGAAAAACCCTAATTTAGCTAAATTTGAGGATTTCATACATATGTTGATTGTATATGACTTGTTTAAAGCAATCTATATTTAGTGGATGTTTATGACATATTAAATCCTTATGAGAGCCAAGTGATAAGTGAATGAGGTAAATGAAACCCTAAGGCTAGGGTGTTTAATGAATCAAGTATGATGATATCAATGTTCTCAGTATGAGATGTGGTGATGCTTAATAGTTCAATTGCATAGAGATACCCGAATCAAGTATGAGTAAGAGAAATGTACAATCTAGTAAGAGTCTTCCAAGATTAGTGAAATAATATATTTAAGGGCCTTGACACCGTAGAATCCCTATGAGAGGTCTGCGCCTTAGGGATGAAATGACCTACTCTGGTGGTACGTCCAGTATACGGGGGTCGGAACGCACCCACAGAGCGTGCGGGGAGACGAAGCCCTTGAGGAAGTCTCCTAAGAGAAGATAGGTTATCCAACATGAACTGGAAGTCCCAGTGGTAACCCAGAGGTACCCACAGAGCGTACCAAGTTGAGTCCCACAAAGCGTCTCAGACCCTCTTCCTGTGTACTCAGCCTAGAGGAGGAGTGCAGTTTACAACACCATAGGAGTGTCGAGGCCAGAGAGCTAGTTTTCCTGTTGCAGACCAGGGCAACAATCAAACTTAGCTATCCCGAGGTTTCGACTAAGTCTTGTATGGTGGGATTGTAGTTCACTATGAGTCTTCATATGTAGAGTACACTGCATATGATCAAGGCATAATTAAATGAATGAGAGTTCAAACAAGTGTGTATAATTATTCAATCATTCTTTGTATGTTTCTGAATTATTAGTCCTCTTTATCATCAATCAAGCATTTCATATATTGATTCACTCTTATAGATATTTAGAGTATCCTTCCATATTTATGATTGTCAATTATTAGACTCTTTAAAGCTTACTATTGTTATAATTGATATCAATTGCTCAAAAGTATATTTATAATTATATTAGTGCTTTAGACTATTTCTGTGAAGTACCCATTCACTAAGCGAGTAGGCTCTGTGACGTCCCCGGATTTTCTAAAACTTAATCTGATGTGTGACGTCCAAATTGAAACCCTCACCTCAGCGAGAATCCCAATTTGAGCACCACACACTAGGCTAAGAAGAAGAAAATCAGAGGAAGTCATAAGGAAACAATCAGTAGCACATGTACATGAACAATAATAAAACCATACACACATGTTCACCATTCAACATATAATTACAACATGAATTGTTACAACATTTGATATTACATATTGAACAACAAACTTCTAACATATACATGTACTACCACTAGACTACAGGATCTTAAGACAACAGGTCCACATGTACATCAGCTCGCCACACAACTCTCAACTATCCTGGATCTTCAAGAGAATAACCATAACCTATACAAAAGATTACATGCGGTACAGGTCAGCACAATATTTCATGAATATTGTACTGAGTACGCCTACATGTCTTTTATTTACCTCTCATCATATCTTGGCAATAAGATAAAACTAATACTTGGCAATTATAAAGAAATATAAGAAAATCATATACTTGCATGAATATGTTCATTAACAAAAGAGAACACATATTTCAAGCTTATTTCCATCATATATCTCGTGCATCTGCCCCTAGGGCTTTGATGTATTTAGGCCTTGTCATATAAATCGTACATTTACCCCTAGGGCTTTGATGTTACATCTGCCCCTAGGGCTATGATGTTTGTCAATGCACTGTACTACCAAAGAGTTTAGTGCTATCATATGATGGATCAGAATATTTTATGTTTCATGTGTTCATAGCAATAAGTATGGAAAATCATGCAACATATCATACAAGAACAATCATTTCAATCAATACCATATGCCAAGTCTTTACTACCATATAACACAAGCATATTGTATAATAAGCCAAGTAAGAGGTAATGGCGTACCTTCCAAAGAGATATCCTAATCATCACATATACTCCTGATGTCAACTATAACTTGGTCAAACCTGATCAAGACAAGTCCATATACTATCATCAGGTTCTTATCATCTTGCATCTCATCTTAACCCTAATTATGTTCATTAGGGTTTAACTTATCTCATTAGGATATTCTCATCATTACTTGTATTCTTGTCTTATATTTATCTTACTGATGTCATATTCTAGACCATAGTTCATCAACTAGATATAGTCATGTGTCACATTATTACGTGGACATATTTAACATTATGTAACTTTCATTAACCATATTAGGGTTACATCACATGTATTAAGAGTGCTCTTCATATAACATGAATTAGGTGCATCATAATGGTCTCATAATTAAAACTGAGGTTCGACATACGAATATGAGCTTACTCCGTAAATTTGATCATTTATTAAGCATGTTTGTATTTATTGCACTTTATTTAGGTTTATTAGCCCTAAATAGACATTCTAAACAAATTACATGATTTCGTGCATAAACATCATGATTACTGACATCCTATGGATTATACATACCGTTTAGGAGTTACTAACACATTCTCATAATTTTAGGCCAACGTTTGATATTTATTATCCATGAAACAAGTATTTCACAACTTACACAATATTCCTAACATTGGTGCATCAAAACATTTATTTTATGGTACCTTTTATTCTACTCATTTTGCTGAGAATTTGGATACTTTGTTTGTATTTTTCTGATTCTAGAGCTAATTACTAGGAATTTTACAAGATCTGAACATTTATTGAACATTTACCTTTTCCGGCAAATCATGTTTCGCCACGTGGCCAGTGAGAGGCACAACTCCTCCTCCTCCTGGCCTGTGCTTATCCGGCGGTTTGTTTTGGGATTTGGTTGGCTTAGTTCTGATCTGAGTGAACCAGGACTAGACCGGTCTCCATCTTTCATTTTCCATCTCAGCGCCAGGCGCCGCTAGGTCTCTGTCCCGGTCCGTGAACTGCCGCCGCCACCAAGGGATCCAGTCTCTGACCTGCTCCAGATCACTACCCCAATGCGAGCCACACTCCTGGCCGCCGTCATAGACCTCCACCTCCTTCGCAATGCGATCTGGCATCCGCGAGAGTCCGTCCACTGCGCTCTGCATCTCACATCCACAGAGCGCCACCACAGCTACTGCCCCCAGTCTCTCTCTCAACCGCCGCTGTGGTTGCTCGAGGAGCACCAGTGGCGGCTGGAGCTAGGGATCCATAGAGCTCCTATGTAACTGCCTCTGCAAGTTCCATCTCTACATTGGAGCATTGGACTGATCAAGGTCTTGGTGGTGCTCCTATGCGCCTGCCGCTACTCTCTCTCCTCTCCTGATGCTCGCGCTGCGCTTCAAGCGTCATTGAGGGGAGACTCCGGTGAGGTCTGGGTGCTACCTAATACTTGGACCTTCGTGCGGCTAGGTTGGGTAACAACTTCTCCTCCTCGTGACGTACCTCTCGATCACCCTCTACCTTTCTTCCGCACCACTTACAAGAAGAACCTGGAGGAAGTAGAAGAATGGGGAAGGTGAAGCTACTCGTTCCTATGGTACATTTGCCTAAAGTTCCAACTTCACTGAATGCTAAGAAACCAACCCCCACGATCAGCTATACGTCTAGGCCCATGCTTAGCGGTCGTGGCTGCGTGGTGGGTTGTGCTTTCATGCACAAGCGGTTCCAAGAAAGGATATCATGCGTTGTTCGATCAATCCAATCCAAAGGTTGCAACATGCCAGACCTGTGGCATCTCCATCTCAACGCTCTATTCACTGGATCAAGACTATGCACTATAGATCTTGTGCACGCAGCCAAAACATAACACATGAGCGTGACATCAAGATCATGAAAAAAGAATTAGATAAGGTTAAACCTTGGTCCATCATATACCGATATACATATTGATTCAACAAATTTGACCAACAATACTCCCTTGTAAGAACCTCAAAAAGAATCCACCAAATTTTAGCCATAGATTCCTCACTACTCAAGGTACCTTGTACACGAATTTGGTGCCAAAACTCAAGTGTTATACCATTCAATTAATTTCCTCAAATAGGCATAACTTATGGATCCAAATCATTATACAAACCTCAGTCAACACTTTACAAAAACACTTGGGATTCTCAAAACAACTCAACATGCATGACTTCACTTGTGTCATTGGACATTTTAGCATTCTAAAAGTCCACTCCATCACAGGCTCACTCCTCTACTCATAATTTTTAGGGATTTCACATGGACTTGAAGAAGGTCATTGCACCAGAGTAGATCTTCCATAAGAGTTAAGTCTGAGTATAGTTAAGTTCAGTCAGTCCCTGTCACTCTAGGTCCTTGTATATATGTGAGAGAGTTGTAAATTATGTTTTGTATGTTTTTTCCTTAATAAGAAAGAATGCAAATGATTGTCATGTCATATGTACATGAAAGTGTGAGAAACATAATGAATGTATGGATGTGTATAATTAATGCTGGGATTACATTAGAGAAATAAAAGTTTAATTCTCGTGTAAAGTTAGTTTTTGTGGTTCAATACAAGAAAACAAAGAGTTTGAAAAAGAAAAAAAAAGTTAAGGGTGATCTTTGTATTATGTTAAATCCTCAATTTATGCCCTAATCTCATGATCAATGGAAATTGTGAGATCGCGGTGTAACAAACTAGGATATATTGATAACCACAAGAAGATGGGAATGGTCCCATGTAATCAACTCCTCATACATCAAATACCTCAATCTCAAAGATAGAGTTAAGAGGCATGTCATCACGTCTAGATATTCCTTTGGTCCTATGGCATTTATCACAAGCTTTGACAAACAAATTGACATCTTTAAAAAATGTTGGCCAATAAAAACCGTCCTGGAGAATCTTTATTGTAGTCTTCTCTCCTCCAAAGTGACCTCCGTATGGAGAGGCATGGCATTCAAAAATAATAGTAGCAAACTCTTCTTCAGCAACACACCTCCGAATGAGGCCATCACTCCCATGTTTGAACAACAAGGGGTTGTCCCAATAGTAGAACTTTACATCATGGAAGAATTTCTTCTTCTAATGGTATGTCAAATCTGGTGGTAGTTTTCCCGTAGTAAGAAAATTTACGATGTCCACAAACCATGGTGCTTGTGTGGACGATAATGCATAAAGCTTCTCAATAGGCAAATGGTCCTCAATAGGCAACAAGTGTCCAACATCTGTAGTTAACCTAGAAATATGATCGGCAACATTGTTCTCTATCCCCTTCTTATCCCGGATTTTAAGATCAAACTCTTGTAGAAGCAGTATCCAGCGGATGAGATGAGGTTTTGCATCTTTCTTATTGAGCAAATACTTTATGGCAGAATGATCTGTATATACGATTACCTTAGATCCTACCAAGTACTATCAGAATTTTTCAAAGGCGTACACTATAGCAATCATCTCCTTCTCGGTGGTTGTATTATTGATGTGTGCTTCATCTAGGGTCTTTCTTGCATAGTGTATGGCATTAAGCTTCTTATCTATCCACTATCCCAGAACTACCCCCCATTGCATAGTCTCTTGTGTCACACATCAATTCAAATGGAGCATTCTAGTTTGGTGGTTGAATGATTGGTGCAGAAATAAGAGCTTCCTTGAGCTTGGTGAAAGCTTTACGGAAGTCATCATTGAATATGAATTAATCATCCTTTGCAAGTAAAGAACATTATGGCTTTGTAATTTTGGAGAAGTCTTTAATGAATCTTCTATAGAACCCTACATGACCGTGGAAACTACGGATGTCCTTGACTAAAGAAGGAGTAGACATCTTCACAATAGCTTCCACCTTGTCCTTGCCAACCTCAATACCCTTGTTAGATACAACATGGCCTAATACTACACCAGATTGTACCATGAAATGGCACTTTTCCCAGTTTAGTACTAGGTTAACCTCTTTGTAGAGGGCTAAGACGAAAGACAAGTTGCATAGGCATTGATCAAATGAATCTCCATAAATGCTAAAATCATCCATGAAAATTCCCAGTATGTTTTCAATGGAATCAGAAAAAATAGCCATCATGCATCGCTAGAACGTCACAGGAGCATTGTAAAGACCAAAGGGCATGCGACAATAATCATAAGTTCCATATGTGCATGTAAAAGTGGTTTTCTCTTGGTCAGAAGGGTAGATAGGAATCTGGAAAAACCTAGAACACCCGTCCAAATAATCAAAATAGGAATGTTTTGCAAGATGTTCAAGCATCAAGTCGATAAATGACAACAGAAAATGATCCTTGCAAGTCGCTTTTTTCAAACGCCGGTAATCAATACACATATGCCAATCTATGACTATACGTGTTTATATCAACTCATCATTATCTCCCTTGATGACAGTTGCACCCCCTTCTTAGGTACCACATGAATGGAACTAACCCAAGGGTTGTCACTTATAGGATAAATGATATCGACATCAACCAACTTAAAGATTTCCTCAAGCATATTTTGATTTAAACGTCTAGGTGGTTCAATGGTGGGTTTAGCATCATCCTCCATGTTTATTCTATGCATGCAAATGGAGGGATGAATGCCTTTCAAATCATTGATAGAGTAACCTATGACATATTTGTATAAGTGTAATTTGGCAAGCAATTTATTTTCTTGTTCATTAGTTAACTCATCATTAATTATGACGGGAGAAGTAGAGTCAGAGTTCAGGAATGCATACCTCATCCCTGGTGGAAGGGCTTTAATTTCTACCTTTCTCCCAACTACATTTTCTTTGGCTTTGTCATCAACAAGTGGAGTGTATTTTTCAATAGCATCTGATTGAGCAATAGAAAACACCATAAAATTTTCAGATTCATTGTTTATACCTTCATCATCATCATAGTAGTTTAGTATCAAATCAGCAACATCATGATCTTCTTCTAAAATGGAATCAATAGAGTCCATAAAGTAGATTTCTTCTATACGTGAAGGTTCTTTCATGGCATCATATATAGAAAACTCCATGGCTTCCTTGCCAACTCGGAGTGTGAGTTTGCCTTCTCGAACATCAACAAGGCATCCAATAGTTCTCAAGAAAGGTCTCCCAAAAAGAATGGGATTGGAAGGAACTTCTACCATATCTAACACAACAAAATCACATGGAATATAGAGTTTACCAATATGCACTAGCACATCTTCTACAATACCTTTGGGATATTTGATGGAATGATCGGCCAGTTTGATGGCCATCTTTATAGGCTTCAGATCTCCATGATCTAGCTCTTGCCATAAGGTAGATGGGATGAGACTAATACTAGCTCCAAGGTCTACAAGACCTTTGTCAGACGTGGTGTTACTGATCTTGCATGGTAGAGAAAAAGCTCCCAAATCATCTAGCTTCTCAGGAAGTATATTTTGAATGATAGAACTGATTCTTTTAGAAAGCATCACAGTTTCCAGTTGGTCCACCTTCCTCCTCTTGGTGAGGATGTCTTTAAGAAACTTAGCATATGACAACATTTCTTGCATAACTTCAGCTAGTGGAAGGTTGATATGGAGTTTGTTTAGAATGTCCATAAACTTCCTAAATTTTGAATCTTCCTTCTTATTTGCAAGTCTTTGTGGAAATGGTGCATTTTCTTTAATCGAAGGTGGTACCTCAGCTGTACCTTTACCTTTGTCACCTATAGGGGTGTCAAGCTTCTCTTCATCGGGGATCTCAACACTCTTCTCCTCGGGTGGAGGAGGTCTATGGATTTCAGCTCCACTCTTCAAGGTGATAGCATTTATCTGTTGTCTTGGATTCACCTTCGGTTGGCTTGGAAGAGAACCAGATTGAGTGTTCTTTTGTTGCGTCAAGGCTTGCTGGGTAATTTTGATTTTCCAACATCCTTGTATGAGTGGAAATACCATCCACTTTTGTAGAGATTTGGGCAATTACATCTTTCAAGAGCTTGTCATTGCCCCTAAACTCTCCATTTTGCTGCATCTGTGTGGAGATAAATTTCTCCATCATGGACTCCAAGGAAGAACTTTAGGGTTGTTGTTGCTGTTGATAACCCCTATTGTTGTTCAAGCCCGATAGATTCCTATTGTTTTGCTGGTTGAAGTGTTGTTGTTGTTGCAGTTGTTGTTGTCCATGTTGGAAGTTCTGAGCATTTCTTATGTTCCGGTAGGAGAAATAAGGATGATCTCTCCATCCCAGATTATAGGTGTTGGAATAAGGATTGTATTGCTTGTTCCCCTACATCCCAACGACATTGACTTGTTCTAGGCTCCCTTCATTCACATTAGGAGAAATGCATGAAGAAGAAGTATGTCCAGAATTCCCACAAGCTTCACATATCACTTCATCTGATTGGATTTGCAATGTAGTCATATTCTCAAACTTTTGCGTAAGCACATCAAGTTTAGCAGCAATCAGATCGACAAGATCAACAATATACTTCCCATTTGAAGAACTAGCATTAGAGGATGATTGTGGTTTCCTATCCGCCCCCCATTAACAATGGTTAAGTGCTATGTCTTCAATGATATAATAAGCCTCCCTGTAAGACTTATTCATCAATGCTCCATGTACTGTGGCATCCAGTGTCATACGAGTATTGTAGAATAGTCCATTATAAAACGTTTGTAGTAGCAGCCAGTTGGTCAATCCATGGTGAGGGAAAAGGCATTGTAGGTGCTTAAACTGCTCCCATGGGTCATACAGAGTTTCTCTATCAGATTGAGAGAAGTTTGTGAGCTGGTTCCTTAGTTGGGCTATTTTTCTCGGTGGAAAATACTTTGCAAGGAAAGCATTTAGAAGTTGATCCCAGATTTTAATGGAATTCTTAGTATGAGATAAAAGCCATGCCTTGGCTCTATCTCTAAAGGTGAAAGGGAACAACAACATCCTTACTCCATCGGTCGATACACCATTTATTTTGAAAGTGTTCATATACTCCAAGAATTCAGCCACATGAAGATTCAGATCTTCATTGATGGTACCCCAAAATGGTTCTACTGGATCATCTGCATCATTGAGGGAGCAATGTAGAAATTGTTTGCTTCCATTACAGGTAGATCAATGGCTGCACAAATGTTTGTGGCAACCGACATGATAAAATCCTTCAAAGGATGATCGTCCTCCATGGTTGGATCTCTTTCTGTGGCTTCTTCAAAAGACATACAAGATGGTGATGGTGATGGTGATGGTGGAACACCTCCTAGCAGTGGCTTCTCTACTCTTCTTGCTATTCTTAAGCTTGAAAAAGTACGCTCAATCTCAAGGTCTAGCAACGCAGATGTTTGAAGACCTCATTGTGAGAGACACATACAACCTGAAAATAGAAAGAGATATTGAGAACACAACTAAAAGGTATATGAAAATTCAAAAATTGAAATGATCTAGTCTCAAATACTAATTAGCACTTTTTACTCTAATTAGATTAATCGTAGATCCCCGACAACGGTGCCAAAAACACGTTGGTTGTTTATTACACTGACGTGTTTCAATCTTAAGAAAGATCTTTTACTCAACTAACCAATTCTCGTAAGTATACAGAAGTAGTTTCAGTCGAGATCGAACACAAGGAGCTTGGTAATCAATTAAACGCAATAGTGCTAAGGTTCAAAAATCTAGACCATTTTAAAGAAGTGATTTGGTTGATTATGCTAAAATTTCAGAATTAAGTAAAATAGTAAATGGGTTACGAAAAGAGGTTAAATTTAGATATGGAAGTATCTTGGACTTAGGATTTCACCCATATATCATAGCATAAAATAGGATCATGAAATTTAAAAATACTAAGAACTTGTTATAAAGGAGAGTTGTATGTCGCACTTCACCTCTCGGTGCATGTACAATGATCCTAACTCAAAACAACTTTCTCATGTATGAATTTCATTTTGGATCACAAACCTACTCCTCAACTCCATAATTTCCACACTTGCGGTAAAGAAGGAGTTTCCAAGAGAGTACCTCCTTACTCTCCTACCTATCTTCTCAGATCAAGCAAGAAAGCATAAAACATGCACATAAAGTGGCCAGCCATACATGCAAGAAGAAAGAAACTGGTACTCACAAGGTGAAAAAACAAGCAACTTAGCATTTAGTACGAATTTATCATGTTCCATACATGCTATGACATGGGAGCTACTCTCCCATGTCCAAGAAAAGGAATCTACTCATCCATGATGATGTACAGTAGTGTATATGCAAAAAATTTAGAGTTCAACACGAGTTAGAGATGGAAAATCTAAGAGAACCAAAGGTGTAACCAAAGAAGAGTAGAATTCTGGCTTGGGGAAAAAAATCCACTCCTACAGCTGCTCCAAACCAGACAAACTTCCCTCCCGAGAAGTCTTGTGGAGTGAAGAAGCTCTGTTGCACCTATGAAGAAGAAAATGGAGAAGAAGAGAAGAAGAATGGGTGTTCTTTGGCATGAAACCACCTTCTTCCACCCCAAAATCACCCTCCTTGCTCTAGCCTTGCTCTTAGATGAAAGACTTTCAAATGATGACCAAAGATAACCGCTCCATAGGGTGGTCTTGTCTTTAAAATGAGCAAAGCCTTATTTAAAAAATTACTAAAATTGACAGAGACACGACATGTCTTCCTTGGGACACATTGTGTCTAGTCTCCAACAGTTGTTCTGAGTGTAAAGCACATGACATGTCTGAATTAATAGACACAGTGTACGTTACTAGAAAGGCAAGATTCGGTTCTAAATTCCCAGGTACACGTCATGTCTATAACAGACATGCCATGTACTCTTCCTCAGCGTCTGAAGTATATGGCCAACTGGAAATGCGCACGTCGTGTCTTAAATAAGACACGTCATGTGCTTTGTTGTTTCAATAGAATTAGAAATCTGAACATCTACAAGGCTTGGAGAAGTCCCGATGATGATGAATTCGAGTTGGGCAATCTCCAATTTGATCCTTTTGAAGCATATATGCAATACACATCATGTGATAAGCAACATAACAAAAAAGTGGAAACAATAATATGAATAGAGGCTAAATGAGAACAAAATGAACTGAATCTATGTGTTGAATCATGTGAAAAGTTGATGTGGAAGCACACAACATATAACTATATACCAGTTATGATTGTCTCATGCTTCCTAGTACATATGGTATGAGACATGTGCATTGTCAAATGAGATAAATATGATATTACATGTCACCTTCAGATATATGACTGGCCTACATGTATCAGAAGGTGTCACTGGAAGGGTTGACATGAGAAGTTTGAGGTAGGTGGCCACCTAAATGTAATTTCTTACATAATAAAACACTAGAATAACGTTAAGTGCCAGAAGCTCCATGGTGGGGAAATACAAGTTTGGACAACTAGTATGCTACCTATGTTGAGAAGAATGACACATCAAGTTCAATTGTATAAAAAAGAAGAAGCAAGACCATAACAATCAGAGATAGAAGTATCAGGAAAGAGTGTTGTCATGGATGGAAAAGAGGTGGATAAGGACAATGTAATGTGAGGTGTGACCTCCTAACCCAAATTGTACTAATCAGATGGACGTATTTGATAATATCATAGTTAATGGATTTTAGTAAAAAAATATGAACTTTGAGTTGATTGTGTATCACTAATAAAAGAAAAAATCAAACCCTAATGTGGATAGCACATCAAGAATTTTGAGGACGATAATGAGGGTAGAATTGTAGCATCCTCATTTTTTAGCACTTCAATATAATTTCCTAAGTACATATTATACATGGCCAAGTAGATAACTATGAGGTATAATAGGGTACCTTTCACCGCAAACTTAGAGTATAGATCAATGAGTAATAGTTCAACCCTTCGAGTCAGATCCTAAGTCTCAATATTTGGATCAAGGGTTAAGATCATGATATATAGAATATCATGTTTCATGATTTAAGATTAGGGTTACTCATTCCTATTTTACCTTGGGGTTAGGTCATTAACTTATGATCAACAATATCAAGATGTTCAACTTATTCATGTGTCAATTATGTTTCAAGTATGAATGACCCACCTAGGTATTCTAGGTAAATGTGTTAACCCTAATTATAATGGTCAATATGCAAGCTATTAGATCATACTCATGATAGATTAGCATCATTGGCGTTTAAGATTAGATCAAGTTCTGATTAGTATAATCAACAAAGTTAGGGATCAAGTATTAGATCAATAGACCAAAAATATGCCACAAGATTTAGATCAATAATATTATTATGATGTCATCATCAGATTCAAGATTGAATCAAGTCAACAAATATGGATCTAGACCACAAATGGGTCAAGTATGCTTTTAGAGTCTCAATATGAACATTAGAATCAAAAGTTTAGGTTTTTAGTGTTTAGTCAAGATTAACCACAAATAGAGTCATTTAGACCAAAGTATAAACAAAGGATCAATATCTAGGGATATCAATGAAATTTATCAAGAATTACGTTTCAAAAGTATTTTTAAATGATTCATTGAATTTTTTTGATAAAAATGACTACTTGTTCATAATTTTTGGAGATAGGATGTATTTTCTATGATTAAAACATGATCTGGGTATTTAATTGAATATTTTCCGGAGAGAGATACATACCTTATTTTGCAAAAAAGGCTGATCATTGGATTCAGAATTTGGATTGATTAGATCAGGCCATGTGGATCGTTGGTCCAGTACACAATAGATACATTTTAGTGGCTAAATCGGTCTATTCAAGATTTTACTGGCCGGTTTGAACCCTAATTCATCGAGCCTTGAACCGGGTTTGGTTCTCCTTTGAACCTAGCTATTTGAGGACTTGTTCCCTTCACGAGAAAGTGTCTGCTCATGAGGACAGAAGCTAGGCGGAGCACCTTGCCCACATAAAGGTGTTCGGGAGTAGGAGTGGGTGAGGGAGGTTGTGACTATGCCATCCCAATTCGTCTCAGCCCTGCGGACTTGATGGGGGCCAAAGAAAATGGAGAGGAGGTGAGGAGTAGGAGCGCCCAAGGGTGGCGGAGGCTGAGGCACCAACCTAAGAAACAGATCATGAGGAGGAGAACATGGGCGTTTCAAGGTGTGACAGGACACACAAAGGAGGGTTCCTCTTGAGGAATGATGGAGGCAGTTCATTGCAAGGGTTTTTATAGGACTAGGACTAGGTTTAGGTCTAGATCGAGATTCTCATTGCGGACATAGCTGCTAGAGTGAGAGGGGAGAGCGAGGGGGACGTTTTGGCGGATGGAGAGAGCAAATGAGGTGATCAAAGTAGGGATTTATAAATTTGAAATTGTGAGAGGTTTGTTTCCTCTCGATTAGAATTTTAAAATGAGGCCAATAGTGCGATATTCCAGGAGGTTGATGATGACCTCGCGGCCATTGGATCAGGCTTGGATCCTGACAGGCACATCCAAGGGCTAGAAATCACCTCGGATCCCTTATCTGGATCGCTGACAGGGTGAAGCCAAGAAAAAGAGAAAATAAAAGGGAAATAAAGGGGTTTTCTATACATAAACATCAATAATTCATAGAAAATAGTAGGAATGTCCAATTGCTATGAAATTTGGGCCATAGGTTCAAAATAATTTGGAAAATACTTAGAAAACCTTTGAGAACCAAAAGATGAGGGTTTATTGACCAATTTGCTTCTTTGGACAAATTGATGAATGAATTCAATTTGAGGTGTTATAATGTCCATAAAATCCACATTGATTACTATTTTTCAAAATTGAGTGTTAAAAATTATTTAGGAGCCAAGAAAAATAATTTGAGACCATGAGTGAGTATAATGAGGTCAAAATAGTAATAAATTTATTCTTATGCTAAAATCCACTTTGTCACATCCTTCCCTCCTTAAAAAGGAATTTTTTCTCCAAAATTCAAAACAACCTCAAAATTGGGGTCATAAAAATCTAGATCGTATCCTTAAATAGTGGAGTATCCTCAACTATAAAATCAAAATTATATCCTCAACATTCAAGTAATCCAATAATCATAATTGGCATTCCATGTTCCATATCATAACCAACTTGGTATTAATATCATTTCATCATCGAGCAATTTAGTATCAAGGTCAATTCATATATATACATACATACATATATATATATATATATATATATATATATATATATATATATATATATATATATATATATATATATATATAGTTCAAAGTCATCATATGAGTCACAAGTATGGAAAGCATCCTATTGATCACAAATTTGGAGACATCATATTTGTGGTCAAACAAATAGAGTTCTTGAATCAAGTGTACAAGGTGACTTTCAATCCTAATATCTCAGGGTCCTAGCTTCTACATTGCCCTAGGTGGGGTTATACATCCATGATTTGAGATTTCATATTTCAACATTTCATGACAACATTATAGTTTCAATATCACGATTTAGAGCTCAAAATCAATGGGAGGTCCCACCGTAGTCCAAATGAGAGGTAAACCCTAAGTCAATCGAGAAAGTCAAAATAGTCATCATTTCAAAATTTTCAAATTGGGATTTTTAAGACATTAATCATATATCGAGATAGATCTCAAGATCAAAATGGTTGATCATAATCATGTTTCAAGATTTTGTACATCCATATTGAGAGTTAAAGTTAGACATCAAGATCATATGTATAAATATTCCAAAGCAAGGGTTTTCATTCCTATTTAGACCTTAGGGGAGATCACTCATCTATATTCCATTTTGAGAAACAAATATTCAAGAAATATTCAAGAAACATATTAAGATTTCATTATCATGGTATCCAAGGTTGATGAATTATCTCGACCTAGGTCTATCTAGGAAGTCAAACATAAGATGTAGTCAAAATTATCATAGTTCAAGATCATCATTAAATCAAGATTCAAGATTGAGTATTAATATCATCCTAGATTTAGCCTATTAACCTTAGGCCAACTAAACCAAATCAGGTGAAAGGAGATGCCTTTCCAAACTCTAAATAATCAACAAGGTGAAAACTTAGAGATAGTTATCATAGTGATGCGACCTAGGTTAGAGGAGTCATGAGTCAACTACCACCCTCATCTAGCACATTACCTACATTATTCATTATCCATTGATCTTATCAAATCATGTTCTACAAGGTCATAAGATCAAAATTCAATATTATAATAGGGTAATAATTTCAAGACTTTACATAGTCAAAGTAATATTTGCATTCCTTTCCTTTCATTATCAAGGTAGTGATATAATTTGAAAATTGGTTCATGATTCAGGTCCATACTCACTATATCAAAATCGAGTTTACAAAAGGCATCAATAGTCAATAGGAAATTGCTTTTTGCATCATAGTCTTACATCTTGCTTTTGAGAGTCATAAAGATTAATAATTTGATGACAAAATCATGATGCGTATCAAATAGGGTAAAAGTTTACTTAGCTATGTTTGAGGTTTAGTCCACAATAGGGAAACATAGACATTAATAAAATAGAGATCACATCAACAATGAGGTATAAGGTATACGTCCTTCATATTTCACCAAATCAAAATTTACCTCAAACATCAAAAACATGTAGTCCACTTTTAACTAGATTGAGTTTTCATGATATTAGGGGTCATACATGAGTATTTTATTTCAAGATTCGTTGATGAAAATTGAGTTCAAAAATTAAGGTCAGATCATGGTATCATTTTCTTTTTCATAATTTCTAGTGACATTCATGTTTCCCATCCATAATCGAGACATCACATGGTAAAAGGTCGCAAGAGAAGAACCACATGAGTAGATGAGAATACTACCTAATCATCATCTACTTTGGTGGCTTAGGTAATCCTTAATGAAGAGATGAGATGCTAGAAGACTCTCTGAGTTTTCAACAGAGAACGTTTACGTCCAGTTCTAGATCAATTAAGGCCAGGTAGAGCAGGGAATCTTAGTCAACGTGAAGATGGATAGAAGAAATTATGCCAGAACCCTGAACCTAGACACCTCAATTTTTTCCATTATGGATTTTAGGGTTTTCGGGGTTTAAGTGACTCGAGAAATTATTTACTTAAAGTATATGGGAGTGTGTATGATCTAATACCACCTGACATGGAACCATTCTTACCCCAATCCCACTACCTAGACAGTGGAAAAAGGATTGAAGTTCCCGTCCATGAGTGGCCTAATAGGATCTCACACACTGGCATATACAATAAGAAATAATAACTCAAAACCTAGAGATATATAGAACAAACTAACCCAATTGAGAGACATTGTAGTTTTATCCTTGTCATCAGACTATATGCAGTGTGGAAGTGGTCTAGTCCATGTTTCATTTGTTTTGCCCAAAATTAAGAAAATTGAGACACAATCATGCAATTACACGGTATGCTATCAAAATCAAGTAAAATAGTTTATAGAAAAAGAGTATACTTGGCATGACTTATATTCAAAACTATAACAAGAAAAGTTAAAAACCAATATTTACTCAACAAGATGTTTGATTCAAACAATTCAATTTTTATTACGAGTTCCCGTTATGTTGTAATCGTGAAGCATGCTTATATATTTTGTGTGACTGCATTTCCCCAAGAAGATGGGGAGGTAACTAGGCTCCTTCTCTCCATATGAGGTAGGAGGTCAATCGACATGTACAAGATTGAATATCATTCGATAGGTACAAGTTCCACCCTCTGAATGAGAAGGTTACTTGTACTCAATATCCACATTATCAACATTATCAACATCAATATATGGGAAGTCACAATGGGCAATATCATTTATGTTTTCATATTTTTCTCAAAATATAATATAGGAAAAATGGAATACTAATCAATAGGGAATAGTAGCTCAAACAAGTATATAGCCAAGTATACAATCAAGAGATACATAAAAAGTATCTTCAATACAACCAAAGAGGAGGTATAATAGCATACCTTTCACCGAAGACTTAGAGTATATATCAATGAGTAATAGGTTGAACCTTCGAGTTAGATCCTAAATCACAATATTTGGATCAATGGTTAAGATCATGATATTTATAATATCATGTTTCATGATTCAAGGTTAGGGTTACTCATTCCTATTTTACCTTGAGGTTAGGTCATTCACTTATGATCAACAATATCAAGATGTGCAACATTATTCAAGTGTCAATTATGTTCCAAGTGTGAATGACCCACCTAGGTATTCTAGGTACATGTGTTAACCCTAATTATCATGGTCAATATGCAAGTTATTAGATCATCCTCGTGATAGATTAGCATCATTTTTTGCTCAAGAGTAGATCAAGTTTTGATTAGTATTATGAACAAAATTAGGGATTAAGTATTAGATCAATAGATCAAAAATATTCCACAAGATTTAGATCAATCATATTATTATGATGTCATCATCATATTCCAGATTGAATGAAGTCAAAAGATATAGATCTAGACCACAACTAGGTCAAGTATGCTTTTAGAGTTTCTATATGAACATTAGAGTAAAAAATTAGGGTTTTCAGGGTTTAGTCAAGATTAACCACAAATAGAGTCATTTGTATCCCAGCCCCAATACACTTAAGTGTATCCTACCCAAACTCTCTCTCTCTCTCTCTCTGTATATATATATATATATATATATATATATATATATATATATATATATATATATATATATATATATATATATATATATATATATATAGAGAGAGAGAGAGAGAGAGAGAGAGAGAGAGAGAGAGTCATGCTAGTGTACACTTGAGTGTACCGGAGGCACCATACATCTCAGTCGTTTTTAAAATTGTAGTAACTTTTTTAAAAATCTAAACGTTGATCTTCTTAAATATCTTAAGAACATACTATATAATAAATTTCAGCTCATTTGGATACTTATAGGTCGTGCATTGAAAGGAGGCAAACATGATGCATTTCAAATTAGTTTTGTATGTTGATTTTGTTGTCCTTGGATGAGTGATTTACATTCATACAAATGAGCTCACATTTTGGATGTGGCCTATCATTATTGTAACCATGAAGATCAATGGATTAGATTTTGGAAAAAATATGATCTAGATAGGAAAACACCATTGGGGTATACAATGTGATCTGTACACTCGAGTATATTCTAGCTTGATTCTCTCTCTCTCTCTCTCTCTCTCTCTCTCTCTCTATATATATATATATATATATATATATATATATATATATATATATATATATATAGGTTCAATCAGTCTGACCAGTCGAACCGTTGTTTGCCTTATAGAATGGCGCCCAATTCGATCTATTCCGGTCAAAAGTTTTGCTGATGTCATGATGACATCATTTCCGGTCTAACCGGTTCGACCACTTCGGCTCAACCCAGCTCAATCCAGTCAGAGTCATTAAAAATATTGAATAACACACCAAACAATTTTACTATATTTCTCTTTCTATTTCTCAAACAAATTCTCCTTAAATAAAATTATAATCGTCCCTTTAAATCCCCACATCACCCTCCTTTCCCCCATGTCTCCCCTCTTTCCGTGTTCTCTACCCTCATGTATGATTCTGGGACTACAATGACTTCCTTCTTCAATATGAGACCGTCCACCATCCTCTACGAAATGTTTCTTCGCAATCTTTGTTCCCACATGGGTCTTGTGTTTGTAGGAATGAATGTTTATCCTCAACCAGACAACTTGTTTTCCTATTCCTAGCAGTCCAACCACACATTCGGGATGGATCTTGTGTCACTGATTTTCCTTTTCTGCCATCAACATCAATCACAAATAAACGTCGATCTCCTTGTGCATGTGCAATTATTTGAATATGCCTCCTTTTGGACTCCATTTTTTTAGTAATCTTCTTGGTAGGTTAGAGATTTAAATAATTTTCATTATCTAATCATGTGTCCAAAATATGTACCTTGTTCATATGTTATTCATATGCTGCACTTCTATAGGAAATAACAAACGAACAACAAGCACATTCTGACTGTTGATCATGTTCTTATCTACATGTTTGAATATTCAATTGCGAAATGCAACCTTCCTTTTCTCATAAACTTTTAGGGTAGGTACCACAACTGGGCAGAAGCAACAATTAGGGATGGCAGACGTTGGTGTAGTGAGCGGTTATGCGGCGACAATGACACGACATTTGGGGTTGCACCTATTGTGGTGGTTGTGGATGGCTCTACAGCAATGGTTGTGGCTGTTGGAGGAAAGAGAGACACATGATGTATATGAATTGGCCAATCCATCTTCGTGACAATGAGCCAATTGGCTATTGTTATGCTTTCCTTTACTTATGTTGGTTGCATATTTTATAGTCAACCTCACGCTTATCGCTCAACTCATATATCAATGACTAGCAAGGCTAGATCATCAACATTTTATTCAACATCTGAGAGTTAGTCTAATAGTGCATCACAGTTGGCTCACACATAGCTCATAAGTATACACTAGAAAAGCTTATGTGATTTTAGCTTATTCTACATTTGTTTATGTATTTAGTTTATTCCCAGTTTATTACCATATTACATGTATGTGATTAATCATTTCATATTATCCATCTGTCTAAAGGTTTCCAAAGTCCTCTTACGAGGCTACTGTCTAGCAAAATAGTGATGCCATAGCGGTCTAAATAGACCACCACCATTCAACCAAAGGCCAAGTCTAAGGTCGCTCCTACAATAGTGAAGTCGAAGGCTACCCCAAAGGTCAATGTGACCAGCTGCAGCTTATACAGATGCCAATTAAGCCAGTCTAGAAGTATGTTGACCAGAAATCAAAGATATCCAATACTACTTTACCAACCAAGTTATCTATAAAGAATAAATCATATGCGAAGAAGGTTATTCCAAGAAGGAAGGTCAAGAAGCTCATTGAAATGGCCAATTACTAACTTGTTACATTAGTAGTCCCATGTAATTTAAATACAATGGTTATTGGTTGTTGTTTTGACCAATTAGCATTTCAGTTACTACATCTCTCTTATTCCATCCATTGTTTCTTTCACTCTTTTAGAAAGACAATTCTTTTTGCTGAACACATGTTTTAGCATACATTCTTACTATTCTACTCATTATTATTTTCTATCATCCTCTCTTAATTTATTTTGATATTGGAAATGGTGATGTACACTAGAGTATAATTATATCTTTCCAAAAGATATTATTAATCTCATGAAAATGTTTACTTTTGAGGCCGTATGGGGACCACACTGTGTTGCTTGTTCAAAAATCAAAACTTCATTGTGATTCATCATAAAAATTTATTCAGTCAAAGTTCAATGCATGGCAAAAAAATATTGCTTATGTTACTGAAAATTTTATGTAATATAAAACTCCATCATATATATATATATGTGTGTGTGTGTGTGTGTGTGTGTGTGTGTTTGTGTGTGTGTGTGTGTTTGTGTGTGTGTGTGTGTGTGTGTAGCATAGTTGTGTGTCGAATTATGTATAACTTGTAGATCAAATAAAAATTTGACAATTGTTAAAATATTTTTTTATTAGATTGACTCCATACCATATTACACATTTCATATATTCACAGAACAAAGTTGGATAATTATTAAGTGAATATACATTGCACCATATATCATTTTCTTGTTGATCATTTTTATTATATTTTATTAGATAAATGTTTTATAATGAAAATATATTCAAAACACACAATAGTGCTATAATGTGATAATATTGAAAAAAAATATTTTAACTTTTTCAATATCATAGATTTATTAATAAAAATTCAACACTTATAATAATACACGTACATGTGTGCATGTGTGTTTACTAGTACTTAAAAATATGATATATGAGAACATGTGCAATTGATGATATGATTACAGAGACTGCCTACTCAGTATTCTAGGACTAGGATTGAAAAGTGTTGAGTGTGTCCGTCTTCTGACACTTCATCATCCTGCTTTTCCAGTAAGTTTAAAGATAAAGAGGTCATCCTTCATTACATAAAGATTATGCTCTTTTTTAGCTTCCATTTATTTCTTTAAATTCTAGGTTGAGACACATGTATCATGGATATGTGTAAGATTAGGATAGTACCCAAAGTCCTTGCTTAAACCAACTATATGGTACACAAGAGTAACTCTTCTGATCAAAAGTGTAACTATATTGATATAAAAAGTAATTATGTGACTAAAAAGTAACTCTGCAGAAAATATATAGTCAGTAAATATATGGACGAGTTTTTTTATTGTGGTGGGGCAAATGATATTATTTTTGGATCAAATTTTTTGGGGATCTAGATAAAATGCTCCTCTACAATTGCAAATTTAGAAAAAAAAATTATCAGGAAGGGTGCGCGGGTAGCTACCCGCGCGGGTATTAAAGATGAGCCTTATATATAAATATGTATGTATATATATGTGTGTATATATATGTATATATAATATATAATATATATATAATATAAAATAATATATAATATATAATATGTATGTATGTGTGTGTGTGTTTTAATAGGAATCTTCCAAACATATTCAATGTGTCTATGTGGCCGTTGAGAATTCTGTTTTGATTCACCTACGATACCTTTTACAACTGTCCGAAATGTTTACCTTTTGTCTTCATTGGGCAAGCATCACCGTTTGGCTTCTTTTTAGTATACAAAACATGCATGAACATGAATCAGTTAAGGTAAACGATCTAATTAAAATTTCTATCCATTAGACAGATCATAAGAAGATCATGTCCATACCATTCCTAAAGTAATCAAATGACAGTGGAACTAATACCTGAGAAGTGGAAATTAAAATTCGTTAGACAAGGTTTATTGAAATATAGAGGTTATAAATAAATAAGTTGTATAATACATTACAACGTTATGTGATCAAGAATGTGTATACGAGGCCAAACATATCCCTGAATGGTTTCTGGAGAAGGGTACCAATGAAGACATTTATAATTATTAACACCACTTCCACCAATACTTTAATAGTATAGCCCACTTCATTTTTTTACGCACTCTATAGAAAAACAACACTTACTAGTCAATTAGGGTTTTCAAGATTTAGTCAAGATTAACCACAAACAGAGTCATTTAGACCAAAATATAAGCAAAGGAACAAGATGATATCAGTGAAATATATCAAGAATTAGGCTTCAAAAGTATATTTAAAAGATTCATTGGATTGTTTTGATAAAAAATGACCAGTTGTTCATAATTTTTGGAGCTAGGATGTATTATCTACGATTAAAACAAGATATGGGCATTTAATTGAATATTTTCTAGAGAGAGATAAATACCTTATTTTGGAAAAAAGGCTAATCGTTGGATTCAGAATTTGGATGGCTCAGATCATGCCATGTGGCTCAATGGTACGATGGATAATGGATCCGGTTTAGTGTCTAAATTGGCCAGTTCAAGCTTTTACTGGCTGGTTTGAACCCTAATTCAATAAACCCTAGACCGGGTTTAGTTCTCCTTTGAACTCGACTATTCGGGGACCTGTTCCTTTCATGAGTAGTGTCTGGTCATGAGGCCATAAGTGAGGTGGAGTACCTCTATGGAATAAAGGGGTCCGGGAGCAGGAGTGGACGAGGTAGACCATGACTATGCCATTCCAATTCATCTCAGCCCTGTGGACCTGATGGGGGCCAGAGTAAAGGGAGAGGAGGTGAGTAGCATGAGCGCCTGAGGGGCGGTAGCGACTGTGCTATTCAGAGTAATAGATAATGAGGAGGATAAGGGGGGCATTTCAAGGTGCGACAAGATATGCATAGGAGGGTTCCTCTTGCAAAATGATGGAGGCAGTTCATTGCGAGGGTTTTTATAGGTCTAGGACTAGGCTTAGGGCTAGATCGAGAATCTCATTGTGGTCATAGCCGCCGGAGTGTGAGGGGAGAGCAAGGGGCACATTTTAGTAAGAATGTTTTGCAAGATGTTCAAGCATCAAGTCAATAAATGACAACAGAAAATGATCCTTGTGAGTCGCTTTGTTCAAACGTTGATAATCAATACATATATGCCAATCTGTGACTATACATGTTTGTATCAACTCATCATTATCTTCCTTGACGACAATTGCACCCCATTCTTAGGTACCACATGAATGGCACTAACCCAAGGGTTGTCACTTATAGGATAAATGATACCGGCATCAACCAACTTAAAGATTTCCTCAAGCATATTTTTATTTAAACGTCTAGGTGGTTCGATGGTGGGTTTAGCATCATCCTCCATGTTTATTCTATGCATGCAAATGGAGGGATGAATGCCTTTCAAATCATCGATAGAGTAACCAATGACATATTTGTATAAGTGCAATTCGGAAAGCAATTTATTTTCTTGTTCATTAGTTAACTCATCATTAATTATGACAGGAGAAGTAGAGTCAGAGTTAAGGAATGCATACCTCATCCCTGGAGGAAGGGATTTAATTTCTCCCTTTCTCCCAGCTACATTTTCTTTGGCTTTGTCATCAACAAGAGGAGTGTCTTCTTCAATAGCATCTGATTGAGCAATAGAAAACACCCTAAAATTTTTAGATTCATTGTTTATACCTTCATCATCAGCATAGTAGTTTAGTATCAAATCAGCAACATCATGATCTTCTTCTACAACGGAATCAATAGAGTCCATAAAGCAGATTTCTTCTACACGTGAAGGTTCTTTCATGGCATCATATACATAAAACTCCACGGCTTCCTCGCCAACTCGGAGTGTGAGTTTGCCTTCTCGAACATCAACAAGGCATCCGATAGTTCTCAAGAAAGGTCTGCCAAAAAGAATGGGACTGGAAGGAACTTCTACCATATCTAACACAACAAAATCACATGGAATATAGAGTTTACCAATATGCACTAGCACATTGTCTACAATACCTTTGGGATATTTGATGGAATGATCGGCCAGTTCGATGGCCATCTTTATTGGTTTCAGATCTCCATGATCTTGCTCTTGCCATAAGGTAGATGGGATTAGACTAATAATAGCTCCAAGGTCTACAAGACCTTTGTCAAACATGGTGTTACTGATCTTGCATGGTAGAGAAAAAGCTCCCAAATCATCTAGCTTCTCAGGAAGTCTATTTTGAATGATAGAACTGATTCTTTTAGAAAGCATCACGATTTCCAGTTGGTCCACCTTCCTCCTCTTGGTGAGGATGTCTTTAAGAAACTTAGCATATGAAAACATTTCTTCCATAACTTCTACTAGTGGAAGGTTGACATGGAGTTTGTTTAGAATGTCCATAAACTTCCTAAACTTTGAATCTTCCTTCTTATTTGCAAGTCTTTGTGGAAATGGTGCATTTTCTTTAATCGAAGGTGGTACCTCAGTTCTACCTTTACCTTTATCACCCATAGGGGTATCAAACTTCTATTTGTCAAGGATCTCAACACTCTTCCCCTTGGGTGGAGGAGGTCTATGGATTTCAGCTCCACTCCTCAAGGTGATAGCATTTACCTGTTGTCTTGGATTCACCTTCGGTTGGCTTGGAAGAGAACCGGATTGAGTGTGCTTTTGCTGCATCAAGGCTTGCTGGGCAATTTGATTTTCCAACATCGTTGTATGAGTGGAAATACAATCTACTTTTGTGGAGAGTTGGGCAATTACATCTTTCAAGAGCTTGTCATTGCCCCTAAACTCTTCATTTTGTTGCATCTGCGTGGAGATAAATTTCTCCATCATGGACTTTAAGGAAGAACTTTAGGGTTGTTGTTGCTATTGATAACCCCGATAGATTCCTATTATTTTGCCGGTTGAAGTGTTGTTGTTGCTGCAGTTGTTGTTGTCCATGTTGGAAGTTCTGAGCATTTCTTGTGTTCTGGTAGGAGAAATAAGGATGATCTCTCCATCCCAGATTGTAGGTGTTGGAATAAGGATTGTATTGCTTGTTCCCCTACATCCCAACGACATTGACTTGTTCTCGGCTCCCTTCATTCACATTAGGCGAAAAGCATGAAGAAGAAGTATGTCCAGAATTCCCACAAGCTTCACATATCACTTCAGCTGATTGGATTTGCAATGTAGTCATATTCTCAAACTTTTGTGTAAGCACATCAAGTTTAGCAGCAATCAGATCGACGACATCAACAATATGCTTCCCGTTTGAAGAACTATCATTAGAGGATGATTGAGGTTTCCTATCCGACCCCCATTAACAATGGTTAGGCACTATGTCTTCAATGATATAGTAAGCCTCCCTGTAAGACTTATTCATCAATGCTCCATTTACTGCGACATCCAGTGTCATACGAGTATTGTAGAATAGTCCATTATAAAACGTTTGGAGTAGCAGCTAGTTGGTCAATCCATGGTGAGGGCAAAGGCATTGCAGGTGCTTAAACTACTCCCATTTGTCATACAGAGTTTCTCTATCATATTGAGAGAAGTTTGTGAGCTAGTTCCTTGTTGAGTTATTTTGCTCGGTGGAAAATACTTTGCAAGGAAAGCATTTAGAAGTTGATCCCAACTTTTAAAAAGTGTTCATATACTCCAAGAATTCAGCCACATGAAGATTTAGATCTTCATTGACGGTACCCCCAAAATGGTTCTATTGGATCATCTGCATCATTGAGGGATCAATGGAGAAATTGTTTGCTTCCATTATAGGCAGATCAATGACTGCACAAATGTTTGTGGCAACTGGCATGATAAAATCCTTCAAAGGACGATCATCCTCCATGGTTGGATCTCTTTCTATGGCTTCTTCAAAAGACATACAAGATGGTGATGGTGGAACACCTCCTAGCAGTGGTTTCTCTACTCTTCTTCCTCTTCTTAAGCTTGAAAGAGTACACTCAATCTCAAGGTCTAGAAACGTAGATGTTTGAAGACCTCATTGTGAGAGACGCATACAACCTGAAAATAGTAAGAGATATTGAGAACACAACTAAAAGGTATATGAAAATTCGAAAATGGAAATGATCTAGTCTCAAATACTAATTAGCACTTTTACTCTAATTAGATTAACCGTAGCTCCCCAACAACGGTGCCAAAAACACGTTGGTTGTTTATTACACTGACGAGTTTCAATCTTAAGAAAGATCTTTTACTCAACTAACCAATTCTCACAAGTATATGAAAGTAGTTTCAGTCGAGATCGAACACAAGGAGCTTGGTAATCAATTAAATGCAATAGTGCTAAGGTTCAACAATCTAGACCATTTTAAATAAGTGATTTGGTTGATTAGGGTAAAATTTCAGAATTAAGTAAAATAGTAAATGGGTTACTAAAAGATGTTAAATTCAGATATGGAAGTATCTTGGACTTAAGATTTTACCCATATATCATAGCATAAAATAGGAGCATGAAATTTAAACATACTAAGCACTTGTTATAAAGGAGATTTGTATGTCGCACTTCACCTCTCAGTGCAAGTACAACGATCCTAACTCAAAACAACATTCTCATGTATGAATTGCATTTTGGATCAAAAACCTACTCCTCAACTCCATAATTTCCACACTTGTGGTAAAGAAGGAGTTTCCAAGAGAGTACCTCCTTACTCTCCTACTTATCTTCTCATATCAAGCAAGAAAGCATAAAACATGCACATAAAGTGGCCAGCCATACATGCAAGAAGAAAGAAACTGGTACTCACAAGGTGGAAAAACAAGCAACTTAGCATTCAATACGAATTTATCATGTTCCATACATGCTATGACATGGGAGCTACTCTCCCATGTCCAAGAAAAGGAATCTACTCATCCATGATGATGTATAGTAGTGTATATGCAAAAAATTTAGAGTTCAACACGAGTTAGAGATGGAAAAGCTAAGAGAACCAAAGGTGTAACCAAAGAAGAGTAGAATTCCGGCTTGGGGACAAAATTCCACTCCTACAGCTGCTCCAAACTAGAAAAACTTTCCTCCCGAGAAGTCTTGTGGAGTGAAGAAGCTCTGTTGCACCTATGAAGAAGAAAATGGAGAAGAAGAGAAGAAGAATGGGGGTTCTTTGGCATGAAACCACCTTCTTCCACCCCAAAATCACCCTCCTTGCTCTAGCCTTGCTCTTAGATGAAATACTTTCAAATGATGACCAAAGATAACCGCTCCATGGGGTGGTCTTGTCTTTAAAAGGAGCAGAGCCTTATTTCAATAATTACTAAAATTGATAGAGACATGACATGTCTTCCTTGGGACACATTGTGTCTAGTCTCCGACAGTTGTTCTGAGTGTAAAGCACACGACATGTATAAATTAATACATGTCGTGTACGTTACTAGAAAGGCAAGATTTGGTTCTAAATTCCCAGGTACATGTCATGTCTATAACGGACATGCCATGTACTCTTCCTCAGCGTCTGAAGTATATGGCCAACTGGAAATGCGCACGTTGTGTCTTAAATAAGACATGTCATGTGCTTTGTTGTTTCAGTAGAATTAGAAATCTGAACATCCACAAGGCTTGGAGAAGTCCCGATGATGATGAATTTGAGTTGGGCACTCTCCAATTTGATCCTTTTGAAGCATATCTGCAATACACATCATGTGATAAGCAAAATAACAAAAAAGTGGAAATAATAATATGAATAGAGGCTAAATGAGAAAAAAAATGAATTGAATATGTGTGTTGAATCATGTAAAACGTTGATGTGGAAAGCACACAACATATAACTATATACCATGTATAATTGTCTCATGCTTCCTAGTACATATGGTATGAGACATGTGCATTGTCAAATGAGATAAATATGATATTACATGTCACCTTCAGATATATGACTAGCCAACATGTATCAGAAGGTGTCACTAGAAGGGTTGACATGAGAAGTTTGAGGTAGGTGGCCACCTAAATGTAATTTCTTACATAATAAAACACTATAATAACGTTAAGTGCCATAAGCTCCATGGTGGGGAAATACAAGTTTGGACAATTAGTATGCTACCTATGTGGAGAAGAATGACACATCAAGTTCAATTGTATAAAAAAGAAGAAGCAAGACCATAATAATCAGAGATACAAGTATCAGGAAAGAGTGTTGTCATGGATGGAAAAGAGGTGGATAAGGACAATATAATGTGAGGTGTGACCTCCTAACCCAAATTGTACTAATCAGATGGACGTATTTGATAATATCATACTTAATGGTTTTTAGTAAAAAAATATGAACTTTGAGTTGATCGTGTATCACTAATAAAAGAAAAAATCAAACCCTAATGTGGATAGTACATCAAGAATTTTGAGGACGGTAATGTGGGTAGAATTGTAACATCCTCATTTTTTTAGCACTTCAATATAATTTCCTAAGTACATATTATACATGGCCAAGTAGATAACTAGGAGGCCATTTCATTTAAGTTGGATAATTATTATGCATTGATAATTTTTCTATTCTGAGATATCACATATATGAGTTAACAATCAAAATTGAAATTCTAATTATATCTAGATAAATATTTATTTAACATTTAAGTTTTATTTTGTGTTACCCGTATTAATTATTTCAAACACATAATTTGAAAATGGATTTCATTCAAACATTCTAAACACAAAGATCAATAGCGGGCCAAAATTATAAATTATTTGGAAATCCAAAGATAATGGCAAAGAAATGATCGTTTACCCTTTCTTTGGATTTTCACTTATTTCCTGGAATTCAGATTTTTTGGAACCGTATGACCTGGATGTCAGATGAGTGACTAGATCCCAGTCATCACCCCTCTTCTTCAACCTTTCGTCGAATGCCTGATTATTTTTTCTAGTTCGGTGAGGAGTGCTCACTCCTCAATAATATGTTTCACAAATAGATTTCTCTAATGAGTTCTTGATAAGGGAACACTCCATTAAGCCTGTCACGGAACCATTCTTACCCCAATCCCAATCTCACTACCTAGATAGTAGAAAATAGATTGAAGCGCCCGTCCCTGAGTGGCCCAATAGGATCTCATACACTAGCATATATAATAAAAAAATAATAACTCGAAAATTGGATATATAAAGAACAAACTAACCCAATTGTGAGATATTGTAGTTTTATCCTTGTCATGCAGAGTATATCGAGAGCGGAAGCAATCTAGTCCATGTTTAATTTGTTTTGGCTAAAATCAAGAAAATCAAGAGACAATCATGCAATTGCACAGTACGCTATCAAAATCAAATAAAATGATTTATATCAAAAGAGTATACTTGGATGGACTTATATTCAAAAGTATAATAAGAAAATTCCAAAACCAATATTTATTTGACAAGATCTTTATTTCAAACCATTCAATTTTTTTATTATGAGTTCCCATTATGTTGTAATCAAGAAGCATGCTAATATATTTTGTGTGACTGCATTGCCTCAATAAGATGGGGGAGGTCACTAAGCTCCTTCTCTCCATATGAGGTAGGAGGTTGATCGACATGTACAATATTCAATATCATTTGATAGGTACGAGTTCCACCCTCAAACTGAAGAGGTTACTTGTACTCAATATACACATTATCAACATTATCAACACCAATATAAAGGCAGCCATAATGGGCAATATCATTCATGTTTTCATGTTTTCTCAAAATATAATATAGGAAAAATGAAAGACTAATCAATTGGGAATAGTAGCTCAAACAAGTATATAGCCAAGTATACAATCAAGAGATTCATAAAAAGTATCTTCAATACAACCAAAGAGGAGGTATAATAGCGTACCTTTCACCGCAGACTTAGAGTATAGATCAACGAGTAATAGGTCAACCCTTCGAGTCAGATCCTAAATCACAATATTTGGATCAAGGGTTAAGATCATGATATATAGAATATCATGTTTCATGATTTAAGATTAGGGTTACTCATTCCTATTTTACCTTGGGGTTAGGTCATTAACTTATGATCAACAATATCAAGATGTTCAACTTATTTGTGTGTCAATTATGTTTCAAGTGTGAATGACCCACCTAGGTATTCTAGGTACATGTGTTAACCCTAATTATCATGGTCAATATGCAAGCTATTAGATCATACTCATGAAAGATTAGCATCGTTAGCGTTTAAGATTAGATCAAGTTCTGATTAGTATAATCAGTGACGTTAGGGATCAAGTATTAGATCAATAGATCAAAAATATGCCACAAGATTTAGATCAATCATATTATTATGATGTCATCATCATATTCTAGATTGAATCAAGTCAACAAATATGGATCTACACCACAAATGGGTCAAGTATGCTTTTAGAGTCTCAATATGAACATTAGAATCAAAAGTTTGGGTTTTTAGTTTTTAGTCAAGATTAACCACAAATAGAGTCATTTAGACCAAAGTATAAACAAAGGATAAATATCTAGGGATATCAATGAAATTTATCAATAATTACGTTTCAAAAGTATTTTTAAACGATTCATTGGATTTTTTTGATAAAAAATGACTACTTGTTCATAATTTTTGGAGATAGGATGTATTTTCTATGATTAAAACATGATCTGGGAATTTAATTGAATATTTGCCAGAGAGAGATAAATACCTTATTTTGCAAAAAAGGCTGATCGTTGGATTCAGAATTTGGATTGATTAGATCAGGCCAAGTGGATCGTTGGTCCAGTAGACAATAGATACATTTTAGTGGCTAAATCGGCCGGTTCAAGATTTGACTGGCCGGTTTGAACCCTAATTCACTGAGCCTTGGACCGGGTTTGGTTCTCCTTTGAACCTGGCGATTTGAGGACCTATTCCCTTCACGAGAAAGTGTCTGCTCATGAGGATAGAAGCTAGGCGGAGCACCTTGCCGACGTAAAGGTGTTCGGGAGTAGGAGTGGGTGGGGGAGGTTGTGACTATGCCATCCCAATTCGTATCAGCCCTGCAGACTTGATGAGGGCCAGAGAAAATGGGGAGGAAGTGAGGAGTAGGAGCGCCCAAGGGTGGCGGCGGCTGAGGCACTGTTCTAAGAAATAGATCGTGAGGAGGAGAACATGGGCGTTTCGTGGTGTGACAGGACACACAAAGGAGGGTTCCACTTGTGGAATGATGGAGGCAGTTCATTGCAAGGGTTTTTATAGGACTAGGACTAGGTTTTGGTCAAGATCGACATTCTCATCGCGGACATAGCTGCTAGAGTGAGAGGGGGGAGCGAGGGGGACGTTTTGGCAGCTGGAGAGAACAAAAGAGGTGATAAAAGTAGGGATTTCTGAATTTGAAGTTGTGAGAGGTTTGTTTCCTCTCGATTAGAATTTTAAAATGAGGCCAATAGTGCGAGATTGCAAGTTTCGGCCATAAACACACCTGCCCACTGATTGCGGGAGGTTGATGATGACCTTGTGGCCACTGGATCAGGCTTGGATCCTGACAGGCACATCCAAGGGCTAGAAATCACCCCGGATCCCTTATCTGGATCGTTGATAGGGCAAAACCAAGAAAAAGAGAAAATAAAAGGGAAATAAAGGGGTTTTCTATACATAAACTTCAATAATTCATAGAAAATAGTAGGAATGTCCAATTGCTATGAAGTTTGGGCCATAGGTTCAAAATAATTTGGATAATACTTAGAAAACCTTTGAGAACCAAAATATGAGGTTTTATTGACCAATTTGCTTCTTTGGACAAAGTGATGAATGAATTCAATTTGAGGTGTTATAATGTCCATAAAATCCACATTTATTACTATTTTAAAAATTAAGTGTTAAAAATTATTTAGGAGACAAGAAAAATAATTTGAGAGCATGAGTGAGTATAATGAAGTCAAAATATTAATAACTTTATTCTTATGCTAAAATCCACTTTGTCACATCCTTCCCTCCTTAAAAAGGAATTTTGTCACCAAAATTCAAAACAACCTCAAAATTGGGGTCATCAAAATCTAGGTCATATCCTTAAATAGTGGAGTATCCTCAACTATAAAATCAAAATTATGTCCTCAACATTCAAGTAATCCAATAATCATAATTTGGATTCCATGTTCCATACCATACCCAACTTGGTATTAATATCATTTCATCATCGAGCAATTGAGTATCAAGGTCAATTTATATATATATATATATATATATATATATATATATATATATTTCAAAGTCATCATATGAGTCACAAGTATGGAAAGCATCCTATTGATCACAAATTTGGAGAGATCATATTTTTGGTCAAACAAATAGAGTTCTTGAATCAAGTGTACAAGGTGACTTTCAAACCTAATATCTCAGGGTCCTAGCTTCTACATTGCCCTGGGTGGGGTTATACATCCATGATTTGAGATTTCATATTTCAACATTTCATGACAATATAGTTTCAATATCACGATTTAGAGCTCAAAATCAATGGGAGGTCCCACCGTAGTCCAAATGAGAGCTAAACCCTAAGTCATAAATCAAGAAAGTCAAAATAGTCATCATTTCAAAATTTTCAAATTGGTATTTTTAAGACATTAATCATATATCGAGGTAGATATCAAGATCAAAATGGTTGATCATAATCATGTTTTAAGATTTTGTACATCCATATTGAGAGTTAAAGTTAGACATCAAGATCATATGTATAAATATTCCAAAGTTAGGGTTTTGATTCCTATTTAGACCTTAGGGGAGATCACTCATCTATATTCAATTTTGAGCAACAAATATTCAAGAAATATTCAAGAAACATATTAAGATTTTATTATCATGGTATCCAGGGTTGATGAATGATCTAGACCTAGGTCTATCTAGGAAGTCAACCACAAGATGTAGTCAACATTATCATATTTCAAGATCGTCATTAAATCAAGATTCATTATTGAGTATCAATATCATCCTAGAATTAGCCTATTAACCTTAGGCCAACCAAACCAAATTGGGTGAAAGGAGATACCTTTCCAAACTCTAAATAATCAACAAGGTTAAAACTTAGAGATAGTTATAATAGTGATGTGACCTAGGTTAGAGGAGTCATGAGTCAACTACCACCCTCATCTAGCACATTACCTACATTAGTCATTATCCATTCATCTTATCAAATCATGTTCTACAAGGTCATAAGATCAAAATTCAATATTATAATTGTGTAATAATGTCAAGACTTTACAAAGTCAAGGTAATATTTGCATTCCTTTTCTTTCATTATCAAGGTAGTGATATAATTTGAAAATTGGTTCATGATTCAGATCCATACTCATTATATCAAAACCGAGTTTACAAAAGGCATCAATATCAATAGGGAAATTGCTTTTTGCATCATAGTCTTACATCTTGCTTTTGAGAGTCATAAAGATTAATAATTTGATGACAAAACCATGATGCGTATCAAATAGGGTAAGAGTTTACTTAGCTATGTTTGAGGTTTAGTCAACAATAGGGCAACATGGACATTAATAAAATAGAGATCACATCAACAATGAGGTATAAGGTATAAGTCCTTCATATTTCACTAAATCAAAATTCACCTCAAACATCGAAAACATGTAGTCCACTTTTAGCTAGATTGAGTTTTCATGATATTAGGGGTCATACATGAGTATTTTATTTCAATATTCGTTGATAAAAATTGAGTTAAAAAATTAAGGTCAGATCATGGTATCATTTTCTTTTTCATAATTTCTAGTGACATTCATGTTTCCCATCCATAATCGAGACATCACATGGTAAAAGGTCACAAGAGAAGAACCACATGAGTAGATGAGAATACTACATAATCATCATCTACTTTGGTGGCTTAGGTAATCCTTAATGAAGAGATGAAATTCTAGAATACTCTCTAAGTATTCAACAGAGAACCTTTACGTCCAGTTCTGGATCAATTAAGGCCAGGTAGAGAGGGGAATCTCAATCAACGTGAAGATGGATAGGAGAAATTATGCCAAAACCCCGAACCTAGACACCTCAATTTTTTCCATTATGGATTTTAGGGTTTTCAGGGTTTAAGTGACTCGAGAAATTATTTACTTAAAGTATATGGGAGTGTGTATGCTCTAATACCAACTGACATGGAACCATTCTTACTCAAATCCCACTACCTAGACAGTGGAAAAAGGATTGAAGTGCCCGTCCCTGAGTGGCCTAATAGGATCTCACACACTGGCATATACAATAAGAAATAATAACTCAAAAGCTGGAGATATATACAACAAACTAACCCAATTGAAGTTTTATCCTTGTCATTAGACTATATGCAGTGCGGAAGTGGTCTAGTCCATGTTTCATTTGTTTTGCCCAAAATCAAGAAAATTGAGACACAATCATGCAATTGCACGGTATGCTATCAAAATCAAGTAAAATAGTTTATAGAAAAAGAGTATACTTGGCACGACTTATATTCAAAAGTATAACAAGAAAATTTAAAAACCAATATTTACTCAACAAGATGTTTGATTCAAACAATTCAATTTTTATTATGAGTTCTGGTTATGTTGTAATCGTGAAGCATGCTTATATATTTTGTGTGACTACATTTCCCCAAGAAGATGGGGAGGTAACTAGGCTCCTTCTCTCCATATGAGGTAGGAGGTCGATCGACATGTACAAGATTGAATATCATTCGATAGGTACAAGTTCCACCCTATGAATGAGAAGGTTACTCGTACTCAATATCCACATTATCAACATCAATATACGGGAAGTCATAATGGGCAATATCATTTATGTTTTCATATTTTTATCAAAATATAATATAGGAAAAACGGAAGACTAATCAATAGGGAATAGTAGCTCAAACAAGTATATAGACAAGTATACAATCAAGAGATACATAAAAAGTATCTTCAATACAACCAAAGAGGAGGTATAATAGCATACCTTTCACCGAAGACTTAGAGTATATATCAACGAGTAATAGGTTGAACCTTCGAGTTAGATCCTAAATCACAATATTTGGATCAATGGTAAAGATCATGATATTTATAATATCATGTTTCATGATTCAAGGTTAGGGTTACTCATTGCTATTTTACCTTGGGGTTAGGTCATTCACTTATGATCAACAATATCAAGATGTTCAACATTATTCAAGTGCCAATTATGTTCCAAGTGTGAATGACCCACCTAGGTATTCTAGGTACATGTGTTAACCCTAATTGTCATGGTCAATATGCAAGTTATTAGATCATCCTCATGATAGATTAGCATCATTTTTACTCAAGATCAGATCAAGTCCTGATTAGTATTATGAACAAAGTTAGGGATCAAGTATTAGATCAATAGATCAAAAATATGCCACAAGATTTAGATCAATCATATTATTATGATGTCATCATCATATTCAAGATTGAATTAAGTCAAAAGATATAGATCTAGACCACAAATGGGTCAAGTATGCTTTTAGAGTCTCAATATGAACATTAGAGTAAAAAATTAGGGTTTTCAGGGTTTAGTCAAGATTAACCACAAATAGAGTCACTTAGACCAAAATATAAGCAAAGGAACAAGATCTAGGGATATCAGTGAAATATATCAATAATTAGTCTTTAAAAGTATTTTTAAATGATTCATTGGATTTTTCTAATAACAAATGACTACTTGTTCATAATTTTTGCAGCTAGGATGTATTTTCTATGATTAAAACAAGATCTAGTCATTTAATTAAATATTTGCTAGAGAGAGTGATAAATACCTTATTTTGTGAAAAAGGTTGATCGTTGGATTCAGAATTTGGACGGCTCAGATCATCCCACGTGGCTCGCTGGTCCAATGGATAATGGATCTAGCTTAGTGGCTAAATCAGGTGGTTCAAGATTTAACTGACAAGTTTGAACCCTGATTCACTAAGCCCTGGACTGGGTTTGGTTATCCTTTGAACCCGGTGGTTCGGGGACCTACTCCCTTCACAAGTAGGTGTCCACTTGCGAGGCCAGAATGAGGTGGAGCACCTCACCCAAGTAAAGGGGTTCGGGAGTAGGAGTGGGTGAGGGAAGCTGCGACTATGCCATTCCAATTTGTCTCAGCCTTGCGGACCTGATGGCGGCCAGAGAAAAGGGAGAGGAGGTGAGGATCAGGAGCACCCAAGGGTGGTGGTGGCGATGGCTCCGTTCTGAGAAATAGATGATGAGGAGCAGAATGGGAGAATTTTGAGGTGTGACATGACACACAAAGGAGGGTTCCTCTTATATAATGATGGAGGCAGTTCATTGTGAGGGTAAATAGGACTAGGTTTAGGGCTAGATTGAGATTCTCATTGCGACCATAGCTGTCAAAGTGAGAGGGGAGAGTGAGAGGGAAGTTTTGGCAGTTAGAGAGAGCAAAAGAGGTGGTCAAAGTAGGGATTTCTGAGTTTGAAATCATGAGAGGGTCGTTTCCTCTTGATTATAATTTCAAAACGAGGTCAAGAGAACAAGATTGTAAGTCTCAGCCATAAAGGCACCTCCCCACTGATTGTCAGAAGTTGATGATGACCTCATGGCCGTTGGATCAGGCCTAGATCCTGATAGGCACATCCAGGGGCTAGAAATTTCCCCGGATCCCTTATCTGGATCGCTGACAGGGCGAAGCCAAGAAAAAGAGCAAATAAAAGGGAAATAAAGGGGTTTTCTATACAAAAACTTCAATAATTCATAGAAAATCGTTGGAATGTCCAATTGCTATGAAGTTTAGAACGTAGGTTCAAAATAATATGGAGAATACTTAGAAAAAGTTTGAGAACCAAAATATGAAGTTTGTTTGACCAACTTGCTTCTTTGGATAAAGTGATGAATGAATCCAATTTGAGGTGTTATAATATCCATAAAATCCACATTGATTACTACTTTTTGAAATTGAGTGTCAAAAATTATATAAGATCCAAGAAAAATAATTTAAGACATTGAGTGAGTATAATGAGGTCAAAAGAGTAATAAATTTATTCTTATTCTAAAATCTACTTTGTCAAATCCTTCCCTCATTAAAAAGGAATTTTATCCCCAAAATTCAAAACAACCTCAAAATTTGGGTCATCAAAATCCATGTCGTATCCACAAATACTGGAGTATCCTCAACTATAAAATCCAAACTATGTCCTCAACATTCAAGTAATTCAATGATTATAATTGGGATTCCATGTTCCATATCATAACCAACTTGGCATCAATATCATTTCATCATCGAGTAATTGAGTATCAAGGTCAATTCATATATATATATATATATATATATAGTTCAAAGTCGTCATATGAGTCACAAATATGGAAAGCATCCTATTGATCACAAATTTGGAGAGATCATATTTTTGGTCAAACAAATAAAGTTCCTGAATCAAGTGTACACGGTGACTTTCAATCCCAATATCTCAGGGTCTTAGCTTCTACATTGACATAGGTGGGGTTATACATCCATGATTTGAGATTTCATATTTCAACATTTCAAGACCACACCATACTTTCAATATCATGATTTCGAGGTCAAAATTAATGAGATGTCCCACTCTAGTCCTAATGAGAGCTAAACCCGAAGTCATAAATTCAGAGAGTCAAAATAGTCAACATTTCAAAAACTTCAAATTTGGTATTTTGAAGTCATTAGTCATAGATCTAGGTTGATCTCAAGATCCAAATGGTTGATCATAATCATGTTTCAAGATTTTGTACATCCATATCGAGAGTTGAAGTTTACACATCAAGATTATATGTATAAATATTCCAAAGCTAGGGTTTTCATTCCTATTTAGACCTTGGGGGAGATCACTCATATATATTCAATTTTGAGTAATAACATTCAAGAAATATTTGAGTAACATATTAAGATTTCATTATCATGGTATCCAAGGTTGATGAATGATCTAGACCTAGGTCTATCTAGGAAGTCAACCACAAGCTATAGTCAACATTATCATATTTCAAGATTCTCATTAAATCAAGATTCAAGATTGAATATCAATATCATACTAGATTTAGCCTATTAACCTTAGGCCAACCAAACCAAATTGGGTGAAAGGAGATACCTTTACAAACTCTAAATAATCAACAAGGTAAAAACTTAGAGACAATCATAATAGTGATGTGACCTAGGTTAGAGGAGTCATGAGTCAACTACCACCCTAATCTAGCACATTACCTACATTAGTCATTATCCATTGAGCTTATCAAATCATGTTCTACAAGGTCATAAGATCACAATTCAATATTATAATAGGGTAATAATTTCAAGACTTTACAAAGTCCAAGTAATAGTTACATTCCTTTCCTTTCATGATCAAGGTAGTGATATAATTTGAAAATTGGTGCATGATTTAGGTCCATACTCATTATATCAAATTGAGTTTACAAAAGGCATAAATATTCAATAGGGAAATTGCTTTTTTCATCATATTCTTACATTAGGCTTTTGAGAGTATAAAGATTAATAATTTGATGACAAAAACATGATGTGTATCAAATCAGGTTAGAGTTTTATTAGCTATGTTTGAGGTTTAGTCAACAATAGGGAGACATGGACATTAATAAAATAGATACCTCATCAACAATGAGGTATAAGGTGTAAGTCCTTCATATTTCACCAAATCAAAATTTACCTCAAACATAGAAAATATGTAGTGTAGTTTTGGCTAGTTGGAGTTTGCATGATATTAGGGGTCATACATGATTATTTTATTTCAAGATTCATTGATCAAAATTGAGTTTTCTAATTAAGGTCAGATCATGGTATCATTTTATTTTTCATAATTTCTAGTGACATTAATTTTTCCCATGCATAAGCTACCCATAATCGAGACATCACATGGAAAAAGGCCACAAGAGAAGGACCACTTGAGGAGATGAGAAAACTACCTAATCATCATCTACTTGGTGACTTAGGTAATTCTTAATGAAGAGATGAGATGCTAGAAGACTCTCTAAGTTTTCAACGAAGAACCTTTACGTCCAATTTTGGATCAATTAAGGCCAGGTAGAGCGGGGAATCTCAGCCACCATGAACACAGATAGGAGAAATTATGCCAGAACCTCGAGCCTAGACACCTCAATTTTTTCCATTATGGATTTTAGGGCTTTCGGAGTTCAAGAGACTCGAGAAATTATTTACTTAAAGTATAAGGGAGTGTGTATGCTCTAATACCAACTGTCATAGAACCATTCTTACCCCAATCACAATCCCACTACCTAGATAGTAGAAAAAGGATTGAAGTGTTGGTCCCTAAGTGGCCCAATAGGATCTCACACACTGAAAAAGAAATAATAACTCAAAAACTAGAGATATAAAGAAAAAACTAACCCAGTTGTGAGATATTGTAGTTTTATCCTTGTCATCAGAGTATATGGAGTGTGGAAGCAATCTAGTCCTTATTTCATTTGTTTTTCCTAAAATCAAGAAAATCAAGACACAATCATGCAATTGCATGGTACACTATCAAAATCAAGTAAAACAGTTTATCGAAAAAGAGTATACTTGGTAGGACTTATATTCAAAAGTATAACAAGCAAATTCCAAAACCAATATTCACTAGACAAGATGTTTATTTCAAACAATTCAATTTTTATTACGAGTTTCCATTATGCTATAATCGAGAAGCATGCTTAGATATTGTGTGACTGCATTGCCCCAATAAGATGGGAGAGGTAACTAGGCTCCCTCTCTCCATATGAGGTAGGAGGTCGATCGACATGTACAAAATTCAATATCATTTGGTAGGTACAAGTTCCACCCTCCGAATGAGGATGTTACCTGTACTAAATATCCACATTATCAACATTAATATACCGACAGTCATAATGGGCAACATCAATATGCTCCGAAATTTATGTTTACATGTTTTTCTCAAAATATAATATAGGAAAAATGGAAGACTAATCAATAGGGAACAATATCTCAAACAAGTATATTGCCAAGTATACAATCAAGAGATACATAAAAAGTATCTTCAATACAACCAAAGAGGTGGTATAATAGTGTACCTTTCACCTAAGACTTAGAATACATATCAATGAGTAATAGGTTGACCCTTCGAGTTAGATCCTAAATCATAATATTTGTATCAATGGTTAAGATCAGGATATTTATAATATCATGTTTCATGATTCAAGGTTAGGGTTACTCATTCCTATTTTACCTTGGAGTTAGGCCATTCACTTATGATAAAAAATGTAAAGATGTTCAATATTATTCAAGTGTCAATTATGTTCCAAGTGTGAATGAACCACCTAGATATTCTAGGTACATGTGTTAACCCTAATTATCATGGTCAATATGCAAGTTATTAGATCATCCTCTTAATAGATTAGCATCATTGCTGCTCAAGATTAGATCAAGTTTTGATTCGTATTATGAGCAAAGTTAGGGATCAAGTATTAGATCAATGGATCAAAAATATGCCACAAGATTTAGATCAATCATATTATTATGATGTCATCATCATATTCAAGATTGAATCAAGTCAAAAAATATTGATCTAGACCACAAATGCATAAGACCATAATGATGGTTGGCCATCCTTAGTTATGTAGTCTTCTTCATCCTCTTTGTCAAAACGATTCTCAACCACCTTCTCATATGCTTGGACAAATTTAAACAAGGGAAAATGATTGTTTACATGATCTTTGAATATTGCATTCATGCTCTCACTCCGTTGTGTTGTAGACATGTTGGCAAAAAAATTGTCTCTAAAGTATACATGTATCCATTGCTCTCTGATATTCCATAACAAGGTTAGAGGTGAGTTGTCACCCAAATTGTATAATGTTATCATCGTCTTCCATCTTTCTTCAAACTCATGAATGGTGATGGGTTGATTGATGCAAGATTGAAACTCTTCACAAAACCCAACAACATTACCATAAATCACACCCAGATGTTCACGTGCCTTTCTCATTATGTGCCATTGACAATAATAGTGTACTACATTAGGAAATACAATGCGAATAGCCTTCTTCATTGCAGGATCTTCATCAGTTAAGATTTCCTTGGGGCGCTTTTCATACATAGCATCCATAAATGTGCGAAAAACCCATACAAATGAGTCAGCGGTCTCATCTCGTAATAAAGCACAACCAAACAAAGTAGACTGTTTGTGATGATTCACCCAAATAAAAGGTGTGAATGGCATATTGTATCTATTAGTCATGTAAGTTGTGTCAAATGTAACCACATCTGCAAATGTTTGATACGCCATTCTTGACCTCGCATCTACCCAAAAGACAATGCATGCACAACCCTCATCTTCAAATAGTACATAATAGAAGAATTGTAGGGTTTTTTGCTTGTTGCTTTTTGTAATTCTCTAATGTGGAGGCTACATCAAAACCTATGTATCTCCTCCTCAAAGAAACAAGTTTGTTGCTTAAATATTTTCTTGTGAATGTGACATTATGAATTCCACCTTGTTGGCTAGCAATAAGTGACATTATTTGTGCACTAGAAATATTTTGATCATGCATCACCTGAATCAAATCATGAACCTCAGAAGACATACGACGGTGTGACCGATGAAACCTCTTTTTAGATGGACTCTTGGTGAGATTTGGTTGTGCTCTTTGTCAAAGCTCACAACCACCCACTTTGTGTCTTCTTCTAGCTTGACTCTCATTTGAGCCTTACATCCTGTTCGATTAGAAATGACATCTTTTTTTGGGGTACCCTTATCACCATTGTCTTCCTTCTTTTTTGGTCTATATAACCCTTCCTTGGAACACATGAATACCGTATTTGTGATTTTGGTTTTAGCCAAGACATAGTGATTTCCCTTCCTTATGCTAAATCCCATACGATATGCATATTGATTGTAAAAATCCTCCGCCTTATCAAGACTGTCAAATTGCAAACCTATGAAAGGTTCTAGTTCAGATTGTACTTCCACCCTTTCGACATCCACATGGGTCTCATTTTCTTCACCAAAATTTTCATTTACATCCATTGCATGGTCATGAGCTAACCAATCTATTCCTACCATACCATCAACATCATGAGAAAAATCCATATCTACACATAAAACACATAATCACCCCCTTGTTTGTATTTCGGAAAATGAAACCATATTGTTAAATTAAAACAAAATATAACCATGTATAGATTGTTGTGTGGTGCTAGTTCCTTCCATATCTGACCAAACTGGGATATAACAGTCCATATCTTTTAAGGGCAAAAAAATATTATAACAGTCAATATCTATTATTATGTACAATACAACTGAAGAATGCATTAATTTCAAATAAGAATCAACCTGATTTAATGGAAAGTGCCAAAACTGGAGTGATTTGAACAAGACAGCCATGACTAAGTTAAAGAGACAGGTTTGCAAACTAAAGAGTCAAAATAAGATTGGGTGTCCAATAAACAAGAAGGCAGTGCACCTCAAATAATGTTTTTGTTCAAATAAATAAATCGCATAGCAACTCTGCACCACAATAACATTGAAGAAAAATTGCACACAGGCACAACCATAGGCTTCTTCAACCGTTCCACTCTTCCGAGCGTCATCAATCATGTCCTTTGATTGATTTTGGATTGGAGGGGATACAGGAAAAGCAAGAATAGGGGGGAAGGTTAGGGGAAAACCTGTTAATGGAAGCCAGAGGAGGGGAGCGATGGCTGATATAGCTGCTTCCTGCTTGTGCTGGTCCAACGGCAGGGTCGGTGGCGGCAACAATGCCTGCGAAGAGGAGTGATAGTAGGTCACCAAGTATTGCAAATGTGGTGCCTGGGAGAAGAGGGAAGCGGTCAGGCTAAAATTTTACAATGCCTGGTCTCCAATGCGGAGCGGCAACGGTGGGCAGAGGGTTGGTCCTCGAGCAGAAGGGCTCCGGGCGGAGAGCTAGTCACCGGCGTTGGGCAGAAGGTCGTCGGGCGCCTGGTCACCAGTGCGCAGCGCGGTCGTCGGTAGGCGGGGCAGCTTGCGGTCGTCGGTAGGCACGGCAGCTTGCGGTCGTCGATGCCGGGGAGAAGAGGGAAGCGGGAGGAGGGAGAGAAGAGCAGAGGATAGTGAGTGGGGGAGAGAGAGTTGAGAGAGACTGACTGGGGGAGAGTGAGTTGAGGGCTGAGAGAGAGAGAGAGAGAGTTGGGTGGGGGCCAGAGTGTTGAATACGTTGTAGTGGGTGGGATTAATCCCAACCATAGATGAAAAACAGGGCAGATCTAAAGGCCTAAAACTTCATTGTATCCCAGCCCCAATACAATTAAGTGTATCCTAGCCTAACTCTCTCTCCCTCTCTCTCTCTCTTTATATATATATATATATGTATATATATATATATATATATATATATATATAAAGAGAGAGAGATAGGGAGAGAGAGAGAGTTAGGCTAGGATACACTTAAGTGTATTAGGGCTGGGATACAATGAAGTTTTAGGCCTTTAGATCTACCCCGTTTTTCATCTGTGGCTGGGATTAATCCCACCCACTATAGCGTATTCAATGCTCTGGCCTCCCACCCAACTCTCTCTCTCTCTCTCAGCCCTCAACTCACTCTCCCCCAGCCACTCTCTCTCTCTGCTCTCTCTCCCCCTCTCTCCTCCGCTCTTCTCTCCCTCCTCCTGTTTCCCTCTTCTCCCAGACGTCGATGACCGCAAGCTGCCCCGCCTGCCGACGACCGCGTCGCGCACTCGAGACCAGGCGCACGACAACCTTCTACACGATGCTGGCGACCAACTCTCTCCCCGGAGCCCTTCTGCTCAATGACCAACCCTCCGCCCACCGCTCCCACTCCTGTGGAGCCTGCCCTTTTGCCCGACGACCATCCATCTCTCCACACTCCCTCTCCCCGGGGCAGTCTCCCTCCTCTCCCAATCCTCACTCTATCTCCCTCTCTCCTCCCTCTCTCTCCCTGCTCTCTCTCTCTCTCTCTCTCTGGACCGTCGGGGCATAGCAGCAGCCCACGATCTTCACACGACGCTCGATTGGTGGCCAACAGACCCCCCTCCTTCATCTCTCTCACAGGCAGCAGGAAGATCATCTCTCCCCCCCCTTCTTCTCTCTCACAGGCAGCAATAGGATGAGGATCTATCTCCCCCTTATTCTCTCCCACAGGCATAGGTGATTCCCCTCTGCTGATCACTCTTCTTAATTCCCATCTGTTAGTCATCCCAATCCATGGCCAACAAAAATGAAAACAGTTACCCGATTTCAACATGTTCACAAAATTTTAGTCAGAGATCTTTGATCCGAAGAGGGGACAAGTATTGCAAATGTGGTTATTTAGTTGAGGCTAGAATAGCTAAGACTCAGAAGAACTATGGTCGAGCATTCTTTGGTTGTCCCAACTACAACAAAGAGGTGATTTTTGTGAATTTTGTTCTACTTACATGAGAATTATGAATGCACTGAACTTTCAAAATGCACTGAATAGAATATGTTTCTTATTGTTTGTAGGGACTTCCATACTGTAATTTTTTTTGAATGGGCAAACTCAAGTGAAACAACTACTGAAGACTCCAAGAATTACAACTTGAGCGAGAGTTAAAGATGGCCAGGACAAAATATAAATGTTGTTTGGTTGGATTAGTGGCTTCTTGGGTTATATTTGTACTTGTGTATGCCTAATCCAATTGTTAATTGTAATCTATTTTCAAATCAATGAATGAATGAATGACGAGAAAAGCATTCTCTGCACTGATTCTCTGTGTGTCTTGTTATCAATGTGTGTGTGAGTATCTTTTTGGATATGTGAGTGTGCTTGAATGGCATGGATTTGAAACATCATCATATTAAACAAATCTTATGGGCAACGTTGATGTTATTGAGTGACATCTTCCTGTAACTTGAGGTATTATTGAGTGACAAGATGTTGTATGGATCCGGTGACAAAAATGTTATCAAACAAGCTTAATTAATAAGGTCTATGGAACACAATTTTAGTAAGCTTAATTAGTAAGGTCTAGTGACAAATATAAGGACACATCAAAGGTTCATTACACATAAAGACACAAATAGATAAAGCATCAGTTACAAGACACATATTTTTCATGAGTTTTAGCATCCACTTTTACAACCACTTGAATTCTTCATCCACTGTATCTTATTCTTCCCCAGACTCATAAATTTGATCAAGGTCATGTGCATCAGATTTATCATTGGCAACCTGCAATATACATTTCCATAACATGAGAGACAGGGATTATAAATATCAAAGATCATGCAATATAAGATTAGAGAAACTACAAGGCTTTGTAACTTACCCCAGATCTACATGTACGACTATTGTGCCCTTTTCCATTACTTGTACTGCATGTCCTTTGTCTTTTTGCTTTTAACTCAGCTTGTGGCTTAAACCTTTGTGGTTTCCTATTTCCTTTACAATGTGATGGTGGGGGATCTCTTGCTTGCATGTCATCTTCTGTATCTTGAATTCAGAGCACACATTGACTACCTTGTGTTGAAATGTGAGTTTGAGATGATGGCATGCCTTCTCCACAAGAAGTCATTCCCATTTCTTTTTGTAAAGACACAACGTTGGCATAAGTTTTTCAAATATCTCATGCACATCAAGGTAGGTGTCCTTATGTTTAGAAGATATATCAATTAATTTCATTGCCGATCTACAAAGTGAGTTGAACCTGCCCAAAGGGGGACTTCCATCAACTCTTCACAAGTCTCTTTCACATAATGATTTGCACTTTTGGTTTTTGCTTCCCTAGTCCATCTATTCAGCACATATAGAGGTGTTATCTTATGAACTTTAAGATAAAGCATCACTTTTAGTATATGACCACATAAGATGCCAGAAAATTGAAATAACTTGCATTCACAAAAGAATTCTTCATTATTTTGATTAACTTGTACTTTGTAGCTATTCTTTGATACAAATGCAAGTGACTCACCGCCAACATGTGAAATTTGATATATGGAATCTTTATGAACCTCCTCTAAATCATAGCATGAGGTCAATTTCATTTGTTCTTTGAAAGATTTAAAAACCAATCTTGTGTAGACATCCCTAGCATGTTCCTCAATGGGAGCATAAGACCATAAAAACCAATCTTGTGTAGACATCCCTAGCATGTTCCTCAATGGGAGCATAAGACCATAATGATGGTTGGCCATCCTTAGTTCTGTAGTCTTCTTCATCCTCTTTGTCAAAATGGTTCTCAACCACCTTATCATAGGCTTGGACAAATTTAAACAAGGGAAAATGATTGCTTACATGATCTTTGAATATTTCATTCATGCTCTCACTCCATTGTGTTGTAGACATGTTGGCAAACAATGTGTCTCTAAAGTATACATGTATCCATTGCTCTTTAATATTCCATAACAAGGTTAGATGTGAGTTGTCACCCAAATTGTATGATGTTATCATCTTCTTCCATCTTTCTTCAAACTCATGAACGGTGATGGGTTGATTGATGCAAGATTGAAACTCTTCACAAAACCCGGCAACAGTACCATAAATCGCACCCAGATGTTCATGTGCCTTTCTCATTATGTTCCATTGACAACAACGGTGTACTACATTAGGAAATACAATCAGAATATCCTTCTTCATTGCAGGATCTTGATCAAATAAGATTGCCTAGGGGTGCTTTTCATACATAGCTTTCAGAAATGTGCGAAAAACCCATACAAATGAGTCAGCGGTCTCATCTCGTTATAAAGCACAACCAAACAAAGTAGATTGTTTGTGATGATTCACCCCAATAAAAGGTGTGAATGGAATATTGTATCTATTAGTCATGTAAGTTGTTTCAAATATAACCACATTGCCAAATGTTTGATACTCCATTCTTGACCTCGCATCTACCCAAAAGACATTGCGTGCACAACCCTCATCATCAAATAGTACAGAATAGAAGAATGTAGGGTTTTTTGCTTACTGCTTTTTGAAATGCTCTAATGTGGAAGCTACATCAACACCTATGTATCTCCTCCTCAAAGAAACAAGTTTGTTGCTTAAATCGTTTCTTGTGAATGTGACATTATGAATTCCACCTTGTTGGCTAGCAATAAGTGACATTATTTGTGCACTAGAAATATTTTGATCATGCATCACCTGAATCAAATCATGAACCTCAGAAGACATACGACGGTGTGACCGATGAAACCTCTTTTTAGATGGAATCTTGGTGAGATCATGGTTGTGCTCTTTGTCAAAGCTCACAACCACCCACTTTGTGTCTTCTTCTAGTTTGACTCTCATTTGAGCCTTACATCCTGTTTGATTAGAAATGACATCTTTTTTTGGGGTACCCTTATCATCATTGTCTTCCTTATTTTTTAGTCTATATAACCCTTCCTTAGAACACATGAATACCCTATTTGTGATTGCTTTGGTTTTAGCTGAGACATAGTGATTCCCCTTCCTTATGCTAAATCCCATAAAATATGCATATTGATTGTAAAATTCCTCCGCCTTATCAAGACTGTCAAATTGCAAACCTGTGAAAGGTTCTAGTTCATATTGTACTTCCACCCTTTCGACATCCACATGGGTCTCATTTTATTCACTAAAATTTTCATTTGCATCCACTATATGGTCATGAGATAACCAATCTATTCTCGCCATACCATCAACATCATGAGAAAAATACATATCTACACATAAAACACATAATCACCCCCTTATTTGTATTTAGGAAAATGAAACCATATTGTTAAATTAAAACAAAATCTAACCATGTACATATTGTTGTGTGGTGCTAGTGCCTTCCATATCTGAACAAATTGGGATATAACAGTCCATATCTATTAAGGGCAAAAAAAGATTATAACAGTCAATATCTATTATTATGTACAATACAACTGAAGAATGCACTAATTTCAAATAAGAAGCAACCCAGTTTAATGGAAAGTGCCAAAATTGGAGTGATATGAACAAGACAACCAGGAATAAGTTAAAGAGACAGGTTTGCAAACTAGAGATCCACAATAAGATTGGGTGTCCAATAAACAAGAAGGCAGTGCACCTCAAATAATGTTGTTCAAATAAATAAATCTCATAGCAACTCTGCACCACGAAGAAAAATTGCACACAGGCACAACCATAGGCTTCTTCAATCGTTCCACTCTTCCGAGCATCATCAATCATGTCCTATAATGATTTTGGATTGGAGGGGATACATGATTTGCAAGAATAGGGGGGAAGGTTAGGGGAAAACCTGTTAATGGCAGCCAGAGGAGGGGAGCGACGGCTGATCAAGATGCTTCCTGCTTGTGCTGGTCCAATGGTAGGGGCGAGAGCAGCAGCGGTGCCTGAGAAGAGGAGCGACAGTAGGCGGCCAAGTATTGCAAATGTGGTGTCTGGGAGAAGAGGGAAGCGACCAGGCTAAAATTTTGCAATGCCTGGTCTCCAGTGTGGAGCGGCAACGATGGGCGGAGGGCTGGTCGTCGAGCAGAAGGGCTCCGAGTGGGGAGCTGGTCACCGGCTTCGCACAGAAGGTCGTCGGGCACCTGGTCTCCAGTGCATGGCGCGGTCATCGGCAGGAAGGGCATCTTGCGGTCGTCGACAGGCGCGGGGCATCTTGCGGTCGTCGATGCCTAGGAGAAGATGGAAGCGGGAGGAGGGAGAGAAGATCATAGGAGAGAGAGCGGGGGAGAGAGAGTAGAGAGAGACTGATCGGGGGAGAGTGAGTTGAGGGCTGAGAGAGAGAGAGTTGGGTGGGGGCCAGAGCGTTGAATACGCTGTAGTGGGTGGGATTAATCCCAGCCACAGATGAAAAACGGGGCAGATCTAAAGGCCTAAAACTTCATTGTATCCCAACCCCAATACACTTAAGTGTATCCTAGCCTAACTCTCTCAATCTCTCTCTCTCTCTCTCTCTCTCTATATATATATATATATATATATATATATATATATATAGAGAGAGAGAGAGAGAGAGTCAAGCTAGTGTACACTTGAGTGTACCGGAGGCACCATACATCTCAGTCGTTTTTAAAATTGTAGTAACTTTTCTAAAAATCTAAATGTTGATATTCTTAAATATCTTAAGAACATACTACTTATAGGTCGTGCATTGAAAGGAGGCAAAAATGATGCATTTGAAATTAGTTTTGTACGTCAATTTTGTTGTCCTTAGATGAGTGACTTACATTCATACAAATGAGCTCACATTTTGTATGTGGCCTATTATTATTGTAACCATTAAGATCAATGGATTAGATTTTGAAAAAAATATGATCTAGATAGGCAAACACCATTGGGGTATACAACGTGATCTGTACACTTGAGTATATTCTGGCCTGATTCTCTCTCTCTCTCTCTCTCTCTCTCTCTATATATATATATATATATATATATATATATAGGTTCAATCAGTCTGACCAGTCCAACTATTGTTTGCCTTATAGAATGGTGCCCGATTCGATCTTTTCCGGTCTAAAGTTTTGCTGATGTCATGATGACATCATTTCCGGTCTAACCGGTTCGACCACTTTCGTTCAACCCATCTCAATCTAGTCCGAGTCATTAAAAATATTGAACAACACACCAACATTTTTACTATATTTCTCTTTCTATTTCTCGAACAACTTCTCCTTAAATAAAATTATAATCGTCCCTTCAAATCCCCACATCACCCTCCTTTCCCCTATATCTCTCCTCTTTCTGTGTTCTCTACCCTCATGTATGATTTCGGGACTACAATGACTTCCTTCTTCCAATATGAGACTGTGCACCATCCTCTATGAAATGTTTCTTCACAATCTTTGTTTCCCACATGGGTCTTGTGTTTGTAGGCATGAATGTTTATCCTCAACCAGACAACTTGTTTTCCTATTCCTAGCAGTCCAACCACGCAGTCGGGATGGATCTTGTGTCACTGATTTTTCCTTTTCTGCCATCAACATCAATCACAAATAAACGTCGATCTCCTTGTGCATGTGTAATTCTTTGAAATTGCCTCCTGTTGGACTCCATTATTTTAGTAATCATCTTGGTAGGTTAGAGATTTAAATAATTTTCATTATCTAATCATGTGTCCAAAATATGTACCTTGTTCATTTGTTATTCATATGCTGCACTTCTACAAGAAACAATAGACGAACAACAAGCACATTCTGACTGTTGATCATGTTCTTATCTACATGTTTGAATATTCGATTGCGAAATGCATTCGTCCTTTTCTCATAAACTTTTAGGGTAGGTACCACAACTGGGCAGAAGCAACAATTAGGGATGGCAGATGTTGGTGCAGTGGGTGGTTATGCAGAGACAATGACACGACATTTGGGGTTGCACCTATTGTGGTGGTTTCGGGTGGCTCTGCAGCGATGGTTGTGGCTGTTGGACAAAAGAGAGACACATGATGTATATGAATTGGCCAATCCATCTTCTTGACAATGAGACAATTGGCTATTGTTATGCTTTCCTTTACTTCTGTTGGTTGCATATTGTATAGTCAACCTCACACTTATCGCTCGACTCATATATCAATGACTAGCAAGGCAAGATCATCAACATTTTATTCAGCATCTGAGATTTAGTCTAATAGTGCATCACAGTTGGCTCACACATAGCTCATATGTATACACTAGACAAGCTTATGTGTTTTTATCTTATTCTACATTTGTTTATGTATTTAGTTTATTACCAGTTTATTACCATATTACATGTATGTGATTAATCATTTCATCTTATCCATATGTCTAAAGGTTTCCAAAGTCCTCTTACGAGGCTACTGTCCAGCAAAATAGTGATGCCATAGCGGTCTAAACAGACCACCACCATTCAACCAAAGGCCAAGTCTAAGGTCTCTCCTAAAATAATGAAGTCGAAGGTTACCCCAAAGGTCAATGTGACCAGCTGCAGCTTATACAGATGCCAATTAAGCCATTCTAGAAGTATCTTGACCAAAAATCAAAGATATCCAATACTACTTTACCAACCAAGTTATCTATAAAGAATAAATTGTTGGTATGTATGCCCTGAGAGCCAATCATGGGATGATTGGTGGGATACATTAAGATTGATTTGATAAACATCAAAGGAAAGCTTCCAATTCTTTTTACTTCAGTCATATGAGATAGTGATAGAACAGATTGAATGTCTAGAGAATGACAGTACTCAATGACGTATGCCTTCAGGTTGAGGACCTCAACTATGAGATCATACAGATGCTAAGAGTTTGTACATTCTTTTTATGTCCCTAGTCGGATGTCATTGTGGAAGGTAGATAGACACCAATGACACACAAGACAAGATTGTGGTGTTGGTTGATGACAGAATCTCATTAGTCATGATATAGAGATATCAAACCAAACACATAGGTACTTGTTAGAGAACAAGTGTACCAGACAGACCCACCGTGAGTTTGACACATGGAACCATGACATGGTAGTCACATTCAGTACTCATAATGATGGTGGTGAGTGTGATTCTTAGACCTAAAATCACTGCACTCAACACATGTCGTTGGGCACACTTTGACATCATCAAACACACACCTGAAACATGGGTTATTATAAAGGTGATGATTGGGTGGCTTTGACACATGGGGCTTTTGAGGGGTGAGTGATAGATATGGGATTTGTCCCTCCTGAGGGAGTTTGATATCCAAGGCCACTTGATGAGTAGGATAGAAATAGGCTTGCGCACGCATGTGTGAATCAGTATGTGATATTGATGTCATACATATCTCTTGCAATCTACTCTGAGATCAAGAAAGTGAATGAACGTTGACAGGATAATTGTTCCATGCCTTGAGTTCATTCGGGATATCAGTGACAAAGGAATTATACATTCATTTTAACACCATTCACGGATTGTAGGATTGAAATTTGTTCTCCAATTTTCTACTTTCACTTGGGTAGCACTGATGTGTGACTAGGCACCGCTCTTTGCTTGTGAAGTCATAAGTGTTATGGACTTTCATTGCCAACGTGAAATGGACCTGTAGGGTCACACACATAGGATTTAACCTGGAAGAGGAGTTTTGTCCACAAGCAATGTTTAGATTGATTGCTAAAGGAGTTTAGTAGTTCAATTAAACACTCAATCAATTGATAGCTCAATATCATAATGTTCAAGGTGTTGGACATATTGCTTGGAGTATCAGATTGATTGAAATCGCAATTGATTGATTCTGCACAATCTGCACTCCCAACCAATTGGCTCATGTGATGAACTTATCGGCTGAGCTGGGTGAACTGGTCGGCTCAAGTGTTGAGTCGTCGATCGGCTCAAGATCAGGGTGAACTGATTGCTTCAAGTGTTGAAACGATCGATTCAACTGGTGCAACCGAGCAAGTTGGGAAAGTAGGATTGATGAGAATTTTCCTTTCGTTTCAATTGCCCAATTTGATTGGGAAATAGGATTGGTATTCGATACCAATTAGAAACAAAAGAAGGAAAGTCAATCGGGAACCAACCAGGACCATCAACCGACCGGTTCACTTGTGAACCGACCGGTTGAGGTGTCTTAACCGACCGGTTCACTTGTGAACCGACCGATTCAGATCCCCAACTGATCGTTTCAGTTGTGAAACAATCGGTTCAGGTTGCGAGTTGGTTGCTTTTGTGGAAAATCTCAAACCCTTCTACTCCTGCTTTAGTCCCATATTGCCCGCGATGGAGAACCCTGTCCCTTGACCCTCCTATATATAGGGGTATTGGGGGATTCTCAAAGTACAACTCAGTGCAACCAGTTGCTCTACAAAGTTGTCATTCTCTCTGGTTTTGGTAACCGAGAGAGAGCCCGAGCAAGTGCTACCCACAAAGGGAGGTGCAACAAGGGAAAGACAACTGCAGTTGCAATTGGAGGCAGGAGAGTGTGTTGGCGACTAGTACGTCAATAGGAGGGCGTGACTCCTTCCAACTCCTTATGGGACAAGGAGTGTGGAGTTCCAGGTGGTCCGTGTGGACTACTTCAGAGGCGGGAGGTTTCTGCCGCTCAGGAGGACAACTGTCAACCCCGACAGTCCTGGTGAGAGGAGTCGTCAGTCCCGGTGCGACCAGGAGCTGCACAGACACCGTCCAAGACCGGAGGTGAAGACCGCGCAAGGCGGGAGGTATTGCCGCTGAGCAAGCCTCGGGACAAGGTATGATTCCACAAACCATCCTTTCCTATTATATAGACGTTGACGCGTTTCCTTGTTCTGGGTTTGAAGGAGAATTTTTTTGTTTCCGGTGCCTTCTCTGCCTCCCCTAAAACCCAACAGTGGAATCAGAGCCACGCCAACTACTCTATATTTTAAGAATATCGATATGATCAATTTTGGTTTGTTGCCTTTATTTAATGCATACGATGCGAATAATATTGGCTTTATGCATGTCCAATCCTAAATCCACAAATCCCAATTACATATATGATATGTATTATTAATGCACTCCATACGCGTCGCCTTTAAACGAGTTTTGTGGTGGATGTATAGCGTGGTTATGGCCAATAAACCCTATCTGTGTATGGTTGTATGTGGTTGCTTGCATCTTGGTCTGTGCACCGATCTTCCCTCTCCTATTCTTGATGTAACTCGAAATAATTTGAGATTCTTTCCTACCTTTGCTACCCCCGAATGTAACTCGGGGTTTCCCTTTTAAGCAATGTAAAATTAGGATAGATTTTATTTCCTGTTATGTCAAAGAACGGAGGACATCCAGACGACAGCTGAGACGATCAGTTCAAGGCGTGAACCGATCGGTTGACGTTCCAGACAATCGGTTCAAAGAGTGAACCGATCAGTTGATGACCGGTTCGAGGAGCGAGACGAGTGGGTGGCGGCCAGAAGGAGATGCACGATGACCAGGCAAACCGATCGGTTGGAGGAGCCAACCGATCAGCTGGTGGCACCCAGACGACCGACTAGAGAGAGAAGATCATTCATATGATGAGTTGATCAACTCAGAAGGCAAAGCACAGAGTTCATCTTGTACAGGTTGCATGTGATGTAGACCTAGATGACCGTGATTCCTCTTGGCTCGAGGAATTACATTAGGATGGCCATAATCATCGCTTTTATTGTTTGTGCATGTTTTCTGTGGGATATAGCATGTATATGATACATACTATGTATTGTGGTGATTGGATATGTATATGTATATAAAAACCAAATCCTTCATTAAATATTAAGTTTTAGATGCCTTCCAAATGCGACACACGTGAAAAGCTTGATCGACCAAGTATGGGCATGCCCTAGCGTGGTGCACCGTCTATCTCGTGGAAGCGTGAAGGATGAATGTGTGGGTCTGCCCTAGCAGGGTGCATATTCATCGTGTTTGCTTTGGGTCAGACTTAACAAGGTGATCTAGATGGGATCTAGTACCTTGAGGCATGGAGATGATCATGGCAAGGAGTTGCATATGACATCTTATCAAGAGTTGCATATGATGCAATTGGCAAAAGTTGCCTACCTGAGAGATCTATGTTGTGGGTGACAGCCCTAGCTGGTCCATGACTTAGAGGATTTTAGGATCTTGCCCACTAGAAGGTTGTATACTGCAATCTTCTGAATTGATGGTGAGGGCTATCAATTTGAAGTAAAATAGTGGGAGCTATAATTAATTAAAGGCCTAATTATATCGTCAACTTTTCAAATCAATCAAACAAGTCAAAAAGAGTTTTGGACTAAAATTGCATATATTTCCTTTTGATAAAATAAATGGTTAATCAACAAATCACTTTATTTGCGATTAGTCTTTGAGACCAACAAATTAAATGGGAATAATTCCACGATTGGTTAGGATGATGAGAAGTGTTCTCAAAGAGCGAAAGCTCTAAGTCCTAGTTATACCAAGACCAGATAAACTCAATCCCACCACATCAATGGCTGAAAGTATGCTTATGGAAGCATACCGAGGAAGACATTGATGAGGAGTGATTGATGTTGTGTTCTCTGAACTATGAGTTGTAGAGACAACATGAGACATATGATGTCTCCAAGACACTGTCCTAGTATGTCATGACAGAAGGAGATCCAATAAGGTATTCACACACTCAATGTGATTGGGTATGTGGAAAACATGACTAAGAAGGATTCCCTCTGAGCCAAGGGTTGGCTATTGGTATGATACTGCAAATGTTGCAAGAATCATACAATTCATGATAAGCTACAACATGAACAACTTTCACAAGCATTGACAGAGTTGTTGGACATGTTGAGGATAGTAGAGGAAAAGATGAAGAAAGACAAACCATAATCTTTCATGTGATCAAACAGAAAGGTAATTCTTAAGGGCAAGGATAAGGGCAAAGCAAAGAAGTGTTCTGATGCTAGCCAGCAATCCAAGCCGTCTTCAGCCTCAAGGCACATGGGAAAGGGTGTATGAGGGAATTTCCCTCTATATCTTGAAGAATAAAAGAAGATGAAGGAGTGGATGGAGATCTCCACCTAAGGTATCATGAAATGAACTGCTTCTTAATCTGAGGTATATGATACCAAGATATGGATATGTCATATATGATATGCAAGATCCGCAAAGAAGTGATGGCCTTTGTGAAAGGACCAAGAAAGAAGTACCCATCATTGGAGCAAGTGTTGCTACCATAGATAGGAGTACCTTTCAGTTTATTTCAGCCAAAAGGGCACGGAATAGAGTTGAGAACTGCTATTTCATATATTGCCAATAGATAGAAACACTTTATTTTTGCATATTGTATGACAATGATGGCAATTAATAAAGTTGATGTTTCAATCTTAAAGATATGATCTTTGTGGCAATGCCTTGTTTATCTTGTGATACATGGTATGCATAAGATAAAATGATACCTAAAAGTTATAGATAACTCAAACAATCAAATTAGCATCAATCATGAGAAATTCATTTCTAGTTTCCATGTGATGGATAAATCTAGACTCTTTTGGTTAGAGAACCAGTAAGAGACATGAATATCGTGGACATGATTAATCAATCTTCACTAATGGAAGTGGGAGAATGATTGTCCCATTAGGTACGATACATGTGATGTATTTATATACCTATTGGAACAAATGCTAATACTTCAAATGGTGTTTAGAGAAATACCAATATGAATATCTTGAATTGTTCAAGATTATCATGAATGAAGTACAAATTTGGTAAAGTGTTAATTCTTGATGAGATCAATGAATGAAATACTTGGACCAAATGTTTGAGATCCTTATGAGTGATTATGATAGTGTATCATAAGTGAACTCATGATTCAGGCATGGTGATGTCTAAATCAAGAAGGAATCATACTCTAAGGAGTTAGAGAATGATTATCAAATACCTGAATTCTTCTTAATGAATGAATACCCCACACTAATAAAAGAAATTAAGAATCACAAGGGTTGTGAGTTCTTATATCCTTAACATATACACCTCAATTATCTATGTGATCAGTTGTTCATGTGATGAATCAACTATCTAGATGAATATGAGGAATCGAATTCTGAATTATGGTTTATGACCATTACATCCTAAATGATCTCCATGTGAACCATAAGGTATGACCTTGATGGTAGCACCCATTGGATGAAATCCATAAGTGAAAATGAGTCTTAAGTGTTAAGACACATGGATAACATTTTGAGAAGGATGATTCTTGTTGATTGCAACTTAATGACTAAGACATTTGGCATATGGATACTAAAACCGCATTCCTATGAGGAATAAAACAAGGATGTGTACGTGACACAACCTATAAGGTTTATGAATCCACTAACGCAAATGAAGTCTATAAGTTACAATGGACTAATCAATGTGATTGATTGAGTACAAGTAACTCAAAATTGGATCTTTACTTTGATGATATAGTCAAAGAGTTTGACTGATATGTCAAAGATAAAGAAGGGATCTGTGATTTAGTGGGAGCGTATTCACATTCCACATGTTGATGTGAAATGGAAATGTTCTAGAATGGAAATCCAAAAGTGGAAATGATCTTTAAGGAAGATAGAGATGTTTCCTATGTGATAGGAATAGAGATCTATAGAGATAGTTCTCGAAAACCTCTTAACCTGAAAAGAAAAAGCATACATTGGCAATCTGTACTGAAGGGTTCAGTATGCACAAATTTAGTGGGAGAAAACTTTTCATGTTACATGGAGTTAGTATCCCAAGGCCAAGTGTCCAATTCTTATGAAGAATGGAAACACTAAGAATAGATTTGGATCTATCATGTATGTAATCATCCCATTATCTTGCATGTACCGACATGGCAAGAACAAAATGCATTTATCATCTTGTATGTATGACATGATGATTTGATGTGCTCATCCTGATAACTCGAATGTGAGACATGACGAGTGGATGTCTGTCTACTTCCAGTAAGGGTTACTGGAAACCATAAGAACTTGATAAGTACTTGAGAAGTACTAGTTCTGTGGTGATAAGGAAGAGTTCAATTTAAAGAGTTACATTGATGCGAACTTCCGAAAGGACAGAAAATTAATCGCAAAATATATATAGGATATATAAAAGTGAATGTTTGTTGATAATTGGAAGTGTTAGAATATAGTCGTTTAAATGGAAATGTTGAGCATCTATGTGTTAGAGAACAACAATGGATACTATATGGATCTAGAAGTTCATGAGATGAACTTATAGATATTCCGCTCATTGATGACAAGTTTGGAATCTTGATCATGCAATGTGGCTAAAGGTTAGCAAAGGAATACTAGATCGCATATTACGGCAACTCCATCTCATATGTGTGACGTACATCGAAGAGATGAGAGACATGCAATTTATACTGACTTTGGCAAGGTGTTGCCATAACTCACTATGTTAAGCACTAGAGCACAGTAACATGTGGGACATGTTTGAAGATCACTATGAATATGATTCAAGGGTGATTGGCTCACAGTGCAAGTGGGAGTCTGTTGGTATGTATGCCCTGAGAGCCAATCATGGGATGATTGGTGGGATACATTAAGATTGATTTGATAAACATCAAAGGCAAGCTTCCAATTCTTTCTGCTTCAGTCATATGAGATAGTGATAGAACAGATTGAATGTCTAGAGAAGGACAGTACTCAATGACGTATGCCTTCAGGTTGAGGACCTGAACGATGAGATCATACGGATGCTAAGAGTTTGGACATTCTTGTTATGTCCCTAGTTAGATGTCATTGTGGAAAGTAGATAGACAACAATGACACACAAGACTAGATTGTGGTGTTGGTTGATGACGGAATCTCATTAGTCATGATATAGAAATATCAAACCAAACACATAGGTACTTGTTAGAGAACAAGTGTACCGGACAGACCCACTGTGAGTTTGACACATGGAACCATGACATGGTAGTCACAATCAGTACTCACAGTGATGGTGGTGAGTGTGATTCTTAGACCTAAAATCACTGCACTCAACACATGTCGTTGGGCACACTTTGACATCATCAAACGCAGTCCTGAAACATGGGTTATTATAAAGGTGATGATTGGGTGGCTTTGACACATGGGGCTTTTGAGGGGTGAGTGATAGATATGTGATTTGTCCCTCCTGAGGGAGTTTGATATCCAAGGCCACTTGATGAGTAGGATTGAAATAGGCGTGCTCACGCATGTGTCAATCAGTATGTGATATTGATGTCATACATATCTCTTCCAATCTACTCTGAGATCAAGAAAGTGAATGAACGTTGACAGGATGACTATTCCATGCCTCGAGTTCATTCGGGATATCAGTGACAAAGGAATTATACATTCACTGTAACACCATTCACGGGTTGTAGGATTGAAAGTTGTTCTCCAATTTTCTACTTTCACTTGGGTAGCACTGATGTATGACTAGGCACCGCTCTTTGCTTGTGAAGTCATAAGTGTTATGGACTTTCACTGCCAACGTGAAATGGACCTGTAGGGTCACACACATAGGATTTAACCTGGAAGAGGAGTTTTTTCCACAACCAATGTTTAGATTGATTGCTAAAGGAGTTTAGTAGTTCAATTAAACACTCAATCAATTGATAGCTCAATATCATAATGTTTAAGGTGTTGGACATATTGATTGGAGTATCGGATTGATTGAAGTTGCAATTGAATGATTCTGCACAATCTGCACTCCCAACTGATTGGCTCATGTGATGAACCGATCGGCTGAGCTAGGTGAACCGGTTGGCTCAAGTGTTGAGTCGATCGGCTCAAGATCAGGGTGAACCGATTGCTTCAAGTGTTGAAACGATCGATTCAACTGCTGCAACCGAGCAAGTTGGGAAAGTAGGATTGATGAGAATTTTCCTTTTGTTTCAATTGCCCAATTTGATTGGGAAATAGGATTGGTATTGGATACCAATTAGAAACAAAAGAAGGAAAGTCAATCGGAAACCAACCAGGACCACCAACCGACCGGTTAACTTGTGAACCGACCGGTTGAGGTGTCCCAACCGACCGGTTCACTTGTGAACCAACCGGTTTAGATCCCCAACCGACCATTTCAGTTGTGAAACGATCGGCTCAGGTTGCGAGTTGGTTGCTTTTGTGGAAAATCTCGAACCCTTCTACTCCTGCTTTAGTCCCATATTGCCCGGGATGGAGAACCCTATCCCATGACCCTCCTATATATATAGGGGTATTGGGGGCTTCTCAAAGTACAACTCAGTGCAACCAGTTGCTCTGCAAAGTTGTCATTCTCTCTGGTTTTTGTTATCGAGCGAGAGCCCGAGCAAGTGCTACATGCAAAGGGAGGTGTAGTGAGGGAAAGACAACTGCAGTTGCAACTGGAGGCAGGAGAGTGTGTTGGCGACTAGTACGTCAACAGGAGGGTGCGACTCCTTCTAACTCCTTGTGGGACAAGGAGTGTGGAGTTCCAGGTGGTCCGTGTGGACTACTTCAGAGGCGGGAGGTTTCTGCCACTCATGAGGACAACTGTCAACCCCGAAAGTCCCAGTGAGAGGAGGAGTCGTCAGTCCCAGTGCGACCAGGAGCTGCACATACATCGTCTAGGACCGGAGGTGAAGACCGTGCTAGGCGCTAGGTATTGTCGTCGAGCAAGCCTCAGGACAAGGTATGATTCCACAAACCATCCTTTCCTATTATATAGACGTTGACGCATTTCCTTGTTCCGGGTTTGGGAGAGAAAATTTTTGTTTCCGCTGCCTTCTCTGCCTCCCCTAAAACCCAACATAAATCATATGCTAAGAAGGTTATTCCAAGAAGGAAGGTCAAGAAGCTCATTGAAATGGCCAATTACTAACTTGTTACATTAGTAGTCCCATGTAATTTAAATACAATGGTTATTGGTTGTTGTTTTGACCAATTAGCATTTCAGTTACTACATCTCTCTTATTCCATCCATTGTTTCTTTCACTCTTATAGAAAGACAATTCTTTTTGTTGAACACATGTTTTAGCATACTTTCTTACTATTCTACTCATTATTATTTTCTATCATCCTCTCTTAATTTATTTTGATATTGGAATTGGTGATGTACACTAGAGTATAATTATATCTTTCCAAAAGATAATATTAATCTCATGAAAATGTTTACTTCTGAGGTCGTATGGGGACCACACTGTGTTGGTTGTTCAAAAATCAAAACTTCATTGTGATTCATCATAAAAATTTATTCAGTCGAAGTTCAATGCATGGCGAAAAAATATTGCTTATGTTACTAAAATTTTTATGTAATATAAAAATCCATCATATATATATATATATATATATATATATATATGTGTGTGTGTGTGTGTGTGTGTGTGTGTGTGTCTGTGTGTGTATAGCGTAGTTGTGTGTCAAATTATGTATAACTTGTAGATCATATAAAAATTTGACAATTTTTAAAATATTTTTTTATTAGATTGATTCCATGCCATATTAGACATTTCATATATTCATAGAACAAAGTCGGATAATTATTAAGTGAATATACTTTGCACCTTATATCATTTTCTTGTTGATCATTTTTATTATATTTTATTAGATACATTTTTTATAATGAAAATATATTCAAAACAAACAATGGTGCTATAATGTGATAATATTAAAAAACAAAAAATAATATTTTAACTTTTCAATATCATAGATTTATTAATAAAAATTCAACACTTATAATAATACGCGTACATGTGCGCAGTGTGTTTACTAGTACTTAAAAATATGATATATGAGAACATGTCCAATTGCTGATATGATTACAGAGACTGCCTACTCAGTATTCTAGGACTAGGATTGAAAAGTGTTGAGTGTGTCCATCTTCTAAAACTTCATCATCGTGCTTTTCCAGTAAGTTTAAAGATAAAGAGGTCATCTTTCGTTGCATAAAGATTATGCTCTTTTTTAGCTTTCGTTTATTTCTTTAAATTCTAGGTTGAGACACATGTATCATGAATATGTGTAAGATTAGGATAGTACCCAAAGTCCTTGCTTAAACCAACTATATGGTATACAAGAGTAACTCTTCTGATCAAAAGTGTAACTATATTGATATAAAAAGTAACTATGTGACTAAAAAGTAACTGTGCAGAAAATACATAGTCAGTAAATATATGGACGGGTTTTTTTGATTGTGGTGGGGTAAATGATATTATTTTTGGATCAAATTTTTTTGGGGAGCTAGATAAAATGCTCCTCTACAATTGCGAATTTTTTATAAAAAATATCAGGAAGGGAGCTCGGGTAGCTACTCGCGCGGGTATTAAAGATGAGGCGTATATATATATATATATATATATATATATATATATATATATATATATATATATATATATATATATATATATATATATGGCTAAAAGAATTGTGTACCCGAGTACATTTAGCTTACATGTACCCACCTTTATTTATGGGGATTGTAAAATTGTATCGAATAATCCAACCTTATGGATGTATAATATACCCCTTAGATAAGATGTGTACCAAAAATCATCACAATCTGATATTCATAGAGCATACAATAAAAGAAATGCCTATTTTCTAATTAATGGTAAGTTACAGAAATTGCATAAACCATTGAATGGTGTACTATTTTCTAATCAATGGTAAGTTATAGAAATTGTATAAACCATTGAATGGTGTATGGATATACCTCATGATATACATAAGATATGGTTATGATTTTTTAAAAACATCTATCTAATCTATATAAAGTTGAATCAATCCATATGGTTGGATTTTATCAACATACTCTATATATGCTATTTTAATGGCCGGTACATGTAAGTTACATGTACCGGCCGGTACACACTTCCCAACCTCTATATATATGTATATATATGTGTGTATATATGTATATATATAATATATAATATATAATATATAATATATAAAATAATATATAACATATAATATGTATGTATGTGTGTGTGTTTTAATAGGAATCTTCCAAACATATTCAATGTGTCTATGTGGCCATTGAGAATTTTGTTTTGATTCATCTACGATACCTTTTACAGCTGTCCAAAATGTTTACCCATTGTCTTCATTGGGCAAGCATCACAGTTTGGCTTCTTTTTAGTATACAAAACACTCATGAACATGAATCAGTTAAGGTAAACGATCTAATTAAAATTTCTATCCATTAGACAGATCATAAGAAGATCATGTCCATACCATTCCTAAAGTAATCAAATGACAGTGGAACTAATACCTGAGAAGTGGAAATTAAAAGTCGTTAGACAAGGTTGCTTGAAATATAGAGGTTATAAATAAATAAGTTGTATAATACATTACAACATTATGTGATCAAGAATGTGTATATGAGGCCAAACATATCCCTGAATGGTTTCTAGAGAAGGGTACCTATGAAGACATTTATAATTATTAACACCACTTCCACCAATACTTTAATAGTATAGGCCACTTTTTCTTTACACACTCTATAGAAAAACAAAACTTACTAGTCAATTAGGGTTTTCAGGATTTAGTCAAGATTAACCACAAATAGAGTCATTTAAACCAAAATATAAGCAAAGGAACAAGATCTAGTGATATTAGTGAAATATATCAAGAATTAGGCTTCAAAAGTATTTTTAAAAGATTCATTGGATTTTTTTGATAAAAAATGACCAGTTGTTAATAATTTTTGGAGCTAGGATGTATTATCTACGATTAAAACAAGATATGGGCATTTAATTGAATATTTTCCAGAGAGAGATAAATACCTTATTTTGGGAAAAAGGCTAATCGTTGTATTCAAAATTTGGACGGATCTGATCATGCCATGTGGCTCGCTGGTCCGATGGATAATGGATCCAGTTTAGTGGTTGAATTGGCCAGTTCAAGCCTTTACTGGCTGGTTTGAACCCTAATTCACTAAGCCCTGGATCGGGTTTAGTTCTCCTTTGAACCCGACTATTCGGGGACCTGTTCCCTTCATGAGTAGTGTCTGATCATGAGGCCATAAGTGAGGTGGACTACCTCTATGGAATAAAGGGGTCTGGGAGCAGGAGTGGACGAGGTAGGCCACGACTATGCCATTCCAATTCATCTCAGCCCTGTGGACCTGATGGGGGCCAGAGTAAAGGGAGAGGAGGTGAGGAGCAGGAGCGCCTGAGGGGCGGTAGCGAATGTGCTGTTCAGAGTAATAGATAATGAGGAGGATAATGGGGTCATTTCAAGGTGCGACAAGATATGCTTAGGAGGGTTCCTCTTACGGAATGATGGAGGCATTTCAATGCGAGGGTTTTTATAGGACTAGGACTAGGCTTAGGGCTAGATCAAGAATCTCATTATGGTCATAGCCGCCGGAGTGTGAGTGGAGAGCGAGGGGCACATTTTAGTAGATGGAGGGAGCAAATGAGGTGCTCAAAGTATGGTTTTATGAGTTTGAAATCACAAGAGAGTCATTTCCTCTTGATTAGAATTTCAAAATGAGGTCAAGAGCACGAGATTGCAAGTCTCGGCCATAAAGACACCTACCCGCCAATTGCGGGATGTTGATGATGACCTTGCAGCCACTGGATTAGGCCTGGATCTACGAGAGGCACATCCAAGGGCCAAACATCACCCTGGATCCCTTGTCTGGATCGTTGATAGGGAAAAGACAAGAAAAAGAGTAAATAAAAGGGAAATAAAGGGGTTTTCTATACACAAACTTTAGTAATTAATAGAAAATCATACGAATGTCCAATTTCTATGAACATTGGAACATAGGATTAAAATAATATGGAGAATACTTAAAAAAAGTTTGAGAACCAAAAGATGAAGTTTGATTGACCAATTTTCATCTAGAGACAAAGTGATGAATGAATCCAATTTGAGGTGTTATAATGTCCATAAAATCCACATTGAAAACTATTTTTCAAAATTGAGTGTAAAAAATTATTTAGGAGACAAGAAAAATAATTTGAGACCATGAGTGAGTTTCGTGAGGTCAAAAAAGTAATAACTTTATTATTATGTTAAAATCCACTTTCTTACAAAACCCCTACTTGAGACCTTAGGATTGTCCTACTGTAAACACCTAAATTTCCTATGTGCCACCTACCTCTACCATTGTTCTCAAAACATTAGTGATCTCTAACCAATTCAAGGAATTTTCATCATCTTCAAATAACCATAAAACCAACACCAATCTCCTCTTTGGGTGTGATGCCCGAGTTTGACCCCCAGGAAAGTTCTGCCCTGGGTTGTGTAAAGCTTCACCAACAGAAGTCTCTACTCACACTTGGATCGCTGGAAGTGACTAGAAAGACTCACCCCAAGTTGTTGGAGATTCCGAAACCCTTAGTTAATTGTTTTGAGAAGGTAATTCCTGAGGACCCATTTTCCTCTGTGTACCTATTGTTTGAGTGTCATTGACTGTGCCTGGTGTTGCATTTTTTTTCTTGCGACTCTGCGCTCGACTTTGGCTTGTCCACATGAAGGTTCCAAGTCTCTCTGGAGGGTGCAAGTTCCCTTTCTTATCCTCTCCATATTCTGGTATAAATGTCTTGCCTCTACTTTTTTTCTTCTAGCAAGATGAAGTCACCACCCTACCATAACTTGGTTCCTTGCAAGAGGTATACGACTATGTCATCTCATAGAAAGACAATGATCATATGGACTTTCTTTGATCTTATACCCTTTCCAAGTTGTTGTACATGATTTTTCTCATCCAAAGGATCCAAAGAGAGGACTGCAAGCATAGATCTTGTCCTTGGCCATGATTTATTTGTGTTTTTCAATCAGCGGATCTTGAGTCAAGCGTGTTTCTCCTATATCCCTTTTGCTAGGTTATTTTGTCATTAAATTAGTTATCTTGGCAGTGATTAACCAACTAATCACCAAAATTTTAGAAATCCTAGAAATGAATTTGTTAGCCAGAAAAGTACAAAACTCAATCAATTCCTCACAAAAATGAAATGATCATGATGGAACCATAATATCAACCTAGTGACTATCCTATAATTTGATATTCAATAAAGTTCATACTAGTTACAATCTTGTATTTGAGAGGGGGAAACTAACATTTCACATCTTAGGGTTCAAGAACTAATCATCCAAGCTAACACATAAAATAGAAATATAATCGCTTAGATAAAGATATGTATTTTATGATAATGATGTTAAGATATTGTAAGGTTACCTTAGTATAACCCTGAGTATGGAGAATGTATGTAATAAGAATATGGAGATAAAGAGTATGTATGTATATAAATGACATTTGAATCAGAACCCTTCCAAATCTTTTGAGAAATCAAACATGAATCCTAATATGTCTATGGCTACATATAAGGGTTAGTATAAATAAGCTATAAATCGGGGTTCAGGGTGGGCTTAACAAAGTAAGAAAAGAAGAAGTGAATATGATCAAAACCCTAATCCTAAATTTTGTTATTCAATATTGAAAAGGGTAAGATAGTACACCCTAGTGATAACTAGAATAATAGTTTATGTGTATGATACTAGAATTTTCTTAAGAGTCAAATACATGTACCTGGAAACCCTAATTGAGAACACGAATAGCCCTAGAAGTCTTACCCCTAAGAAAAGATAGGAAAAATAATAGACCCTTTGATTTCTTGGGAAAAGGTTAGAAGAAGGACTTGAAGCATTATTTTCTTAATAAGACATGGCTTATGACATGTAAGCATGCCATGTCCTTGAATTCATATCATATATCTTAGACTAATAGTCTAATTATCCGGTTTAAAATAATTCCTTAGACATGTAGTATAATATTCATATGTAGAGTATCTCTTATACCGCAATATAATTATTGCCTCAGAGAGCTCGTTCCTAGATCTTGTAAATCATCACTTCTAAGTTATTGTTCTTCAAAAAATGCTCAAAAGTTAGCATGCAATTACTAGAATTGAGAATTTAATGATGATAATTTATTTTCGTGTGTTAATTATTTTTATTTTATAGAATTTAATATTTACAATTATTGTAGAATATAAAAATTAAATAGAGAATCTAGAGTTTAGATTTATCACAATTATATACTAATTGAGATTTCAAATTCATAATAGAATTATTAGAATGTAAAGTGAAAATATTCAAATGTATCCCCAGTTTTTAGTTTCTTATTGTTATATTTGAGTATAGATTTACCATACAAGTCATTACATGATTTAGAGTATAGAATGCAAAAACAAAATACATACTTCAAAATTTACATCAATTACTTGAGGTACATAATTAGAATAAAATTAGTAATAGAAACAGAATAAAAAATAGAAAGCGAATAGAAAATGACACCAAAACATAATTTGATATCATATAATAAGACCTCACATAATAGAAGTATTGTGGTACACTAAATAGAAGGCATTTTTTTCACAGAAGGTGCTTGTGCCATAGAAGTCACTTTGTGCATAGGATATACTTCAGTGTCACAAGAAGGAATTTCATGCAAAATAGGGTGTGTTTCACCATAGAGGACACTTTGGTGTCAACAAAGGGCATGTTGTTCCAACAGAGGGTGTGTTGCACCATAGAAGGCACATAGTGCCATAGAAGAGGATTCATTGTATAACAATGGTCGTAGAAAGATAAAAGATGTAAATAAAAGATGTTTGATTCAATAAAGATTCATATTTTTCATTATGCAATTATTTTTCATTCCAATTATAATAATTCAATGTGACTTAGTTTCACATAGGTTTCCCTATGTGCATGATTGGGGATGAGATGTCCACATGGTACTAATTTCTAGAAGATCGTTCAAGATAGAGGACACATCTACAATTGTTAAAAGGCTTTCTTAGTTTGGCACCATCTACACGATCCAGGACATTAAGACAGGGTACAGGATTTTTCATAATGCATTTAGACTTTCTTATAAATTTTGATGTAACTAAGTTTTTTTCTTAAGAATTTATGTGAATAAATTTTATGCACTAGTATATATTGGTTTCTTTATGTTGTTATTGTTGTGAGTATCAAGTTAGTAAAATTCGCAAGTTGAAAACAAGAATTTAGCTTCTGCTCGTGTGATATGAAAATTGGGGTGTTACAAAAGTACACTTAAAAACACTTTTCATATCATATATATTTTTCATTACATTTTAAAACATAATTATTATTTGGTGTTGATGATGTTATCCTTCATCCATAAGTTCTATAAAGAGCTCATATTCCAAGAAGGTTAAAATCTCCCTAGAGCATGTTTCTCTCAAAGCTTATATATAAATGAATAAAAAGGAAAATAACTTGGAATGAGCAACCTAAATCAACTAGGTTTTACTTATATAATTTTTGACTTAATTACTTAAAGCATTGAATCATACTTTAAAATTATGTGCATATCAGTTTCATAATTATCTATGAGAAAAATATGTTGGAAAACAATAAATTTGAATTATAGTGACATATATTGGATGCATTGATTAAAACTTTATAATTGATATCATTGTAATTGATTTTAATAAATTTCTATCAAACAAATCCAATACTTGATACTCAGTGTGCATGATCTGCTTCCTAATACTAGAGGAGTCCCCTTATCCTTTCTTATATTAAACACCTACTCCATCGTATCAAACAACCAAACATCTACAGATGCATACCAAGTATTGCATCCTATGTAAATTTAGGATTGATTAGCATTTGGGTATGTTAGGGTTCACTTTGGCTTAAAAGATATTATGGTTTTGCATTTATGTTGATTTTAGATGTCATATTCATGTAATTGATGTGTTAATGTTTCACTAAATCATATTATCAAGTATAATTATAAACATAAAGTGTGTATTTAATACAAGGTATGTCATTACATTAGGGATACACACATAGATATGTAGTATTAAATTACTTAGTAAAATATTATGTATTGATTAGGGTGAATTGTTTATATTTTCTTGGTTTCATGATAACTAAATTAGGTCCAATTTATGATATGTTATACATCAATAGGGTTTAAGATATATGTTTAGGTTTCCTTAAGAAAAATCTTAGAACAAAGATGCGAATTAGGGTTTAAATTTTGGTCTAAAATTTTCCTATAATATTTAACTATTATAGAGTAATTATTCATAATTTAATGAATTTGTTGTTTTATTTATGAATTTTACAATTTTTAACTGATTAGAAATTAGAAAGAAAAAAATGATAAATCATTTTTAGTCAAAAATGGAAAACACTTCATAAAGTAGGTTTTGAAACATAGTTTTGAGTCTATTAGATATAGTTGCAGAGAAAGTAAAATTGTGACAAGTGCTAGCTGAGCAGATCAATGCAACAAATTTATAGATGCAATCTAGGTTAACTATAAACTACGTGTTAACCATAGCTATCTAAATTTGGTTCAGAGGCATTATCTCAAAAGGTATGAGAGAATGTAGTATGAACATATAAAATCTTCTAAGAGCATCATGAGAGGTACTTGGATAGAAAAGACATTTCAAGGTGATACTTAACATATTCCATCAACCATGAGAATTATAACTAGACCCTTGATCAAATATTGACATAATTTTTTATGATAAGTTACATCATCTAGTCACATATTGAAGCAACAAAATATGATCCTAAATCTCTTATGATTATAGGTTTATATCAATAAGTTTTGAATATTAATTCCCTTAACTAGAAGTCCATAGAACGGAATGAACATACAATTCATGAAGGTTTCTCTTCAGACTATTTTTCTTTATTTCATCAATAGGACCCCAAAACAAGAAAGCCCCCCTCCTTGATATCCCAAACAAGTAAGGACATAAGGGTTTAGACCCTACCTCAAACCAATAACATGTCTAACCAGTGATGACCATGACACACTCTACAAGATAGGGGTGCATCACATATGTGTGCCTCCAACCTTATTAGTATCATGTCTTTAATAAAGTGAGTTTTACATTATATTTTATCTATATTGAAAATGTAAAGACATTAATAATTTGTCAAATTAATTTCCTAAATGTTCTCAATATCTCACTCTAATGTTTTGACCATGTTGATACATAAAATTTTGAAATAATACAAACCCTAACTGCATATTAGGGTGATTCATGTATATAAAAAACCTAGTGAAATTATAATAGTCAACATTCGAATTTACATCTAAATTTTCTACCACAGTTGGATAACTGCATCATAAATCTCAACCAAAAATTTCAAAAGGATTGAATGTACCAATTAAGAGTTATGGACAATTGAATTTGTAAGCATTATTTTATTCATTAATAACCTAGACCATAGTTTGGGGGCTAGTATATTAGCCTGATTCATAATGTGTTGTGTAGACTATGGGACATGCAGAGTGACATGGCCGCATAAAGAAAATCCTTGAGCCACACTCATACTTTTGATCCAATGGATAGGACATCCTCTCCTTCCTCTTGAATTTCCCATCTGTGAATCCCTATAGGTGTGCGACGTCTTGGGTATGCTACACCCAATCTCACACATTTCCATCGAAACCTCCCACTCTACAAGATTATAGAGATTCAACAACCCCCATGATTTCTTCCCTCTTCCTCAATTGGGGGTAACTATATCTAACTTTTCCACATCTCTCACCTACAATGCAAACCATATTAGGGCTTCTTCATCTATGCCTCCTCTTGGCTATTTAAAGCCACCAATATCTCTACCACCTTCTGTTTAGTCATTCCCTACCCCCAATTCATCATGAGGGCGTCATGTTCATTTCCACCCATCACACCTTATTCTACATCTATCCAACTGACTTTGTACACAGGATCCCTTCCCATGCGCTAGTTGATTTCCCCTTCAGCTTTGTGGGCTGTCGATGAAAACATGGGACACCTTATTCATAACTAATGCACCCACATTCTCCATCTGCATCTCTCCTTTAGAAACCGCCTCAACCACCCTAAAGGCATATAGCTCTAGTTGGAGTCATGGGTTGGGACAACACTTCCCTAGTGCAGGGTCACTCTACAATGGTGGTTTCACCCTCAACACTATGAGACTGGGACCACCGCTCTCACCAACCATCATGGAGTGGTAACTAGGAGTTGTGGACATGAGACAACTCGTCGACAGGAATGGGGGAAAATGGCTATTAGGACTTGGCATGGAGCTAGCTGGTCTAGTCGTGAGGCACCACCTCAACAGGGATCATGGGTTAGCAAGGAAGGTTAGACCAGACATGCAGATATGAGGTGTACATATCGATGAGTGCCACATCGACAAGAAGGATCATGTGTTAGCAAGTAAGTTGAGTTTGTGAACAATCTAGAATGATCTACTTATATCAGGCCATTGATCAAGGTAGGCCCCCTAGTTTCACTATTTAATTGTTAGATAACCAATTATCTTAGAAAAATCATATTAAATCATATATTGGATGATGGCATATTTAGATATCATTTTCATCAAAAAATACAAGAAATGTAAATAAAATAGTAAACTAACTTATATATGATGCCCATTTCAAAAAATTATAGCATAGATCCCTAGTTCATTATATTCTTATCATTTATTTATAAAAAAATGATGGCAAATGATATTATTATATGACATTTGTGAATCTTGACATAAACCCTTAAATGAAATCTTTGATCCTCTTATATCATGAAACCCAAATTATGTGATCCATGATAACCTAACCCTTTTTGAACACCTTAATACTAGATTTTTACTATATACATGATGGAAGTAATTAATGAACCCTTTATGCACCAAACATCAGATCCAATCTAATAACCCTAAAGTGTGGTTATAACATCATGTGACTCTGATCTAATCATAACATGATAACAACAACTTTGCTTAGGTCCAAACCCTAAAATTTTAATAGTGTGGGCACATGATGACATAGGCCCTTAATATCCATTCAAGGTGATTTACTCCATCTTCAATAGATCTATTAGAATCCAAAATTTGATAAGATCAAGTATGTCAGATATCTAACTATAAAACTAGTTTTCTTTGTGTGAAATAAGTATGAAGTATTGCTTGTCTTATTTTCAAAACATTTCTTGTATGTATGTACATGTAGTATGCTCTTTTCCTTGAAACTAACAAAAATAAATTGAGAATGAATTATAGTTACTAAGGGTGTTCATTAATCTCCCTAAAAGAGAGGGAAAGAATTAATGTTGACATGGTACATAGAATATATAGGGAATGGGCCCAATGATGTATGTGAAAATGTACTAGTCCACCATAGTAATACAAATTCATTGAAATATGATAAAAATTATTTGTTTACCTAATTTTTCCATTAAATAATAGTTTCTTTTATCTTTTCTTATTTCTAAAATTATTCAACTATGTAAGTACAATATGTATGCATCTTTCACCCACTTAGTCAATACATAATTTTGATCTATTATTTCACATATTATCTAGGTTTAAAGAATCCATGAATGAAGCAAAGTACTCGAAAGTAATAATGAATCATATTTGAGGATTTCGAGTAGATGGATGTCACCTTATATTTCTCTCATTTCTTAATTTTCATTTCTATTTCATAGTTGATGTATAGGATGTATATCATATCCTATGTATTATTCTTCTTTCCATAATTAGAAATGTCATTCCAAATAAATGTAAACACTATATTTTCCATTTAGTAATGATGTGGTTGTATGGAAATATGTGGTGTTTGTGAACAATATCCAAATTATGTTTATTATAGGTCATAATCACAAATCTTTGTGCTTTCCCTCTTGAATTGTTGATATGAGTTCATGCATATCAATGGTATTTTATCATGGAAAGCATGTTGGATTTGGGATTGTCATAGTTGGTATTAGTGTCGGTGTTCACACATCATAGATGCATGAACACATCATTTCTCAATTATGAATCTAAAGTAGTCCTTGAGTTAGGAATATAAAAGATGGAGGTGTCTACGCTAGCATCTAGCAGCGTCTAGAAAAAGTCTTAGAGCTACTTTGCATAGCACACGAGGATACCTATGACAATGTAAGTCTTACCTAGCAGAAACCCTATGTATCCCCTTCTTTTGAGCATACCTAATTTAAGGACCCTTCTCATCTATAGGAATTCTGTCTTATCTCTCTCTCTTCTATATAGGATAGGAATATGTCATTTAATTTAGAGTTGTAAGGACGATTGATTCTTGACTAAGGTTTATTAGGATGTCCTTCACAAACCATAATACTAAGCTCATGAACAATCATTATAGAAAATTTTGAAATATGGTACAAGAAATCCAAAATATCTAATCCACTTCATTAATTTTGAGGATGCCTAAAAAATGTAATTTTAAGGGCAAAAAAGGATCCTATTTTAAAAAGAGAAAAGTGCTTGAAACTTTGGAAGATCTTGATCCTAAAACTATGGCCAAGGGCAGGTGGGAAGAGCAAAAGAAGATCCTACTAGACTTTATGGAAATGTTTTCCCTAAAAGGAATCACTATCTTGTCTAAGAAAGGGGTGATTATGCTTTACTTTGTCAAACTAACCCTGATACCTTTTGGGGTGAAGACCAACCTCAGGTCATGGACAAAGAGAAATCCTAGACCCTATTAGTAGAAAATACATTCAATATCCTAGAAGTTCCCCCTGAGATGATAATTATGTTTGCCACATACCTACGTAAAGGAGGAGCAAAAATTTGGTGGAAAATTTCCAATGGGAACAAGGAGATATAGGTTGACACGATGGATTGGGAATCCTTAAAAAAAATCACTTACCCATTTATGCCTATACCTGAGAGGAAGTGGAAGGAGAGTTTATACACCAAGCTCAAAAAATAAAACCTCTCGATGACTAACTACACTTAGAATTTTTGGTTTCTGGAGCATTATTCACCCATTAGAACAAAGGAATGTCTCTTTGAGCATTGCATAGACTATCTAGATGCCAACATAAAAACCTAAGTTATCACTTCATGTCCCAATAACTTTGATGAAGCCCTTGACATGGCCCTTAATCTAGATTGGGAAGGGCATGCAGAAACCTTCAGGCATGGGATACCTAGGGCTAACCACCATTGATGAATATAAGTCTAGGAAGTTTACCCCTAGACATAACAAAGCATGAGGAAAAGGAAGTTTAAGTAAATGAGGTAAGAGAAATAACCAAAATTAGCTGAGGCCTCCTCACCCACATTGTAGAGACTATAGGAGGCACCATATTGGAGTATTCCATCACACTAAGCTAGTCTGCTACAATTGCAAAAAGAAAGGCCATTTCATTTCCAAGTCTCCTACTCCATCTATCTTTGGAAACTATCCCATAGGTACTTCACCTCCTCTAGGACATCACGATGCAAGTTTTTGCTATTAAGACTAAGGAAGCTAAGGAAAGCCCAAATTAGTTTGTTGAAGGTAACCCTAATCTCTATATTTTATTTAGTGTTGCATCATGCCTTCCATTATTCATGATAAATTATTCTGTGTTGGCATCATATTTCTTATTTATCATCTTGGTAAAGACTAATTTGATTCTAAATCTACAAATATATTCATATCATGAAATCCGAAATCTATGTTACAATTGCATATAAAAGATCTGGGATATATTCTTGATGTGACCACTCTTGGTGGAAAAATATTCACTACATCACAAAAGATTGATATCATATCTATAAAATTGGAAAATAGTCACATACTGTTTGAATTTATCCTATTGTCTGTGGTAGACTTTGATACTATACTTGGTATGGATTGTCTATATAAGTATTATGCACTTATTGGCAATAGAGAGAAGCATGTAGTTATCTCTCCATCTAATTCTAATCTTGTGGTGATCCCTGAGGGAAGAAAATTCTACAATAATTTTATAATTTCCTCTCTCAAAGTGAAAAAAGCTTATCTCTAAAGGCTACAAAGTCTATCTCACATTTGTCTTAGAGATCAGACTTTTCTTGGATATGTATAAAGTTTGGAGGTGGTACATAATTATCTTGTCATATTTTTTGAGGAGCTTCTTGGGTTGCCTCCTGAGTGAGACTTTGAGTTCTCTATAGATCTTCCTCTTGGAACCACTCCAATTTCTAGTGCCCCATAAAAGATGGCTCTCACTATATTTTGGAGCTGAAGAAATAATTGGAGCTACTTCTTCATAAAGTTTTTATTTGTCATGATTTTTCCCCTTAGGGTGTGCTTGTTATCTTTGTAAAGAAGAGAGACAGGTATATGCACGTGCGTACTGAATATCACATGTGAAAACAAGATACTATTAAAAATAAGTACCCTCTATCCCACATTGATGACCTCTTTGATCAACTTTGTACTGCTAAAGTCTTCTCCAAAATTAACATTCATTCTAGATGTTTCTAAAACTTCCTTCTAAACTCATTTTGGGCATTATGAATTTCTAGTGATGCCATTCAAGTAACCAACACACCTGGTGTATTAATAAATCTTATAAACATGGTCTTCAAACCCTATGTTGTTGAGTTTGTGGTCATGTTCATTTACGATATTATGATCTATTTTGATTTTGTGGAGAAACATCTTCAATATTTGAAGGCATTCCTAGAAGTCCTTCGTGCTCAATAATTCTATGTGTAGCTGTCAATATGTATATTTCGGATTGAAAAAGTTATGTTCCCTAGTCATGTCATCTTTGGAGGAAATATGTCTATTGATCCTATAAAAGTGTTAGTTGTTCTTGGCTAGAAAACTCCCTGTAACCCTCTTGAAATATGGAATTTCTTTGGTCTAGTTGGATACTATCATCTCTTCATCGCTAATTTTTCTAAAGTTGCACTTTCTCTCACTAAGCTTACTTAGAAGGATGAAAGCTTGATGTGATCAGCTGCTTGTGTGTCTAGTTTCTAGGAACTAAAATAGAAATTGACATATGCACCTATTCTGACCTTACCCTCTGGCAATGAAGGGTTTGTAATTTTCATCAATACTTTAATATATAGTTTATGTTGTGTTATGCAGTAGAATGAGAAGGTATTGGCTTTTGCATCTAGGCATCTAAATCCAAACAAACTTATTTATTCAAATCATGATTTGGAATTGGTTGCAATAATCCATCCTCTCAAAATCTAGAGGCACTACTTGTATGGGCCAACATTTCATATTTTCAATTACCACAATGCTTGAAGTATATCCTGACATAGAAGGACCTAAATTTGCGACAACATTAATCGCTCGAGTATCTAAAGGACTACAATTTCAATATTTCCCAATACCTAGGTAAGGCATATAGAGTTTTTGATGCCCTAAGTATGAGAAGGACAATATGTGCATCTTTGTCTATTCCTGAGGGGAAGAACATGGAGGATCTGGTAAATTGGAAGTTGTAGTTCATGTGCAACTGTGTTCATTTCGATAATATTTCTATCCTTCCTAGGCTACAGTCGTTTGTTCATAACATCTTTAAGAACTCTCCTCTCTTGTCAAAAACTCAAACAACCTTGTTTGTGGGTCTTTATAGTGGTATTTGGTATTAAAATCAAATGGGGGCTCTTGAGGAGATAGTTGTAAAGAAAAAAATTATCAGTGTGGAACACGGGTCTATGTACACAGTGCATCCCAGCATAACCAATATGTACAAGGACCTATACTGACTCTTCTGGTAGAGGAGTATGAAGTGTGACATCATTGAATTCTATTTATATGTCTCACATGCTAGAGAATCAAGGAAGAGTACCAGAGACCAGGCGATCGACTACAACCCCTTGAAATCCCAGAATGAAAATGGAAACACATCACCATGGATCTAGTTGTGGGTTAACCTAGGACTAGGAAAGGATATGTTTTTGTATGGGTTATAGTGGATCATCTCCCAAAATCATCTCATTTTCTACCCATGAATATGATAACTTCTTGGGAAAATGCTATGCAATTCTTGGCGATGAAAAGGGGTGTCCGTAGCGGTTACAGCTGGCAAACAAGCGACAGTCACAAATGGGAGGGTGGTGGATGTATGGGTGATGACATCGTTGGTTCTTCTCCTATTCTGGATAACAATGTTGTTGTGGATACAACTCCTTCTTCTTCATCTCTTCAAAAATCACTGACAGACTTGCCTATCGAAGAAACTAATCAATCTCCTTTACATAAAGTAAGGCTACAATTTGTTTACGGTAGTTTGTGTGGGGATCAACCTACCACTGAGGCTAAGGAGGATTCCTTTGATGACACATTGTCAAATCACATTATTGATGTAAATATCATCGTATACATGATCAATCATCAACTTCTTCTACAAAGATGCCAGTAGTCAATCGTTTTGTAAAGTCTTTAGAGATGCTACAATCTTAGGCACTTCTTCAACTAATTTTTTCATCAATGATGTGCCTGCTGAATTTGTTAATCTGGATGATGTCTCCATCGTGGATGGCCATGGATTTTTTGAAGTCTATATTGCACCAGAGGCATACACAATATTGTAGAAACCATGGGAAATGAAAGTTACAGTCAGTATTCTGGGAAAAGGTATGCTTAAACTTCTCTGGAAACCTATCTCTAGATGGCGTCTGTATGAACTCAGTATGAATAATTTTGTTGTTAAATTTACATGAAATACAAACTTCTCTTCTGCACTTAGTAATGGACCATGGTCTATCTTTAGTTGTCCACTCCTTGTATCTAAATGGACTAATGATTTTTTTCCTACTAACAATATTCTACCAAGATAATTACTTGGGTCAGAATTATTGATTTACCATTGCACCTCTATAATTTAGTTATCTTTGAATGGATAGGCCAAGTATTGGGAAAGTTTTTCAAAGTAGATGAACATAGTGTCATGTGTACCCACAACAAATTTTCTAGGATGGCTATCAAATTTGATTCAAGTGCACCATTTAAACTAGCAGTTATTATCAATGATATGATCTATAAACTTGGATATGAATCCATCCCATCTATTTGTTCTCAGTGTGGAATCATGGGGCATGCATCATACGAATGTTTATCTAAACCTCCAGACACATATGATGGTTTTGGTGTGGTTCAAACAGAAGAAGCGAGTGAAGTATGGAATGCCAAAGACAATCATTGGAAAGTGTACTATGGGAAGAGTATACATTCAAGATGACAACCTAAAAAATATTCTATCGTTACTTCTTCAAAAGGTCTAGAGTAGTTATCTTAACCTTCTAACCATTTCAAGAACCTAGGGGTACAGGAGTATATGGATGAAAATCCTTAGCCTTTGACTAATCAACATAATTATGCACTAGTGAATCAAACACCAAAGGTATGGACCAAGAAACATAAACAACCATATCAAAAGTCTCTATCAAAAGTGAAGAAGTATCTTCATTTGAAGAACCTTTACTTCCTTTTGCTGACGCTCCTCAAGCAATGTCTATGAAAGACAATGAAGTTATCACTTTTGTTCCTGATACTAGCGAGAATACCATGCCTACAAAAGTTAGCTCCTGATCTTCAAACTCTTCCCTCTCAGCATACTATGGTGGATCCTTCTAGTGATGATGTAATGGTCCATGTTTGTCTTGAAGAACCTACATTGCCTACTGACCCTGCTAGTGCAACCACTATCAGTCCTAATTCTTATACACGAAAGACAAGCATGCACATATGGAGTTCCACTGAGAAAATGACAATCTCTCCTTATATGACTCATAGTCAGGCTAAAAGGTTGACCATTTTTTCTAAAGAAGAAGAGTTCTATGATGTTTCTTCTGACCATGACCATGATAATGTTTAATATTCTCTGTTGGAATTTTCATGGTATTAGCAATGATAACATAGTAAATGTTGTTCTAGACCATATCAAAAGATTACAACCAGGCATTCTAGCCATTCTAGAACCTCAAATCTCTTCTAACAATGCAGATGCAACAATTGCTCGACTCGGTTATTCAACATCGCATAGTGTAGAGGCCCATGGGTTTTGTGGAGGTATTTGGCTACTATGGAGACATGACAGATGCTATATTACTCTACCAGAAATCCATTGGAAATTATTAAACTACAAAGTAAATGACACATGCTTCCTTACAATAGTTTATCCAAGCCCTAACCCTCAATTGTGTAAATTATTCTATAAATACTTGCCCAAACTTCATCATAATATTTTAGAACTGTGAATAGTCTATGGAAACTTTAGTTCTATGTTATCTCCCTCTAAGAAACAAGGCAATCACATATTCAACTTTAGAAAACCTGCTCTTTTTTAGTCTACTTTAATGGAGGCTAATTTATCTAAGATTGGGTATACCAGGTTTCCTTTCACTTATAAGCATGTGTTTCTGTATGAATGATTGGACAATTTCTTAGTGAATTTCTTTGGATTATCATTGGATATTTGTATATGGTCTAGCACTTACCAAGGCTTATTTGTTTGGGACAAATCCTATTTTACTTCAAGTCCATTGTAATAATATCAAAACTCACTTTTTTCGGGAAAAGGCATCATGGAACTTAAATGAGGTTTGTCACAATCTTTTACTATCTTGCTGGCCTCAACATTTTGATTTAATTCAAGCAATTTAGCATGTGCAACCCATTCTCTCAAAATGGGATAGAGATTATCATAAGGACAAGGATGAGGTCAAATATTGTCTCCTTCACTCCATTGAATCTACATAGATACAGTTGGCTAACAGTTACTCACTGAAAATAGAATCCCTTCTCATAAAGTATTAGAAGCAATATCAACTTATTCTTATGAGGGAGGTAGCTGATTTCAAACAATAATCTTATATATCTTGGTTGAAATCTAGTGACATGAATACCAAATTCTTTCATACCTTTATCAAGAACCGAAGACAGAAAAACAAAATCATTGGGATAGAAGATGATTCTGAGTGTTGGATAACTGATGACACTCAAATTCAATGACTAGTCCTTTCACATTATTTTGGTATGTTTAGATCTAAAAATTGTTATTCTCAAGCAATATCAGACTCTATACCTGCAAGATTTATTCTATTATCTTATGAACAACAACAACAACTTAGATCAATACCTACTGCCATAGAAATCTTGTCTACTCTTAAGCTTATGGCCCCAAAAAAGTCATCTGGACCGGATGGCGTTACTGTTGAATTTCTTGTTCATCACTGGAATATTGTTTCCCCGTCTTTTATATGTACTATTCAGGATAATTTTTTAGGACTTCCACTTCCAACCCACTTATGTCACACATCAATCATCCTAATCCCAAAATTCAATGCGGTAACAAAATATTCTCAATTACGTCCTATTTCTTTGTCAATGGTGGGTCTCAAACTAATATCTAAAGTACTAGTTGAACATCTAAAACCTTATATGAACACTTGGATTTCTCAGCATCAGATAAGTCTCATTCATGGACGTTACATTATAGATAATATCATCTTGATAGAGTAAACAATACATAATATGCATCTGAGTCATTCTGTAAAGGTTATGGCAATACAATTGATTTATCAAAGGCTTATGAAATATTGTCCTGGAACTTCATTCTAGATATTCTAATTAAGTTAGGCCAGCCTGCAAATATAATGATGCATATTATGAACTCTATTACTTGTCATCTAATTAGCATATTATGGAATGGTAGTAAGTTACGAAGCTTCAAAGCTAATAGGGGACTCAGATAAGGAGATCCCATTTCACCATATTTATTTGTTCTTTGTCTAAAACAATTGAGCTATCTGATTGAAGATATTGTTTCTAAGGGAAGTTGGAAACTTATTAAACTCTCTTATAGAGGCCCTTGGTTTCCCACGTGGCTTTTTCTTATGACATAATTCTATTTGCAAAGGCAACTGTACATATTATGGATGCAATTTTACAATGCTTCAACCTTTTTGAGGATGCTTATGGCCAATCCATTTCACTTCATAAAATTTTCATTTTCTTTTCCAAGTCTATTCCAAATTCCACTCAACTCACTATTGCTCAAACAATTAGTATGATAGTTGCAGAAGATCTTGGTAAATATCTGGGAGTACCTATCATACATGGTTGAATTAACAAGAATACATAGACTTTTCTAATAGATCGTATTTAGAATTAAAAATCTGGGTGGGAAGCACATACACAAAACTTGGGAGGGTGTATTACCTTTGCAAAATATGTTCTCAGCACTATTCCTACATATACTATGCAAACGACTATTGTTCCTATGCAGATTTGTGATTACATTGACAAAACAATTTGTTAGTTCCCTTGGAGGAGAACTCAGTCTCAACTACCCTTATCCTTGGTAGCATGAAAGTAAGTTATAACACCCAAATCTTTTGGAGGCTTGGGTATTCCATCTATGCAAGCTTGGAATGAAGATCTACTTATGGAAACTTCTTGGAAAGTTCTAACTAAACGTTCTTCAGCTTGGATGTTTGGTCTATCACATAAATATAGGTGCTTTGAGAAAAGGCAACACATTCAACCCACTCTTTTCTAGAAAAAGATAGAACTATTGAAGGCTACTATTCTATCCAATAGAAAATTTGTGGTGCACAATGGGTTTGTTGTTAAAGTCTAGTTTGACCCTTGGGTATGTGATTCTTCTCTTCTAAAAGAAGTTATCATTCGACCAATTCCACCATAACTACAAAATTTAATGTTTCACTCCCTGGTTAACAATAGTGGTGGCTGGGATATAACTTTCTTGAAACACTACTTACTTCAACCATTATTAATTATATTCTTAAAATTTTGATTCCTTCTTATAAATATGGAAGTGATATTCTAGCATGGAATGGTACTCAAATTAGACAGTTCTCAGTATGCTCATCTTATATTTCTGTGCTAACTCCTTATTCTTGACAAAAATAATGTCCCAGGAAGAAGTTATGGGGATTATAATTACCTAAAAAGTTTAAGATATTCCTATGGCTAGATATGAATAAAACATTAATGAATAATGTGAGAAGACATCAAAGACACTTCATGATAGATTTGTTTTGTCCTTACTATACAACTACTTCTGAAACTACAATCCATGCTTTGAGGGATTGTGTGGCTGCAAATGATATCTGGGTTGATCTTCATTTCGAGGAACATTTTCCACAATTTTTTTGCCACTTCAGGATGGATTCTCTAAGGTCTTGATCTGCCTATACACCTTACTCAGTTATTTTTAGTTACATGTAGCATGATTTGGCTGAATAAGAATGAATTCATTTTTTTGGACAACACATATCTACAAGGATGTCTATCATGAAAATTTGGCATACCATTCTACAAGTGTACAATGTGTTTGATATGCCTATTAAGACTATTACACTATCCCCACAGATGGTTCAAAATTGGGTACATCTGCCTTTGGGTTGGATAATAATTAATGTTGATGCATCTACAAGGAAATCCAAGTTTTATATCATGGTGGTTGCTAGGTCGCATTCTAGAATTTGGTGTCAATGATGGTCTGAATCTTTCCAAGCAGAATCATTTTCTATTTACATATTGAACTATATGCTATTGTTTTTTTCTCTAAAACATGCATGTCTAATAGGTTGGGAACTAGTGATTATATAAACTAATAGTTCTCAGGATATATCAATTGTATATGTGAGGATATCTTCTTTCCTTTATACAGTTCTTGGAAATCACTTATCAGATCTTTATTGGCCAGAGTATGGATAATATCCATCTCAAAAGTACACTGTTCACTTAATAAAGATATTGATTTCATAGAAAAATTACAAGCCAGAAGTTCAATGTCTTGTATGACATATGACTTTGTTCAACCTAGGTTACAACATTCTGGTATAAATCCTTTATGTATTGGGATGAATTCATGCATTACCTACTACAACAATTGTACAAACTTAGTTTTTTCCTTAGAACAAGTTAATTTTGGAAAAAAAATTCCTAAAAAAGTGCATGATCTTACTGACCTTTATATATGCGTTATTATATGTTTGAATGGAGTTCCAGAGTCCATTATTTCAAACTGGTATGAAAAGTTCACATCTAAGCTATGGAAATAGGTTCAAGAAGAACTAGGTACAAAATTGAACTTTAACATAGTGTATCATCCACATAATGATGGGTAGTCAGAGTGTATGGTGCATATTTTGGAGGATCTTCTGCAAGATTGTTTGCTTGATTGAGAAGTCCAGTGGGATCACTCTTTTCCTATTATTGAGAGTGCCTACAATAATAGTTATTAGGTTAGTTTTGGGATGCCTCCATATAAAAATATTTTGGCAGACCATGCATATCTCCACTACATTGGGATACATCAATTAACACACCTTTATGATATGTAAGAAAATTTAGCTTTAAAAACATAAGGTTTCACTAATAAGGTAGAGGATGAAGTAGGCACATGACAAGCAAATTTCTTTGCAGATGCTCACTGACAAGAATGTCAATTAAAGAAAGGAGATCATGTTTTCTAGAAGGTCATGCCTATTTGAGCATTGGCCAAGAACAAAGGAAAGCTCAACCCTAGATTCACAGGACCCTTTGAAATATTAGAAAGGATAAATGAATGTGTGTATCATGTTTCTATTCTATCTTAGTACATTGCAACGCACAACACATTTCATGTATCTGATCCAAAACCTTATATGAAGAATCCTAGTCATATTCTGAAGCATGGGTCGCTAGAGCTAAAACATGACCTATGTCATGTTGAATTCCCAATAAAAAAATCTTGATTTTAAGACAAAGGAGCTTTTCAATAATCATTGAATTGATATGGCAAATGTTCCTTGGAGCCGCCATGATCAGACTGATGCTATTTGGGATCTCAAATTCGAGATTAAGAAAAAATATCCACATCTCTTTCACACTTCTTAAACTTTGAGGGAAAAAAATGTAAAAGGAAGGGAGAATGTGACAAAGTGATTTTTTACATTATTATATTTCCCTCTTAGAAATTTAATGATATTAATAATCTCTCAATTTAAGTGTCTAAACATTGTCAATTGTTGACTCTAATGTTTTGACCATGTGGATAAACAATAATTTGAAACAATACAAACCATAAATGGATATTAGGGTGATTCATTATATTAAAACTCTCATCAAATTATAATAGACAACATTTGAATTTGAATCTTAATATTCTACCATAGTTATATATATATATATATATATATATATATATATATATATATATATATATATATATATATATTATAAAGCTCCACCAAATATTTCATAAGAATTGAATGTAGCAATTAAGAGTTCTGGACAATTGATTTTATAAGCATTACTACATTCATTGATAACCTAGAGGTAGGTTTAGGGACTAGTATATCAGCATGACACATAATGTGTCATGCGGCCTATGGGACATGCATGGTGACATTGGTGCATCAAGGTCGCTCCTAAGCCTCACTTAGACTTTTAATCCAGTAGAGAGGTAGTCGTCTCCTGCCTCTCAACTTTACCGTATGCAATTTGCTATAGGCATGCAACGTCTTTCTCCTACTACACCCAGTCTTACAAATTTCCAACCAAACCACCTACTCTGTGAAGTCATGAATATCCCAACAACCCTTGTTATGTCTTCCCTGTTCCTATGATCAGGGACAACTATCTTTAACTTTTCCACACCTCCTACCAAAAACTTCATCCAATTTAGGGCTTCCTCATCTATGCCTCCTCTTGGCTATTTAAAGGCACCAAAGCCCAACCACCATCCCTTTATTCATCCCTGACCTATAATTCATTGCGAGAATGTACCCCTAATTTCTTCCCATTTCACCTTATTCTACCTCTATCCAAATGATTTTGTATGCATGTTCCCTTCCAATGCCCCAGTTGATTGCCCATTCACATTTGTGGGGCACCAGTGAAGCCTTGTGGTACCTTCTTCATAACCACTTTACCCTTATTCTCCACTCGCTCATCTCCTCTCAAAAACCTCCTCACCCACCAAGGCAGCTTAGATCTCCAGTGAGCGTTTTGGGTCGAGACAGCTCTGGCCTAGTGTGGGGTCACTCCCCAAAGGTGGCCACACCCTCAACACATTGAGATTAGGACCACCACTCTTACCAATTCTAGTCAGAGTAGTAGCTGAGATTTATGCACACGAGATGATTCACAAGCAGACAAGGAGGATATAGACTCTAAGGACTTGATGTGGGGCCAACTATTCTAGTCGTAAGGTGCCACCTCAACAGGAATCATGATGCATCAAGGAAGGCTAGACTAGCCACCTAGATATGAGGTGGACCTATTTACTAGTGCCACCTCAGCAAAAAGGACCACGAGTCAGAAAGCATGCTGAGTTTAGGATCAATTTGGGTAGTTAATCCAATTGTATCGGCCATTGATCAATGTAGGCTCCCTATTTTCTTTATTTATTTAATAGAAAACTAAATCATCTTAGGAAAATCATAATAAATCATAGGAATATTGGATTATGGAATATTTATGTACCACTTTTATCACAAAAATGTAAGAGTCTAATAAAATATCAACCTCTCCTAGATTCGATCTCATTTCAGAATTGATGGCATAAAGCCCTGGTTGATTATCTATTGTCATTTCTTTATCTAAAAATGATGGAAAATGATTTTATCATTTGACATCGATAGATCTTTACATAAATCCTTAAATGAAATCTTTGATTCTTTTATACCATGAAACCCTAATAATGTGATTCATGATAACCTAAACCCTTTTTAAACACCTTCATTCTAGTTTTTCTCTCTCTACATGGTAGGAGTAATTAGTGAGCCCTTTATGCACCCAAGCATAGATCTGACCAAATAACCACAAAATGACATTATATCTGACTAATATAAATGATAAAACAATCGTGATTAGGCCCAAACCCTAATATTTGAATTTTGTGGACACTTGATGACATATTCCCTTAATTTCCTTTTAGGGTGATTTACTCTCATTTTTAGTAGATCCATGGGAATTCAATATTTGCAAGATTAGGTACATAGGATATCTAAGTATAAGACTAGTTTTCCTTGTGTGAAATAAGTATGAGGTTTGGCTTCTCTTATTTTTAGAACATTGCATAGTATGTTCTTCACCTTGAAACTAAAAACAATAAAACTAAAAATCAATTATAGTTACTAATGGTGTTCATTAATCTCCATGGAAGAGTGGGAAAGAATGAATGTTGACTAGTACCACCCCATAGTACATGGTACATAAGAAGATCCCTAGAGTACATGGTGCATAGGGAATGGGCCCAATAGTATATCTAAAAATGTACAAGTCCACCATAGTAATATAGATTCCTAGAAATATGATTAAAATATATGTTTTAGTCAATTTTCATCTTAAATAATATTTTTTTCCTTTTCTTCTTTCTCAAATTATTCAAATATGCAAGAACAATATGTATGTATCTTTGTCAATGTAGTGGCACATGAATGGTAAAGTTGATGTTGTATGAATGAGAGGTCATGAGTTCGAAACCCCCTGCCATCGGGATGAATGCATTGCCATTTAAAAAAAAATGTATGTATCTTTCACATGCACACATTACAAATAGTGTTGATCCTCTGTTTCACATATTTTCTAGGTGCAAACAATCCATGAATGTAGCAATGTACTCAAAGGCAATAAAGAAGTCAAATTGGAGGATATAGAGTAGATGGATGTCACCTCCTAATATCATATCTACTTTTCTTCTTCCCATACTTAGAAACTTCATTCCAAATAAATGTACACTATCTTTTATATTTGTAAATGATGTGGTTGTGTAGTAATATATGATATTTTTTAACATGAATCATATTCCCTTAATTATAGATCATAATAACATTTACTCATGTTTTCCCTCTTAACAATTTTTTATATTAGAGTGTGCATATCAATGATACGTCATCATGGAAAGTATGCTAGATTTGGGGTCGTTACAATATCACACAAGAAAAACCTAGAATCTACATTTAGATGAACCTGAGAGGTTGGACGTCCATTAGATACATGCCCCCATTCCTCGCGTCTCCCATGTTGACTAATCCAACTTGCATCACCACAAAATACTCTATATGGATCTATAATTAAGCATGCCTCCTATCAAACTTGTACTCTATAGTCCTTATCCCTCCAGTGTTTACTATCTAATCCACATTACTCAAAGGACACACTGAAAGAATCCAAAAGTGAGGTGGCCCTGAAACATGCTCCCACCATTTCCACCTAGACCAATGTAATCAAACTTCATGCTAAAGTATCTATAAGGATCTCAATCACCTACCCTAATGTGAGTGTGTGAGATTTACACACTTGGCTAAAAAAATCTATAACCCTAATGGACACACTCAAATGCTCAAAAACTTACATGAAAGAGAACATGTTTGCATTGTATCACAGAAGGTGGCAAGCTAGGGGTCAATCCATAGGGAGAGAAGGGGCACTAGAGCTATGTTTGTGTTGGCTAGTTCCAATGTAGAGTCTAGGTTTCAAGGGTTTATCTTTGGTTTTTTTATTACACTAAGTGGTCAAACAATCAATTAACAGAAGGTGCAAGAGAAAAACCTACTTCAACCCTAGACAATTTAAGTCTATTAACAAAGAAAGGGCGCTATAAAAGAAAAGAGGAAAGTTACACTAAGGAAAGCTAGTAAGAGATAACACTAACACTACACTAACATAGCAATCTAATTATCATCCTAGAGATAGAAACTAAGTAAAAAATGCAAAAGAGGGACTACACTAGAAATTATAAAACTAAAGAAAGCAAAGGACTACATTAACAACTAACTATCTAAAGCAAGAACTAACAATGCAAAAAGAGAGCTAACCACAATAGCAATGTTTAACTAACATGAACAATGCAATTGACTAATCAAGCAAGTGAGAAGATTTACTAAAATAACACTACTTAAAAATAGAGAAATTAGGATTTTAATGCAATTTATGGTAAGTGTGGGCTGTTTGGGTAATGTGCTTATCCAATATGATGGGGGTCATAACATGCAAATACTATTCATTCATTTAGATTGTCAAACCAAACAAAAAAGTAGATTATAGAGAATTTCCCTAAACTAATAATTGTTCATGGATGGAAAAGGGTGTGTGAAGGGGAACTACTCCCTAGAACCTCCTATCGAACCTTGAGAGGCTCATATGGATAAGGTTTTAGGTGGAATTCAACAAAGATATAATGAACTCTAGATTTTTAGGATAGAAGATCTTATGGTGATTGGGGGCCATGGCTAGTAATGGAGGGTGGAAATGAGGGTTTTACACCTCACATCACCTATCATCCAGATTTAAGGTAGCTCCAAGCAAATTATGATAAATGCTTCTAATCTATTTGCTTAGATATCTCACTAGGTGTAGGAGAATGGATTCATATGTAGGAAGTTGGGTAGCTAGTTAGGGATTCACTAGTTGAACCTAGGAGTAATGTTGGGAAATTTGGGCAAGATAAGGTAGTGGAAACAAAAATTTTAATGCTAGATTCCATAACCAACGAGATTGTTTCAATAATGATCTATCTAGAAAGGAAGGTACCAAGAGTTATACATGGTCTTGGAGCAAGTCCAACAATAACTTTTGTTGCAACGTGGTTCTTCTTCAAGCAACACTCAATCATTCTTTAGCAACGACCTCCTAGTGCAACACCACATATGGCATTTGATGTCATCCTCCTAGCAGGTGGCAACGGCCTCCTCACCTCTATAGTAGTCCATAAGGACCACTGAGAAGTCCAAGTAGCATTACTAAAACAAATAGGAATGATTTGTCCCTTGGAACATCAACCTGCTAGAGTTTATTTGCTCTCTTGTGTTGTCTCTTCCTTGTCCCTCCCTTATACATGTAGGACTTGCTCAAGATCTCTTAGTTATTACAACTAGAGAGGACAAATACTTGTTAGAGAGATTTTTGTGTCTCTGAAATCCTATATTTCCTACCCTTTATATAGGATGGCCATGGTCATGGTTTCCAGTTCATTAGAGAGTCGAAGAGATGGAATTTCATGAATTTTCTAGAAGCTACAAATGGTGAACCGATCAATTTAATTGATTTCCCTTTTTCAAATCACATTGAAACTCAATATAAGATTAATGCACAACATGACATCAACATGCATCCAAGCATTAGCTTTATGGAAACCATTATTCAGGGTCACGTTGCATGATGTCTAAATACATTGAACAACATGTGATGAATGTAGTGACTTCAGGTCTAAGAACCACAATCACCACTATCACTATGAGAGTTGATTCTAACTACCATTACAATCACTTTCAAGGTGGGTATGTCTGATACATTGTTCTCTAACATGTACCTTTGTGCTTGACTTGATATCACATACCATGAATAATGAGACTCTATCACCAGTCAACACACACTCTAGTCTTACGTATTATTTTTGTTTATTTTGCTTCCACTATAATATTTGTCTAGGGACATATCAAGAATGTATGTACTCTTATCATACATATGATCTCATTGTTCAGCTCATCAACCTAAAGACATATGTTATCAAGTAACATCACTCTTTAGACATCTATTATATTTGTGTCATCATGTCATGATTGAGACAAACATAATAGACAAAATTACCTTTATCATTAGCAAATCAAATATATGATTCCCCATTAAAATCATCATATGATTGGATATATGGGCATACATACCCCTAGAATCCCACTTGCACTTAGATCCAATCACCCATGAATCTAATTCCAAGTGATACTAACATGTCAATCATGTTTCTGTTGCACAAGAACTTTTATAGCGGGTTAGAAACATTTGCTTCTAGTCAGTATTTTGCATGTTTCACATCTCCTTGTCGTAAACTTCTCCTATGAGATGAAAGTGCTGCAATATGCTATCTAGGATTCCTTACCTAACCAGTAGCTCCATCATTGTCATTGTATCTCTACTTTGTCATTAATGGTTGGAACCTCCCACAAGTTCATCTATATAAACTTCTAGATCCATACAATATCCTCTGTTTTCCTCATAACACTAAGATACTCGACTTCTAATGTAGAATTAGTAACTATCTCTTGCTCAAAACTTTTCCAGCTTACAGTTCTCATTTTAAGGTCAAACATAAATTTAGACTACGATCAATAATTTTCTTTGTCATTTTGGAAGCTTGTGTTGGTGTAACCCTTTACACCCAACTCCTCTTCATTACCATAATTATGGCACTAATCCTTTTAGTGCTTCTCATGTAATCAAGGATTTTCTTTATGGAAGTCCAGTGACTTTCACTGGGATCAACCAAATTTCCACTTGTCATGTCCAATACATATGTGATAACATGATGAGTACATTACATTGCATACATGATAGATCCAGTTGTGAATGTACATGATATCTCTCTCATGTTTTCCCATTCTTTACAAGAATTGGGACACTGGGCTCTTGAGATACTAACTACATCGAACATGGACAAGTTTTCTCTCATTTAGTCCTACACGTTGAACCCCTTTAACATCTTGTCTTTCTTAGGTCTAGAGGTTTTCCAGATATATCTCTATAGAACCCAATTCCTATCACATAGAATGCTTTGCCTAAACCCTTCATAGAGATGGTGCTTCCCATCTAGGTTTTAATATTTGCAGTATAAGGATATTATTATCCATCATCATGTGTAATATGAATACGTTCCCACTAAATTCTTGTAATCCAAAATTTTATCTTCATTTTGACTAAAGTCAAACTCTTTGACTATCTTCTTAAATAAAAGTTTCCAGCTCTGAGATGCTTGCTTCACTCCACAAATTGACCTTTGCAACTTACAAACTTTATTTGCATTAATGGATTTCTGAAAATGTTAGGATGTGTCACGCACACATCCTCATAATTATTCATATTAAGGATTTTGGTTTTAACATCCATATTCCAAATTTCATAGTTGTAATAAGATGCAATAGCAAGCATGATCCTAATGGATTTAGCCATGGCAACTGGTGAATATTTTGTCATGTTCAACATTTTGAACTTGTTTGAAATCTTTATAAGAAATCTTAACTTATAGTTTTTTGCATTACCATCAATGTTGTTCTTCCTATTGAAGACACAATTGCACCCTATAAGTTTTACCCCTGTAGGTGGATCCACCAAGGTGATACCTTGTTGGAGTACATGGAGTCCATCTTTCATCTCATGACTTTAAGCCATGTTTTAGATTTTGGTCCCTCAATAGTATCTAGGTAGGTTGTTGACTCATTGTATATGACCGAATTACCGCCTTCTTGAGTTATAATATATCATAATCTTTCAAACTCTAGGTGCGTCCTACTAGATCTATGAAGTTTTGCATTTACATAAGGAATTTGAGATTCCACAACAATTTGTGATTCTCATTGTTCCCATTGTACCTATTTAGGTTCAATGCTTTTTTGTTGGTCTTGAACTTTTTGAGTTCTACTTTTATCCCACTGATTCATTTGGAATCAAATTCCCCTGTAGGAATACATCCATCCTGGCAACAAACAATTTGTTGTTGGATTGGAATATAGAAGTAGTATTCAACAAAATAATATTTATGTGATTTGTGGACAAAGATTTTCAAGAAACTATTTTCTTATATAATCTTTCATTATGGATATTTATAAAGACTTATCAAGACACCTCCTATGCCATATATCATATGGTGTCTAGTGAACCATTTTAGATGGTACATTGTTTTAGTGTAAAGCATGTCCCAAAAATAATGGAAGATTAGCTATATTGATTGATAATCACACCATGACTAACATGGTGTGATTCCTTCTTTCTTATATACTATCATTGTGTTTGAGGTGGAGTTAATCATGATACATTATCATGGTCTCCTAGAAGGTCTTCAAACACTTGCTTTAAAATACTTCAACATCGATCATATCAAAGTGTCGTAATACTTTTTCCAAGTTAGTTATGTACTTCATTCATGATCTCCTTGAATACTTTAAGAGATCCATGCTTTTATTTTACTAAATAAAAAATGCCATATCTACTAATAGCATCAATAAATATAATGAGGTATTGGTAACTACCTTTAGCATTTATTCTAAAAGATATATGTACATCAATATGTACTAGCCCTAAGAGGATACCTGCTCTCCCACTACACCTAGTGAAATGTGCTTTTGTCATATTACCCAATAAACAATACTTGTATTGGTTCGATAACCAAAAAAGTCTAGACAATCATCACTATGGATTCTAGAAATGCATTACTCATTTACGTGCTCTAGATGACAATGTTGTAGGATTCATTGTTTGAGGCATTGAGTCATTCAGTATATGCTATAAGACATAGGGAACTTCCATATAGGTTCTCATCTTTTAAAATTAAATATCAATGTATTAGTAATGTTATTCTACATACAAGATACATGATGGTTTTTCATTAATGGCAGGTACATAATAACAATTCAGTAATTCTAATACATACCCATGAATCATAGATTTTAGCTATAGTGCTAGCAACTCTTTTTCCACATGGTTATAGCTTGCTTCTTCTTAGGTCTTGAAACAGAGATCTCTATCTCTATCTTCTTCTTTGTTCCTTTAAGTGAAAAGGACACATTCCTTTTGCACTTACCCTTTCTCCTCATATTTAGTGTAGAAGACTCAGACTTCATCTTAGCCTCAGAACACTTCTTGGCCTTGCCTTTGTCATTGGACCTCACTCTGTTGATCATCATCACACATTTTTCCTTCTTCATTCTTGCTTCAGAATTTATCAACATGCCAAATTCTGATAGCGGTTTGGCCAAGTTACTCAAGTAGTAACATTCAATAAATTGGCTATATGAATCAAAAAATGATTGTACAATCATATCTATGGCCAACTCTTGACCTAAAGGAAATCCCAATCTCGCTAGATGTTCCACATGCCCAATCATATTAAGCATGTGGTGTTCTACTGGATTTCCCTCTATCAATTTGCACTCAAACAACTCTTCAAATACATTATACCTTTCTTGCATTACATAATTATTAAGTTGTGTTACCGTCTCAAGAATGTCCATGTTTTAAAAAAAAATTTGTTCAACTGATAGTCATATAGCTCATAATAAGATTTTTTATGTTTGAGGAATCATTGGCACGCTTCAAGTAAGCATCTATTTCAGACCTAGGCGCATCAGGACTAAGTTCCTATGGCACTAGTGATCCAGGACATAGAGCTTATGCTCATTAGTGAGAACCCTTCTCAAAGTCCAAAACCAGTCATGGAAGTTTGTCCTATTTAGTTTTTGCTTCTTAAGAACTGATTACAATAATGATTTGTTTGTCATTAGTTTCTATAAAAGAAATTGGCAACATTATTTAAAACACTTTTGATTTGATTTGATTTGATAAGTTTGACGATATTAATAAGGCTTTTAATTAATTATGGTTGTCACTATTTTGTTCAAATTGATAGCAATCACTACCAATTTGTAAGCTTGTAGCATACAATATTCTATTAAGCCAAAATCCCTATTTCATCAAATCATGGGTCAACCTTGACTAATCGTCCATAAATTGATTATTTAGGTGCACAACATTTAGCAATTGCATTCATGCAAATCTTGGATAGATGGTGTGTACAAATTTGTGTCATATGACCTCTCCATATGTTTGGGCACTTAATCTCATTAAGTCCACCTAGTTAAGCCTGATCCAAATGACAACACGATATAATATGCACCCTGCTTTGGTAGATTTACGTATCTACCATCACACTTCTACAAGATGAATATCACTCAATGATTTGGTGTAACCTACACTTACTCAATCAATCTTTTCATGTGTAATGCATATGGAAAGCATTTAACTCTTAATTATTATTGAGGGATTATATAAATATATATACATATCCCATCACTAGATAGTTATAATATGTATCATATACATTCTATAACCATAAATGAAAAACATGCAGTTATAAACACAAGCGATGGTTATGGTCATATTATTGTAATTCCTTGGAGCCACAATGAATTACTACCATTGAAAGTCTACATCACATGTAGTAACCTGTTGTTGATGAAGATTTTTTCTCAAACCAATCCGGATTGATTGGTTTAACACCTGAACCAACCAGCTCGCCTCATGGTCAGTCATTTGTTCTGTTGGATCGATAGTCTGGTCTCTGGTCTATATGATGTCTAGACACCTCCAATCGATTAGTTGGGCAACAATCTGATCAAACATCTCCTCCTATCGTCGTGCCTCCTCAGTCCTCCATCTGATCAATTCATTTACTGAAACAGTTGATTTCTCTGGAGAAGAACATATTTTTTGATGTAATAGAAAAGAAACTATCCTAATCCTATCTAACATATTACATGGTAATAGGGAAATCTCAAGTTACATTTGAGGGGAGCATAGGAAGGAGAGAATTAAGATTTTTACATATGGATGAGAAGATAGAGGCTTGGTATGAAAACTGAGATAAAAAACAAGAACAACCATCCAACCACACACAAGGATCTAGGATTATTGGCCATAAACATGCTACCATTCACCATTAAAACAAATTATAGGGTGACATATGAAAATTGCATATATATATATATATATTTATATATATATATGTACATATGTATTAGTTGGGATCGTTTGTGGTATCTAATTAGATATGCACATTAATCATTTTAATATTCACATCTTACAGAATAAAATGAATCCAGATCATATCAATTTAAATCTAAATTCATCATAACTGATGTGGCTCTAATACTACTATTGGGAAATTTGGGCGACAGATCAGGCAATAGAAACAAAATTTTAATGCCCGATTTCCTAACCAGCAAGAATGCATTAACAATGATGTATCTAGAAAGGAAGGTAACAACAGTTATACCTAGTCGTCCTAGAGCAAGTCTAGTGACAACTGTTGTTGTAACATGCTTCTTTTTAAAGCATCACTCAAGTAGTCATCAGTAACGACATCTTGGTGCAACACCACGGATGATGGTTGATGGTGTCATCCTAACGGTTGGGAATGTCCTCCTCACCTCTATAGTAGTCCATGCAGACCACCGAATACTCCACGTTGTGCTCAGGAGCCAAGGGGAAGGAGTTTTTCTTTCAAACGTCAACCAATAGAGTTGATTTTCTCTCCCATACCATCTCTCCAATGTCGCCCCTCCCTTTCATGAGTGAGACTTGCCCCGGTTCTTTTGGTTTCCACAACCATAAAAGACAACAACTTTTTAGAGATTTTTTTGTCTCTGAAAGCCCAGACTCCCCCCCCCCCCCCCCTCTTTATATAGGAAACCCAGGGCATGGTTTCCAGTTCATCAGGGAGTCAAAGATCCAAAATTTCATGAATTTTCTAGAAGGTACAAATGGTGAACCCTTCAGTTCTCTATTGAATTGGTCGGTTCACACGTAAATCAGTCGGTTCAACCCTTGAACTGATTGGTTCAGTTGCTTTCCCTTTTTCAAATCACATTAACATTCAAAATATAATTAACACACAACATGACATCACCATCAATACTTGATCCAATTGAATTGATCATTTAACTGGGTTGTTCAACACTTGCACTGGTCGTTTGAGACCTTGAGGTGATTGATTCCCTAAGTGAATCACACTACTAAAAATTGGGTCATTATTCACGGGAGAGTCCTGTCACAAACCCCTCTCTACAGGCTCTCAGAAATGGGGACGGTTGTGGGTCTGGCCCTCACAAATGGTCCGTGAAGAGAACTCATGTGACAAATACCAGTGGCCCTCACGAATACAATTGTCACGGACCAACTGACCCTCAAGAATGTTATATTGAGGGACTATTTAGCCTTCATAAATACATTTTTGAGGGACTATTTAGCCTTCATAAATACATTTTTGAGGGACTATTTAGCCTTCATAAATACATTTTTGAGGGACTTGATGGTCCTGGAGAATATATTTTTGAAGGATAATGCCTTCATTAATATTATTTTTGAGGGGCTATGTGGTCGTCATCAATGCAATTTTGATGGTCAATCTGGACCTTCATCAATATATTTATGAGGGACTATTGTAAATGATTTTGTTATTGATTATTGAATGATTTATTAAATGATAATTAATTGTTACTATAGTGAATATCAAATTTTAAATTTTTATACTAATTCACATGACATCATAAGAAGATTCAACACCAAAATGACACATAAAAATGTTAAATCACCTCAAACCAAATTTTGTTATTGAAGCAAAATATTATCCATACATTGCGTGCTCAATGTTGATATAAATAAATAGTACATATGGTTCAAAATTTTGAGATTGATGATAATGAACATATGATTCTAGAAACTCTTAAGATCTATAATGTCTCCATATTCCTTCAAATGGTGTGGTGCTCTTCATCAATGCCAGGCCTCATACGGTTAGGTACTTGAATATTCTTCTCCTAAAAATGACAAATCATTATATTAATAGAATTTAAAGTTTATACATAAATCATAGTAAAACAAACAACTTACCCTTATATTTCGGTTTTGGTCTACTCCAAGGTGCATTGTCTATCGAAATCTATCATTAAAAGTAATTCTACCCTATCAATATAAATACCAAAAGGAATTAGAGTGAGTGCGAAGTAGATATAAATGTAAGTGAACAACTGCCTCAGCAGGCTACCGGACCACACAACCAGACTCGACCATCTCTATAAAAGTAAGAGGGGAGCACAGAGGATCAACCAACACATCAGCCACCATCAAAGGACTCGACCAACACAATAGAGCCAACAACTCAGGCAGAAAACAGCAGAACAAGCCGACCAACATATACTGCAGATCATCAACACTTCAAAAGAATCACAATGGCAGCACCTACCCTGCCCCAGCCGTCAACAACCAGCAGCACTCAAGACTACACAACACAAAGCAAAGAGAGCACAGCCACCAACGCCAGGCAGCCAGAAACCAAAGGAACAAAAGAAACAAGAACCAACTATAGATCCCTGCCATTCCAGCCCAGATCTGAACCAGCAACAAACAACTAGGAAAGAGGTCAACAGCAGCTTCAAGACAGCATAAAAATAGAACAGAACCAGCCATCGTAAGAAAAAATAAAACCTTTCATGATCATTGAATAAACCTGGTGTCGGATAAAATTGAATTAATAAATTACTGCTGGTCGTTTCTAGTGAAAAACATGCCATCCAACAGAAAAACAGTATGCAACTAAAAGGTCTGGAGATGAATGTCCCTATACCATTCTAATTGTAAAGAATGATGCAGCTTGTAGATAACATAATCAACACGCCTAAGATTTAGAGCTCATCTAAATATCCCTCAGAATATGTCGTTCTTGAACTCGTTTAGCAAGCCAACATATTGATCAAGAAGATCACAATGATCTATTACACTAAAAATTGGCTGACCTGCCAAAATATACCTAAATCATTTTAATAGTAATGAAACATGCAGCTTGTAGATAGCATTATCAACATGCCTGCGTTTTAGAAATCATTTTAAAAATCCATCAGAATATCTTTTTTTTAGCTACTTTTCGCAAGCCAAAGAAAGATCAAGATGATAGAATGGCTTAAGATTTAGTAGTAAGGATATTTGTGAAATTCCAAACTGAAGTCATCCTAGCTACTAGTATGTCATTTGAAAGTAGTAATATTATCCCATTTTCATCTGAATCAAACGAGCTGAAGAAAGCACTTTGCTTCAATCCAGTTGCTACACAAATTGATGCTTGAACTCATGCGAGATAGAAAACAACATAACCAACACTGGTTATGTTAATACCCTACTAATGCAGATTTAAGTCAGTGACAAATTCAAGTATTAATACCCTACTAATTGGAAACGACATAACCAACACTGGTTGTAAACATGAATTGTACAACAGAACTCTATAAAAACATAAACATAAAATTTGAACTCTATAAAGTCCATTCACACAAAACAACTAAAAACTTAAAAATCTGAAACTCTGGATGTCTTGTGACAAATTCAAATATGTCACAGGTAGGAAAAACATATACAATACTGAATATATCTTATCACAGGTAGAAGTTTAATCAAGCACGTATTGAATACCTGATTTAAACGCTGAGTTCTTGGTGTGAAAGACACCGATGAAGATGTGCTTGGTGTGTTCTGCATTTGAGGATGACTTTGTCGATTATTACCAGAAGAAGGGCACCAACTTTCAACCGCAGCCTTTAATAAAGTGTACATGTTAATATTCTTATGTGTATGAATATTGAAAATAATCTATAGCTGTTATGAGGTACCTGTGGCTGAAATCTTAGTGGATGTCCATTGCCTTGTATGGAAAGTCTGCCTACTCCATTCTCCCTTGAATTGCCTTGTATGGAAAGCCTTCCTACTCCATTCTCCCTTGAATTGCCTTGTATGGAAAGCATGCCTACTCCAGTCTCCCTTGAATTGCTTGAATTGATTTGTCTAGAAAGTCTTCCTAAGCCATCCCCGCTTGAATTATTTTGCCTGGGAAACATGCCTACATCTGCACCATTACTTGTATTGTCTTGTATGTGAAAAGAACCCACATCTGACCTATTTGTGCCACTTTGCATGTGTAAGACACCTGTAGTATTCTGATTGGGGTATTCAGCTGCACAATCAACATTAATACCGCCATCCTATAACAAATACATCAACAATGTCAAAAAAAATTATATATTACATTGACATAGACAAGTGAATCTGAGTTACCTGTGATTGATTATACCAAGTCATTAATTGGGAGACGGAGTTCTTCAATCCATTTACTGTTTCTTCAAGTTCCTTAAGTTTATCCTAAAATAGAAAACAAATTACAAACATCGATCTAATAGACTAGTTGTAACTAATAGTTCAAGTTTAGTTATAATCCAACATACATCCTTTGCATTGCTTTCCTCAAGAAGCATTTCATATCTTATACGGCCAGCTTTTCCCCTATGTCCTATCTCTTTGTTCCCAATTCCAACACCTCGGATCCTAGCCTTTTTGGAAGGATTTAAAACTTGCAAATAAGCAGCACGTGTTAGATTATCAACACTTCTAGGATCTATTTCTTCTTGGTTTGCTACTTGGTTTTCCACAATATCAGAGATTTCAAGCTGTAATTAGAAAGCATCATAAAAGGAAAGCTTAAATTGAGATATCTAAGCATATGTAGCTTTGTAGACATCATAGGAAAGCAAATATCCATTTTCTAACCACTTGTGGGCTTTTGTCGTAAACCTTTTCCAAAAATTTGTTAAGAGGCACAACGGGTTGATCTTCACTGACCTACACATGATAGATAACATAATAATTGTCCATGTTATATGTTCAACTCCTACTAAGAAAGACAAGTGTCCATTATTAATACCATTTCTGCCCGATAACAACTCCATGGCTTTGATCCTGTGGTATGATCCATCACTTTTTTTGCTCTGTTTGCCTTGTTGATCTCGGAAATTTTCTAAACCATAAGAAACATATAATTAGAAAAAGTAGATAGGAATACATGCAAGTTATATGAAACCATCCTCAATATAAGCAAGCCAATAGCTGGATGTGGAAGAACATCCTCAATGTAAGAGATAGATATCTCTATAATGTCCAATTCCACATTGGAAAGGGGACTGATGTGAAATTGTGGAAAGATCCGTGGTTTAAAGGGAGATTTCTGTCTCAATGTGTTGAAGACCCCGACTACTTTCAACTTAGATCCAATCTTGCCTTGGACCAAGTGGCTGTGGAAGAGTCGAGCACCTAAAAGAGCAATACTTTGCTGCTGGAAAGCTATGCACGTCAGGCTGGTTACAGAAGACTATCTGTAGAAAATTGGTGTTAACCTAGCATCAAGATGTAGCTTGTGTTGCAAAGAAGGGGAAACAAATGACCACATCATGTGGAGATGTGAGTTTGCAGCAGAAATATGGAGCAGAGCTACGCCCCTGTTATCCTTTATACCAGGAGATATACGGGAAGTACACCTGCTAAAGAATAGAAATGAAGCTCTTCTTGCTACTCTTATCATTTATCACATATGGATACATAGAAACAGATGTGTTTTTGAAGACAGTAGGAGCAAACCAAACAGTGTGTGGCATTGCATAAATACTGATTATAGAAGTTTGCATAGATAAATTGCATCCCTCTTTTTGACTTTTGATATCTATCTTTATAGATGTATTGAGCTTTGCTCCCCTTTGTAAATTTTGTGAGTAATGAAAGAGAAACACGCTTACTGATAAAAAAAAAGTTATATGAAACCATTGTACCTTAGACTTCTCGGTTCCCCATTCTTTAACAAGATTTTTAAACTGGTCCATATCTATGGAAGCATTTTTCTCAACTTTCTTCATCATCAATTCTGGTTCAATCTTGTACTTTTCATAGTAATCTTTCTTTACACGTGCCCTCCACACTGATATCCCTTTGCTAATGTGTTCATCAATGTGATTCCATGCATTAGGGTGACTGCCTAAATCGAAGTATTTCTACAAAAACATAGAAAATATTACTTTAGATATAACAATCATACAATTTGTTGATCTTTTTATGAAAATGATTACCTCAATAATTGATTTTCTATCTGCAAAATCTTGTTCTGGTTGTTCGTTCCACTTCAAGTCTAGATGCCATATGTGTGGTTTCCTTGCTAGCATATGACAATAACGATTCAATTTGGCACCATTCTCCCCAATAGCATTTCCTTCATAATCCCATTGGACCTTGTGACATGGCTGCCCTTGCTTAGGAAGTAGGCTTTGCTCACTTGCAGGCCCACATCCATACTTCCTATTCTCCTGTTCATCCTCAACATTTTCTTCAACTGTTACATCATTTTCAATATTGTTGGATAGTAGAGTAGGTTCATCCTCACAATTTTCTACGATTGTGGATGGAGGGACAGCAATAGGTTGCAACTCCTGTGTGTTGTTACAACTAGATCTAGTGATTCTTCTTCCTGCCATCCTTCAACTGACAAGAAAAAAAATTAGATTATTAGTGCAGAAATGTCAGTAATAAAAGTAGTAGCTACATTTGAAAAACAAATAAATTGTGGAGAATATGAGACACCAACATATGAATATTCAACATTTGAAAAACATATAACTTGTAGAGTACCTTGGTTTCATATCCCAAAAAAGAATAATGATGTCCTACTTGCTGGTTATGAAACAAGACTAAATAAATTGCAAAGAAAATGCCATATAGTAACAGTTTGCCAAAAAAATGCAATAGAACATATTCCCCAAGTAAATTATTCTAGACTGGCAAACAAAATATCCCTCGGTGTCACTCCTCGTCCAAGACACATCACTAGTTACATGTGATGAAAACAGACAGATTAATGAACTAAACATTAGCCCTATCGTTCTTTTTTTAGTTCTATCAACAAAAGATCCCTCGGTGTCACTCCTCGTCCAAGACACATCACTAGTTACACGACCATCAATAGCTTCATATTGTAAACCAGTCAAACCAGATTGGCTTTTAGGGCCTGCATCACAACCACATGTTACAGAAAGGGTATTATTTTAGATGGAGGGGGTAAAGGAAAAAATACATATATACAAATGTTGTTTTAACAATTAAGGGAACAAGGAGGAACCCACATTACTAAGAACACCCATTCTTTCTTGAGGCTTCTGCCTAGACTTCTGAAATGTTGACAATGACTTAGTGTGCCTCTGCAAAATGCAAAAACACCAGGCTATATTATACTTAGTACCAAAAACAAAACATTCAAAAACAACGCAGTGAGAAAACAGAACAACACTCGTACAAGTGACCATAAATAGCAGTAAGAAGAAATCTTTTATCCCCAGTAGTGATTCTAGTATGTATTAATTTATCATATTAAAAAAGCTTTTCAACAGAGCATTAGATACCATTCCACAAAACAAAAACTCTCCAAATACCATGACTAGTGTGATGAGAAATCCACTATAACTACCCAAATTTATTGGATAAACAATTGCTAAGTTATCAAACTTATTGGATAAAGTAGCATTGTTATCCTCAGTTGACCCCTTTCTCCCTCTACCTCTGGACGTATTCTTCTTATTACATTTTGGAAACTCCAACATTGTAGAACACATACAACCATCTTGATCACCACTACATCAATAAACCTGTAACATCAGATGGAACCCTTCTTCATCTTTAGAAAATAAGTACAAGCATAGAAATTCCAGGAAAAAAGAACACAGGGCTCGTTTAGTAAAGAAGCACTTTTATCTCATTATGGATAATAGACTATAGCACACTCACATTCACTAACCATTCCTCAAAAATCACCTTATTTCTATACCACCAGATATAGTAAAGGATACATATAACAGATTTAAAGGAGGTATTTCTCATTTCCTTCAACTGTCTTCAAAGAAACTAGGAATATTATTAATACATTCATTATCAACTACTTTGGCTCTGACCCATATATATGTGTGTCATGAGAACACTTGTTCATATAGAATAGAACAGAGTAGCAAAATTAAACATACATGCACACATGTGTATTGCTTTGAACCAAGCTTGAGCCTCAACAATTATATATGAGTAATATTTGATCAAGTATGACTTGGATTACATGGTAGGTATTATACATAAATTCGAGTTTGTACAATTAATAGATATTGTACATATTCGAGAAAGACAATATTCAATCAAATACTATATCTACTCAATCACATCAGTAAATTATTCTTTTCTTATTGACAAAACACAAAGTTGTATGATAGAAAATCATTATGAGGATGATATACTATAGATTCATAGCCTAGGAATTTATGTACATCACAACTTTGATTCCCTTCCATTTAGTTATGGTAGCTACTCCCAAGGAGCTATTTCCTCACTTCCAAATATTGAACACGCCCCTGACTACTCTCTATTACTGTTGTATGACCATCTCCATGCAACTGAGGATAGTCAAAGTTTTTCAACATTGTGATATGTTTCTTATACGTGTGAACGTTAACCCTTAGGGGAGGGGGAGATAACTCATATGAATACTAGATGGTTAGTATTTTTACTAAGTAAACCCAGCTAATCCTATGCATATCACATTGGGGGGAGATGAGGCGGACACATGAGGTATGAACTGGAAGCCCATTGGAGGAAGAACCAATCTTGGCTATCAGGGGTCGAAGTGGGGGCTAGTGCTCTCCCAAATGAGAAAAAGAGAAAAAGATACGAACCTAGAGAGGATTCCAGTGGCCGAAGAAGCAAGCTGCGTAGCAGAAACGACCAATGGCCGAGTAGGGCGATCGACAGAAATCAAGCACGGTGACTGCGTAGCAGCAACGACCAATGCGGATGGCAGCAATCGTCAATGGCAGAGGGCAGCAACCATCAACGGCGGCAAGGAGTTATGAAGGATGAGCCCAATGCGAAGGATGAACGGCAGCAACCGAGCAGGGCGATTGGCGTCAAGGATGACCCAATGCGGAGGAACCGATGAGAGAATCGGGAGGGAGAGGGTTCAGTGGAGGAGTGCGGAGGAACCGATGAGAGAATCGGGAGGGGGAGGGTTTAGTGGAGGAGTGCGGAGGAAATGAGGGGGAAAGGAGTGCCCGCCGGGACTGGGTGATTTTTTTCATGAATTTTGATAGACGAATCAGTGTTTTAGAATGGAGGGAAGGATTATGAGATGGAGGGAACATTTGGCATGGAGTTCTTGAGGGGGTGATTCGTAAGAAATGTATTTGTGAGGAGCCAATGTTCACATAAAATGCCTAACGATGTCAAGAACACGGTTGAGGGATTTGGTCCCATATTTGAAGGATGAGCCCTCACAAATAGACATCATTATTCACGATTTTTGGTTCCTCACAAATGTTCTTCGACAAAAGCCAAATTTTTTGTAGTGTCAGTCGGTTCATGCCTTGGTTCAAGTATTGTTTAGCCAATGTTGTTTCCAATTGACCTGACACTTGAATCAGTCAGTTCAACATTTGAGTCGGTCGGTTCACAGTCTAGTCAGTCAATTTCCAATCACTATTGTTTAAATTGAATACCTAACACCTTAGTAATCAAGTTGAAAAACATTCATGAATAAACTCCTATTCCAAACGTATCCTATGAATGTGACCCTATAGGTCCCAAATTATGTTGATAGTGAATTTCCATAACCAATTTGTGACATCACAAGCAATAAGCAGTATCTAGCAACACATCATTTCTACCTAAGAAATTTAGAAAGTTGGAGAACAAATTCAACCTACAATCCAGGATCAGTGTAAACATGATTGTATAACTCCTTTATCTTTAACATTCAGAGTAAACTTGTGTAATGGAATCATCATCCTCTCATCATTCAATCCATGTTTCTTGAACTAGAGCAAACTTCCTAAGATGCATGTGAGTTTCACATATCACATATTGAGTCACATGAGTATGGCTTTTCTAAGCCTCGCTTATCAAGTGGCCAAGACATTAATCTCCTATAGGAGGGACAAATCCCATTTATATAACTCACACTCAATCCCCATGTGTCATAATGCATTCGAGCATCACTTTTATGGCAACCCTTATTCAAGGTCACATTGGATGATGTCTAAATATATTGAACAACATGTGATAAGTGTAGTGACTTCAGGTCTTAGAACCACAAACACCACTATCACTATGAGAGCTGATTCTGACTACCATTCCATGGTCTCCATGTATCACTCTCAAGGTGGGTTTGTCTAATACACTGTACTCTAACGTGTACATATGTTCTTGACTTGATATCACATATCATGACTAATGAGACTCAATCATTAGTCAATACACACTCTAGCTATAGGTATCACTATCATCTATTTTGCTTCTAGAGTAATATTTGACTAGGGGCATAACAAGTATTTATGCACTCTTATCATACATGTGATCTCATTGTTCATGTCCTCAACCTGAAGACATATATCATCAAACAAAATCATTCTTGAGACATTCATTATACTTGTGTCATCATATCATGATTGAGACAAACATAATAAGCATAATTACCTTTATCATTATCAAAGAAAGTATATGATGCCCCCTTACAATCATCATATGATTGGCTCTATGGGCATACATACTAATAAGCAAACCCCAAAATAACTACATATAAGCCATTTCCTCTAGAACCTTTGTGATTTCAAATATAAACACAAAATAATTCCTGAGAGATGAGCTAAAAGTAGAAGAAAATCATTACAAATGAATTTATAGAGTTTTCACATTTCTTTTCCCCCAACATGATATCAAAGTCACATTGTAACCCCCAGACAACCAACCTAGGAGGCTTAGCTATTCATGAAATGGAAAAGAAAATAATGTAGATGGAGATAGAGGAATCCATGGATCTCAGTGTAGATGCTGAAACAACCTTATCCAATAGTGCAAGCTTGAAAACTTCCCTACTCTAAGGTGCAATGGCATGTAAATGGGATCGAGAGTTGCCAAAATGCTAAAAGAAAGAGGTTTGGGGTGGTAGGTGATGAAATGAGAGTGGAGAGAGATATGTAAGTGATAAGGAGGTGAAATGAAATCTTAAGGGAGTCATCACTCTGACCTCCAGCCACCTTTAAGGCTTACATTGGGGTCTAGGGTGTCGAGGGTTAGGTGGGCACATAACAGGTAATTCAGTGGAAACATTAGTTAGGTTGTTGGCCACCACAGTCGTGGTGGGTGGAGTGTATATTGTCCATATTGGAGTGCAATGGGCAAGGAGGAAAATGGTGAAGTTACAGTTAAATTTTGGAGTTGGGGAACTTGAGTGGCACAAATGTAGTGGGCACCAAGGATATAATTGAAGTTAGGAAAAACAATTTATTAGACTATTATTAGTCAAATACTTTGATATGTAAAATTAATCAAAGAATATTCCTCAATGTCAGTGGCACTATATGACATCATGACGATACTAGTTGTGCCCCCACTTAGGGATCTGAGTAAACTCTACGAATAATTTATGTTGTTGCACTAAACATTATGGATTTAGTATTTCATGAGGCCTGAGCCCGACATTATCATGTGCACATGCATAAATGTGTGGTTCTCATTTCCTCTTCATGCTATTGTGAATAAACTACTTCTGATATTACTATGTATTAAGATTGGCCACATCAAATATGTAGGAATTTGGGGACTAATAGTTACATGTACAACTATATGCACAACTAGATTACTAAAGATGACTTGTATAGTAATATTTATATGTCCATACTCAATAGGGAGAACCTCTCTTCCCCAAGGTTAGACTTCTGAAAAACTAAATATACATTGTCCGCACAAATACTCAACCTTATATACTAAGGACATTTTCACTATGTTATCTCAACAGAATATTCTATTTGACTATGATCTACAAAAACCATTCCAAACTTATTTACTTTTCTACATATTTTTTCTGAACGAATAATATTTACATGTTAATTACAATGATTGTGATTCATCTTAGACTAACTACATAATTTTTGGAGGGGGATAAGATCATTGTAATCCTAGATCGATATGCCTTTGTGTTGTTTAACTAGAGAATGCGTCCATTAGAAATGAGGTACCCAATACCGAAGCAACTTAAAAATGGTATGCCTATTATGATCGATCTTTCATCAATTTCAACCAAAGATTTGATTGGCTTCTAGCTAAGAGGAGGTATGTATCATGAAACACTCCCCCTAGCCAGCCTTGGGTATTTATATGAGAAATTATCTGAAGTACACCACCTAGACCCCTCCTTTATTAAAGGAAGATGAACAATCTACTACTTGAAAGAGAGAAACTATAGGAAAATAGGGTAGATGAAAATAATTTGAAGAAAGAAAGAGAGGAATGTATTAAATTTTCATTTACTCTCTTAATATCTTCATTAATTTCTCCCATTCTCATACCATCTTCTTCTTTCTCTTGAAATTTCTAACACTTATAGATAGGAAGTATAGAGTGTGAGAGAAATGGGGAGAAACATAAGTTTGAAAATCAACCAGATAAATGTTCTTGTGAACATATTTGATGTGTATTTTACAATTTTTGTGTATTTGAAATATAAGTGTTAAAATCAACTATACATACTTTTTTTGTATAATTGGTGTTTTATCTATATTTTTGTTCATATTTAAATTTGTGCATTCATTAAATATCATACTATAAACTTAATATCAATAAAATTCATAACTCTAGCGCAAATGATGTGCAATTTTATGGTCTTTTTTATCATGCACAAATTGAATGTGTACACTCATCAATCAATGTTCTATTTAAAATTAGGTGTGTGTTATTATTATTATTATTATTATTATTATTATTATTATTATGATATATATATATATATATATATATATTTCAGTATAAGGTATTTTATACTCATTTTGTTTAAATTATATTTTTTTGTATGTCCATGTTCTTGTTTTCTTTGATTTATATTTATTGCTAACTTATGCTTGTCGTTTATGTTATACAAGTTTATTGCACAATTCATTTTATTTTTGTGTACACGTTTTAAGTCTATTTATATTTTAACTTAATGAAATCAATGTTTTTAACATATTTACAATATAATAATTTTTTGTAAAGTGTTTATTGTGTTTCAAATTGATATGAGTTCATATTAGTATACATTTATGTGTAATAGACTGTGATAAACCCATATTATATGTAGTATTTTTTTTATTGTTTGTATTGTTTATTTACATATACATGTGTTTATGTAATTACCATTTAGTACAAATCAATAAATCATACTATTTTATCACAATATGAATTTGTTTAGTGTCATTCTTTTGATTTTATAATAATGTGACTTGTTCTTTAATATTTTTGGTAGTCCTGTGTTTTTTAGTTAATTTATGTTTATGTGCTATATATCGTTTAATTGTGTAGTTCGCATGTTATAATGTCAACATTTAACATTATGGCCCTTTACTCTCTCCATCAATTAGAACTAATTTTATGCTTCCTCTCTCTCCTATGTCAATACCCACTATATTCATTTTCTCCTTTCATTTATTATACTTCTCTTTTTCTCTTAATCACTACTAGAATATACAAATCATTTCTCTCCCTCATTTTCTATCTTTTCAGTGTCTCGAGCTCACAATTGTCCTCCATTTCCTCTCTATTTCCATTAAAATTTTCCTCTCTATCTCTCTCTTTCGGCTCAATCACCCTCCCTTCATACATTGTGCCACACATAACGAGGATGTGTCTTCGGACAAGTAATGGTATAACATGTCTTACAAGGATAACACAACATATCATTAACCTATTTAACTACTTATATGTCATGTTCAAATCCATCGTCAATTACTGGTTGGAATTATCACGTCGTTGTTTTTGCAATTCTGTCCATCGGAACTGCTTTCCGTCCTTGATTTTAAATGATATACAATATTGTGTATATACACATACACGTACTCAAAAGATATACAACGTGTATGTACAAAGCATTGTTTAGAACATATATACGCGTATTGCAAGTTTTTAGGTAATGTTTTGTTCTTTATGATTCTTATCACTTTATATATATATATATATATATATATATATATATATATATATATATATATATATATATATATATATACACACACACACACACAACATACGTGTGTCCGGTTCGTCTCCTAGGGCTCCGGGTGATTGCCCAGACGATCTCATGGCGACCGTGATACCCACGCCATCGACCACCCCGATCGATGACGTCCACCCCTCCGCACATCCCTCTCCCACCACCGCAGCAACCCCCCACCTATCCGCACACGAACACCAGACGTCCGCCCCGACTGGTGCGCAGCAGGGACCCCAGGGCGGAAGCGGCGCCGTCGCTGTGCGCATACACGTACTCAAAAGATATACAACGTGTATGTACAAAGCATTGTTTAGAACATATATACGCGTATTGCAAGTTTTAAGGTAATGTTTTGTTCTTTATGATTCTTATCACTTTATACATACATACATACATACATACATACATAATATATATATATATATATATATATATATACAACATACGTGTGTCCGGTTCGTCTCCTAGGGCTCTGGGTGATTGCCCAGACGATCCCATGGCGACCACGATACCCACGCCATCGACCACTCCGATCGATGACGTCCACCCCTCCGCACATCCCTCTCCCACCACCGCAGCAACCCCCCACCTGTCCGCACACGAACACCAGACGTCCGCCCCAACTGGTGCGCAGCAGGGACCCCAGGGCAGAAGCGGTGCCGTCGCTGTGCGTGACCCAAGGATTCCATGGACGCAGGTCCTGAAGAAACCGACTCCGGCGGCTATGGAGGACCTGTCGTTCGCCAGTCCTAGGGTCGTGGATGGAGAGTTTCACGTTGACCTGGAAGAGGAGTATTTTGATCGTATGCGGAATGTATGGGAGCATACGGTTCTCCTGTACACACTCGGCAACAGACCCTTCTTTCTCCACCTCCAGGCTTGGATCCGACATACGTGGCAACCGAAGGGGACGTTTGATCTAATATCAAAGGCGGACGACATCTTCTTCGTGAGGTTCGTGACGGCGGCAGATAAGAAGACCACGCTGGACCTCGGTCCTAGGTTTTTTTATGGACAATTGATAGTTGTGAAGGACTACTCCTTTAGCGATGAGTTGAAGAAAGATCTGTTCGCTTCGGTGCCAACGTGGATCACACTCCAATCGATCGGGAGATCTTGGACGAGGAAGGTCGTTGGCACCATAGCGGTCGGCGTAGGGAAGGTTTTGCATATTGACAGTCATTCGTTGGAAAGAGATAATGCCAGGGTGATTGTTGAACTCCAGGCGGATGGTTGCGAACCTAAGTCTGTTTGGCTGAATGTCCGCGGGAAGGACCCAATCCAAGTGAAGATAAGCTACGACTTCATCCCACCCAGGTGCTCTAGGTGTTGCGCCTTTGGCCACGGCGAGGGGCGATGCAGAAAGGAACCACATGTGCAGGTGGTAGAGAAGAAGATATGGCAGGCAAAACCTATTGCTGTCGTCCATGAAGATGAGACTAAGAAGTCCAAGGGTGAAGAAAGCAAGGAGGAGCAGCAAACACCCAAAGGGAAAGAAACTAGTAGCAGTAAGGTAGTTGTAGATGAGGTGCAGGCTGGGTCTGCGGTGGAGAGAACAGGTAACAGGGAGGAGGGTGAGTTTGTATCTAGCTCATGAAAGAAAGGAGTTAGGAAAGTAGGTATTCCCAAGAACCAAGGAGTTAGCTCTATTCTGGACACAACGAACAGTTTTGAGGCACTTTTCGAATCTGATGATGAAGAGGGAAATGCAACTAAACAACATCAGTAGAAAGGGAAGGGCAAGAATGTCGTAAAGGAGCCTCCCAGGCGTACCAGAACAAACAAAAATCGTTGATATGTCCATGCTTCTTTGGAATATCAAGGGAGGGTGCAACAGAAATAAGAAGAAGGAAATTAGAGAATGGATTGCTGCTAGTGGCCATTCTCTGGTTGCTTTGGTGGAGACGAAGATAAAGGTACAGAATAAAAATAGTATTAAATATATGTTTCCATAGGGCTGGGAGCATGTATCCAATGTTGATTATGGAGAGATTGCTAGAGTATGTGTGGCATGGAAGTCAAATGCATGGCAGGTTTCAGTGATACAGATGTCAGATCAGCAGGTTACAGTGAACTGCGTCAATCATGGAGGTTTGCATTTGTGGTTGATAGCTGTCTATGGTCATAATGATGGAAAGCCAAGAATGGAATTGTGGGATTTCTATATCTCTAAACAAGTGAAGCTTCCCTGGATGGTTATTGGGGATTTTAATACAATGTGTTTGCAGGCTGAGAAAAAAGATAGAAGACTTGCTATAAATGCTGAGATGGATGCTTTCAACTGTGCCATTGACAAATCATGTTTGTTTGAACTACCAATGGTTGGTGGGGATATCTTCACTTGTAATAATGAAAGGGGACCTAGTGACAGGATTGCTAGCAAGCTGGATAGAGCTTTGGTGAATGATGAATGGCTGAAAATTTTTCCAAATGTACAGGTGAAGGCAGAAGGTTCTGATATAAGTGAACATGCTCCTATTGCTGTACAGATTACATAAAAAAACCAAAAAAAGGAGACCGTTTAGATTTCTTAACTATTGGGCGGATTGGAAAGGTTTTGATGAAGTCATAAGGCAAAGCTGGAGCACACAGGTGACGGGAAATCCTATGTTTGTCTTTGCTAAAAAGCTACAGAATACCAAGATGGCAATTAAAAAATTGGTCAAAGATGAGGTGAACATCCCAAAGCTGCTGAAAGACACCAAACAGGAGTGCAAGGATATTAGAGAAAGATTTTTGGTTGATCCGATAAATCCAGAGCTGATAGAGAAAGACAGGGATTTGAAAAGGATGCTTGAAGATCTAAAGAAAGCAGAAGAGAAATTTTACTGGCAGAGAAGCAAGGAAAAGTGGATGGAGTATGGAGACAGAAACACAAAGTTATATCATTCTGCGGTTAGAAGAAGGGAGGCAGGTAATATTATTTCTGAACTCATTAATGCTGAGGGTATAATAGTCAACAAGTAGGAGGATCTTGAAGATCAGGCCATCATTTTCTATGAGTCTCTATACAACAAGAACTTTTCTGATAATCTTGATGAGCATGAGGAGGTAGAATGGAAGTTCAAACTCACTAGCACACACAACAATATTCTTACCAGAAGAACCAATGAAGAGGAGGTTAAGGAGGCTGTGTGGAGTATTGGTAACAACAAGTCACCGGGGTCGAACGGATTCAATGCTTTCTTTTATAAAAAGACTTGGAACATTATAAAAGACGACTTGTTGGCTTCTGTTGACTAGTTTCTACAAGGTGGGAACATGGTGAGACAAGTTAATCACTCGTTTCTTGTGCTTATTCCAAAGAAGAAAGTTACATCATCTCTTGCTGATTTTTGGCCCATTGCCTGTTGTTCGGTACAATATAAAATTATAACAAAGATCTTGGCTGCCCGTCTGAAGATGGTCCTCCCTTTTCTTAGTTTTGCAAATCAAGGAGCATTTGTTACAGGAAGGAGCATTAGTGATTGTGCTCTATTGGTGGGGGAATTTCTTCTAGACTACAACGTCATGAGAGGTAGTAGGAAGGCCTGCCTGAAACTTGATGTCTCTAAAGCTTATGACAGTGTACGGTGGGACAAACTGTGGTGGATCATGCAACAGATGGGGTTTAATGAACAATGGATTTGTTGGATAAAACAATGTGTGGAGACCACTAGCTACTCTATTCTGGTAAATGGTACTTATACAGGTCTGTTTAGAGGGGGTAAAGGGGCTACGCCAGGGGGACCCCCTTTCTCCTCTTCTTTTTGTGATTGTCATGGAGTATTTCACAAGGAGGATGCAATAAGCTGAAGATAGAAAAGATCTCAAGCCCTACAATGTCCACGGTACAAAGGTAATGACGCACTTAATTTTTGCAGATGATGTATTGGTGTTCATTGAAGCCAAACAACAATATCTGGAAAATCTTAAAAATTTGTTGGAGGAGTTCGGAAAGCAAACGGAGTTGTGTACTAATGCAAAAAATATGCACATTTTCTTGTCAAAAAACTGCCATCAGATGGAGGATAGACTCACACAGGCTATGGGGGTGGAGAGGGGTGTTTTCCCAATCAAATATTTGGGATTTCCCCTTACAGGCGGCAATCTTCATGTTAAAGACTTCACGGACTGCATTGATAAAGTGGAGGAGATGATTAATAGATGGCCTACTCAAAATACTTCCATGGCGGGACGTAGGACCTTGATTAAAGCTTCTTTAGAAGGCCTTCTCATTTTCTGGGTGCAACAAGGGGAAGTTCCCTTATCTGTTCTTGATAGAATGGAAATGAAGATTGCTAACTTTCATTGGGGGAGCGAGCACCATCCCATGAAGTACTCTAGACTGGCGTTTCCCATATATGAAGGAGGGCTGGATTTGAAGACCCCTAGAGATATTGCTAGATGGGAATCTATGAGAAGGATTATTGCTTTTCAAGAAGGCACTTCTACATGGGGAAAGTAGATGAGAGACAGATATCCTAGAGGGCTGGATTTCATCCCAAAAATAAGAGAAGGTTATTCAAGAATGATCAACGTGATGAGAGAGATATGGCCACAAATAAAACACTTGTTTACTACAAACAATGATGGAGGATGGCATCTCATAGACAAGAAGATAAGTGTGTGGGAGATGTCCCGGGCTAGAGGTGTAAAGGATCTTGTGGGAGATCAAATATGGATGGATAGGCATATACCAAAATGGAGTATGTGCGTATATAATTTTCTGCACCATATTCTTACTACCTTTGACAGAATTAAAGGCTGGAATTATGATATATCTACTACTTGCTTACTTTGTGGGGAGGTGGATGAGAGCCATAATCATCTCGCTGGGGAATGCAAGTTCACTAAGGAGGTATGAGAGCACTTATGCAAAGATTTCGGCCTTCAAATTCTACTCACTGCGGATACTGGAAGGATGCTAGAAAATGCGGGAAAGATGTGAAGAAGAACCTACATTTTTTTGGTCTATACTACCATATTTGGGGGGAGAGAAATGCTAGAAAACATCAAGGGAAATCTACGAATGCCACCAGCATTGCTGTAAAAATTTGTAAATGCATTAGACAGAGACTACATATTGTCTAGATGTGTGAGTTGTACTTTGCTTTTGGGTGTATGACGTTGGGCCTACATGTAATCTTGACCCCCTAATAATTTTTAGGGGGACCATCGGAATATATTTACCTGATTCCGATATATATATATATATATATATATATATATATATATCATTTCTTTTTTTCTCTCTATTTAAAAATAATATAATCACCACTATTGCAATTGTTCTTTATGAGTCTTATCGCTTCATATTTATATACCATTTCTTTTTTCTCTCTATTTAAAATGAAATAATCACCATTATTGCAATTAATATGTATTACTCCTCTCCTCCCTCTTTCCTGCACTCTTAATTCATTGCCCTCTCTCTGCATCACACTCTTGTTCTAACTCGGGTTCACATCCTCTGTGTCTGGGACAATGTGTCTGGTGCATCTCAACCATACACTTTGTTCTGGGACTCACAAGTCGATGGATCATATGTTGTGGGACAAAAGTTGGGATAGAGAACGGATACAGAAGATTTAGACCCTTCTAACTCGTGCATAGAACCCATTAGAACCTTTCATCTTATTGCGTTGTTTCATAGAGTTTGTTCGTACTTCACAAAAATTTTTGGATTGACCCGAAGTATGATTGTGGAAAAAGGTATTAAGTGAGAATGCATGCCTGGGGAGTGATGTAGAAAAGATTGAAGCAACTTGAAGTTGTTGCACGGTTAATATCACCCTTACATCACTGAGAGGAGATAGATACCAATAAACACTTGGTCTTCGTGATTTTTGTCACTTAATTATTACAAATGATTGAAAAATGAGATAATCACCATTTATTATGATAAGTATGTATTACTTCTCTCCTCCCTCTCTCCACCCTCAATTCCTTGACCTCCTCTCCGTCACTCTCACGTTCTTCCTCTACGTGTATAGAACCCAATGAAACCTGTCATCTTATTGCATCAAGTCAGAAAGTTTGTTCGTATTTCACACACATCTTGGATTACCTGAAGTGTGATTGTGGAAAAGTGTATTAGATGAGTTGTATTTATCCATACTCCTTTATCGAGAATGCAAGCCTAGGAAGTAATCTAAAAAAGATTGAAGAAACTTTTAATTGTTCGACGATTAAAATCACCCACGCATCAATTTCAAACCAGACGATAGGTGGCTGACTGAGAAGAGACATGTATCAATAAACGCTTGGCCGGGCTGGCCTCGGGTATTTATATGTCATTTTAACGCCCATCATTAATCACCAGAAGTTTTTGCATCCATCTTTGTGCAATTCGATCAATTGGAATTGCTGTCAGTCCTCAATCATTACAGACTAGGAAGAAACCATGGTCACGATCCGTGAAGTAATGGCACATCACTGCCTTGCAAGTTTTGCGTACCGGCGCATCAAATGTTTTGATGGAGGTCGCACCAGTGACGAAGCACAGTTGGTGACAGCCCTGTGGATGTGTCTGGGTACAAAAATATCCTGAGTGCATTCATTGACGCCCCAGATGACCGTGCTGTATGGCTACGGCGGGAAGCCGAGCTCATCCTCAAATTCATTCGACAGAACCAGTGTCGAAATATAGAGAGCAACATGCCGCCGTTGCCTCTGACATCCATCATAGCATCGCCCAGTACCAAGCCAACCTGCAACCTCCAATTCTTCAACGACATCCGCGACGTAGTTATCCAGAGTATAGCGTTGATCATACGGGGAGTCGGGACGGTTCTTTTTGACGATGATCTCCACAGGCTCTCGCTATTCGAACCCAAAAATGAGGTGTTTTCAGAATCGTTTTTGCAAGAGCCGTTGCCGCCGGAACCCGAGTATCACCGCGCCATATTCATTACAATTTACATTGAACAAGGCCCCATAAGCAAACAAGAAATCCATGACTACTTCAGTGGGTGAGTACATGCTTTCTTTTTTACGTTCCACACCTTTTCACTCTCATAATGTCTTTGGCATGCGCTCTCAATCGCAGACGGTTGGGTGAGGATTGCATCGACCGTTTGGTGTTAGAGAAAAGGGACGATCACTTGCATGCCAACGTGGTGTTCAAGGTTCCGGCGTACGTAAATCTTTTGTTTCACAAAGACCAGACGACTCATTTTGACATTAGCAATTGGGAGCTCTCCGCAAAAAGGCCCACAATAGAGGAATACAACCAATGATGACGCCAGGGCATAGGGTAACACGTTCAACGTTATTCGATAGCCCAAGGAGTGCAGACCTGTCACAGTAAACTTGGAACTATGCCTATGGATCTTAATACCAATTGGCTTATGGTGTGTAAGATTGGCATACCAATATAACTAATTATGTTTCCTTATTTGTTAATTCATAGTTTGGCTACTTGTAACTATTCAAGTTAACTAGCTATAGGTGTTCTTGCAAATAATGTTCAAGTGATTTAGGTATATCTTGTAGGAACAAAAACTATTTCCAGGAATAAAAAGATAAAGATGGTAAAGATACTTTGGAAGAACCATGAAGTGGATAAAGCCACATGGGAGCTAAAGACAGACATGGAGAAGTCTTACCCTGAGTTGTTTGTTTGATTAGTCAAATTTTGAGGGTAAAATTTCTAAAAGAGGGAAAAGATGTTTTAACCTCAGTTTCACTAATATTTTAAATAATTGAAATACAATTATTCAAGTAAAAGAGACTTAGTTGGAAATTTATGTGCTTTGCTTTTAAAGAATGGTCTTCTTTGCAAATTTCCCTTGGATGCATGATTTCGTGATTGATATTGTTGTAATAATCTAATAATGGATGAAAATAAAAGGGAGAGAAGAAAATACCATAATAATCAAAGAGAAAAAGAAAATAGATAATAATTATATTCTCTTGAAAGAATTGTGTAGAATTCTCTAGAAAGTGGCATAGATGGCCAAAATTAATTAGTTTTTGTTTGTACATGATTTCCAATAGAAATTAAAGCCAAAATAAAGAAAATAGAAAATGGAGAAAGAGAAAATGATTAATTTGGATGCCTTAAATGAATAAAATAAGGGAGACTTGCACATGAAGAAAAGTTACTTTTCTTATCGAGTTTTGGTTCCAAACTTTGCACACAATATTAAGTCATTAAAGGCTTTCCCTTAAAATTTGAGATTAATAGGATGGAGGGTTTGAAAGATATGGATTATATAAAAATTCTAAAGTGAGAGAAATAGCATTAAATGTCTTGATTTTTTATTTTTATGAGGAATATCTTTTTTAGTTGTTCTATGTGGACTGGTGGATCTGTGATCCCATGGTTGCGCACTCATCCCCTATCTCAGTTAGTTCAAGAAATAGGGACACTAATTGGCTTCAATCCAAGACGATTTCCTCGTGATTCATTGCACGATCAGTTTGGGAAATAGGACCTCTGTCTTCGTGGGAACGAGATTAAATCACCCACCCCCGGTTTCATCAAGCTTGGAGGTTTCTACGAGATTCACCCAAATCTCCTGCCATGAGCAGCCCAACTGACCTAGTAAACTGTAAATAGAGGATCAAAGGACCTTGTATGAGATCACAAGAACATCCACAAGACTCCACTTGATTCCCCACTCTTTTCTCTCCTCTCAATCTTGTGGCAAGACTCACCTTAAACCCTGGTTCTTTCTCAGGTGTAGCACGGAGACACCATATTGTCATCCCTTGTGTACGAACCATCTCTGAGCAATCAAAAACCACTCTTGGGTCCTCCAAGGTGTGGTGAAGGTGCTAACTTGATTGCATACTACTCGGGGGATGAGAACTCAAAGTCAACCACCAATTTTTTTATTAGGAATATCTTTTTTTGCTCATACTTGATTGTGGCTATGCCTATGGTTAGTCACTTTAGTTTGCCGACATTTCTTGAGATTTATCATATTGATTGCAAAATAAATTATGGTTGTTTATTTAATTCTTGTGATCTTTAAAGTGAATATGATTATCACAATGTGTATATATTAACTTGCTCATGCCCTAAATGGAAGATGAATGTTACAACCCCAATTTTTTTGGGTTCATATGGTTGGAAATGCAATTTCCCTAATAAATGTATGACTATGGAAATTGTATGAATTATATGTATTGAATAGATTTCCTTTGCAATATTTTCTTGGTGAATGAGATTTTGTGGATCATAATGTTTTAATGAGTCCAATATGCTTAAAATAAAAAGTTGAAATCAAATAAACCATTATTAAGAAGGAAATTTTAAATAATGATAAAAATATGAGAAATATAGATGTATGATTGATCACCATGGATGACATTGTGAATCCACATGGTTGTAATAGCGAGAAGAGGATAATTTTAGAAATTGGGAATAAAGTTCCATGTACTAATGGGAATTATGTAGTGCCTTTATGGTGTTGCCAAATTGAAATACTATTTTGTATAAGGTATTTTATCCTTGTGATCAATGGATTAAAAGACAAGCTAAAAGGAAATATAATCAATGTCTCTCTAGATTGACAATTATATAAATACTTTAATATAGGTGGTTTATCATAATCGAGAGAGAGATAGAGGGAGAAAGGGTTCCTTGCTAACCAAGGAACGTGTTTTAGGCAAGGATGTAATAAAGGATCAACTACATGCCAAGAAAGGAGAGTAGTTCTTTATGGATATTAGGACTCGTTTCCTCATTGATAAATAGACTTTTATGTGCACTAAACCTTAATACCCTCGGCTATATAGGGGATTGTACTTGAGGCCTCACATCCAGGAGGTTCACATGCATTGTACGCCCCTCTTCCAACCCTTTATCCTTCCTGCCCACGACTGAAAGGGATGGTGTGATCCCAGAAGTGGCACTAAACCATGGAGGGAGTTCGAGGGGAATTAGGATGCTCCATCATTGTCGACCAACAACTCAGTCGCCGCCTCCTCGCCCTAGCCCATGTGCAACACCTGCAGGCAGTCTGCAAACCAACCACCGGTCGCAGGCCTGGTTCTCTTGAACCCAGCCACCTTGGCCATGGCTTGGGGCCTTGCTGGGTGTGGCAGAGGTCGGCGGATGTAGAGGGGCCAATAGTGGTCCCCTTCGAACCCTGGGGAGGGGGAGACAGTCCCTCAATCGGCCCTAGCCTGACGACAACGGGAGGGTTTGTGTGGAAGATGATGAGCATGTCATTTTGACGAAACTACCCCTCTGAGATATAAAGAACCAGGTAGTTGCATGGGGGCATAAGCGTCATTTTTTAATGTCTTACGTCGGCCTGGTTGCGCAGAAGATAACACATGCAATGGCTAACGTGTCAGCCTCTCATTGGCCATGGTAAGTAAATCTTGCAAAATTCATAGATAATTATTGGTAACTCAGATTGTAACAAGTTATATATGAAAATTGACCAAAAAATACAATGAATCCAATAAAAATTGATTTAGAACCTAAATCTAATCTCAATGAGAAAAGTGGTTAAAGTTGCTAACCTTAATTCTTTATAATGAGGAAAACCCCTAATTTGATGATTCTATGATTTTAAGATGAAGTTATTATACCTTTTATAGAAACGACCTAATGACGGCTCACTCTGGCAGTGGAGGCCGAGTCTAGAAAACTCCTCCCCAGCATGGAGCCCACCCTTAACGTCCCAAAGGAGATATAGTCAGGGTTGCTAGCACAACCAAGGAGTGGGCATCGATCTACAAAGCACCTGTCGGAGACATCAACACAAGGATCTCTCAGATGGAAATAACATTGGATGATGATACCATCATCATCCCGCAAGCTAAGGTTGATGAAATTGTAGCTCAATGGAGTAACACGGCCGTAGGGTATATCATTGGATTTCGTCCACATATACCAACGCTACAAGAGCACTTGTCTCATATCTGGAAACTTGATGGCTCCATGGAAGTCCTCAGGAAATCTAATGGCAGCTTTGTTATAAAGTTCCAATCGGAGACAAACAAGAACACTACTATCGAGGGAGGACCAAGGTTTGTAAAGCGAAAACTGATGATCCTAAAATCTTGCTAAAAGGGGGAACCTCTAGAGAAAGAGAAGCTCAACTCCATCCCGGTGTGGATTAAACTCCACAACCTCCCTTTGGAGCTGTGAAGTGAAAGAATGATCGACAAAATTGCATCATTCCTTGGAAAGCCCAATGCCTTGACAGGCAAACAAAAGCTCACATTAGGGTTGACTATGCAAGAGCCAACGTTCTCATGGCCGCTTCGTCCTCGTCCCCAATCGCAGTCAAACGGCATATAGACAAGGTCCATCCCTATGAGGTATAGCTAGAGTACAAGTGGGTACCCGAATGTTATCCTCATTGTGGCACCTTCGGTCATGACAAGTCCCTCTACAAGAAACAGGAGACCAGTCAGCCAAAGGAGAAGCTGCAGAATGGAGATAGTGCTTCTAACCCTTCTCCAATGCAGATCACTCAGTCTGCCCAACAGCCTGCTGATAGTATTCCCAACACCCCTTCAACGTAGAACACTCAGCCTACCCAACAACCTACTGACAATGTTCACAATACCCCTTCAATGCAGAGAACTCAGCCTGTTCAACAGAATGCTCCTGAGCACAACAATGAAGGTGAAGAAGGATTTGTTTATCCCAGGAAAACAACAACCCCCCAGGGCAAAAGGAATACTCAGAGTCAACAATCTAAGAACAAAGTGCAACAATCCAATAGATTCCAGTCATCGGATTGTAATGAGAACCAATCTGTACCGGTGGGAGGCAGGTCCACTCCCCCACCCCCACCCCAATGGTTAAAATCCCCACTATTATTTCCTGGAACGTCTCGGGGCTCTCACAGTGGGAGAAATTGGATATGATCCAGGAAGAGTATAGAAGGGTAGCCACAGACATTGCTCTTCTAACTGAGGTGAAGTTTAAAAAGAACAAAGCCAGTAAGATGCTTAGAAGAAGATGGATAGAATGCCACTGGATTGCCAACTGTACTAGCTGCAGCAAACTAAGGATTCTAATTATCTGGGAGAGTCCTAATTACAAGATAGAGCCTATCTCTCAGTCAAGACAATATCTACACTTCAAACTCATGATTCAAGATAGGTCCTTTGAGATCACCACTGTCTATGTAGAAAATGATGACCACAAGATAAACATCCTTTAGGACAATCTAACATTCATCATCACATAAATAAAAAAAACCCATGGTTTGTCCTGGGTGACTTCAATGCAGTTAGATGCCACTCTGACAGAGTGGAAAGGTCTACTCCATCTACGAGATCCATGTTAGAATTAAACCAAGCTATTAATGATACTAACTTGATGGAGGTGTCAGCTAAGGGGCCATTCTTCACATGGAACAATCAGCAACTTGGAGCAGACAATATTCAGAGTAAAATTGATAGAACCTTTTTTCATCTTCAGGCCTATAGTGTGCTACCACATATGTGGCTGGAGATTGTGCCTACTATCCACAATGACCACTTCATTCAAGTTCTCCACTTCGAGGAATCTAAACCTACACAGAAGTACCCCACTAGATACTTCAACGCCTGGGCAGATGCTCCTAGTTTCTAAGAGATTGTTAGTAAGGTATGGGAAGCATGTACTAATTCCAACCTGATGTATAGGCTATTCCACAAACTGATATCCACTAAAAGAGCATTGCAAAGCTGGAATTGGGAGACAATTGGGGGCATCTCAGATTCAGCAAAAAATAAAGAAAAAGAGGCACTAGAAGCTCAAGTGATCCCAAAAACGACACTGAACCATGGAGGGAGTTTAAGGGGAATCAGGATGATCCATCATTCTTGACCAACAAATTAGTCATCGCCTCCTCGCCCTAGCCCATGTGCAATCCCTGCAGGTAGTCTACAAACCAGCCGCGGGTCGCAAGCCTGGTTCTCTTGAACCCAGGCACCTTGGCCACGACTTGGGGCCTTGTTGGGTGTGGCAGAGGGTGGCAGATGTAAATGGACTGATGGTGGTCCCCTTCAAGCCCTGGGGAGGGGGAGACAACTCCTTGACCGGCCGTGGCCCAATAGAAGTGGGAAGGTTCGTGAGGAAGATGACGAGCAAGTCATTTTGACAAAATTTCCCCTCTGAGATATAAAGAACCATGTCTTCACATAGGAGCATAAGTGTCATTTCATTATGTTTTAAGGCGGCCTGGTTGCACAGGAGACAACGCATGCAATGGCTGACGTGTTAGCCTTTCATTGGCCATGGTAAGTAAATCCTACAAAATTCATAAATAATTATTGGTAACTCGTATTGCAACAAGTTATATATGAAAATTGATCATAAAAATACAAGGAATATAATAAAAATAGATTTAGAACCTAAATTTGATCTTAGTTTGAAAGTGGTTAAAGTTGCTAAGCTTAATGCTTTATAATGAGGAAAAACCCTAATTTGATGATTCTATGAAATTAAGATGAGTAATATGGATAATCTATAAACATAATACCCTATTGTTAATAAAAAAAAGTTTTGAAGCATAAATAGATGATCCATGTGCTAAATAGATTAATTTAGGGTTTTGATGTATTAATATGCATTAATGGGCTTAGGAACCCTAATTTTAGTGTTAGTGGTTTCTAATGAGATGAACTTGTATAAAAGTGATATTAAGTTAAACCTAAGTCAAATTGATGAAAAGAAGGCTTTAATACGAATAATTGGATAGTTAGGTTTTGAACTCAAGATGTCTATTTTAGGGTTTTGTGGGCATAAAAGAGGAAAGTGGCAAATAGATCAAAAGAACCCTAATGAAACCCTAATTTGAATTAGAAATCATAGAAAGTAATTCCAAGTCAATAAAGTAAGTTCCTGATGAGTATGTAGTAAATAGCTTGTACATGCTTTTTAGGATTCTATGCTTTTGTGTGGTTGACTTGCTTTCTTGGATTGGATTGCCTGATTGATTGGACTGTGCTTATTTCTTGATCAGGTATGTGGTTAATTATGAGTACACGCTTTATGTTTCCCGGTGTTTCCCGAAGATTTATTGATTGTAATGAAATTAAACTATTTGGATGTTTCATTGCTGCAATCTTTAAAGTGACTATGGATATCACAATTTAAGTACATATGTGACTGTCTCGAACCTACATACCATCTCTGGATGTATGATGCAAGAACAAGCCCTGTAGGGAAGGTCTGAAGTGTTCAAGCCCTAGAGGGAAGACCACTAGGCACCCAAAGAGGTGACCCCAAGTACCAAGCTTAGGATAGAGAAGGTGGCCTTAATGTCCCTTACAAGGACTAATCCCTAAGAGAGGGTATCTCAGAGTATGAGTAAAAGCGATTGGGAAGTCACATTGAAAATGTAATTGTGCATTGTTAACAACTACTTGGTATGATTAGGTTGTTAGGACTTATGTGCAATATTTTGGTTGTCCCCACATACTAGTATATTCATTTATACTGACCGGCATTTTATTTGTCGACATTTTAGGTAATATCTAAAATTAGACAAACAGTAATGTGGCATCTGTGAAGATTAAAGCTGAAATAATAAAGGAGGATTGGGTAGATAGAATTCTACTATGGGAAGAAGTCCTAGTTACCTTTTTCTAAAGGTATGAGAAAGTAAAATTTTATTCTAGTTTTCAATTTAGTCTTTCATAGAATTTATTAATTATTTTTTATTATTTGCAAAACCATTGATCATGTTTTTGGGATAACGCATCTGACTTCTTGGTCTTCCTTAATTGGGGGTTACCAAGAAGAGGGGTCGTTACAATGAACCTAGCCCAGATGGGAAGGATACTGAAGGAAAACCAATCCCTGATGGGATGGTTATATGAGGTGTCTAGCCTGGATGGGAAGACTAATGGAAAACCAAGCCTAAATGGATGGTCATATGGGAGGTCTAGCCCAAACGGGAAGACTAGGAAAATATCAAGCCTGAATGGGATGATATGTACGCCCATTGCAGGGGTAAAACCCTAGTGAGGGTGATAGTAATAAGAGTAAACCATGATGGGATGAGAAGTTATAAAATTAAAATGATTTATGATTATCTTATTAATAGTTGTCATATGGATGCCTATGTTGTTAGAAATGCATTCACTTATTTTGTTTCTCCCATATAATAGTATAAATTGCTATAGTGATTGACTATTTTGTTTGTCGGCATTTTGGGATAATCTATTATTACTACTACAAGCATATTGGAAGGACGACACTCATGAAGAAGTCACCAAACAAATAAACAAGAATTGCAATCTCTGGAGTATTTAGTTAGTTTTATTTTATGTCGAAACATTAGAAATCTATATCATGTAACACTACTACAGAAATGGCTTATAAAGTCACTTTTCAAGGTGTCGGTTGTATACATAAACCGACACCTAAACTCTACAGTGTCAGTTGATAACATAAACTGACATCCAATCTATGAAGGTCGACCAGACACGGGTACCGCTTTTATTAAGTGTCGGTTAATTAATAAAAAACCGACACCTAAAATCAACCGCCAAAACCAAAATTCCAGCGAAAAAATTACCACCAAAATTTGACATATGACGTCGGTTCATAAATGAATAACCGACGAATAAAGGTTATTTGCGGGACAGGAATAGTTGTCGGTTGTCTTTTAATTAAAAACTGACGACTATAATCTAGTATAGGCGTCAGTTGTTGGAAAAGAACCGACACTTTTGGTTTAGTTGTCGGTTATTTTGAATAACCGATGCTTATTGTCAACTTAATAGCTCACCAGCGTGAGCGACTCTTCCCCTTTCCCTGTTTCATTCCGGATTTCGGTTAGGTCCGGCAATTTTCTTGCTCGCCCCCACCGGTCGTTGCTCCGTGCTCGCGCCCGCCGTGCTCCTGCTCCTGCCCTCGCTGCTGCTCCTGCTCCTGCCCTCGCCGCTGCTCCATGCTAACCGGCGGCTGTACTCCTGCTCCTGCCCTCTGTGCTCACCGGCGGCCGTGCTCCTGCTTCGTGCCCTCGCCGCTGCTCCGTGCCCTCGCCGCCGCTCCTGCTGCTCTCCCTTCTGCCGCCGCTCCTCGCCTTGCTCCGGTCGCTGCTCTCCTCTGCCCTCAAGGTATGCCCGCCCTGCCTTCTTCCTTCCTCCTCTGCTCCGGTGGCTGCTTGGGCGGTGCCAAGGCAACCACGACCTTCTTCCTTCTTCCTCTGCTCCGCCCTGCTCTTCTTCTTTCTTCTCCCTCTCTTTACCAACAGCAACCACGGCCGTGTGGGCTGGCACGGCCGTGGCTGTGTTGGCCGACCACACGGCCGTGCTACCCAGGCTGCTGCTGGGCATTTTTTTTTGTTTAAGTTATTTACTTATTGGTAACTTGATAAATAACTCATATACACTGATCTATGGCAATGCCTTAGCTGATCACTCTTTATATTAGAGCTGCAAGCTTGTAACATTAAGTAATTTTTGAAAGTAAAATATTTATTGACTATAATATATTGAACTTATATACAATACATGTTCTATGATAAGCCTTAGTTAATTTAATATGCATACTTTGTATGTAAGACATAGTAATCGGGTACTGCTGTATATCCAAGTAAATTACATGTAACTAATCATGACATAGATTTTAGAATGCATACTTTGGTTAAATGTACTGTTGTAATTTTTGATCAAGTGATGATATGTAAATGTAGCAATAAGTTAGTAAGGTATCAATGATAAGTCTGATGTAATGTGATGCAAAATAGTTATTGTATCATGCATATCTTAATACTTTTTTGTTTTATAGTTTTGTAGGGTGTTTTATGTGTGACAAGTCTATTGTTTAATAGTTTAGCTATAATCATTGTTTTATAGTTGTGTTATAAAGTATTTGGGTGTTTAGTATGGTTATTTAGGGTGTTCAGATATGTATAAAGGTTCCAAAAAGTATAGTATATATATGCATACATGAGCATTTTTTTATAAAATTGTATAGAAAATCAAAACCCATTCTTTGTGAGAATCCTAATCACCCTTCTTTCTTAATGATGAATTGTAATGCACACATGTGACATGCTTTGAATGACAACTAGGATTTTAGGTATAAGAATGACAACACATTATTTGTTGGCCTAGAAACCCGTCCAAGATTTACTTATTAGGAGTAAATCTTGGATAGTACCCGGTTTGGGACTGTTCTTGAACACCTAATCTCACTTAGGATGTAAGTGTATAATGTGTATTGGGTTTTCAAGAAAATTTCAGCAGCATTTCCCCGTTTGTTCTCTAAGTACATATGTACTTGGAGAACAGCGGGGAAATGCTGCCGAAATTTTCTTGAAAACCCAATACACATTATACACTTACTAGTGAGATTAGGTGTTCAAGAATGGGATAGGTGGTACATATTTATTATATATAATAATGACATCACATGTATTTGTTAACCCTAGACCCTAATCTTGTTGTAATATATACTTGTTTTCTCTTTGATCATAGAATGGATAGATCATGGATGTCCATTCGCAATCGCTGCACCCCAGAGTTTATTTCTGGTCTTGACCAGTTTATTAGATTTGCCGAGGAACATAGGAAACAACCTGGAGATAGGTTCTACTCTCCATGTAGGCATTGCGGTAACAACTTGAAACTCAACACTGGTGACGAAATCAAAAGTCATGTCATGTGCAACGGGATTATACAAGGCTATACATAATGGCACTGGCATGGAGAGATTTCAATCCCGAAACCAGTGGATGTCGATAGCAGTGCTTGTGTGGAAGAAGAAATTGCCTACGATGACGTAGATGTGAATGAACCAGTTCCAGTAGACATCATTGATGCGATGCTGAATAGTTGTGGGGTAGAGCACACCGATCCACCTCCCATTTTTAGAAACATTGTGCATGATGCTGAGATGCCATTATACATAGGTTGTACTAAGTTTACGAAGCTTAGCGCTGTGTTGAGATTGTATAAGTTGAAAGCTAACAATAAATGGAGCGACAAAAGCTTCACGTCATTGTTGTTTTTGTTGAAAGAAATGCTTCCTGAAGGAAACGAGCTGCCAATCTCAACATACCAGGTAAAGAACTTGTTGTGCCCAATGGGAATGGATGCCAAGAAGATACATGCATGCCCGAATGATTGTGTATTATTTCAAAAGGACTATGCGGATTTGAAAGATTGTCCAAAATGTGGTGCGTCACGGTATAAATTGACGACTTCGGGGGAGTCCAAAACTGGTTCTCCTGCCAAGGTGATGTGGTATCTACCTATAATATCACGGTTTCAACGCATGTTTGCCAATCCGATAGATGCGAAGAATTTGAGGTGGCATGCAGATGTTAAGAAAAATAATGATGGGATCCTACGACATGCGTCTGATTCCCCACAGTGGAAGAAGATTGATCTATTGTACCCTGAATTTGGTGAAGAAGTCAGGAATCTAAGACTTGGGCTTTGTACAGACGGGATGAATCCGTACGGGACATTGAGCATCCAACATAGCACTTGGCCAGTCAAGCTTGTTATATACAATCTTCCTCCCTGGATGTGTATGAAAAATAAGTATGTAATGCTGTCGTTGTTGATATCGGGCCCTAAACAACCTGGAAATGACATCGATGTTTATCTTGAACCTCTGATTGATGACTTAAAGAAACTCTGGGGTGAAGGTGTGATGACCTATGATGCTTCACGAAGAGAGACATTTCGTTTGCATGCTATGTTGTTTTGCACTATTAATGACTTTCCAGCATATGGGAATTTATTTGGATATAGTGTCAAAGGAGCTAAAGTGTGTCCTATATGTGAAGAGAACACTGATTCAACAAGACTAAAACATGGCGGTAAGACTGTATATCTCGGTCATCGAAGGTTTCTTCCAAAATTCCATCCGTATCGTAGGAAGCGCAAAGCATTCAGTGGATTGAATGAAGAACGGAGTGCACCTAAACCTATACCAGGGGAGGTTGTTTATGAAAGAGTAAAAGACTTTGTCAATGAATTTGGTAAGAGATCACAATGTACTATGGCCACACGGAGTGACAAATCTTTATTCAAGAAGAAGTCAATATTTTGGGATCTTCCTTATTGGAGTTCTTTGACAGTTAGGCATTGTATCGATGTCATGCACGTTGAGAAAAATGTCTATGATAGTGTCATCGGTACTTTGTTGAATATACCAGGTAAAACTAAAGATGGGATAAAATCCAGACTGGACCTACGTGAAATGGGAATAAGGTCAGAATTAACAGAATTTCGTGAAATGGGAAATCGGAGAACATACTTACCTCCCGCTTGTTACACATTGTCTAGAAAGGAGAAGAAAGCTTTTTGTGAATGTTTGGTAAATGTTAAGGTGCCACAGGGTTACTCATCCAACATCTGTAGATTGGTATCAATGAAAGATCTGAAGTTGATAGGTCTTAAATCTCATGATTGTCACACTCTAATGCAACAAATATTTCCTGTGGCAATTAGATCTATATTGCCGAAGCATGTAAGGTTTGCAATCACCAGACTTTATTTCTTTTTCAACAGTCTATGCAGCAAAGTTATTGACCCTGATACTCTCGATAAATTGCAAAGAGAAGTGGTTGTTACCCTATGTCAGCTTGAGATGTATTTTCCTCCGTCGTTCTTTGATATCATGGTACATCTTGTTGTCCACTTGACTAGGGAAGTGAAAATGTTGGGACCAGTTTTGTTGCATTGGATGTATCCCTTTGAACGATACATGCGCGTTTTTAAAAGTGATGTTAGAAACCGTTATCGGCCTAAAGGGAGTATTATCGAGGATTATGTGGCGAGAGAGGTTATGGATTTTTGCAATGACTTTCTCAGTGGTAATGACACTCCTGATAATGAAAAGAATATTTACGAGCAATTTGGCAAAGGAATTTTGGGATCACGTGTGAAAGTAATCAGCCGTGAGCAGTTGGAACAAGGTCACTTGTATATTTTACACAACATGGATGAAGTGAACGTTTATATCGAGGAACATACCAATTTCATCAAGAGACAATATCCTTGAGCCAATACAATGTGGCTTACTAGAGAGCATAACAAGACATTTATTAAGTGGTTTGAAAATAAAGTCTTACATCAACTATCTCAAACACCAGATGATATTACTGAAACTATCAAATGCCTCGCCTTTAAACCAAAATTGACTGTTATGTCTTATGAAGGGTATGACATTAATGGATATACATATTACACAAAGCACCAAGATGATAAGAGTGTCATCCAAAACAGTGGGGTCACCCTTCAAGCATCGACTATGTTTTTTGCAAGTGCAAAGGATAAGAGTCCACGTGAAGTTAAAATGTCATATTACGGTGTCATTGAAGACATATGGGAGTTTGACTACATAGATTTCAGAATTCCGCTCTTCAAATGTTATTTGGGTTGATAACACCAAAGGAGTTATAGTGGATGAATTGGGTTTCACTTTAGTGAACTTTGAAAAGATTGGCGAGAAGGATGAACCATTCATATTGGCATCACATGCGAAACAAGTATTTTATATCGATGATCCTACAAATGATAAATGGTCGGTTGTTCTTCATGGTAAAAGACAGTTCATTGAAGATCCTATAGATGAAGAACAGTACTATGATAAGTATGATGACTCCAGTCCATTCTCAGTTGGGTTGCCAACACCAGCAAATATTGAAGCTAATGATGACTTGTATGTGCGCAAAGATCACAATGAAGGATTGTTAATTGATAAAAAATCGCAATATTAGAGGCATGTTTATACAATTTTTTTTTATATGTTTTATTTTTCTGAATGTGAACTTTACAATGTGAATGTGAACTTTACAATGTGAATTACTTTATAATGTGAACTTTACAATGTGAATGTGAACTTTACAATGTGAATGTGAACTTTACAATGTGAATTACTTTATAATGTGAACTTTACAATGTGAATTACTTTACAATGTGAATGTGAACTTTACAATGTGAGCTTTACAATTTGAATTACTTTACAATGTAAACTTTACAATGTGAATGTGAATTTTCAGATGGCTGAGCATTCTCTTGATGACCGTGCTGATGATTACCGTGAGGGTGAGGACATCAATGCGCCGCCTCACAATGTAAGTTTTAAAAATATATCATATATTTATATCTATATGTCCATTTATAGTTATATCTTGTACATGTGTTTATTTTGTCAAATTTTAGGTTGATGATGCACATGTACCATCTGAAGCACTTGAGGCACTTGATCAGCAACACCAAAAAGTTGACAGGAGAAGGGGCATCACTATGATGAAGAAGTTAATAGCGCAAAAGGGCAATGGACCCAAACTTGTTGTGGATTTTGATAATGCAAGAAATGTATCTGGTTTGAATCGCAATTCATTTGTTTCATATCTTGGGTATGTTACTCATAGCAATTACGGTTGTAAGATAGATTCTTGGCATAAAGTTTCTAAGGAGAAGAAAGACGTAATATGGAAGGATTTATGCATGAGTTATTATTAATTTGCAATTATATTTTGTAGATTACTAATTTTTTGGATACTAGTTAATAACAATTCTAATTTGCAGAGTATATTTGAATTGGATGAAAAGTTGCATCGTAAATGCGTGATGCAATGCTGTGGGAGAGTCCTAAGGAACTATAGGACAAATCTCACCCGAGAATACATAAACGAAGCTGACAAGAGGAAGAAGACAGCCACTGAACAGTGGAACTTCCTGGACAAAGAAGAATGGGACGCGTTTGTTGCTTCAAGACAAACGGATGAATTCAAGGTATTAGGCGTCAGTCCCAATCTCATTAATATATGTTGTATTCACCTATTCAAGATTAACATTTACTGTTACTAACCAAATCATCAATGTGCATACTAACTAGGCCCTCAGTGAGGCACAAAGATCAAGGCATGCACTGAATGTGCATGACCACACAATGGGTCCAAAGGGGTATGCAGGCATTCGCCAAAGACTACAGTCTGACGCTATTGCTCAGTCTGCTGCTACTCAGGAGTCCTCCACTGTAGGTAGCACACCTCTGCCTCGCCATGATATCTGGATAGCTGGGAGGCAAAATAAGAAGGGAGAAATAAGGAAGCCCGCAACTGCTGAGGCGGCTGCAAAAATGGTAAAATACAACTCTTACATCAATCGTTCAAATATTGATTATTTGTGGTGTTTACTTAATTACAAATTTTTGTTTTGGTGATTAGCGGGAGATGCACGAGCTGAGGAAACAAGGCAAGTTCATCCCTGAGGGCACAAGGGATGAATTGATAGTTGCTCTGGGTAACCCAGAGCATCCTGGGCGTGTTAGGGCTGCAGGCGCTGGTGTGGGCATCAAAACTTTTTTTGGGCCATCCCAGTGCAAACATGTCCCAAAAGTTGGACTTTCACAAGAAGAGGTAACATATTCTTTCTTTATAATGTTACTGTAAAAAGAGAATTCAATAATTAGAAGCTAACATTTCTTTTATCCATGTATAGGTAGATAAGCTAGTTGATAGGAAACTGGAAGAAGCATTGAAAAAGTGGCAGGCATCTCAGACTGCCACTCAGCAGACAATACCTATCATAGCATCCCGCTCTACTCCTACTACAGAGGTTGGGAGTAATCCTATAGACCCACCACCTAACACATCCACTGTAAGTATTTTTATGACATAGTAACTAGTTTTTTAATTCAAGATAATATGTTTTTAAGATGATATGTATATAACATTCTTTACACAAAAATTTGTAGGGGTTGAAGCCATGCCGTCTAAAAGTTAATGAATATGTCGTTGCAGAGGCGTCGGCTTACCCATCCCTACCAGGGGAAATGTTTCACGGGTCTCCATTACCAGCTGGTTGGATTTGTGTGAGCCCGGTACATATATTCCCCAAGTGGATGGATCTTCCATTGTCATATGCCCACCCAGATTGTGAAACACTTGGTGAGGCTTTAGGTGGAGTGATATTGTGGCTAAAAGCGGATGTCATCTTTACTGAAATTGTATGGTAAATTTACATTACGTTAAATTCTCAGTGTGTGTATATGATGTTAGTTGATCTGAAATTATTATTATATATATATATATACAGCTTAAAAAGAAGACACCCACAATATCTAGGCCTCCACTTCCACTTCCTGCATTACCCAGTTGGGTTCTACAGGACCTAACTGTCCCGTTAGGTCCTAACTGTAGGGGTATGGCAATATGGTTAGGCGAACATGATATAAACTGCCCTATAACTATTTCTATAGATTCAGATGTTGGAGGTCAATCATACGAAAGCAAACTATTTATACAAGATATTTTGGAGTTGTTTCGATATGATTGGCTAAATACATCTGTGATAGAGCTATGGATAAGGTGAGATCTTCTTTATACATCCATATACCTTGTGTATGATCTGGTGATCTGGTTTCTTATTTATTAATGCATGCGTAATTAATACATATTTTGCAGCTACTTAGATAAGATATGTGCAGATTTTGCATTCGAACATGTAGGATTTTTGATTCCATCTTTGATTAGTCTAGTAGCTAAAGACCCTCCGTCAGTTCAACAATACTTCTATGAGGCTTTTTCAATTTTTGCTCAAAAAAAGAAGACGATGATAATGGCTCCATTCAATGTAGAGTAAGTTTACTTTGCTTACTAAGAAAATTACATTTTTATTGTTGATTTTGAGTTATTAATTTTTAACTTTTTTACCTCTAGTGGTATGCATTGGGAGTTACTGGTTATTGTCCCTGAGACATTCACTGTCTATTATCTAGATCCTAAGGGGAGTAAATTGAATACAAGATTTGGACACATAATGAAAATGGCATTATTCCGGTGAGAAATATTTCATTTTCATATTCGTTAACATATGTTATTACATTACTATTTAATTATGCAATGTACTGTGTTACATTAACATGTAGGGGTTTTGATGAGTTAAAAAAGGCTGGAGGAAAGGTCCCCACGAAAAAGAACCAGCCAATAATTTGGAAGAACGTGAAAGTAAGTTCCCGACTGCAATATATGTATATATTATTTGTGTGAACAATGCTTAATTAGTTGTATTTTTTAATATTTTGTATGTTTGAATTTATAGTGTGCCACACAAGACAACGGATGGGCATGTGGATACTACGTGATGCGATTTATGCACATGATTATCAAATATGCCGTAATGGACATCGATTGTATTGTTGAGGTATTATATAGTCTCATTAGATAATATGAAATATATCGATCATATTTATAGCTCATTAATTATATATATACATCATTCTCTTTACAGGTGTTTACAACTGACCACACTACAGGAAATGCCTTACCAGATGTACATGCTCCCTATACAACGGGAGAATTAAATGAAGTAAGACAAGAATGGGCATCAGTCATACAAGTAGTGGGGGATTTAAGATATAATTGGGATGTTGATAGTGAATAATGACTAAAGAATGATATTTTGTAAATGAATTTCTGAATTATAATATATGTGTGAATGTTTCTACATGTCTGGATGTTTCTACATGTGTTTGAGTAAAAATGAATGAAACAGTTGGTTGCTATATGAATTTTTCTATAAGTGAATGTGAAAATGAATGGAACTACAGATTGCTAGCTACATGAATGTTTCTAAATGTGTGAAAATCAAATGGAACTGCAGGTTGCATTGCTAAATGTGTGAATATCGTTCTTGTTAATTTTGTAGGTTTGTGGCCTGTTGTTGGCTGATATCAATGGATGTCGTAAAACCTGCAGTTCATAACTGAACTGCAGGTTTCTCATCCTGCGACCAGCCATACAGCAGGTCTGCAGACTGATAGAAAAAAAAACAATAGGCGTCGGTTATTTGTATAAAACTGACGCCAAATAGTTATAGTGTCGGTTTGTAATAGAAACCGACGTCTATTTCCTTAACACCATGGTCGTGCTGTCCAGCACGGCCGTGGCAGCGGACCAGACACCACGGTCGTGTTGTCTAGCACGGCCGTGTTGGGACTTATATGGCGTCAGTTATTAGCTAATAACTGACGCCTGTAGTGCCCAAGTTGGCGCCCTACTATGGCGCGAAGGTATATGGCGTCAGTTTCTTAGGTAATAACCGACACCTATAGTGCCCTGCTGGCGCGTTTTCGTTGGCGCGCGAAGGGTTTTGGCGTCGGTTTTTGAACCGACGTGTAACGGTTGGGCTTTTAGCGTCGCCCACATAGGTGTCGCTTAGAAACCGACACTAAAGGCCTTAAATAACCGACACTAAAGGTCGGTTATGTACTAGTGTAACTCCTTAGTGGAGAATGTATCTTGGCATCTTGTAACAAACTCTTTCCTATTACTAAAAATTTATTAATTATTTTTTCTTATTTGCTAAACCATGGATCATGTATTAAACTAATGCATCAAGCCCTCTCAATCTGCCTCTATAGGGGATAATAGGGGAATGGGATCATTATAGTTATTGATTTCAAAATTTGACTATTATTTATAGGGTGAAGTTTTTTATTCAATGGTGAAAATTTCATCGTAATTTGATAATTGAGGAGAAAGTTATGGCTATTTCTCATTTGCTCCTTATCTAGCATTTTATCTTTCATTTCTCCTCCTCTTCTTTCCTAAAACTCACCCTCTTTCCTCTCAACTAAAACTAACTAAAGATTTGCATCCAATGAGACCTAACCCACAACCAAGGTAGGGAGGCCCCGCAGTCGCTTGATCAAGTGCCCATAGATAGGGGGTTGACCAGACGGTTGGGGAGTCATCCCCAACCTTTTTCCCAGGGTTAGTGGCTAGGGTTTTGGCCATCCCCTAATACTTTGCCTTCTACCCCAAGCTCTAGCGAGCTGCATTGAGGGCCACTGCCACAACTAGTGGGGCTTCCCACAGATAGATGTAGGGGTGGGCAACACCCTAGCCCTTGATCTTCTCGAGACCATGGTGGTCCACATCATAGAGGGACCAGATCGCATGGGTACTCATCCCCTCTCTCTGCTCCCTCTCTCTTTTCATCTCATCTTTGACCGGTTAGACTGGACCATAGACCTGACAACTTGTTGGTTCCCCAGATGACCCAAGCCAACCAATGGCAAAGTGACAAGTCACTTCACGATTATGGTATCTCTCCCCCTCTCCCTCTTCAAGAAATATGCTAAAATTTTCAAATAAAATCTTATAAAATAATTCCTATGTACAAATGTGATATATTATAAATGGAAATAGATCTACACAACAAGATCTATCTAATGCACCTGGTTTCAGAAGCTAATTCCACTTGTAGCTCATGCTATGTCAAAAATGGCATCTAATCGTTCTCTTTTGCATGATTAATGATGTTAAATCCTAAATCATGATCATATCATGGCCCCACTTATTTTTCATGATCATAATCAGTAACTTATGCTATCTTGTGATATTATAATTGAACTTGCTCATGTCATGCTCTATTAATGACTCCATTATGTGTCATGTGCCTAAAAGGTGATATTGATGAATTCTTATCATAATAACCTTTAAAACTTATGCTAATGTCGATCAAATATGTTAAAAACTAAATCTTAGCCCTTATATTAGTACATGATGACTTGTGGCACAAAAATATCACGTGACACACTCTTGTTCACTATTTCAGTAAGTGACATAGACATGACATAAAACATGATTTAATGTGCATGTTTATAAATCAAGATTTATTCTTGTATAAATATCACCATAATGGTCACCCATGCTATTTGATGTAATAAAATCAGTCACATGTTGATATTCGTGATACTAAAACAAATTTGTTCTCTTTGTACTCTAGTGATGACCACCTTGCATGAAAATGACTCCATATGACTTAACGGATGATCGGATGAGTAAGTCATTAATCTTTTTTAAATCTTAAGATTTATGTATTAAGATGATGAAAATCTAACTTTGAAATTCCTAATCTTGCTAAGGATGTTTCACCCACAAACATTGGAGATGTCAAAATAAATCATTGAGAAATATGGAACTTAGATTATCTAAAACATCCACCCTTAAAGAATATGTTTTAGATGACCTAAGTCTTGATGTTAATCTAGTAAACCTTGCTTGTTATCTCAGGTCCTCTTTGAAGGACTCTTTCCAAAGATCTAACTCGTCTAAATCTAATCAAGTTATGAAATGAATGCTCATAATCAAGGTACACTTTATTCTCCTATTGGCCAGACTAATGATATTGAAATTACATGTATGTATTTAGTATAAATACTTGGTAATACCTTTTTGAGCTACATGTTTCCTGTGACTACTATGTTTTGGTCTTGATTACATTTGTTGAACAAACTTGAAAACATAATGATAGATATCCATTATAAAACCTTGTACACCGGGCTATATTCTTAGGGTAAGGACATAAGGTGGGGTGTCCAATTTGAGTTGTCAAGATAGCGTTGAACATGTTGCTACAAGGGTTATCTCTTGACCATGCCCTTGAGGACCCTTATGAATAGTGTTAACTCTTAATATTTAGTCTTGTAGTCCCTCATGTTGAATATGATAGATAACCTTGAGCACCCTCACGAACCCTTCTGATGGAAAGTTGGTCAAAGGCCTTATGATATTATTGGTATGATACAATGTACTTAAAATACACTTGCATGTTAATAAGAAAGTCTTTGAATGTTGTTCCATCCTTTCTTGGTATTACATTAGCATTTTGTCAAGTAATATATGTTCTATTAAACTTGATATTTCACAATGAATCTCTAATGATGATCAATGCTTCCACACTTATGATAATCTTCTCTTACTCTGATGATCTATAATGGCACACAAATGGAATTCATGTGTTTGATATATGGGACCTAAGATCTTGTTAGGTATTAGTTTAGCATTCTTTTATGCTTTTGTGTATCATACCTTAGTTGTTGTTTGTGGTTTTATTCATGCATATGCTATGTGGTCTATCCTATGGATGAACGCTCAACTCTTTTTGTCTTCAACTTTCTAGCCATTAGGAGTGAGGAATTGAGTAATAAACAGTTCTATGATAGTCATTATGTTCCTCTGCATAATGGTCTCTAGTTAACTTTTTAGTAACAACATTCAAAATAGAGGAGAGATTGATTAGTTCTCCTATCTTCTTGACTTGAACGCGCTTCCTTCCTTTGATTGAGAAGGCAGTGTATACGCCCACCTGGTCCTAATTGTAGGGGTATGGTAATATGGTTAGGCGAACATGATATAAATTGCCCTATAACTGTTTCTATAGATACAGATGTTGCAGGTCAATCATACGAAAACAAACTATTTATACAAGATATTTTGGAGTTATTTCGATATGATTGGTTGAATACATCTGTGATAGAGCTATGGATAAGGTGAGATCTTCTTTATACATCCATATACCTTGTGTAGGATCTGGTGATCTAGTTTGTATTATATTAATGCATATATAATACATGTTTTGCAGCTACTTAGACAAGATATGTGCAGATTTTTCATTCAAACATGTAGGATTTTTTATTCCATCTTTGATTAGTCTAGTAGCTAAACACCCTACGTCAGTTCAACAATACTGTTGTGATGCTTTTACAAATTTTGCTCAAAATAACAAGACGGTGATAATAGCTCCATTCAATGTGGAGTAAGTTTACTTTGCTTATAATTTGGACTTCAGAAAATTATACTTTTATTGTGGATTTTGACTTATTAATTTTTAACTTTTTTACCCCTAGGGATATGCATTGGGAGTTACTAGTTATTATCCCTAAGACATTCATTGTCTATTATCTAGATCCTAAAGGGACTAAATTGAATTCAAAACATGGACACAAAATAAAAATGGCATTATTCCGGTGAGAAATATTTCATTTTCATATATGTTAACATATGTTATTACACTACTATTTAATTATGCAATGTATTGTGTTACATTAACATGTAGGGGTTTAGATGAGTTCAAAAAGGCTTGAGGAAAGGTCCTCAGGAAAAAGAACCAGCCAATAATTTGGAAGAACGTGGAAGTAAGTTCCCGACTCCAATGTATATATTATTTATGTGAACAATGCTTAATTAGTTGTATTTTTTAATATTTTGTATGTTTCAATTTATAGTATGCTACACAAGACAACGGATGGGCATGTGCATACTATGTGATGCGATTTATGCACATGATTATCAAATATGTCATAGTGGACATTGAGACCATTCCCGAGGTATTATATATAGTCTCATTAGATAATATGAAATATATCAATCGTATATATATATTATTAATTATATATATACATCATTCTCTTTGCAGGTGTTTAAAATTGACCCCACTACAGGAAAGGCCTTACTAGATGTACATGCTCCGTATACGATGAAAGAATAATATGATGTAAGAGAAGAATTGGCAAAAGCCATACAAGTAGTGGGGATTTTAAAATATAATTGGGATGTTGAGAGAGAATAATGACTAAAGAATGATATTTTGTAAATGAATTTATGAGTTATAATATGTGTGAATGTTTCTACATGTCTGAATGTTTCTACATGTGTCTGAATATTTACACATGTATGAATATGAAAATGAATGAAACTGTTGGTTGCTATATGAATGTTTCTACATGTGTGAATGTGAAAATGAATGGAACTGCAAATTGCTACATGAATGTTTCTACATGTGTGAAAATCGAATGGAACTGCAGGTTGCTAAATGTGTAAAAATTAATGTTGTTAATTTTACAAGTTTGTGGCCTGTTGTTGGCTGATATCAATGGATGTTGTAAAACCTGCAGTTCATAACTGAACTGCAGGTTTCTCATCCTGCGACCAGCCACAGCAGGCCTACAGACTGATTTAAAAAAAGCATACAATCGGTGTTGGTTATTTGAAAAAACTGACGACAAATACTTACAACGTCGGATAATAGCTAAAACTGACACTTAATGAGGTCAGACACCACAGTCGTGCTGGCCAGCACGGTCGTGGTAGCAGGTGATATGGCGTTGCTTACAGCGTCGGATAATAGCTAAAACCGACACCTAATGAGGCCAGACACCACGGCCGTACTGGCAGCACGGCCGTGGCAGCAGGTGATATGGTGTTGCTTACAGTGTGGGATAATAGCTAAAACTGACGCTGAATGAGGCCAGATACCACGACCGTGCTGGCCAGCATGGTCGTGGCAGCATGTGATATGGCGTCGGTTATCAATAATAAACTGACGCGATGGTGTCCTAGACGGCGCCACATTCTGTAGCATGAAGGTTTATGGCGTTGGTTTCTGTAGTAATAACTGACGCTTATATCCCCTTACTGACACGTTTTCGGTGGCGCGCGAAAGTTTCTGGCGTCTGTTTGGAAACTGACATCTAACGGTTTGTCTTTTAGCGGTACCCACATAGGTGTCGCATTGAAACTGGCACTAAAGGGCTTAAATAACCGACACAAAATGTGGGTTATGTACTAGTGTGACATGCTTGATGAGGTGTCTCATTGGAAACTTCACCAAAAAGAAAACATTTTGGTTAACCATGTATTGTGGTGGCTTCTTTGGTCTGATTGGGGTATGTCTTTAGTTATTATCTTTTCTTTCACTTAAAATATATGAAGTGACTGATATCTTTAGGAATCAATATTGTAACTTATGAAATTAGTATTTGATGTTTGACTAATAAACAAATTTGAGAAATAAAACATTATAATTTTGACAAACATATCTTTAGGAATCAATATTGTAACTTATAAGTTAGCTTCATCTGATTTCTAAGTTAATGTTTGGCTTTTAACCATAATTATGAAAATTTATGAAATAGAGGGAACATTTGAATGAAAGAGAAAATGTGAAATTTGTAAATTGGAGGTTTACTAAATATGCACTCTATTCCAAATGTAAAACTAGAGTATTTTTAATTCTTACAATTGAATTCAAGAAACTATCGATGATTAAATGTTGAACATTAATAAATAATTTTTTTTCAAATAGAAGGTTTTATTTAACATAATAATTAAGAATTTTTTATGTTTTAAAATTTCTAGATATTGAGTTATCTATAAATTCTTTAACAATGATGTGATAGTCGTAATATAAATTAGTAAACTCTCACAAATGATAGTGATTGTTTTGTTGTATGAAATTTATGGTATAGATTTTTCCTATGGACTTTTAGTGAAATTGTACATATCTATCTCGTGTCTAATAATCTAATAATGAATTTAAAATTTGTAAGGATAATATTTTGAAATACTTTTATTATTGATATAAAAAGAATATTCTTGTTGTAAATTTAATGTTAGGTTTCACATGTAAACGTTTATTTCATGAAAATATTGGGCAATATCATGTAATAATTTTTTTCAATATATTACTCATACAAATTAAAAATATATTTGTTATCCATATCAGAAAGAACTTTTATAGCTATTCAATTTTTTGTTACGATGTGACCTCTATCATAAAATAGATGATAATGACTAATTTAATTTTCAAACATCATTATATGCATATATTCATACTTCTATCATAATAAATTTACATATAATAAAGAATTGTTAAATAACATGGAACAAGTGTGGCTGACTTGCGTGCCTCTCGCCTTATCGTGTGTAATCTTTATGGAGCAGCTCGTAGACCGTCATCTATGCAGAACAACTACGGTTTACATGACCCTCACGTAAATGTGTACATTTTTTTAATGAAAAGTTTCATTCATTCATGGTAATGCACACAACAACTATAAACGATTGTAGTTACATCTGAATAAATGTTTAATACACATGATAGAGCCTCTTCTTTAACAAAAAATAAGCTTGTGAATAATTTATGGTTCCACATACTCCGAAAACCTCTGATTCATTATGCACCCTTGCACGAGAGAATCCTTTGATCTAGCACAACTACAAGGATATAGATATATCTCTGCATGTAATTATAAGTGGGTGCTTTTCTTCCTTTGCATTTGCATACACCGTCAAAGAGAGAATAAAATTCTCATACAGAGAGACACAAATCCCAAAAATTTGATATCATCTCTTCCCTAGAGGGTAGACATATTGAAAATTTAAAATACTACGTTCAATACATATCAAACTAAAAACTTTAACAGATATTTAACAGTACTGTCTCAATAGAACACTCTATTCAACTATATATCTTCTCCAATGTATAGTACCCACTCCAAACCTCTGTCCGGTTCTCTATATATTGTTTCAGTCAAGCAATAGAACTGCATACTAAATTGATAGATGGAGTCCCTTCTACCATGTACCATTTTTTCCTTGGGGACTTAGATCGGTCGGGAAGGAAGAGTAATTCGTCAGCATGTTGCTGCTTTAGTACTGTGAATGCATGCATGGGAAGTGAATGGAAGCAAATTGCTTCTTTATTACTTGTAAGCGAATGAATGAATGGTTTATTATTATGTAGCTGTTTATTATTATGAGTGGGTACATGCATCTCTTTTTCAGCAAGTTTCAGATTTATCAATTAGCACTTAGCCTGGCTGGCCTTGGGTTAATATATACATGGCTCATCTTGACGTCATCGTTCACCATTGAAATAATTGCATCCTTCGTCGGCACTTGAATCAATTGAAACTAGATTCGATCATTGACCCAGACAGCCCGAAGAAGCCATGGTCTCAATCCGTGATGTGCTGACCCGCCACAGCAACGCCTGTAATGTGTATGAACGCATAAGGGACATGGATCGCTCCCGTGAGGAGGCGCAGTTGGTGACAGCCCTGTGGATGTGGCTGGAGTACATGGGGTATGAAAATCTCCTGAGCGAAATCCAGAGCGCAACCGAGGACCTTGCCATCCAATATCTGCAGGAGGGTGAGCTCATCCTCGAAGTGATTCGAGAGAACGAAATGCTAGCCAGCGACCGCTATTCGCAGACACTGCCACTGACATCCGCCAACGCGTCGGAGGAGAACACCTGCAACCTCCCATACTTCAATGACAACCGCGACTCGGTGATTAAGGGAATAGTTTCGATGATATATGGAGACGGGACGGTGGTTTTTGACTATGCTCTACGCGAGATCATGGCCACTGACCCCGAGGACGATCTACTGTCACGGACGTTCGTGCCGCAACCGCTGCCGGAGCCCGAACATCGCCGCGCTGTGATCATAGCAATCGATAGGGATAACCCCCTAAGCGAAGAACAGATCCGTGATTATTTTACCGGGTGAGTAGATGTTTTCTTTCTCCTTCTATAACTTGTTTAGATTTCCATTGCCCGCTTTTCATGTCCTCCATGATCGCAGGCGGTGGGGTGATGACTGCATTGTGCGTTTGGTGCTAGAGGAAATAGACTACGTAACACCCATGAGTGTCACGGTGGTCTTTAAGTGGACTGCGTATGTCAATCTCGCGTTCTGGAAAGACCAATCCACTGCGTTCATTATCAGGAACATAGAGCACCCAGCGTTCAGGCCCACAAAAGAGAACTACTTCAAATGATTGCGTCTGTTGGCATCTCTATACTATTAGGTTTCCATTCATAAATATATATTTGCGTCCATGGGTCTCTATAACATTCGTCTTCTGATATTTGTGCATGATTGACATGCCAAAATAAATTATTTATGTTTCCTTATTTGTGGGGTCAGAGTTTATTTATAATTGCTCAAATTAAATTACTACATGAATTCTTTTGAGCAATGTTCAGCTCATTTAGCTTTACTCTTGAACAACTGAATATTCATTTCTATATTGATTTTCTTTTCAAAACTGTAGTATTTTATTCAATAAACTGTTTCAATTCACATTGTGCAATCAGTGTTTGCAGAGAACATGTTGTATTTAGGTTGTATATCTCTTAATTGATGTTTACAAATTTAATTAGTAACCCCATACCATCCGAGCATATGATCAGACATGTTTAGGTTTAGTTTTTATATATTATATAAATAGCTTAGAAGTTTTCATCTCCATTTTTTTTACCTAAATGAAACAAGCTACAACCACACGTTCATAAGGACCCTTGATCATGAAAATTCAGTTTAACTAATTATTTCCTCCTACACATACATGATGAAGACCCAACTCATAATAAAACGCATCATTTTTTCTGTTCCCTTGTAGGAAACAACATACATACACACGTAATTCCATATGGGCAGCCCCTTAATGCACATAATCCAAATCTTTTGCAATAATATGCATCGGGCTTTCTAGTGGAAGCCTCCTTCACAAGACTCTTTGAATGATACAAAATTGTCAAGTGATTAAATACTTTATCACATGATCATAACAAAATAGTGGAAAATCTTTAAGTATTTAAACTTAACCAATGTTAAATAGAAATTTGTCCATCTGTTGTACCTGATAACTAATAATACACCACCTTGGTGGTTGTGTGCAACTTTAAACTCATAGATTATGCCAGTTTTTTGGACCTCCAAAATTGAAAGAAAAAAAAATCTGCCTTCATATTGTTTTTAGCTGTGTTGAAAAGCCTTGGTTCAATAATTCCAATTTTATTTGACAATTTTGTGAACTTAATTATTATTTTATTGTTGAAGCCCTAATTGTGATGATGATGCAAATCTATTTAGCCATGTTATATAGTTGCATTGAGTTTAAGAGTCTAGCCTTCTTGGCTCATATAGTTGGAATTGTTGGATGAGTATTGGAATCTTAAGTCAAATTTCAACTGAATGAATTCCCATTATGTAACTTGATTAAGCATATCTTTCTTAATAAATTTATAGGCTTCATATGAAGTCAGTACTTGGTTATTGTATGTATAGGTGCTAGTAAGTGGGTAGTTTTTTGAATTCATGGGTTATATGTTAATTTGTACTTATTTTCATATAATGGAAGAAATTCAACAAAATCGTCGAAGTTATATCTTCTTTGAATGGTAGTCCTATTTCTATAATACCTAAGCCTTTATCAAGTAAAGATACATGGTGCATTTATGACCTTGTAATATGCATCAATAAACTAATGTGAGTTGTGAGGTGGTTTACATTAGCTCACAATTTGGAACCTTACATATAGATCTTTGGCTAATATTTCATTCATATGAATTGTTATCTTAGACGGTCTCAATTGAATGTTATTTTCCCAACTAGTTATTGAATTAGTGCGCATTGATGCATTTGATTTCAACAACGTTCTAAACCATAGAAACATGGAATACTTTTCTTAAGTTATTAATGTTGTTTCATAAGTGTAACAATGTTGAAATCCAAAGATGAAAAAAATGAGAAAGTGTCATTTACAAGTTAATCAAGAAACAAACAAAAAACAAAGTAGTACCATAGTTGTATTTGGTGACTACATATTCAATCATTATAATAATTTCTTTTAGGAGAAAGGTCAGATGCATAATGCAACTACCCCACATAACTCCAAACAAACTATGACCCAAGAAAAAAATATAACAATGCTTTTTAACTCAAGTTACACATTATTGTAGACTAGACTTGGTGAAAGACTATGGGGGGAGGCTCTTCAAATAGAAATTTACAAATTAAATAGCATTCATGTCAAGCACATAGAAAACTTCCAAATGAATAATAGTCTATGACGTGATCCAAACCCATTAAGTCCGTCAAGGTGCATATTAGGCTTACCATTCACTCTTGGTCACTAGTGGAAAACAACCCTAAATGTTTCTTTTATTTAAACAAATGAAGAAAATGAGAATATAATACAGTCTTAATTGAGTAGCATCTTTTGATACATGAAAGGAAATTGATAACATATGTGTTCAACTCATACTACACGACTGAGCGGAATGAAATGTAATTAAATTAATATACATCATATAGATAGCTTATAAAAACCTTCTCTCGTCCTCACTCTGACATTCCAAAGATAGGTAGAATAATAGGAGACTGAATACTATTCATTTATCCTCTCTAAGAAGCTATCTTGGACTACTCTTTTTGAGATCTAGTATCTAGATCATCATTTTGTGGACTCCTTGTACTTGAAAAAAATTTACAAGAGTATGAGTTAATGGCCCCATAAAATAGAATTTATCATGTCTAGGATAATCTAGATATAATTAATTAATACATTGCATGCATAATAGATCAAGCAAGATTGATGAATAATTTAAATTATAGAACATAGATGCTATCTGAGAATAAATAAAAGTAGTAAATAAGTGAAACTAACTTATAGAGATATTATTCATTTAACTAGACCCTTGGCCCACACGATGTATACCATGACATGTGAAAGTATTAAAACAAGCTATGATATCATTACATTAGACTTAGAGTAGACTCGAGGTTTTTGAGAAATAGATAATTATTTATCCATAATACCTTGTAACTTTTACTCAACCCCCTTTGTGGGTCATTGGATTAACTTTAATGCATGTATAATATTCAAGTTATAAACCTTCAAATTGAAGAAAATTGACTCAAAGTTTTTTACCACATCAAAAAGTCTTGGCGCAGTAACACATATTTTATTTGATAATTTAGCAAATTGAAGGCTAAATTGTTTGTTGAATATGTAATTACGATGATGATTTAATTGAATGTAGAGATTGGTTATTTAAACCCATTTACATTAAGAGACTAGGATTCTGGGATAAAATAATTGTACTTTTTAGGTGAGTATTGGGATCTTTGAAATTAATCATCAACTGAATGATTCAACTTTGGATAACTTGATTTAATATAAGACGTTTTCATGGTATATAGCCTTCATATGAAGTAATGACTTGGTTATTATTTTTTAGATCTTAGTAACTATATTTATGTTTATAATTCATATTTTTATGCTATGTTGTAGTTTTTTATAAATCATAGATGAAATACAAAGAAAGTAACCTAATATTATATATCCTTAAAATGGTAGCCCCTTATCAGCACATGCTTATACTAACTCAAGAATAGATGCACGATGCCTTTCTAACCCTAGAATATGATGCATCAAGAAATATCATGACATGTAGGTAGTTGATCACATTGTCTTAAGAAAGATATGCATGGTGCCTTTCTGAGCATGTAATATGAGAACATTTGTTGAGTACCAACCAAAAAAAATGTAGTTGTCCCTATGATGAAAGTAGTTTCCCAACAAAAGCATGATGGTCAAGTTATATCACTTGGCCTTAGATTTGTAAGTGATTTTCTCTAGTGCTAGTTGAAAAATGTTGGTAGTATGTCTTGAGAGAGAGTCAGATAATAGTTGTAATGGAATACTTTGGAATTGATTTGATTTTTATGGAAATTTCAATTATTATTTTTCATTCAATATAAGATAATGACTAGATCTAATGATGTTCTAAGATTATTAGACTCAATGACATGTGATTTTGGACCAAGGACCCAAACATGAAACGATGTGCATGATAAGAGTTCGAATTCATGTCTAATTTACTAGTTGTATATTCTTGTGGAAATTAAGATAAAAATAAAACATTATGACTAGTATGTGTTTTGAGAAGTGACTACGTCTCATTAGTCATGATACTAGATATCAAGTCAAATACATATGTACTTATTATGAACAAGTGTATTCGACATACCAAGCATTAGTATGATATATTAAAGTGACAAATGGCTATCAAAATCATATCTCAAAGTGAAATCATGATTCTGGTCCTTAGACATAAAGAACTATAATGATCACATATTGTTTGATGTACTTTAACACTACTCAATGTGACCTTGAACAAGGGTTTCCAAACATGTAGTGTTTGGGTGCACTTTGAGAAATGTGGATTATTGTGAGTGATGTAGATAGAATTTTCCCCCATCCTATTGGAGTGCTATCCTGGTCACTTTAAGAGTGAGACTATGAAATTCATGGCCATTCTCATGTACATGAGCATATGATATTGAGCTAGCATGTATCTCCTACAGTCTAATATAGATCAAAACAAATATTTAACATTAAGATGATGACATTTCCATTCCATAGATTCAACTTAATAATCAGTGATAAAGGGATTATAGGATCACTATAACATTAGTCACAATACTAGGTTGAAGTTGTTCTCTAACATCTCCCATTAGTTGGGTAGCTTGAATTTTTGCTATATTCCAATAAATGTATATGATATTATAATATGATTATTGACATCACTACTAATGTAATTTGGATCTCATAGGGTCACTCACATAGAATGCATAGGGAATATTTATACAATCATGGAGACAAGATTAGTTGGTTATTAAAAGATTTAGGTAATCAATTAGATCATCCTGGATTGACTAGAAGCCCAGTCTCCTAGCTAGAAAGTGTGGTCACCTGCCTAGATAGACTAGTCGATCTATTGGTAGGTCTAATTGAATGACCAGTTCGAGATCCATCCAATTGGTACATTGGCTAGCCCAATGGCCTGACATGATAAGACAAGCTAATTGGTTGAGTGGCTGGTCCAGTCACCCTACTAAACTAAATCATTGAGTCATACGATTGATCTAAATCTTCTAACTTTGCCTAGTCACCCAATCAGACTGTCCAATATCCTGACTGGTTGTCTTGTGTGGGATGTTGAAAACTTGTTTGAACTAGCCTAGTCGGTAGACTAGATTGATCAGTTTATAATTAGTTGTCCGCGAGAAAGCTACTAAAAAGTGTGTGCTATATTTTTTTTTCCTAGGGTTTATTAGAAACCTCTTTCTTGCCTCTCCTATATAAAGGGATGATACATCAAGGTTTTTAATTACACCTTTAGACATGTGAAATTGAGTTGTTATTATCCACAGGAAGAGAGAAAAAAGGATTTATTGTGCAACACTAGCATGATTCTATATAAAAGGTTGTTACTTCCCCACCATCTCTAGGAGCATAAATAAAGTTCCCATAGTCTGTGTGGAAGACATGAGATGTAGACACCAGTGTAACTATGTTGGGAGCATGTCATTAGTATATTATTTTGTCTATGTTATTTGTGAGCAACATTGTTAGATCTACTATATAAGAAGACATATATCTTTCATCTTGATATATCACATTTGACGAGATCTGCTCGAGGAAATGTAGTTTGTTTTGTTGCTTCTATTACGCATGTCGCCTCCATAATTCCCACATTCATTTCATATCTTTTTTATACAAAAATACGGAAAGGGAGCTTTTACTTTTAACTTATTTTCTCCCCTCTTTCCCTATTTTTTAACCAAGTTTTATAACTAAATGACATAATCCATTAATCAAAATTGATATCTTACATGATATATTTCCAACATCTTTCCAAAAATCATAAAACTCGTACATAAAATATTTTGTTTCCTTCCTAGGTAGACCCATCAAAATAGACATTTCTTAAAGGTACCACATGGTGTAATACAAAGTTCTCCAGTGAAAAGCCCCAAGCAAGACAACATTCTACCCAACTTTTTCCCAGAGAATAAAATATCATATTTTCTTGTTTTCTTTTTCTCTGATCTTATAAGGATTTATGCTAAAAACTTCTTTTTAGAAGAGTTAACCCGTAGATTATAATACACAACAATAGATACTCAACTCCTAATCAACCATACCAAAGCCTTTCTATAGGCTTTCCTAAAGATAGAAAGCAAATACCTCTGAAATACTTTATTGTGCATCACCTGTAAGATCATTTTCCCGAGGCAACAATCTTCTATATTGGAAGGTTGTAGAGAGTGTAACAAGGAAACATGTTGTCCTTTTATGATTATTAATTATCTATCTTGACCTCAACTTTAACTAATCTTCAACCTTCTTAATCCTTATAACTTAAATACTATTTCAATAACCCATGACACGATATACTTAATTGAACTAAATATTGTTTTCTAGTCTAGTCACTACCCATTTGTAAACTACTCTCTATCATGTTGATCTACTTGTGTTTTATATTCTTTTTCTTGATCATATGCATAAAGAAATATATTTTTTTCGTAATGAATCCCTTTTAACGGTCTTCTCCCTTTCTTCCAATATCTCAATTGACCTAGATAGATTTTTGTCGTGGGATATCCTAGGGAAATTGATATCTCATAATAGAAGTTTAATATACCTAAATCCATATTACCTAATCCTATAATCTCATTTTCTTATGCATTTTCCATTACAATAAAAACAAGTTCACTTCTCCTCTAGTTTAAAATATAGTAGGGTTAACTCGAGACAAATAACAAGATGTTTAATGAAAAATCATTTTGCATGAAATTTGCTACTTTGCTAACTAATTTATTTCCCTAATGGGGTTAATTATACAAATCTTTTAATAAATTAATTCCTTTTATTATTAATATATAATCTATTTAAGATTGGTATAAAATAAACAAAAATGTTCCATTAAATCAAATTAATTTATAAAGGAAATAAATACATTATATGCATAAATACAACCCTCATATAGAAATATACTAATAGATGTTTCTAAAATGATAATTTGACTTTAAAATCAGAATCCTCATATCTTAGTGAGCTTGTTACCAATTTCAATACCAATCAGATTTTATTTGACAATTCATTTAATTTGTTCAATATCCTATCATTAAAATATATTATCATAGTTAGTAATTACAATCATTTAGCAGTGAATATTTTCATTCTTCCTATAATGTATTCTACCTCCTTGCATCCCTAGCCACATGCTCCTTGCATTGACACGGTCGAGGGTAACTAATTCCATTTTCACCTAATTTTCATACTTATTCCATTGCACACATCAATGTCATCTCCATCCTCACCTCTCTACTATCCCTATCTGCCACCTTCTTTGTTTGTGCCTAGACACTTTGACACATGTCATCAATAACTTTAGTGATATGATGTCACAATATGTGATAACCTTGATATTGACATTTATACCCAATATAGAATTCAAGGATTCATGTGTGTTTTATATGTTGTTAAACACCCATAAGTATTATATATCAATATGAATGGTTGTCTAGTGAACCCTGGGATGCATCAAGACCATGTTAAGTGAATTGGACATGTGAAATCTAGATTGGATTATAAATGAATGGTATTTAAAGATTATACACTTTTATATGAGGTTATTCAAATAATTGGGTTAGATGATCGAATTATGGATTTTGGTTAATAAGGAGAGGTTTTGTATGATGAGAAAACTCATGGCTCAAATTTCATTAGGATTGAAGCCTTATGCTAGAAGATACAAGAATCTGGAGTTACCAAAATTGATTTAAATATTATGTGATAACTTGATTGTTTGTAGCTTAACTGAATGTAGTTGTGAAACGTATATGTCTTGTGGACCTGATCTCCCCTTGCTAATGCACATGGCTTGGCGAGGTAGCACAATATCAATCCTACTAGGGAGGATTGCAGGCCTCTTAAATATCTTCCACCTCCCAACTACGTGGAGGACTTAGTCAGAACCTAACCCCCCCAGCCAAGCAGTGAAACACGTATTAGTTGGAGTTTCCAACGGGGAAGTGAGATCCACAACACCGCAATTCATGCAACAAACTCACCCCAAATCTTAGATCTTATCGTCATTCTAACTATTCAGGTGTAAGCACCTCGTTTAGTGGACTCAAAGAATGACCCCAGTCTAAGGTTTTGGTGGCAGGAGTGCGATGATCAGCCTCCCTCCTCTGCGGCATATCTAGCTGCCACCACACTATGACCCTCACCACTCCAGTAATCCAGCCAACCTTCCGCTTGAAGCTTTGCGAGAAGCACACCCTCAGACTTAGATGGAGGAGCGATGGCGAAAGCTCCCACTGGAGGTCTGTTGCTCAGTCACACTACCAGAGCCTGACCTTACAGGAACACTCTCTCATGTGAGCAAAGCCACATGCAATAGGTCTCCGAAGATGGCATTTAAGAATGTGATTCAAGAGGAAGGAGTGAGCTAGATCAGATATCGGATTCGATCTGAGATTCAACAACAGTAGGGACGGCAAGCTCATCGCCCCAAGTCCAAGGGATTCCGCTGGTGAAAGAGATGGATGGCAACATGCAGAAGGCTTCTTTGAGACCTGACGAAACATCCGTCGAAGTCCTGCTACCTTTCTCCACCGCGACCTCCCAAACCAGGATTAGATGTCGAGGCTGCTGGACATCTATGAAACAGAAGAGGAGATGGATACAACGACCAAGTCTCATAGATAAGCATTGGGTCCGAGCTCACAATGGCGGCTAGGAAGGAGGAGCGTCCCTAGCTGTGGTGGCGGTGGTCATTTCTAGCAGAGTCCCACTGGGGACCCAAGCAACCGACAGCGGCAGCCATCAACGACGGCTCACGGGCGCAGATCCTGAGATCAGTAGACTGCGATGGTGCCATGATCTGTAGTCAACTGCTTCCCAAATTCCTCGAGGAGCCATGGATGTTGCGGTGCCCTCTCTGCTTCATGCAAAACCAGACCTGGCTCCCAATCCTCGAGAAGCAGATCTGAAGCATAGCCATCGGCGGCAGCTTCATTGGGCTCATGAGGGCGCGACTCAAGAGACCTGAACCTAGTCGGAGGTGATTGGGAGGAGATACCGGAGCTATCCATAGACCATGTTCGAGAGAGAGATCAAGAGGCACGATCCCCCCTCCTACACTGCCGAACCTGTGTCAGGCGGCGGCTTTGCGTAAGGGGAGTCCGCTGGGGAGTGGGGACTCGGGCGCGAGAGAGGGAGCAGATGGACCAGCAAACTGATCCCAGACCGGATGGTCTAGCTGGAGATTAGGTGTGAACCGTTGGGTCAATCCCTAGCCTAAACCGGCCACAGCAAGCAAAGGAGCTGCGCCAACCTTAGTAGCCACGTGGCGTCCAGCTATTGGCTCAGAGAGGTAATAATCTATAGATCTTCAATAATTCGTAGTAAATAGCATGTTGATCAGAAAAATACAAACAAGGTACCGTTATTCTCAGAAACATGCGTAGAACAATATAGACACATAATATCAACCTTTTAATATTTTAATATCTGTGATATCATGTAAGATGTGAAATGCTTATATGATGGATAATAAATATTAAACGATGACATAAAATTATGAAAACTGAACCAGACCTAAATAATGACCTCTAGATTAGTAGAAAAATATCAAACACAAGTTTAGATCAGTTTGAACCAAGGTTTGGCTTAAACCCTAAAATGAACCTAAATACCATTAATAATGATGAACCTTGTATTAATGATGATTAATTGTTATTAATCAGGCGATGACCATATTATCTAGATGATCATGGATATGTGAGTATATCTGAACTCAGGTACGTGGGTTTTATTTAAGTATATGACTATGGTTTTCTTGCTTGCAATCATTATATGTATGTATGCTCTCTTCTATTTGCAAATATTGGATGTAGTAGCACTATATAGTACTCGATGTTTTATCACTTGTAAACATAAATGATAAGTAGATGATTTGTAGTTATTTAAGGTGTTCATTATCCCCCTTACGAGGGAATGGATTAATGTTGGCTAGTACACCTCCCTAGAGCACACGGTGTACGGGGAGTTTCCCTAGAGTACTTGGTACACGGGGATGGGCCCAATATTTATGTTTTGGTACTAGTCCACCTTGATAATGCAATTCATCTAGGAAAATGACTTAAATTGGCGTGTTTCTCTTAATAAAGAAGTGTTTTCTATGATTTTCTTTCCTTCTGCAAATATTTTTCAAAATTATGAAGGCCATAAATATATGTATCTTTCTACCCATGTGCACAACACCTTGTGTGTTGATTTGTTGTTTCACGTATGTTTTAGGTTCAGAGCTAGATTGGGATAAAAGATGGGAAGTGAGCAGTTGTCCAGGTTGTACCTTTTGTGTAGATCCTAGTTTAGCATACATGTTCTTAGATTGTAGAATTTTCATTTAATATGTAATTGTAAATCATGTGTAATAATTCATGTTGTATAAATTTACATGTTGAATGTTGAGAATGTTATGGTTGTATGTTCATGTATGCGTGTTATGCTTCCGCATTGCTCTCTGGTATGATTGGATGATATTTTTGGATATCGACATCTCATTCCCAATAGGGTTTGGAGAAATCAAAATCCGGGGACGTCACAGTTGGTATCAGAGCATGAACAATAGCTACACCTAACAATTGCTCACCATGAAACATAAAACTAAATGTAACCTTTCACTTTAAACCCTAGAAACATAGCAAGTTGTTCTATAGGAACTAGGTCTAACTTAGCCTCTAGGTTAGAACCTTGATGTTTGAGAACTAGGTTTAGACAAGTGTGTGAAACCCTTTCCATATAGAGATCATATGTATTGGGTAGCTACACTAGTCTACACCATGTTCTCACCATTTCACTAGGTGCCATGACACTAGACTATCTACTGTGTGTGGGACACTCGATTTTGCTGATTTGGTTTTGTTTTCCAATCGGCTCGAGCCTCGATAGATTTCTCTGACGTCTTCTTTCTCGGAAAAAAAACTATATATAATATTTTATTAAATATATGTAAATATAAAAATGTGTCCCTCACACAGGAGAGTAGTGGGTGTTCATGCAATCTAAGTGAAAGGGAGTGACATCAGTCTAGAAGAGAGAATATATCTATATTAGATGTCTAGAGCCTCATAAGGTTATGTGATAGATAGATAGATAGATAAAAGAAAGACAAAGGAAATAAGCATATGGAATCTTATCTAACTTTGATCTATGATGGTATAAGTTTCCTTATTAAGATTTGAGTTGTATATGAGCTGAATCCACTCTTAGAGGATCTATGCTAAGTCATGATGATGAAAGTACATTCCCTTTTCCTACTTAAGATAAGCTAAGTTATGATAGAGATGAGTGTGCATGAGCCTCAAGCTCTTATACAAGGGGGATATCTAGTGGTAGGATGAGATATGTGGTGAACTCCAGAGAGAGTAAGACCCACAAGGAGAAGGTCATAGGACCTAGCCTCCAATATATGAGATATGTGTTTAAAAAAATGTCCTACACTAGATTACTCTCGAGTGTTGAGTTGAGTCCTTATGCATGATTCAAATCTATATGTGAGAATTGGGTAAAAGAAAAGGATGGGTAGATGACCCATACGATAAAGCCAATCCTTTGGCTGAGTTAGGTCCTAGCTAGAGTGACATATTTTGTGAATCTCATCATTAGTTGCAAGTGAGGTAATATATGAACTCTAGTTATGAGAGTATGATGCTTTGTGGAAAAGATACTCAAAAATACAATTCTTCCTTCTTCTCTTTCTTAATATATGATAATAGAAACCTCACTTGAGCTATATGGATGATTTATATATGAGGAGTCACTCGTATAAGCTTGACCTATTCTATATTTTTTCCCCTATATCATACATGTAGTGCCCAAGATTGAAATCATGATAAGTTTGACTTTAAAATATTATCTTCCCCTTCATATGAAATATGAAATATACGATGTTGAGATTATGGGATAAACTTAGTATATTCTCTTTTTCCCTTCACATAATACATGCATGACATAAAAAGTTGAACTCATGAACTTGATATAAAGATATTTTTGGGTCATAAGATATATGATCAGAAATATAGTTCGTAACTTTGATCCTTCTCAATGTATGCTTCTAAGTTGAGTATGAATATCACACCATAGGGTGAAACCCTAATGGTCAAACGTATTACGTAAGCCCTTCTTAAGTCAAAAAAAAATTCTAATATCAAGGATGAATATAAATCTCCTCTAATGCTGAAATCATTGTAAGATGTTGATCATAAAACATATTAATGATGTTAAATGTGAACGATCTGAATATCATGGCATATAAACGAATTCCTCCTGAACATTAAAAGTATGAACAAAACATGTACCCGTAGGGGTGATGTAATCCTAAGATATCATAATGTCATGTTATGGTTAAGTGATGCTTCCAAATATATATATATATATATATATATATATAGTGGGGTGGACACACCCAAGAATCTCTAGACCCTAAGCTGACAACTTAGAGTGCATGCAACTATGGTGGTCTTAGAACCTAAGCAATGATTATTTATATGAAGTTGACCTCTTATATAGCCTATTAAGGATGAGATTAGTTGAATTTCGAGGACGAAATTCCAAATAAGGTGGGGTGAATGTGATAACCTTGATATTGACATTTATACCCAATATAGAATTCAAGGATTCATGTGTGTTTTATATGTTGTTAAACACCCATAAGTATTATATATCAATATGAATGGTTGTCTAGTGAACCCTAGGATGCATCAAGACCATGTTAAGTGAATTGGACATGTGAAATCTATATTGGATTATAAATGAATGGTATTTAAAGATTATACACTTTTATATGAGGTTATTCAAATAATTGGGTTAGATGATCGAATTATGGATTTTGGTTAATAAGGAGAGGTTTTGTATGATGAGAAAACTCATGGCTCAAATTTCATTCGGATTGAAGCCTTATGCTAGAAGATACAAGAATCTGGAGTTACCAAAATTGATTTAAATATTATGTGATAACTTGATTGTTTGTAGCTTAACTGAATGTAGTTGTGACACGTATATGTCTTGTGGACCTGATCTCCCCTTGCTAATGCACATGGCTTGGCGAGGTAGCACAATATCAATCCTACTAGGGAGGATTGTAGGCCTCTTAAATATCTTCCACCTCCCAGCTACGTGGAGGACTTAGTCAGAACCTAACCCCCCAGCCAAGCAGTGAAATATGTATTAGTTGGAGTTTCCAACGGGGAAGTGAGATCCACAACACCGCAATCCATGCAACAAACTCACCCCAAATCTTAGATCTTATCGTCATTCTAACTATTCAGGTGTAAGGACCTCGTTTAGTGGACTCAGAGAACGACCCCAGTCTAAGGTTTTGGTGGCAGGAGTGCGATGATCAGCCTCCCTCCTCTGCGGCATATCTAGCTACCACCACACTATGACCCTCACCACTCCAGTAATCCAGCCAACCTTCCGCTTGAAGCTTTGCGAGAAGCACACCCTCAGACTTAGATGGAGGAGCGATGGCGAAATCTCCCACTGGAGGTCAGTTTCTCAGTCACACTACCAGAGCCTGACCTTACGGGAACACTCTCTCATGTGAGCAAAGCCACATGCAACAGGTCTCTGAAGATGGCATTGAATAATGTGATTCAAGAGGAAGGAGTGAGCTAGATCAGATATCGGACTCGATCTGAGATTCAACAACAGTAGGGACGGCAAGCTCATCGCCCCAAGTCTAAGGGATTCCGCTGGTGAAAGAGATGGATGGCAACATGCAGAAGGCTTCTTTGAGACCTGACGAAACATCCGTCGAAGTCCTTCTACCTTTCTCCACCGCGACCTCCCAAACCAGGATTAGATATCGAGGCTGCTGGACATCTATGAAACAGAAGAGGAGATGGATACAACGACCAAGTCTCGTAGATAAGCGTTGGGTCTGAGCTCACAATGGCGGCCAGGCAGTAGGAGCGTCCCTAGCTGTGGTGGCAGTGGTCATTTCCGGCAGAGTCCCACTGGGGACCCAAGCAACCGACAGCGGCAGCCATCAACGACGGCTCACGGGCACAGATCCTGAGATCAGTAGACTGCGATGGTGTCATGATTTGTAGTCAACTGCTTCCCGAATTCCTCGAGTAGCCATGGATGCGGCGGCGCCCTCTTTGCTTCGTGCAGAACCAGACCTGGCTCCCAATCATCGAGAAGCAGATTTGAAGCATAGCCATCGGCAGCAGCTTCATTGGGCTCATGAGGGCACGACTCGAGAGACCTGAACCTAGTCGGAGGTGACTGGGAGGAGATACCGGAGCTATCCATAGACCATGGTCGAGAGAGAGATCAAGAGGCACGATCCCCCCTCCTACACTGCCGAACCTGTGTCAGGCGGCGGCTTTGCGTAAGGGGAGTCTGCTGGGGAGTGGGGACTCGGGCGCGAGAGAGGGAGCAGATGGACCAGCAAACTAATCCCAGACCGGATGGTCTAGCTGGAGAGTAGGTGTGAACCGTTGGGTCAATCCCTAGCCTGAACTGGCCAGAGCAAGCAAAGGAGCTGCGCCAACCTTAGTAGCCACGTGGCGTCCAGCTATTGGCTCAGAGAGGTAATAATCTATAGATCTTCAATAATTCGTAGTAAATAGCATGTTGATCAGAAAAATACAAACAAGGTACCGTTATTCTTAGAAAAATGCGTAGAACAATATAGAAACATAATCTCAACCTTTAATACTTTAATATCTGTGATATCGTGTAAGATGTGAAATGCTTATATGATGGATAATAAATATTAAACGATGACATAAAATTATGAAAATTGAACCAGACCTAAATAATGACCTCTAGATCAGTAGAAAAATATCAAACACAAGTTTAGATCAGTTTGAACCAAGGTTTGGCTTAAACCCTAAAATGAACCTAAATACCATTAATAATGATGAACCTTGTATTAATGATGATTAATTGTTATTAATCAGGTGATGACCATATTATCTAGATGATCATGGATATGTGAGGAATATCTGAACTCAGGTACGTGGGTTTTATTTAAGTATATGACTATGGTTTTCTTGCTTGCAATCATGATATGTATGTATGCTCTCTTCTATTTGCAAATATTGGATGTAGTAGCACTATATAGTACTCGATGTTTTATCACTTGTAAACATAAATGATAAGTAGATGATTTGTAGTTATTTAAGGTGTTCATTATCCCCCTTACGAGGGAATGGATTAATGTTGGCTAGTACACCTCCCTAGAGCACACGGTGTATGGGGAGTTTCCCTAGAGTACTTGGTACATGGAGATGGGCCCAATATTTATGTTTTGGTACTAGTCCACCTTGATAATGCAATTCATCTAGGAAAATGACTTAAATTGGTGTGTTTCTCTTAATAAAGAAGTGTTTTCTATGATTTTCTTTCCTTCTGCAAATCTTTTTCAAAATTATGAAGGCCGTAAATATATGTATCTTTCAACCCACGTGCACAACACCTTGTGTGTTGATTCGTTGTTTCACATATGTTTTAGGTTCAGAGCTAGCTTGGGATAAAAGATGGGAAGTGAGCAGTTTTCCAGGTTGTACCTTTTGTGTAGATCCTAGTTTAGCATACATGTTCTTAGATTATAGAATTTTCATTCAATATGTAATTGTAAATCATGTGTAATAATTCATGTTGTATAAATTTACATGTTGAATGTTGAGAATGTTATGGTTGTATGTTCATGTATGCGTATTATGCTTCCGCATCTCTCTCTGGTATGATTGGATGATGTTTTCATATATCGACATCTCATTCCCAATAGGTTTTGGAGAAATCATAATCTGGGGACGTCACACAATAATTCTCCTCCTCACATCTAGATCACCATATCCACCAGCTTTGACGAATCCAAACCCACCTCTTGCACCGCAGACGTACTAAGAAGCCACCATGGATCCACAACCTAAATTCCTACTAGACTCAACAACACTTGACTTCTTCTTCTCCTTCTCCATTCCTCTAGCAAACCCATATTGTACGTTGCCTTCCCGTCATCTCGATGACTTGCATTTAAGTCAATATTCACTCCTTTTTTCCTCATTCCCTTCCATCCCTTAGCATTCCGCAAACCTGAGCCAACCTATCTCTTATCGATGTTTTCTATATCCTTTCCTCCATTCATGTTGTAGCACCAAATGTCTTCAATCATAATTTCTTGACTGTCATGAGGGTTCTAGGAATCACCCTAGCTTAGTTCCCCAGTCCCAATCCTATGTGGCATTAGATCTTCAAGGTGTTGTCAAGATGCCTGCAAAGCTCCTCCTGTGGCCTTGACAAAGCCGATGGGTGGAGACTATTTGCACCCCAAGGCCTGCAAACAAGTTGTAGGCTCATCCATAATCTGACTTGTAGTTTTTTGAGATTGTAGAGGAATAGGGAATTAGGTGTAGAGTTCCAATTTCCCTTATCTCCATCATGATTTACATCAATCCTTCCCTCCTTCAAATATATTCACCTTATCGACCCAACAACATGTTAATTATGGTTACTAGGTCGGCGACATGTTAACACCTATTTGGGGAGAACTGTTACCCATGGAATGTACTAAAGGATTCTAGAGAACGTCATGGGCCTTCTAAAAATACAAAGTTGAAAGTTGATGCCTTGAAAATTGGCTCAACAATGTTGAACTCTAGGTAAGACTTATTGCATATCTACTATCTTACTCTACTAAACACCACCAACTCATTAATGTCCTTTGATATACCATAGAAAATTGGACTATTTTATTATGATCAGATTCGTTCCGTCTTGACGGATGTCTAGAGGGGAACTGTTTTGATAAGATAACATATGTGTTTATCTACTCACTAATCCTTCTATCTTATGGAATATTTTAATATGACCAATTCATCCATTTAGTCTCGACGGATGTTTACAAAGTCAGACTTATTTGATAAGATAACATCTATGCTCATCCACTCATTAATCCTCCTATCTTGTTTCCTCCGCTATCTCTCCATTCATAGCATACGATTAATTGGCTCTTTCTTCTTAGAAAACTCGTTGCTTCCCTTTGTTCTCCACCACACCACCATTGTCCCCAGTAGCGTTAGTCATGATCATCAAATTTTTTCAGATCTCTGCTACTTCAGAGTCCATTGTACCTATGTAGAAAAGCATTGTATCAACAATTAATTAGCTCTCACTAAACAACTGTCAATGTGGTAGTATACTCTTCTTCTAACGGTAAGTGTGCAAGTACACTAACTACAGTCTTCAGATAACTTCAATCTTTTCTTGCTCTGGTATCAGGTTTTGTAAAACTCAAAATGTGCACTCTTTGCTATACTTTTCCAGCGTGAAATTCATGATGAAATTAGATGGCACAAAGTGGTCAGAAAAAAAATTTAAGAAACTACGTGTGAGGCAAACAAAAAAAGTATTCAACCTTCACCAAGTAAACAATAAGGCAATTGTGTGCTTATTATATTTATGGTTTAGGCAATTTTTATATATCTTTATCTCATATAGAGTCTTTTAGCAGGTCCTTTATTACTGGAGCATAATTGTTATGGAAGTCTACTAAATATTCAACAAAGTTCTTGAGCCTAAGGTTAGTGAAATTTAGAATAGTACCCCCCGGTGAACATTACTTCAAAGATAGCAAGCCAAACTCAAACATTGACAAATACATCACTATATCCATGATTATTAAGACTATACTCTTATGAAAACTTTGAAAGACCTACACTGGTGATAACACACACAAGGTCTTTTGTTTATTTTTCAAAACTTCCACTTTACATATTAAATGCCAATAATACTCCATTTAAACACTTTAGGTCAGTTTTTTGGGGTTTACAATACAATGGTGAGAGATGTTCATGAGGTGTGAATTGTCACATTGTGTCTTACATGATCAAAACATTGTAACTTATCTTTCTTAGTCTATTTATAATTTAGAGATAAACTATATGTTGAATTCAAGGTTCTTCTATAAATGTAGGAACACATCCATTTAGAAATACTTCTTGTTTAATAGACTGGCTAACATGAAAAAATAATTATACTAAAGGTCTTGATTAGTTGGAAGAATATAGTTATTACTATGTAGTAAGATCAGGTGTCCACTATATCAATGATTTCATCTTTTGTAATGAGGTCATGGATTATTCCACATAGACAACCTTTCTAGACCACGATGTAACTATGATCTTTGTAATTTTCATGTCACGTCAAGCCTATTGACAAGCTCCTATCATATGGAAGAAAGATGACTTGATGAATGCCTACCATATTATGTGGTGCTTTCATATTGACGAGGGGCATGATAGGAGCCTCACTCATTGACTATATATGGCATTGGTGGGAAAGGGAGTGTTGTACATCACAACAGGGAAGATATCAAGTCGATCTCTATTTTTTTTAGATAAATTGGTTGTTATGATTTAGTGGTAATTTATGTTTAGGCCTATGCACTAATGTATAATACATAATGATTCACCCTAAGAAGTTCAATAGATGGATAAGCTAAAGATTGATAATAGTAGCCTTGGAGTGCGTCCCGATCAACAGACTCCCAGACAACATTTTCAATGAATACATCTACAAATATTATTCTAAGAACCTGAGAAGTGGGATCACTTCCTTTGGTTCTATGGACTATGAAATTTAAGACTTCAGGATGAAAAGATGAGAGATCACTATAAAAGAATTTCCATGTATACAAGAAATGCATTTTTTTTCTTCCGTTTACTATACTTTTAGGTTCATCTTTGTGGCATACAACTCATAAAAACATAATTAACTAATGCGGACGCGTTCACTAAGCAGCGGGTTACCAAAAATCACTAAAAATTAAAACCTTTTTATCAAGAGATCCATCAAAGGAAAACTTTCTCACATAGATCTAAAGTAACATAGTTACATTTCTGATCAAGGAACATAATATGTATCATCTCTTTCTGAGAGTTTACAAGCATTATCTGTCCTGTCAAGCTAAACACAGGCAGTATAAAATCTCGAGGCACTTGAGCCAAAAACTCGAAAGCACTAACTACTACTCTGAGGACCTGAGAGTACAGAGACGACACATAGGACTCTATCTACATCTATACAAGGCATAACAGCCAGTGTCTCCACCTGAGACTTCACTGTTGTCCCTGCTACTGTTGTTGTTTCCCTTCACCTACTGAAGGATTCCTGCCTCCTCGTCCGCGTTCACCTAAAAATGTGATTCCCACGGGGGTGAGACAATTGTAAATTTCCCCAGTGAGAGATATAACTCTTCGCCAGAAACATTATTATTGCAGTTTAAGAAGATAAATATACACAAAGGAATTATATTTGTTTGGTAGCAGTTAATTCAATGTCTAACAGATTAGAACATCATTTTTATCAAAAGTAATATAGCTTATAATTTGATAGAACAACATGTCACTTATCCTTTAAGGAATATAAAGAACATGTAGAACATTTATTCACTATAGAATCATTACCACAACATTAACTCTCTTCAGGCTTAGATCATATATCTTATGACAGGCATTGTCATTGGGGAGTCCTGGCCTGTAGCCATACTTCTTTCACAAATTGTTGGGATCTTAGTCCCTCAACTCATCAAGTACATTTCTATTTCTTAAGAAATTCATTATCAAGTATATAGAATATGGGTATTTGAACCCTCATCTCATCATAGAACACTTGTTACCATTTATTAGGTAACTTCATACCTGTAGGTCATTTGACCAAGAACATTATAATTCTTTCTACACAAAGTATTGCACATAGTTCTCAAGCTCATAAACAATCTAAGATAATTAGCACTTCATGTGACACACATGACTTATTAATTGTAGGTTACCTCTCACTAAGCAACAAAGCATATGAAGGATTATAAGGCCTATAGGACATTTTTAGTATACAGAACATTATAGCTCATACCTGGTTATGCTCATCATCTCAACATATCTGCATGATTAGTAATCATGATACCATTACATATCAGTACAATGCATTATAAGGGTTATCTTATTACATCCATAACCCATTAATATGTATGTGAGCTTCACATAGGATTACTCTGTATTGGATCTTCACATAGCATCACCCTGTATTAGGGTTCACATATCATTATCTTGTATTATGGTTCACATAGAATTATAAATATGGATAACATAAGTATTCACTCATACTTATTTATTCTCATCATTCACCCTTAAATGAATTATCAGCACATAGGATGAGTTTCTCTCTCCTCTTTGCCAGAATATGATTACATCATATTTTATAGGTTTGGATTAACCTTTTTGTAAGGCATGTTAGTCTACACTCAACAGAGTACATTACATCTCAATGTAGCCATTGTCATGACACATCTTATGAATCATTCATCCAATTATATTGGACTTATAATACATCAAGGTATACCAGTATTAGGGTGTTGGATGTGATATCTGTAATATCTTGATGTATCACTTCCCTCAACACCTTTATTTTATTTGAGTTCATATACTTATCTTGTATTAGGGTATTACCCATCCTTAATACTTTATGCACCAGTTCATCACATTTATCATGTAATGTATTGGTCATCAGCCACTCACTTAGGTGATACAACCATTTCCAATACTATAGACTCATCCTTGAGTTTAAGAATTATTAATATAAGGATATCAATCATCAACCTCTTTAGGTGTTACATTTGTCAAAACATTAATCACTATTCCATTATTAGGAATAGTATTCTCCATATTTATAATTTTGAGGATTCACATAGCATATTCCATACATTTATGGATTTCACATAATATTACTCTTCAATAGAGTTTTACATTATCATCCTTCTATATCAAGGATTCACCTAGTACTATGTGAGTTTATGATTTCACAACACATCACCCAGTGATAGGACTTCACATAGAATTAGTAGCACAACCCTATATTAGGGTTTCATATATCTTTATCCCATTTTAGGGATTAGGGTTTATCATTCCCATCCAAGTGGGGTTTCTCTTTCTTCATACTCAAATTAGGGTTAGGATATACAATTCCCACTAAATTAGGGTTTCCTTCATTGTTACACTAAGATAGGGTTACATCATCACCCTGGATTTATGATAACACTCAGCTTTGCCCTAAATTAGGGTTTCACACTTAGCATTGCTCTAATTAGGGTTAGGGTTCATTGATTAGGGTTTCATGATCTCATTATTATGGATCAAACCCTTATCACATAGTTTACTCATAAAGAGAGAATTAAGGCTTAATTATATAAGCATTCAGCTTTCTCACTCTCTCTCTTCCTCTTTAGGATGTTAAGTACACCAAGATTAATCTAGGTCAACCCTTCACTTGAGTACACACAGCTAGGGTTAACCTTCACAATTATTAGGATTACTTCCACTAATGCCCTCAAATTAGGTTAAGATTCATTAACCATCATAATTAGGGTTTACATGATCTCACTATGAAGGATCATACCCTAATTAGACATACTCATACATATTGGAGGTTTATTACTTGATTCTCATTCATATAAGGAGTCTTCTCTCTCCTCTTTCTATCAGATTATGTTTACATCCCCCTTGATTAGGCTAAGTCAATTCAACATTGACATCATGGGTTATGTCATTACTATTTTGATCATTAAAGCTCACTTGATCAAAGGGTATTGGTCACTCTATCCCATCAAGGTACCTTTGTATTGATCATCACTGATTATAACATGCATTACTCAACTAATTACTTGGTCCCTTAATCACTTTAGGAATCTATGAGGTTTAGGTTAATCAACCAGTAAACCATCTTGACCACTAAGGCATTAAACGATCTTGACCTTTTTAGACCTCAAACGGTCTTGCACACTAAACCCCCAAACGGTCTTGGACAAACCTTGAAACCATTTGGTGTTGAAGACCGTTTGGTCTTGTTGACTTTTGAAACCGTTTCGTACAGTGCACATTCAAGACTGTTTGCCCAAGATGGGGTGAAGACCGTTTGGTCATGAAGACCATTTGGTCATGTTTAACTTTGAAATCGCATGTACATAACCGATCTTGAAACAGCATGAGATCAAATGGTTTGGTATAGTTTGGTCCCAAACGGTTTTGACATCGTTTGGTCCCAAATGGTCTTGAGACCGTTTGGACTCAAATAGTCTTGAGACCATTTGGACCCAAACGGTCTTGAGACAGTTTGGTCCAAACCACCTCAAAACCGCATAGACCAAAAAGTGTCTCAACCACTTCAATTGAGTTAGGGTTTCCAATGTTGAACCCCTCAATCGATCATGCAAATGTTAGCCACTCATCAATTGAGTCAATTAGGTCAACCCTCAACTGATTTGACACTCAATTGACCCTCAGTTGATCATCAATTAGGGCTTGGATCAATTGGATTAGGGTTTGAAATCGATTACCCTTCAACATGTTTCAACATGAGTCTAATTGATTTGAAACCATTGAACCATCATTCAATTTGGTCATGACCTGACCCCAAACGGTCTTGGGATCGTTTGGATGACCTCCAAACGGTCTTGAGACCATTTTATCAAGTCAACACCAAAAACTAACTCAACCAAGTAAGTTTTGGCTCATTAACTTGATCACTAGGTCAACAATTAATTGCACTTCAACTTATTGCCTTTAAATCTTCAACCACTTAACCATAGTCAACCCTAGACCTCCAAACGGTCTTGGGTGACCCCCAAATGGTCTTGGGATCATTTGGATATCCTACAAACGGTCTTGAGACCGTTTGACCATTATTTCATCATAAACCAAGTCATTTACATAAGGTTTGAACCCTAGGTTTGGTCACCAAATCAGCACTCAATTGTTCATCAACTTGATATCATTGGACCCTCAATTGGTCTACCCTACTTAACCCTAGACCTCGAAACGGTCTTGGGTGATCACCAAATGGTCTTGAGACCGTTTGGGTGATCCCCAAATGGTTTTGAAACCGTTTGGTCCACTCAACCCAAACTTCAACTTAATTCAATTATTGAAATCAGCAATCAACCCGATTAGGGTTTAGATGGTAGATGGGCCTTCAATTGGTGATTCACTTGGAATTAATTGATGATTTTTGGTAAGTGATTAGTCCAGATTATTCACAACAGACCTCCAAATGGTCAACGCCTGGTCAACACCTCCAACCGGTCTTAGACCGTTTGCTTCCATGCGTTCTTAGTTGAAATTGTTTGCATTCAAACGGTTTGGGAAACCGTTTGACCAAGGGTTGGAGACCGTTTGCTAAAGTAACTTTTTGGATAAACATAGGTATTAATTTCATCATCTTCTACCTCAAGAAAAGGGGTTGTTCTTCACGGAAACACTAGCAAGAACACCCAAAGGTGTCTAAAGAAGAAGATTTAAGTAACGATTTTAGGAAAGAAGGAAGCATGCATTAACAAAGCTTAAGGGTTAGAGTTATAAAACCCGCCTTTAGATCTGATCTAGAGCTCCAAGATTCGTAGCTTTAATGGTGGCTCGAGCTCCAGTAGTTGTCCAAGGTCTTTCCTCCACTTTTTGGATGAAGAAGATAGCTAGAAGGAAGAATCGTGTGAAGAACACCAATAAACTTTTAGGGTTCCCACCATGAATTCGAGGTAGATGGTGATCCATATTTACCAAACCAGCTTGATCGTACTTCCTCTTCTCTAGAGCTCCTTCTTGGTCGGTCAAGGCAAGAAGATAAGGAAGGGGACTAAGGGAAACGATCATTTGCTTTGTTATTAAGGATGATATATATATTTATGGGTATTTTCAAGGAAAGTGAAAAGAAAAAGGATTATCTCCTTTTATTTCCCAACTAAAACCACCAAAACTTCCTCCATTCTTGTGCCACGTTTGCACCTTCTATTCACATGCAAAACTCCTCTGTTATCCAAGTTTTAAAGGAAAACATCATAATAAGTTGTATATATATAAAAGGTCATTTGCTTAAACCTTGATTATTTTAATATCAAGATTATCTCTCCTCCTTGATCATTCAAATGAGGCACCCTTCTCATTCTCTTTGCTCTACTTGATGACAAGAAACATGAGAGATCCTTTGGAGGGTATATTTTACATGTTGGACCCTAGGTTTTGGGTAAATTGCACTTTACACCAAAACTAGGTTTTAAAGCATAAGGATTGCTCTACAAGCTATATCTTGGTGCTCAATTTTGTGGAAACCATTACACTAAATCTTATTCATTCTTGTGATGTCTCATTATCAGAGGAACATCTTAACATGTGTAATTTGCACTTTCGTCCAAAATAAGCAAACATTGCTTCAACATTGTTCAAACAGGACCAAAATTGAAACATAAGTTTCTCATGAGCCCTAAATACTTTTCCCAAAGATACGATTAAGAATCTTCTCAGCCTTATTAGGCAAAACATCTAGGGTTAACACATAACATAAGTCAGGGATGTTACAAATTATAAACCCCTAACAAGGACTTCGTCCCCGAAATCCCAGAAAAGGAGGGATAGATTTATTCAGTCATCATACCCTCAAGTCTCGACATAATGTCTTAATGTTATGGAGATATCATGGATCTGTAATCCACACTAGGTTCCTTTCATTAATTCAACCTTATCAATGTTTATGCAAAGCATAAACCCCTAACATATGATGTCCATATCATTTGAAAGGAAAAAGCATAAAAGAGCATACTTCTATCATTTCCAAAGAATATTTATCAAAAGGGAAGGCATATAGATCTAACAGAGATAATTCACTCAGTAATCCTTTATTTGTAAAATTCACTTAGCAAACTCTTTGTAATTGGGAATGTTCACTTAGCTTTTCCTTTTTTTGTTGGGAATGTTCACTTAGCTCTTCCTTTTTGTTGAGAATGTTCACATAGCTCTTATTTTTAGTTAAGAATGTTCACATAGCTCTTCTTTTTAATTAAGAATGTTCACATAGCTCTTCTTTTTAATTAAGAATGTTCACATAGCTCTTCTCTTCAATTAAGAATGTTCACATAGCTCTTCTATTCAATTAAGAATGTTCACATAACTCTTCTCTTTAATTAAGAATGTTCACATAGCTCTTCTTTTTAATTAAGAATGTTCACATAGCTCTTCTTTTTAATTAAGAATGTTCACATAGCTCTTCTTTTCAATTAAGAATGTTCACATAGCTCTTCTTTTTAATTAAGAATGTTCACATAGCTCTTCTTTTCCATTAAGAATGTTCACATAGCTCTTTTTTTAAATTAAGAATGTTCACATAGCTCTTCTTTTTAATTAAGAATGTTCACATAGCTCTTCTTTTTAATTAAGAATGTTCACATAGCTCTTCTTTTCAATTAAGAATGTTCACATAGCTCTTCTTTTTAATTAAGAATGTTCACATAGCTCTTCTTTTTAATTAATAATGTTCACATAGCTCTTCTTTTTAATTAAGAATGTTCACATAGCTCTTCTTTTCAATTAAGAATGTTCACATAGCTCTTCTTTTTAATTACATTATACTCTCTAGATTGTTTCAGAATGACTACTTGATCAGAGTAATAAAAAAGATAACAATCTAAGAGTTTTATATTTGCCTTATCTTCAATAATCATATACCTGGCCAGGGTATATAAGTATTGATATTAGGTAGTATGTACTTTATTTTTTATCATATTCCTTACTTTTCATATCATTATTCACACAAGATTTTCCATTCTCCTAGATTTTTCTCTAGGCATCATTTCTATATCTCATCTTGTATCACAAAGATGAGAGATATTATAAAGCAATTTAAGAAATTCTGAATAAGGTGTAGATTTTCATCTTCCTTGTGTCCTTATAGGACTAGTCAAAGGAAGTTAAAAAGTAACTACTTTTATATTTTTAACACATAGAATTAGGAAATGAAATATCAGAATGAATTTATTTCATCTGACCTGTCTAGGACGTTTGTCCACGTTCTTTGTTGTTACTAGAAAACTGCCTCCCTTGTGGTCCTTGTTGACTCTGCCCCTAAGGTTGAGTCATCATTGGATTCCCACCTGGACAATCCTTTACTAGATGTCCCGGTTGTCTACATTGATAACAGATCCTAGGTGCAATATAGGGTCTGTGAGGTCCATCTACCGATGTTGATGCTATGTTGGAGGCTCTTTTTGGAACATTACTACGATCCCTATCCCTACTAGTCATTCATTATGTCTGGATATGGAATCTTGATGATGTTGCCGATGCAGAAAATCTCGGCTTCTTAAAACTTTTGGACCTTTGTTTTTTAGTCTGGGTGTACACTTTCTTGCCACTAGTCTGTCGTTTCTCGGTTTTAGACCTCTCTATCCTCCTTACCGACTCCACAAAGGTGGCAAACCTCTCTCTATTCTCTAAAGCAGACACAGAAGCGGTTAGTTCGGTGTTCAACCCCTTCACAAAATGTCGAATTCTTTCCTCATCATTAACTGCCATTTGCGGACAAAACCGCAACATCTCCATGAACTTAGCTTCATACTCGCTAACGTTCATCTATCCTTGTTTGATCCTCTCAAATTGAGAAATCTTCTCATCTAGATACGTCTTAGGGAAATATCTACTGACGAACTCTCGTCGGAATACCTCCCATCCAATCTCTTCACCTGGTCTCTTATCTTCTTCTATCATCCACCAATGACCAGCACTCCCTTTTAGGAGGTACACAGCATGTCTTACCTTTTCATCTTCAAGAATATCAAGGATCTTGAAAGCCTTTTCCAGTTCTGTCAGCCACATATCAGCATCTGCTGGATCAGATGTACCAACATAATCTATGGCTCCAACCTGGAGAAGTCTTTCAAAAGTCTTGTCGGCACCATAGCCCTCATGGTGATCTGATGCCCTAGGTGAAGGTATTTGCATCCTATCTTTCATGTGAGTCATGGCAGCTATAAACTGCCCAAACATGGCTTGGAGGGATGGATTTCCCATGTCAGCTTGATTGAACTGGGGTTGTTCAGGCACGGGCTCCTCTCTATTATGGTCTCCTACACCTCCTCCTAGTGCAGTAGTGCTGTCCTCCGCAACATGTTCTTCATGTGGTCCAGACATCTTCAAGTTCTTCTCCTCCTATGTGAGCAGAAGATACTATCAGACAGACTAGAAGACACTTAGAACAGACTCTACAACCTTAGTCCTATGTCTCTGTAGATTCAGTGAACCTAGAGCTCTGATACCACTTAATTGTAGCATACAACTCATAAAAACATAATTAACTAATGTGGAAGCGTTCACTAAGCAGCGGTTACCAAAAATCACTAAAAATTAAAACCTTTTTATCAAGAGATCCATCAAAGGAAAACTTTCTCACATAGATATAAAGTCAACCCTAGACCTCCAAACGGTCTTGGGTGACCCCCAAACGGTCTTGGGATTGTTTGGATATCCTCCAAACGGTCTTGAGACCATTTTCCCATTATTTCATCATAAACCAAGTCATTTACTTAAGGTTTTAACCCTAGGTTTGGTCACCAAATCAGCACTCAATTGTTCATCAACTTGATATCATTGGACCCTCAATTGGTCAACCCTACTTAACCCTAGACCTACAAACGGTCTTGGGTGATCACCAAACGGTCTTGAGACCGTTTGGGTGATCCCCAAATGGTTTTGAAACCGTTTGGGCCACTCAACCCAAACTTCAACTTAATTCAATTATTGAAATCAGCAATCAACCTGATTAGGGTTTAGACGGTTGATGGGCCTTCAATTGGTGATTCACTTGGAATTAATTGATGATTTTTGGTAAGTGATTAGTCCGCATCATTCAAAACAGACCTCCAAATGGTCAACGCCTCCAAACGGTCTTGGACCGTTTGCTTCCATGCGTTCTTGGCTGAAACCGTTTGCATTCAAACGGTTTGAAACCGTTTGCTCCCAAATGCTTTGGGAAACCATTTGAGCAAGGGTTGGAGACCGTTTGCTAAATTAGCTTTTTGGATAAACATAGGTATTAACGTCATCATCTTATACCTCAAGAACAGGGGTTGTTCTTCACGGAAACACTAGCAAGAACACCCAAAGGTGTCTAAAGAAGAAGATTTAAGTAACGATTTTAAGAAAGAAGGAAGCATTAACAAAGCTTAAGGGTTAGAGTTATAAAACCCACCTTTAGATCTGATCTAGAGTTCCAAGCTTCGTATCTTTAATGGTGGCTTGAGCTCCAGTAGTTTTCCAAGGTCTTTCCTCCACTTTTTGGATGAAGAAGATAGCTAGAAGGAAGAATCGTGTGAAGAACACCAATAAACCAACCTTGTTTTAGGGTTCCCACCATGAATTCGAGGTAGATGGTGATCCATACTTACCAAACCAGCTTAATCATCCTTCCTCTGCTCTAGAGCTCCTTCTTGGTCGGTCAAGGCAAGATGATAAGGAAGGGGACTAAGGGAAACCATCCTTTGCTTTGTTATTAAGGATGTTACATATATTTATGGGTATTTTCAAGGAATGTGAAAAGAAAAAGGATTATCTCCTTTTATTTCCCAACTAAAACCACCAAAACTTCCTCCATTCTTTGTCCATGTTTCCACCTTCTATACACATGCAAAACTCCTCTATTATCCAAGGTTTAAAGGAAAACATCATAATAAGTTGTATATATATAAAAGGCCATTTGCTTAAATCTTGATTATTTTAATATCAAGATTATCTCTCTTCCTTGATCATTCAAATGAGGCACCCTTATCATTCTCTTTGCTCTACTTGATGTCAAGAAACATGAGAGATCCTTTGGAGGGTATATTTTACATGTTGGACCCTAGGTTTTGGGTAAATTGCACTTTACACCAAAACTAGGTTTTAAAGCATAAGGATTGCTCTACAAGCTATATCTTAGTGCTCAAGCTTGTGGAAACCATTCCTGTCACACCCCGATCTCACACTAACCACTAATCATGAGATTAGGGTGCGACGGAGGGATTATCACATAACCAAATCACTGAGAACTTTTTCTTTTTAAAACCTCGTAATGATATCCGGATTATTGCTGTAAACTAAAACATGATAAACTATTGCGGAAGCATTTCAATTAACCTGGCTAGAGAACATAAACAGAGTTTACAACATGTAACATTGTTTAACAGAAAGTAAACATCACCGTTAATTTACATATTTTACACATTTGCCATACATACTTTCTCTCACCCACACCATGTCCCAAGGACCGAGGGGAAAGGACTAAGAGACCACTATCTAACTAACTACATATACCTTCTACTGACTAGGGTGGTAAGATCTTTCAGATTTCTGGAACTGTCGCTGACCTGAAAATGTTTGAGTAGAGGGATGAGCCTACCCGCTCAGTGAATAGCATTTCATTTAGCTATCAATAAACAACTCATCAGATAGATAAAATTGAAATAAAAGATAAGTGCAGTACTAAACAGGGCAGTCCTAATGACATAGCAGATTTACAGATAACAATCTCATTTTCAAGCAACATCAGATATTTTAAACAAATAAACTGATATAGAGAATTGGTACAGAAATTCAAATCTCTTAACATATTATGTTTACTGTGATCCTATATGATTATATAATTATATCATTATTATGCCCTAATCATATGCAGTGTACTCTGCATATAAAGATCCGCAGCGAACTACGATCCCACCGTACAAGACTTAGCGACACACCCGGGAAATGCTAAGTCTGACGCCAGCCCTGCTCTACCACAGGACCACAAGCTCTCCGGCCTACAGGCTCTCCAGCCTCAATGCACTACTTCGAGTGCTCTAGACTCCTCCTCTAACCTAAGCACACAGGCGGAGAGTCTCACGGGGTTACCTCCATGACTCTGCACGGATCTTGTTGCAATAACCCCTATTTTCTCCAGTGCCACCGTGACTCCACACGGATTATTGTTGAACAATGCCTCTCTGTCCTCGTGCCACCATGACTCTGCACGGTTAATGTTGCAACACGAGTTTCACCCCTAAGAAGCAGATCTCTCGAAGGGGTTCTACGGTGTTAGGGCACCTAAGTCTATTAACTGATTAACATATAAACATTTAAACAGGAATATCACATTTACTGATTTCATATCAGATCACAATACACTATCATTCTAAACCGACAGAGCAATATATTTCAAATCATTGTAATTTTTGAGAAATTCTCATACCATGCATTCAGGCAAATTAGAAATGCATAAATAACCCAACTTATTTCAATTTGGCACATACATAGCGAATTTACGTAATTGAACATATTATTGCACAAATTAAAGAAATTTACTTCACATATGAGAATCATACTCAACAATTATCAATTCTCTAAAATTCTCAAAAAACATGCACATTAACCCAAATCCTGGTTTGTGCATCACTTCACTTAATTTAGAGTTAATTACATATCACAACACAATTTAATAACAATACTTGAGAATTTCTGGTAATATTTTAGAGAAATGTGTCATTTCATGTAAATATTAATTTACACATATTAACGTCAAAAGATATATGCAATTAGGGTTTTCATGCATATTTTATTTATTCATATCAACTTTGAAATCGTACATCTGATAATTTATCAGAAATCTTCATTGTCTGGGTTCATACCCAAATCATACCATTTTCAGACATGAATTTCTAATTTCAACATTCAAATGAGCAATTTAGGTTCCAATGAACCATATAAATCTACTGATTCAATCCATACTGTTCAAATGCTAAATTTAATCATCTAACAGTGTCTAGAAGCATTTTATGAACTAAAAAGGTCGGGCGACGCCAAACGCTGCCCGACGCCTGATAACGCCTGTTATCAGCGTAGTTCGCGTACAAAACAGAAAATATTCAAACGCCTGAGTTTATTAATGATAAATAAATGAAACCCTTCTCACAACTATTCGGGATGTCCGGATTCGTCTGGAATTGCGTCCAGATACCAGTTTTTGGGCACACGCAAGTCATCTTCAACCTTGGATTTGCCCAAAATAAATCTGCCGCTTACCGCAGCTCAACGCAGGAACGATCAGCTTGGAGGAGAGCTCGGCTAGGAGCTGCTCGAGGCTTGGGAGGCTGCGGATTTGTGGTCTGGACCTCAAGGTGGGTTTTTTGGCGTTAATTTCGAGTGCTAGATCACGCACAAGGTGGCACAAAGCCATGGCTGCAACAGCCGCAACTTGAATTGGCTGGGGTGCCATTTTTGGTAGCTAGGGCGCCACGATTGGTGCCTAAATACAGCTGATAGCTATGGATTCATACTCCTCCCTCTTGGTCGAGGTTGAAGGCACCTTTACCTTGGTGCTAGCTGCGCCCATAGAACCTTGGCCGGCGTCACAAGGGCTGGCAGATTGCTGCTGCTGGCCGGCCTTCTCTGGCTGGTCGGGGCGCTGTGTATGGCGAGGTTGGAGGAAGAAGAAAAGGGAAAGGAGAAAGTGGGTGAGGGTCGTGATGTTGAATTGAAACCAAGGAGCCCAAAATCACCCCTCGACTCTCCCTCTCTGCTGGGATCGCGCCCCTGCTGAGCGCCGCTTAGGCGGTGTCTGAATCGATCGGGAAGAAAGGATAAGGGATAAAATGATTAAGGGGTTATTAAACCAAAAATTGGGAAAATTACAGAATTCATCCAAGGGAATGGAAAATGGCATAATTATTGCCTCAGAGGTCTGATTTGGATGATTCTTCTTGCAACGTTTCACACGCGAGGTCCTCAGCACCCTCAAAGCCAGAAATCATCCTAATTAGCTTATCTCAGCTAATCAAAATACTAATCGCTTCTTGGGCACTTATTTAACTTTACGATTAACACTGCAATTATCATTAATTACCTCAGATGATTCAATCTCAACTATTGATTCACATCTTAGCTTATCTTGATTAACCATGATGTTTAACAAGATACTTTGCACTAATCAATGTACTTCATGCTAATCGAGATATTTACTTACTAAGCTTGGAATGGGTCATAACAATCTCCCTTCCTTATAAGAATTTCGTCCCGAAATTCTTAAAAGAGAAAAGGAAACTTGTTACGCATGTCGGACTCAAGCTCCCAAGTGGCTTCCTCTAGGTTATGGTTCCTCCACAAAACTTTCACTAATGGTATCTCACAATTCTTGAGTTTCTTGATCCTTCGATCAACTATTTGTATTGGTCCCTCAACATAGGACACATCTGATCTGAGCTGTGCAGGTTCTGGGTCCATTATCTTTTCTGTACCATGTTAACACTTCTTCAGCATCGATACATGAAACATATCGTGTAAATTAGCCAACTCGGATAGAAAATCCAATCTGTAGGCTACAGGTCCAAGCCTTTCAATGATAGGATATGGGCCCATAAACCTAGGAGTCAGTTTGCCTCTCTTACCAAACCTCAACACTCCTTTCCACGGTGAAACCTTCAGATACACATCATCACCAACTTGAAACTCAAGAGGTTAACGCCTCTTCTCCGCATAACTCTTCTGCCTATCTTGTGTAGCTTTCAACTACTCTCTGCATGTCCTCAAGAGTTTGAATAGTCCTCCTTGACTGACTATCTGTTTGCGGGTAAGAAGCTGTACTGAACCTCAACTTAGTGCCCAAAGCACGATGCAACTGATTCCAAAAACCTGGATGTGAACTTAGGATCTCTATTAGATATAATAGAAACTGGGACACCATACAACCTGACTGTCTCATCCATGAATATCTTAGCCAACTTCGGAACATCAGAGGTTGACTTGATATGAAGAAAGTGAGCAGACTTAGTCAGTCTATCCACAATCACCATATCGAGTCACAACCTTTAGGTGTCCGGGGTAACCCTACCACAAAATCCATTGTGATATGTTCCCATTTCCACTCTGGTATAGGAAGAGACTATAGAATACCTACAGGTTTCTGATGCTCAGCCTTATCCTACTAGCACACACCGCACCTAGTCACATACTCAGCTACATCCTCTTCATACCAGACCACCAATACAACTCCTTGAGATTCATGTACATCTTAGTGTTACCTAGAAGTATAGCGTACATCGATGCATGTGCTTCCTCAAGAATCTTTTCTTTCAAATCAATGTCTTGAGGTACACAACCTATCATGTGGATACAACAAACCATCATCTGAAAACCTAAACTTTGGTCTTTTTCCCTTTGTCATATCATGCATGATCTGTTGTAACTCACTATCATTCTGCTGAAGTTCCTTGATCTGATCATAAAAAGTAGGCTTGACTTGCATCTATGCAATCAAACCACTATGTTATGTCACCCTTAAGTCTAAGTTCAACTTTCACATTTCTACTAACATGTCTCTCTCGAAACATGCCATAGAGAATGCATCAGTTGTTGAACTTAACTTCCTGCTGAGGGTATCAGCTACTACATTTGCCTTTTCCAGGATGATAATCTATCATTATATCATAATCCTTAATCAATTCTAATCATATCCACTGTCTAAGATTCAGATCCTTCTGGGTAAAGATATATTTCAAGCTCTTATGATCTATAAACACCTGGCACACCTCACCATAAAGATAGTAACGTCATGTCTTATGAGCATGAACTACAACAACTAATTCCAGATCATGTGACGAGTAATACTCCTCATTCTATGCTACTACTTATTGTTACATTTCAAATTTATATCTTACTCTTTTCTCCAAGTTATTTTCATATTGTTTATCTACCTTTAAACCCTAGATTTTATTAATGTTAGCTTACCTTTCATAGAACAAATCTCATGATCTTGTTTTAAAGAGATGCTAGTATTCAAGGTCAAATCACTAGCGACATCCCTTGAACTAATACAACTCTAAACATTCTAGGGTTTGGTCCTTATCAGTAACATAGCATTATTGTGATGTGACTTTGCTTCCTTAGTTTGAAATCAAACTTTAGATCTCATAAGTTCATCCATCTACTTGTAATGAATACAACAGATATGAATAATCATCAATGAACTATAGATGTATAACAGAAATGTAACATCAGCCAAGTTCTCTAGCATAACTTATTAACAAAAATGCTACAAATAAACATGATACTTGTTACCCAAGCATCACACATGGCTCACAGGGCCATTCATATCTTGTCACCTCTCACTAGGCAACAACTTATTCACATGGTTCATAAGGCCATTCACATCTTGTCACCTCTCACTGGGCAACAACTTATTCACATGGCTCATAAAATACGTACACATTATTACTTTTATTAAGCAACAACAACATCAACACACAAAAACCAATCAATCATTTATTATATAAATGTCACAGCCCAACTTGGCTATATTCATCATCTCATCATACCTGCATGGTTATTAGGCATGATAACAGTCATACAAGATATTCATCACATCATGTGATACAATAGTAATACCATCATTCCTTGACCAGGAATTAGGGTTCACTATCAAACAGGGCTTATCATTCCCTTTTCCCCAAATTAGGGTTAGGGTTCCCCATTTCTCGTTAATTCAGACCCTCTTGAGTTAACCAACTTTATCTTGTATTAAGGTATTTCCCCTCTTAATGCATTCCATCACAGAATACGCACCCTTAGCATATAATTCATAGGCCACACATTAGAATTGTCCAGCTATCTCACATGATATGGACTTATCTTAGTTTAAGGCATAACTTATAAAGTTGCCTATAACAATCGCAATGATACACCCTCAACTAGGGTTTACTAATCATGTATTGGATCCATGCATTTGTTATGCATTATTGATTAGTACCATTAAGGGTATTTCTCACCTAATCATTAAATTTAATCTGACCCTTATTGTGTTCCTTTATTTCTAATTAAGGATTGCTCATGTGAGGTCCCAATGTTGGGTCTCCGATATCAGTTCCAACTAATTCTTAGTTGTTCTAATCTTTCTCTTACATCTCAACATCTTAGTGTATGTACATTCTTACTATGATGTGAGTCTAAATTATCCAGAGTCTACTCTTATTATACTGTTAATATGAGTCATTAGATCTCAGTAACGCATCCTGCCAGTCGGACCAGGCCGAACCTGTTGTCCTGAAGCCAAGATCTACTCAGGATTAACCAACTCCTATTAATCTCAAACATGTGGAAATAATATCCACTTAGGGCATACTCATTTAAACATAACTTCTGGTCTACTTAATACAAAGAATATAAACAATAACTAAATCACTTCATGACACACAACAATATAAAAGAATCATATTTATTCTATAAACTAAAAATCTAAATCCATACATATAAGAGCATTTCTAATGATTTCCAATCAAATAAGCAATATAAAGCAAGAGTTGCATCGCATCCTATGTTTAATCTCTTACTCCTGCATAAATTTCCAGTTTCTTAACCCTAAGATTTCTAGGGTTTCTCTCTAGCCTATCCTTCCTCTGCATACCTGGCCAGGGCATCCAGAGAAGAATAGATAGAGTAGCTTGATACTGGTCAATCTAAGTATTCAGACACCTGGCCAGGGTATCTAAACACTCAGACCTCCCAGAGCTAAAGACATATCATTTCTTATCCATCTTAATTATAATACTATCTTTTGATCCTAATGATCCCTGATAACTCAGCTTAAACTCTCAACTTGATTCTCGTGACCACGTCCTCTTCCTGCCATCTGCAATAGTATAACAGAATACTTCCTGTTAGAAAATTGCAGTTAGAAGGAAGACACTTAAGTCCTAATCCTATTGGTCTCTTATCGTCCCCTGAACTTGACTTAGAGCATTCATATACTCAACCTATGCTCTGATACCAAGATGTCACACCCCGATCTCACACTAACCACTAATCACGAGATTAGGGCGCGACGGAGGGATTATCACATAAACAAATCACTGAGAACTTTTTCTTTTTAAAACCTCATAATGATATCCGGATTATTGTTGTAAACTAAAACATGATAAACTATTGCGGAAGCATTTCAATTAACCTGACTAGAGAACATAAACAGAGTTTACAACATGTAACATTGTTTAACAGAAAGTAAACATAACAGTTAATTTACATATTTTACACATTCGCCATACATACTTTCTCTCACCCACACCATGTCCCAAGGACCGAGGGGAAAGGACTAAGAGACCACTATCTAACTAACTACATATACCTTCTACTGACTAGGGTGGTAAGATCTTTCAGATTTCTGGAACTGTCACTGACCTGAAAATGTTTGAGTAGAGGGATGAGCCTAATCGCTCAGTGAATAGCATTTCATTTAGCTATCAATAAACAACTCATCAGATAGATAAAATTGAAAAAAATGTAAGTGCAGTACTAAACAGGGCAGTCCTAATGACATAGCAGATTTACAGATAACAATCTCATTTTCAAGCAACATCAGATATTTTAAACAAATAAACTGATATAGAGAATTGGTACAGAAATTCAAATCTCTTAACATATTATGTTTACTGTGATCCTATATGATTACATAATTATATCATTATTATGCCCTAATCATATGCAGTGTACTCTGCATATAAAGATCCGTAGCGAACTACGATCCCACCGTACAAGACTTAGCGACACACCTGGGAAATGCTAAGTCTGACGCCAGCCCTGCTCTGCCATAGGACCACAGGCTCTCCGGCCTCAATGCACTACTCCGAGTGCTCTAGACTCCTCCTCTAACCTGAGCACACAGGAGGAGAATCTCACGGGGTTACCTCCATGACTCTGCACGGATCTTATTGCAATAACCCCTATTTTCTCCAGTGCCACCGTGACTCCGCACAGATTATTGTTGAACACTGCCTCTCTGTCCTCGTGCCACCATGACTCCGCACAGTTAATGTTGCAACACGAGTTTCACCCCTAAGAAGCAGATCTCTCGAAGGGGTTCTACGGTGTTAGGGCACCTAAGTCTATTAACTGATTAACATATAAACATTTAAATAGGAATATCACATTTACTGATTTCATATCAGATCACAATACACTGTCATTCTAAACCGACAGAGCAATATATTTCAAATCATTGTAATTTCTGAGAAATTCTCATACCATGCATTCAGGCAAATTAGAAATGCATAAATAACCCAACTTATTTCAATTTGGCACATACATAGCGAATTTACGCAATTGAACATCTTATTGCACAAATTAAAGAAATTTACTTCACATATGAGAATCATACTCAACAATTATCAATTCTCTAAAATTCTCGAAAAACATGCACATTAACCCAAATCCTGGTTTGTGCATCACTTAACTTAATTAAGAGTTAATTACATATCACAACACAATTTAATAACAATACTTGAGAATTTCTGGTAATATTTCAGAGAAATGTGTCATTTCATGTAAATATCTATTTACACATATTAACGTCAAAAGATATATGCAATTAGGGTTTTCATGCATATTTTATTTATTCATATCAACTTTGAAATCGTACATCTGATAATTTATCAGAAATCTTCATTGTCTGGGTTCATACCCAAATCATACTATTTTTAGACATGAATTTCTAATTTCAACATTCAAATGAACAATTTAGGTTCCAATGAACCATATAAATCTAATGATTCAATCCATACTGTTCAAATGCTAAATTTAATCATCTAACAGTGTCTAGAAGCATTTTATGAACTAAAAAGGTCGGGCGACGCCAAATGTTGCCCGACGCCTGATAACGCCTGTTATCAGCGTAGTTCGCGCACAAAATAGAAAATATTCAAACGCCTGAGTTTATTAATGATAAATAAATGAAACCCTACTCACAGCTATTCGGGATGTCCGGATTCGTCTGGAATTGTGTCCAGATACCAGTTTCTGGGCACACACAAGTCATCTTCAACCTTGGATTTGCCCAAAATAAATCTGCCGCTTACCACAGCTCAACGCAGGAACGATCGGCTTGGAGGAGAGCTCGGCTAGGAGCTGCTCGAGGCTTGGGAGGCTACGGATTTGTGGTCTGGACCTCAAGGCGGGTTTGTTGGTGTCAATTTCGAGTGCTAGATCACGCACAAGGTGGCACAAAGCCATGGCTGCAACAGCCGCAACTCGAATTGGCTGGGGTGCCATTTTTGGTAGCTAGGGTGCCACGATTGGTGCCTAAATACAGCTGATAGCTATGGATTCATACTCCTCCCTCTTGGCCGAGGTTGAAGGCACCTTTACCTTGGTGCTAGCTGCGCCCATAGAACCTTGTCCGGCGTCACAAGGGCTGGCAGATTGCTGCTGCTGGCCGGCCTTCTCTGGCTGGTCGGGGTGCTGTGTATGCCGAGGTTGGAGGAAGAAGAAAAGGGAAAGGAGAAAGTGGGTGAGGGTCGTGCTATTGAATTGAAACCAAGGAGCCCAAAATCTCCCCTCGACTCTTCCTCTCTGCTGGGATCGTGCCCCTGCTGAGCGCCGCTTAGGCGGTGTCTGAATCGATCGGGAAGAAAGGATAAGGGATAAAAGGATTAAGGGGTTATTAAACCAAAAATTGGGAAAATTACAGAATTCATCCAAGGGAATGGAAAATGGCATAATTATTGCCTCAGAGGTTCGATTTGGACGATTCTTCTTGCAACATTTCACGCGCGAGGTCCTCTGCACCCTCAAAGCCAGAAATCATCCTAATTAGCTTATCTCAACTAATCAAAATACTAATCGCTTCTTGGGCACTTATTTAACTTTACGATTAACACTGCAATTATCATTAATTACCTCAGATGATTCAATCTCAACTATTGATTCACATCTTAGCTTATCTTGATTAACCATGATGTTTAACAAGATACTTTGTACTAATCAATGTACTTCACGCTAATCGAGATATTTACTGACTAAGCTTGGAATGGGTCATAACAATTCCACTACATCTTATTCATTCTTATGATGTCTCATTATCAGAGAAACATCTTAAAATGTGTAATTTGCAAGTTAACCCCTTAAATTGGGTAATTTGCACTTTAGTCCAGAATAAGCAAACATTGCTTCAACATTGTTCAAACAAGACCAAAATTGAAACATAAGTTTCTCATGAGCCCTAAATACTTTTCCCCAAGATACGATTAAGCATCTTCTCAGCCTTATTAGGCAAAACATCTAGGGTTAACACATAACCCAGGTCAGGGATGTTTCAATCTCTTTGTAATTTAACAACACAATTTTGTGAACACTTAAAAGTTACATGTATCCAATAAGTAGAAAATAAATCCTTCCAATCCCACAAAGTATAAATTTAATGGGCTTTCATTTGTAACACTTGATTTGATAAAATTCTATGCCCCTCAAAGATAGTAACATGAGGTGGAATTTATTTTCCATTATACAAATATAAAAATGTGTATTTTGATTGCATCCAAGCCAAAACTTGTCATCATATTTTCATTTATGTAAAATATATAATGTTGAACTAACACAACTAATCCACTAAATCTTTGTGTGGGGTTTTATTCATGCATCCATTAGGTACAACAACTATCATTTTGTTTTTTTTTTCATGGAGGACTATCGTGTGTAGGATGAATACTCACACTCTTGCTCCATTTGGCAAAGCGGATGCGATTGCTCGGGCAGTAATGGGCAATCATAGGTAGGAGGTCAACTGCTTCCAATCACATTTTCAAATACACGGTTGCTCACCACTCTCATTTTTACATTTTTTTTTCTTTCTCTGTAGCATTGGGCAAACTCTACCAAACGCTAATTTCTCACCGTGGAAAATTGTTGCAGTGAACCACAAGCAGTGAGCCATCGACGATGAATCTTATCACGTTCCCAAACACTGCATCTATATTACTTTTGTTAATATATTCTTGTATAATTGAAAGACTCCTATTGCTTCCATTGGGAATTGATTCTAGAAGGTTCTATAGTCACAACACATTTTATAAACTCACTTCATCCACTTATTGTAAATATTACAAGTTATTTTCTTCCTTTTATCTTTCTTGACATAGTTTTCTATAAGTAAATGATGCTTGTATTAATGCAAAAATTTGATATATGGAATTCACTTCCAATTACTTTCAAAATATTAAATTAACTTACATTATTTAATATGTGTACAATAGTTTATACATGTGTTGTTATTCTATGAAAATGCATGGTCTAAATACACTATTTTTCTAGCTTGATTCATTTTAGTAAATGTCATATGCATGAGTGCATATTGTCTATATTTATTGCCAAGTGGTACGTGGCATCCTTTAACTATCCTAAAAAAATATATAACGTTGGAATCTTTAAGATAAATATTATTGATTGAGGATATATTTTTAGGAGTGTAAAATCTAACATAATGCGATCGATCAAGACTTTCTCATATTGGTTCATATGATTTTTCACATCATATTAGTTTTTTCCAATGTTGTATCAATGTAGGGATACAGGATGTGTATTCATATCAAATATATGATATAACACATTCAATGTAATGTTTTAGGACTGGTTCATTTCTGATAAATTTTTATTTCATCTATGTTATATCATTTATGTCAGACTTTTTCCCTATACTACCATGTATAACTAATACATAAACTAAGACTAGCTTGCCTATATCTTAGTGAAGTCATGAATGAGCTTAAAATAGTAAATGCATAATTATTTTGTTGTTTGTAAGAGGTGAAACCAAAAAACATAAATGTTGTATAGGAATCTACCATACTACAAAGTCGATGAAGTCCCACCTACCAAATATCATAATATGCACTTTATTGTCTCTAAAGGGAGCTTTTATAGATTTCCACACAGTGCATATTATTATTGGAGAACATGTTGATGCATCTATTAGAAACTATTAAGCATTCATATTACTAGATAGTTTATTAGATATGAGGTTGGCTTTGTAATTTCTGTATGAGTTTAGTTATTTGATAGTGTTTTGATTTCTTATACTAGAAAGATAATAGTAAAAAAATTACAATAACAAGATATGTTTCCAAACTTTGTTTGCCCATTTGAATAATAGTAATAAACACTATAATAATGCAAATATGGTTGATGTTATTAGGTTACAATTCCATTGCACCAATAGGATACAAATAAATTATTGTATTTCAAAAACACTAGATGAGTAATCCAACATGATTTAACTAAGAGAATATTTAGATAGGTCTTATTGAAGCATGATTACATATATATGTTAATATTTTTTGTGGTACATATTTCATTCAGTGTAAAAGGGTAAATAGGTACTACTAAACTAGAATATGATTTAACTAATAGTGTGGTAGTCTAAATTGATACTCTTCCCTATGCTACTACCTCTTTGGCTACTACATTTTCTTTATTATTTTCTATGATTTTTTGTGTTTTGAATTGTGAATTTATTGTTTTTCTTAAATGAATAATTTGTTTATTTATTTGTTATATTACCCCTGTAACATTATTGTTGTATTGGTTATGATATCATATAGTATTACAAATAGATATATGGATTGTTTCTACCATCAATAGTGTGTATGTGAGAACTGAGATGAATGTTAATTGCTAAATGCATAATTCTCGACCCCATACATTACGATTTTTTTTGCATTTATTGTACTAATCACATGTTCTTGGAAATTACTTCTTATATTTAACTTTCACATAATAATAACTTTGGTACAACTATTGTATGGAAAAATAATTTATGAGAGACTTCGTGAATTCATTCTCATGTTTTCTTATTGTGATATGGACTTTGTTATGGAGAATTCAGTTCATGTTGCCTTCATGTCATATGAGTTGTTATACATACATGATATCTATAATTATATTAGCCACTTGAATCAAAGCTTTCCTTAACATGTATGGTCCTATTTTTGTACTTACTCTTATGAAGGGATGTTGAGGCATTGTTTTACCTACTTAAGATCATAGTTATTGTTACACTTTCTTGCCCTCTTATCAAAATGCTCATGTAGCTTATGTTTTATTTTAAAATAAAAATATTTTGGCATATATTATGGGTATGTTGATTACTTTTTCCTATAACAGTAGTTTTCGACAGAGAACAATTTCATTGCATGCTTAATATGTAATACATTATTATTTACTTTTTTTAAAAGTTGATTTTATTTTATCATTTATTTTTGTTTTTGGAAAGGGTTATATATTACATTAAATGTATATGCTAGATATAGTCACACACATAACTAAATCTATGGCACAATCAAGATAGTCACACACATAGAACTAAGTCTATGGCACAGTTATATATAGGTTAATGGGACTTTGAGTTTGTGTATATTTAGAATTCTAAAGTTGGTTGGTATAAATGGACTACATCAGAATTTTTCTGTTGACAAAACAAGTCAATTGGTGGGTCATTCAATTTCAAGATACAGTTGAGCCCTACAACTTTATGGATTTTAAAGTTCATTTTATATGTTTTGATTTGGATTTTTTTATACTTTGATATTTGAGTTCAATGAACCTCATACATTTGCAATATAGTTGTCAAACCTGAAGTTAATATATCATGATGAATTTTCTTTTTAAATAAAACCTAAATTAGTAATGAAATTTCCTTTCCTTTCTAAAACAATGCATGTTTGATCCTACAAAAGTTGTTGATCATATTCGTATAAAGAACTCTTACATGATAATAAAGATCACTACCTAAAGTGAAAACAACAAGGAGCACATGTATATTTCAAAAAAACTACATAGTCATCAATAACAAGTTTTTGATCAATTAAGAGTAAGTTGAAACAAAATAATTAATATAACTAAGAGACAACATCAATGAAGTGAACATAGACATATTGCTTAAAAGTTTCAAATCACTCAATATCGTGTTATTATAACCCATCTCTAGCACTTTCACATTCTTAACTTGATGATGTATAATCATTGGATGCAAGATATGTACTCATTCTTTATGCATGATTTTCAATTTACTTTTTGGTTGAACAAACAATTATAAATTTGGTTCTCTATATCATTGGATTGAGTCAATTTGATGAACTTTGACTAGCTAAAGAAGTTGTCTCATACAACTATCCCAAGTAATTGTGGACAGTAGGCTGAGAACAATTATAGTGTAAGATATACTTATGTAACCAAGTGGGACTTAACAACTCAACTATGAAATATAGATGCAAAAATATTATGTATGTTGACCATTAACACTCCTTTAAGTCCCCTAGATCCCCAATCATCAATAAATTATGAAAAGTATTTGATCATTTTCCATGATTTCTATGTTGCTATAATTTTTTATCATTTATGTATTCTATATTTCACGTATTTGAAGTAGCATACATTATCATGATTTTAAATTCCGTGTAAATTATTTATCAATGTTTCTTGTTGTGTGAAACGCATCATTTTATCTTGAAACAAAACTTTTAGACATAATTCTTCCTTCGTATTGCTTACTCTAAAGTTTACCATAGCTTAGAATTTTCTTCACCAATTTTTTGTAAGACCCCTTTTTCTTAAATAGGAGGTACTCAATGAATGCAATTTTTCTTATTAGAACATGTTTATAATTCAAATTCGCATAAAATCTGTGATTTGACATTTGATGTTTAACTCATTATGTTAAAATTATTGCTTAATTGTATAGTTTTAAAAAAATGTGTATTATTGGATCCTATATCCTCTTATATACAACTACTAACATGAGAGTCGTATACATGTATATCCCATAATATATTTTTATATATCAAAAATAGGGTCTTAACTGAGATGAATGAGTATACTTTTGTTCATATTCATTTTATAATCATTTCTCCACAACTCACTTATATGTTTTTTTGTCTTTCACAAGAATCAAAATGTATTGATAGATAATGATTTACAAACCATACAAAACTAGTTTATCAACATAAAGTGGTGGATAACAATTATTTATATTTTTATGTTGAGGATAATAAGTGTGGGTACTGCATCTACTCATAAAGCTAAGGAATGTATACCATCGTATGATGAGGGCTACACTAATAAGTTGGTGGGAGTAAATACACATTATTATATCATTGAATTTTTTTAGGAGGAATGTTTCATTATATGAATAGAATAGGGAGCACTTCCATACACTTCATAGGAGATACTTATAGGTTCCAACTGCAAAATATGTATTTATTTTTTTATGAATATTTAAGTATATTATGTTGCTCATATAAGTTGACTATCTGGGTGTTTTTGGTTTATTCAAATGTTTCAAAACAACATAACATAGTACATAGTTTACTTATGGAATACTTAGACACTTTATTTCACTTCATTGATATATGAAAATTGAGTTAAAAAGTAGTTAATATTATTCTCATTCTAGAGTGCATGATATGTGGTACCTTTAAAGAATATGTGAAATTCCTATTCATTGATCTTGCAATAAATGTTCTTCATGATGTTAGTACTTTTTTATTTTTCAAAAGGCACACATGAAATGAAATCTTGATTACCAAAGCAAGTAATCACATGGATTTTTTTATTCATATAATAGAAAATAATTTTGGTGTTGTTGTAAACAGTTTTACATGTAGAAAAATGTGTCCACCAGATGACAAGATATTACAATGTCATTATGAAAATATGACATACAAACCACATGTGTGAGTTACATGCTACAAAAAAATAAAAAAGAGGTGGAGATTAAAAAGACATAATCAAATCATCCTTGATGTAATTTCACTTTAATTTATTTTTCTATAAAATTGGAAGTTCCTAATAACAACTTGAAAATATGACATACCAACTACATGTGTAAATTACATGCTATAAAAGAATAAAGAAGATGTCAAGATTTAAAACACCTAATCAAATCATCCTCGATGTAATTTCACTTTAATTATTTTTTAATAAAATTAGAAGTTTCTTATAACAACTTGCTACCAAATATCACCTAACTTTAGCCTTCCTAAAATGTCTTATAGCACATCATTTTTCTTTTAATGAGTTCCTTCTGTTAGAATTCTTCATGTATGTTTCTTTCTATAATGCTCATTACAACATTAAAATTTTATTTACTAGATTTTGTTAAGATCCCAATGCTCCAAAATAGGAGGTACTTTGAGTATAATGTTTTCATATGGACACATTTATTATTCAATTTTCTACCATGTGTAAATATCTAAAAATCATGTAGAAATATTTCTTTCTAATTATTGTGTACATGTTACATTTTTCACTCATAAGTATTAAAATATAGATATATATGTTTTCTCTATATGGTTAGGATTTGATATATGATGTATTTGTCAATAGACTTAGCTTATTGCTTAATTCACAATACTAAAAAAACATAAGAATTATAGGATCCTACAACAGCTAATATGCTATCCAACTATAAGACATAGAAGTCATGTGCTTTGCACATGCAATTACTAGTATACCCTAAAGTTCAATAGTTGACTAGGAACAATGAGCATTAGATAATAATATAATAAAACAAATATCTTGGATACAAGTATATTGCTAAAAAAAATTGTCAAACATAGTTAGTTGTATCAATTTGATATATATATATATATATATATATATGCATGTATTAATACTGGACAATAGATCTTTGTGAATCCAATACACTTAAGTATCGAACCTTCTACTTTTGGGAGAATGATTATTGAAAATAAAATAAGTAAAAAAACACTAATCAGTAACATGTTTATTTGATATAAATTGTGTTTATGATAATAGTTATAATAACCTTAGTATCTATTACCCAAAAATTGGTTCAATTGGTATACACCTAGTAAAGTATTGTTATCAATAACTACAATGGCTATACTATATAATTCATGAAAACATTGATATGTATTCAGTCTAGAGAAGGTTATATAATTAAGAGAGCATGTATGTATTGATATGGGCATGATAATAATATAACCTAGTTGATGCATAATCCTAATGTTGTCAATATATGAATTAAGTCCTAAACTATCCTAATAAGAGTATTATGATCCAATAGTATCCCACATAATGGATAACCTTGACCTAGTTGGAGAAATTGAACTATACGACATAAAGAGAGAGAATAGCATAACAACAGCTAAGCTGAAAGAAATTATTACATAAATATATGTAACATAATCATACTTTGACTTATATGACTAACATTGGGTCTTATAACTAATGTATATATCTAATGTGTTTTATGTTCACTTAAAAGAGGTTAAAAACCCCATAGGTAGGTAATCGAGACTAGGATAAGAATGATTTTTATCGCTATACTAGGAATGTATGCATAGGTTTGATTTGGTTTAACCAACATACCTAATGTCTTCGTAGGATGAATATTTGACTTCCTAAACAAAGTATATCTTATTGATTCAACTTTTACTTGTGAAAATTTGATATATATTCGTTTCTTATTTATTTAGCCATTTAAATGACTATGATACCATTTCATATAATGAAGCACAAAAATTCTTAGTGGATTCATTCCGTTGACATTTCCTTATTCCTAAAATAAAATTTCGTTATTTCATTGAATACGATGATCGTGCTTTTACATTGGGTCTATGACCCCAACTTCGTTCTTTTTCAAAAAAATAATTAATGATTGAACTACATCTTCCTTTCCGCTCACAATTATGTGTACATGTTATATAGGCTATTTATCTAATATAATGATAACTACTAGGGCATGTTGTTCCGCCTCAAGAATGTGTTTCCATTTGTTTGATATATTAGCATGTATTGTTCCTCCCAAGTTGTGTTGTTCCACTCATTTACTTGTTAGGATGAGTTGTTTAGTGCAGGTTGTGTTGTTCCACCAATTTACTCATTAGGGCATGTTGCTCCTCTAGGGTGTGCTTTCTCCACTGACTTTGGGCCAATGACTAGTGGTGTCTTGGAACTACTTATACTCTATCTCATATATGCATACAATTATTTTATATGTGATATTATGGACTGAATAATGGTAAGAAATCTATGATGATCTGCTACTCTTTAATTCATCATTCTTTTGATTATTTCTTTTCAAACTTACCTATATGTTGATAGGCCCCTCCTTGCTTGGGAATACGTTTCTTTGACTTGTAACATATGATAATACCCAAATATTGTTCATATGTACATACTCAAAAGTGTTTTGATGCAAACCTTTTGTTTCCTTTTTGTTTTGTATTTTTCCTAAAATCACCAAGGTGTAGGAGCATTAGATGGCAATGACTCAACAACATCACTTCTAGGACATGAACTTTAGAATATCTTGGAATGGCCTGATTGTCCTCTACAAGTGTCCTTACATGTCATTAGATTTATACATTTTTTTATTTTGTGATGCCACCTTTTATGGTGAGAAACAATTGTTTGTGAATTATCATGTACCTTTGAAATAATTTTATTTCCTATTCTTATCACACACACACACTGTAACGACCCCGCCTCCCGGTAACCCCCAATTAAGGGAGACCCGAAGGTCAGAGTCATTATTCAACTAATAAGATCAAAGGTTCAACAAATAATCAATAATAATTATGAAAATCTACTAACTAAACTGGAATTGGGTGTAAAATTAAAACTTTACTTACCCTTGAAAAACTTTGGAAATCTATCTATCCAGAGCTTGAATTAATCTATCTAATCCTCCTTGCACTTTATTTCTTAATTTCACGATGTATCACTTTACTGTTTGTGCTTTTTAGGGTTGTACCTAAAACGCCGACAAACAAAACAACGATCAACCAAAGCTGGTATGTGGGGTAAACAATAATTGTGCAACTATATTAACAATGTAGTCATTCAAATATCATTTAACATCCAAAATTACATTTTAAGCGATACTACTCAATCCTTTCCAATCCCTTATCTCTGTGTTGTCCCTACAGTGGACATGGATACTACCTCTCTCATGTGGTAGATCCTTACCCCCATGGCCCTAGCACACAGGTAGCCAATTCTTAGGGTTATGGAGTCGCATGGTCCTACCCAAAGGTAACCCAATCCCTGACTCATGATGACTCAATGGACTTACCCCATTGGTAGCCATTTACTAAGTCATTTAATGACATGATGGACCTACCCCATTGGTAGCCATTTACTAGGTCAATCTATAAAGCTACAGAGGGGACTAGGATCTGAGCTAGTAGGAACATATCTTAGGCGATAATCATATGCACATTATAATTTGTAAGAATTAAATTCATCCAACAGTTTAATTCAAGTCATCGATAAAACCCCGAAAATCCATGGGAATCTAATTCGGGGTATTCATAGGTGTAACCACATACCTGATCCAAAGCAACTTGATTGTCCAAGCAATAAGGATAAAGAACAAGCAACAAGCAATCAACAATATCCTGAAATTAATGCATGGAATCCAAGTGTTATAGTTTATCCAGAACATTCTAAATCTAGACTTGGATTCTACCTTAGGCTTTCTTGGCCACTTTTAGGATTTCCCTTCATATTTTACTATTTTAAACCCTATTTTAATGCAATTGATCACAAACCCTAATTTTCTCAACATCTAATATTCAGTTTCGGATACAAGGCATAATTAACCATTAAATAAGTCCATTAAGCCTCTTTTACATTAAAGCTACAATTTTCATCCTTTTAATATATAACAAGATCATTATGCTCATTTATCGTCAATTCATAGTTCATTACGATTGAATTCACATTCGAACTCTATTTGTCATTAATTCCATCTTGATTCATTCAAAAACCCTAATTTCTATGTTAAGGTTATTTATCCTCAATTTAGGAACTTTAATGCTCAAAATAGCCTAGGATCATTACGTCTCATCTTTATTCACCACTTTGAATAATTAAAGCTATTAAGAGTCAATTTTACCAACATTAGGGTTTCAAGGCCCATTAAAGTATTATTCATGCACATCAAACTCTAAGTTAAATCAATTACGTGCAAAACTCATCCTTTTTGTTCCTAATGTTCCCTTTTATCATTAACAGACTAATATCAACTTTTAATCATCAATTAAACCCTACTAATCACATTAAACACATCAAAATAGGGTTTATTAATCATCATTAAAGTTAATAATTTAGACTACTTTTCGAATTATAAGAGGAATTAGCTTCGATAAGCATTTTTATTGGATTCCTCTCATTTTTCTGAGCAACTTTTGTATATTATTCCTATTCAACTAAGCTACTAATTATTAGATATAATTTTTGCAATAAAACACTTACTCTGGCCAATCAGAGCGTGCCACATCGCTCGACTCCATGCAATGTTGCTCAGCCACTTTGGAAACATGAAGAAAACATGTGATTGCCCTTGGTTAAGTTCCCGGCTCTTCAATGTCTGGAGGGGCAGAACCGTCCAACCGACCCTCCCTCTTCGTCTACCTTGTGAACCCTAGGGATGCCGCCGGTGCAGCTGTTCAGGGGGTCTTCTCCCCCCCCCAGGGCCCGAACCTCACCGGCAGCCATTGCCCTTCCTTCTCCCATCTCTGTCGCACCCAGACAGGCCTCAAAGCACGGCCGAAACGACCACGTGCAAGGGCGCTAGGCCTGCAACTCGCGGAAAAGATATGGATCTCTAGTAGGTGCTACGTGAAGGTGGAGGGTACGGGGATGAAGGCAGATCGTTCCTAGGCCGTCGTGAGAGTATCTCACATCCATCAAGACCGTTTAATAGTTCCCCATTGCACCAGGGTCGCGTTTCCCTTCTTGGTTAGGGTTTATCGTGAAGGAAGAAGGAGAAAGGAGATAGTTGTGTGGGATTCCCTCCAGAACTCAAACCAAGATCTTACCCCTTTATAGGTGAGAGAAACGAAGCCCTAGGTAGGCTTATACATGACTCAAAGAGCCCCTTTCCAAAAGGATTCATATTCCTTCTAGGAAAAGTATTCTTCTCTCTCATCATTATCCTTTTATTAAGCTTTATTCGTGGATAATTGGAAAAATGAAAATCTTTTCTCTTTTTATCATTATTCTTGCATTTTAATCCATTAACAACGAAATTATATTTCCTTTTGTTGAAACAATACTTCTTTTTAACAATACCTCATAGTTATTCATTATGCATCATATTATCTTCTTATTTGACTTTATTGGTATTTTCTCTTTCCTCTTTCTTCATTGGGACTCCTCGGACCCCAAGACACTCTATTATTTCGAAATCCTTTTTGTTGGATATCATTATCCTTCTAGATGCATCTAAATGCATTATTTCTCATTATTATGTTTATTTCTGATTAAAATATCTCTTTTTGAGGATTTCTCTTTATTCCTCTGTTATTTTTCTCATTGGTTTCCCTTTTTAACATTAGTAATCCTAGGGATATGAAATTCCACCAAGGATAACTCCATTATACCTCTTTTCACTCATTTTCCATATTTCATCATTGTTTTCAATTTATTTCTTAATAAAGAAATACTTAATTAATCCTTTCTTTTCTTATTGCCTTTTCTTTGCAAGTTTGGACCCCTTGGAACCCAAGAGGCACTAAATCCACCTTGGGATTAAGTTCTTTTGCCTTTTAGAGATTTCCACACCTTTCTTTTCTCAAAAACTCAATTATTCATTTACTAATTGAATTCCCTTGTTATTGGGCCCAATAGCCAATAAAGCCCTCAACACATTCATCAAGGCTATTGTAAACAAAATTCATGCATTCAATCAAAGACATAATTATTTGTTCAATTATCTTTATAATGAGAAATCACATTTCTCACCAAATGAACCCAAAATTGGAGTTGTAACACACACACGCAAATATATATATATATATATATATATATATATATATATATATATATATATATATATATATATATATATGTATTGTTGAAACACTGAAAATTCCTCCTTTTCTCCATTTTTAGAATAGGATGATTGTATGTCTCTATTTTGAGAAGAGTAGATCTCCTCTTGGGTCCCACTCTTTAGAAGAAGTTTGAGCTTTGGGGATGACAATGACAGGTCATGGTCATTTTGACCCCCCCCCCAAATACTTGCATGCTTTAATTATTTATCTCTTTATATTTTTGTAAATAAATCAAAACCTAATTGTATGTTCCTTAAATTTGATAAATTTGGATTAAGATATTAGGATTATCTCAAGGATTAATTGTATTATTAATGGACTAATAAAATGGATGGATCAATTAGAAGGTCTAGGTTTGAGTCATGGGCCTCATAATCCACTTTGGGCACAATTGGACTATTTGTATAGCAAACATGCTCGTTCATGGATGAAATAAAGGAATTGGAATTTCATGCATAATATGATCTCAATAATCTTAAGTATTTTGAGATATATGGGAAAATACTAGAAGATTCTAAAGTTATAAATACCCTAGACAATTAGAGTAGTAATTATGTAGTCATACTTGGATGCCAAGTAGTTGGGTTTTAAGTAAACCCAAAATGATCTAGTACTTGCCATTATATAATATAATGACAAATTGAAGAGAATTCCAAGTTTAGCTATAATTATATGTTTATTTGTGACCTAAGTGACTAACTTATGGAACTAATTGAATGGAAATAAAATGACATTTATCATTTAAGAATTGATCCTAATCTTTGTCTAATCGAGATTATTCTAATTAAAACTAATCTCTAAATTTAGGGTTAATCTAATAATCATAGTGTCATATAGGATTTTTAGAAGTTTGGGAGAATTTCTAATAATGTGTGAGCCTTTACTTGGTTTATTAGATAATATAATTTGTCACACTAAGATTTGGATAAATTGTGACCTATGTGATAGTGAGATGTGTGGTGTTTTCCTAGCCACAACCGAAGATCAGATGACCCACCATCTATCTTCAGCCTTGCGCACCAGTCCTGCTCAGACTGGACACACATCCTTGATTTGAAATCTCTCTCTCCTCTCAAAATTCCTCATGAAGTAAGAATGGCTATCTTTGTGATAATACGAATAACTCAAACAGCCAAGATAAGGCCATTTTTATCACATTAGAGATACTGCCCAATTCAGGGGTGGAATGGATCTCTAGACTCCAAGACACGGTAGCCTCCTAATCAACTCAAGCCCATACAAGCCTCTACATAGAACCTTCACGACCCTGAGAATGTGACATTACATAAAATTGCTCTCCAACCACTCTCGTTCTAACTCTTCCATCTTCAACCTCCTTCCCTTTAAGCTAACCCTAGTCATTGCCACTCAGCCATCTCGTGTCACAAGAGAGGGCGCAATCAAGTTTGAAAGGCCGAGGTGATGATTTTTTACTCTTTGAACTATGATATCAGATCCTGCGAAGGAGACTTCAATAGTCGACTTGACCACATCCATTGTGCGACAGAAGTTAGATTATGTGATCTGAGGAAGAAGTGATTGGGCACGAAAAGGCACTCCTGACCCTGAGTCTCCATGTTAAGCTAAGGGGTATCTCCATCCTTTTAATCATTTTGATTTTCCCAACCACACGTGAGTGGGTTCCAAGATGGCTTGAGCCTGTTGGCTCAGGCCCGATCACACAACCAAGTAGATAATTTTAAGTCATTGATGTGGCCCAATAATGCTATACTTCAAATAATTCTGGTCAATTACTGGTACATCAATTTATATCAAAATTATAGGTCATTTTGATTAGGAGATCGTGTAGATTTTGAGTATAATATAATCAAGACTTGATTAGGTTACTAGTTTAGAAGTGTATTTTGGATGCTTATGATAAGTGATGAAAATCCTAAATAAGTTAATTGAATGTTCAACTTATTAATTCCAATTATTATATGATAACTTTAGGTAAAATATATTATCAGACTGATTCTAATCCTACTTCTAGAATTATATTTTGGTTCATGAACATCAAGTGGTTTGTACATTTAAATCCTAGATTTAATTAATTGAATGATAGACATGATATATGTTCTCACTTTGGGATGTAATCTTACATTGCTAAATAATAATGATATCCTAATGTCTTAGATCGGATTAGAATGATAATAATGATATTTAGGGATTCTAAGTCATAAACAAGTTAATTAGGGTTTGAAACTAAGTTGTCTTTCTGTTACGAACTTAACTCACATGTTTTAGTCTACTTGATCAAAATGGAGTAATAATTCAAGAATGGAATTAGGGTTTTACCTAAGTCTTGATTAGGGTTTATAACCCTTAGAAATCATTATGTAGAGGAATTAGGGTCTGATGCCCTTATTCCTAAACTAAACTCAAGATGACCCTAAGCCCTATATAGGATCTAATATAGGATTAATTAGTATCATGTAAATGTATAGTGACATGTTAGGGTTATACATACATATAGATAATGTTGAATGATAGATTCCTTGGATGTTTGAATACATTCTTAAAGTACTCGAAGAATATTTCATGGTTCTACATTGAGGTATGTGGGTTCTTATGAGTAACAACATTATCAACTTTTGATGGCCTGTCAGATGATTTCTGAAGTATTGATTTGATGAGTAAACTATTAGATGTTTACCTACTTTGTATTTAATAATAATGCCATATGAGTATCACATAAAGTATGGGATATTTTGAACCCTATGTTCCATGAATCAATGGTTAATGTCTAATGATGGACAATTATTACATCCAGAGGGCATAACAAGCATGGGTAAGTATATCATGAATGTACAAGTTTTATATGTGAAAATATTTAGTTGTGAATATTATATGTTTTTATAATAATTGCACACATTTTGGTTACACCGCGTACAAAATATAGATATATATTGATCCGTATTTTTTTATTCGGTATATTAAGTTAATTTGCATCTATTAGTTGAAGACATGAAGATTCAAGATATATTGAAGATTTAAATGAAAACATCAGAATTCACAAAGTTAATGTCAAGGAATACTAGTTAAGTATTCTTGTACTTCTTCTCACATATGTATACATTAGTTTTCTCTAAAAAAATTATATAACTCATTAGAGGAGTCTCATTATACATCTTGTAAACAATCTTTGTTGGATACATAGAATTATTGATTATCGTATATTATTTATTGAATTGGGATCTAGAATTTCAAGTAATGATCTTCAACTTTAAGGTCCTCCCATGATTAGAGGAATCTCAAAAGTGGGAATTGTTACACTAATGATTTTCATGAACTGGAGATTTTGAACCGTAATACCAATTTCCATGAAACATGAGGATGCCTAATACCTTCCCCATTCATAATAGGATTCATGAACGTTAATCTTTTAGCCATGCATCGTATACTTTATCCTCCCATGGTTGAGTCACTTTTCATACTTTTTGTGTTTCTTTACTATTTATATGCCTATTATAGTTATCCTTATTTTTCTTTTAAAATGAACAAATCAAAATTTATATATTTTAACATATTCTATGAGTTTAATGACTCACTTCCAAGATTAGTCTCTACAAAAGTTTCTCCAGTGGGTAAAACAGAAAGTATGGAACGAGTGAGATAGAAAAACTAATGACGAGATTAAGAGAACTAATGGATAGATGGATATAACATCAGTAGACAAAGAAAATAGAGAGAGCGAAAATTTTCTTTTTTGATAATGAGGAACCCCTCTTAGGCCAGGCCAGTATTGGACCTGACCCTGTCAAGAGTAAACTCCAGAACCAGCCAGGTCATGGGAGGACACAACGATGCGCTTAATGAAAGAAAGCACGAGAATTGAGAGAGAGAAAATATGAGATAAGAGTTAATGTAGGAAATATATTAGAAAAATGTGTTCATTGTGATGCATATTCTAGAGAACTTCTATGTATTGTCCTTACAAATGTGTGTAAAGTCACATGGACAAATTATGTGTTGTATGTTTTGGATAATATTTTAATTATATTGGTTGAATTCCTTTCACTACCTCAATGTAAGACGCAATTGATGCAATCTATACCCCTCTTTACTTCTCCAACAGGTTTTAAACCCACGTTCTATGATACGATCAACAACAAGATTTACATATCCAGCTGTTATGAGCATTAATGTGTTAGTTATCTATCTATTTGTTAATAATTGTTTTTATGAATATTTTTAAGGTATATTTTCATATTTTATATCAACAACACGAATGTATTTCTAAAATTTTTGTATCGATTTTCTTTTGTACTATGTGTAGTTTTCTCAAATAAATTGTAGACATTCATTAATCAATTTGGACGTGTCAGCTAGCTCAACTGATGAGCCTTGTTGATTTCTTAACAACAAATTGTTGGTTCGATTCTCAGCTGGAGCATCGGTAAAAAAGAGAAAAGTTTATAGAAACATCCAAAGTCCCGACTTCAAACTTGTGGTGATAGGACTAGTACTCTACCTCATGACCCTATTAATATTGATTATGGGAAATACATTCATCAATGATCTTTGTGTTTCAAACTAATGTCTTGTTGTATTTCTTGGGGATGTTGTACCGATACAGTCCTGGATGTGATGAAAACTTATTGTGGAAGCATTACCAAGAAGCATATAAACCCGAAGAAGAAAAACCAGATTTAACATGGAAAAATCTCTCCAAGACAATGAGAGAAAAACCACGGGGCAATACCGGTCAACAAGCATTATGTAATTAAGACTACAACTCACACTATTTTGATTTAATTACCCCTAAATCCAGGTAGCCCTCCCCACATAAGAATAAAGATGAGGAAGAAGAGAATCACACCCACTATGTACAAAACCTCCATCTTTACTTGATCTCCTCATGAGGCCACTGTCATTGCTGGGGACTGCTTGATGTCACTGTGACCATTGACCGGGTCAGACCATTCCTTCTATGGAAACAATGTGTATGTAACTGTCAACCGCTACTTTGCTTCAAGGAAAACTTGTTGGCCCTCTCTTATCAACCAAGAGGGATGCTCTATCACTGCACCCAATGTGTCATCGATTGTCAGTCACTACTTTTATTCAAGGCAAAGTCATTGACCCTCTCTTATTCAACCAAGAGACATCCTCCAGTTGTTCTTGTTCACTGGTTCTTCTACCACATAAGGCACCAACAACCAACTGGATGAATCACACCTCAACCGGTGGGATGATCTCAATGGCCTTCCCCTAGGACCTCTATTTTATAGACCTCCATTCATGTGGTTGCAAGTAGGAATCCTTATCCAAGTCCTAGTCCAAGTCCTATTCCAACTCCATGTTGCACACATAGGAAACCATCTTGCTTCCCTCTTAGATTTGACTCATATTCAGATTGGTAGTACAAGCCAACTCCTACTCAAGTCCAAATCCAATTAGGTATGGGCCAGATCCTTCTCCTATTCCCAACAATATCCCCCTCCAGACCATGAGGGAGATGTCCTCAACAATCATGTGGAGTAGCCTCTGGATCCCATGACCACATGTGATGCATCCATTCTCCTTAGATATGTCATCATTTTATCATTTTCATCCATCTTCTTGAAGTCTCATCTTGACTTCACTTTGTTCCCAAACAACTGAGAAGAAGTATCGTGGCAGCACCACTTCTCTCTCCATGCATGTACTTAGAACTTTGTTGGCTCCCCCTAACTGGTAAGTCGAGCCATCCTAGACAAAAACCTTATTTTTTTACCTTATGTACCAAGGTTCAGAAACCCTCTGACAATTGTCCATGTAACATACCGAATTCTGAAATGTTGCCTTTTAACCCTCTTTCCTACCTTTTCCTTTCATTTCTATCCTTGTTGGCCTTTCTATTTAATTAGTGGAATTTATAGTGGTTTAGTGAACATTTATTCACTAATTGTACCAATATAAGGGTTTATGCACAAATACCTCAGTGAAAGCTTAATTCCCATAATTAAGTGTTCTAAACCTTAATCTAACTTTTTGATGTGATTTAAAAACATAAAATATGCCACATAACTCATTTTAGTGGTAATATGAAGATAAGAAACTTAATTGGATGAGCAATTTAGATAATGGGCCATTAATGGGCCATATGACATATCTCATAAAAATAAGTCTCAAAAGGCATTAATGGGCCATTAATCTAACTTTTTGATGTGATTTGACTCCAAATTCGAAATCTACATATCAAAATTAGTCTACATGTCAAATTTCATCTAATTTGGACAACCTTGAAATAATAGGATCAGTTTAGGAGAGAGAAAATTAGTAAAAGGCATAAGTAATTAATAATGTGATTATATAACTTCAAAATATGGAAATAATGATAAATTCATATTCTAAACATCAGAGATAACTTGTGGATGACGTTTGGTCCAACTTGGATGTTGTTTGTGTTGATTATGTAATTATATGCACATTCTGGACTTTTATGCAATTTACCCAATTGGGACATTTTCTTTTTGCAAATTATCACCTGATTTTTAATCATTAGATATTCCCTTACCATTTTAGAGATTTTGAACCATGGGGCACCTTTTTGCACCTTGGTTTGAAGGTGTTACTTTCCAAGGGCATTATATGGATTACCCTCTTTATAAATGTGCTTATCTTTAAAAGCTATCAACCAGTGGGGTTATTTCTTTGTTTGAAGGACGGTGGGGATGTCCTAGATGGCTCCATGGGCCTTTAGGACCGACCTTGGACATGCAAGAAGTCTCTATGAGTTGTCCTCTTGCATGTCCATGAAGCCTTAGCCTAAGGACACATGGAAAGTCACATAGACACCTCATGCTTGCCCCTTCTTTATAAAGCCATGTCTACCCCTTCCCACCTCCCAATCCAAGAAGCAATCCTCTCCTTCTCTTTACAACAGATTAGAGTATCTTACTCTCTATGTTTGGACACAAAATTATTGTCCCAAGGTAATAGGGGGTGCCTACCTTGGTGAAGAAGGCTCCTAGGGTTCCAAATTTCTCTATTTAGGATTTCTGAAGCTCCTCCTTGGTGATTTTGACCAAAACTAGTAAGAATCCTCCTTTCCTTCCATATTTTCATTCTGTTAGTATTCCTCCCATCTTCTTACAGGTCGTAACCATGATCTTCCATGGTAAAACTCCACTTAGAACCCTAAAACATCTCATCTCCATGCTCTTTTGCTAGGGTTTGCACCTCTAAAGTGGAGAAGGTGATTTTTGCTCAAGAAAGGAGTTTGGCTTGGAGCAACCAAACCTTCTAATATCGGGATCCTTTCGGTTTGGACCTTCTTACCTTCCTAAAGGCAAGTTTTGTTAACCCCCTTCTCATATATTGCTTAGTACATGCTTAAAACTCATGCTTCTATGTTGAAAATCGATGATTTCCATCTCTTTTTGCCATGTTCTTCTAAGGTTTTGGTTTCTTGTTGTTTTATCTTCTCTAGAATCTCTAGTTTGGTTATATAAGAAAATTAAAACCTGATATTGGGTCAAATGGTATTTTCTCCCTCTCCCTCTCTCTTCAATTATCTCGGTCGGTTTGATGATGTGGTAATTTCCTATTGGTCAGTATTGAAAAATTCATATCTTCTAAACCGCTTATCCAAATTTGACAAATAAATATGTTTTGGAATTAGAAAATTAATCTCTATCTAATAAAAATATTTTCACGGTATGATTTCATGGTTTGACGAAGGGTGATTTTTTTAAAACGAATTTAATGCATAAAATCCATAAAAATTACATCTTAATCATCATAACTCCAAAGTTAACATAAAAATATGTTTTCTTCATCAGGAGAACATGATAAGTTCATTGGTGATTTTTTTGAAAAACTAAATCTAAATTTTTCTAAAAAGTTCTGGAATTAGGGTTTCTATACATTAATGTGTACTATGTACTCTAATACATGTTAATACATTGAAAATAGGCAAAGTGGAACTTGGACTCAATTAAAATGGTGAAAGTTAGTAATTGATATTAGTAAGAGAGGTATGTGAAATTACCTATTTATGTATGTGTAATCCTTCTTTTTGTATGTGCATTTACACCTTAAGTTGGGAATAATTGTGCCTTAACCTATTTTTCTATAATGAGGCTTTATTAAACCCTATTTCATATACTCTTGAATCGTTTGCTATACTTGCCTCATAAATCAGTTTCAGAACATAATTCTTTGATCTTGGAACCCCACCACCAAGTTGTAATTATATGATGATTTATCTTGCCACTTTGCTATTTCTTGAGCATGATGGTTTATTTGGCTATTTAACTATAGTAGTGGTACTTATGTACAACCACCCACAGAGGGCATGTAAATAATCACCCTGGGGAATGTCTTATTCTCCCCCTGGGGAATGTGTTATTCCTCTCCTATAAAATTTTATAGGAGATTGGGAATGTATGAATTCTCCCCTCACCTATAGGTTGAGGTCTGGTAGGTTCCTCAATCCTACTTAGTTAATGTAGTCCAATTAATACCATGCATGCTACTTCTTATATGTTTTGTAATGGTAAGATCTATTTTGTTATGTGCCTCATTTTCTTAGCCCTCTCATCTTATGATGATTCAATGTATTTATGTTTCATATGATTTCCTCTTATCTTGTACTTATTCATTGTTTGACACATACCTTATTTTCCTCTCCATTTTGTTGGGTGCTTTCCCAACCACCCAGGTGATGAGCAAGGTGATGAAATAAGACAAGGAGTATATAGCTTTTCACTTGGACTCAGTTGATGGAGATGTTGCTTGGATACAAGATTGTAGTAGTCTAGAATTCCCTCTATCTAGATCTTGATTGTGTGTCTTGATGTAAACCCTAATGGGAGAATTTGATGTATTCTTGTGTAATCTTTTATGAAAGATGAATATAGTCAGTTATTTTTTTATTTCACTTCTTTCTAATGCTCTTTTGTATACCAATGTTTAATAAATTTGGAAAATTTATGCCCATTCCATCATACCTCTGAGAGTGTTTGGAATTGACGTCAATTCTTCAAATTTTTAGTAAAGGGGTGATTTCACTCTTTTACACTCCCCATTTTCATGTAGCTCCTCATAAGAAGATTGATCCTTGCCACTATCATATCTCTTCATCTTGTAGTCCCACTTAGACTTTAGTGCTCTCTGGGCCTTCGAAAACCCACAAGCTCATAGGTATCATTTTTCTACAGAGAAGACATCTCCTCCTGCATCGCTCGATGCCACTGTGATATGTCTCTATGAGTTTGTGCCTCATGATAAGTCATTTTCTCCCACTGATCAGTAAGGACAATCTACTGAGATGTTTAATATTTGGGTGAAGGACGACAAACTCTGTTAGACCTCCTCGGTTGCTGCACTGAGGACTATGCCTAGTGATTATCTTGGCCCCCCTACCCTGAATACCCAGAAGTCCCTGACTATGAATTTGAATCACTCAACTATGAGTCTGGAATAGGAACACTAGAAGTTCTCTCACTTTGTTTCCCATGGTGATCTTGCTGCTCTTCTTCGTCATCTGAAGACTACACCTATGAAGAAGCTGAAGCATCCTCATACTCATCATCAAAAGAACTATCACCGGATCATGCCTCTGCATCATCACTCTTAGTTTCTTTAATTGTCTGACTCTTACAAGAAGTTGCATCTTTGTGTCTTCCCATAGTCCTTTTTATAGGATCCCATAACCTATGGCCAAACTACTGATCTCCATAGCCAAGAAAGATACATTACACCATTTTATCATCTAGCTTTTGTCTCTTTTTCTTTGGAACATGTGCATAAAACTTACACACAAATACTTGCAGATGATCATAGGATGCATTCTTTCCTTTCCATACCTTCTCAGGTATATCAAAACCCAAAGGAACTGATGGAGATCAATTAATCAGAGAGCAGGTGGTACCCACCGCCTCGCCCCAGAATGTCTTTGGCAACTTTTTAGTCTTCAACATGCATCTAACTTTCTCCACTATGGTATGGTTCATCCTCTTAGTTTTACCATTATGTTGTGATGTGTCGAGCTCTTCCCTTTCATGTCATATTCTGTATTGCACATAGTAATCCTAGACCTCCCTAGAAGTGTACTCTCCTCCATTGTATGTGCAAAGAAACTTCAGCTTTTTCTTTGTCTCCCGCTCCACCATGACATGAAATTTTTGAAAACACTAAAAGACTTGATCCTTGTTCTTTAGAAAGTAGGCCCACACCTTCGTAGATGAATCATCAATGATTGTGACAAAATACATATTGCCACCCAGTGAAGCCACCTCAAACGGACCGCAGACATCCAAATGAACCATATTCAGAAGTTGTGACTTCACCTATGATCTTGTCGTGAAAGAAACATGTCAATGTTTTCCTATCTGAAATGCATCACATGAACTGAGACTAGCATCCTTGCCATAAGGAATCAATCTCTATTTTGATAAAAGCTTCAAGCCTTTCTAGGTCATGTGTCCTAGCCATATGTGGTATAGATCTTCTGTGATCCTAAATTGGGCATATATGGCTTCCTTTGAGCACCTTGAGCTGGGTCTTGTACAATGTGTGACACAATTTTCCACATACAACAACCAAATCCCCTTTGGTGATCTTGAATTTCCCACCACCAAAATCCTAATGACAACCTTCTCTATCAAAGAATAAACCAGATATCAAATTCAGCAGAAAATCAGGAACGTGACGAACATCCTTTAGTGTGAGCGTGCAACTGACACTTGTTTGAACACAAATGCGTCCAACCCCTATAATTCTAGAGAAGCTAGAATTTCCCATTTTAACCCTCCCAAAACATCCCCTCATGTATGAAGTGAAGAATTCCTTACTCGATGAAGCATGATAAGAAGTTGCAGTATCCACCACCCACTCAGAATCATCATCCTTAACATGAAAACACTACTCTTAGACTGTTAAGACCACATCATTTTCATCATCCTTGTCATATGATATTTTCGTTGTAGTATTCTTGTCGTCATCTTTCTTGTCTTTGGCTTCAGACCCATGTTTCCTTTTTCAAACCTTGCAATTACTTTTGAAATGACCTGGCTTGCTATAATGGAAGCACCCTCCACTACTTTTTTACTTGGATCTACCAAGAGACTTCTTGTTGTTTTGGGAATCACCACGGCTCTTAGATCTGCCACAGTCTCTCACTCTATCAATGCCTCTTCTCTCTGTGAAGTGCACCTCTGATCTGTTGTTGTCTGAGGCTCATCATGGAGTCTCTTCATTAAGTAGACTGATCTTCACTTGGTCAAGTTTCAACTTGCCTTCCTGTGCAGAATTGCTGACTGTTACTATGAGCATCTCCCAACCATCAGGTAATGATCTCAGAACAAGTAGAACCTGGAGTTCATCATCAAAAACCATCTTCGTGGACTCCAAATGATTTACAATGATTTGGAATTCATTCATATGTTTGGTGATGCTTGTACCACCAAGGTACTTGAGGTTCACCAGCTTTCTAATCAAGAAAGATTTATTTGTAGCAATCTTCCTCTCATATAGCTTCTTAAGCTTCTCCAAAAGATCTTTGGCATTGGTCTTTTCTGAGACATGATGGAATACAGAAATGTCAAGCCACTTTCAAACTATTCAAACAGACTTCTTATTTAATTTCATCTAGTCCACACGTACTCTCTGGATTGTGTCCCTCTATCGGATCATACAGATCTTTGCAATAGAGAATATCATCCATCTTGGGTTTCTAAATCTATCAATTTATCCTTGTTAACTTTATCATCATCGCATCTTCACCCTTCCCCATAAGGACATGTATCTGTAGCGTGTGCTCTAGTACCACTTGTTGGGGATGTTGTACCAATATGGTCCCAGATGTGATGAAATATTATTATAGAAGTGTTACCGACTAGCGTATAACTCAAAGAATAATCATCATATTAAACATGGAAAATTCTCCCCAAGATAAGGAAAGAAAAATCACAGGGCAATACCAGCTAAAAAGCACTATGTAATTAAGATTATAACTCACATTGTCTGGATTTAACTATCCCTAAATCTAGGTAGCCCTCCCCATACGAGAACAAAGATGATAAAGAAGAGAATCACACTTAGTGTGTACAAAACCTCCCTCTTTACTTGATCTCCTCACAAGGTCATTTTCGTTGTTGGGGACTGCTTGATGTCGTTGTGATCGCTAACTAGATCGGACCAACTATGGAAACATTGCATCCGTAACTGTCAATCGCTACTTTGCTTCAAGGCAAAGTTGTTTCCCCTCTCTTATCAATCAAAAGATCTACTCTGTCACTACACCCAATGTGTCACCGACTGTCAGCTGCTACTTCACTTCAAGTCAAAGTCACTGACCTTCTCTTATTGAACCAAGAGAGCTCCTCTAGTTGGTCATGTTCTTTGACTCTTCTACCACAGAAGGCGCCAACAAGTAGTTGGAGGGATCACACCTCAACCGGTGGAATGATTTCAATGGCCCCTCTTAGGGCCTTAATTTATAGGTCTTCATGCATGTGGTTGCAAGTAGGAATCTTTGTCCAAGTCCTAGTCCAACTCCTACTCCAACTCCATGTTGTACATAGGAAACCATCTTCCTTCCCTTTTAGATTTGACTCCTATTCGGATTATTATCACAAGCCAACTCTTACTCAAGTCCAAATACAATTAGGCATGGGCCAGATTCTTTTCTTATTCCCAACAGTATTATGAATGTATTTATGTCTAATATACTTTTTAAAAGACCATTTTATGCATATTATATGATATGTTTGCTCGTGATATTTTTATGTATGTATACTTGGATTCATGTTATTTTTATTTGTAACTAATTATAAACCATAATTATCTCTATCCTTTGTTTTTTTCACACAATCACAACTATATTCATATTTTTGCATAGTTAAAGTAATATCAATTGTCTCATTTATTGTGATTAATGTTTTCTACATCTCTCATGCCTCTCTCCTCTATTGTTTATTCTCTTTCCTCTTTTCTACATGACTCCTATATTCTCTATCTTTGTGCATAGGACCAATGAAACCTTTCAAATTATTGCAAGTGTGAAAATATTTTTTTGTATTCTACACAACTTTCGGATTGATCCTAAGATAAGTGTGGGAGAAGTTATTAGGTGAATCATATTTATCAGTAGCCCTTTATTGAGAATTCATGTATGGGAAGTGTGGTAACAAGGTTTGAATAGATATGAGGTTGTACCACGATTGACATTGCTCATGCTTAAATTTCAACCAAGAGGATTGGTTTTCTCCTTAGAGAAGATAGATAACAATAAATACTTGTTCAGACAATTCTTTGGTATATATGTCATCTTTACACCCATTGTCACTATTGAAAGTATTTCATCCTTCTTTTTGCAATTCGATCTATTGGAATTGCTTTTGATCCTTGATCTTTAAAAATTAGGAAGTAACCATGACTGAAATTGGTAAAGTAATGGCATAGCATAGCAATGCTTGTCAGGTGTATGAGAGCATCAAGATTTTAGATGGCAGTCGCTCTAGTGAGGTGGCACAATATCTGATGACACTGTGGATGTATCTGGAAGCCGAAGGGCACAAGAATCTCCTTAGCGCAATTTGAAACTCACTCGAGGATGTTGTTCTCCAGTACTTGAAGGAAGGTGAGGTCATCCTCAACGTGATGTGACAGGACGAATGGCTAAATAGAGCCCTTAGTTTGTAGACGTTGCCATTGAGGCATGCCAAAATGTTGCCCAGGGCCATGAAGAGGGTGATCTGCACCCTCGAATTCTTCAACCTCAGACATGACACACTGATCGTTGTCATACCATTGACCATATGTGGTATCAGGACGGTTGTTTTTAATGATGCTCTCAAAAAGTTGATGATCACTGACCCCCACAATGAGGTGTTTTTAGACATCCATGAGGGGGTACAGCTGCAGAAAGGACCTGAGTATCGAAGCACCATATTCATAACTATTTCTAAGAATCAGGGGCCCATAAGCAAGGAGATGATCCATGACTATTTCACTGAGTTAGAAGATGATTTTTTCTCCTTTCATACTTTGTCTTCCATTTTTACTCTCACAGTGTCTTGCAAAAAAGCTTGATTCTTGTGAAATTTTGTCCTTCTTGCTCTCCATCACAGTTGATGGGACAACGAATGCATCAAGACTACGATGGTAGAGAAAATGGGCAACCAATTTGATCATCGTGCAACTGTGTTGTTTAGGATTCCGGCATACGTCGATCTCATGTTTCATAAAGACCGCTTGATACACATTGTAATCAACACCATAGTGCTCGTGGTATCCACTATCCAGGTCCACAATATAGGAATATAATACGCATAAATCCAATGATGGACAATGATTACATTTGAGGGACATACCAAGCATGGATTAGAATATGCAATAAAAATACAAGTTTTATATGTGAAAATACTTGGTTGTGAACATTACAAGATGTTATAAGGCTTGCACACATTTTGGTTTCACCACATACACAATATAGAGATATATTGATGCACATAGTTGTTTGTCGGCATTTTAAGTTAATCTGCATCTTTTAGTTGAAGACATGAATATTCAAATAATACTAAAGATTCAGATAAAAACATTAGAATTCACGAAGTTAATGTCAAGAAGGATTAAGTAGATGTTCTAGTACGTCTTCTCATATATGTACATGTTATGTTCTTCTAAAAGATTCATGTAACTCCATAGAAGAGCCTCCTTATACATCTTCTAAATAATCTTTGTTGAACTAATGGAAACTATTCATTATGATTCATTTCTATTGAATATGGACCCTAGAATTTTTTAGTTATGATCCTCAACTTTTCGGTCCTCCCCTGATTTGAGGATACTCAAAAATGAGAGTCGTTACACTAATAATTTTCATGAATTGGAGATTTGGAACTGCAATACCAATTTCTATAAGCTTGAGGATTCCTAATACCTTTCCCATTCATAATGGGATTCCCTATTGATCTTTTAGCTATGTTTTTTATGCATTATCCACCCTTGAGTGAATCTCTTTTCTGACTTTTTGTGTTTTTTACTGATTTATATGCCTATATTAGTTTTCATTTTTTTCTCTTAAAATGAAATCACAACTCAAAATTTATATATTTTATGTATTCTATGAGTTTTATGACTCACTTCCAAGATTAGCATTTACGAAAACTTCTCAAGTAGGTAAAAGAGAAGGTGTTGGAAAGTTGAGATAGAAAAAAATAATGAAGAGATTAAGAGGACTGATGGATAGATAAATATAACATCAATAGAGAGAGAAAATAGAGAGAGATAACTGAGAGAGAGAGAAAATATAGAAAAAGAGTTAACATAGGAAAAAAAGAGATAGATGTGTTCATTATGAGAATTTAATGCATTTTTTGGAGAACTTACGTGTGTAGTAATTATAAATGTGTGTATAGTCACTTGTACAAATTATGTGTTATAAACTTTTTTATATTGATTTAATTATATTGGTTGAATGTCCTTTCACTACCGCAATGTAAGAGTTAGTTGTTGCAATCCCTCTTTTAGCTTCTCCCATAGGTTTCAAACACACATTCTATGCTATGAGCAACACAAATGTGTTGTCTATCTAGAAATTTATTATAAATATTCTTATGAATACATCTTAAGGTATATTTTAATATTTTGTACCAATAATATTAATGGGTTACTAACATTTTGTATGGTTATTTCTTTTTGTATTTTGTATAGTTTGCTCAAATCAATTTTATACATTCATAATCAATTTGGACATGTTAGTTGGCTCAACTGAGGAGACTTGTTGGTTTCTTAACCACGGATCAATGGTTCGATTCTCAACTCGAACATTCATAAAAAAATTATAGCGACATCTAAAGGTCTGACTTCACAATTGTGGTGATAGGACTAGTACTCTACCTCAGGACCCTATTAATAATGAATATGGAAAATATATTTATCAATGATCTTTGTGCTTCAAACTAGTGTCTATGAATACATTTATGTAAATAAACTTTTTAAAAGACTATTTATGCATATTAAAAGTGTATTTATGTTTTTTTTCATAGTTAAAATAATATCAATTGTCTCATTTATTGTGATTAATATTTTCTACATCTCTCATGCCTCTCCTCTACCATTGATTTCCTTTCTACATGACTCCCATATTCTCTCTCTTTGTGCACAGGACCCAATGAAACCTTTTACATCATTATACATGAGAAAATATTTTTTCTATTACTCATAACTTTTTGATTGACCCTTGGATAAGTGTTGAAAAAGGTATTAGGTGAATCATATTTATCGTATTGCTTTATTGAGAATGCATGCATGGGAAGCTTGGTAACAAGGTTTGAAGAGATATGAGTTTGTACGACGATTAACATTGCTCATGCATCAATTTCAACCCAGAGGATCGATTTTATCCTTAGAGGAGATAGACAACAATAAACACTTGTCTGGGCTGGTCTTGGGTATATATGTCATCTTTACACCCGTTGTCTGTCTCTGTTGAAAGTATCACATCCTTCCTTTTGTAATTCGATCTATTGGAATTTCTTTTGATCCTTGATTATTACAAATTAGGAAGTAACCATGACTGCAATCGGTAAAGTAATGGCATATCATAGTAATGCTTGTCATGTGTATGAGCGCATTAAGATTTTAGATGGGGGTCGCTTTAGTGAGGTGGCGCAGTATATGACGACACTGTGGAAGTATATGGAGGTTGAAGGGTACGAGAATCTCCTTAGCGTAATATGAAACACACCTGAAGACTTTGTTGTCCAGTACTTGAAGGAAGGTGAGGTCATCCTCAATGTGATGTGATAGGACGAATGGCTAAATAGAGACCCTAGTTTGTTGACGTTGTCATTGACGTCTGCCAAAATGTTGTCCAAGGCCATGAAGAGGGCGATATGCACCCTTGAATTATTCAACCTCAGACGTGACACACTGATCATCATCATAGCGTTGACCATATGTGGTGTCGAGACAGTTGTTTTTAATGATGCTCTCAGCAAGTTGATGATCACCAACCCCCATAAAGAGGTGTTTTCAAACTTCCACGATGGGGTACGGCTACAGAAGGGACACAAGTATTGACGTACCATATTCATAACTATTTCTAAGAATCAGGGTCGATAAGCAATGAGTAGATCCATGGATATTTCACTAAGTGAGTAGACGCCTTTTTTTCTCTTTCCATACTTTGTCTTCAACTTTTACTCTCATAGTCTCTTGTAAGACATTTTAACTCTTGTGAAATTTTGGCCTTCGTGCTCTCCATCGTAGTCGATAGATGACCAATGCATCCAGAGTGTGATGGTAGAGAAAATGGTCAACCAATTTGATCATCGTGCCACTGTGGTGTTCAATATTCCGGCATACGTTGATCTCATGTTTCACAAAGACCACTTGATTCACATTGTCATCAGCAGGCCATGGTTCTCACGGTGTCCAGGCCCACAATACAGGAATACAACCAATGATTGTGTCGGGGGTTAGAGCAATGGTATTCAACGTTATCGATAGGCCAAGTCCCAGTCACATCCAACTTAGCTTCTGTAATTGAGTCCACAGATCTCTATTTCATCTGGACTCTCAGCTTCTGGTGTGCTTGATTGGCATATCAAAATAATTTATTATGTTTCCCTTTTTGTGGGTTCAGATTCTGGCGATAACTATTCTAGTTAACTAGCTATAGGAATTCTTCTAAATAATGGTCAACTCATTATCTCTAATCATGTAGTAGTGGAAATAATTGATCCATTGAAGATGAATATTGCCACTTGCATTTTGCAATTACTATCCACAATGAACATTAATTACATGTATAAGTTGTATTTTCAATTAACAGTGTCAAAGTTTGGTGTTGAAGTGAAGCTCAACTGAATGGTAAAAACTAAAGCGAAACATTTAAATGATCAAATATAGATGTTGTACCTTCAAAGGATGTGAAACTGGAATCATAGATACATTAGAGTGTGGACCTTGAGTTATATTTTGACATTTCTTGTATTGATGGACTCTCAATTTTGACTCAGCTAAATGTTTTCATCACAATATTAACAAGAAGGCATAAATTAGAGACATGATATGGACTGTTGAGGTTTATAGTGACCATATGGATTTCATGAGAGAGTAGCTAGACATGTCAGGCATCTTGTTTTGAGTTACATATTATTTATGAATGATAGGGATTTATATCTTCAAAGTTAACTAATATATTGTTATAAAAAATATGTGTCTTTTCTAATCATATATGGGAAAGAAATTTTGTAGTTCTTAGAAAAATTGTAAAATCATACTACATATTTTTTATAAGAAATCAGTAATTACATTACGCTCATTTGGAACAAATTAGTGGTATGAAAATGTCAATGACTCATTAATCAAGTAGATAGAGTGGAGAAACAATATGAAAAGTTAGAGTAACTGTATAGAGTCATATACAAAGGGAATATATCAAGGAAAACAACTATATGTTTATGTTTTCCTAGAATAAATACATAAACGGTATTTATTTTTAATATTTTCATCAACTTCATGTAGTGCTTACCTCAAAGTTCCTATCATATTAGGAGAGATGTTGGTTCCAATTCCAATTTGCAAAATAATATATGAATTTTGATTCAAAGACATCTCAAAGAAGATGGATAGAAGAAGGGGGGTGAAACCAAAGTCATATGGATCATCAAAGACCAATTTGTCTACAAAAGAATTCTACTATCCCCTCTCTTTGACTACAAGACCCTAAATATGTACATTGAGTAGGGGATAAAATCTTCCATAAATTCTTCAACGGGAACACAAAACTTGTATATTAATCTTATTAGGATTTAAAAGTTATTGAGATCGTATGGCTTCTTGAGTGATTGGTGGAAGTTCTCCTCATTGTCCCCACATTAGACGACCTCATAGTTGTCTAGGAGGCAAGAAAAAGTTTGGGGAAAACCCCTTGAATTTCACATTGGTGGATGAAAGACGATGGTTAGTCCACTATTTGGAGTCCCACATATACAAGACTCACGGTGACATTGATATGAAAATACAAAAGTAAAAGAGGAAGAAGGATATGAGTGCAAAAATAGTTCATTTATAGCTAGTTTTGCAGACATAGAATCAACACTAGATAAGTATGGAGAGTTAAAGCATGGCCTATAAAAATTTGAGTGCAAATAATCTAGAAACCCAATTTATGTACATATTCAGATATACATATACTGAAAAGTACTATCAGAAAATCAGAAGCTCTAATTGAATATAGTAACACAATACATATTAATAACTAGATTGTTATATATACATATATATGGTAATCTATCCATGCCCATGAGGGGTATCACCAACTAATTACCAGTGTCCAGGGATATAAGTGAATTCCTGGTTGTTCTATTTACAATCTATGAAAAAACATTTCTTGTTTTGATTCCAAATATGCCTCTCTTTGAGTGTCTTGATGATGTAACCTTTGATCCTTCCAGCACCACCAATGTCCTCCCACCACTTTCCAGAAAAGTTTTGGATCATGAAGTAGTGCTCATCCTGCCCTTACCTCTCCACTAGTGCCTATCTCCACCCCCTTGTTACATAGGAGGACAATGAATATCATAGGGATAAGGGGTAGATTGAGGATAAAGTTCATCACGGGGAGGTGGGGGTCTGAGTTTTGGGCTAACGTGAGGTCTAGGGCAAAGGGAATAGAGATAAAGGAAGAAAGAAGGTGAAGGTGATTTTACTTGTTATTGGGAAAGGAAAGGTCCAAACTAGCAGGTGATGCTAGATGTATAATTCTAAAAAGAAAAAGGGAGCAAGGAAACAAGATAAATAGATACCTCAGATCACGATGCTTGAGGACTTGGTAAAATAAGGAGTATGTAAAGATTGAAGAATCTCCTAGAGCTACATGTCTGGGCGCATGATATAGGAAAGGAAGAAATAGAGTTAAGTCTGAATTGTTTTTGTAGCCACCCCTTCTCTTCCCTCGATCCATAGACGCAACAGTCGAAGGGGTCCTCAATGGAAAGGAGGTAGGCGTCTTTGCGGTTAAGCGATCTAGCCTATTAAAGGAAAATGGGACCAGTAAATGTCTTCTCACCTAGGATGCACACCAGTTCCTTCGTTGTGTATTGTAAGTGGCCTCTTTCAAAAGATGAGGAGTTGTTATGTTCCCTCATTTTTCTCTTTGACTATGTTAGAATAATATTTTTTATTTAACCTAGTGAAAAAATTGAGATAGTACTAATGCACAATATCAAGCATGGAATTCATATATTTATTTCAAGAAAGAAGAAAGGTCAAGGAGCATTAAATACAATATCCTAACAACAAATGGTGTCATTCTAAGCAAAAACAAAAACAAGAAAAACTCCCAATTGTATGGTTAATTAATATAATTTGGTACATTCATGTATCTTATGAAGTCCCACCCCAATTAGACATATTACATGGAACAAACACATAGCCTACTTCCACAAATCATATATTCACTACATACAATTCGGATTGAAAACTTTATGAAGTTGTGTATATGTAGGAACAACATGGACATATTATAGTATGAAGAAGCAAAATATAAAGTTGGTAGGGATCTTTTAATACTATTTTATAATTTATAATATGTCAGATTAAGTTGATTGCATCAGTAAAAAAATAGATAAATAAATAATATCTATAAGTGTCATACTATAAACTAGAATTTATCAAAATGTAACACGTCACTATAAACAAAAGCATAGGTGAAAGAAACTAAATATAACATACGACTAATAATAAGACTTCTAAACGAAGAAAGATATATTATATTATTTGTTTTAGAAGAATGAATATTAGTAACATGCATGAACAAACTATAAGTAAAGTGAACATTTTGTACAGTACAAAAGAAAACTGTATTTTCATTAGTGAAAATTTTAATATACCCATAAAAGAGTATCATATAAAAAAAAGTTGCTACTTACATACTAGATAAACATATATTAGATACGATAAATGAGTGACTATTGTAGCACGGCTGAAAAAAAATGTAACCTAAAATTGTATATATGTACATATATCTATTTATATATAAATATATATATATATATATATGTGTGTGTGTGTGTCACATTATTTTTTACAATAAGTTCTATTACAAAAAGAATTATAATATGTAGGGAAAAGATTAAACTGATGGACATATTGTATTATAAAATTATAGACTATAATATAACAAAAATAAATGTAGTATTATGTAATGTAGATAAATTTTAATGTGTTTATATCACATGTGGCAACAATCCTTGTTTTATATCAATGGTGGCAGAACAAGGGGGTCACGCCCCCACCCCCCACCCCCAAAAAAAAGTCATAAAATTAATTAGCTAGACAATTAAGTATATAAGTGTTTCCCGCAAGTCTTTGACTCTATCAATTTCCAGCTAATAGCTGTGATGACCCAGAATTTTAGGATTTTCTTAGCCAAAGCAGTACCTTAGGGCCAAGAAGGTAATATGGATGATTGATGCTCAAATTTAGGAATTGGTATTTCAAGAAGGATTATTGATCCTAAGGTATGTTTTAAGGGTTTAGATAAGATAAAGCAGTTGATAAATATTAGTTGCACTCATTGATTATCAATATCACTTATTAATGACAATGGAAGTACTTGTGATTTTAAGTTCTCAACTGGTGGTATTTATGAGTGGAAAGTATTCTAAGGGTGGATCTTGAAGTATGACTTAGTAAAATAAAGTTCATATCTATAATTTTTGCTAATGTTGGAAGCCATTTGAGATGTACTGGAACTCAATATGCCTATACATTAGCCTTTTTGAAGAACCAACATCATATTGGTCAAACTTTAAGTTGTGTCCAAAATACATGGATAGATTATATGATGAGAAACCTATGGTGGAAATTAGATGAATAAATGATGTTCTATGATAAGTTATTAGGGTTTGATATTATAAGTAAATGACAAATTGATGCATTGTGGACTATAGTCTAATGTAGAGGTGTCACGCGGGGCTCAAGGGGATGAGAATCCATCGTAACCCCTAGATCCTAGAGTTTAGGAGGAGGTTGCCTCCATCTAATCTATAACGAAGGAGTCAGCTACGAGGTTTGGGGATCGTTAAATGGAGTGGTTGAACCCACTGTACATATCGGATCACAACAACAATACAATGGGGATTGCATTCCTGTGGGGAGAGAAAGAAAGAAGAACTGTGGAGGAGGGGATCTGCCATGGTTGCAACCTGTGACCGCGACCTCCTCAATCCATGAGGAGGATCTGTGATGGAATGGAGTCCCGGCGATGCTCACACAGATGCGAGGAGGAGCTGGCCGATGAATCATGTAGAACCGTAGGTCATCCTGAGTGTGGTCCAACTCCAGGCCATTGTCCCCCGTGCCGTCCAAGTGCGAAGTCCTTGGTCTAATGGCGGCGCAGACCCAGGTGTCGGAAGGAGAGCTGGTAGACTTTTGCTAGCCGGAGCTCATAGCGGCGATGGTAGCACTGGAGCAGAGGAGCACAGGCTCCTGTGGGCAGCGTGCGGCACCCAGAGCAGACCCAGCCACGGTGACGACGACCAGAAGTGTGGCTCGCACTGGAGTAGGCAAGAGGTAGAGAAGGTAAGAATCTACAGGACCCCTCGTTGGAATCTATCTAGACCTGGCCGACGACCACTACTACTCATCCTGGAGCCACGACAGCGTCAGAGAACCGGAGGAAGGACGCTGCGGGCGGCGGCTTCAGGCAGAGAGCAGAGCCAACGGAGTCCCGCTCGGGACTCGGACGTCGAGGAACCTTAGAGGTCAAGAGGCTTTCGCCCTCTTCTGCTCTGCCGCACCAGCAGCTATGACCAACGATCTTTCCCAGACCAGGCACTGCCGCTCACCGGAGATGAAGCCAGTGGCGGCGGAGGTGACTTGACAGACCTCAATTGGGCGTCGCGCAGATCGCATTCACGCGAGGGGAAGAGGGAGCGGCCGGTTCTGAGACCCAACCGGATCAGCCCAGCCAAAGGCAGACCAAACCGGCCAGACCCCAGCTGGCCAAGCCATGGAGTCTGCCAACATAAATTGCCATGTGGCGGCTGCCGATTGGCCATAGAAGGTGATGACCGGACTTCTAGATGATCAAGGATAAGTTAGAAATCTTTGAACTCAGGTACGTGGGTTTTATTTAATTATATGACTATGGTTTTCTTGCTTGCAATCATGATATGTATGTATGCTCTCTTCTATTTGCAAATATTGGATGTAGTATTGCTATGTAGTACCCGTTGTTTTGTCACTTAAAAACATAAATTATGAGTAGATGTTTTGTAGTTATTTAAGGTGTTCATTATCCCCCTTACGAGGGAATGGATTAATGTTGGCTAGTACACCTCCCTAGAGCACACGGTGTACGGAGAGTTTCCCTAGAGTACTTGGTACACGGGGAAGGGCCCATATTTATGTTTTGGTACTAGTCCACCTTGATAATGCAATTCATCTAGGAAAATGACTTAAATTGGCGTATTTCACTTAATAAAGAAGTGTTTTCTATGATTTTCATTCCTTCTGCAAATCTTTTTCAAAAATTATGAAAGCCATAAATATATGTATCTTTCTGCCCATGTACACAACACCTTGTGTGTTGATTTATTGTTTCACGTATGTTTTAGGTTCAGAGATGGTGTGGGATAAAAGATGTGAAGTGAGCACTGTTCAGGTTGTACCTATTGTGTAGATCCTAGTTTAGCATACATGTTCTTAGATTGTAGAAATTTCATGCAATATGTAATTGTAAATCATGTGTAATAATTCATGTTGTATAAATTTACATGTTGAATGTTGAGAATGTTATGGTTGTATGTTCATGTATGCGTATTATGCTTCCGCATCGCTCTCTGATATAATTGCTAACGTTTTCGGATTTTGTCTTCTCATCTTCATGGGGTTTTGAGAAGGTGAAAATCTGGGGACGTTACAGTTGGTATCAGAGCAAGAACAATAGCTACACCTAACAATTGCTCACTATGAAACATAAAGCTAAATTTAACCTTTCACTTTAAACCTCAGAAACTTAGTAAGTTGTTCTATAGGAATAAGGTTTGACTTAGCCTCTAAGTTAGAACCTAGATGTTCGAGAACTAGGTTTAGACAAGTGTGTGAAACCCTTTCTATATAGAGCTCATATGTATTGGGCAGCTACAGTAGTCTACATCTTGTTCTCACCATTTCACTAGGGTACATGACACTAAACTATCTACTGTGTGTGGGACACTCGATTTTGCTGATTTGGCTTTATTTTCCAATCGGATTGAGCCTCGACAGTTTTCTCTGACGTCTTCTTTCTCGGAGAAAAACTATATCATGTTTTATTATATATATGTAAATATAAAAATGTGTCCCTCACACTGGAGAGTAGTTAGTGTTCATGCAACCTACGTGAAAGGGAGTGACATCAGTCTAGAAGAGAGAGAGAGTAGTCTAGATTAGATGTCTAGAATCGTATCAATATATGTGATGCATAGTGTAGATGATAGAATGGTAGTTGATATAAGCATGGATGATCTTATTTAAGTTCTACCTCTAATGATATAAGTTTCTTTATAAGTATTTAAGTTGTATATGACCTGAATCCAATTTTGAAGAATCTAAGCTAAGTCCTGATGATGAATGTGCATCCTCTTTTCTTATTTAAGATGAGCTAAGTTAAAATAAGGTTGAATATGCATGAGCCTCAAGCTCTTTTACAAAGGAGGACCCCCAGTGTTAGGACAAGATATGTGGTGAACTCCAGAGAGAGTGAGACCCACCAGGAGAGGGTCAATGGACCTACCCTACAATATATGAAAATATGTGAAATGATGTGTCCTAAGCTGGGTTACTCCTAAGTAGATGAGTTGAGTCATGTTGCATGATTTAAATCTATATGTGAGAATTGGGTAAAAGAAAAGGATGGGTAGATAACCCATATGATAAAGTCAATCCTTTGGCTGAGTTAGGTCCTAGATGGAGTGACATATTTTGTGAATCTCATCATTAGTTGCAAGTGAGGTAATATATGAACACTAGTTATGAGAGTATAATGCTTTGTGCAAAAGATACTCAAAATACATGTTCTCCCTTCTTCTTTTCTTTCTTAATATATGATGATAGAAACCTCACTTGAGCTATATAGATTATTTATATATGAGGAGTCACTCGTATAATCTTGACCTATTCTATATCCCCCCCAGTATCATACATGCAGCACCAAAGATTGAAATCATGATAAGTTTGACAATAAAATATTCCCTTTCCCTTCATATGAAACATGAAAGATATGATGCTGAGATCATGGGATAAACTTAGTATATTCTCTTTTTTTTTTCCTTCACATAATACATGCAAGACATAAAAGGTTGAACTAATGAAGTTGATATAACGAAATTTTTGGATCATAGGATATATGATCAGAAATATAGTTTGTAACTTTGATCCTTCTTAATGTATGCTTCTAAGTTGAGTATAAATATCACACCATACGATGAAACCTTAATGGTCAAGCATGTTACGTAAGCCCTTCTTATGTAGAAAAATCCTAATATCAAGGATGAAGATAAATCTCCTCTAATACTGAAATCATTGTATGATGTTGATCATAAAACATGTTAATGATGTTAGATTTGAATGATCTGAATACCATGGCATAAATGAATTCCTCCTGAACATTAAAAGTTTGAACAAAACATGTACCCTTAGAGGTGATGTAATCCTAAGATAACATAATGTCATGTTATGGCTAAGACATTAAGTGATGCTTCCATATATATATAAGGTGGGGTGGACACACCCTAGAATCTTTAGACCCTAAGCTCACACCTTAGAGTGCATGCAACTATGACGGTCTTAGAATCTAAGCAATGATGAAGTATATGAAGTTGAACTCCTATATAACCTCTTAAGGATGAGATTAGTTGAATTTCGAGGACGAAATTCCATATAAGGTGGGGTGAATGTGATGACCCAGAATTTTAGGATTTTCTTAGCCAAAGCAGTACCTTAGGGCCAAGAAGGTAATATGGATGATTGATGCTCAAATTTAGGAATTGGTATTTCAAGAAGGATTATTGATCCTAAGGTATGTTTTAAGGGTTCAGATAAGATAAAGCATTTGATAAATATTAGTTGCACTCATTGATTATCAATATCACTTATTAATGAGCATGGAAGTACTTGTGATTTTAAGTTCTCAACTGGTGGTATTTATGATTTGAAAGTAGTCTAAGGGTGGATCTTGAAGTATGACTTAGTAAAATAAAGTTCAGATCTATAATTTTTGCTAATGTTGGAAGCCATTTGAGATGTACTGGAACTCAATATGCCTATACGTTAGCCTTTTTGAAGAACCAACATCATATTGGTCAAACTTTAATTTGTGTCCAAAATACATGGATAGATTATATGATGAGAAACCTATTGTGGAAATCAGATGAATAAATGATGTTCTATGATAAGTTATTAGGGTTTGATATTATAAGTAAATGACAAATTGATGCATTGTGGACTATAGTCTAATGTAGAGGTGTCACGCAGGGCTCAAGGGGATGAGAATCCATCGTAACCCCTAGCTCCTAGAGTTTAGGAGGAGGTTGCCTCCATCCAATCTATAACGAAGGAGTCAGCTATGAGGTTTGGGGATCATTAAATGGAGTGGTTGAACCCACCATACATATCGGATCACAACAACAATACAATGGGGATTGCATTCCTGTGGGGAGAGAAAGAAAGAAGAACTGCGGAGGAGGGGATCTGCCATGGTTGCAACCTGTGACCGCGACCTCCTCAATCCATGAGGAGGATCTGTGATGGCATGGAGTCCCGGCGACGCTCACACAGATGCGAGGAGGAGCTGGACGATGAATCTTGTGGAACCGCAGGTCATCCTGAGCATGGTCCAACTCCAGGCCATTGTCCCCCGTGTCGTCCAAGTGCGAAGTCCCTGGTCTAATGGCGGCGCAGGCCCAGGTGTCAGAAGGAGAGCTGGCAGACTTTTGCTAGCCGGAGCTCATAGCGGTGATGGTAGCGCTGGAGCAGAGGAGCACAGGCTCCTGCGGGCGGCGTGCGGCACCCAGAGCAGACCCAGCCACGGTGACGACGACCAGAAGTGTGGCTCACACTGGAGTAGGCAAGAGGTAGAGGAGGTAAGAATCTGCAGGACTCCTCGTTGGAATCTATCTAGACCTGGCCGATGACCACTACTACTCGTCCTGGAGCCACGACGGCGTCTGAGAACTGGAGGAAGGACGCTGCGGGCGGCGGCTTCAGGCAGAGAGCAGAGCCAACGGAGTCCCGCTCGGGACTCGGACGTCGAGGAAGCTTGGAGGTCAAGAGGCTTTTTCCCTCTTCTGCTCTTCCGCACCAGAAGCTATGACCAACGATCTTTCCCAGACCAGGAACTGCCGCTCACCGGAGATGAAGCCAGTGGCGGCGGAGGCGACTTGACAGACCTCAACCGAGCGTCGCGCAGATCGCGTTCACGTGAGGGGAAGAGGGAGCAGCCGGTTCTGAGACCCAACCGGATCAGCCCAGCCAAAGGCAGACCAAACCGGTCGGACCCCAGCGGGCCAAGCCATGGAGTGTGCCAACATAAATTGCCACGTGGCGGCTGCCGATTGGCCATAGAAGGTGATGACCGGACTTCTAGATGATCAAGGATAAGTTAGAAATCTCTGAACTCAGGTACGTGGGTTTTATTTAATTATATGACTATGGTTTTCTTGCTTGCAATCATGATATGTATGTATGCTCTCTTCTATTTGCAAATATTGGATGTAGTATTGCTATGTAGTACCCGTTGTTTTGTCACTTAAAAACATAAATTATGAGTAGATATTTTGTAGTTATTTAAGGTGTTCACTATCCCCCTTACGAGGGAATGAATTAATGTTGGCTAGTACACCTCCCTAGAGCACACGGTGTACGGGGAGTTTCCCTAGAGTACTTGGTACACGGGGATGAGCCCATATTTATGTTTTGGTACTAGTCCACCTTGATAATGCAATTCATCTATGAAAATGACTTAAATTGGCGTTTTTCGCTTAATAAAGAAGTGTTTTCTATAATTTTCATTCCTTCTGCAAATCTTTTTCAAAAATTATGAAAGCCATAAATATATGTATCTTTCTGCCCATGTACACAACACCTTGTGTGTTGATTTATTGTTTCACGTATATTTTAGGTTCAGAGATGGCGTGGGATAAAAGATGTGAAGTGAGCACTGTTCAGGTTGTACCTATTGTGTAGATCCTAGTTTAGCATACATGTTCTTAGATTGTAGAAATTTCATGCAATATGTAATTGTAAATCATGTGTAATAATTCATGTTGTATAAATTTACATGTTGAATGTTGAGAATGTTATGGTTGTATGTTCATGTATGCGTATTATGCTTCCACATCGCTCTCTGATATAATTGCTAACGTTTTCGGATTTTGTCTTCTCATCTCCATGGGGTTTTGAGAAGGTGAAAATCCGGGGACGTTACAATAGCAATCCTACAAACGCAAACGACCGGCAGAATCACAATCACTCAGCATTAAACATGAGGTTCGCAGACGAGCTGAATTCACAGATGGAAGTTACAGTTTCCAGAATTCAACCCTCCCATTTCAATGTAAGAGTAAAAACGGAAAAGGTACAAAGTTAATTAATTATGTAGTAAACAAACGCACAACTGTATGTGGTGAATGTAAATATACACAGAGGTTGGAAAAATATCTCGCAGTCGTTGATCAGATCTTGCAGTTGTGCCGCTAGAGATGTGGACTGAACTTGCATGTATTACACAATGATCACGATGCTCTTCGTGAGGTGGCCGCATGTGTCGTTGCAGTATGACTCGGTCTAACATTCAAAATCGGTTACATGGAATTTCAATTAAATTTCATGACTACTTTTCAACATTAACTCCATATATATTCCAGTAGAATACGGTCTTAAACTGCACTTTTGTTTCTACTTTTTTTCTCTGCAATGCGGAGAGAACCATATCAAATTATCGTTGACTTGGGGCTATGCTACGGCGGAGTGAGGAAGACTACGTGCTATTTTCTGTAGACTTAGGTACACGACGAAAAGTACTTACCTCTTTTTGTCTATGCAAGAAAAAGCACATAGGTATAGCCGTATAGAACATGTTTCTACATTCTTACACAAGTAACAACCGTGACACTACGGTTTTAAGTTTATTTTCTGCTTTTTTTGCCTCAAGTCAATTGTTTCTTATTTGTCGCTGACGCCAATCACGTTGATGGTTTGATGTTGTTTTTCAATAGCATTCAAAGTAGCCAGTTATTTTATGCAACAGTAACAACTGAATTCACTAAAAGATGCACACAATGAATAGATCCAATTTAAGATAAGGAGCAAACTGCTCTATTCTTACATATCGACAAATTATTCACTTTGTTGATGAAAGAAAGGGATTTTTTAAGATATATTCATAACAAGAAGAGGAATTTATGTCAATCGATGTAGTTGTTGGACTGCACAAGTTAACATAGTTCTTAAGTTTCATCTTTGAAAATGCTGTCATATTTATTCGCCACTGAAAGGTAAATCTATGTTTCTTAACTTCTATTAAGTTGCATAAAAAACAGCTTATATGTTTAATAAGCTTTATATGATCATTGTAAATCTCATACATCATAAAGTGTTCATTTTTATGCATACATAAAAGTCGAGGTTTAGCGATTGGCAATGTGGCCCCCTCAGCCTGTAATGGCTGGTTACGCCCCTGTTTTATATCACATCGTCCATGTTAGTTGTGCTAATGCAGTTCAGTAATATATGTATATATTTTTTTTAAACCTACTCTATTTATTTGAGATACAGATTACATTGAAACAGAAGACAAGTGGACAACAAGCTGCTCCGCTAGTCCTTTCTAGATGGCAAAGTCAAACATTTGAAACACTACATCCATACACTTAGGAGACATTACATTACTATTCATAACTTTTTGGACCATCTTCAGAAGCTCTACCGCTTCTGGTGCTAAGAATCCAAAAGTTTCAAAAGCAAACGGGATAAAGGTGTGTTGATTCTCAATACATGTTCTCTCATGCTTGGCTACTTTGGCTGAAGCAGCTTTAAGGACATCATGTCCTACTGTAAAAGTCTCATTTTTCAATCCCACTAACGGAGAAACCCTGTTAGATCCATGCATGCATGTTTTCCTCTTATCCATCCAAAAACTAAAACATCAGCATGTCTAAGTGCCGACATCCCCTCTTGTGGATCAGTTAGAAAGTTCACTGGTGCCTCTTTCTTAGCAGCAACACCTGCATGTCTGAGAACAATATATATGGCATGTGACGTTGCATGTCACGTCTCAGGAAAAGATTGATGCACACATGATGATGTCTTGCATAAATTAATATCCATCCTAACATTTTATTAGTAGTTATACTCCTACTGACAAGTATGAGGATATGTATGGTTCTTGTGTCAAATTGCGCAAAATAGAATAATCTAGGGAAATGTAGTCTCACAACGATCCATTAAGATGAATCTTTCAAAAAAAATTGGAATTGGATGTCGAAAACGGACTAATATATTTTATATCTTACAAATATATCTAATTTTCCATTGTAATGGTTTTAAGTGCATACTAAATGATATCAATAATAATTATCATTAAAGTTTTCCTCATAGTTTTGAAACTTCACCTACTCTATGACTTCTTTTTTATTACCATACAACTTCTGATAACATACTAAATCTATGATCAGTGTTTTCAACGTATCGATTATTCATACTATTTATTCATGCATATAATAGTTTCCCTTCGCATGCTACAATATGTTCAACCACTTATAGTTTGTTCTTGCATACACACAAACTTCATAAGCATAACTATATCAAATTGGTTTAGTGTCTGATAATTGGGAAGACCACTAGACCTCTAGTATACTTTGAATTCTTAGATCACACATCGTATATTATTTTTGTATTTTTATGGAAAAGTAGTCTTTTCTTTCTCCCATTTGACAAATTATCTGGCATGACTACCACCATTGTCGTTTCCATGGAATTTTTGGGAAAGTATCCTCTTCCTTTGGGCATGTCCCGCTCAAGTTAATTGATCTAATGGATCCATAAAATTTCATATCTCCTCAAAGTAGTTATCTTCTTTATCTAGTAGGTGAGGTGACTAGTTGTTGCAATAGGTCATGCATCATGTGTGAATGATAGTGTTCAGAATTTGGACTTTCTAGTAGTAAATATATTTCAAAAGCATTTGTCCTGAATAATGCCAATGAGGAGATTATGGATGTCGATTTTTGTTGAATGACTAATGAAATGAAGGGTATCTTGTACAAATTTTAAAACTCATGTGAATGTATTAGAGTGATATCGAGATGAGGTCAAGAACACAAACATAATTCCTTATGCAGTCTTTTTTGGGGGATAGGGTGTAATAACTAGACAAAGGAAGAAAGGTTTGAACTTGCAACGCAATTCACCAATGATTTTTTTTATTCTTTCTATCATAATAGAAACCCCAATTTCTACAAAATTTGTAATATTTGATTAACCGGAGGAAGTGATTGTATGCAGAGCTGGTTCGGTTCCATCAAGCATCTAATATCCTTTGGAATATGATATTGATTTGAGGATACAAATTTGTTTGACCATCAAGCCAAGCCCTTGGTTATGACAGTTCTAATCCAATGTTTAGGTTGTTAGATTCATAACTAACACTTGTATCAAGCTCAGGGGTCGGTCTTTTCTATAGGGCCTCTATTTTCATTGATTCCTATGGAAGTGGATGGGATGGAAATGGAAATAAATGTATTATTGCACTTTGACCGACCGTCAATGTATGTTTGAGGTACATATGCATTGTTAGAAGCATCTTTCTCCTATTGCGCAAGAGATACATTACTCTCCATGTCACTTCTGCTATTTCAGATTCCATGTCAAGCTAAAACAATGTTTCTATATTACGTGGGATGGGTAGTATAACATGTTACCCGCACGGACAACATCCAGCTCATATATATATATATATATATATATATATATATAGAGAGAGAGAGAGAGAGAGGCTACAATACACTCGAGTGTGCAGATCACGGTGTACACTCCAATGGTGTTTGCCTATCTAGACCATGTTTTTCTAAAATTTAATTCATTGATCGTCGTGGTTACAATAATAATAGGCCTCATACAAAATTTGAGCTCATTTGGATCAGTGTAAGTCAATCGTTCAAGGACAAAAAAATCAACGCACAAAACTAATTTGAAATGCATGATTTTTTACTCCATTAGATGCACGACCTGGAAGTGTCCAAATGAGCTAAAATTTATTATATAGTATCTTCTTAAGATATTTAAGAAGATAAATAGTTTAGATTTTCCAAAAAATTACCACATCTTTAAAAACGACTGAGGTGTACGGTGCCTCCTGTACACTCAAGTATACACTAGTCTGACTCTCTCTCTCTCTCTCTCTCTGTGTGTGTTTATATATATATATATATATATATATATATATATATATATATATATATATATATATATATATATATATATATATATGTGTGTGTGTGTGTGTGTGTGTGTGTGTGTGTGTGTGTATGTGTCTGTGTGTGTGTGCGTGCGCATATATATAGTATGTCCACTCATTGCCTGTGTGGATAGTTACCCATTCCAAATTTAGTTGCTTATTCTGGAGTTTTTTACTTAACACGTGTACATGGGTTACATTACCATCCAAACTATTACTTTACATGCATAAATAGTTACATTTTAATAGATGAACAATTACATATTTGTTCTAAATTTTTACTGTATATTATGTCTGGTTTTACTTTGGTGGTCAAATAGTTACTTGTCAACATTGTCACTTTTTTGTTCATAGAGTTCCTTTTCTGACCAAATAGTTATTTTTTGGGAGGCACATGTAGAGAAAAATTAGTTACATGCACGGGTATTAAAGATATCCCCATTTATGTATGTATGTATATATATATATATATATATATATATATATATATATATATATAGTTAGTTAGTTAGTTAGTTAGTTAGTTAGTTAGTTAGTTACTTTTCTAGCTACACAGGTGGTGAACAATTAGTTACCAGCGTGGGTATTAAGGATAATCCCATAATTGTTCACCACCTGTGCAGCTAGAAAAGTAACTATATATATATATATATATATATATATATATATAGAGAGAGAGAGAGAGAGAGAGAGAGAGGGATTATCTTTAACACTCATGCGGGTAACTTAGAATTCTCTATATGTGTCGTCCAAAAAGTAACGATTTGGTCAAAAAAGTAACACTCTAGACAAAAAAGTACGTATGTTGACAAAAAAATAACTATTCGACTAAAAAAGTAAAACCGGACATAATACAGTAAAAACTCTAGAATGAATATGTAATATTACATTTGATGCAAATATAATTATTTATGCATATAAAGTAACAGTTTGGAAGGTAATATAACCATGTACATGTGTATGGTAAAAAACTCCAAAAAAAAGTAACTAAATATAGAGCGAATTTATAACTATTGGCGTAGGCAATAAATGAACACACACACACACATACACACACACACACACACATATATATATATATATATATATATTCCCTTTTTCCTAGACGATAATGATTATACTATTTCCTCAATGCCAGGAAACCCCTTAGCCTCCATTAGGCATTAGACCAAACTTGGCATTTGAGAATTTTTGGATTGAACATGTATTACCCCCTTATGAGATGAATTGTGGATATTGTATGTATAAATTCCTTTTTCCCTAGACGACAAGGATTATTTATTCCTCCATGTCAGGAAACCCCTTGCCCCCCATTAGGCATTAAACCAAACTTGATATTTGAGAATTTTTGGATTGAACCAGTATTATCCCCTCATGAGATGAATTGTGGTATCCAATCCACATAATGGAATACTTGCAATTATGGTGTAAAAATGTAGAAGTGACCTTCCACCCCGTCTGTGGGCTCCGATCTCCAAAACACGACATAAACTTAGCGGAAGCATTCGATTAGCAATGGAATACAAAAATCACCGAAAATTAAAACTTTTTGAGACAAGATTTTGAAATCATTAAAACTTCTTTTATAGAAACAAGAAAAACAGTTTACATCTCTGTTAAATCACTTCTTGAGTGATTATACACAATCAGATACAAAATCTTAAGATTCAAAACCAAAATTCTCAGACCACTAACTCCAAGGACCTGAGAGTACAGAGATGGCATAGGACTATCTAACTACAAGACTCAGCAGTCAGTATCTCCACCTGAGATTCACTACTGCTCCTGGTGCTGCTGCTGCTGGTACTGATCACCTGCAGACTGGTTCCTTTGTCCTCGACGACCACCTAAAAAGTTGAAATCTACGGGGTGAGACAATTTTAAATAATTGTCCCAGCGAGAGTTATAACTCTCCGCCAGAAGCTTTATTATAGCAATCAAAGAACAACATGAGCAATAAAAGCTTTTAAGGTAATCAACGGCAGATTGACATTAAGTGGAACAACAGCATTTAAGAATATGAATACTAGTCGATGTAACTTCAATCATTGTATCTCGTAGTTCAACCTAAGCAGATATGCTACGCGGTTAATTATTTTTTACAAACATTATTATGCCCTGCGGAGATGAGGTATACCGCTCATACTCCAACCAATCACTATTAAGTCGCATTGGTATCATACTAGGTCATCAAAAGAGCCGGATTCTTATGACCTCATCTTCCTCAGTCAGAGTGAGGAAAAACATGCAGGACGTCTAGTGTATCTGCTACTATAGCTCACCAGGGTATTCTGGTACTTCGCTATTAGAGTCACAGTGGCATTTTGTACTCTCTTCGTCATCGAAAGATTTCTTGTTTATCTCTCATCGATACGGTATAAAGGATTTCCTCGGGGGAATAGTGTTACATCACCCCGGTATAACATATAGTGAAGGGTTGATGGATTAAGATACATCTACATCAATTCCTACACTAGGATGTAAGGATATACACATCCATATTCCCCCACATACTCAAAAGTATGTGATCCAGGAGTTCCCTTAGGAAAACCTATTTCACCATCATTTAACTTCTGACAATGATGGATCTATGATCAGGGATCTACATGGTATGATTATACTTGATTAGTTAGGTATATTTCAGTATTCTTTTAACATCATTCATGTTCTCAAACATTAATCATTAGCATAGCAGCTATGAAAGTAGAATACTAAATGTAACAAGTCTATCTTACATCAATTGTCATTTCTTAATCATTTCATCACAAGTCATCTAATTAGTATGACCTTGATGATACACCTGACTCTTACAGCCTATCATCTCATGTGATGCCACTTACTGGGCAACAGGATATGTCACTATTCATAAAGCTAATAACATGCTTTCAATGAATATGGTATCATAATCCCTACCTGGATATGATCATCCTCATATAAGAACCTACATGGTTAATTCAACTAATAATAGTAAACAATTCATTTCAAGAGTTGTTCCTTCATATTCTTACAAGAGCTAGGTTCCCTGATTTACAACAATTAGGGTTATCCAATCCCTTCCATTATGATTAGAAATAGTGGCTCCTCCTTTCATACTTAAAACATGAAGATTCATGCTTAAAAGCATAACCTGGAATTAGGGTTTATTGTACATTTCATCACATTACCCCCAATTAGGGTTTACTATTCACATTACATATTATTACCCTAGAATTAGGGTTTACTATTCACTTCATGGTGAATTGAACTCATAACATCATCATGTATGAGAAACATCCCCATTGATGCCTTCCAATTAGGTTAAGATTCATCAATTATCATAATTAGGGTTTTCATGATCTCACATAGGTGGATCATACCCTAATCATGCACATTCATATGCATTGAAGGTATTTTACTTGAGTTTTAACCATAAATGGTACTTTCTCTCTCCTCTTACTAATAGATGGTGATTACATCACTCTAGATTAGGTTAGGTCAAGTTCTCATTGATTAACATAAGCCAACTCACCGCTATCAAGTCATTCGGGTTTGGTTGATCGAGTGTGTCATCTACTTGAACCCTTCAAGCGCACATTGGTAATGTACACCTTCAATAACCACATGATTCAATCTATTAGTTACTTAGCCCCTTAATATCTTAGGGTACCATTATAGTTTAGATTAGACCACCATTGGACCAACTACACCTTTAAACGATTAAGCAAAAACAGCCCTAAAAGTCTCCAAACTGTTTCACCCCTCAACCTCCAAACGGTCTTGAGACCATTTGGGGGCGTTGACCGTTTGGGCACTTTGACCTTCAAAACCGTATGGTCACCAAGACTGCATGGTCACTAAGACCGCATGGTCACCACGACCGCATGGGTGCATTGACCGTTTGAGAAAGTTGACCTCCAAACCGTTTGAAGTTATGCGACTTGAAACCGTTTGATCTTAAACGATCTTGAGATCGATTGGACCAAATGACCTTGAGATCATTTGAGCCTTAACGGTCTTGAGACCATTTGGATCCAAACGTTCTTGAGACCGTTTGGTCCAAATGGACTCAAACCGCATGGACCTCAAAGGTGAAACAAAGGTTATAATCGATTGGGATTTTCTATGTTGACACCTTCAATTGGCCATATCCTTGTTAACCACTTGTAAATTGAGTCAATTAGGGTTATCCTTAATCAATTGGACACCAAATTGACCCTCAATTGAAATCCAATGAGGGTTGAATCCAACTCAATTAGAGTTTTCAATCGGTTAATCATCAATGTTCAACAATGTGAATCAAATTGAGACTGAACCCATCAATTGACATCCAATTGGCCCAAACTTGGCCCAAACGGTCTTGAGATCGTTTGGACACACTCCAAACGGTCTTGAGACCATTTGCCTAAAGTTTCATCAAAATCTAAGTCAATTTGATAAGGGTTGAACCCTAATTAGGTCTAAAATCAGCACTTTTATCAATTCATCAACCTATTGTGATTGAACCTTCAATCCATCAAATTTCCTTAACCCTAGACCTCCAAACAGTCTTGAGTTGTCACCAGACGGTCTTGAGACCATTTGAGTGAACCCCCAAATGGGCTTGAGACCGTTTGGGTCCTTCAACCCAAATTTCACCAAAATCTATCCTTGAAAACAGCAATTCAACCCGATTAGGGTTTAGGGGGTTGAAGTGCCTTCAACTTGTGATTGGTTTGGAATTAGGTTATGATTCTTTGTAGATATTAAATTCAACATGTTTACAACAGACCTCTAAATGGTCTTCCCTTGGTCAACCCTATCAAATGGTCTTGGAGACCGTTTGAATCTAAACGGTTTTGCAAGACCGCATGAGATCAAACGGTTTGAGACCGTTTGATTTCAAACGGTTTGCAAACCGTTTAGACCAAATGGTCCAAGGTCGTTTGATAAAGTTTCCTAGGAATTCATGCCCATCATTTTCAACCTTTGTTCAGGTCGGTTATTTCACGGATTGCTTGCAAAAGTGCAAGGAAGAATGGGGAAGAAGAAGAACTAAGTACTAATTTGCAAGATCATAGATATGCATAATAAAGCAAGAGGTTTAGAGTTATAAAACCCACCTCAAACGTTGTTCCTAGAGCTCCAAGCTTACAAGATTCAAGCCTTTAATGGCATCTTGAGCTCCACATGTTGGCCAAAGATGATTCTCCAAGGAAAGGTTGGCGAAAGTCGGCTAGAACAAGAAACCTAAGTGAGATAACCATAAAACCAACCTTATACAAGGAATTCCTCCATGAATCCGAGCTAGAAGATGGTTTCTTCTCACCTTAGAACAGGTTGGTCGTCTTCTTGAGCTCCAGAGCTCTGTCTTAGTCGGTTGAGCAAGATGAGAAGTGAAGAAGAGAAGGGAATACGTTTACTTGGTTTGCAAAGAAAGAAGCTTATATAGCTTGGGTTAGTTTTCACCATAAGGACCTCTAGTTTATGGATTTCTCATCTAGGTCCCTCCTTCCTTCTAAGGCACGTTCAAACTATCATAACTTAAGCAAAGCCCATCAAAACTCAAGATCCAAGGGTAAAGAAGACCAACATGCAAACTAAGGTACATATATGAAGGGTCTCCTTACTCATACTAGGTGTTTTTACTACAAAGGTCATTCTTCTTATCTGATTATTCAATTGAAGCGTCCCTTTCACCATTCCTACTCTAAATGATGTCAATAGTCATAAAAGATATTCTAGAAGGGGTATTTTACAAGTTGCATCCCACATTTTGGGTAAATTGCACTTTACTCCAAAATTAGGGTTTTAAGCACAAGGATTGTTCCACAAGCTGCATCTTGATGCCCAAGCTTGGGAAATCCATCATACCTCGTCATATTCACTCATATGATGTCTCATCCTTAGAGAAAACATCTTAACCTGTGTAAATTGCAAGTTAGCCCCTCTAATTGGGTAATTTGCACATAGGTCCCTGCATTACAAAACAATACTACAACTTTGTTTAAAAATGACAAAATTGAAAGTGTATGTTCCTCAGGAATTAATTACATAATTAGGCAAAACATCTAGGGTTAGTTTATAACCCAGGTCAGGGATGTTACATCGTCACTCCTTTTGACAAGAACCCCTCCTCATGATAGCTTCTTTCTTCTCAATTTCCACTATGTGGAGACAACTTCTCATCCATGCCTATAGATAATCTAAGGTAGATTTTGTGCCATGTACAAAACTATCTGCATACCATAGTCAATGCAGTTGTGTGCACAGTGCTTGTGTCGAGAAACATGGCATCAGATATGGTAGTAGAAATAAAAAAAATTTACTACTATATTCTCCTTAGACAGAAGATTGTGTCAACAAATGTGATTTGAGAAGGAAGTTTGCAAGGTATATACCTAGTCTAAGAACAACCCCAATCATTTATTCTTATAGTAGTGTGCTTCTTCTTCAAACATCACGCTAGCAGTTGTCAGCAATGGCCTCCTGGTACAACATAATGGATAGTGGTTGACAACATCCTCCTAGCGGGTGGAAATATCCTCCACACCTCTACTTAGCCCACACAGACTACTGGGAACTCCACATTGCGCTACTAGATATAACAGGAAGGAGTTGTCCCTTCAAACGTCAACTTGTTAGAGTTGATTTTCTCTCTTGTGTTGTGTTTTTCTCATTGTCCCTCCCTTTTATTGATAGGACTTGATCGGACTCTCTAGTTAATACTACTAGAGTGGACAACATTTTTTAGATGATCTCTAAAATCTATGACTAACCCTCTGTTTATAGGACGTCCAGGGTTAGGGTTTCCAAAACAACTGGGAGTTGAAGAGATGAAAGTTTATGAATTTTCTAGAAGCTACAAACCATGAAAGGACAAGTTCACAATTGAACCGATGTTCACATGTGAAACGATTGGTTCAACACTTAAACTGGTCGATTCATTTGATTTCCTATTTTCAACCGCATTGGCTTTCAATATTCAACTAATGCACAACACGATGTCAGCATCATTCATTGATTTGATAATATTGATCATTGAACCAGGTGGTTCATAACCTAAATTGGTTACTTTAGTGTCTGAATCGATTGGTACACTTCTAAATTGGTAGTTTTAGATTTCTAATTTAGCCTATGTTGTTCACATTGACCCGACACTTGAATCGACCGGTTCAACACTTAAATTTGTTGGTTCACAATCTTGCCAGTTAATTTTCAACCATTGTTATTTAAACTGAGAGCCTAAACACTTATATAACAAAGTTGAACATCATTCATGAATAAAGTCCTAATCCAAGTGCATCCAATATGTATGACCCTATAGGTCCCAAGTTACGTTGGCTGGTGAATATTCCCATCTACGTCACTCACAGTCATCCCCATGTGTCATAATGAACCCTAGCACCACCTTTATGGCAACCCTTATTTAAGGCTACATTGGATGGTGTCAAAATATATTGAATGACATGTAATAAGTGTTGTGGATTTAGCTCTAAGAACCACAATCACTACTTTCACTATGAGAGATGATTCTGACTACCATTTCATCTCTCCATGTATCACTCTTAAGGTGGGTCTGCCCAATACACTATTCTCTAACAAGTACCTACGTGTTTGATTTGGTATCACATATCATGACGGATGAAATTATATCATCAACCAACACTCACTCTAGTTTTATGTATTACTGTTGTCAGTTTTTCTTCCATAGTAGTATCGACTAGGGACATAGCAAGAATTTATGTACGCTTATCATACATATGGTCTCATTCTTCATGTACTAAACTAGAAGACATATGTCATCCAGTATCATCATTCTTTACACATTTATTATATTACATCATTATCTCATAACTGAATAAAATAGAATAAACATAATTTCCTTTTATAATTATCAAATAAATTACATCATGCCACATTACAATCATCATATGATTGGAATTCTAGGCATACATACCATCTGATTCCCATTGCACTTAGAGCCAATCACTCATGAATCGCATTCCAAGTGATCTAACATGTCTATCATGCTTATGTTGTGGAAGTGTTTTTGTCAATGGGTCAGCAACATTGCCTTCGGTCGGTATTCTAGAAATCTTCACATCTCCTCATTATCCGATCTCTCATATGAAATAGAACCGATGTAGTATGTACTTGGAATGTTGATGTGGTACGTGTTCCTTAACTTGTACACTAGCCATTGTTGTCACAGTACAACTCTAATCCATCGCTAATGCTTGGAACCACCCCAAGTTCACTTATGAACTTCTTGGTCCAGATAGCTTCCTTTGTTGTATTGGATGTAGAAATATACTCTCTCTCTTTTGTAGAATAATAAACTATCTTTTCTTGGAACTCTTCCAGCTCATAGCTCATGTGTTGAGTCAAAACACAAATCCTAATTGTGATCGATAATCATCCTTGTCATTTTAGAAGCTTGCATATGTGTAACCCCTTAAACCCAACTCTTCCTCACTACCATAAACAATAAACTAATCCTTAGTTCTTCTCAAGTACTAAAGGATGTTTGTTATGACAATCCAATGACTCTCAATGGGATTTGATTGATATTAGCTCACCATGCTCAAGGCATTTGAGACACCAAGATGAGTAAATAACATTGCATACATGATAGATCCAATTGTAGATGCATATGGAATCTTACTCATGTGGTCCCATTCTTTACAAGAACTGGGACATTGGGCTTTATAGAGGCTAATATCATGAGACATGGGCAAATTCCCTCACTTTGAGTCCTTCATGTTGACCTATTCAGCACTTTGTTAATGTATGTACTCTGTCTTGGGCCAAGAAGCCTTCTAGATCTATATCTATAGATCTTAGTTCGTAAGATATCGGATGCTTCACCTAGATCCTTCATAGAGACGGTACTTCCCAGCCAATTCTTTACCTTATGTAAAGTAGGAATTTCATTTCCCATCAATAATATGCCATCACATATAATATGAGGAATACAGTTATACTCCCTCTAACCTTCTCGTACACACAAGGTTCATCTTCATTCTGGTTAAAGCAAAACTCTTTGAGTGTCTCATCAAAATGAAGATTCCATCTCTGATATGCTTGCTTCGATCCATAGATTGACCTTTGTAACTTATAGACTTTATTTTCATCCTATGGATTCACAAAACCCTCAGGTTGTGTCATGTACACATACTCAAGAAAATTTCCATTAAGGAATGTGGTTTTAACATCCATCTACCAAATCTCACAGTCATAATAAGTTGTGATGGCAAGCATGATCTTGATGGATTTAAACATGGCAAGTGGTTAAAAAGTTTCATCATAGTCAACACCTTGAACTCTGTTTGAAACCTTTTCCAACCAATCTTTCCTTATAGGTTTGTACATTACCATCCATTTCGGTCTTCTTCTTGAAGACTAACTTGCACCTTATGGGTTTTACCCCTTCAGGTGGATCCTCTAAGGTCCATACCTTGTTGGCATACATGGATTCCATCTCAGATCTCAAGACCTCAAGCCATTTCTCATACTCTGGTCTCTTAGTAGCCTCTAGGTAGGTCGTTGTCTCATCACCGATGACTAACTCACCACCTTCTTGTGTCACAAGATAATTAAATATTTTAGGCTTAAAGCATATGAGGTTCTTGTGTTATATGAGGAAGTTGAGATTCCACAACAATTCTGAATCTCCTTGTTCCATCTATACATATATAGGTTCAATTTTTTCTTGTTGATCTCAAACCTCTTTGAGTTCTACTTTTCTCCCACTGGTTCCTTTGGAAATAAATTCCTAATCAAGGAATACACCAGTCCTAGAAACAAACACTTTTTTGCCATATGGAGTATAAAAGTAGTATACCCTAGTTTCTTTAGAATATCTAGAGAAATAACATCTATCAGATTTGGGTCTAAGCTTTTCAGAAAATATTTCCCTAACATAAGTTTCACATCCTCAAATCTTCATAAAAGACACATTGGGATGCTTCCCATACCATGTCTCATATGATGTCTTTTGTACTGATTTAGATGGTAGATGATGAAGTGAAAATGATGTGGTTTGTAGAGAATGTCCCTAAACATAAATTGGAAGATCAAAAAAACTCATCATTGATGCTACCATATATAGCAATGTGTAATTCCTTCTTTCTGATACACCATTATGTTGTGGTGTTCCGGGTGGTGTCCATCGTGATACAATACCAAGGTTTCTTAGAAGGTCTGCAAACTCTTAGCTTAAGTATTTTCCACCTCAATCAGAACAAAGTTCCTTAATACTTTTATGATGTTGGTTCTCTACTTCATTCATGAAATCCTTGAACTTTTCATGGGTTCCTAACTTATGTTTCATCAAGTAAACATAATCATACCTACTGGAGTCATCAATAAAGGTAATGAAATACTAATAACCACCTCTACCATTTGTTCTAAAAGGGCCACACACATCAGTATGTATGAGTCATAATAGATCACTCACCCTTTCACTGTTACCAGTAAAGGGAGTCTTTGTCAACTTTCCCAACAAACAAGATTCAAATGTCTCTTTTGATTCAAAACCAAAAGATTCCAGATAACCATATTTATGGAGTCTAGAGATGGGTTATTCATTTAAGTTCCCTAGACGACAATGCCAAAAATGTTTAATGTGAGTTATTGAGCTTTCGTATTTTGGTATTTTTGTTATACATGTCTGTATGCAGATCTATCACGTATAGACCATAAGACATTGGGGCACTTTCATAAAACATCCCATCTTTACTAATAGAACACTGACCATTCTTAATAAGAAATTTGAATCTGTTCTTGTCCAACCAAGATATATATATATATATGATGTTCCTATTAATGAAAGGTACATAATACCAGTTCTCTAATACTATTATAAGCCCACTTTCCAGAGATAACTCATAGGTTCCAACTGGACTGGAAGCAACTGTTGTTTCATTAGCAACACATAGTTCAACCTCACCTTTCTTTGAAGGTCTATGTATTTTTAGACCCTTCACATTTGAGCAAATGTGTGATCCACATCCGGTATCTAGTACCCAAGATGAATAACTAACAAAGTAAATCTCAATTACGTATATATTTGGAGTAGAGATCTCTATCACTTGATTCGTCTTCCTCAGTTTCTTTAAGTGAAAAGGATTATCCCCTCTCCTTATTTTGAGTGCAGAAGACTTGGATGTTAGCTTACCCTCAAAAACATTCTTGGCCTTGCCTTTGTCTTTGGACTCTATTCCACTGATCACCATCATGGGTTTTTCCTTCTTCATTTGTGCCTCAGCATTTATCAACATGTCAAGCAACTTAGATAATAGTTTGGCCAAGTTACTCAGGTGATAACACTTGATAAATTGGATATATTATTCTATCAATGATTGTAGTATCATAATTGGGGCCAACTCTTCACCTAAAGGAATTCCCAGTCTCTCTACATGTTCCACATCTCCAATGAAATTGAGCACATGGGACTCTATTGTATCTCCCTCTGTAGTTTGCACTCAAACAATGCCTTAGAGACATTATACCATTCTTGTTTTTATGTTGTTAATGCAACTCATAGTTCATACAACCTAGCATAAGGTTTTTGATGGCTAAGACATCCTTAGAATGCTTCAAGTAAGCATACATTTCATCCTTAGGCATATATGGAGTGGATTCCATCGGTATTGGTGTTTTATGGTCATAGAGAACGCTTCTCAAAGTCCTGAACTAGTTAGATTGTCCTTCTCAAGGACCGATCACAATGATTGGGTGTTTTCCATTTATATCTATAAGAGTAAAGTATGTACTTTTTTAAAACATTTTGATTTGATTTGATAACATTGACGACATTAATTAGGTCTTTAATTAATTATCGCTCCCGCTATTTTATTCAAATTGATAGCCCTCACTACCAATTTGGAGGATTGCAGCCTGCAATCTACTAGTGAGGCAAGATCCAAAACAATTAAGTCAAAATGTAGCCAATGTTGGTACTCATGACAAAGTATTAAGGTAGGCAACATTTCCCAATAGCACCTCATACAATATTTAGATAGATGGTATGCACAACTCCTTGCCATAGTCCATATATATGCTTTTATGCACTTAACCCTATTACAGTCACCTAGTTAAGTCTAACCCATAAGCTAACATGATAGAATATTCACCCTACTAGGGTAGACCCACACATCTACCATCACACTTCCATGAGATATAGGACAAACCATGGTAGGGCATTCCCACGCCTGGTTGATTAAGCTTTTCATATGTCATGCTTATGGAAAGCATCTTAGGCTTAATACTTATTATGGGATTTGTATTTATAAATACATATACATATACAATCATCACATACTCATAGTACATATAATATGCATGCTATAACCACAAAAGAAACATGCAATTACAAAACACGAGTGATGGTTAGTAACATGTTGTTGATGCAAATTTGTGTTGGAACTAGTCTGGGTCGATCAATTCAACTCTTAAGCCGATTAGTGTGCCTCCTTGTCAGTTGGTTGGTCTATCAGATCGGTTGAATGGTCTTTGGTTCAAGCGATGTCTAGACTCCTCCAGTCGGTCAGTTGGGCCACCAACCGATTAGTCAGATCCTCTGATCATCTGGTCTCGACGGTCCTTCGCTCGATCAGTTGATCTTATAAATCAGAAGGTTCTTCTAGAGAATAATGTCTTCTTTTACATAACCAGAAAGAAACTATGCTAATCCTATTTAACATATTACATTGTAATAGGGAAACCTCGAGTTACATTTGAGGAGAGAATAGTAAAGAAATCTTTAATAATTTTACATATGGAAAGAGAGAGAGAGAGGCTCAGTTGGCAATCTGATATGTAAAAATAAGAATAACAATCATCCAACAATACACAAAGATCTAGGGGTTATTGGCCATAACCATGCTAACATCCACCATTAAAATAAACTTTTTGGATGACGTGTATAAATTTCATATATGTCATATCATATATATTGGGATCGTATGTGGTATTTAATTGGATATGCACACTAATCGTTTAAATATTATCATCCCATGTAATAAATAAATGATAAAAAAATTGATAATATCAATTAAATCCCAAAACATAGTAAATTGACATGGCTCTGATACCACAGTAGGGAAATATGGCATCATATATGGAAGTGGAAACAAACATTTTACGACCATATTCCCCTTAGATAGCATATCACATCAACACCTATGAATTGGGAAGGAAGGTTGTAAAGTATATACTTGGTCCTGGAGCAAGTCTAGTGACTTGTCTTTGTAGCAACATGCTTCTTCTTCAAGCAACGCTTGAGCAGTCATCAGAATTACCCTCCTGGTGCAACGCCAAGGATGATGGTTGACGTCATCCTCCTAGTAGGTGGCAATAGCCTCCACTCCTCCACATAATCCAAACAGACCACAAGAAACTTCACATTGTGCTTCCAAATCCAATGGGAAGGAGTTGTCCCTTCGAACGTGAACCTACTTGGGTTGATTCACTCACCCATGTTGTCTTTCCCTTGTTGTCCCTCCCTTTTACAAGTAGGACTTGCTCATGATTTCTTGTTACCAAAACTAGAGAGGATAATGTTTTTAGGATGATCTCTGAAAATCATGACTATCCCTCTATTTATAGGAGGGCCAGGGTCACGGTTTCTAGATCAACTGGCAGTCAAAGAGATGGAATTTCATAAATTTTCTAGAAGTTGTTAACCATGAAACGAATGGTTCAAAACTAAACTAATTATTTGTTCACATGTGAAACGATCAGTTCAACACTTGAACTGGTCAGTTCACTTGCTTTCCTATTTTCAATCACATTGGATTTCAATATTCAGTAAATGCACAACATGATGTTAGAGTCAATCATTGATCCAATCGTATTGATCGTTGAACTGGGCAGTTTATAACCTGAACTGGTCGTTTTAATTTTTGAACTAATCAGTTCAGTTCAGACCGGTCATTTCAGATTTTTGATTCAGCCTATGTTGTTCAAATTGACCTGACACTTGAATCAACCAGTTCAACACTTAAATCAGTCGGTTCATAGTCATGTCAGCCAATTTTAAACCATTTTGTTTAAGTTGAATACCTAAACACTTTAGTAATCAAGTTAAACATCATTCATGAATAAACTCCTATTTGAGGCACATCATATGTTTGTAACCCTATAGATCCCAAGTTATGTTGGCAGTGAATGTCCATAACCAATTTATGACATCATAAGAAACGAGTGGTACCTTGCAACACATCATTATTACCCAAGTAATTGGAAATTTGGAGAACAACTTCAACCCACAATTTGTAATCAAGTGTTACCTTGATTGTATAGTTCCTTTTTCTCTGATATCTAGATTGAACTCGAGGCATGGAATCATCATCCTCTTAAATATTTAATCCATGTTTCTTGAACTAGAGCAGATTGTTGACATACATGTACACTTAATATCACTTATTGACTCACATGAGCATTACCATCCATTTCTCAATCTCTCTTATCAAGTGGCCAAGTTATCATCTCTGATAGTAGGAAACAATCCCATGCACATCACTCATAGTCCTACCCATGTGTCACAGTGAACTTGAGTACCACTTTTAGGCAACCCTTATTCAAGGTTACGTTGGATGGTGTCAAAATACATTGAAAGACATGTGATGAATGTAGTGACTTTAGGTGTAAGAACCACAATCAACACTATCACTATGAGATTTGATTCTGACTACCATTTTGTGGTCTTCATGTAACACTCTCAAAGTGGATCTATCCATTACACTATTCTCTAACAAGTACTTATTTGTTTGGTTTGAAATCACATATTGCGACTGATGAAATTTTGTCATCAACCAACACACACTCTTGTCCTATGTATTATTTTTATCTAATTTGTTGTCATAGTAATAACTGACTAGGGACATAACAAGAATGTATGTACTCTAATCATATATATGATCTCATTGTTCTTGTAAGACCCTTGACCTGGGTTTTGGGCTAACCCTGTTTGCTTTGGATGGATTAGGTTCTTAGAACCTTTCTATAATCCTTTGAGATGTTTTTAGATCTTCTAGAGATCTTAAGTCTCTAGTTTTAGCTTATTTGGATGATGTTTATGTTTTGCGTGCTAGTTTTGGTGTAAATTGGAATTTACCCAAAGTAGGAGGTGAATGTACAATTTGTCACCTCTAGCATGTTCCTTCTCTTTCTTTACATCATCTAGAGGAGATAAAAATAAGTGGTGCCTTTTTTTATCCTTGGTTGTGTGGTGGCACCCCTAGTGGTGATTAGGGTTTTCTAGGGTGGTGTGCCTTGACCTATGTGTACCTTGTAGGTTGTCTCGACCTAGGTCATGACCTAGGGCATGTTTTGTGGGTTTCACGATCTAGACACCTTCCCTAGGTGTGGTGGTCACCAACCAAGATGGTCATGGTTAAGACAAGTTGCTTTTGTGTGGAGTGTCTAGACCTAGGTTGAGTGTGGTGATCTTTTGTGTTAACCTAGTGATGTTGTGGTGTGTTGCCATGAGCATGGATGGTGTTCCTTGGTGGGTCACGACTGCGACCATGTTGGGTGACCTAGGTGGTCAAGACCCATCATAGAGTGTATCACCATCTTCTAAATGTATGGATAAGGCAATTTCATGTGGTTGCATGTGTGTTTCTTGGGTGGACAAGTGTCCCTTTGAAGCCCTATCTTATTGAACCTCATCTCTCACCCTACTTCCCTTCTCTTTTGCTATATAACACCTTATCTCTAGATGAAAGTGGTATTTTTTTTTCCATTCTCTTCCTCCTTCCTTTCTTGGTCACACTTGTAGGCTTGAGGAGTGAGGAAATTTATTTGGGATCTCTTGGTGGTCGGACTTCCCTTGCATGTGGTGCCTCTGGTGATCCTTGGTCATCTTCTACCTTGATAAGTATATGCCTTTCTTTGCTACATTTTTCCTTGGATACCCTACCCCATATTCTATTCCTTCCTTGGCCCTAGACTATGTTTTGACATGGTGGTCGTTCTTGAGAGGAGAACTCCTCATCACATGGGTAGTAGGCCATGTTTTGACAAGGCGACACTCAAGTGAGAGGGATTTCTCCTCTCTTTTCTCCTTCTTTCTTTGGTTCGGTCTAGGGTTCCTTCTTTCCCTTTTTTTGATCCAATTTTGACCTTGGTGTCTTCTTCTTGAGGTTATCTTGAGTCTAAAGGTGGATCCTTTGGTGGAGCTTCAAAATCCTTGGTGATTGTGTGCTTGGAGCTATCATACTTGGAGTGATCTTCCTTAAGGTGGGTTATATAGCCCTTAACCTTCTCTATTAATGCACTTTTCCATATGCATGTTGATGTTTTCTCTCTCTAAATGTTCCTTTAACATGGTAGTGGATTATGCTAAGCCCTAGGACTTGCTTGATGTTAAAATCATGCTTGGTTGGAAAGTAATTCGAAACCCTAGTTTTGATACCCGATTTTAGTGATTATGGTGTAATGGTGGTTTTCCCCCCATCTCTTGATCTTATTATTGACCACATGCATGATGTATGAGTTTCTTGATGTTCTATTAAGTTTATATTCTATTTTGAAGGTGTCAAATGTGGTTTTCTCTCTCTTTCACAAGGGTCCTTCATGATGATTTCATGACTCAAGTTTTAGGTTTTGGTGATCATTTTTCATGAGTTTTTCTATGCCATGTGGATGATGGATTGTTTTGGGTTTACCTTCTCTTTTAGAAATGGAGATCTTCTCTTTGATCATGTTTAATCCTTATTGGTTGTTGTTCATTTTCCTTGGTGGTAATTTGATCATTGGTGGTCACTATACCTTGTTCCTCTTTGGGTCGAGACACCTTGGTGCTTGGTTTGGTTTTGGGTCACGACGCATGACCTAGTGTCACTCCCGTGACCTAACCCAAATAGGTGTAGGGTCGTGACATGCCTTGGTGTTTGTGGTCATGACATAGTCTAGTTTTTAGGTGGAGTCAGCCTTGGTTTTGGGTCGAGTCATGATCTTGATCTGGAGGTCGAGACACCATGGTTGTAGGTGTTCAAAACTCCTTGAGAGTGGGTGATCGTGACCCATGGAGTTGGTAGTCACGACATGTGCATGGTGGGTGGTCATGACCCACATGGGTCATGGTTGTGACATGCCTTGATGGGTGGTGGTCCCGGACCCATGTGTGTTGGGTTGTAGCTACTCTTGGATGATGCTTGGTTGGGACCCATGGTTGCACACATGATTAACACATGTATATGAGTGATGTTTGAACTCTTCCTAGTGTTGTTTAGATGATGGGTTAATCAACCCTAATCATGTTCCTCAACCCTAAAGAATTCCAAGGATATGAGAGATTCCATACCTAGTGTTTAGTGTTTGAATATAGTTATACAACCCTAATCGGCTAAGTATGGATCCCTCACCCTAAACCTAGGGACAACTGATGTGTTTGCTTCTTTCCCTTTGAATGGATATGATGTTATGATGTTATCTCTCTCTCTTGGTTATGAAATCCTAACCTTGCATGTGATATGAGTTTGAATATCATATCTAGTTTATTCTTTGGTATATAATATGACACAGGTTGAATGAGCCTAGATGAGGCATTATGAGATACTTGTAATGTAGGAATGATGTCAATGGGTCAATGACCTGGCAGGTGACTTATGCATGAATTGAGGTGACAACCTCTAGAAGTGTGCTTGAGGGATTGATATCCCATAGTGGTGTGGCGTTGGTGATATCCTAGGTGGTTGTGTGACAGTGATGATGGCCTTGTGAATGGATGTGCTACAATGCTATGTGATGATGTGACTAGTTCACACCTTACACGTTTTATATCTTCTAAATTGGTACTATACCCTTATTTGTTATGGCTTTATACGTTGCAACTTGATTGATGCTAAAATATATGCAATTGGCTTAATTAATCAAGTCAAACCTAATCATGTAGGTTCCCTATGCCATAGATCCATTCTAGTGTCAGTCTTAGTGTTGGATGGTGAAACAAGTCCTCCCTTAGTGGAAGATCGGAGTCATATACTATTGAGTATATGCTTCATAGGATTGGCTACAGGCCATACACTCAAAGTAGTGCGGGTATGGGTCGTAGCTCAATGATGTGATTCAGTACATACTTTCACAGGATTGGTTGCGGGCCATACCCTGGTAGAAGTGTGACAATGAGTCGTATCTTAGTTTTACTAGAGTTGTGCCTATATACCAAGGTAGGTTAGGATGTTTTGCAGATGACTCATATGTTATGTCATTGTGGTGCTTCTCTCATGTTGACCGGGAGGTGTGGAGAGGTTGTGGATTCTGGTTCTTCCATAGACCATGTATGGCATTAATTTTGATTTAGCAGTGGTCAGTTTGAGTATGAGTGGTATACCTCATCTCCTCAGGTGATAATAAAATATGTAATATAGCCTTGTACTATAATTTTACAGGGATAAAAGCAGATAATGTTAATTGAAGCCTTGCCTTACTTTTGTATAGTTTAATTGATAAATGATATGCATGTTATCTTCTTATTCCTTCTTAGAATATTAATTGTTCTACTTCTTAGTGATAACTACCTAGTATTGCTTAACCTGCTTTACATGTTGGATACACAATGTTTAGTTGAATCGACTCAGTTATTCATCATGTTATCTACCTACTTGAGTTAACTATGCTTTTAGTAGATGTTGGCAGAGAGTTATATATCCTACTAGGATGTTTAGTCTCGCCCCATGGGTTTCTAGATCTTTTAGGTGGCCACACACGAAGAGATGGTGATTGATGCAGCCCTATTTTAGGGCTTCATCTTGTTTCTTTTTTCTCTTCAATCACATCTATACTAGTTAGATTGCATGTCATTCCTCCCAATATGCTTATTTGTATAAAATGCACTTATGGACATTATTTGCATGTTTTTTAGGTATTTGGACCACACTTGATGGAAGAGAGAGAGAAGGAGTGATCCTAGGGTTCCTCTTCCCTTGGAGAGACCCAAAGTGAAGTTTGAGGCCCCCTCAACCTAACCCTAGTGGCCAAAGATCAATTGAAGCAAAGATGTCCAAGAAAAGCCAAAGAACTGAGTCAAAGTGTTGACCCAGGACCTAGCACGGCCGTGGTACCACAAAACGGTCGTGCTAGGTCACTTACAAATCAACAGAACAACCTCCAACAGAAGCAGAGAGCAGCACGGCCGTGCAGAACAAAACGTCCATGCCAGTGACAGACACCATGGTCGTGCTCCACAAAACTGTCGTGGCTCAGCAGACCAGAATGGTTGTGCAGCACAAAACGGTCGTGCTACCCTCAGTTCACCACGGTTGTGGCTTTTTCTGCCACCAACCTGACATTTGGCCTATTTTAATTCCCACGACCGTGCCCATACACCACGGTCGTGGTCTACCCTACCCACCACGGCGGTGCTACTCACAGAATCCACCCACTTTTCCACTGCTTTCCCCATTTTACCCCTAACTTAACCTAGTCCTTCCCCCACACCTATATATACCTAGGTGGCGGCTGGGGCACGAGGCTAGCTACCTTCCACCACCTCCTAGCTCCCCAAATTTCCATCCACTCCGTCCCACTCCATTTCCACCTCCATTCCACTCCATTTCACCATTTCCACCACCAAAACACTAGTTTATACTAGTTCCTACCCATAATCCCCTTCATTTCACAACCTTGCACCTTGGAGGAGGGAGGAGGACGTCCTGCAGCTGCTGGAGAGGAGAACTTCTTCATCTACACCGAGATCCATGTCTTCTTCTACCTCTTTCTTCTCTCTTTTTGTATTTTCCATTTCTATGAGTAGCTAGGCCCCTGTGGGTGGGCTGTTTGGGGGAAATTATGTTACTTTGATACCATGTTGGGGGCAAATGACATGTAAGCATTGTAATTTCATTGGTTAATGATTATATTCTATTTTTATCTCATTCTCCATGGATTGCTTATTGGCTTGTGTGTGAAATCACTTAGGAATCTAGGCAAATTGCTTATATGTGTGAATTTTGGGATTTGCCCCTAGGACCAATTCTTGGATCCCTAGGATGCCTCCCATCTTCCTACATCCTAATCAATCTCCCTAAACCTATGTGAGAGATCTAAGTATCTAGATTGGATAATTCTAGTGCAATTAGCATGGAGCCTTCTCAAGGCTAGAATGTGAGGGAAATGGGGTCCAAAACCCTAATTTCACCTCCCCATTACTACCCTCGGCCCCTAATTGCCCTAGGAATTTCTAATGTAGAAACATAGACTTGATTAGACTCTAATTGGATTGAACCTAACCCCTAACCAAATTGAGCCTCGTAAGGGTAGTGGGTGGTATTAGGGACTAGTTCCCTTATACACAACCTAGCATATCCATGGCCAGTTAGTAGCCTAGGTTAATTCATTAGACTCTAACTTGTTGTTTGGTTTGGATAATCTAAATGGAATCATAATGTTCATATGTCACCCCACAACTTAAGTGATAAGTTCATACCCCTAAACAACCCACACATCTCTTTATTGCTTAAAACCCTAGTTTTGTGCTTACTTAGCTTAATTAGTTCTTTCCTTGCTTAGTTAGATTCTTTCTTTGCTCTTGTCTTGTTCATGCTAGTGTAGTTCTTTAATTGCTCTTTTGCTGCTCTTCTTACCTGTCTTAGTGTAATTTGCCTTTTCATACCTAGATTAATCCTTTCTTGCTTGTTTAGCCTTAATCTAGTCTAGGGTTAACGTAGATTTCATTCCTGCCTTTAATTGCTTTCTTGTTCATCCTTAGTTAACAATCAAATCAACCTTTAAACCCTTAACCCTAGTCTCCGCAGTAGGAACCTAGCTAAACTAACCTAGCTCTAGTGCCCCCTCTTTTCCCTGTGGATCGACTCTTTACTTGCCACCTTCCTATACTACGACACGACCTTGTACGCTTGCGGGTGTAGTGTTTTAGTAGAAGTAGGTAGCTAGTTTAGGTTTATAAATTTCGAAAGAAAGTACCCATCATGTGTGTTCCGACCTCGTGGGGCGCATCTAGTCGGGTCAAATTGGCTAGTGTGTTGCGCCTCTAGCATAATCGCACCAAGCTTTCTGGCGTCGTTGTCGGGGATTAGAGGCGCTCGGCCTAGCTAGTTAGTTTTGCTTTGAATTTTCCTACTGCCCTCATCTTTGCTATTCTTTATTCATTTTTATTTCCATTCTTGGTGTATATTAGTTTTCTAACTTGTTCTCTTTTGTTTGGTTGTGCTTTACGCATGTGACAAGCCATTCGGGAGGAAACAAGATGGAAGACCAAAGTACACCTCACAAGCCGCTTCAAGACTACTTCATGCCTAGCAACTACAAATCACCAATTGCTAGAAGGGTTGATCAAATGCCAGGGGAGCAATTCTATATTCCTCCAGGTCTTCTTGGGCTCCTACCCATCTTCTACAGCTCAGAGAGTGAGAACTCCTACAAGCACTTGGACTCCTTTTTTGAAGTATGCTCCACCTTCAGGACGTCGACGGCTAGTGATGATACAATTCAGTTGACCTTGTTCTATTTCTCCCTCAAATATAGAGCTAAAGACTGGTATGACTCAAGAAATGACATCATGAGTTGGGAAACAATGAAGAATGCTTTCTTGAGACAATTCTACTCTATAGCAATGTTGACACAAATGCGGCGTTCCGTGACAAGTTTTAGCCAAATGGGTAATGAGCAATTTCATAATTCATGGGAGAGATTCAAAAATCTATTGAGAGAGTGTCCTCACCATGAGATCCCTTTGTGGCAGCTAGTTCAATCATTCTACTCTGGATTGTCTCTAAAGGACCAAGACATAGTGGACTCTTCTTGTGGAGGAGTTTTCATGGCTAGGCCACCTGAGGAGATATGGCCTTTGTTTGAGCAGTTGGTTGAAGGATCAAGAATTTGAGCTTCTAGCAAGATGAATGAAAGAGGGTATGCCTTTGGTATGACACCCCCTACTCATGATGACTCAAGCCCGCAACTGATGAATATTCTTGGTGACATGGTGAGCTTCATGAAGAACCAAGTGGCAAATGCTCCCTACCGGTCAATTCTATTGAGTTCTATGGGGAAGAAAACAAGACACCTCACTCCTATAGCTACCAGGAACCACAAAGTCCCACATATAGCTCAAGGTTTGAGGAAGAGGTTCTTTCTAGATTGAAAGTGTTTGATGATGTTCAAAGAGATGTTGCAAGGTTAGAAGAGAGAATAGAGCAGCTATCGTCCATAATTGCTCTCCAAGAAGAAAAATTTTCTTCAAGACCTATCGTGAGCCACCATGAAGCTAGTGGAGCCATGCCCTCTTCACAAGTTTTCTACAGTCCACCCCCCCCCCATGCAAGTGCATCACATTCACTCCTTCCAAGCCTATCCCCAGCCTTACACTCCTCCACCACCTTCACCGCCTCAATTTTCCCAAAACTTCACTTTCCAACCCCAATTCTCTCCTCTCCCTCAATTCTCTTCTCCACCTCAATTTCAACCCCAAGTGTCACCCCCACCTCCTCCATAGCCACAACATGCTCCCTCTCCCCATCATGAGCAAGGTAGTGTTGTGACAGTTCTAAGGAATGGGAAAACACTTGAGCAGCCCGCAAATCAAAGAAAGAGTGACAAAGCACAGCAGAAGCAGTCAAGTGGTGATGTTGTGATTAAGATCGCCGAAGATGATCATTTGCCACCGCATGTTGAGTTTGGGATTCCATGTGATCCACCACATATCCCTTTTGTAGGTCCTACCATCCCTAGTGCTCCACCTCATGCTACACCATAGGAAGATCGTGCTGAGTCAAGTAGGCCAATAGCTAGTGATCCACCATTTCCCGAAGCACTAGATGAGCCTTTGGCTGTGAAAAGAAGACAAAAGCACAATATGGACATTCTTGAGGTCTTCTGACAAGTGAAGGTCAACATTCCTCTCTTGGATGCAATCAAACAAATTCCAGCATATGCCAAGTGTCTCAAGGACCTATGCACTATGAAAATAAGGTCAACGGGGAGGATTCCAAAGAAGGTGAGATTGACTGAACAAGTGAGATCCATCATACAACACTCACTTCCCGTGAAGATAAAGGACCCAGGAGCCCCACTCATACCTAGTTACATAGGGGGACATCGCATAGACAGGTCCTTACTTGATTTGGGATATAGTGTGAATTTGATGCCATATCATGTCTATGTTGAGCTGGGCTTAGGCAAGTTGAAGCCGACACATTGCACTCTCCAGTTGGCGAATAGATCCATAAAAGTGCCTAGAGGTAGAGTGGATGATGTCTTGGTGATGATAGACAAAGAAAAAGGCATGATGTTCCCGGTAGATTTCATTGTACTTGATATGGAGTCGGAGGATAGGAAGATTCCTATCATCTTGGGGAGGCCATTATTATCTACAGCTGATGCCGACATTCATGTACGCAGTGGCACTATGACAGTCTCATTCATGGACATGAAGATCAACATCAACATGTACAAGACCCCAACCCGACGAGTCCTAGATAGGGATATTGGACATGATCACTTCACAAGTCCAAATGGGCATTTGAAAGAAGGACATCAAGGTGAAGAAGTTAATGATGATTATTGTGATCATAGGGATGAGGAAAACAGATTGAGTGCAAAGAAAGGATGCATGTTTTGTAATAATGGACACATGAGAATGCCAAACGGATGAATGAATGAAGAATCACCAAGAAGCCTAGCTAAAGGCAAGAAACTCAGTGCTTGTGGGAGGCAACCCACCTAGGTTTGGGAATTTTTGACCCAACCTCACATTTTTTATACGTTTACTTTGTTTTTACATTTTTCCAAGAAAGCACACACACTTGTATTTTATAGTTTTTGTATAGTTTTAATATGTGCACGTGAGAACAGAGTGAAATGAAGAAGAATAGATGAAATTTTGACAAAGAATCAATAGAATATCAACTTGAGATCAATTTTTGATGTTTGAACAAGATTTGAGTCTCCTACTGCTGTTACAGTGCACATCACGGCCGTGGTGACATGGAACGGCCGTGGTGGTGCACTCATAGTCAACAAAGAAATAGTCAAAAATTCAGAAAATCAACCAACCAGGGCAGAACGGCCATGCAAAGCAGTACGGTTGTGGTACACGAAGCCACCACGGTCGTGTCGCCTAGCACGGCCATGTAGCAGCCCGATTCTAGCAGCTTTAAGTCAGAATTTGCAAAATTTCTTTTCACTTGCTCATTTCTCCGAAGAACAAAACGGTCGTGCTCCGTGCCCTAGCGACCATGCAGCGATCTGCCCACCCATTCCAACCCTCGAATCCTCACCAAATCACTCCCAAATCATTCCCAATCATTCCCCTGCCATTTCCACTACATTAATCTCCATATTTCACCAATTTTCATCCACAAACGCATCACTTTCTCTCCATTCCGCCCCAACAGCCCCGTTCTTCAGAGAAATCTGAAATCTTCTAATTTCACTTCCATTTTCGAGCAAGAATGAAGAAGTTTGAAAAGAGAGCAGTAGAGAAGACCAGGGGCGTCATTGCTTATCAAAGGAAACCAAGGAATAGTCATCCCAGTTGACGGATGTTGATTTGGATGCCATAGTGGATCCTATCATTAAAGAAGCCTCTGAACATCCACAGCGGGGGACACCATCTTTGTCGCAGCCACCGTCGTCCGCCTCCCAGCCATCCATCTCATCTGAGAGACCCTCCGCTACCACTGCACAACTATCAGTTTTAGTCACACGGTCGTCCGTCTCCTCCGCAGCACAGCCCGAGCCGTGGCCACGACCACGTCGACGGCTTGTGTTAGATGATGAAGATGATTCAGATATGCCTGATTCTGAGTAGCACGAGGTTCTGCCACAGCACCCGCTTCAACATCCTGAGGTCACCACTGGCAGGGCAAAGGCACCTAAGCACCCGGGGTGCTTGACACGCAGAGTTTTAGCAACTCGATATGCATGCCAAGAAATGATGGAGGCGATGGGTTTCTATGCCTATTTTTAGGGATTGATGGAGAAAATGGGGTTGTTTGATATTCTAACATTGTAGCAGGAGTCCTACTTCGAGCTTACCCAGCAGTTCTTTACCACTCTAAAGAAAGCAACCGATGATAGCGAGAATGCAATTAAGGTAACGATTGGGGATAAGAGGTGGAAGATAACCTCGCAGATGCTAAATCAGATCTTTGCCCCAAGTGGGGAGATGGCAGCCCTCCTAGACGGAGGAAGGATAGAAAATGACTCTAGTTCCACATATCCAGCCATGTGGAAATGATTCACCGGACAAAGTACATTTGTAGCAGGGAAATCAAAGAGAAGTGGTATTCATAGCCCATTTCTCCACTATGTTTAGAAGGTGTTAGCAAACACCATCTTTGGCAGGTACGAAAACCAAGGCAGCTGCACAAGGAAAGATCTTTTTGTTCTTGGTTGGATGACAAAAGAGAAGCATGTGAATCTGGGGGCATTACTTATAGATCATATGAGAACAATCCCGTCTAAGAGCACAAATCCATTTTTAATGGGAGGGATTGTGACATCCATAGCCACTGCTTTAGGACATGACATGACAGGCTATACAAAGGCATATGGTGGCAAGTTGGTTGATTTGCACTACTTGGCTCACTCGTCCATGATTACAGTCTTGAGATCGTTTGGTCTCAATCGATCTTGAGATTGTTTGACCTCAAACGGTCTTGTGACCGTTTGGTCATCAAAACTTGAAGATGTTTGCACATGATCTTTATTGAGGTGTGTGCTAATATGACATCATCATCTTCAAGCTACAAACCTTCAAAATTTGATGTGATTCTTGTGGTAATTTCATCAACTAATCAAAAGGAATTTCAGGAAATAAGAAAGATTCAACATAAAATGAAGAAATGAAATCAATAATAACATTTAAGGGTTCAAGTTTAAGATCTATACTAGACTATACAAATTGTCGATTCGGTCATTTAGGCCTTTCAAGCCACTAAAGACTCAATTGGCATGTGAGGCCATCCAAGTTCATAGGAGCTTGGTTAATCATCACCCTCAAACACATTTTCTCTCTCAGTTTACTGAGAGGCTGATAGACCTAACATCTATCCTTAGCTTAGCAGATAATAATAATTGTAATGGTACTGATAATACCATGTTTAATTACCTTCATTTTAGTTTGCTCTTTGTAAGCTCTTCTGGATGAAATAGTTAATAGTGTTTTTCTCAAAAAAAAGGGTTTAAGTTATATAAACCGCCTTCAAAGTTGAATCCAAGCTTCAAGCTTCATGTCCTCAATGGTGAATGAGGCTTTCTCAACTGTTAAGGTCCGTTCTCAAATCTTTGAGTGAAAAGATTGGCTAAAGTTGAAGATTGAATGGAGAAAAGAATAAAATAAGCATTGAATTTCGATTTCCACCATGAAATCAAGGTTGAAGATGATTAAGGAGCTCCCCTATAGGTTGGGGTACGTCCTCCTATTTCTCCTAAGCTCCCTTGTGCATGGCCAAAGCAAGGAAAGAAAGAAGAGTCGAAAAAGCCTTTCATGTGGGTGAAAAATGGAGTGTATATAAGGGAATTTCAAGAGAGAGAAAGTGTTATAAAAATCCTTTAATTCCCAAAATTGGTGCCAATTATCCCCCTCACTTCCTTTCATACGAAGCCATCATCCTATCCTTCAAAAACCTCTCGTTTATCCTTGAATTAAAAGCAATCCACTTAAGCACCTTAATCAATATAATAATATTATCCATTTTAGTGGACATTTCTTTTTAATTAACAAATGTGAGTGGGTTTCTTCACCTACTTAGGATATTCCAGTGCCATTGCAAGGCATAAGGACGTCCATATTTATAAAAATTCAACCATCACACTTTTGGTTTAAGGGCACTTCCATTAATATATTTATTTTTGCATTAAATTGAATTAGGGTTTCAATTATGCTTAAATCTTGATTATTTTAATATCAAGATTCTCTTTCCCCCAAAGGGATTCAAATGAGATGCCCCTCTAATTTTCTTGTCTTTAATTTATACCAAGAAACATTAGGGACTCTTAAGAAGTGGTATTTTGCATATTGAACCCTAGGTTTTGGGTAAATTGCACATTACACCAAAACTAGGTTTTAATGCACAAATGTTGCTTAATAAGCTCTTTCTTGGTGCTCAAATTCAATAAGCCATACCTCTGCATCATTTTCATTCTTATGATGCTTCAACACGTGAGGAACATTTATCATGTAACATTTGCAAGTTAACCCCTCAACTTGGGTAATTTGCACTTTAGTCCAAAATGGGAAAAACCTTGTTTTCAACATTATTCAAAAAGGACTAAAATTGAAACATAAGTTCCTCTTAAGCCTTAATTACTTTTCAAAAGATAATAGCAAGCATATAATTATCTTTCTTAAACAAAACATCTAGGGTTAAAGCATAATCCAGGTCAAGGATGTTACAAATTATCCACCCCTAATAGGGATTTCGTCCCCGAAATCATCAAGAGAAAAGAGAAGGGTACTTCCTCCTCATCTCTTCCTCTAGCTCCCACATAGCTTCTTCAATGCCACGGTGATGCCAGAGAACTTTCACAAGACATATGTCTTTCTTTTTTAGCTTTTTAATTCTTTTATCAAGGATCATCACAGGTCCTTCAACATATGATATATCATCATTTAATTCTACCTCCACAGGTTCAAAACTAACTCTGTGCCAGGATAACACTTTCTCAGTATGGAGATATGGAATACTGGATGCAATTTATGCAGCTCAGGTGGAAACTCCAACTTATAGGCTACCTTTCCAATCCGTTCACTGATTGGATAAGGCCCCATAAACCTAGGTGCTAACTTTCCCTTCCTTCCAAATCTAAGGACACCTTTCCAAGGTGAGACCTTAAGATATACTTTGTCTCCAACTTGGAATTCTAAAGGTCTTTGTCGTTTGTCAACGTACAACTTTTGTCTATCATGTGCAGTCTTTAATTGTTGTTGTATTACTTTAATCTTCTTAGTTGTCTGTTGCACAAGCTCAGGACCTAAAAGTTGTTATTCTCCTATTTCATACCAACATAAAGGAGATCTACAACGTCTACCATATAATGATTCATATGGTACCATATCAATACTGTGCTGATAGCTATTATTGTAAGCAAATTCTATCAAGCTCATTTGTAGATCCTAACTTCCTACAAACTGAAGGACACATGCCCTAAGCAAATCCTCCAAGGTTTGTATGGTCCTTTCAGATTGTCCATTTGTCTATGGGTGAAAGGCAGTACTAAACCTTAACTGCATACCCAAAGCTTTATGTAGTCATTCCCAAAAATGACTCGTGAACTGGGAACCTCTATCAGAAAAAATAGTAGCTGGAACCCCGGGCAACCGCACTATCTAATCTATATATATCTGTGCAAGCTTCTCAGCAGTGTAGTTGTTTTGACAAGAAGGAAATGTGTTGTCTTAGTCAACCTATCAACTATTACCCATATGGAATCATGGCCTTTGGTTGTTCTAGGTAAACCAACCACAAAGTCCATGGTCACGTGATCCCATTTCCACTACGGTATAGATAAAGGTTGCATTGTTCTTGTGGGCTTTTGATGTTCAGCTTTAACCTGCTGACATACAGGACCCCGCATAACAAACTCAACTACATCCTTCTTCAATCCTGGCCACCAATACATATCCTTCAAGTTACGATACATTTTGGTGCTTCCTGGATGCATTGCATACATTGAAGAATGAGCTTCCTCCAAAACTAACTTCCTTAAGTCATTGGCATCAGGTACTACCATCCTACGATGGTAACAGACTACCTGATCCTATGATTCATTAAATCCATCTTGTTTCTCACTACCATACTCTGACCTGATCTACTGAACCATAGTATCAACTTGTTGTGCTTCTTTAATCTGCTGTCTCTGAGTAGGTTTTATGTGCATCTCAACTAACAGTACAGCTAACAACGACACCTTAAGTTGTATATTGTTTTGCCTCAAGGAGGTAAGCATATCTCTTTTATAGCATACTAAGGAGTTCAATTGTTCTTTATCTAAGGCTGGTGATGAGGATTTCCTACTTAGTGCATCAGCCACTACATTAGCCTTCCCTGGATGATAATCAATTGTACAATTGTAGTCCTTGATTAACTCCATCCAGCGGCGTTGTCTCATGTTCAACTCATGTTGTGAGAAAATATATTTTAGATTCTTATGGTCTGTGAAAATCTAGAATGTTTCTCCATAGAGATAATGTCTCCAGATCTTCAAAGCATGGACCACAGCAGCTAGCTCTAGATCATGTGTCGGATAATTCTCCTTGTGTTTCTTAAGTTGTCGAGAGGCAAAAGAAATCACTTGATTATCCTGCATCAACACACATCCTAGACCATTCTTAGATGCAACACAGAAAACTATGTACCCCTTCCCTTGCTCAGGTAACACCAGCACAGATGCACTTGTTAACCTTTCTTTCAACAGCTGGAAAGACTGTTGACATTTGTCATTCCAGACAAAAGGAACCTCCTTCCTTGTCAACTTGGTTAGGGGTAAAGCTAAAGAATTGAAGTTCTTAATGAACCTCCTATAATAGCCTTCCAGTCCTAGGAAACTATGTATCTCCATTGGTGTATTTGGTTGTTCCCATTGCAGGACAGATTCTACCTTCTTAGGATCAACACGGATACCTGAGGCAGATATTATGTGTCCTAGAAAAGAAACTTCTGGTAACCAGAACTCGCATTTGCTAAACTTAGCATACAGCTTATGCTCTCTTAGCAAAGTTAAATCCTGACGGAGGTGTTGCTCATGTTGTTGAGCATCTCTACTGTATATCAAGATGTCGTCTATGAAGACTACTATGAATTGATCAAGAAAAGGCCGGAAGATTCTATTCATGAGTCCCATGAATGCAGCTGGTGCATTAGTTAGTCCAAACGACATAACTATGAACTCATAGTGACTATACCTTTTCCTAAAGGCAGATTTAGGTATGTCACTCCCCTTGATATGCAACTGATGATATCCTGACCTTAGATCTATCTTAGAGAAGATAGTTGCACCACGCAACTGATCAAACAAGTCATCGATCCTTGGCAGAGGATACTTGTTCTTTATGGTTACTTTATTCAACTATCTGTAATCAATGCATAACTGCATCGATCCATCCTTCTTATTAACAAAGAGAACCGGAGCACCCCATGGTGAAGTACTTGGTCAGATAAAACCTTTCTCAAGCAACTCCTGCAGTTGTTTCTTGAGCTCTGCCATCTCAGCAGGTGCCATTCTATACAGTGTTTATGCTATTGGTTGCGTGCCCAGGATTAGATTAATCTCAAAATCAATCTCTCGGGGCAGAGGAACACCTAGGAGTTCCTCAGGGAACACATCTTCAAACTCCCTAACTATCGAAACTTCAGACAAATTAGAACTCTCTATTCTGGTATCTACCACATGTGCCAAGAATGCAAAGCATGCGTGTCTCATCAGCTTCTCAGCTACCATAGTCAACACTAGACAGGTTGGAAGAATCTTTCTATCTCCCTGAAAGATCCATGTGTCACAGTCATCTGCGAACACAGCTTGCTTGGAATCACAATCCAAGATAACATTATACTTTTCTAGGGTGTCCATCCCAAGGATTATATAGAACTCGTGCATTTCAAGTGGTATAAGATCGACCTGAATGTGATGTTCAAAAAAGGAAAGAATGAAGGGAGAACACACCTCCCGCAACACTACAGATCCCAACAAAGGGGTTTCTAATAATAGACTATCTGCTCAATGACTGACAGTCATGTTGCAGACAAGGATCACTTCTCGAGTGATTAAGGAATGCATTGCACCTGAATCGATCAAAACAGATACGAAGTAGGATGAAGACAAATCAGAATGAAATAGTTCCATCTGACATGTCACAACTCGAGGGTTGACTACTGCTTCGGGTTGATTCATCACATAGAATCGTGATGTTGCTTACTGTTGACCTTGTGCTCGGTTGTTGGGTGCTGACGAACCAGCTTGGGACGCTTGTCCACGTCCTCTAGCACCACTCAAAAACTGTCACCTCTGAGAGACTTGATGACTCTGCCTCGGAGGTTGAGTCCCACTAACATCTCTAGCTCGACAATCTTTCATCAAATACCCCATCTTTCCTCATATAAAACAGCCTCTACTCTCCCTTTGTGTCCTGGGTGGTCCTGTTACTGACATTGAGGTTGAGTTGTGGGCTCCCTTTGGTGGTAAAATATGACCTCTACCCCTACTCGACATCCATTGTGTCTGGGTATTGAATCTTGGTGGTGTTATAGGTGCAAAAAATCTCAATTTCTTGAAACTTTTAGGCCTCTATCCTTGAAACTGAGTATACACCCTTCTTACTTTTAGCCTGATGCTTCTCAATCACCGACCTTTCTATCCGTCTCATAGAATGTACAAAGGTGGCGAACCTCTCCCTATTCTCTAAGGCAGACACAGGAGTGGTCAAATCAGCATTTAGTCCCTTCTCAAAATGTCGAATTCTCTCTTCATCAGTAGTTTCCATATGCAAACAGAACCGCAAAAGCTCCATGAACTTAGCTTCATACTCGCTAATGTTCATTGGTCCTTGCCTTAACCTCTCAAACTGAGAGATCTTCTCATCTAGATACGTTTTGGGGAAGTATCTATTGACGAATTCTTGTCAGAATTCCACCCATCTGATTTCAACACATGGCCTCTTGCCCTCTTCTATTGTCCACCGGTGACCAGCACTCCCTTTTAGAAGGTACATTGTATGCCTCACCTTCACTGCTTCAGGGATATTGAGGATTCTACAGGCCTTCTCCAGCTCAGTCAACCATAAGTTAGCATCTGCTAGGTCAGCTATACCAGCATAATTTGTGGCTCCAACCCGGCGAAGTCGTTCGAAAGTCTTATCGGCTCCCTATCCTTCATTATGGGCTGGTGCCCTAGGTGTAGGTGGTGGCATCCTATTTTCCATATGTGTCATGGTTTCCATGAATTGCCCAAACAAATCATGTAAAGTTGGGTTCTCCAGTGCATCTTGGTTAAGATGGGAATGTTTAGGTACTGATTCATCCCTAGTCTAGTCCCTTACACCTATTCCTGGTGCAGCAACACTACTCTCAGCAGCATGTTCTTCATGTGATCCAGACATCTTTAAGTTCTTCTTCTCTTCCTATATGAGAAGAACACACTATTACATATACTAGAAGACACTAGAACATACTCAACAACCTTAATCCTATGTCTCTGTTGACTCAGCGAACCTGGAGCTCTGATACCAACTAAACTGAGATGACCCGACACCTAATCAGACTGTCACAGTGTAATTAATTGCGGAATTAAACATAAGTAGCGGATTACTAAAAATCACTAAAAATTAAAACCATTCACAAAGAGATCCAAATACAAGAAAACTCTTTTATCTAGAACCAGTGTACTTTGTTTACATCCTGGTTCATAAGTACATGTCTTGTATCATCCCTTCTCGAGGATTACAAACATCAACTGCTCTGTTAAAACTACACACTGGCAGCATAAGAACCTCAAGGCATCAAGCCAAAATCTCAGATCGATTCATTAAAAGTACTAACTACTAATTCCAAGGACCTGAGAGTACACAGACGACACATAGGACTCTATATACAAGACATGACAGCCAGTGCCTCCACCTAGAATATCATTGTTGTCCCTGTTGTTGCTGCTACTGCTCTTCCCCTGCAATAGGGTTTCAGCCTCTTCTTCTGCGTTGACCTAAAAAGGTTGGATCCCATGGGGGTGAGACCATTGAAATTGTCCCAATGAGAGATATAACTCTTGGCCAAAAACATTATTATTGCAGTTTAATAGAATAAAACTGAGTAGAGGAATCATATATATATATATATATATATATATATTCAACAGTAGGCAAATTAATGTCTAAATAGATTATAGAAATATTATTATTCAAATCATTTCAGCTATAGCTTGATAAAGCAGCATGTTACTTATCCAATAAGGAATTTAAGAACATGTATAATATTTATCCATCTAGGATATGCTAAGCAAGGTAACATCAACCATTGATTCTCGTATTTCAACCTTAAGCAAGTACGCTACACGGTTGATTACATTTTACAATCATACTTAAGCCTTGAGGAGATGAGGTATACCGCTCTACTCCAACCGACCATTGCAAAATCGAAATCGGTACCATACATCGGTCAAGGAAAAGCCAGATTTCCATGACCTCCCTTATCTCGGTCAGTACGAGATCTCATGCAGGACATCTTGTGTCTCTGCTTAATAGCTTTCTAGGGTATACTGGCAACTTCACTATAGAGTTACAGTGGCAGTTGTACTCTCTTCGCAATCGAGAGATTTCATATTTATCTCACAACGATCTGGCATTAACATTATCAGGAGATTCGTGATACATCCATCCCGGCATATATAATGAAGGATTGAGAGATTTAATGTTTATGTCACATCAATTCTTCCATTAGGGCGTAAGGATATTCGTGCCCATAACCCCCACATACTCAACAGTATGCCCTCCAGGAGATCCCGTAGGAAAACCTATTTCACCATCACCAACTATTGACGATGATGGATCTATGGCCAGAGCTCTACATGGTAAGATTTCACTTTATTAATTAAGTACATTACCATATTATTTTAGCATTTGTCAAGTTTTCAAACATAAATTATTATAACAAATGCTACAAAGAATGAGTAATACTTCTATCAAGTACTTTTCAAAGCTTTATAAAACATTGGGATCTCAATCCCTTGTCACATTAGGGGCATTCTCATCCCATAACATCTCATCATCATGATTATGGAATATGGGTATTCAAACCCTCAGTTTATTAAAGAACACTTGTTACCACTTATCAGGTAACTAATACCTTTAGGTCATCTGACCAAGGTAAACATGATACTTGCTACATAAGCATCTCACATGGCTCTCAAATCCCATTTAATTTCTTGTTACCTATCACTAGGCAACAAAGCATATTATGGCTCACAAGGCCCATAAAACAATTTCATTAATAAAACATCATAGCTCATACATGGCTATGTCCAACATCTCATGATACCTACATGATTAGTACACATGATAATAATTATATCAATTACATATCAGCACTATGTAATGTAATGGTAGCATCACTATTCACTCATTATGGTTAGGGTTTCCCAAATTCATGTCAATTAGGGATACTCATCCCATTACCCAAAATTAGGGTTAGGGTTTATCATCATATTACCTAAGATTAGGGTTGTGGTTTATCATCATATTACCCAAGATTAGGGTTATGGTTTATCATCATATTACCCAAGATTAGGGTTATGGTTTATCATCATATTACCCCAGATTAAGGGTTATATGCACTATAACCCAAAATTAGGCTTTCACATACCTTCACCCTATATTAGGGTAGGGTTTCATATAGCATTACATATCATCACCCAGGATTAGATTTTCACATCACATCACTGCATTAGGGTTTCACATGACAATACCCTTGATTAGGGTTTCACATCACATCACTACATTATGGTTTCACATGACATCAGCCTTAATTAGGGTTTCACATGACATCACCCTTGATTAGGGTTTCACATCACATCATTGCATAAGGGTTTCACATGACATCACCCTTAATTAGGGTTTCACACAACATCACCCTTGATCAGGGTTTCACATCACATCACTTCATTAGGGTTTCACATCACATCACCCTTGATTAGGGTTTCACACATCATTTTCTTGAATTAAGGTTCCTTATAACGTTTCCCCAAATTACAATTTCATGTAACCTTACCCGAAATTAGGGTTTCATGAAGCATCCATTTAAATTAGGGTTTTTCATTATATTACCCTGAATTGGGATTTATCATATCATCACCTTAGATTAGGGTTACACCATTACCCTAGAATAGGGCTTCACCTAGCATTGCCCTAAATTAGGGTTAGGGCTCATCAACCTTCTCAATTAGGGTTTCATGATCTCTTTATCAAGAATTATACCCTAATTACATATTTTATTCATGTTAAAAGTGTTGAGGATTGACCACTATATGATTATTATACATGTATGAATTCCTCTCTCTCTCATCCTCTCTAGGATGTTGATTACTTCAAACTTTATTTGATTAGGTCAACCCTTCATTCAAGTACATACATTTAGCGTTAGCATAGTGTGTTGAGATATTGCTTCCATAAGCATCAAAGGTTAACCCCTCAAAGAGTACTAATCACCCTAGTACCTTAAAGATATCCATTGTTATTGTCTTTGATAAACACCATTAACAATCATAGGGTTAATTGATCTTTCATCACATTAGGTCTTCAAATGGTCTTGGTTACATTGAACCTCCAATCGATCTTGAGGTGCTTGACCTCTAAACGGTCTTGATGTTACTAGACCTTAAACGGTTTTGAGACCGTTTGCCTTCCAAACGGTCTTGAGACTGTTTGGGCATCTAGGTTTGAGATCTTTTTCTCTTAAACGGTTTTGAAACTATTTATTTCCTTCAACCCTTGAAACTGTTTGATCAAAATAACCTTGAAACTGAATGAACAACCCATCATTGAAATTAATTGAACATCAAAAGATTTTGAGACCGTTTGCCCTCCAAACGGTCTGAAGACTGTTTGATCCCAAACGGTCTCAAGATCGTTTGGTCCAAACCACCTTGAAACCGAATGGATCAATTAGGGTTTCTTAATCCATCGATTTAGGGTTTCCACTCACTGAAACCAACCAACATTAAGATCATTGAAGTAGATCAACTTGTAACCCTTAGATCTCCATCCATCCATGACTCCTCTTGATCTCAAATTTTCTTGAGACCATTTGACCTTAAATGGTCTTGAAACTATTTTCCCTCAAACGGTCTTGAGACCGTTTGAGCCAAACAACATAAAAATCGACTCAATCAATTTAGGGTTTCAACCAATCAATTCGATTTGGGTTTGTAATCAATGGATCATCCATTCTTGAAACCATTATAATTAAATCAATTGGAACCATTGGATCTTCATATAACTACATCAGCAATTGACCCCAAACGGTCTTGAGACCGTTTGGTCGCAGTCGGTCTTGAGACCGTTTGACCTCAAACGGTCTTGAGACCGTTTGGTCATCAAAAATTGAAACTGTTTGCACATGATCTTTATTGAGGTGTGTGCTAACATGACATCATCATTTTCAAGCTACAAACCTTCGAAATTTTCTGTGATTCTTATGGTGATTTCATCAACTAATCAAAAGGAATTTCGGGAAAGAAGAAAGATTCAACATAAAATGAAGAAATGAAATCAATAATAACATTTAAGGGTTCAAGTTATATAACCCACCTTCAAAGTTGAATCCAAGCTTCAAGCTTCACGTCCTCAATGGTGAATGAAGCTTTCTCAACTGTCTAAGGTCCATTCTCAAGTCTTTGAGTGAAAAGATTGGCTAAAGTTGAAGATTGAATGGACAAAAGAAGAAAATAAGCATTGAATTTCGATTTCCACCATGAAATCAAGGTTGAAGATGATTAAGGAGCTCACCTACAGGTTGGGGTACGTCCTCCTATTTCTCCTAAGATCCCTTGTGCACGGCCAAAGCAAGGAAAGAAAGAAGAGTCGAAAAAGCCTTTCATGTGGGTGAAAAATGGAGTGTATATAAGCGAATTTCAAGAGAGAGAAAGTGTTATAAAAATCCTTTAATTCCCAAAATTGGTGCCACTTATCCCCCTCACTTCCTTTCATACGAATCCATCATCCTATCCTTCAAAAAACTCTCATTTATCCTTGAATTAAAAGCAATCCACTTAAGCACCTTAATCAATATAATAATATTATCCATTTTTAGTGGACATTTCTTTTTAATTAACAAATGTGAGTGGGTCCCTTCACCTACTTAGGATATTTCGGTTCCATTGCAAGGCAGAAGGACGTTCATACTTATACAAATTCAAACATCACACTTTTGGTTGAAGGGCACTTCCATTAATATATTTATTTCTGCATTAAATTGAATTAGGGTTTCAATTATGCTTAAATCTTGATTAATTATAATATCAAGATTCTATCTCCCCCAAAGGGATTCAAATGAGACGCCCCTATGATTTTATTGTCTTTAATTGATACCAAGAAACATTAGGGACTCTTAAGAAGTGGTATTTTGCATATTGAACCCTAGGTTTTGGGTAAATTGCACATTACACCAAAACTAGGTTTTAATGCACAAACATTGCTTAATAAGCTCTTTCTTGGTGCTCAGCTTCCATAAGCCATACCTCTGCATCATTTTCATTCTTATGATTCTTCAACACTTGAGGAACATTTATCATGTAACATTTGCAAGTTAACCCCTCAACTTGGGTAATTTGCACTTTAGTCCAAAATGGGAAAAACCTTGTTTTCAACATTATTCAAAAAGGACTAAAATTGAAACATAAGTTCCTATTGAGCCTTAATTAATTTTCAAAAGATAAGAGCAAGCATATAATTATCTTTCTTAAACAAAACATCTAGGGTTAAAGCATAACCCAGGTCAGGGATGTTACAGTTCTAGTGTCCTCCAGCCTCTTATAGTGACTTCTGCTTATGCAGAAGAAGAAGAAGAGTTGAAAAGATGGTTGGAGGAACACGAAGAACACATTGTTGAGAGTGGTGTTGTTGCATCAGGTGGAGGTGCAAGGAGGCATGATATTGAGAAGAGGGCTCTTGAGATGCCCCAGTTAGACCCTGTAGTGGTGGCCAATCCGTGTCCATGTTTGGGAAGTTTATGGCCACAATTACTATGGAGGACAGAATGTCTATTCCACAAATGAGAGTAGTAGTCCCCAATGTGGAATCTATGGTATTTGGGAAGACTTTTGAGCAGTTAAGGTGAGTTGGATCTGTGGAGTAAGCTAGTACGGAGGATTCACCATATAGATATCTTTGGTTGATAGAGTTGGAGAAGGCCTTTAAGTACCTCAACATCCCTAAAGTAGACAAGGTAAGGCATGAAAGGTACCTTTTAAAGGGGAGTGTTGGCCATTGGTGGGCCATAGAAGAAGAGAAGAGGCCATGTGTTTCTATCAAATGGGAGGAAATCTGACATGAGTTTGGCAATCGCTACTTTCCTTAGACATACCTTGATGAGAAGATCAATCAGTTGGAGAGAATATGGCAAGGATCCATGATGGACAATGAGTACAAAGTGAAATTTATGGGGTTGTTAAGGTTTTGTCCTCACATGGTTACTACGTATTAGGAGAGAATCAAACTTTTTGAGAAGGGGTTGAGTTCATAGTTGATGACATTGATAGAATCTTTACAAAATAGAGAGTGGTTTTTCATTTGTGGAGTCCATTAGGAGGATAGAGAGGTTTGTGGTGGAGAAGTGTGAGAAAGGTGCCAAGAAGAAATCTACTCAGTACCAAGAACATTTGTCAGGTGGCTTTAAGGAGCCTAGGTTCTCACCACCACCAACATAGCAGAGTTCTAGTATACTGATACAATGGTCATCAGGTAAGGACAGAAGTTGTATTTTTCCACCTACATGATCCTACAACACATCTGTGTTAGTGACGGGGCCATCTAGGCCACATTATGAGATCAAGTGTAAAAATCTAGATTTTCTCCCTCCAACTATGTACACCTTGACTCATCATATACTAAATTTAATTAAATTACCTCCCTCATCCCCAATTTTATGTTTTGTAATGACATGTTGCTCAATTGATGAGGTGTTGATGGACAAATTGTGAATTGTATAACATTGAGTGACTTAATACACATTTATTAAGTTTTGAATGTTTGAGATAATAAATCATGACGATCTTGATATTAAACCTTTTCCATTATTAGATAATGAAAATTATGATTCAATGGTGAAGATTTCATCCAAATCTGATATTTGAGGAGAAAGTTATGGCATATTCTTTTTGCCTCTTTTTCTAGCTTTTTTCCTTCTTTTTTATTATATTTCCTTTTTGGGCCTCAAACCTTTTCCCCTCTCTTGGGCCTATCCTTGTGCATGAGAAGATAGTTCAATGTAGCTTGCAAACCTGAACCACATGATTAATAGTTGAGGATCACCCGCCCAGATCTGACGACCCATGATTGTCTCCTACCTTAGAACAGGACTCAAAAATGCCCAAAGCACTCGGCCAAGCAAGTGGCATGACACCACAGTAGTTTTCCAAAACTTTTGAGGTTTTAAAAGTATTACTCTCATCCTCCCAACCCCACCCCTACTTTTCTCTAGATAAATGGGCTATGGGAGGGGCATGGGACACCCCTCCAGCCATGGGCAGCTGTCATGGTCGCAACCATGTGTGGCAGGGGCATCCACACCCCCTTGCACCCCCTTTCCTATCCCTTTAGTTCCCAAACACCTTGGCATTTGTTTTTCCTCAAGTTTTCTGAGCTTTTCACCCTCCCTAGACTGCCCCTTGAGCTCACCGGACTTGGCAGCTCCTCTGACTGGCCGCTTTGGGGCTTCTTGCTCTAGCCTTCCCCGCATCAAATATAGGGTAGCATCTGCCTTGCAACCCCACTACAAGATAGGGCGGCAGGTTTATAACCCCCATGGGGGCTCATTTTTCATGTGCCAATTGCACTCTGCCTACCTCATGGAGAAGGTGCCACACCCAAGCTGGCGGGCTGTGAGCAAACTCGCACGAGCAACAAGCTGGTTTGCCCAGTCGAAAGATCATGGATGGACGGTCAAAACTGTACAGGCCCAATGCTCACTACCCTTCTCTCTTTCTAGCATCTGACTGGGTCAAAGGAAGACTAGTGGACCCATGTCTCATGAGGCATGTATGCTCGACGTCAGGCGCCCAATGGTGAAGCGATATGTGGCTTTCCCAATGGTATAATCTCTAACTCACATACATTTTTTTGCTAGATCATCCAAAATTCATAGAAAATCAATCGTAAGTCAAAATGAGACAATTATATATATAACTTGATCTACTCGAAGAGATCTATCCAATGAATCTAATTTCAGAGTCTAATTCCTTTCGTAGAACCTTATATGTTAAAAATAGCATCTCTTTTACATGTTTAATGGTGATTAAATGCTCAACCTTGATCATACCATGACCCCACCTGATATCTTTGACCCTAATTAGAAATTTATGCTATATTGTGACATGTTAATCAAACTTGATCATGTTTTTCCCTTTTAATGACTCTAACCAATGAAATGGACCATGAAATACGCATCATATGGACTTTAATGGCAATGATCACTAACTTTGAGGATCAACTTGATTATATGAACTCAAGCTCGTCATTCTTGATCTAGATTAGTAGTCTGATGCATGATTGAGACATGAATCTATTTTTCATATACTTTAACTCTGTTGCAACTTGATATTATGAACAATGACCTTAAATAGAACATTTATGGATTTACCGTGATGATCTTTAAAACCTTGAGCTAATGTGAACCAAATATGATCAAAATTGTATTTTGGCCTTCAAATCAGTACTTATGATGACTTGTGGCATGAAAATATTATGTGATGTACTCTTGTTCACTATTATGACTATAACATGACATTAAATGTGAACTAATGTGCATGTTGCTATATTGAGATCTAATCTTGTAGAAATCTCACCTTAATGGTCACCCATGTTATTTGATATATTCGAATCAGTAACTTTTTGATATGTATGAAACTAAATCAAGCTTGATCACCCTTATACTCTAATGTTGACCTTATTGCATAAAAATGACTCGATATAACTTAAATTGATGTTATGATGAATAAGGCTTTAAGAATATCTTAATCTTATGATTTCCCTATTAATATTATGAAATCTAAATTTTAAATCCCTAATATAGTAGTGATGTGTCTCTCTAAGTGCTAAATGAACGAATGATGTACTATGTTTCTTGATAATGATAATCCATGACCTATTTGGAATATTAAATCAATGTTGAAGGAAATGAGTACCTTGATTTAAGTGACACATACAACCCCCATGATAATGATTAATGAGACCTAAGTATTTTGATGTTGATCTAGTCATACTTGTTTATAATGTTAGGATCTCTTTGACGGACTCTTTTCAAAGATCTAATCATGTTGTATAATGCTAGTTTGCTTGTATCAAGGTGTGCTTTATCCTCCTATTGGCCAGACCAGTGGTATTGAAATTGCATGTATGTATGTAATATAAGATGCTTGGCTTATAACGTTTGTTTGAGCTATTGTTCCCTATGACTACTATTTTTTGGTCTTGATTACATATGTGGAAAAAACTTGAAAACATAACAATAGATGTCCATTATACAATGTTGTGCACCTGCCTATATTCTCGGGTAAGGGCACAAGGGTGGGTGTCCTACTTGAGTTGTCATTGTGGGCTCCGATCTCCAAAACTATGATATAAACTCATCGGAAGCATTCGATTAGAAGCGGAATACAAAAATCACCGAAAATTCAAAACTTCTTGAAACAAGATCTTGAAATCATAAAACTTCTTTTATAGAAAGGAAATAAACTGTTTACATCTCTGTCAAATTACTTCTTGAGTAATTATACACAACATGATACAAAATCTCAAGAGTCAAAACCAAAATCTCAGACCACTAACTCCAAGGACCTGAGAGTACAGAGACGACATAGGACTATCTAACTACAACTCAGCAGTCAGTATATCCACCTGAGATTCACTGCTGCTCCTGGTGTTGCTGTTGTTGGTATTGATCACCTGTAGACTGATTCCTTCGTCCTCGACGACCACCTAAAAAGTTGAAATCTACAGAGTGAGACAATTTTAAATAATTGTCCCAGTGAGAGTTATAACTCTCAACTAGAAGCTTTATAATTGCAATCAAAGAACAATATAAGCAATAAAACTTTCAAGGCAATCAACAGCAGATTGACATTAAGTAGAACTACAACATTTATGAAAAATGAAGAACATATGTACTATGCAGTGTAACATCATTCATGTATCTCGTACTTCAACCTAAGCATATATACTACGCGGTTGATTATGTTTTACAAACATCATTATGCCCTGCGGAGATGAGGTATACCGCTCATACTCCAACCGATCACTGTTTAGTCACATCGGTATCATACCTAGGTCATCAAAAGAGTCGGATTCTTATGACCTCATCTTCCTCAGTCAGAGTGAGGATAAACATGCAGGACATCTTGTGTCTCTGCTACTATAGCTCACCAGGGTAATCTGGTACTTCGCTATTAGAGTCACAGTGGCATTCTGTACTCTCTTCATCATAGAAAGATTTCTTGTTTATCTCTCATCGATGCGGTATAAGGATTTCCTCGAGAGAATTGTATTATAGCATAAACATATAGTGAAGGGTTGATGGATTAAGATACATCTACATCAATTCCTACACTAGGATGTAAGGATTTACACATCCATATTCCCCCACATACTCAAAAGTATGTGATCCAAGAATTCCCTTAGGAAAACCTATTTCACCATCATATAGCTTCTGACAATGATGGATCTATGATCAGGGCTCTACATGGTATGATTATACTTGATTAGTTAGGTACATTTCAGTATTCTTTTAACATCATACATGTTCTCAATCATTTAATCATTAGCATAGCAGCTATGAAAGTAGAATACTAAATGTAACAGGTCTAACTCACATCAATCATCATTTCTTATTCATTTCATCATAAGTCGTTTAATTAGCATGTCCTTGATGATATGCATGGCTCTTACAGCCTATCATCTCATGTGATGCCACTTACCAGGCAACAGTGTTATTTCATTATTCATAAAGCTAAAAACATGCTTTCAATGAATATGGTGTCATAATCCATACCTGGATATGATCATCCTCATATAAGAACTTGCATTGTTAATTCAACTGATAAAAATAAATAATTCATACCAAGAGTTGTACCTTCTTACTCTTACAAGAGTTAGGTTCCCTGATTTCTCATCAATTAGGGTTTACTATTCACATTACATATTATCACCCTAGAATTAGGGTTTACTATTCATTTTATAGTGAATTGAACTCATATCATCATCATGTATGAGAAACATCACCATTAATGCCCTCTGATTAGATTAAGATTCATCATTTATCATAATTACGGTTTCCATGATCTCACATTCATGTACATTGAAGGTATTTTACTTGAATTGCAACCATAAATGGTACTTTCTCTCTCCTCTTACTAATAGATGTGATTACATCACTCTAGATTAGGTTGGGACAAGTCCTCACTGATTAACATAAGCCAAAACACCACTAACATGTCATTAGGGTTTGATTAAAACAAGGTATCACTTGATTGAACCCTTCAAGGGCATATTGGTAAAATACACCATTGATCACCATCATAGGTCAATTCATTAATCACTTAGTCCCTTAATGTCATAGGGTACCGTTAGGGTTTATATTAGACCACCATTGGTCCAATTACACCTTCAAACGATTAAGCATAATCAGCCCTAAAAGTCTCCAAATGGTTTCAACCTTCAACCTCCAAACGGTCTTGAAACCGTTTGGGGGCGTTGACCGTTTGGGATAGTTTGACCTTCAAGACCACATGGACCATTAAGACCGCATGGGTCACCAAGACCGCATGGGTGTGTTGACCATTTGGGATAGTTGACCTCCAAACCGTTTGAAGCTATGCGACTTGAAACCGTTTGATCTTAAACGATCTTGAGATCGATTGGTCCAAACGACCTTGAGACTATTTGAGACCAAACGGTCTTGAGACCGTTTGGCCCCAAACAGTCTTGAGACCATTTGGCCCCAAATGGTCTTGAGAACGTTTGGTCTCAAATGGTCTTGAGACTGTTTGGTCCAAATGGGCTCAAACCGTTTGGACATCAAAAGTGACTTCAAGGTTATAATCGATTATGGTTATCTATGTTGAAGCCTCCAATTGGCAAAACCTTGTTAACCACTTGTACATTGAGTCAATTAGGATTAGCCTTAATCAATTGGACACCAAATTGACCCTCAATTGAAAGCCAATTAGGGTTGAGTCCAACTCAATTAGGGTTTTCAATCGGATAATCATCAATGTTCAACAATGTGAATCAAATTGAGATTGAACCCATCAATTGACCTCCAAATGGGCCCAAACTTGGCCCAAACGGTCTTGAGATCGTTTTACATCCTCCAAATGGTCTTGAGACCGTTTTCCCAAGGTTTCATCAAAATCTAAGTCGATTGGATAAGGGTTGAACCCTAATTAGGTCTAAAATCAGCACTTTTATCAATTCATCAACTTATTGTGATTGGACCCTCAAACCATAAAATTACCTTAACCCTAGACCTCCAAACGGTCTTGGCTTGTTACCAAACGGTCTTGAGACCGTTTGGATGAACCCCCAAATGGTCTTGAGACCGTTTGGGTCCTTCAACCCAAACTCACCAAGATCTATCCTTGAAATCAGCAAATCAACCCGATTAGGGTTTAGGGGGTTGAAGTGCCTTCAAGTTGTGATTGGTTTGGAATTAAGCTATGATTCTTTGTAGATATTAAATTCAACATGTTACCAGCAGACCCTTAAATGGTCGTCCCTTGGTCAACCCTATCAAACGGTCTTGAGACTGTTTGATTCCAAACGGTCTTGCAAGACCGCATAAGATCAAACGGTTTGAGATCGTTTGATTTCAAACGGTTTGCAACCGTTTGGACCAAAAGGGTCCAAGGTCGTTTGATAAAGTTGCCTAGGAATTCATGCCCATCATCTTAAACCTCTGTTTAGGTCGGTTATACCCCGGATTTGCTTGCAAAAGTGCAAGGAAGAAAGGAGGTAGAAGAAGAACTAAGCATAATTGCAAGAACATAGATATGCATAATAAAGCAAGGAGTTTAGAGTTATAAAACCCACCTCAAACATTGTTCCTAGAGCTCCAAGATTCCAAGCTTCAAGCCTTTAATGGCATATTGAGATCCATAGGTTGGCTAAAGGTGATTTTCCAAAGAAAAGATGGAGATGGTCGGCTAGAACAAGAAACCTAAGTAAGTTAACCATAAAACCAACCTTATACAAGGATTTCCTCCATGAATCCGAGCTAGAAGATGGTCTTTTCTCACCTTAGAACAAGTTGGTCGTCTCCTTGAGCTCTAGAGCTCTGCCTTGGTTGGTTGAGCAAGATGAGAAATGAAGAAGAGAAAGGGTACGTTTACTTGGTTTGCAAAGGAAAAGGCTTATATAGTTTAGGTTAGTTTTCACCATAAGGATCCCTAGTTTATAGATTTCTCATCTAAGTCCCTCCTTCTTTCTAAGGCACGTCCAAACCATCATAACTTAAGCAAATCCCATCAAAAATCAAGATTTAAGGGTAAAGAAAACTAACATACAACTAAGGTACCTATATGAAGGGTCTCCTTACTCATATTAGGTGAATTTTACCACAAAGATCATTCCTCTTATCTGATTATTCATTGAAGTGCCCCTTTCATAATTCCTACTCTAAATGATTTCAAGAGTCATAAAAGATATTCTATAAGGTGTATTTTACAAGTTGCACCCCACATTTTGGGTAAATTGCATTTTACTCCAAAATTAGGGTTTTAAGCACAAGGATTGTTCCACAAGTTGTATCTTGATGCCCAAGCTTAGGAAATCCATCATACCTTATTATATTTACTCATATGATATATCATTATCAGAGGAACATCTTAAACTATGAAATTTTTCAAGTTAACCCCTCTAACTGGGTAATTTGCACATAGGTCCCTGCATTACAAAACAATACTACAACTTTGTTTAAAAAGGACAAAATTGAAATTGTATGTTCCTGGGGAACTTAATTACATGACAGGGAATAATCACAAGTATTTAATTACATATTTAGGCAAAATATCTAGGGTTAGTTTATAACCCAGGTCAGGGATGTTACGAATTATCCACCCGTTACAAGGATTTCGTCCCCGAAATCGATAAAACATATTTTAGGAGAAAAGAGTAGGGTATTTCCTTCTCATCTCATCCTCTAGTTCCCAAGTGGCTTCTTCGACACCACAGTGATTCCAAAGGACTTTCACAAGACTTATGTCTTTCTTCTTTAGCTTTTTAATTTTGTTATCCAGGATTGACACTGGTCCCTCCTCATAAGTTATATCTTCATTCAATTCTACTTTCATAGGTTGTAGAACTGACTCGGTATCAGGGTGACATTTCCTTAGCATAGAAATGTGAAACACAGGGTGTAACTTCTGCAACTCTGGAGGTAACTCTAGTCTATAGGCTACCTTTCCAACTCGTTCAATGATTGGATAAGGCCCCATAAATCTAGGAGCTAACTTTCCCTTCCTTCCAAAACGAAGGACTCCTTTCCAAGGTGAGACCTTAAGGTACACTCTGTCTCCAACCTGGAACTCTAAGGGTTTACGACGTTTGTCGACATAAGACTTCTGTCTATCCTGTGCAGTCTTAAGCTGTTGTTGTATAACTTTGATCTTCTCTGTAGTTTGTTGCACAAGATTAGGACCTAACAACTGATGCTCACCAATCTCATACCAACATAAGGAGATCTACAACGTCTACCATACAAGGCTTCATAAGGTGCCATATCAATTCTATGTTGATAGCTATTGTTATAGGCAAATTCTATCAAGCTTAGGTGTAGATCCCAACTTCCAGTAAACTGGAGAACACATGCTCTCAACAAGTCTTCCAAGGTCTGTATAGTTCTTTCTGACTGTCCATCAGTCTGTGGATGAAAGGCTGTACTAAACCTTAACTTGGTGCCTAAAGCTCTGTGCAACTGCTCCCAAAAACGACTTGTAAACTAGGGACCTCTGTCAGAAACTATAGTGACAGGAACTCCGTGCAAGCGCACTATCTCTTGAACATACAACTGTGATAACCTTTCAGCAGAATAGGTTGTTTTGACAGGTAAGAAATGTGCTGTCTTTGTCAACCTATCAACAATTACCCAAATGGAATCATGTCCTTTGCTTGTCCTGGGTAGGCCTACAACAAAGTCCATGGTCACATGGTCCCACTTCCACTGTGGTATGGGTAAAGGTTGCATTGTTCCTGCAGGCTTCTGGTGTTCAGCCTTAACTTGCTGAAACACAGGACACCTCAGAACAAACTCAGCAACATCCTTCTTCATTCCAGGCCACCAATACATGTCCTTTAAGTTTTGATACATCTTGGTGCTCCCTGGATGCATAGCATACATTGAAGAATGAGCTTCTTCCAAGACTAACTTCCTTAAGTTATCCACATCTGGTACTATCATCCTCCCATGATAACATGCTACTTGATCATCTGAATCATGGAAACCATCTCGCTTCTCACCACCATACTCAAATTTAATCTGCTGAACTGCAGCATCAACTTGTTGTGCCTCCTTTATCTTCTCTCTTAGGGTAGGTTTAATATGCATCTCAGCTAACAAACTGGTTAACAATGACACCTTCAACTGCACATTGTCTTGCCTTACAGAGATAAGCATATCTCTCCTAGAGCATACTAAGGAACTTAGTTGTGCTCTATCCATGGTTGATGTTGCTGATTTCCTACTCAAGGAATCTGCAACCACATTGGCCTTCCCTGGATGGTAATCAATTATACAATCGTAGTCCTTGATTAACTCCATCCAGCGACGTTGCCTCATGTTAAGCTCATGCTGAGAGAAGATATACTTAAGATTCTTGTGATCTGTGAAAATTTGGAATGTTTCTCCATAGAGATAATGTCTCCAGATCTTCAAGGCATGAACCACAGCAGCCAACTCTAGATCGTGTGTTGGATAATTCTCCTCGTGTTTCTTAAGCTGTCGGGAAGTGAAAGAAATCACTTGCTTATCCTACATCAACACACATCCAAGTCCATTCTTGGAGGCATCACAGAAAACTATATATCCTTTTCCTTGCTCAGGTAGCACAAGCACAGGTGCACTTGTCAACCTCTCCTTCAACAGCTGAAAGGACTGTTGACACTTATCACTCCAGGCAAAAGGAACATCTTTCCGGGTTAACTTGGTTAAGGGTAAGGCTATAGAACTAAAGTTCTTAATGAACCTTCGGTAGTAACCAGCTAACCCTAAGAAACTTCGAATCTCCGTCGGTGTCTTCGGTTGTTCCCACTGTAGAACAGATTCTACTTTTTTCGGGTCAACACAAATTCCCGAGACAGATATCACGTGTCCAAGAAAAGATACTTCCGGCAACCAGAACTCACACTTGCTAAACTTAGCATATAGCTTATGTTCTCTTAGCAAAGTTAGAGCCTGAAGGAGATGTTGTTCATGTTGCTGAGCATCGTTACTATAGATCAGAATACCATCTATGAAAATGACAACACACTGATCGAGGAAAGGTCGGAAGACTCTATTCATGAGTTCCATGAATGCAGCTGGTGCATTAGTTAGTCCAAACGACATAACTGTGAACTCATAGTGACCATATCTTGTCCTAAAAGCAGACTTGGATACGTCACTATCCTTAATACAGAATTGATGATATCCAAACCTCAAGTCTATATTTGAGAAGACTGTTGCACCACGCAACTGATCAAAAAGATCATCAATCCTCGGCAGAGGGTAGTTATTCTTTATTGTTACTTTATTGAGTTGTATGTAATCAATGCACAACCGCATTGACCCGTCTTTCTTTTTAACAAACAAAACCGGAGCACCCCAAGGTGAAGTACTCGGTCGGATGAAACCTTTCTCAAGTAACTCTTGAAGTTGTTTCTTGAGTTCTACCATTTCGATAGGCGCCATCCTATACGGTGTCTGAGCTATGGGTTGTGTATCTGGGACTAAATTGATTTCAAAATCAATTTCTCGAGGCAGTGGTATACTTGGAAGTTCTTCAAGAAACACGTCTTCGAATTCCCTGACTACAGGAACTTCAACAGGGTTGGAACTCTCTATGGTAGTATCTACCACATGGGCCAAGAATGCATAACATCCTTGCCTCATCAACTTATCAGCAACCATAGCTGACACTAGACAAGTGGGTAGAATCTTTGTTTCTCCTTGAAAGATCTATGTGTTGCTTTCATCAGCAAAGACAGCCAACTTGGATTCACAATCCAAAACAACCCTATACCTTTCCAAGGTATCCATCCCAAGGATTATATCAAATCCTTGCATATCAAGTGGTATGAGATCCACTTGAATGTGATGATCAGAAAAGAAGAGGATGCAGGAAGAGCATACCTCCTGCAAAACAGCAGACCCTCTCAACGGAGTCTCCAGCAACAAGCTATCTGCCCTATGACTGACTGTCATGTTGCAGTTGTGAATCACTCTTCGAGTGATAAAGGAGTGTGTATCACCCGGGTCAATCAAAACAGACATAACACAGGATTTAGACATATCAGAAAATAAAAGTTCCATCTGACCTGCCACAACCCGTGGATTGACCACTGCATCTGGTGGGTTCATAGCATAGAACCTCGTTGTCGCTTGAGGTGGGGTTGGTGCTGATGATCCATCTTGAGACGCTTGTCCACATCCTCTAGCTGCTCCTTGAGATTGCCTTCTCTGTGATCCTTGTTGACTCTATCTCTGAGGCTGTGTCACACTGACAAGCCTAGACCTGCAGTCCTTCATCAAGTGTCCCACCTTCCCGCAGTTGTAGCAGCTTCTTTCTAGTTGTTGTGGTCTTGGTGGTCCTGTGACTGACATTGATGTTGAATTGCGAGTCTCTTGTGGTGGTAAACTCCGTCCTCTACCTCTACTTGGGGACCACTGAATCTGAGAGCTAGATCTGGGTGGTGGAGGGTTAGGTGCAAAGGATCTAGGCTTCTTAAAGTCTCTAGATGAAGAACCCTGGAATTGCGAATATCTCTTTTGGGTTTGCCTTTTCTTGACTACGGATCTCTCTATCCTTCATACTGAATCAACGAAGGTAGCGAACCTCTCCCGGTTCTCTAAGGCAGATACGGGAGTAGTCATGTCGGCATTCAAACCCTTCTCGAACCTTCTGATCCTTTCTTCTTCTGTGGCAGCCATGTGCGGACAGAACCGCAACAATTCCATGAACTTAGCTTCATACTCGCTAATGTTCATCATGCCCTGCCTTAATCTCTCAAACTGAGAGATCTTCTCGTCTAGGAAGGTCTTCGGGAAATATCTGTGGACAAATTCCCATCAAAAGTCTGCCCACGAGATCTCTATTCCAGGCCTCTTCTGCTCTTCCATGGTCCACCAGTGACCAACACTTCCTTTGAGAAGATAGACAGCGTGTCTAACCTTCTCAGCTTCAGGGATGTTTAAGATTCTAAAGGCTTTCTCCAACTCGGATAACCACAAATCGGCATCTGCGGGGTCATCTGTTCTAAAGTATTCAGTAGCTCTGACACGACGAAGTCGCTCGAACGTCTTACCGATACCTTGTCTTTCAGGCTGGACAGGTGCCCTAGGTGCAGGCATGGGCATCCTATCGGTGATGTGTGTCATGGCAGTCATAAACTGCCCGAACATAGTTTGAACAGCTGGGTTACCCATATCAGCTGGGTCAAACTGTGGTGGCTCCCTGGGTGGCTCAGGTACGGGTTGCTCTATTTCTGGGTTCCTTGCACCTTCCCGAGGTGCAGCAACACTACTCTCCGCCATGTACTCCTCATGTGGCTCAGACATCCTTATATATCTTCTTCTCCTGAGGAGCAGAAGATTCTATTAGATAAGGAAGAAATACTAAGGATAGACTCGACATCCTAAGTCCTATGTCCCTGTAGACTCAGCGAACCTAGAGCTCTGATACCACTTAATTGTGGGCTCCGATCTCCAAAACTATGATATAAACTCAGCGGAAGCATTCGATTAGTAGCGGAATACAAAAATCACTGAAAATTCAAAACTTTTTGAAATAAGATCTTAAAATCATAAAACTTCTTTTATAGAAAGGAAATAAATTGTTTACATCTCTGTCAAATTACTTCTTGAGTAATTATACACAACATGATACAAAATCTCAAGAGTCAAAACCAAAATCTCATACCACTAACTCCAAGGACCTGAGAGTACAGAGACGACATAGGACTACCTAACTACAACTCAGCAGTCACTATCTCCACTTGAGATTCACTGCTGCTCCTGGTGCTGCTGTTGTTGGTATTGATCACCTGTAGGCTGATTCCTTCATCCTCGACGACCACCTAAAAAGTTGAAATCTACGGAGTGAGACAATTTTAAATAATTGTCCCAACAAGAGTTATAACTCTCAACTAGAAGCTTTATAATTACAATCAAAGAACAATATAAGCAATAAAAGCTTTCAAGGCAATCAACAGGAGATTGACATTACGTAGAACTACAGCATTTATGAAAAATGAAGAACATATGTACTATGCAGTGTAACATCATTCATGTATCTCGTAGTTCAACCTAAGCATATATACTACACGGTTGATTATGTTTTACAAACATCATTATGCCCTGCGGAGATGAGATATACCGCTCATACTCCAACCAATCACTGTTAAGTCGCATCGGTATCATACCTAGGTCATCAAAAGAGCCGGATTCTTATGACCTCATCTTCCTCAGTCAGAGTGAGGATAAACATGCAAGACATCTTGTGTCTCTGCTACTATAGCTCACCAGGGTAATCTGGTACTTCGCTATTAGAGTCACAGTGGCATTATGTACTCTCTTCGTCATAGAAAGATTTCTTGTTTATCTCTCATCGATGCGGTATAAGGATTTCCTTGAGAGAATTGTATTACAGCATAAACATATAGTGAAGGGTTGATGGATTAAGATACATCTACATCAATTCCTACACTAGGATGTAAGGATTTACACATCCATATTCCCCCACATACTCAAAAGTATGTGATCCAAGAATTCCCTTAGGAAAACCTGTTTCACCATCATATAGCTTCTGACAATGATGGATCTATGATCAGGGCTCTACATGGTATGATTATACTTGATTAGTTAGGTACATTTCAGTATTCTTTTAACATCATACATGTTCTCAATCATTTAATCATTAGCATAGCAGCTATGAAAGTAGAATACTAAATGTAACAGGTCTAACTCACATCAATCATCATTTCTTATTCATTTCATCATAAGTCATCTAATTAGCATGTCCTTGATGATATTCATGGCTCTTACAGCCTATCATCTCATGTGATGCCACTTACCAGGCAACAGTGTTATTTCATTATTCATAAAGCTAAAAACATGCTTTCAATGAATATGGTGTCATAATCCATACATGGATATGATCATCCTCATATAAGAACCTGCATGGTTAATTCAACTGATAACATTAAACAATTCATACCAAGAGTTGTACCTTCTTACTCTTACAAGAGTTAGGTTCCCTGATTTCTCATCAATTAGGGTTTACTATTCACATTACATATTATCACCCTAGAATTAGGGTTTACTATTCATTTTATAGTGAATTGAACTCATATCATCATCATGTATGAGAAACATCACCATTAATTCCCTCATATTAGATTAACATTCATCATTTATCATAATTAGGGTTTCCATGATCTCACATAGGTGGATCATACCCTAATCATGCACATTCATGTAAATTGAAGGTATTTTACTTGAATTGCAACCATAAATGGTACTTTCTCTATCCTCTTACTAATAGATGTGATTACATCACTCTATATTAGGTTGGGACAAGTCCTCACTAATTAACATAAGCTAAAACACCACTAACATGTAATTAGGGTTTGATTAAAACAAGGTATCACTTGATTGAACCCTTCAAGGGCATATTGGTAAAATACACCATTGACCACCATCATAGGTCAATTCATTAATCACTTAGTCCCTTAATGTCATAGGGTACCATTAGGGTTTATATTAGACCACCATTGGTCTAATTACACCTTCAAACGATTAAGCATAATCAGCCCTAAAAGTCTCCAAACGGTTTCAACCTTCAACCTCCAAACGGTCTTGAGACCGTTTGGGGGCGTTGACCATTTGGGATAGTTTGACCTTAAAGACCGCATGGACCATCAAGACCACATGGGTCACCAAGACCGCATGGGTGCGTTGACCGTTTGGGATAGTTGACCTCCAAACCGTTTGAAGCTATGCGACTTGAAACTGTTTGATCTTAAACGATCTTGAGATCGATTGGTCCAAACGACCTTGAGATCGTTTGAGCCCAAACGGTCTTGAGATCGTTTGAGCCCAAACGGTCTTGAGACCGTTTGGCCCCAAATGGTCTTGAGACCGTTTGGCCCCAAACGGTCTTCAGACCGTTTGGATCCAAACGGTCTTCAGACCGTTTCGTCCAAATCGGCTCAAACCGTTTGGACCTCAAAAGTGACTTCAAGGTTATAATCGATTATGGTTATCTATGTTGAAGCCTCCAATTGACCAAATCCTTGTTAACCACTTGTAAATTGAGTCAATTAGGATTAGCCTTAATCAATTGGACACCAAATTGACCCTCAATTGAAAGCCAATTAGGGTTGAGTCCAACTCAATTAGGGTTTTCAATCGGATAATCATCAATGTTCAACAATGTGAATCAAATTGAGATTGAACCCATCAATTGACCTCCAATTGGGCCCAAACTTGGCCCAAACGGTCTTGAGATCGTTTTGACATCCTCCAAACGGTCTTGAGACCGTTTTCCCAAGGTTTCATCAAAATATAAGTCGATTGGATAAGGGTTGAACCCTAATTAGGTCTAAAATCAGCACTTTTATCAATTCATCAACTTATTGTGATTGGACCCTCAAACCATCAAATTACCTTAACCCTAGACCTCCAAATGGTCTTGGGTTGTTACCAAATGGTCTTGAGACTGTTTGGGTCCTTCAACCCAAACTCACCAAGATCTATCCTTGAAATCAGCAAATCAACCCGATTAGGGTTTAGGGGGTTGAAGTGCCTTCAACTTGTGATTGGTTTAGAATTAAGCTATGATTCTTTGTAGATATTAAATTCAACATGTTACCAGCAGAACCTTAAATGGTCGTCCCTTGGTTAACCCTATCAAATGGTCTTGAGACCGTTTGATTCCGAACGGTCTTGCAAGACCGCATGAGATCAAACGGTTTGAGACCGTTTGATTCAAATGGTTTGCAACCGTTTGGACCAAAAGGGTCCAAGGTCGTTAGATAAAGTTGCCTAGGAATTCACGCCCATCATCTTCAACCTCTGTTCAGGTCGTTTATACCATGGATTTTCTTGCAAAAGTGCAAGGAAGAAAGGAGGTAGAAGAAGAACTAAGCATAATTGCAAGAACATAGATATGCATAATAAAGCAAGGAGTTTAGAGTTATAAAACCCACCTCAAACGTTGTTCCTAGAGTTCTAAGCTTCCAAGCTTCAAGCCTTTAATGGTGTCTTGAGCTCCACAGGTTGGCCAAAGGTGATTTTCCAAAGAAAAGATGGAGATGGTCGGCTAGAATAAGAAACCTAAGTAAGTTAACCATAAAACCAACCTTATACAAGGATTTCCTCCATGAATCTGAGCTAGAAGATGGTCTTTTCTCACCTTAGAACAAGTTGGTCGTCTCCTTGAGCTCCAGAGCTCTGCCTTGGTTGGTTGAGCAAGATGAGAAATGAAGAAGAGAAAGGGTATGTTTACTTGGTTTGCAAAGGAAAAGGCTTATATAGTTTAGGTTAGTTTTCACCATAAGGATCCCTAGTTTATAGATTTCTCATCTAAGTCCCTCCTTCTTTCTAAGGCACGTTCAAACCAGCATAAATTAATAAAATCCCATCAAAACTCAAGATTTAAGGGTAAAGAAAACTAACATACAACTAAGGTACCTATATGAAGGGTCTCCTTACTCATATTAGGTGAATTTTACCACAAAGATCATTCCTCTTATCTGATTATTCATTGAAGCGCCCCTTTCATCATTCCTACTCTAAATGATGTCAAGAGTCATAAAAGATATTCTATAATGTGTATTTTACAAGTTTCACCCCACATTTTGGGTAAATTGCATTTTACTCCAAAATTAGGGTTTTAAGCACAAGGATTGTTCCACAAGCTGTATCTTGATGCCCAAGCTTAGGAAATCTATCATAACTTATCATATTTACTCATATGATATATCATTATCAGAGGAACATCTTAACCTGTGAAATTTTGCAAGCTAACCCCTCTAACTGGGTAATTTGCACATAGGTCCCTGCATTACAAAACAATACTACAACTTTGTTTAAAAAGGACAAAATTGAAATTGTATGTTCCTGGGGAACTTAATTACATGCCAGGGAATAATCACAAGTATTTAATTACATATTTAGGCAAAACATCTAGGGTTAGTTTATAACCCAGGTCAGGGATGTTACAGTCATGATATGGAAGACCATGTTGATACAAGGGTTAGCTCTTGGTAGTGGACTTGAGGTCCCTTATGAATTAGTTTAACTCGTGATTTTTAGTCTTGTAGTCCCTCATTTTGAAATAGGGTATCAAATCTTGAGCACCCTCACGGACCCTTCCTTTGAGAAGTTGGTCAAATGCCTTATGATATTGTTGGTATTATGGAAATGTACATAAAACACACTTGCATGCTAATAAAAGAGTTTTTAATCATGTTGTTGATTCATTCTTGTTATTTACTTTATGTTTTTCTAAGAAATATATGTTCTCAAACCTGTGATTTTATATGTTTGCACAGCGTACTCAGCACAATTGTGTTGATGTGTAACCATTTTAAGAATTTAGGTAATATGTACACTATGAATCTAAAATGATGGTCAGTGCTTCCGCACTTATGATAATCTTCTTGTAATTTGATAATATACATAATGACTTGCAAATTGAATACACACAGTTGATATATGGGACCTAAAATCTTATGCCAGGTATTAATTTAGCATTCTTTAATGCTTTCTTGTCTCACACCTTAATTGTTGTTTGTGGTTTTATTCATGCATATGTTATGTAACCTATCCTATAGACGATGATCAGGTCCTCTCGCCTTTATCTTTCTAGACATTAGGAGTGAGAATCTGGGTAACAAACAGTTCTGTGAGAGATGGTATCAGAGCAATCACATATCCTCTATGAGTGTTTAATAACCCTACTGGTATGAACCTTGGGAAAACCTAAGTCCATAATGGTGAAGCTGAGGTGTCTAGGCAGGTCACTACATGGGGGTTGATGCACCTCCTATCCTCCTAGCTGTGGTGTTTGGGTCTCCCTTGTATACCTACCTAGCTGAAGTGAATCCATGACTGGATTAAGGATTTTTCACCAAAAAGCTTTGATAGTATTCTAGCATCTCATCGCTTCATTAAGGACTACCCTAATCCACCCATTAGATGATGACTAGTTAGTCTCTCATCTCCTCATGTGATATATTTCGTGACAATTAATCACATCATGCCTCGATTATGGGTAGATTAAGTATGGGGAAACTAAAATTCGAATGAATTGGTAAAATATGATTATGATGACATGATATGACCTTAATTTGAAAGCTTGATTATGATTAATGAAAGTATTCTTGAAGCTAAGTACTCATGTATAATATCTCAAATCATGCAAATTTGATTTTACCAAATATAAACTATGTTCTTCCTATATTTGAGGTGAATGATAATGATCTTTAATATGATGAAAATAGAACTCATGCTTGATACCTTGTTGTGGATGAGGTCTGTATTGATTAAGTACATGTTGTCACTACTGTTGACTAAACCTCAAACATAATTAAGCAAACTTTTCCCCTATTTGATATGTATCATGATCATGCTTTGAAATGACTATGACTTTGAACTCTTGAAATCATAATGAAGACTTCGACTCAAGTGTCAAAATCCCCTATTGATTATAATGCCTCATTGTTGAACTCTATTTTGAAAAAAAATATGACAAGTATGAGATCTCGGTCGTTAAATGCTCAAAATGTTTAAAGAGCCTATCTTGACTTTTCTATTTTGAAGTATACCCCCTTTCTCTTAATTATGAAGAGAATGGAACAATATTATGACCTTGTATATATGGAATATCGGATCATGGTTTCTCTTTTATGATAATGATATTTGATCTCATGACCTTGTGAAATACAAATTGATAAATGATGATCTTACTATTTGATGGACTTGATACCTCATGAATAATGAGGACAAATGTGCTACATTAGGGTGGTATCTTGTTTCATAACTCCCCTAACCTAGGTCACATCCCTATTATGATTACCTCTAAAAATTTCATCTTGCTGATAATTTCGAATTTGGAAAGGTAACTCATTTCATACAATTTTGATCTCTTAACCTAAGTCTATAATAGTTCTAATCATATAATGATACTAGAATTCAATATTGAATCTCAATTTGATGATGATCTTAAAATATGATGATGTTGACTATAGCTTGTGATTATGTTTCCTAGAAGGACCTACGTCTAGATCATTCATCAACCTTGAATACCATGATAATGACATTAATGTTGATATCACAAAATGTTGCTCTATTGTTACTCGATTGTTGATTATGGATGAATGATCCCACCTATTTTCTAATTTGGTATCTTATACACTACCTTTAAAATTTTTGGACATATGAATTTGGTTGTCCAAAATCATGACTCTCCATATTGATTTGTAAATCTTGACTAGGGATGACTCATCTCGATATTGATTTGACTCCTATGATCATCCTATTTGGATCTTGAGATCACCCTCAATATATAATTAGTGACTTTCATGTTCCCAAATCAAAGAGTCCTATTTATTTGACCTAAATTGGTGATCTCTCCAAATTTGTGATCGTTTGATGATCTATTTGTATCAGAGTGGTGCAGTGGAAGCGTAGCTATGCTTGCAGTTTGATGTTTAGTTTATTGATATCAAAATCATGTTGATGACTGAGGTTTGATAATATTATATGTGGAGTATTATGATAAACATGATACGAAATGTGAAGTCCCAATATTGTTTGAGGATTTGCTTTAATTTTGGGGATAAAATTCTTTTAAAGTGGGGAGGATGCAACAACCTAAATTTTATCCCTCCTCCAACTATGCACATCTTGACTCATCATATACTCAATTTAATTAAATTACCTCCCTCATCCCCAATTTTATGTTTTGGAATGACATGTTGCTCAATTGATGAGTTGTTGATGGCTAAAATGTGATTTTAAAATGAATTGTATAACATTGAGTGACTTAATACACATTGACTAAGTTTTGAATGTTTGAGGAAATTAATCATGATGATATTGATCTTGAAAATTTTACATTACATAGATGATGTAATTTATGATTCAACAGTGAAGATCTCATCCAAACCTGATATTTGAGGAGAAAGTTATAGCATATTCTTTTTGCCTCTTTTTCTAGCCTTTTCCTTCATTTTTCTCTTCTTTTTCCTTCTTGGGCCTCAACCCTTTTCCTCTCTCTTAGGCCTGGCCTTATGTGTGAACAACTGGTTCAATGTAGCTTGCATGCCCAGACCACATGATTAATAGTTGAGGATCACCCACCCAGATCTGAGGACCCACGATCGTTTCCTACCTTGGAACAAGACTCAACAATGCCCAAAGCACTTGGCCAAGCAAGTGGCATGATGCCACAGTAGTTTTCCAAGACTTTTGAGGTTTCCAAATTCTTCCTCTCATTCTCCCAACCTCACCCCTACTTTTATCTAGAAAAATGGGCTATGGGAGGGGCATGCATGGGACACCCCTCCAGCCATGGGTGGCTGTCAAGACCCCAGCAATGATAAGAAGGGGCATCCACACCCCCTCACGCCCCCTTTCTTATCCCTTTGGTTTTGAAACACCTTGGAATTTGTTTTTCCTTAAGTTTTCTGAGATTTTCCCCCTCCCTAGCTCGCCCCTCGAGCTCTCCAGACTTGGCATATCCTCCGGCTGGTCTCTTTGGGGCTTCTTGCTCTAGCCTTCCCCGCATCAAATCTAGGGTAGCATCTGCCTCGCAGCGCCACTACAAGATAGGGTGGTAGGCTTATAACCCCCAAGGGGGATCATCTTGCCTCTGTCAACCACACTCTGGAAACCTTGCGGTGGAGGTGCCATGCCCAAGTCGGCGGGCTACGAGCAACTGGTTGGTTCGCCCAGTCGATAGATCTTGGATGGACGGTCGAGATCTTGTGGGCCCAACGCTCACTACCCTTCTCTCTTTCTAGCATTTGACTGGGTCAAAAGGAAGACTAGTAGACTCGTGTCTTTTTACGCATGTAGGCCCAATGTCAGGCGCCCAATGGTGAAGTGACATGTGGCTCGCCCAAGGGAATAATCTCTAACATACATACATTTTTATGTTAGATCATCCAAAATTCATATAAAATCAATCGTAAGTCAAAATGAGACATATTATATATATAAATTGATCTACTCAATGAGATTTATACAAGGAATATAATTTCAGAGTCTAGTTCCTTCCGTGGATCTTGATATGTTAAAAAGGGTATATTTACATGTTTAATGGTGATTAAATGCTCAACATTGATCATACCATGACCCCACATGATATCTTTGACTCTAATCAGTGATTTATATTATATTGTGACATGTTAATCAAACTTGATCATGTTTTTCCCTTTTAATGACTCTAGTCAATGAAATGGGCCATGAAATATGGATCATATGGACTTTAATGTCGATGATCACTAACTTTGATTATCAACTTGATTATATGAACTCAAGCTTGTCATTCTTGATCTGATTAGTAATGTTTGATGCATGATTGAGCCATGAATTTATTTTGCTATTATTGCAACTTGATATTATGAACAATGACATTAAATGGAACTTTTATGGATTTACCATGATGATCTTTAAAACCTTGTGCTAATGTGGACCAAATATGATCAAAACTATATTTTTGCCTTCAAATCAGTACTTATGATGACTTTTGACACGAAAATATTATGTGATGTACTCTTGTTCACTATTATGACTAAATGACCTAAACATGACATTAAATGTGACCCAATGTGCATGTTGCTATATTTGAGATCTAATCCTGTAGAAATCTCACCCTAATGGTCACCCATTCTATTTGACAATTTCAAATCAGTAACTTGTTGATATGTATGACACTAAATCAAGCTTGACCACCCATGTACTTTAATATTGACCTTATTACATGAAAATTACGCAATATGACTTAGATTGATGTTATAATGAATAAGGATTTAAGCTTATTCAAATCTTATGATTTCCCTATTAAAATGATGAAATCTAAGTTTGAAATCCTTGATCTAGTAGTGATGTGTCACTCGAAGTGTTAAATGAATGAATGATGTACTATGTTGCTTGATAATGATAATGCATGACCTATTTGGCATATTAAAATCAATGTTGAAGGAAATGAGTACCTAGACTTAAGTGACACATCCAACCCCCATGATAATGATTATTGAGACCTAAATATTGTGATGTTAATCTAGTCATACTTCTTTTTAATGTTAGGATCTCTTCGATGGATTCTTCTCAAAGATCTAATCATGTTGTATCATTCTAGTTTCTTGTATCAAGGTATGCTTTATCCTGCTATTGGCCAGACTAGTGGTATGGAAATTGCATGTATGTATGTAATAATAGATGCTTGGCTTATAATACTTGTTTGATCTATTGTTCCTTATGAATACTACATTTTGGTCTTGATTACATATTCTTAACAAACTTGAAAACATAATGATATATGTCCATTATACAAACTTGTGCACCTACCTATATTCTCAGGGTATGGGCACAAGGCTCGGTGTCCTACTTGAGTTGTCATGATAGGGCAGAGCATGTTGATGCAAGGGTTAGCTCTTGGAAATGGCATTGAAGTCCCTTATGGATAGGGTTAACTCTCGACGTTTAGTCTTATAGTCCCTCATGTTGAAACAAGGTAGTTAATCTTGAGCACACTCATGGACCCCTTCCTTTGAGAAGATGGTCAAAGGCCTTATTATATTGTTGGTATAATGGAAATGTACATAAAACATGCTTGCATGCTAATAAAAGAGTCTATAATCATGTTGTTGCTTTGTTCTTGTTACTTACTTTATGCTTTTCCCAAGCAATATATGTTCTTAGGCCTGTGATTTTATATGTTTGCACAGTGTACTCAGCACAGTTGTGTTTATGTGTGCCCATTTTATGATTTTAGCTAACAGGTACACTATGAATCTCAAATGATGATCAATTCTTTCGCACTTTTGATAATCTGCTTGTACTCTAATGATATACATGATGACATGCAAATGGAATACACATAGTTGATATATGGGACCTAAGATCTTATGTGGTATTAGTTTAGCATTCTTTTTATGCTTTCTTATCTCATACCTTAATTGTTGTTTGTGGTTTTATTCATGTTTTTATGTGATCTATCCTACGAACAGACACTCGGTTCCTCTCTCCTTTGGCTTTCTAACCATTAGGAGTGAGGATTTGGGTAAAAATTAGTTCTATGACACCAGGACTTGCCATAAGTGTGGGTATTAGTATATATATTTTATTGTGCTATGTTGTTTCTTACTTGGTGTATTTTTGGCTTTTGTCTTTGTAAGCCTCTTGTACTTTTATCCCATATTGCTTGGCTCTACTCTATGTCTTACTCTCTTGTCTTATAAAAGAGAGGGTCATGTATTCATTTTATTCACTCAATAAGAAATAATCTTTACCCTATTCTAGATGGTATCAGAGCCTCCTGGTCCTCCGTAACCCCCCCCCCCTCAACCCTACTGCCACCGGCCCTCCCCTCCTTCCCTACTACTACCACCAACCCTCTCCACCCCACTAGCCTCTCCTCGCTATCCCTACTCCACCACAAACCACCGCTACCACCCCTCCTCCCTACCACCAGCCCGCCGCCCACCACCCTGCCTCCCTTGCTGCTGTCGCCGCCACCCTTATTCCCACAGCTCACCCTCTTCTCCACAGCCCACCACCGTCTTCCTAACTCTCCGTCTCTACCACCTCCTTCATCCCTTATTTCTATTATATCCCGTTGATCACCCCATCCACCCATCTTCTTTCCGTTGGTCTCCGAACAGCTTCGGAAACTTTTCAGTTCTGGCACGTTGAAGATGTAAAATCAGTTCCACTCTTTGACTGCCTATGCCTCATTGTGGAGTGATTTTTCCTCCATGTTGGTGTAGGTTCTTTTATATTCCTTGATGCCCCTATGTGGGTTTCTGAGATCTGATGCTTGGATCTCCTATCTTCTATCTATAGATCTACCCATGTGTTGCGCTTCTACTGTCTGTCTGCCTCTATTGACTACTACATCAACCTTCTGCTTTCTACTGCTGTTTGCACCCTTGATACACACTGCCTGTTGTCATTATGGCGACCACAAATGTTCCCTACAACCTATGTGTCACCACTGTCAAACTAGATGAATCCAACTATCACTTATGGGCAGCCTCCTTTGAACTCTACGTCAAGGCTCAAGGACGCTTCTCGCATCTGTCTACCAAAGGTCCAGCGATTCCTACTACAGATGTTGATGGCAAGACAAAACAGGCCTACGATCTTTGGTCTAAAGAAGATTATGGCATCATGACGTGGTTGGTCAATAGTGCAGAGCCCAAAATCAGCCAATCTTTGCTCTGCCTAAAGACGGCCAAGGAGATGTGGGATCAGCTTTCCCACATGTATTCTCACTGGTAGAATCTGAAGAAGGTGTTCAAGATCGTAAAAAACTTGGCCAAACTAGAGTACTCGGCTACTAATATTTTGGAGGACTACTATAATCAATGCTCTGCTCTTTGGGATGAGTTCGAGGTCTATCACCCCCTATCATCCAATATTATTGAGATCCAGCACCAGCGTAATGAGTTACAGTTAGTTCTATTTCTTATTGGCATGCCATCGTCCTTTGTGGGGGTAGTCAATCAAATCCTTTCTAGCGATCCTCTTCCTACCCTCCACGATGTTCTAAAATGTGTGCAACATTTTCCCTCTGTCTCTCAAGCACTTCCTGGTGTCTCTCACGAGACAGCCCTCGTTGTTAGGACTAGTGACACCTTCCGTGGGTGTGGTCGTGGTTGAGGATGTTGTCGTGGATGATCCTCTACTGGTCAAGGATGGGGTTCCTCCTCTACTACTGATGCTATTGAACAATGCTATTGCAACTTCTGTAAATGGACTAATCATAATGAAGACCATTTCTGGATCAAACATGGGTAACCTGCATGGGAAAATCAAGTCATGTATGAGCAACCTAACACTACTGCCCCCTCTTCTTCTCCACCGTCTGTCGATTGGATCAGATCGAAATTTGAGAAACTACTTCAAGCGTGTTTGGCCTCATCTATGGAGACTTCCACTAATGGAAGTACTGCTCTCCTAACCCAGTCTGGTAAAAACACTTGGGTGATCAACTCTGGTGCAACCTCCCACATTACTGGCAATCCTACCTTATTTTCTATTTTGCATAAAACTATTGCTATTCCTCCGGTTACTCTTGCTAATGGTTCACAAACACCTATATCTGGTTTTGGCAATATTTGTACTTCTGGCCGCCTACCTTTGCACTCTGCATTATATGTTCCTAAATTTCCAATTAATTTATTATCTATCAGTCGGACAGTTAAGAGCATGTGTTGCTCTATAACATTTGATTTGGATGGTGTTATCTTTCAGGATCTGTGTATGAGGATGAAGATTGGTTCGGGCCATGAGGGACCAGATGCCTTATACTATCTGGATGTACCGAAGACTGTTGTGCTTCTGACCTCTTCTGTGAAGGACATCCAATTGCACTATCGGTTGGGACATCCGTCGGAAGCCAAGTTGAAGCACATTTTACCTAATATTTCTGATTCTATTTTTCATTGTGAAACTTGCCAATTAGGCAAACAGACTAGGTCTACTTTTTCGAAAAAACTATGTATTGGCTCAAAACAGCTTTTTGATATAGTGCATGCTGATATTTGGGGTCCATGTTCTGTTCCCAGTGTCTCTGGCTTCCGGTAGTTTATGAGTTTTATTGATGATTTCTCTAGAACCACCTGGATATTCCTGTTGAAGGATCGGTCTAATATTCTTGATACTATTACTGCCTTTTTTTCTAAAATAAGTACCCAGTTCAGTAAACCTATAAAAATCTTTCGCACTGGCAATGCCCTCGAATTCATGCAAGCCTCAGTCAGTTCTTTTTGTCGCAAACTAGGTACTATTCACCAAACCTCTTGCGCTTATACTCTGCAACAGAATGGAGTTGTCGAATGCAAAAATTAACATCTTCTTGAAGTTTCTTGTACTCTTCTGTTCCACTATCATGTTCCCCACTATTTTTGGCCTGAAGCTATTTCTATTGCATGTTATCTTATCAATCGCATGCCATCTTCTGTTCTTCAAAATCAAATTCCATATCAAATTCTATATCATGATGCTCCGTTGCTTTTTGTCCCTCCTCAGATTTTTGGAAGCACCTACTTTGTTAAAAATCTACGTCCTGGAGTAACTAAACTTGATCCCCGAGCCATCAAATGTGTCTTCTTAGGGTACTCTAGGACTCAAAAAGGGTACCGCTGCTATGATCTTTTTGGAAAGAAATGGTTGGTCTCAACGGATGTCGTCTTCTTTGAACATATGTCATTTTATTCTTCTGTTGGTTCTGTCGTAACATCGGATTTATTTGCGGATACACCTTTACCGTTGATTGATGATTTTGACTCATCAGATACCAATCCAGTTGCTGCTCCTACACATAAAGTTTATCAAAAAAGATCGAAGGCTCCAACTCCCTCCATGGCCCATCCAGATCCTTCATCCTCGATGGCAGATCCACCTCCATACCAAGTATTTTCTGACTTTGATATACTTATCATCTTACGCAAAGGTACTCAGACTTATACACAACATCCCATTGGGAATTTCTGTACCACTAAACTAATTTTGCAAATTTCACATCCTCTCTTTTTACGTTGTATCTATTCCTAAGAATGCTTCTTTGGCTCTTAAGCATCCAGCTTGGCGTCAGGCCATGGAATCTGAAATGCAGGTGCTTATTGAACGCAACACTTGGCATTTAGTTGATCCTCCTACTGATTGTTCTTCTGTTGGATGTCGATGGGTCTTTATGATCAAATATCAGCCCGATGGGACTATTGAATGTCTCAAAGCTCACCTTGTTGCCAAAGGCTATACTCAGACATATGGCGTGGATTACTTTAATACCTTCTCACATGTTTCCCATATAAACTCGGTTCATGTACTCATTTCTATAGCAATTAATTCTCACTGGCCTTTATTTCAGCTCGATGTCAAGAATGATTTTCTATATGGTGATCTACATGAGGAGGTATACATGGAACAACCTCCTGGTTTTGTGATTCAGGGAGAGTCCTCAAAAGCATGTCATCTACACAAAGCAATTTATGGACTAAAGCAAAGCCCCCGTGCCTAGTTTGATAAGTTGATCTCTATTCTTCAAAAGTTTCAGTTTCATCATTCTCAGTCTGATCATTTTGTATTTATCAAACACACCTCCTCTGGGCTTGTTATCTTGATTGTTTATGTTGATGACATCATATTATCTGGGAGTGACCTTGTAGGTATTCAGGCTACTAAATGCTACTTGGAATCTCATTTTGTCACTAAAGATTTAGGTACTCTGTGATACTTTCTTGGGATTGAAGTGTCTCGATCATCTTCTGGTCTGTGCCTATCTCAGCACAAATATGTTCTGGACCTTCTATCTGAAACAGGTCTCCTTGGATCTAAGCCTACTAGTACCCCATTGGATCCGAACACTGATTGGGATGACGAGACGTCTCCTCCTTATCCTGATCATCATCAGTATTGTCGCATGGTCGGGAAGCTTATTTATCTTACTGTCACTCGAGCAGATATCACATCTGTAGTTGGAGTTGTTAGCAGGTATCTCGATAAGCCGAGACAATGTCACTGGGATGTTGTCTGCCATATTTTAAAATATTTAAAAAGTTCTCTTGGGAAAGGTTGTCTGTATAACAAACATGACCATTGTAATCTTGTGGGGTACTCTGACTCTGACTATGCTGGGAGAAAAATAGATCGTCGATCTACTTTTGGTTACTACACATTTGTAGGTGGTAACTTGGTCACCTGGCGCAACAAGAAACAAATAGTTGTTGCTCATTCTAGTGCTGAAGCAGAATATCGAGTCATGGCTCATACTACCTGTGAACTTTTCTGGGTCTGTGGCCTTCTGAAATATTTTGGTATCTCTCATTCCAATTCTATTCCTATGTACTATGACAACAAGGGTGCAATATTTATTGCAAGTAATCCTACTTTTCATGAATGCACTAAGCACATCAAAGTTGACTGTCATTTTATATGAGATGTTGTCTTATCTGGTCAAATATCTATGCCTTATACACATACTTCTTATCAAGTTGCAGATATCTTCACCAAGATTCTTCTAAAGACTCGATTCACTGCTCTGATTGACAAGTTGGGCATGATTGATGTCTATGCTCCAGCTTGAGGGGGAGTATTAGTATATATATTTTACTATGTTGTGATGTTTCTTACTTAGTGTATTTTTTGCTTTTGTCTTTTTAAGCCTCTTTTACTTTTATCCCATATTTCCTGGCTCTACTCTATGTATTACTCTCTTGTATAATAAAAGAGTGGGTCATGTATTCATTTTATTCACTCAATAAGAAATAATCTTTACCCTATTCTAGTGTGGACAAGTAGGGAGTCTGAGGCGGGATATCCAATGAAAGGTGATGAGGTGACCCAAAAGTTGAGGTAGATCCAGTAGGGCTCGTAGAGACAACAAATTAACAATGGTAGAGGATAAGGAAGTTGACAAACGTTGTAGGCTAGTTCATGTGGGCAAGTGACAACATAGTTTTATGCCTTGAGTCAGTCAGATGGAGAGGTCAACCTGCAGTAGAGATAGGTTAGGTGAAGTTATTCATTATGATATGTCTACATCTGCTTTTATATATGTTTTGGTTGACCCAAGTGGGAGTTTGATGTAGATATGCAGAGGTTGTTCTCGTCTCTTTTCGTTAAGGATTTTGGGGACGAAATCCATGTTTGAGGTTTATGGAATGTAAGACCCCTGACCTGGGTTTTAGGCTAACCTTGTTTTCTTTCACTTTATTAGGTGCTTAGAACCTTGATCTTATCCTTTGATATGATTTTAGATCTTGTGGAGAGCTTAAGTCTCTAGTTTGAGCTTGTTTGGATGATGTTTAAGCTTTGTGTGCTAGTTTTGGTGCAACTTGCAATTTACCAAAAGTAGTGGGATGAATGTGCAATTTGTCACCTCTAGAGTGTTCCTTCTCTTTCTTGACATCCTCTAGAGAAGAGATAAATAATTTGGCACATTGTTTGAGCCATTGTTGAGTGGTGGAACCCCTAGTGGTGATTAGAGTTTTCTAGGGTTTGGTGTTCCTTGACCTATGTGTACCTTGTGGGTTGTCTCGACCTACATCGTGACCTAGGGCATGTTTGTGGATGTCACGTTCAAGACACTTTCCCTATGTGTGGTGGTCACAACAAAGATGGTCTTGGGTCGAGACAAGTTGCTTTTGTATGGATTGTCTCGACCTAGGGTGAGTGTGGTGATCCTTTGTCTTTTCCTAGTGATTTTTTGGTGTGTTGTCATGATCATGGATGATATTCCTTGGTGGGTCGTGGCCATGACCAAGTTGTGTGACCTATATGATCCCTATCATGTTGACACCTCATCTATCATCCTATTTCCCTCCTTTTTTTCTATATAACCCCTTATCTCTCCATGGAAGTGATCTTTTTTTACCCTCTTCCTCCTTCCTTGCTTGGTCACCCTTGGAGACTTGAGGAGCAAAGGATCTGTTTTTGAGCTCTTGGTGTTTGAACTTCCACTGCATGTGGTTCTTGTGGGGATCCTTGATCATCTTCTACCTTGGTAAGTATATGTCTTTCTTTTCTACATTTTTACTTGGATCCCTTACCCCATCTCCTTCTCCTTCCTTGGCCCTGGACTATGTTTTGACATGGTGGCTTGAGGATATAACTCCTCATCACAAGGGTATTAGACCATTTTTTGACAAGGTGACACCCAAGTGAGAGGGAGTTTCTCCTCTCCTTTCTACTTATTTCCTTGGTTTGATCTAGGGTTCCTTCTTGCCCTTTTATTGAGCTATGTTTGACCTTGGTGTTTTCTTCTTCTTGAGGTGCTCTTGAGGCCGAACGTGGAGCCTTTGGTGGATTTTCAACATCCTTGGTGATCATGTTCTTGGAGCTATCATCCTCGGAGTGATCGTCCTTAAGGCGGGTTACATAACTCTTAACCTTCTCTTTTAATGCACTTTGCATGTATTCATGTTTATGTTTCTCTCTCTAAAACGTTCCCTTAACATGCTAGTAGATTATGCTAAGCCCTAAGACTTGTTTGATGTTAAATCCATGCTTGTATGGAAAGTAATCTGAAACCCTAGTTTTTTATACCCAATTTTGGTGATTATGGTGTAATGGTAGTTTTCCCCCATCTGTTGGTCTTGGTATTTATCACATTCATGATGGATAAGTGTCTTGATATTATATGAAGTTTTGATTCTATTTTTATGGTGTCAAAGGTGGTTTTCTCTCTCTTTCATAAGGGTCCTTTATGATGATTTCATGACTCAAGTTTTAGGGGTTTTGGTAACCGTTTTGCATGAGGTTTTATCCTTCATGTGGATGATGGATTCTTTTGGTGTTATGTTCTTTTTTGTCTATGAATATCTTCTCTTTTATCATGTTTAATCCATGTTGTATGTTGGTCCTTTGCCTTGGTGGTAGTGTGATCATTGGTGGTCACTATACCTTGTTCCTCTTTGGGTCGAGACACCTTGGTGCTTGGTTTGGTTTTGGGTCAAGATGCATGACCAAGTGTCGTGCCCATGACCTAACCCTAATAGGTGGAGGGTCACAACACGCCTTGGTGTTTGTGGTCATGACATGGTCTGGTTTTGAGGTCAAGACAGCCTTGGATTTCGGTTGAGTCATGATCTTGTTCTTGAGGTCGAGACACCATGGTTGTAGGTGGTCAAGACTCCTTGAGAGTTGGTAGTCGTGACCCATAGAGTTGGTGGTCGTGACATGTGCATGGTGGGTGGTCTTGATCCACATGGGTGGTGGTTATGACATGCATTGATGGGTGGTGGTCTTGACCCATGTGTGTTGGGTGGTATCTACTCTTGGATGATGATTGGTTGGGACCCATGGTTGCACACATGATTAACACATGTATATGAGTAATGTTTGAACTATGTCTAGTGTTGTTTAGATGATGGGTTGATCAATCCTAATCATTTTCCTCAATTCTAAAGCATTCCAAGGATATGGGATATGTCATACCTAGGGATTAGTGTTTGAATATAGTTGTACAACCCTAATTGGCTAAGTATGGAACCCTAACCCTAAATCTAGGGACAACTGATGTGCTTACTTCTTTCCTTGGAATGGCTATGGCATTTTGATGTTATCTCTCTCATGGTTATGAATCCCTAACCTTGTAGGTGATATGAGTTTGAATGTCATAGCTAGTGTAAGCTTTGGTAAATATGATATGACATAGGTTGAATGAGCCAGAATGGGGCATGATGAGATACTTATGATGTAGGATTGATGTGAATGGGTCAATAACCTGGCAGGTGCCTTGTGAATGAATTGAGGTGACAACATCTAGAAGTGATCTTGAGGGATTGATATCCCACACTGATGTGACTTTGGTGATAGGCTTGGTGGTTGTGTGACAGTGATGATGGCATTTTGAATGGTTGTGCTATAGTTCTATGTGATGATGTGACAAGCTCACACCTTATACATTTTATATCTTCTGAAGTGGTATTATATCCTTATTCTTGTAGATTTTGTTATGGATTTATATGTTGTAACTTGATTGATGCTAAAAGACATCTAATTGGCTTAATTAATCAAGTGAAACCTAATCACGTAGGTGCCTTGTGCCATAGATCCATTCTAATGTTAGTCTTAGTGTTGGATGGTGAAATTAGTCCTCCCTTAGTGGAAACTCAAAGTCATATATTGTTGAGCATATGCGTTCACAGGATTGGCTAGGGGCCATACCCAGGCAGGAGTGTGGCTACGGATAGCTCAGTGATGTGACTCGGTACATACTTTCACAAGATTAGCTGCGAGCCATACCCTGGTGGGAGTGCGACAATGGGTCATATATCAGTTTCACTAGCATTGTGCCTATATACCAAGGCAGCCTAGGTTGTTTTGCAGATGACTCGTATGTTATGTCACTATGATGTTTCTCTCATGATGACTGAGAGGTGTGGAGAGGTCGTAGATTCCGACTCTTCCATAGACCTTGTATGGTATTGATTTCGACTTAGATGTGGTCAGTTGGAGTATGAGTAGTATACCTCATCTCCTCTAGGCATAATAAAATATGTCATACAGTCGTGTGGTGTAGTTGCATAGGTACAAAAGTGGATAACACTGGTTGAAACCTTGCCTTGCTTTTGTAAAGTTTAATGAATAAATAATATACATGTTGTTCATATTCCTTCTTAGAATATTAAATGTTCTATTGCTCAGTGATAACTACCTAGTATTGCTTAAGCTGCTTTACATGTTGGATACAAATGGTTTGGTTGAATCTTCTTAGTTGGTCATCATTTTATCTACCTTCTTTAGTTTATATGTACTTTTAGTAGACTTTGAAAAAGAGATACATCTCTCGTTGGGATGTTTGCTATCACCCCATTGATTTCCACATCTTTTAGATGACCACGCACAACGAGGTGGAGATCTTGTAGTTGAGGAAGAGTAGCAACAAGAGTAGTAACTAATAAGGTTGGATGTGATGTAAGTCTTTTGGTGTAGAGTCCTATATTTGTCCCTATACACTCAGGTCCTTGGGATGTTTTCGATGTGTTTTGTGGAGATGTCACCGATATGAGGTTTTTAGCTTGTGTGTCTTTTTTTGTATAGTCTTGGTAGTTGTACATGTATGTATATTTGAATCAAGCTCTTCATGTAATAGGTTAATGACATGAATGTGAAAATAATGATGTAAGCACTATATGATATGTGTTATGTGAACCAGGTGTCATGTTGACGACTTATATGTGAAGGTTTTCAGCATGTAGTGCTATTATGAAATCGGTTTTAATTTTCTATGTTTTCTGGTAATCCGCTTGCTTAGTTTTAATTCAACATTCTTTTTGAGTAATCTCTCTTTGTGTGGCATGTGACATCATAGTTCAGGTCCTAAAAATGTGAAGACATATGTCATTGAGTATCATCATTCTTTAGACATTTATTATGTTACATCATTATTTCATAACTGAAAATATAGAATAAATGTACTTTCCTTTTATTATTAACAAATCAATTACATCATGCCACATTAAAATCATCATATGATTGTCTCTTTGGGCATACATACCAATAGCTCAAAGCAATTATTGCTAGGTTTTATTTCCTCCTCATGTGCTTGTTGTGAGAAATCAAAATCCCTAGTGCTCTTACCATCTCCATCATATTATCAGTTCCACCATGTTTTGGCCACCCTAAACCCATCTCTCTTACCATTCAGCCTTATTTGAAGTCTACTGACTCTTTCTAATTTCTTTCCCGTTGCTATTTGAGGATTTTCCCTTTAGTAGAAACATGTGTGTTGATATGCCACTACATGCATTTGTATGAGTGGTTGTCATCCTTTACCCCCCTCCTACTCCAATGCCTTATTTCTATCTCATATTATTCCTACAAAGGACAAGAATAAGTCTTGATTGTCGTCAAGATTTCTTGTTGAGGTGTTATTTATACACTAGTTCATACTTATCTTGTGAACAACCTATTTCTTTTGATACTTTTGCTGACTCTATTTTGTTGTTTGATGGACACTCAACCTTCTTGGGGATGGTGTTGGGAATGGTCATTTATTTTTATTGTGCTCGTGTACGTGCAACCTATTTATCATACTTGCATAGGTAACATGACCAAAACCTAAGTGTTAATATTGATTTTGTAGTTTGAGCCAAATGCATCATTTTTGTTACTTGATCTGTTCATGCTAACATTTATGGTTAATGGGTTAGTTTTAGGATATATGAGGCTTGTGTGTCAGGAATGCAAGATTACATCTTGGTCTAGATGGGTGACATCAAACTTAAGGGCTATGTATTTCCCATTAAAACACTATTATAAGATTTGACCCTAGATTGACCTAGCTTGAATTCCATCCAAATGATTGATTTGTTTACTGGTTTTTCATCAAATGACTTTGGTAGTTGATAATCTATGTTTCTTTCTTCGGTCAATTTCTAACATTCTTTGAGTGTATCACCATCGCTGAGTGATAGTATAGTAAATGGCCAACATTGTTTCCTTTTCCCCGGCATGTGTTAATTGTGCTTAGTAACATATAGTTGACTGTTAATGTAAGACATTGTCACCATAAGTGGACAAATGATGACTTTTTATTTTTTATTTTTATTAGTATATCATCGACTCCTATGATATGAGGACCAATTATGATTTATGGTTTCTTTTACTACAATGAGCTCAACTGAGCATTGATGACGAATCCCTTCAGTTTTAATAGTGCATGTGGTTGTACTGAATTTTACTTTTAGATGATGATTTTTTTTATGGTTTGTATAGTCTTACATGTGAGGAAAATAAAACCATTTTAAATAGTAAAATTAAAAAAAAAAAAGAATTTTTGAACTTGGTTGATGTGTCATCTACTAATCCCCAAAAGTAGGGTTTGTTGTGGGGGCGGGTTGGTGTAGATAAAAAATTTGAATGCATACCAAAAATAGAATTTATTGTTGTACATAGCCACCATAAAATCGGAATGATTAATGGTTTCAAACCAAATTGTGGTCATTTTTTTAGATTATATGAATTTTATTTCCCCAATAACAATGTTTACAGCTACAATTTAAATGCCCCTATTTTCTCATTTGATAGGTGGCATTGAGCATAGTGTTCCCTTCCTATAAGACTTGTATTATGTAGGTTGAATTGGCTCTTTTTAGCAACTCTCCATTGTTAATTATTTTATTTCCTTTTGTGACACTTTGTGTGTCTGCTAAAGCATGCACTTATTGTGGCAATTTTTCTATTACACAACCTTCCCCACATGTATATATTTTTTCCAATTATAAATAGCAATCCCTATTTCAATAGTTTCATAGTCTTATACATGTGTCTCCCTATCCTATGCTCTATGAATGTTAGGACAATAATATAAGGTAAACACTTACCTATAGACTTGTCCAATGGTTAGGTCGGATAGGATTTGGTTCGGGTCATTGTGGTTGCTGGTTACGTGGGTTCTGGTAAAAAAAGACACACTTCTAAATGGTCCATATAAAAACATACCCAAATCTGACCTAACGGGTCGTCGACCCACGGGTAGCTATGTAATTTGTACTAAGTAGAAACACAGTTGGTGTATATAAAAAATTTTAACTTTTCTTTCTTAGTTGTTTGTTATTTGTTAAAATTAAATAAAACCAAACAAAAAGTTGAAGGTTGACCTTTATGGTAAAATATATTATTAAAAATTACTTGTTGAAACTTGATTACCATAAATAGTACTTGGGTGTTGATATTTGATGTCACCTATAATAGAGAAGTTTTTTATTTTTATGAATTGTATTTTAAACACCAAAAGTACTCAAGAGATATTATATTCAAGCACATAATCATACATTTAAAAGGTTGAGAAAGCGCAAAACCATACCATGACAAGTTTGACAAACACACAACAATATACTAAAAAAAATTACTAACATAATTATGAAATCAAAATTTCCACGTCAAGTCAACATAACGAGCTGTTAAATATAGATATCCATCTTTTGTGGTAGAAGGCCACAAATTAGAAGATTCAAAATCTACCAAGAAACGGAGCTATTTTTTTAGAATTTTTTTCTTCTAGTGGTACAGACTCATACAACCTAAACTAATTGTGTTCCTAGTAATGTGTTTAACATAATCATTTAAGTATTAAGTATTTCATGAACCCCTTAATATTCAACAAACATGTAAGGAATATTGTGTTTCATGATGGAAACCGATAAGTTTTCACAAAAATTTTATTGATGTATCCTATTTTTCCTTAACTTCAATTCCTAGTCAAGGTGCATTTTTTTCACAGTTCCTGGAGAAACAATATAACATTAAACTGCATCATCAAGATTCCCTTTCAAGTTTGATGTCCCGAGACTAATAGATCCCACAACATAATCCTTTATAAAATATGTGCATTTATCCCGTCATTTCTTTTCTTATCCTTATATAGAACAAATATATTCCAAATTTTTGATGTCATTTTTCTTTTCCTAGTAGAATATTATACTAGCGTGACATTCTGAAGACATCTCATTGTGAATTCACTTAACTTTATTGAAGACAAATATACAAACTACGGAACTGTGGGCTACCAGAACACAACTGAGTGCTTGTTGCTCAATACATCTCATATTCTCAGGCCTCTCAGTCCATATGCATGATTCTAAATGTCAAAAACTACAGCTAGAAGAAATACAAATAATATTGTGGACAATTAACATAAACACTAACAAAACTACATATGGGGATATAAAATCAACAAATGTGTACAGACAACAGCCAAAAAATTGACAAAATCCCTACATCGACAAACAACAATACATGTCTTGTGATACATTTATAGGAACCATAAACAACCCTAATAGCCTTATATAATTAATATTAAGCATTGCTAGAATGTTTTGATAAGTAAAAAAGCCAATTTAGATGGTTCACCCAGGGGTACCCACAGGTCAACCTGTGAGACTTGGATAATAAATAGGTTGGATCGGGTACTACCCAAATTCCAATAGGTTGACATATCCATTACCCAATCCCATATTAAATGGATTGACCCATGGGAACCTCCCAATCAATGAACCATTTTGATAGGTCTAACTACCTATAAACCCCTATCAATTATGTTATGTGGGTTTCTTTCTCCTTTTATTTTTAGGTTTCTTGTCTTTGTTTCTATGATTCACATCCAATTTGAGAATTATTGAATTATGTACCAAGTAAGCTTCATTTTGTATATTTATATTTTGATCAGAATTAATTGTCTGATGATCTCATTTCATTATGTCCATGTCATATGGTGGATGTTGGATTTGATTCAGTACATATTGATGTGGTATCCCCATAATTTTTAATTTTTGGATTAATTGCATGGCATTTCCCTTGATGTTCATTTTTATTCTTTTGTTTCATTACTTCTTTTATGTTCTTAGTTATCAGTATTTTATTTATCACTTGGTTTTCTTTTTCATGTTATTGGATTATGTGCCACATTTATTTTCAAATTTTTTATTCCAAATTAGTTCATATTTATCAATCAATGATTTGACTCTATTATGTCCACATCATATGTTGTGTATGTATGTATTTCAGTTCATACTAAGTGGTATCCCCAAAACTATCAATTTTGGGATTTATGGCATGCTTCATTCCCATGATGTTCGTCTATGTTCTTTGTTTTCAATGTTTCTTATATGTTCTTGATTATTAGTAATCATATGCATAATTTAATTTTGTTTCCAGTGTTCTTGAGTTATGTTCCAATTGATTTTAAATTTTTTATTCCAAAATAGGTTCTACTTAAAATTTCAATGATTTGATTCTGTTATGTTCCATCATATTCTGGTACTATAGTTGATTCAGTTCATACTGATGTGGTAATCCCAAAAATGTCAATTTTGGGACTTACCACATGCTCAAATCCCATGATGTTCATCTATTTTCTTAGGTCTCATTACTTCATATTTGTTCTCAATTAAAAGTATTCCTATAAATAATTTAGATTCATTTTTAGTGTTACTGGCTTACATACCACATTGTTTTCACTTTGTGTATTCAGATTTAGGTCTTAACTAACAATTCAATGGTCAGTTTCTATTATATCTACATCATATGTGGTTATTGTAGTTGATTAAGTTTATACTTGTGATGTCCCCAAAAATGTCAATTATGGTATTTACAACATTCTAAATTCCTATGTTGTTCTCTTGTGTTTTGTGGTTTCATTATATCTTACTTTCATTAACTATTAATATGACTATGCATGACCTTGATTCATTTTTAGTGTTATTGGATGGCATACCACATCAATCAGATTTAGATCCTAATTAATAGTTCAATTATTTGATTCCATTTTGACCACTATGTATTCTATTGTTGCAAGTAATTTGGTGCATATTGTGTGGTAGCCTAAAAATTGTCAATTTTTGGATTTTCCGCACCCTCACTTCCTATGTGGTTTGTGTGTTGTAGCTTCATTATTTCTTACAATTTCTTGATGATTATTCAGATTCCTTTTCAATGTTATTGGGTTACATAATACATTGGGTTTATGTTTGCTAATTCAGATTTAGGTCATAATTAATAGTCAAATGATCTTATTCCATCCTCATACGATTGATCTCGGCCATTCAACAATGCCTTTCTAACCCTCTTTCTATACGGATCTATATTTTATTTATTCAACATTCATTTATAGCCTTACTTTTTTTGAGTTGGCAATAAGGAGAATTGTGTGTCGTGTGTAGCATGTAGTTATTGTAAAAATTCTTTTATACAATCTCCATCAAAATCAGCATGACCAAGTGTATTGAAGCCCATTTGGCAATAGTGAGAGTTGTGTGTCATGTGTAGCATTTAGTTATTGTGGAAATTTATTTATACACAGTCACCATCCAAATCAACACGATTAAGTGGACTGAAACCAATGTGCAATGATTTTTTTTGTGATTACAACCTAATTATTCCACCAATAACTAGGTGATGTATGTACTGGTACATTGGCAATCAATCTCATATGGCATTTCTTATTGGACAATTTGGAAGTTAAATTTTATCTTTGATTTGTATTCAATGTGAGTGTTTTTTTCTATGATGATTGGCCCATGATGAATGATCCATAACATTCAACCATGCATTTCCTATGCTATATGTGGATCTGTGTCAACTTCTATTAATGTATTGATTTGTGTTCTATTGTTGTATTGTTACAACATTGTATTAGTGCCAGTGTAGTTTTCCAAAGAGAAAATACCCATGATGATTGGCCTAGAACATTTAACGACGTCTTCTATACTCTTTTGATATGGCTATTAAATATTGGTCTATCATTTGTGAAATTTCTGATTTTGGTGGACTATGTGCTACATTTCACCATCCGACACCATTTCTCAATTGATCTGTGAGCCTCAATCATTCTTTTCTTTCCAATATACAATTAATCCTTCTCTAATCTAGGATTCATAGGTAGTTGTTAGCAAGCCTAATTTTGTTACTTAGATTAGTGGTGGAGCCACCTTTGAGCCCTATAAAGCACATGTCTCACCTCATTTTCAAAAATATAATGTGCAATCAAAAGTGGTCTTATTGTATGGGGTCATTGACATATTGGGACATGAGAAGGATTTTAATTGCGATCTATATTTTATTTTGTAATGCAGCTTAGGAGAGAAACATCCATGCTTCATCCAAGTGCAGGACTTGTGTAGGGATCAAATTCAAAACAAATATGTGCCATGTACGGGCAGTAAAAGTAATATGTTGGTGGGCTTCTGTCAGAGTCTTATTTTGTTGATCACACACTGGCATGTAGGTCTAAACTCTAGTATTGACCCCTCAATTGTTCATAGTACGTGATTTCCATCCATCATTGTATGTTTTAAGTTCTTTTGTCTTATCTTCTTGGATGAAAACAAAATCTTTCTTTCATTAACAGTTGTTTAATTCAGTTCCTATCTTTTTTCTCAAAGAATCTTATTCATTAGTCAATGGTAGGGATATAGGTACATGGCCTGCATTTGTACTAATTTCCCTTTCATGTTCCTCTCTCAGAATCAAAGGGCATTCAAATGGGTTCCAATTAAGATTTGGTTGTTTAAGTAACAACTTTGTTGGAAGATCGACCAAGTTATTATAGGACCCACTAATGTGGTGTAGTCCCCATCTCTGATGTGTGGTTAGTGAATCCATGATCTAGTAACATACCATGTCATATATACCCCAATCTTCCTTACATTATAGGAACTAGTTTGATGTGAGGCATGAGTCGAGAAGGATGTCATTTAGCTATGCCTTGCCACTATAGGAACCAGTAAATCTTTTCTGAATTCAAAGTTAAATATTATATTGTATTGAATGAAATATGAACATGTATAGAGTTAACACGGGCTAATCTCATAAAAAATGCGAGTGTTTCCTCAAGCTCAACAAAGAATTAGAAGAATAGGGAAGAACTTTGTAGAAAATTCATGAATGGTTGCTCTAGTATCTTTGTTTGCTCCTTCTTGGGATCTAATTCCTCCAGGGACAGTCAATGGGATGGCCTCCATACGATATTTGTTTCCTCCCAATGTGGTGTCTCTGAATGAGATGCCTTTGAGTGGTTCCCCCAGATTTGGTTTACATAAAAAAATAATTAGGACATTAATTGGTTGAAGATCATCATATGTACCTTTTTTTAATCTTGGACATCAGACTAGAGTTAGTGCCACTGACTTCCCAAGGACCTATTGTTAAGAAGAGTGAATTACTATTCTCATTAACAACACTCTACATTGAATGTTGGTCCACTCGTTGAAGATAAGAGTACATAGTGTCGCATACTCTGCACTTTAGTTGTGAATTAGTGTTTCAAATCTCAATGCCAATGACATGGGTCGGTGCTACCGATAACCTATCATTATGTTTCTCCTCCTTATTCTTCTTCGCGAGTTTCTTATCTTCTCATATTAGTTCTACTAGAAGAAGTCAATGGTACCGACTCTTCTACTTTTTCTCATTCAAGTTTGTAATAAAGAAACAATATATTAGCCAAATGATAGTATAAAGAAACTTCAGCGGAAATACATGTAAATGGATCATATTTAAGCACAAGGGTTATATTAGGAAATTTATACAAATGTTTATAAAACACACAAATGTGAGAGAAGACATCCTAAAATTATTTCAAATTATTTCATCCTAAAAGTATGCCTAAATAAGACCCAAAATTGGTAGAGAAACTAGGTGCATCAAAATCTCCTAAGCTTGAATGGTGCTCTCCCTCGAGCAAAACTATTTTGGATATTGTTAAAAAATTCAAAAGAGAGAAACAGATTTGAACTAAACCATTATAATCTTCCTTTACTCAATGGTCTAAATCAATCCTCTCAAACAACTGAGAAAACATCTATTATACAAGTGACCAACTACAAAAAACAAAACTTCAAATTTAAACTGCTTAACACATAACTAAGCTGAAGCATAGAGATATCATGGAAAGTCTAAGTTGTACTAAGTGCTTCACAAGATCTCCCTAATTACGTCACCCTATTCAGGAATTTCTAATGTAGATGTTGTGCCATAAATGTGATTGGAAGAAGGGAATAAATCGTCTTGTTGTCCCACCATATAGAACAATAGATGGGTGGAATGGGTGTCTTGAAAATAGTATTACATTTAATGTAATTCATTAATGTAGGACAACAAAAATGAGACGACTATATAAAGAATGGAATGAAAATTGATGTGTCCTACTACTTACTATGCTTGGTGGAATGATGAATAATGTGGATGTCTCATTCTTGATAAAGAGGACGTAATCTTGAGACCTCTATAGATAGAAATGACTAATAGGGGTTAGTGGTGGTTCCCTCCCTATGGTATCTCTTATTTGGAAAATTTTATTATATGTGTAGTAGTAATTAACTCGATCATTGATTTATGTCTAGTCATCTTGGGTTTAGTTTCATTTTAGATTTAGTTCTAAATATTTTATTTGCATTCTACTCCATACTTTTTTATGTAATTTATTTGGTATGTAATATATTTTTGTGATTTTATTTATAGATTGATGCAAGAAAAGTAGAGAAGCATATATACCTCCATGAAAAGACCAAGAGACTGATCAAACATGGCATACATCACTCTCCAGCTCCAGCAATTGATGTAAGGATCATTAAAGAATAAATGGACACTCAAATAGCCATAACTTCTAGATACAAACTCAGAATTGAATGGCTTAAAAGTCGTATCATCTACAATATATATATATATATATATATATATATATATATATATATATATATATATATATATATACACACTATTATAGGCCGTTGGAGGATCAGCAAGGTGGATTTAATGATTCAAAAGTTCAATAAAAATGACAATAAATTAATAGGAATTATACGACCAAAATTAAAACGGCTCCAGATTCCCTATTTTAATTATCAGAATTGAGTGATTCAAGCTTGTTTGGAAACATAATTTGATTATATACAAAAGTAATGTATTTAATGATTGTTTTTCTTTGTTAGACCGGCTCTATAGTCTCCCAAATATCCTATGATGAAAATCTATAGCAAACGTCTCACAACCGTTGGAAAATTTTGGATGGATCTGATATTTTACAAGTTGAAATAAAAGTACTTGGGAGACTTTCAAGATAAGGGTTCATGAGATATTCTATCCATATACAACTCTATCCATCACCAAGGAGAGTTGGGGATGGATTCCTATGGCTTGATGAGGAGATTTGCTCCGTATGAGGATGTGTATGGATATTGTAGTCATCGTTTGAGGCGTTGTGATGAGACCACTAGGCATTTTTAGTATGATGATGTTTTATCCAAGAGCTTCTTCTTCTCTCTCTCCTTGCATATTTTTAATATAATTAAGGGGTAGATACTTTACCAAGGCATAGATATTAACCATGTTGTCCGTATTCAGTTTTTACATTGTGAATTATTATTTTTATGAACATCTAGATTGATAATAGATTATTTAATGCTTGATTTATAGTCCAATAATCTATCTTGCATGATTGTTATTATCGTACATGTAGATACCATTGAATCTAGAATTAGAAAAACACAAATTGTTGAACCCCAGATAAGACCATGAAAGGGCATTCTTTGGGACGATAGATTAGTGATCCCTAGGTAATGAGATCTCAACCCTATGGGGAGATGAGTCCATGTGTATTTCATACTCCAAACGAATATATAATCCCTTGGCCCCAATCAAGTTTTCATATGAATGAATGATGCAATGTTTAGAACAGTTACATAGATAGTGTTGGTCAACCCCCAGTGTCCTATTAATTGTATTATAGTGATCAACTTTTATGTGTATAGTTTAACTTAATTTCTTGCACTGTTAACTTATTAAGCAGCCAAAAATCAACTATTCATACTTATTATTTAATGTATCAATTTATTTTGTTATTAAAAATTAATGTCCTTTGAGTTCGATCTTTAAGTTATATTGCAAAAGATAGGTATCCTTGCAGATGGTGATTATTAGATAAAAATATAGGGATTATTGCCTTGGTGAATTTCCTATGCTATAACCTAAATATAAAATTTTGTTGCTCTTACAGGGGGACATTTTAGGTTTTTTGGTCTATCAAGATAAAGTTAGAATTTGTTTTCTTTTGGTTTATTTTTGTAATTATAGTTTGGATTTGTATTTTTTTTCTCTGTAAGTGTATGCCCCCTTTTTATTGATTTGTAATTTTATTATTATTTTACAATTTCTTCGTTGATTTTTGTAATTTTTTAATTTTGTTTATTGTTTGGTTTGTTTCTGTGATTTTTAGTTTCTTTTTTATATTTTTGGATTGGTTCCAGAGTTTGTTCTATCTTATATTTTTTTCTTTCTATCTTAGATTTTATAATTTATTCCTTCTATTCTTTTGTAAAAACAATTGAATCTTCATTCATTCGAAAAAATTCTCTTGATCATGATACTCAAATCATTATATTTACCAGGAACCAAATCATATGGAGTGACCAGTACTGCACGGTGCACAATGTCTAATACTCATTTCCTTCAATCAAGATATATCGGGCTAATAAGAAAAGAATATGTAAGCTAAAATACTGATATGCAGGATTGTCACCAAGAAAAATGTTTGGAGCAACAATTAGCATAAGAGCTTCTATAAATTAACTTCACAAGTTAAAGAAGCCATTCTATGATCAACATGGAGCATAATGTTTGACTCCTTAAAACTATATATGAAGCATAATGCAATTAACAACACTTTAGGGGATACTATGAGGAGTTTTTATAGGGAAATGATTATCTAGACTAGGCGTACAACAATCAATTGTATTATGAGACTTATGGTAAAGAACCTAATTATGCATATCAATATCAACCTGGCAAAATATGACAGGATGAATGATCTTTAGAAGATGTTAGTTGACCAAAAAGCTATTCCACTAGACCAACAAGCAATGCTAACTAATCAAGAGGGGTAGGGTAAGAGAAATAAGGCATAATTGGATCATTTGCTAGAACAATTCTCTCAACTAGTCATGCCACTTGGGGGTCAATTAGATAGCTTCACAGGGAAGATTAAGCATTCAACATTCATAGTTAATTATGAGGATATTATATGTATCATTCATGAGATGACAATGTAGAATGACCATGACATGGGAACTAATAATGATGTGTGGCCCCAAGAAAATTTATACATGCCACCACCAATTGATTTTTCTATCTCTTCTCTAGTTCTAGTTCCTACTAAACCCATGGATTATCTGGGTGTATTCCACATGGAGGAGACACAGCCTCATGTTGACCTAGTTTTAGATCCTACTAATTTCTATTATTGTAATGTTGATTTGATGGTAGACTAGGAGTATGCGCATCCTCATTAAAAATTTCACCATGCTATCTTTACAAATGAGGATGATTGTCCTACGCAAGCATTACTTTTTCTAGATCTTTATTTAGATGATTAGAAGAAGTAAGAGCCAAATCATCCACCTATCTTTTTAACAGATAGAAGTTGATGCATCCCTAATTTAGGGCTTCATCTTGTGCCATATTACATTTCAATCACATCTATACATGTTAGATTACATGTTATTTCTCTTAACATGCATATTTTTGTAAAATGCACTTCTGGACGTTATTTGCATGTTTTTTAGGCATTTGTATAACACTTGGATGGAAGAGAGAGAAGGAGTGATCCTAGGGTTTCTCTACCATTGGATAGGCCTAAATTGAAGTATGAGGCTCCCTCAACCTACCCCTAGTGGCCAAGGCTCCATTTAAGCAAAGATGTCCAAGAATGAATAAAGAATCAACTCAAAGTGCCGACACGGAGAGCAGCATAGATGTGGTGCATCAAAATGGTTGTGTTAGCTCACTCAAAGATCAGAACAGACGTTCCACCAAGAATGGTCGTGCCATGAGACCACAGAATGGTTGTGCCACCTTGCACGGTCATGTTGTAACTGATCCAGAATGGCCATGGAGCCAAGAATAGACAGAGTATTCCAAACCACCACGGTCGTGCTACCCTTACCCCACTATGACCATGGTGACCACCGCAACCATGCTACTTCATGTACAAATTTTACCAAGTTACTATAATTTTTCCCCATTTCTCACCTCAGTCGTTCCGCTCCACCATGATCGTTCTCACCCCTTCCTACCATGGTCGTGCTACTCACAAAAACCCAGTTACTTTTACACTGCATTTCCCACTTTACCCCTAACTGACCTATTGCTTCCCCCACACCTATATATACCTAAGTGGTGGATAGAGAACAATATTAGCTACCCTATAGCCACTATAGCCTCCTCATTTTGTCCTCCATCCATTCCCACCTCATTCCACCTCCATTTCATCATTTCCACCATCAAAACCCTAGTTTTCTAGTGTTTTGTCCACTTTCCACCATACATTCATGTCATTCACCTACCTTGGAGGAGGGAGTTCAAGATTTTGCTACTAGGAGGTGGAGAAGGAGGAATCTTCACCAAGCTTATCATGGATTTTCACTCCTCTACTTATTCTTCTTCCTTTCTTTTTGTATTTTTATGTTCTATGAGTAGTTAGGCCCCTTGGGTGGGCTTTTTGGGGTCAAAAATGATAGTTTCATACCATGTTGAGGAAAATGATATGTAAATATTATAATTTCATTTTCTAATGATTATGTTCTATTTCTATCTCACTCTTCATGAATTGCTTATTGTTTTGTGCTTGAAATCACATAGGGATTTAGGAAATTGCTTATACGTGTGAATTTGGGGAATCGCTCCTAGGTCCAATTCATGAATCCCTAGATAGCCACCCATCTTCCAACATGCTAATAAATTCTCCTAACCCTATTTGAGAGATCTAAGCAGCTAGTTTAGATGAATTTGGTGTTCTTAGCATGGAGCTTTCTCAAGGCTAGAATGTGAGTGATGGGAGGCCTAAAACCTCACTTCCACTCCCATTACTAACCTCGGCCCCTAATCATCCTAAGATCATCTAACCTAGAAACCTAGGCTTGTTTAGACTCTAGTAGAATTGCACATAAACCCTAACCCAATTGAGCCTCGCAAGGATAGTAGGGGGTGTTAGGGACTAGCTCCCGTATACACAACCTAGCATATCCATGGGCACTTAGTAGTTTAGGATAATTCATTAGACTCTAGCTTGTTGTTTGGTTTGGTAACCTAAATGAAAGAATAATGTTCAAATTTCACCCCCAACCTAATTTATAAGTACATCCCCCAAATAGCCCACATATCCCTTTATTGGTTTAAAACACTAATTGCCTTGTTGCTTAGCTAGTATTAGCTTAGTTAGTTCTTTAATTTCCTAGTTAGCTTCTTGCCTTGTTCCTGATTTGCTCTTGCTAGTTTAGGTCTTTAATTTCTCTTTTGATTTGTTTGCTAGCTTTGTGTAGTGTAGACCACCTTCTTGCTTGCCTTAGCATAGCTTGTTCTCCTTTCTTACTTGCCTTGTCTTTTCTTGCTCATTAGAACTAACTATCTAGGGTTAACTTAGGTTTTAATCTTGCTTGTCTTTCTTTACTTGCTTGTTTGCTCAACCCCTAGTTTGATCATCAAAATCAACATTAAAACCCTTCAACCCTAGACTCATTAGTAGGAACCTAGGCCAAAAATTAACCTAGCTCTAGTGCCCCTTTTTCTCCATGTGGATCAACCCTATACTTTTCCCCCTTGTATACCATGACACTACCCCGTGCGCTTGCGTATGTAGTGTTTTGGTTTATGTGAGTGTGTTCAATTAGGTCTTTATAAATTTTGAAAGTGACCCCACCGTGTGTTGTTTGCTCGTAGAGTTTCACCTATTCAAATTCCAATTGAGTAGTGTGTGACGCCATTGGTAGAAACGCACTAGTAGCACAATTTACATATTTTTCACATACTACCTTATAAATAGAAGAAGGCAGTCCACCTCCAATCTTCATAGATGAGCATATCATGAAACCACAATATGGACACTTCTCTGACATTTTGCCACTTCTTTCTAATCCATGGATTTCTACTACACTTCTTGTACTAATGGAGGAGTATTTGTGGATCATTCTGGATAGATCGTGTGGTGGGAGACAAAATTACTTCAAGTAACATGGCAATACCTTGGAGCTAACACAACCACCTTATCATATTCAGCACAATAGGGCTCTCTTGTTCAAGGTGTAAGATTTTGTCCATATTCCTTTCGTCTAGATCTTCTCCAAGTTGTTAGGACCTCCTAGATGGGCATCAACGACTTATTCCCCTCCATTGTGGGATTGGTGTTTTCTCAGATACAAGCAACTTCCTAATATAGGAGTGATTAGGTGGGTGGTACACACACCTTTCCACCCACTCTTATCAATTTTTATATTTTTATTTTTAGTCCATCATGTTAGATTTATATTTAGTTTACATGCATCATATGTAGCTTAAAATAGTTTTTTTCAATGTTAGTTGAAGCCTTTATCTATTCGACTTGGTTTACATTCATCTTGCATTGCATATAGAATTTATCATACAACCCCTTTTGAAGTAAATTATTTATGTTAACTGTATTTTTGAAAGCATGCTAATGATTAGAAATCACCCTTTATAGCCGATGAATATAAGTATCATGTTTCCTGAAAAAGATGACATGTATTAGAGGAATTGATAGGGATCAAACATGATATTCCTAATATTGATTAATGAATCATATCTATTGACATGCATCCCCTTATTATATCATTATTTTGGTGTAGTGAATTAGAGGAATAACCAAATGTATTTAATCATATAAATAAGTATTGTGCAAGATATAAACCCTCTTCTATACTTCTTTTTTCTTCTTACCTTCCATCCACAAAAAAGAAAAATAAAAATAAAAACCATAATATTTTCCAAACTCTAAGATCGAGTGGCAAACCCTCCCACTCTATCTATTCACTTCTTCCATACCCCTCTCTGTGTAATAAGGGCGTACCATAAAAAATGATGCCAAATTACAAAAAAGTGTTATATATATATATATATATATATATATATATATATATATATATATATATATATATATATATATATATATATATATATATATGTGTGTGTGTGTGTGTGTGTGTGTGTGTGTGTGTGTGTGTGTGTGTGTGTATGTATATATGTATATATATGAATGTATATATATATATGTATATATATATGTATATATGTATGTATATATATGTATATATATACATATATACACACATATATATACATATATGTGTATATATGTATGTGTGTAAATATTATATGTGTGTGTGTTTGTGTGTGTACGTAAGTATATCTTCACAGATAAAAAAATCTTGATTTGAATACAAGAGATATTTGCAATTTCTTCCTTCCATACCCCCATTTGTTTCATCTTCCACCTAGTGACTCATTACATGCTCCATTGATAAACATTTGTCAGAACCCCAATTTTAGATTTGTGTGCATACTTGTGATCTTTGGAATTATTAGATTTTATATGAAATACTAATACATGTGTGGTATTGGTGTTGGTGGTGAGAAAGGGGTTTTGTGAAAGGAAGTTGGGAATGAGGATATGGTAAGTTGTGTTCTATGATCTTTGAAGGTTGGGTTGTCTGGCCATATTGGTGTAGGGATTCAAACATGATTTGAGTATGAGGTATGTACATTGGTTGAAATTTTTTATTTTGAGAGTGTTTCGGATTTGTGTTACTCAAATGAATATCTACTCATTATGTTTTTAGTGCATTAAAATTTCAATTTGTATTTTTCATTTGCATTCTACCCCATATTTTAACTATTTAATGTTTTTATTAGTTTATTCAATTTGTAATAGTATTTAATATACTTTTGTTGTTTATTTTTATATGGATGCAATAAAAGTAGAGAAGCAGATATCCCTCCATAAAAAAAACCAAGAGATTGATCAAAGACAATATATCATCACTGCCAAGCTTCGACAATTGAAGTGAGGATCATTAAAGTATAAATGTTCACTGAAGGGGCAATAATAAGATGATCAATAATATATATACATCATGTGATTCACACACATGTAGAAACATTATTAATTCATTCACACACATGTAGAAACACAATTAATTCATTCACATGATTCATACACATGTAGAAACCTACAGTTCCATTCATTTATCCATTTTCACATTTGTACACATGTAGAAACATGTAGTTCCATTCATTTCATACATTTTCACATTCACACACATGTAGAAGCACATTCATTCATTCATCTTCACATTCACGCACGTGTATATAGATCAAATTTCAATAAGACAATTCAAAAAAGGTCATTTGCAAATGTATATATACACACCACATACATACAGAAATAATGACACCAAAGTTTAAAAATGTCATTCTTTATCATTGATACCCCAATCATAATAAAAAATTACCTCCCTTTCAAAGACTTTTCCCATTGTTCTCTAATGCCATCTAATTATTCTATCGTACAGGGTATATGTACATCTAACAGCTTTTCTCCTGTATTGAAGTCACTAGTTTTAAACACCTACAAAGAGAATGATGTATATATATAATTAATAAGTTTGGTATTTTCATATTATCTAATGGGACTATACTTATGATGATCAAGACTATATATTACCTGTTGTATGTTTTTGATGTCTTGTGCAGCATATCTGACAATCATGTCCATATACTGCATCACGTAGTACCCACATGCCTAGTCGTTATTCTGTATAGCACACTACAAATTTTCAACATACAAAATGTTAATAAATAAAAATAAGCATAGTTCACATAAATAAAATATGCATTGGAGTCAGGAAACTACATCTACATTATTCCAAACTATTTATTTCTTTTTCTTATCCACACTTACTCCAATATTTTTGAAATCTTTTAAAGTCCTATACGTTAATGTAACACATTGAATTACATTAATAAATAGTCATGTAATAATAGATGTTAACGAATATAAATATAAGAAATTTCTCACGTGTAGAATGGCCATTTCAGATCATATCCTGAATGGTCTAATTTGTTCCTCTTAGAATCAAGATAATAAACAATCATCGTTTTGGGGACAACAACCAGTAACTCCCAATGCTTACCTCTAGTGATAAGAAAGTAAAAAATATATAACTCAAAATCCACAATAAAATGTAATTTTCTTAAGTGAAAAATATATGCAAAGTAAACTCACCCAACATTATATGGAGCTATTATCACGCTCTTTTTCTTTTCAAAAAAATATTTAAAAGCAAAAGAGCAGTATAAGGTAACTGATATAGGGTCTTCATTTACTAGACTGATCAAGGATGGAACTATAAATCCTAAATGAGTCATTGAAAAATCTTTATAGAACCTCTATAAGTGGTTGCAAAACATATATTATGTATGCATTAATATATAATAAAATAGATTGCCATATATAAAATGAGGTATTTAAATATATAAATAAGATCCCACTATATCCATAGTTGTATTATAGATCAATTCAGCCAAGCATAATGAAACAACTTCAAAATATATTATAGAAATATATTATTATCGTATGATTTTCCTATAGCATCCTCCTCCATAGAAACAATAATGGGTGAAGTTTCAAAATATTCACCTATCCATATTACCATACCCCTGCATTGAGGACCTATCGAGTCATATAGGTCCTTTAGAAGTCAACTAGGTACTTGAGGAAGAGGTGGAGGTGGAGGAGGACAAGTTGTAGTGGGTTTCTTCCCTTTGTTCTGCATATATATTTTCATATCAATTGTCATGTATATACATATACCAATTAACATAATGTAAATGTACCATACATGATAAGTATAGATGACTCAGCTTTAGGCCACAAGACCACTCTACCTTCTGCTTCATCAAGTGTGCCAGCATCGGGGTGAGCATATGGCAATGAATGTTGCCTCCAAATGGGGAAGACAAACCTCGATCTCACACGAACTGCACCATCTGGTACTGGAGTGCCACGAATCGTGTGCCCTAGAAGGCATGTGTAAGCTTTGCCCTCTACAACGAAGAATTCTTTCAATCTTAGATGGCATGGCCTCAAGCCCTACAAATTTACATAAAGTATGTTATGCACATACATAAACATATCGTCTTGAAAAGACTAGCTACTATGTCATAAAAATACTTATAGCATATGTGGTAGGTGGTGGGTCTATAGGACTACTCCCAAACACCTCTACATGATCACTCTCAACCACCTCTATCGTAGGGGAAGAGCAACATGCCACAACTACTGTCTGAGTGGCAGCCTGAGATGCCTCCCACTTTCTCATTACTACCTAGAATCCCTTTTCAATTAACTCATCTACCTATACATTGCCAAAAGAAACTCTTTTTGATTCCTAAATTCCCTTTGCAATAACATTCTAATAAAATAATAGGTTACCTCAGCTTTTGAAAATCCCCCTTTTTGGACATATTTGCATTGTGATGGCCCAAAGAACACTATTAGGCCCACACCAGCGCCTACAGCCCTAACCCATCTAGGATGCTCTGGGTTACCGAGAGCAACTTTCAATTCATCCATTTTGCCCTTAGGGATGAACGAGCCTTTCTTCCTCTACTCGTGAAGCTCCCGCTAATCATCATCAATAGAAATTCGTAAATAAACATAACAATCATCAATACTAATTGCTTTGAGAGTTGAATTTTACCATTTTTGCAGCCGCCTCAACAGTTGTGGGGTTGGTTATATCTCCTTTTTTGTTTTTCCTCCCAGCTATCCACACATCATGGCGATGTAGAGGTGTGGGAGAAGTAGAGGACTCAGCGGTCTCAACAATAGGAGCAGTAGGTTGCTGAATGGAAGACGTCTATAGCTTTTGGTGAAGGGTTGCATAGCCACCTGGACCCATCATGTGGTCATGCACATTCAGTGCATGCCTTGCTCTTTGAGCATCACCGATAGCCTTATTAGTAAGCACATTTAATTGGTTAGTAACAATCAAGGTCAATCGTGAATAGGTGAATTCATAAGAGTGTATATTAATTAAAGTGGGAGTGATGCTTAATACCTTGAATTCATTAGTATTTCTCTTGGCAACAAACACCTCCCACTTCATCGAGTCTAGGTAGTTCCATTGCTCAAGGGCTGACTTCTTCCTCTTATTAACCTCTCATATGTATTGTTGGTTGAGAGTTTTCCTATAGTTTCTTAGGACCCTCCCATAGTATGCATCACCTTTTTACAATGTAGGCTTTCATCCAGTTCAAATATACTCTGCAAAATTTCAAATATTCATAGAGTATTCTAAAAAATAGAATTGTAAATAACTTTAAAAATAGAATTGCAAATGATAATATCTCACACATAGTTCTTTCCATACTAAGTATTTCTTCCCTTGAGGAACTGTATGCCAGATTTTTCATTTACCCTACAATGGCTATGAGTAAGAACCCCAAGATATGAAACAAATGAGCTGAAGTTCATTCCAACTGGATTTCTTACATGATCAAAATCCACAACCAATTTTGGTCCATTACCCCTTTGTTGTAGCAACTTGATCATCATAGTGATGCCCCTAATTTTTTTCATTTTTTATGCTACTCATCAAGTGGCACAAGGTTTTCAGATGTACATCCTCAACCTTAAAAGTGATAGAAAAAACACATATAGGATATAACTTATAAATGGGCATATAGCTAGATATATTGTAAAACTTACATTGTGATGATGTGTCTCACCCTCATGGTAATCATCATCACAATCATCATACTCATGGTCAGTCATCTTTAAAAGTGTCATATAAAAAAATCAAACATTTAACATTTAATTAAATTAACATAACATTGTAAAGTTCGCATCGATCTAACATTCAAAAAAATAAAACATTTTAAAAAATAAAAACATGCCTTTAATATTGAGATCTTTTATCAATTAACACTCCTTCGATGTGATCTCCATGCACAAATAAGTCATCCTTAGCTTCAATATTTGGTGTTGGCAAGCCAACTAAGAATGGACTGGAGTCATCATACTTATCATAGTACTCTTCTTCATCTATAGGATCTTCAATGAACTATCTTTTACCATGAAGAACAACCGACCATTTTTCATTTGCAGGATCATCGATATAAAATACTTGTTTTTCCTGTGATGCCAATATGAAGGGTTTACTCTTCTCGCCAATCTTTTCAAAATTCACTAATGTGAAACCTTATTCATCCACTATAACTCCTTTGGTGTTATCAACCCAATTACATTTTAAGAGCAGAATTTTGAAATCTACGTAGTCAAACTCCCATATGTCTTCAATGAAACTGCCATATGACATTTTATCTTCACATGGACTCTTATCGTTTGCACTAGAAAAAAAACGATGAAGATGCTTGAAGGTAGACCCCACTGTTTTGGACGATGCTCTTATCATCTTGACACTTTGTGTAATATGAGAACCCATTTATGTCAAACCCTTCATAAGCCATAACATTCATTTTTGGTTTAAAGGTGAGGCATTTGTATTTTCAGCAATATTATTTGGTGTTTGAGATAGTTGATGTAAAACTTTATCTTCAAACCACTTAATAAATGTCTTGTAATGCTCTCTAGCAAGCCACATTGAATTGGCTTGAGGATATTGTTTCTTAATGAAATTGGTAAGTTATGTGATATAAACACTCACTTCATCAATGTTGTGTAAAATATACAAGTGAGCTTGTTCCCACAGCTCATCGCTGATTACTTCCATTCATGCTCCTATAGTCCCTTTTCCAGTATAGTCCTCAATATTCTTGTCATTTATAGGAGCGTCATTACCACTCAGAAAGTCATTGCAAAAATCCATGACCTCTCTCGCCACATAAGCCTCAATAATACTCCCTTCAGGCCAATAACAGTTTTGAACATCACCTTTAAAATGCTCATGTATCATTCAAAAGTATACATCCAATGCTATAAGATTAGTCCCAATATTTTCACTTCCCTAGTCAAGTGGACAACAAGATGTACCATGATATCAAAGAATGAAGGAGGAAAATACATCTCAACTTGACATAGGGTAACAACCACTTCTCTTTGCAACTTAATGAGATTCTCAGGATCAATAACTTTGTTGCATAGAGTGTTAAAGAAGAAACAAAGTCTGGTGAATGCAACCCTTACATGCTTGGCGGTATAGATCGAATTGCCACTGGTAATATTTGTTGCATTAGAGTGTGACAGTCATGAGATTTAATATCTTTCAGCTTCAGATCTTTCATTGATACCAATTTGTAGCTGTTGGAGGTGTAACCCTATGGTACCTTAACATTAACCAAGCACTCACAAAAGGCTTTCTTCTCCTTTCTAGACAATGTGTAACAAGTAGGAGGTAAATATGTTTTTTGATCACTACTAACTAGTTCTATTAATTTTTTTCCTTATTCCCATTTCACGTAGGTCCATTCTAGATTTTATGGCATCTTTAGTCTTACCCAGTATATTCAACAAAGTACCAATGACACTATCACAGAGATTTTTCTCAACATGCATGACATCGATACAATGCCTAACTGCCAAAGAACTCCAATAAGGAATATCCCAAAATATTGACTTCTTCTTGAATAAAGATTTTTCACTTTGTGTGGGAATGGTATATTGTGATCTCTTACCAAATTCATTGACAAAGCCTTTTACTCTTTCATTAAAAACCTCCCTAGATATAGGATTAGGGGTACTTTGTTCCTCATTCCATCCATCAAATGATTTGTACAACCTTTGATATGGATGGAACTATGGAAGAAACCTTTGATACCAAGATATACAGTTTTGTCGCCATGTTTTAGTTGTATGGAATATGTGTTCTCTTCTTATATAGGGCATGCTTTGGGTCCTTTTACATTGTATTTAGACAAATTCCCATATTCTAGAAAGTTATTAATAGTGCAAAAAAAATAGTATGCAAATAAAATGTCTCTCTACTTGAAGCATCATAGGTCATTACACCTTCACCCCAGAGTTTCTTTTAGTCATCAATCAGAGGTTCAAGATAAACACCAATATCATTTCCAGGTTGTTTAGGGCCTAATATCAACAACGAAAGCATAATGTACTTATTTTTTATATACAACTAGGGAGTAAGATTGTATATAACAAGCATAACAGGCCAAGTGCTATGTTGGCTACTCAATGTGTCGTACAGATTCATCCCATCGGTACAAATCCCAAGACTTAGATTCCTGACTTCTTCACCAAATTCCGGGTGCATCAAATCAATCTTCTTCCACTATTGGGGAATCAGACGAATGTCGTAGGATCTCATCTTTATTTTTCTTAACCTCTGCATGCCACCTTATATTCTCTGCATCTATCGGATTTGCAAATTAGCATTGAAATTGTGGTAAAATAGGTAGATACCACATCACCTTAGCAGAAGAGCCAGTTTTGGACTTCCCCAAAGTCATCATTTTATACCTTGACGCCCCACATTTTGGACAATCTTTCAAATCCACATAGTCCTTTTGAAATAATACACAATCGTTTGGGCATGCATGTATATTCTTAGTCTCCATTCACATTGGGCACAATATTTTCTTTAACTCATATGTTGAGCTTGGAAGATTATTTCCTTTACGAAGAATTTCTTTCAACAAAGACAATAATTACGTGAAGCTTTTATCACTCCATCGATTGTTATCCTTTAGATTATATAATCTCAACATAGCGCTCAGCTTTGTAAACTTAGTACAACCTGTGTATAATAGTCTCTCAGCATCCTGCACAATGTTCCTAAAAAAGGGAGGTGGATCAGTGTGCTCTACCCCACAATTATCCAACATCACGTTAACGATGTCTATCAGAATCAATTCATCCACATCTACGTCATTGGTAGAAATTTCTTGTTCAACACAAGCACTGCTATTGACATCTACTAATCTTAGGTTTGAAATTTCTCCATTCCAGTACCATTTTGTATATCCTTGTACAATCCTATTGCACATGACATGAATTTTGATTTGGTCACCAGTGCTGACTTTCAAGTTGTTACCGTAATGCCTACATAGACAATAGAACCTATCTCCAGGTTGTTTCCTATGTTCCTCTACAAATCTGATAAATTGATCAAGACCAGCAATAAACTCTAGGGTGCAGAGATTTGGAATGGACATCCATGATCTATCAATTCTATGATCAAAGAGAAAATAAGTATTAGGGTTAGGGTTTACATATTAAGTTAAGGATTTAAAGTTTTGGGTTTAGGGTTAGAAGATTAGGGTTTAGGTTAAAAGATTAGGGTTTAGGGTCTTATAATGAATGTGTGTACAACCTATCACATTCTTGAACACCTAATCTCACTAGTAAGTGTATAATGTATATACAGTTTCTAAGAAAATTTTAGCAACATTTCCCCACAATTCTCCAAGTACAATGATGTGCATGGGCAAATGCCCACCAACATACGTACTTAGAGAACAAATGGGGAAGTGTTGATGAAACATCTTGAAAACTGAATATACATTATACACTTACATCCTAAGTGAGATAACATGTTCAAGAATAGTACCAAACTGGGGACTTTCTAAGATTTACTCCTAATTAGTCAATCTCATACGGGTATCTAGGACACCTAAATACATGTATATATGTTGTCATTATCATACCTATGACCATAGTTTCATCACATATCCTCGATTTTATGTAACATCATTTCATTCAATTCATTCTTCCATTTGGGTAAGTTCATTCATACATCATTAACCATAATTAATCAATATTAATCAACTACACAATCTTGAAGAGCAATTATTGAACTAAGTAAAATCAATTACTAATAAGAGAGAGAGAAAGCAATATAATTTAATTCAATTCATTCATGCATCATGAACCCTAGTTAATCAATATTAACAAACTACACATTCTTAATGAGCAATTATTGAACTAAATTAAATCAATCACTAAAAACAAAGAAACTAAGTGCAAATCTAATTGATTAAGTTCATTCATGCATTATTAACACTAATTAATCAAGATTAATCAACTACACATTCTTGATAAGAAATTATTGAACTAAATTAAATCAATCACTAATAATCGAGAAACTAAGTGCAAATCTAATTAATTAAGTTCAGTCATGCATCATTAACCCTAATTAATCAAAATCTACTTCTGATTAACCACTCACTGCAATGGTAGGGTGGAGCAGGCTATGACGGTGGCAGTCAAAGGAGGAGGTGGTTGTGCCGATAGGATGGAGCAGTAGTGGCTGGAGTGGTGGTGTTGGTAGGCTAGACGATGGCAGAGGCATAGCAGCTTCGGCAACCAACTCACAAACTAGAGGTGGTGGAGATAGAGCGGTGGTGATGGCAAACTCAACAGTTGGAGGGCGGACAGTAGTGGTGGTATCTTTGGCATCCTCCCAAGATCTAGTATCCTCTCAAGTGAGCAAAGGCGGCGGTGATGGATAGAGGAAGAGTGGCAGCGATGGATGGAGGAAGTGTGGTGGTGGATGGAGGGGAAAATCGCCAGATATCGAGAGGCCTAGCTAAACCGCGATGAAACATAGAATGGGGAAGAGTATGTTTTGCACAGGTGCTATTAAGTTACCTATATTCATCGATTGTTGAAAAAATAGACGCCTAACTCTAATAGTCATCAGTCACTTGTAAAAACCGATAACAATGTGCAAATCAAAATTAAAAAAAAAGTTGCACCTGGTTAGGGTTTTAATCGTCGGTTGCTAGAGATACAAATTGACGTCTATTCATATATCAAAAAAAAATTTGTTCTAGTGTTAGGACCATAGTTTTTGGTTGCCCCATACAAATGGACGATGAAGGAGAAAATGGGGGGGTATTTTCATGGGGATAAGGCACAAAAACATATAGTCATCATTTCCTAGACAAAAATTGATGACTAATGAGGGGATAAATTTTTCTCTCGCGAAGGATGATTAGTCATCGGTTTTTTGAAACAACCTATGACTAATGATGGGATAAGTTTTTTTGCAGGGACATGGCATGAAACATATGTCATTGGTTTGAGAAAAACTGACATCGTATCGAAAATTTTGGAGGCAAATTTTTTTCCCTGGAAAATTGTATTTTGTGAGTAATTTACGACATCAGTTTCTTTGAAAAGAAACTGATGTTAAATTAAAAGTGATACCCGTGTCTTTTCTAAATCAGTAGGACTTCACATATGGTGATGGTTGTCTTATATAACCGATGTTGTTGTACTATGGCGTCAGTTTTTTGACGTTATATGTCATTTTTGTACTAGTGGATGCCACCCTCAGTATGACAGTCCATGTTGTTTGTGCTAGTCATATCAGTTGATTATTTATGAGACTAGGTGAAATATAGTGTAACGTCTGTCTCACGAAAACAAGATTTACTTAAGAGGAAGTGAATCATTTGCAGTGGATTACTGAAAATCACTAAAAATTAAAACTTTTTGCAAAGAGATCCAAACATAAGAAATCTCTTACATCAAGAACCATTGTATAACATTATATGCATCCTGATTTAAAGGTACATGACTTGTACTATCTCTTCTCAAGGATTACAACATTAGATGTCCTATAACATTATATACAGACAGCACAAAAACCTTGAGGCATCAAGCCAAAATCTCGAGTCGGTGATGAAAGCACTATCTATAAATCTCGAGGACCTGAGAGTATAGAGACGACACATAGGACTACTATCTATACAACTGGACAGGCAGTATCTCCACCTGAGATATTACCGTTGTCCTTGATGCTGATGTTGTTCCTTCTCTGCCAAAGGTTTCCTGCCTCTTTGTATGTGTCCACCTAGAAACATTGGATCCCACGGGGTGAGACAATTGTGCCCCAGCGGGAGATATAACTCTCCTCCAAAACATTGTATTGCAAATTAAAGATATGAAACTGAGCAGAGGTTAAGCAGTTTAAAGCATCCTCAACTTTGTAAGCATTGTAACTATTTATGATAGAGCAATATATCATCTATTCTCTTAATTAGGAATAGGAATGACATGTATATCATTTATCCAACATATTATACCATCATATCAAACTTTTCTTTGTGACACTCATCATCTTATTATGTTACCCATGAAACATTTTTGTTTCATTCTGTTGGCCTTAGCCAACCTGTTAAACAGATAAAGAGATATATCTACCATGTACTCATTTATCATCAATACAGGAATTGGGTTAATACCAATCCTAAATCATCATTACAGGCATTGGGTTATTACCAATCATGTGTTATCACTACATGAATTTAGCCTCTGCCAGGTATTGGACTCTTCCAAACCTGATTACACCACCAGGCATTGGACACTACCAATCCTGATTTCACAGCCAGGCATTGGACTTTAGCCAACCCTGATTATAGGCATTACACCTCTTCTTGGTATTGGACTTTAACCAAACCTGATTACACAGCTAGGCATTGGACTTTAACCAATCCTGATTTCACAGCCAGGCATTGGACTCTAACCAATCCTAATTTCACAGCCAGGCATTGGACTCTAACCAATCTTGATTTCACAGTCAGGCATTGGACTCTAACCAATCCTGATTTCACAGCCAGGCATTGGACTCTAACCAATCCTGATTTCACAGCCAAGCATTGGACTTTAACCAATCCTGATTACAGGCATTACACCTATGCCAGGTATTGGACTTTAACCAAACCTGATTTCACAGCCATGCATTGGACTTTAACCAATCCTGATTTCACAGCCAAGCATTGGATTCTAACCAATCCTGATTACATAGTTCATGGAATTTAATTCCTTTAACTCATCATTGATCATCATATACTACTTTAGGCTTTGAACCCTAAGGTTATCCTACTTATCTCTACACATTCTTTATTGAATACAGTTGTTCCTCTTATTAAGTTTATTAAAACATTATCCTTTCTTATAATAAACTTTTATAATCATTTTGGTACCTCTTACTATGCCATAATTGCTCTCATGGCTCATAAGGCCCATAAAGCATCTTGTCACCTCTCACTAGGCAACATTTAACCATATGGCTCACAAGGCCATTAAACATCTTGTCACCTCTCACTAGGCAACGATAACATATTACTTCATGTAATACAACAGTAACACATCTATTCCCTCAATAGGGCTAGGGCTTACTATTCATATCATATTATGATTTCTCATGTCCCATTACCCAATTTAGGGTTAAGGTTTCCCATCTCACATTAGGATTTCATAGTTATCAAAGTATATGAACTTTGAGATGTTAAATGTGAAGTCTTTTGTATCTTGATGTATCACTTACCTCATTACTTCCAACTTTCTTAAGTTATCAGCTTATCTTAGATTAAGGTATTTCCCATCTTAATCCTTTCATCCACTAACCTATCACTCTTACCATGAAGTGCATAGGTTACACATAAGAATGGTCCAATTATCTTTAATGATATGAACTCATCTCAGGTTAAGGCATTGCTTATAATAAGCTTGCCTATAATCAACCATTTATGATATTTCACCCTTATAAGGTTTTACCCATTGTTTTATTATTAGGGTTCTGGATTGTCATCATGTTGTTCAATATTAAGGCTTCATGTATTATAACTTCAATTAGGGTTTCACATACATTTACCCTTTATTAGGGCTTTGGGATTTCACATGCTATCATACTTCATTAAAGTTAGGATTGCATATAGCATCACCCTTCATTAGGCTTTCACATCTCATTGCCTATACTTAAGGTTTACTATTCATCCCAACTAGGGATTTCTCATGGCATCACCCTCAATTAGGGTTTCTCATGGAATCAACTTCAATTAGGGATTCACATTGAATCAACCTCAATTAGGGATTCACATGGAATCAACCTCAATTAAGGTTTCCACTATGGTTACCCACATCTTGGGTCTACTAACCATCTCCAATCAGGTTTTTACATCTCATTTCCCTAAATTGGAGTTTCATATATCATTACCCTAGATTAGGGTTACATCCTCACCCTGTATTAGGGTTTCATTCAAAATTGCCCTCAATTAGGGTTAGAGTTCAATAGCCTTGTCAATTAGGGTTTATGTTCATGATTAGGGTTTCATGATCTCTTTGGTTAAGAATCATACCCTTAATCACCTCATGAATCATATTCATGTATGAACCTCATGCTATCATCTTCTCAACTTGATTAGGTCATATCAACCCTTCAATCAAGTACATACAACTATGATTAACATAGAGTACCACCTCATTGTTCCTATAAGCAATTAGGGTTCATCCCTTAATTGGCACTAATCACTTAGGTACTATTAGGATTTCAACCTTTTTACCTTTATTGATTATCATTACTAATCATTTGATCAATGGATCATTCATCATCTTAATTCTCAAGAGATTCAATTACATTGGACCTCCAATACATAAGGTATCCAATTGAATTGACCAATTGGATCTTCAATTACAATAGGTGTCCAAGTGGATTAACCAATTGAATCCTTAATCAATCTTGACTACTTGAGCCCCAAACGGTGTTAGTCTTTCAAAGTTCAAACGGTTTGAAACGGTTTGGTAAAGGTGGTGCGTGAGACCGTTTGCTAAAGCAAGTACTTGAAACCATTTGCTAAAGTACCTTTTTGAAACCGCATGGACTCAACCGGTTTGGGATCGTTTGGTCCCAAATGGTCTTGAGACTGTTTGGTCCCAAACTGTCTTGAGACCGTTTGGTCCCAAACGGTCTTGAGACCGTTTGGTCCAAACCTCCTCAAAACTGCATGGACTAAATATGGTCTCAACCAATCAAATTGAATTAGGGTTTCCAATGTTGGTTCCTTCAATCATTGAATTCATGTATCCAATCATCAATTGGACCTATCACCATACTACAATTGAGTTAAATAGGTCAACCTTCAACTGATTTGACCCTCAATTGATCATCAATTAGGGTTTGAATCAATTGGATTAGGGTTTGGAATCGATGATCCTTCAACATTAACCAATGTGAAACTAGTTACTTTAAAACCATTGGACCATCATCCAAATTGGGCATGACCTGACCCCAAACGGTCTTGAGGTCGTTTGGATGACCTCCAAACGGTCATGAGACCGTTTTCCCATGTCAAAATCAAAATCCAAGTCAATCAATCAAAGTTTGGATCATTGGATTGATCACCAAATCAGCATTTGATTGCACCTCAACTTAGTACCTTTAGATCTTCAAACACCTAACCATAGTCAACCCTAGACCTCCAAACGGTCTTGGGTGACCCAAAAAGGGTCTCGAGACCATTTGGATGACCTCCAAACTGTCTTGAGACCATTTTCCCATCATATCATCATTAACCATATCATTCAATTAGGGTTTGGATCCTAGGATTGGTCACCAAATCAGCACTTAATTATATTTCAATTTGGTATCTTTGGATCTTCAAACACTTGACCAAACCTAACCATAGACCTCCAAACGGTCTTGGGTGACCCCCAAACGGTCTTAAGACCATTTGGTTGATCTCAAAACGGTTTTGAAACCATTTGGGTCAATCAACCCAAAGCATCAACTCATTCAATTGCAAAATCAGCACTTAGCCGATTAGGGTTTATACCATATGTTTGAATCTTCAAATACCTAACCATACTCAACCCTAGACCTACAAACGGTCTTGGTTGACCTCCAAACGGTCTTGAGACCGTTTGGGTGATTCCCAAATGGTTTTGAAACCGTTTGGGTCAATCAACCCAAAACATCATCTCAATCACTTGCAAAATCAGCACTTAGCCAATTAGGGTTCATACCATATCTTTGGATCTTCAAACACTTAACCATACTCAACCCTAGACCTCCAAACGGTCTTGGGTGACCCCCAAACGGTCTTGAGACCATTTGGGTGATCCCCAAACGGTTTTGAAACCGTTTGGGTCAATCAACCCAAGTTTCCAACTTAATCAAATTACAAATCAGCACTTAACCCGATTAGGGTTTTGGTGATTGATGGACCTTCAACTCATGAACCAATTGGAACTAATCAATCATAATTGATGGGTCATTAACCTAGATCATTATTATGAAGTCCCCAAACGGTCAACCCTGGTCAACATCACCAAACGGTCTTAAACTGTTTGCTTCAATGCGGTTTAGTGAAATTGTTTCATTCCAAATGGTTTGAAATTGTTTGCTCCCAAAACACAAACCATTTAGACATTTGATTGAAACCGTTTGGTCTAGATATTTGGGGAGGTGTGTTCTAATTATTATTTCATCATCATCAAGCTCTATACCCACGAAACCTTCTATGATTTCCATGGAAATTGCATCAATCAACCAAATCAATAATTGTAAATAGAGAAATGATCATTATTTGATGGGGAATTGAATGCAATAACAAAGTTAGGGTTTCAAGTTATAAAACCCACCTCCAATTGAGATAAAAATCTACAAGCTCACGGAAACAATGGTGTATGAATCTTTTGCAACTCCCCCTAGGTTCTTCCTCAAGCTTTTGGTTGAAAAGATTAGCTAGGGCTGAAGAGGAGATCGAAATCAGAAGAAATCCATAATTTATTTTCAATTTCCACCATGGAATCAAGGTGAAATGGATCAAGAACCTTACCAACAGGTTGGGGGTCGTCTTCCTGACCCTCCCAAGATCCCTTGGTCGTTTCCCAAGAAAGGAGAAGAAATGGGGTCGAAAAAGCCTACCATTTGGCTTGTAAACGGTCTTTTTATAAAAATTCAATGAGAGAGAATATGCTTTGTAAAAATCCATTTAACCCCAAAAATATGACTGTCTCTTCCCCCTCAACTTCCTTAGGGACGATTCTATATTGTTTACCACTTATTCTTCTCAATTATCCATGATTTAAAGAAAAGCAAATTAAGCACCTTAAATCATATTATACTAATATCCATATGTGAGTGGATATTTCTTTTTCTTATAAAATTGTGAGTGAGTTATCCATTCCCTTGGATATTTTCGTGGTCCTTGCAAGGCTCAAGGATTTCCATGAACATATGAATTAAACCAATTTAACTTTGGTTGAAGTCCCTTTAATTAATACATTTATTTTTGCCCTAAATCGAATTAGGGTTCAATTAGGATTAAATCTTGATTATTTTAATATCAAGATTCTCTCTCCTCCAAATTAACTCAAATGAGGCGCCCCTCTCATTTTATTTGATCTACTTGGTTCCAAGAAACATTAGGGACCTTATTGAAGTGGTAATTTGCATCTTAAACCCTAGGTTTTTGGTAAATTGCACTTTACACCAAAACTAGGTTTTAATGCATAAACATTGCTTTATCGGCTCTTCCTTGGTACTCAGGCTACCACAAGCCATACCTTTGCATCATATTCATTCTCATGATGATTAAACAAATTAGGAACATCTTATCATGCAACATTTGCAATTTAACCCCTCAACTTGGGTAATTTGCACTTTAGTCCAAAATAAGCAAACATTGCTTCAACATTGTTTAAACAGGACCAAAATTGAAACATAAGTTTATCAAGAGCCCTAATTACTTTTCACAAGATAAGATTAAGCATATAATCATCTTTCTTAATCAAAACACCTAGGGTTAAGTATAACCCAGGTCAAGGATGTTACATATAGACTCATGTCATTCTTTTGATGTCTTGAAAATTAGGTTAGTGAGATTTAAAAATAGGGTTTAGTACAGACTGCTAGAATATTGTGTACTTCATGATGCATCCCTCTTATATCATATGAATATAAAGGAATTTCACGTTCATTTTGGAGAGAAAAAAGTATACTCATGATGGTTTGTGATTGATGAATGCATATTCATCCTACTAATGGATGCATATTCATTCAACTTTTAATGTAATTTAGTACTCCATTGTAGCATTTGTATGTCTTAGTGTTCATTAGAAATATCTTTGTTTCAATATACTTAGGTTTTTATGCTAATTTGTAGGATTTTGATACTATTGTTGACTCTGAAACATATTTTGAGAAATTCCAGAAGGCAGATCGATCAGCAATTTTTGTGTCTAAGGCCAAAAGTGACCTACCAATCAACCATAAAATATCATTAATTATCAAGCATGGACAATTCACCTACATTCCATCTACCTCAATTCTTGAGAATGTCATTGACCTTCAAGGTCTATGATCAGTTGACCTATTTTGGCAAAGTTCCACCATTAATTGACATCCACTGGTTAACAGTTATCCATCAGTCAACAGCCAAAGGTTGACAGATAGAGCTCAACATTCAGTCAGTCAAGCATCCAAGACTATCAACATCATCGACAAATTTGTATACCCTATCGATCTCCACCACATACATCGATTGATAGCTACCAGTCAACAAATAATGCTCGACAGCTAAAATATTTGTGGGAAGGACTCACAACCACTAAACCTAATTCTTCCTGCATGGAATATCAATACCCATCATGCTACCTTTGAAAAGGCATCTTGGACTTAGGGGACGAACAAGTCGAAAGGATGTCACTGAGATCAAAGCAAAATTCTATAGATCATTGACCTAGCTTGTGTCATCAACCTAGCAAGACCATTGACCTCTAGAATTGGTGACCAACCACTTCCATCAATAGATCGATAGACCTACTTGCTCAAGTTCTGCCATGAGAGACTAGAAACCATCACCCTTTCCTTTATCAACATCAAAAGATCCATCAACCTCCCTCTCTAGGGTCATCGACCTCTTCATTGAGCTATTGTTAATCCCCCTACTTCAATCACAAGTCAAGATTAATACATGGAAGAGAAAGAACAGTGGAAGTCTCCCATCACACACCATGCCAATCTAATTTTGCTATAGTCATGACCATGATCTTGTCCTCTTCCTTGACCCATGATATTAATCTTGTCATGTCAAGGGAGTAGTCCTTTCACTATTGTGCAGGGATTGGTCCCGCTACCTATTTCTTGCAATTTAATTCTTATTCCAAGCCTTGTATGAACTCAGTTAATTCATTATCAATCATTTAACACATGTTTTGTGGATTCATCACCCGCTTTACATGCTTTATTATAATATTGGACCATAATAACTTCAATGTTTAAGATTTGAGTATCAATTGGTTTTGGTTGATGCCACTATGAGAACTTCTGATGGAAGTCTCTAGAGTAGCAAGTAGATGACATATAATCATCGAGACACTGAGCTTACAATGATATATGCTCATGAAATTTTCGAACACCAAAAGGAAAAACTTGCATAGATCCAATCATCACTTCATATAAGTTTGGATTTGAATGAATGTGCACATTCGAGTAGTGGTGGTGAAACATGATTACAATCTAGTGTTTCCAATCATTAATCTAGATCCAATTTTGTTCTAGCTTTTACTTGTCCTACAATTAGGTTAACTCAACCCAATTAAATCTTAGCCTTAAATATGAGTCTTAGTTCAACTGGATACAAACTAGAAGCTTCCTAAAAAGTTGTCATTTGGGATTTGATCCTCAACTATACCATGATAAGACCCATCTGCTTGCGGGTGGCGTTATTGCACATTTCTTTCAATAAACTCTAGGTGTTCCATTCTTAGAGAATATCTTAGTGAAATAATATCCACATAAGTGGTCCTTGTTGAATGATGGATTCCAGCAGAGGAGCTTTGATGCGA